>CAWUFW010000249.1:3800177-5083937 GCA_963921515.1 Calotriton arnoldi | reverse complement strand
CCTGGCGGATTTATTTACGCCGGGTATCGTAATGGGCCCCTAAATTACTAAAGTTATTAATTTCTTAAACTGAAAAAGACTCCAGGTGCGGATGGATACCCCGCTTCTTTTTATCAGAGTTTTGAACATATCCTATTACCCCACCTATCGGTTCTTTTTAGCATTTTTGATTCACAAGGTGAACTCTCAGGCTCTGCTTCAGAGGCTCATATAGTGGTGATACCAAAGGAAGGTAAAGAAATGAAGAATTTCCGCCCTATTTCTTTACTTAATACCGATTTTAAGATGTATGCTGAGCTATAGGCTCTTAGATTAGAAATGGTTCTTCCATCTTTAATTCACCCCTCACAAATTGGTTTTGTTAAGGGATGTTTGGCGGCTGATAATATCAGACCTTTCTGCCATGTAACTGAGAAAGCCAAACAGATCCCTTTTCCCACCATGGCTATGGCTTTAGATGCGGAGAATGTCGTTGATAAGGTCTCTTGGACTTTTTTAAAATCAGCACTAGACAAGTTTAATTTAGGCACTCGCTTTATACGAATGGCCATGGCGGGTTATCAGAAACCTTCGGCACGAATAAAACTTAATGGCCAACTATCAGATAAGTTCTATTTGTCGCAGGGTACAAGACAAGGATGTCCTTTGTCCCTTCTCCCTTTTCTACTTTCAATCGAACCATTCTTACATTCCATTTGGATTAACGATACAATCAAAGGTATCCCTTTCAATAGTGGTACCCAAAATTGGCAGCAACTGCTGATGATGTGCTGATCTTCTCTACTGATGCAGATAAAGCTGTTCCAGAAATTGTCAGGATTATTGCAACTTTCGCAAATGTTTTGGGATACTCTTTGAATAAGGAAAAAACTGACATTTTCCCTTGAATATACTTTGTCTTCGTCATATAGCGGCCAATTTTAATTTGAAATGGCAACAGATTAGATTAAAATATTTGAGTCTTGAATGTGCAGGTTCCATCAGCGATATCGGGGTTCATAATGAGGACACACTAAATGGCAAAATTAGGAAATTAACGGATTCTTGGTCACCAAAATTTGTTATATGGTGGGGCTGGGTTGAATTGGTTAAAATGATGCTTGGGCCACAAATCGACTTTTTCCTAAGCATGTTTCTAGCCAGGCTTCCCATTTCCTTTCATAACTCAGTCAATGCAATATTATCATCTTTTATATGGAGGGGTAAGAGAGCAAGAACATTGTTCCGAAAGCTACAGACAAATAAATCTCAAGCGGCTTAAATCTTTCTAATTTAAAAAATGATCAAATAGCTTTTCTGGCCAGACAATCCATTTAATGGCTTCACCCAGCAGTGGCCAATTGTCCAGCATGGTTTGATATCGCATCCGATTTGGTTTATCCTCTTTCACTCATTAACTCTTTACTTAAAGTGTCATATTCTTAAGAACTCAATTTCAGACATAAAATATTTGGATAGATGTTTTCTTCATAAAATTATGGGCTCAGAGTTTGCCTCCTTGTGGTTTAATACTGCTATTAAATTAGATCCTGTCTTATCCTTCTGGAAACTTTGGTCATCTATGAGTATTCTCTATGTTAGAAATATTATCCAACCTGCCAACCCCATATCTTTTGCTATGTTATCTGAAAGATTTAACCTTCAACCTTTGGACTGTCACGACTTGCTCCCTGCATTCCCGTGTCCACCACCAGGGGGCTGAACTGGGGGACTTTCCAGTCCTCTAATAAACTTCCAGACCCTCCCCTGCATGCAAATCCTGACTTCCAGCCATTTGGACACTTATTGGGAACTAACATCCATTCCCAATCCATGCCGGGTTTTGTGAAGCCAGCCTACTCATGCCTGAAAACTCCATTACCCAGGATTCCCTGCTCACTGCTTAGTCTCCACCCCTGCGTGGAGGAATTCAGCTCACCTGTGGCTGGCTGCTGCTAGCCTGCTCACACCTGCTGCACATGATTACTGTGAGCTCTTTTAAGCCCCAGCTCCCTTCAGTCCAGTGTTGGTCATTGTAAGCTGTTTATCGGTGAGACCGATCCTTGTTTCCTGTGCTTCCTGAGCTTTTTGTTTCCAGTAATTCCTTAGCTATAGATAATCCTTGTTCTTTGTTTCCTGAGCTATAGCTATTCCTTGTGCCTGAATTAGCACTGCCTGCAGTGCTACCTGGTTTCCTGTGTTCCTGAGCTATAGCTATTTTCCTTGTGCCTGCCTTAGCACTGCCTGCAGTGCTACCTAGTATCCTGAGCTATAGTTAGTCTCTGTTCCTTTTCCTGGGCTTCAGCTATTTCTTGTGCCTGACTTGCACTGCTTGCAGTGCGCTCTTGACTCCTTGTTTTCTGAGCTATAGCCATTTTCCTGTTTCCTGAACCAGCACTGCTTGCAGTGCTTCCTTGATTCCTGAGCCGTAACATTTCCTTGTTCCTGACCTGTAGTGCTACTTTGACTCCTGAGCCTTTGCTCAATTCTTGCCCCAGCACTGCATTCTATGCTACTTTGTTTTCTGGTTTCCTGACCCTGTACTATTCTAGTATACCCTTGTAGCCTCCCTTTCTGTATATCCTTTTCCAGTCCCTGCCTTTCATCTCATTTCCTTGGTTCCAGTTCTAGTTTGCTATCTTTCTATTCTGCTGTCTCGCTTCTGTTACCTTGTATGTTTGTTACCTGCTTTCTGCCAAGTATGCCCTGTGATTTCCTTCCTTTCCTGTTAAGCACTCCTCTTTGCTAGCTCCTTGTCTATTGTGCTTGTGTTTAGTTCTACCCCTTTGCTGTTACTGCCTTGCGTGTTCCTGTTTGATCACCAGGATCCGTGGGCACGGCTGACTACCTAGGTGGTGTTTCTTGTTCACTGTGAGTATTGTCTTTGAGTTACTGTTATAACATCACCATAGGTATAAGCTCCACAGACCCTGCCTTTGTATACATATCCTAGATGTGGGTATTTCCAGTCAGTATCTGTAACAGCAATTGTGGGTGATGAACTTACTGAGCTTCAGTCTTACCGTGTGGAGCTCCTGAGTGCTTTACCCCACATCCCCTTTATTGTTAACGTTGTTTCATGTTTAAGTGTACTGCACATCCGTCCTGGGTTTAGTGATTCTGAATGCTGAGCCGCCTCATGAGTGCCCTTCCTTTCTGAGTCTCACCCTTCTTGTTCACCTCTACAGGCTTCCCCTTTGGATCCCTTTTCTCCTCTGACTTCCTGTGTGCTCCTGGGCTCTGTCTTTGTTTTCTACCCTGTTCCCAGTCCTTGCCCAAGTCCCTGACTGTGTTCCCCACATAGTCCCGGACAGACCCCGACATGGACTTAACAATAAAAGTCACCTTGAGGGGCATTAGAATGCCACATAAGGCTGACTGTTTACTCTTTCTTCAGAAATGTTTGTCCAAGAGTCATACGTCGTCAATAATCTAAAAATTCCAAGCCGGAGACAGTTCAGATTCAACTGGCATGTGAAAATTCTTGTTCTAAATATAATACTGAACCCATTCCTTTCACATCGTGGGACAATATATGGAGTTCTCTCCTGTGTTATAAAATCTCCCCCATTACTATAATGTACATTTTGGACAACTTATGGATCATACTGGATCTCTGAACATTTACACAAACAAGGGCTCTTGCCCTCAGCTGCTTCTCAGTATTGTGATCATCCTCTGGGTTATCTAGATTATTTACTTTTTTTTTTTATCTTTCTTTATTTCGGTCTGTGGCCCATAAAAGAACATTCACAGATATATAGAAAATGTAAAAAAGCAGATTAAAAAGAGCTAAAACCCGGATAAAATAGGATTGGGTTGTTACATAACAGTTAATCAATCAGTATAAAATCCATTACTGGTTCCTAAAAAGACCTTTCGCACCCACCACATAGAACATAAAAAACGGGATACAGCATAGACAATTGGCATTTGTGTGTTGAGTTTTAGGAGCTTAAATGCTTCTTTACAATGACGTATACCTAGGTTCCTGCACAATTGAACCAGCCATCTGAGTCTAACGTTTTGATATCCGGGACAAAAGAAGAATACATGAAGTTGGGTCTCCTCACCCCTACTGCAGGCTGGGCACCCCAAGACAGAACTGCCGGACCTTTGTTAGTAAATGTGCGCAGAGGGAGAGAACCATGCCTAAATTGTACGTACAATTTCCTAGCTAGGGCCGGTTGTATTTCAACTAAACATGGCTCTAGTTTGTACATATCCTTTATTGACAAAAGATTAGCTGTAAGGGAACCAATGGCAGAGTTTTCATAGAGTTGGGCGACCTTTCCCCCCCTGTAGCTGCTAACTAGTTGGTTGTGCGAGATTGCCGCACAAGCCGACTCCGGGTTATACCATAGAGTTATACCATAGAGTATCTCTGCCTATGGTGTGGAGACCTTCCTTAATGTGTGCAAACCAAGCCAGTTTACCTATGGCGGGAAGTCCCAACAGTTCTTGGAGCTCAGACCTGTATTCTGCTAGTTCAGGGGTCACCCATAAGCGCCGCCAAAAAAGTAGGGGTCTACAACCAATTTCATCTGCGATGGGTCTCACCCCTAGATCCAATCGCAGTGGAACTAGTGGGGAGCTCACTGGTAGACTGAACAGCTGTCTAAGGAAACTGTTCTCTGTTTTAGTAATGATATTGGGGCGAGGCGAGCACACAGCCCTGTCTAACTCCCCTGTTGATTTGGATAGGCGGTCTGAGTTCCCCATGCCTCCCATATCTGATTTGGGCATAGTTGCCATTATGCAGTCTTCTAAACATGTTCAACAGGTAATGGGGAATTCCAAGCTCACTCAATACCACCCACAGTGCATCTCTAGGGACCAGATCAAAGGCACTTTTGAGATCCACAAAGACCAAATAAAGACTGACACCTTCTGGGTACACTGTTTTCCAATAACGAAGTTGAAGCCTAAAAATTTGGTCGCTGGTAGATGTTTTTTCCCTGAAGCCAACTTGTAGGGGGCTCATAGCCTTGTGTTCCTCCAGCCAGGTCTGCAGGCGATCAAGTAAGATCCTGGCAAAAACTTTTTGCGATACATCAATCAAACTGATCGGCCTGTAGTTGGTAGGTAGTAGAGGGGACCCTTTTTTGTATACTGGAAGAATCTCAGCTCCAGCCCATGTAGCGGGGAGTGCTACTCAGGCCTTCCACAGCACCGAAACTGCCTTATTAGAGATGGTCGATAACATCAGGCTCTCTCTTGATGCCAGACAATCTGCCATCCTGAGTTTACTTGACCTGTCGGCTGCCTTCGACACCATCTCACATGGCATCCTTTTGGAGCGCTTATGGGAGTTTGGTGTCGAGGGCTCCGCACTGAACTGGCTCAAGAGCTACCTGACGGATCGGTCATCCAAGGTCCAAATAGGAGATTTCTCCTCCAAAAGCAGGTTAATCGACAAGGGAGTCCCTCAGGGATCCATCCTAAGCCCAACACTCTTTAACTTGTATGTGTCTCCCTTAGCCAAGATAATCAAAGCCTATGGCTTTGAAACAGTGTCATACGCTGATGACACTCAATTACTTATCACCCTTGGACCTGATCCCACCGACACTAAACACAGATTCAAACATTGCATGACGGCCATAAACGACTGGATGACAAATAACCACCTTTTACTTAACGCTAGTAAAACAGAGATCATGCTCTTTGGTGATGCACAGAAACTATGGACCAACGACTGGTGGCCACCCTCTCTGGGACCTTGCCCCCCACCCAAGACGGCAGCCCGCAATCTTGGAGTGATAATAGACAACAAACTCTCCATGTCGGACCACATTAATAATGTGGTTCGCACCAGCTATGGTCTAATGCGCAATCTTAGAAAAATCTTCAAATGGATTCCCCTTTCCTCTCGTATGCCCCTTGTACAGGGACTAATTATTAGCCGCTTGGACTACGGAAACGCATTACTAGCATCCATAAATTAAGAACATCTAATAAAGCTTCAGGTCCTGCAGAACACTGCGGCCAGGCTGGTCCTAAACCTCCCCCCCTGCTCACCCTCGGCTCCCAGTCGGAAGACCCTCCACTGGCTCCCAATCAGAAAACGGATCAATTTCAAACTCTGCTGTCTGGTACATAAAACCATTAACAATAAAGGACCGAAATATCTAGCTAAGAAACTGATAAAACACCAACCAGTTAGAATGCTTCGCTCCACCAGTAAACAACTCCTAACCGTACCTAAGGTCCACACAGTAAGGAACGGTGGTAGATCCTTTTCCAGAATTGCTCCTGAAATATGGAACACATTGCCTTTACATCTCCGATTGGAAACCGATCACAAGAAATTCCGCAGATCCCTCAAAACCTGGCTATTCTAGCTCTGTCGCCCCTGTCTTTCTGGTTCTTTTGAGTATCAGCTAGCGCTATGAGACCTATGGGTGATATACGCGCTCAACAAATACCAAATACATACATACATCCCTTGTAAGATGGCATTAAAAAGCATCCACAAATAGGGGCCCCAGATGCTAGGCTCAGCACGGAATAGATCCCCTGGTATCTTATCCAAACCTAGGGCTTTGCCAGGAGCTATTCTACTTACAGCTCGAGTGACTTCTGCCAAGGTTAACTCCGGGGTCTCTGCATTGGAGTTCAATGGTGGCTGGGCTGCTGGGATCTGGCTGTTGGCCTCGGTTTCCAGTGGAGCATAGAGGGCCTGAAAGTACTCTTTCCAGGTATCAGCTGCTATATTTGGCTCCAAAGCCTTTCCGTTACTGCTACCTGTGGATAAGATGTTCCAAAAGGCCTTCATGTCTTTGGCCGCTAGGGCCAGTTTCAAGGTTGCCCAATTATCCATGTCCCATTTGTTTTTGCGAGTGCAATAATGTCTTTGTAGGAGGACCTCGCTGTTTTGATTTGGGTGCTGCTCTTGGATTTTATAGCCTCAATTAAGGCCTGCTTTGCCTCACGACAGCCACTGTTGAACCAGGTTCGCTTTCCCTTTGTCCCTCCCCCCTGGGTGCCCACTGGCCAGAATGTATCCACCAGCTTAGCGGTCAAGGTCTCATGGATCTTGGAACATCTACTGTGGATACCACGATGCCATCTATCGTTACAAGCTCCACCAGTTCCACAAGAATGGGTATGATGGATTCAAATAAGAGGGCCATTTTATTGGGCGAATGTACAATTCGCGCCCACCTTACTTTCCGCCTGCCATTAGTGAGTATTAATCTATTATCTGTTATTGGGGGTGGGTTAGAAATTCCCCTGGTAATTGGCAATAACAGCTCGAGAGTTAGGGCGTTATGGTCGCTGTCATGTCGCGGTAGGACAGCGAAGTAAACAATCCTGTCCCACATCCTGGTTTCTACCAGGATATAATCTATGATGGAAGAGTATCCCACCCTGTTGAATGTGTGCTTCCCAGGAGAGTGAGCTAGTTCGGCCATTACAGGCTCTTAGAGAGTGTTTCAAAGTAAATGAATTAATCTGGAGAGCCAGCGGTGTCCAGGCCCTAATTGGAGAGATGTTAGACTCGGGGATGGACCAGAGCTCATCCTCCTCTGTGGATGGTGAGCCATTGAGATCTTTCATTGGCTCGAATTGGCAGTTAAAATTGCCCACAGAACCACCAAAACATTTTTGGGAAAGCTAGAGATTAAGCCATCTAGTTTGTCTAGAGTCAAGGATTCTTGGCCGATCCTGACAGGCCTGGAGTAGACATTGACTAAAACTAGTTTTAGGCTAGGTGGAAAGGTTAGCATAATGCACAGGATATCATCAGAGGGGGACTCCACCGGGGTGACGGTGCAACCTAGATGGGAGCCTACCCAGAAACATAACCCTCCAGATGGTCTACCCCGTCCCCGTGATATAGCAGGTATTTTAAAAGATGCAACCCTCACACGCAAAGTCTCCTCTGTTGCCCAGGTTTCCTGGAACATGCAAATATCAAATAAGTCAACAAACTCCCCCCAGTCGGGACAGCTCAGTTTACTCTTGAGGAATGCTACATTCCAGGATAAAACCCTAAGTTTGTTCATTACATTATGATTAGCTACACTGCCACCCTGGATTTCCAGCTCCAAGGGATCTACTGGCTCAAGCAACTCACTGCGGCACATGCTCATTATACCAGTGGAAGCTACAGGTTTTGCCCTCCTAGCTATTGCGCCAGGGGTTTCTAGTGCACCTGGTGAGTGGGTTTGGCCATGTGGTTTTATGGGGCAAAAGGGGGCTTTTTCCGAAGGCGATGTGTTAAGCTTGGGGCTTGATGTTACTAGTAAACCTGGGAGCAATGTGGGGGGTCGATCGGGCTGGAATGCGCATTCACAGGGTTGCCACTGGGACACTGTCTGGTGGGCATAGACTCTTCAGTTCTAACATCCGTGGCGGTATCCATTGGGGCCTTCCTCATTTGTGCCGTCATTGGTTCCTTCCCTGGCCCATACGAGACGGCTGGGTCGGAGCACAATCTCTGGCACAAGCCCCTCCCCCTTGGGGTCCCTGGACAGGTAATTTGCAGGTCGGGGTTAGGTTTTAGTGCAAGTCAATCGACTTCTTCTAGGACCCCATATCTGTTTGCCACGGGCAGATTAAATAAATGGGGTCTCGAATATTGGTGCCCCTGTCCCATTGGTGGCTGGTTCTGGTGCCAGTCACCCTGTAATCGTCTATTACTTGTCCTGGTATGGATCATCAGGCTTGGAATGTAAAAATGGGTGAGCGGGAGTAGACTAATTGCGGTACCTAGATCCTGGGTGTGATTGTTCCGTTGCAAGAGGTGTTGAACGGTAAAGAGTCAGAATATCGAGTTGGAAATGTCGACTTGCACTAATATCGACTTTGAAATATCGAGACACAGAAATATCGACAGCAAGAATATTGTGGTCAAGAATATCGAAAAATACAGTTGTTAAAAATATTGTTTTATTAATTAGTGTTATGTATTTTAGTATGTATTTTAAATGTATGTGCTCTATTTTTTTGTCTAAGTATTGCTTTTGTTTTTTAATATATGTGTTAATTTTTTAGTAGTTATTAATTTTATTTTAAATTAATTTTGCGTTTTAGTTCTGTAGCAGGTTGTGAGTTTATAGGGAAATAGGGTGGGAAGTAATTTAATTATAATAAATTAAATATTAATTTTTATATATTAGTATTTATTTAATTTAGATTTTATAGTGTTAATTGTGGGAATCAATTTATTATTAATTAATTAATAATTGGCTGTTAATTTTTGTTAATTAATTAATTGGTAAATATGTTAATTGTGTCATTTTTTTAGGAGTGGGTTGTGGGTTTATAGGGGAACAGGGTGGGAAGTAATTTAATTATAATTAGATTATTATTATTTTTTATTAATTAATATTTATTTATTTAATATTTTATAGTGTTAATTGTGGGAATTAATTTATTATTAATTATTTATTAATTGGTTGTTAATTATTATTAATTAATTGTTAATTATGTTAATTGTGTCATTTTTTAGGAGCAGGTTGTGGGTTGATAGGGGAGTAGGGTGGGAAGTAATTTAATTTTAATACATTTATTAATATTTTTTATATAATATTTATTTAATTTTACTTTATAGTGTTAATTGTGGGAATTAATTTATTCATAATTATTTATAATTTGCTTGTTAATTGTTATTAATTAATTAATTATTTGTTAATTAATTATGTTAATTGTGTCATGTTTTTAGAAATGGGTGGTGGGGTTTATAGGGGAATAGAGTGGGAGGTAATTTATTTTTAAATAATTATTTGTTAATTAATGCTAATTAATTAATTAAAATTTAGATATGGCAATTGTGTAATTAATTTGATGTGTGAGTTGTGGAGTTTATAGTGGTAAATGGTGGGAAGTACATTTTTGTAAATTAATTAATGATTTGTGGTTATTTTATATTAATTTATTATTGTAAAATTAGTTATGGAAATTGTGTAATTACTTTTAGGTGTGTGTTGTGGTGTTTATTGGGGTAGAGGGTGGAAAGTAATTTAGTTTAAAATAATTAATCATTACTTGATCATTAATAGTTATTTATTAATTGATAAATATTTTTGGTAATTGTTTATTTTTATTTTGTTTGTGGATTTTGGTTATATAGGCGTAATGTTTGGTTAGTATATTCATTTTTATCTGTGTTAATGTTTTTTTTAATTAATAATATTTGTTTAATTGATAAATAATTGTGTTAATTCTGGAGGTACACTTTTTAAAAAAAATCTAGATGTGTGTTGTAAATTCTGTGGTGTTATACGGTAGGTAAAAAAATATTATATTTATGTAATAAATAATGTTTTTGATTATAAATATTTTTCATTATAAAATATTCATTTGTTTGTAACTTATTTTTAAATTTTTAGAAAATAATCTTTGTATGTAATGTTTAGTTTTTTTTAACATTATATTATGTCTCTACGTTTTGTAATTTTTAAATTTTTTATATATGTTTTGTTTTTGGAATTGTTATTATCTTTTATATTGTAGTTGATATTTTGTTTGTTTTTAAATTTAAATTTTCTTCAGTGGGAATAGTAATTTTTACCCCTCCGCTATCCAACACTTTCCCTACTGTTGCACTCGCTGGAGTGGGAATAGTAATTTTTTCCCCTCCGCTATCCAAAACTTTCCCTACTGTTGCACTCGCTGGAGTGCGAATAGTCATTTTATCCCCTCCGCTATCCACCACTTTCCCTACTGTTGCACTAGCTGGAGTGGGAATAGGAAGTTTTACTCCTCCGCTATCCAACATATTCCCTACTGTTGCACTTGTTGGAGTGGGAATAGTAAGTTTTTCCCCTCCACTATCCAACACTTTCTCTACTGTTACTCTTGCAGGAGTGGGAATAGTAATTTTTTCCTCTCCGCTATCCAACACTTTCTCTACTGTTGCACTCGCTGGAGTGGGAATAGTCATTTTATCCCCTACGCTATCCAACACTTTCTCTACTGTTGCACTCGCTGGAGTGGGAATAGTAATTTTATCCCCTACGCTATCCAACACTTTCCCTACTGTTGCACTCACTGGAGTGGGAAAAGTAATTGTATCACCTCCGCTAAACAAAACTTTCCCTACTGTTGCACTAGCTGGAGTGGGAATAGTAATTTTTACTCCTTCGCTATCCAACACATTCCCTACTGTTGCACTTGTTGGAGTGGGAATAGTAATTTTTACCCCTCCGCTAGCCAACACTTTCCCTACTGTTGCACTCGTTGGAGTGGGAATAGTAATTTTTACCCCTCTGCTATCCAACACTTTCCCTACTGTTGCACTCGCTGGAGTGGGAATAGTAATTTTTACCCCTCCGCTATCAAACACTTTCTCTACTGTTGCCCTCAATGTAGTGCAAAATGTAGGTTAAAAAAAATTACATATTTTAATATTTTAATTTCTAATATAATTTTGTTTAATTAATTTTTATGTTACAGGTGTATGTATATATATTTATTTATTATTTTTAATATATGCATAACATTTTAAAATTAATTGAAATTATTATTTAATTGTTTTTAAGTAAAAATATATATTATATTTTTTATATGTGTTTCATTTTTTTTACATTAAATTTATTACTTATAATTGTTAACATTTACAAATAAATCTAAATAATTTTTTTAAAGTTTAATTTATTATTTAATTTGTGTTACATTATTTTTTATACATATAAAAAACCGATATTTTATACATCAATATTTTTGTCACGATATTTCTGTTGGTCGATATTGTTGTTGTCGATATTCTGTCAGTGATCCGTGTTGAACAGTTCGTGGATTTTTAAAATTGATTATGACGCAATCCCCTTGTTGGTCTTTGGGCCTGTTTCCCACCCAACTGACCCTACGAGTCATAAGGATTTGGTTGGCGTGTGACTAGGCATACTGGCGGTGTCTAGCAAGCCAATGCAAACACTTGTTTTTAAGCTCAAACTGGGTTTCCCTCTGATCCTCTTTAGCTTCAGGGACTCCTGCAAGTACAACAACATATGGGGTTGAAGCTAGGGGAAGGTTTATTGTTGGCAGGTCGGCCCCTACCCCACCCCCCTGATCCTGAGGCCCAGCTTTGGTCACGAGGTTAGTCAAAGTACCCATGGTTGATAGTACCGGCTCCCCTTGCTTAAGTCCAGTGTCTGGCTATTGGTTGCCAGAGCCAAAATAGCAGGGACCTCCTCACAGGATACTTTGGGCCTGTCCATGGTCTCTGCGATGCCCAGAAATATAAGGCCAGCCGGGTCAGTTCTGCTCACTCTGTCTGGTGCAGGGATTACAAGGGATTTCCCGTCAATGTTGGCACACAGGTGGACCAGTTTGTCCAGTCAAGCTTATACAGGGGCAACTCATCTCTCACAATGTTTCTGATCTGCCCTTGCAAGGCCTCCATCAAGGAGGCCACCCATGGTGGGAGGGACGTGTCCAATTGCGAACTTTGACCAATGTCCGAGTCCTGGTAGGTCGTGGCTCCCATGTTAACAGGTGTTCCGTCGTTGGATTTTTTCCGCTTTACCCCCGCCCTAGTAGACTGTTTGGTTTTATTGTTCTTCACTGGGCCCTTGTTCTCACTCCCCCTCTGTGTTGATGCTTTGGATGTAGTTCCTATTTCGGTATCTGGTGCTTGTATGGAAGGCACCGGAGTTCTTTCCAGATAGCTAATAGTTGTGGGCGTGGCTGGATCTGTCATGGTGCACCAGAGGTCAGGGGTCAATGACAGCCGTCGTTCTGTTAGTTCTATCTCCGTGGCCACTACCGCTATGGCCCTCTGGAGCATCCTATCAATGGAGGTCTGCGGCAGGGGTGGGGGTATGAGCTGGGGCGGCGCTTGATGGTTTACGTTAGTGGTACGCTTCCCCATTGTTTTAAGATTTTGGGGCCGATTCCGTTTCGGGCCGGAAAATGTACCGTCCGACTCGGTACAGGAATTTATTCCGACCGACACGTACCGGCGCTGCCCGATCCGCGTAGTACGATGCAATGCATGTGAATCACGACCAACTCGTACGGAACACAAGCCGAACGACCGAACCGCACAGAAAACAGCTATCCGGCCGGGAAACCACGTGAATCGAACCGACCGACACGCACCAGGAATGAACCCGACAGAAACGTACCCGCGAACTCCGACCCGCGCAGTACGATGCAATGCGTGGAAAACCAGACCGAGTCGCACGGAGCTCAAGCCGTATGACCGACACGCATACAAAACCGAGCCGAAGCAACCCAATACCCCGCGACCGACGCGTACGCCGCACATAAAACACAGCAGAAACACAGCTTGAAAGACTCGGAGAAGCTCGCACGAGACAACTGCAGCGTCCTACTCGGTCAGAAGAACGTCTCCTACATGCCCCAAAACTACAAAGGAAAAAATACAAAAAAAAGGGCCAAACAAGCAATGACAAAGTCAATAAATACTGGGGGGAAAAAACATGGAACAAAGACACACCCACAACTCCACCCATATAAAGGCCACAAATCCCTACCATGATCCTTTGCAAATTCTACTGACCTGCCAGCACAGAACACCATCAGACAGCAACCACAGATACACCCACAACTCATCCATCACACAAGCCACACACCATTAGCACCTCCCAAATAGCACCCTCACATACACCCAGCAAAACTGACACTCACCCACCCTCACTTGCACACTCACACACACATCAATCCCCACCACCACCCATCACTATGCCCCCAAAGAAGAATCCAAAGTTCCTAGACAGTGAATTGGAAGTGCTGGTAGATGAAATCCTCAGGGTAGAGCCACACTTGTTTGGTACACTGGTCCAACAGACCCCCATGTCGCAGAAAACCAAGATGTGGGAGAGGATCGTCGACAGGGTGAACACACAATCACCATGTTTGCGCACAAAGGAAGACATCCAGAACAGGTGGTATGATGTGCGCAGGAGGGTCAAGGCCCTACTCAAGAAGGATTACACCTTGAGCCATCGCACCGGCAGTGGCCCTCCTGCCAAACCAGTATACCTCAGGCCCTGGGAGGAGAAGGTGCGGGCCATCCTACCACCAGAGAGCGTACATGGACTATCAAACATCCCAGAGCCTGGTGAGTACACAACCAATATACCCAATATCATGTGACAATACACACACATCACTGTCAAGGGGATAGTCAAACCATGCACCGTTAGCAAAGCCACAGTAACCAAAACATAATCATCCCAAGATGTGTATGTTAGTTAGACAAACACAATACCTGCCATCCCATAGTGATATGTAACTGTGTCATGACATGTACAAACCTAACAACAAATAGAGCAAGGCAGTGGCACAAATCTAACCAACAAACACTGTCAGACATTTTGCCACCACTACAACACCACTTCACAGGGAAGCTCACTGAAAGGAAGGAATTCTGTGTATGCTGGTGAAGTCAGTGTAGCCAATAGCATGATGGGAGTTGTAGTCACAGATATTGCTCACCCTCACAATTGGCCCATCAACACCACTCTGAACCATGCTCACATCACAGGGAGTGGAAAAGAACTGACAAGATGGCTGACACTGGGTACTGCTGTGGGGAGCACAAGGCCCTGCTGGGAACTGTGCACCAACCAACAGCAGGACACCACTGTCTGACATCCTGAAAGCAAACTTGCACTCCCTGCAATGGAAGCACGTTCCATGGTGGGATATCTGGCTGGGTGGGAAGGAGGACTGACAGCACTGACCATAGTTACCAGCAGCTGTTCTCACACACACCCTTAACACAAACTACACACAACTCACCTGGGAGAATGCATTGCCTCACACTCTAATTAAATATCCCACAAAGAACCACCACCCTGGGTTATGCTGTGTGAAGCACAGGGACACTTCTGGGACTTGTAGCCAAACTAACGCCAGGACAACACTGTCAGCCATCCTGTCAGCACAGGCACACTACCCCACAGGGAAGCAGAGTCAAAAGGAAGGAAGGAAGTATGGGCATGCTGGGAAGGGGGGTGTAGGCAATAGCAAGATGGGAGTGGTAGTCACAGCTCAACATCCCCCACCCACATGGCCCAGCAAGCTCACACTGAAGCATGCATACCTCACAGGGAGTGAAAAGCCACTTCAAAGATATCTGACACTGGTGCTCTGTTGTGGGGAGCACAAGGCCCTGCTGGGAACTGGGCACCAACAAACAACAGGACACCACTGTCAGCCATCTTGTCATTGCTGTCACACTCACACACAGTGAAGTCCACTCAAAAGGAAGGAAGTAAGTATGGGCATGCTGGGAAGGGGGGGTGTAGGCAATAGCATGATGGGAGTGGTAGTCACAGCTCAACATCCCCCTCCCACATGGCCCGGCAAGCTCACACTGAAGCATGCACACCTCACAGGGAGTGAAAAGCCACTTCAAAGATGTCTGACACTGGTGCTCTGTTGTGGGGAACACAAGGCCCTGCTGGGAACTGGGCACCAACAAACAACAGGACACCACTGTCAGCCATCTTGCCAGTGCTGTCACACTCACACACAGTGAAGTCCACTCAAAAGGAAGGAAGTATGGGCATGCTGGGAAGGGGGTGTAGGCAATAGCATGATGGGAGTGGTAGTCACAGCTCAACATCCCCCACCCACATGGCCCGGCAAGCTCACACTGAAGCATGCACACCTCACAGGGAGTGAAAAGCCACTTCAAAGATGTCTGACACTGGTGCTCTGTTGTGGGGAGCACAAGGCCCTGCTGGGAACTGGGCACCAACCAACAGCAGGACACCACTGACTGACATCCTGAGAGTCAACCTGCACCCACTGCAAGGGTGGCATGCTTCATGGTGGGATAACTGGGCTGGAGGGAGAAGGATGTCCGGATGTCAACCAAATACCACCAATGCTGGCCATGCACACACCTCAACATTCACATTGAAATGCTTCATTTTGTCAGGAAAATGTGCCACACCAATATCAACCTCTGACTGTGACAACTTAGGACAATGCAATGTACAGGCCCGGATCCAGAGGTACAGTCACAACTGTCAGGTGTTTGAACCATTGATGCCTGTAGAAACATAACATATATTGTGTGTCTCTTCCAAAAACAGGTGATGATGGGGACACAGCAGCAGACGATGAGGAGTCCCTGTCCCAGGCTCCGGGGGACCCTGAGCACTCTGGTGTGGAACAGCCTCTGCCCTCCTCGGATGGCGAAGACCTACCTAGCCCCTCCGGTGTGAGTCATCATGCAGCACCAGCAGGACCACCATCTGCACCCCCTGCACCCACTCCTCCAACAACTGCCAACACACAGACCACCCCCGCCGACACGGACAGACCAAGGACCACCAATGACAACAGCACAGGGACCCCGGCCCACCGTGAAGCAACGGGCAACAACCCCAGTACCAACCCCCAAGGGGGCCTAGGGTCACCTGTGCATGCCACCGCAGGTCCCGCACGTGTGGCCAGGGGTGGTGGGAGGGGTGGTAGGCAGAGGTCGCTGTTTGCAGAGGGGTCTGGACTGCATGATGACCCACAACTGGTACGCATTGCTGAAGCGTACTAGAATAGCACCGGAGAGGTCAGCCAGGTAGTGGGGATCCTCAAGGACATGCAACAGCAGCAGGCTGCCCATCATGCCCGCTTGGACTCCCACATGTCCCGTGTGGAGACACACATGTCCCGTGTGGAGACACACATGTCTCGCATGGAGTCCAAGTGGGACACATTGCAAGAACTGACAGCGGTGCATAGGGACATATTGACATGCCTCCGCCAGATTTGCACCTACATGGCCACACCTCCCTGTGTGCCCACAACATCTGGTGCCGCAACAACTGCAACTGCCACAGGGAGGGAGGATGACTCTGGCGGAGAGTCCTCTGCACCGCAGCAGCCTGCACGTGAGGGTCCCCCCCCAAAGAAGAGGGGTCGTCCGAGGAAGGAGAACTGAGAGGCCGATGGCCATGTACATCCCCCAGGAACCCAACACCTGTTCTGGAAATCCACCTTTGTGTGCAAACCGTTCACCCTGTCGAATGCAACCCAACTCTCCCACATGACATGGGGACTTTAAGTTGGACCAATGTATCAGATGACTGTGGACTTTACTCAGGACATTTCTGCTACCAACACTTCCAACTCATCTGGGAACTTTGGATTCCAATCCCAATGTACAGCACCCACCATCCTGTGCACTATCCTCACACATGTATGTAAATAAACTCACTAATACACCATACTTGCCTCTGTTGTGATTCCAACGTTGTTTCTGTCATGGAGATGATGATCTGCTAAATGACACTGTGCATGCTAACTGCTACAGCAAGTTCAACACCATCATGTGAGTCATGGCGACGTGACACATATGAGGGAGACACACCACTAGGGCTACACAACACATACACACCAGGGCCATCTGACTCATCGCCTACACTGATGTTGCCAGGAAATACAGTGGAATGCACAGACACCATACCTATTCACAGTCTGTGTTAACTAGCCCACAGGTGAAGTAAGCTAATGTCAGTCAGATGTGTGACCACAGACAACGCACATCCCAAAGTGAAGCACAGGTTTATTACACATTTGCAACATGTTGTTTCCACTACAGATGCAAGGTAATCCCACGTGGCAGTGGCCACACAGTCAACAATTGTAGAAGAAATAAAGTCCAGGGGTGTGGGGCACATCACCTGTAGGGAAACGACTGCTTCCACCCTGGAAGTTGAATCATGGTGTCGGGGGATCCGAGTGGACCAAACAACTCTGAAAGCACCCTGTGAAGGACAGACATGACACACAGTCAAAAGCACTGAAGAACAGGACAGAACTGCAATACTCATGCCCAATACATGTCACAAGATACCTACACAAAACCAAGTTAGCATGTCAACACTGTTGGGGAGTACAGACTACCTGTAAGGACACATCGCTGCACGCATACAGTCAAGTAGCACATGGCCACACTCAAACAGCAACAGAGCACCACCAACACATATCATGCAAACTCAAATCATTGACATGACAACTCTGGATACTCACATTCAGCTGAAGAAGTTGGTGATGAGCTGTGTGCGGACATCACCATCATCATCATCATCACTGGCATCTTGGCCCAGGCCAGGATCCTCCACAGGTGGCGGATGTTGGTCATCGTCATCCAGGATGAGAGGCAACTCCTTCCGCACTGCCAGGGTGTGTAGCATGCAGCAGACGATGACAATCTTGCACACCTTTGCTGGGGCATATGGGAGGGCCCCTCCTGTCTTGTCCAGGCAGCGAAAGCGGCTCTTCAGGAGACCAAATGTCCGCTCGATCACTCTCCTGGTCTGACCATGTGCCTCATTGTAGCGCATCTGGGCTGGTGTCACAGGGTTCCTGAGGGGTGTCAGCAACCACGGCATGTTGGGGTATCCGGAGTCACCTACATACAGACAATTGCACATTAGCTGAGTTGGGTAAAGAGGGTGGAATACAACATTGCAGAACACACACAATGGTAAAAAGTCAGTACACACCGACAAGCCAGGCACGCTGGTTCTGCATCTGTGACATCATCCTCGGGATGCGACTACTCCTCATCACGTAGGCATCGTGTGCAGAACCGGGGAAACGTGCACACACATGTGAGATGGTCATATCTGCAAGACATACCACCAGATCATTGATAGAATGGTAATGGTTCCTGTTCCTGTATGCCTGCTCATGTGCCTGTGGTGGTACCAAAGCCACGTGTCCCATCAATTGAGCCAATGACATGTGGCATCCTCCCCAGGGCATAGAAGTCACTCTTGACGTCAGTGAGTTGTTGACGTTTAGGGAAATAGATGTACTGGTTCAGGTATCTCAACATTGCCTCCAAAACATCGCGTAGCACACGGCTGAACATGGTCTGTGACATCCCACCAGCAGACGCCACAGTGTGTTGAAAGGTACCGGTGGCAAAGAAGTGTAGGGCTGCCATCACCTTCACCTTGGGGGTCAGCGCTGTAGGGTATGTCCGGCCAGGTTGCAAATGTGGGGCCAACCGCACCGTCAATTCCTCAATCAGCGGCCTGTTGAAGCGGTACCGTCGGATGCAGTCACATTCCACCATGGTTGCAAGGTCAGGGAATGGTCTATGGACAGCTGGTGCCCTGCAGTGCATAGGTGAAAAAAGAAAGATTGTCAGTCACCCCACATATGTGGCATTGACCATACTCAATATCACATGATACATCATTACAAGACACAAGTACTTGATGTGTGTGCCGTTCTGTATGGACATATATGGCACCTACATGGCCAACATCTAACATCACAGTTCAACATGTGTTGACAACAAGTTCCAGGTCGTGCTATGGGAAATCATTAGGCTGTGTCACAGTACCCATGTACTGCTGTCACGTTCCAAATACACACCACAGTGACAAGTGAGGACAGATGTCCTCACTTGTCACAGGTAGATTCCCAGGGACCCTGTATTGCCACATGGACATTGGCATGACATGGCGTATCAAGTACACGTCAGCAATACAACCATGACTCCCACAGGTAGTGGCCCCTGTTGCCTCTGCAGGACAGACTTGGACGTCTGTGACACACACACGCACAACATCAAAGTAGATGCACAAACAACGTGGATGTGGAGACTGTCTCCCATTGTGCACATTGAATCAGAGCCATCTGAAACACAACATGCACACAGACTGTGGAGGGCCATCACTATTGTGGCAATGGGTCACCCTGTGACGTACATACCTTCCCACATGGGACTCAGGGTGTATGTGACATGACATACACATACACAACCTGGAAATGTGACCATGCCACATGCCCTGAACTGAACAGTTGCACATCACAGTGGTCATGTGCACAACACACAAAGGATTCTGTCCCCATGAACACATGCACAGCCTGGGATTGGCTGCCCCCAAGTGCCACCAAAAAAAAACACAGGTTGACCCCCATACACACACAGGTAATGCAGCCTTACATGCCTTAGGATACAGTGTGGACAGGCTGTGGTGTTGTAGGTGTGCCCCTGAGTCCCTGGCAAGTAATTGTGGCTGGCATACGTTCACCAGTGACAACCATGGTGACATATGCGAGTTATTTGTACAGGGACGCGTTGTACAGCAATGGACCGATCGGTGCGCACGCATTGGCCATTGCATATGATGTGAACAGAGTACGCGTTGTACAGCAATGGACCGATCGGTGCGCACGCATTGGCCATTGCATATGATGTGAACGGGTACGCGTTGTACAGCAATGGACCGATCGGTGCGCACGCATTGGCCATTGCATATGATGTGAACAGAAATACGCGTTGTACAGCAATGGACCGATCGGTGCGCACTCATTGGCCATTGCATATGATGTGAACGGGTATGCGTTGTACAGCAATGGACCGATCGGTGCGCACGCATTGGCCATTGCATATGATGTGATCGGTGCACGCGTTGTACAGCAATGGACCGATCGGTGCGCACGCATTGGCCATTGCATATGATGTGGACAGAAATACGCGTTGTACAGCAATGGACCGATCGGTGCGCACGCATTGGCCATTGCATATGATGTGGACAGAAATACGCGTTGTACAGCAATGGACCGATCGGTGCGCACGCATTGGCCATTGCATATGATGTGGACAGAAATACGCGTTGTACAGCAATGGACCGATCGGTGCGCACGCATTGGCCATTGCATATGATGTGGACAGAAATACGCGTTGTACAGCAATGGACCGATCGGTGTGCACGCATTGGCCATTGCATATGATGTGAACAGGTACGCGTTGTTTTTCGAAAAACGCGTTGTACAGCAATGGACCGATCAGTGCGCACGCATTGGCTATGGCCTGGCATGGCAACGGACGCGTTTTCGAACCTTTAACGAGTCTGATGCAGTGAATTCAGTTGGCCACCCACAACAATGTTGCAAATTCATGGGTGTCATGAAGTTGAACTTTTGAAGGATGCTGTGGGCGTGTATAAGTGGTGCAATTCCATGGATTGGCCAGATTCAGAAGATGCAAACGACTTGGACCTATCACTTTGGACACATGGGACAGTATCTGCCTCTGCAGCACACATATAATGCTGGCTGTTCCCCTGAGAGCTCACTTGCCTGCACTACATGCTCCAGGACGACATCTGCCACCAACACTGCTGCTGTCTCTGCATCCTCTGGCTACTCCAATGGCACGTACTGTGGAGAGAGCCCCAGCCTTCAGCACTGAGGAGAACCAGGCCCTGCTGGACAGCCTCCTTCCACAGTACAGCAAGCTGTATGGGAAACCAGGGGAGCAGGTGAGTGTGCTGTCCACTGCCTTACTAAATGTGCATGTTGTCTGACTAGCAAGACTTACAGTGTGCACGCCACTGGCTAACATGCTCACTGAGTAGTTGTCACCCCCAAAGTGTGTAGTTACATGCACTGAACAGGTATAGTGCAGTAACAGTGCATTCCAACAAGGTTTGACTTCCCAGGCAATGATACCATCTGGTAACTGCTGGCAAACTGTCCATAGCCATAGTTGCACTGCCTGTGTACATCATATGCCCCTGTGATTGAGACATGTATATCCAAATGTGTGATGCACGGATATGTTGCATGTGTAGTAATGGCCTTTTCACTTTGTCATCCTCACAGGTTGATGCCCACCAGAAGCAGGAAATCTGGCTGACCATCGCCCGGGCAGTAAGATCCGTGGGGGTCTACAAGCGCCGGATCCACAACTGCCAGAAGAGGTGGCAGGACCTTCGGGGCTGGACCCGGAGGATCGCAAGGGTCCAGCTGAAGCTGTCGCCTCCTCGCAGGAGGGGCGGACACCGGACCCTGACCCCCACATGCTCAGGATCCTGGCGGTGGTCTTCCCTGACCTGGATGGGCAGCTGAAGGCCAGACAGCAGCAAGGAGGGGGTGAGTCCATGACTGCACTGTGAACTTTGTCTGACATGCTATGTGCCCTCCTCTGGCCTGGTTAAACTTCCACAGTACATCAGTCTTGTGGTCCAGGACCCATGTCCCTCAATTGTGACATGCCCACTCCTCATCTGATACCCAGGTGTGGCCCTTACAGTCAGGAAATTGTGTCACTTGGGTACTGTGTCCTTGCATTTTGCTTAGCTCAAGGTGGGGGACAGCATTTGTTCCCGTAGCTTTGTGGTGGGCTTCATGGGTGGGTCAATTGCTTACACAATGCCTGGGTTCTGACATGTAATCTGCGTGTAACTTTGATATGTGGTCCAATTGCTGATCTGACTCACCACATGTGCCTGGGGTATTTGGCACACACCCATGCTGCGGGTGGGAACAATGTTTGGGCCTCAGGAGTATGTATATCAAGTGTGTCACACATACCTAGCCACCTGCCTACTGTCCAGGGCTCATCCCTCTTTCACGTGGAGCAGGACAGTCATGCCTACTCCAGGCCATACAATACACTCTGTACTCCCACTCCCGTGTATCAGCTGACACATTGTGCTCAGTGAAATGTTCCCTCAGGTGTCTGCCTCTGTGTCATTGTGCTGTGGCTTCGTTGTCAGGACTACTGGGGTGTTTATCGGTTAGGGCTCAGCATGCCACCTGAGATGTGACCATAGGAGACGATACTTGTGTGACATATAGGTGTTTGATCACTTGACTGTGCAGACTGGGGTATGCGACTGTGAAGTTCAGGCAGCTGTTTCTCATTCACAGCAGACTGTGAGGTGCTCAGGTTCAGAGGGTTGTGTTTCATGTCTCCCATATGTCCAATTGGTATGACGTGGACAAATAAGAGTTCAGATGATGTGGTTTGTGGGGGATGGACATGTGCACTTGTCAGCTACAGAACTTGCATTCCCCATGACCTAGGATTGTGACACAGTGCAGACTGTTGTTGGCTGGCTGCCCTGCCCATGTGACTGGAGACAGTGATGTATGACTTTGCAGGCATGCCTGTGCCATGGCATTAAACTCCCTAAGAGTGATCCTGCAGGTGAGTGACATGTGCTACATGCACCCCATTGTGGCATTGACTATCAGGACATGGGTGCATCATGGTGTCTGGTGCTGGTATGCATCACATGCATTTCAAATTAGACTCTGGCCATCCCTTTATCCGGACACCTGTACTGACTCAGTGGCAAGAGATGTGATGTGTGCATGTTCACATACTTCACCGTGTTCTCTGCAATGTCCAACTACTGTGTAGGTGGTGCATGTGTCCACACTGGGGTATTACCATCCGACAGGCACCAGACAGATGGGTGCGAGGCCAGGAGGGATGTGAGTGCCATGGTTGACCATCAGACTGACAATTGGCTTCTCCTAATCTGTTTGAGCACTTTTGGCAATGTTCAACTAAGGATGCCAGGGCTTGCTCTGTAATGTGCTGTACTTACTGTGGTGTGTGCGGTCAGTGCAGGTGACTGATGTTTGTCTGTTTCCCTAATTGTTTGCAGATACATCCACGGCCACAGGAGGGGACAGCTCCACGGACCAGGAGGAGCTGCAGAGCCAGACTGGGTCAGCAGCCGATGAGTGGTCGGAGGGACCCAGTGGCACGGAGGGCGAGGGGAGCCACACCGAGGAGTCCTCAGCACCATCCACCTCAGCTGAGGACCACAGCAGCTCGGAGGATGACTCCCTTGTGGAGGCGGGTGTCAGCAGCCACCACACCCCAGCTAGTATTGCTGTCCCCGCCACCACCACCACCACCACCGCCCTCCCATCGGCTCCCATTCCAGAGGTCCGTGGAGGCTCCCGTGTTCGGGAGCGTGTCTCCTTCGTGCCAGGCACTGCACCCCCTGCCCCTGTGTCCCCTGCTGCCCTGAGTGAGGAGTCTGTGTACTTACTTCACCAGCTCCATGTAGGGCAGACAGCAATGCTGAGTGTCCTCCATGCACACACCACTCTGTTGACACAGCTGGTGTCGTTCATGGAGGGCATCTCATCGGGCATGTCTGCCCTACAGAGGAGCAATAAGTCCATGGACTCCTCCCTGACGGCAGCAGTGTCCCTCCTCCAACAGTCCCTCACCCCTCCTACCTCTGCCCCATCCACACTTCCTGGCACCCTACCTGTCCAAAGCACATGCACACCTGCACAATCACCCAAACACACAGACACGAGCAGCACAGGAACACCCAAAACATAGACAAAACGTGCACGCAAGCATCCTCAGGAGACTGATACCACACCCACAGGGGATGGGGAACAGACACACACACAGGCATCCACAGTCACTCCGCAGTCCTCCGATACCTCTCCCTCCAAGGCCCCTTCCCTTGCCTCACCTGCAACCCCACCTACAAAGCAGCTCTTCCTCTGTGACCTCGGCCTCTTCCCCTCCGATCCAGCTGATCCAGCATACAGGGGAAGAGGAAGTCCACCCACACAGAGGGGAGTGCCCCTCACCCCCGGACACCCTCACCCAGGCACAGACAGACTGAGGCCCTCACCCGCAAGTCCCCCTGGACCCGGAAGAGCAAGACCCCGCCACCGCCCTGCAGCTCAACCACACAGTCTCCTTCCTCCATCCCTCAGGCCCCCACTACACAGGATCCCCCACCACACCCTGCCCCAGGTTCCCCCACCCACAGATACACCATCCCCAAAATGATCCGGCCTTCTCCCCCTACCACTTGCTCTTCCAGCACCACACCCCCCGCTGCGCATGTTTGTGCCACTGGTGTGGAGACCGTGTCCTCCCCTCTGTCCTGCCCACCTTACCTGAACCCCATTCTACTCCCCTGGAGATAGGCACTGCAGTGGAGTCCACTACCACCCCGTCTGACTTGGGCACTGCAGTGGGGAACCTGTCCACTCCATCTGGCCAGCCCACTGCAGTCGTGCCGGCACCCACACCATCTGACTCATGCCCCCCAGTTGTGCCGGCACACACCATGTCAGACACCTCCACTGCAGTTGTCAGTGACTCTCCAGCACCCACCACCCCTTCCCTGCCTCCTTCTGGTGAGCCCTGATCCTGTCCCTGCGGTGCCTGGCCTGCCCCCGTATGCCCCTCCGAGGGGAATGTCCCTGGTCCGTAGCAGTGCAGGCAAGCAAAGGGTGACATCTGCCACTGTCACCCTGTTCGGACTTTACTAATGGACTGGCCATTGGCCTTTGTGTTTTTTCAGGACTTTCACTTTTAATGCCACATATGCTGAATAAAGCTACTTTCTGTTCTCTAGTGGTTTTGCTTCAGATGTACATGATGTTGATGATGCTAACCATGCCCTTGCTGCAGTGATGGTGATTTTTGATGTCAGGAAAATGAAGTGTTACTGTGCAGGACCCCATGTGGTCCAGGGGGAATGTGTCCTATCCTGGTGTGTATCCATGTCATCCTTTGCAGCAATATGAGGGTGTCATGTTTTCAATATTTGCCAATGGGATTTCCTACTTTTATTTGCAATGTCACATCTGTGGCTTACACCCCTGCACATCTGTTGTGCTTGCCATTGTTCAATTTGTCTATTTCCCTGACCGTGTGACCATCTCCACTGGACATGCAAGTTTGGGCATCAATGGGGAAGGACTCATCTGTGTTATCAGTGCAACTTGCTATACATGTGTGTTGGATCTGTGCAGATGATTTCGGTGACACTCCCATGACCTGGCTGATGTGACGAGAGCCTTCATTTTGTGCTAATTGTTGACTGAGTGACCAAGTGTTCTGCTGACATGATAGAGCCCTGCAGAGACAACGTATGGCACAGCTTTCCTTACACAGGAGTGGAGTCCCCTCATGGCAGTGTGTAATTCCGTGACATTGCCTGAGCCCAAGGTGTGTGTTGTGTGAGCATGTCTGTGTGTGTTCACTTCCATTTTGCTACGCAGGCTGGGATCCCTAGTGATGTTCCTGTTTGTGATGCTTGCTGAGTTGACCTATGTTCCCCCAAAATCTTCGCCCTGGGTTCTCTGGGATGTGGGTGCATGGCACATTACTGGTCATCAGGGTGTCATCTGTAGGTGTGTTTGCTGTCAGGGCTGAGTTTGTGGGCAAACGCAGATGAGACACAGTCAGGATTCCCCTTGGCACTTGTTGGTTACACAAGTCATGTAATTTACAGTTTGTGGTAGCTTTCAGTGATTGTGACACGTTGTGTGTGTGACTGCTGCCACTCCTCAGGGTCAGAGCTGCAATGTTGGAAGTTGTCTATGTGTGTTCTTTGTGGGTGACCTTGGCTTCTTCATTGGTGTGTGACTGTGGCCGGGATCCCATTGGTTGGTGTGGATTTGACGTCATGCCCATGTACGGCGTACTGTGCAGTGTGTCAGACATTCACGAGTCTTGTTGACTGGCCATGTGTGATGGGTTTCTGCACCTTAGTTCCCACCACCACCCCTGGGATTGTCATGGGTGCATGTGCAATGTCACCAGTCCATGTGAGCTTCACTGCTGCACATTGGTGGAGATCAAGGTGTGTGGTGTTGAGTGTGTGCAAATGAGAGTTGTTGCACGGCTAGACCCCTACCTCCATATTGGCCTTGGCTGACAGGCCGTGCTGATTGATTTGTGCTTGGGTAGGTGTGATGGTAGTTTGTTGCTCAGGACACATGACTGTGGTTCACAGTGTGAACGACATCTAGCTTTGTCATCACAGTGGGATTATCATGCAGGCCAGTGTCACCACAATGTGGGGTCCCTGGGGGTAGTGCTGTGGTGGGTCTGTCTCTTGCTGTGTTAGTTGCTGTTCCTACAAGCTTGTGTGACATGTGTAATTTGGGCTCCCTCTCATCTAACAATGCCTGATTGCCCACATAGGGGAATCCGATCCATGAGTTACTTTTGTGTGGCACTGTATACAAATCTGTGTAATTGGGATTCAGGCCTCCTCATGTGTTGTGTGGTTGCCTGGGGACACTGGCACACACCCCCCATCACCTGTTGTGTTTGATATGCAGTGTGAGGCTGCCTGTTTGTGTTTGTGCATCTGCACCACTGCATTGGCATATCTTTAGTGTGCCATTGGCTGTATGTTGTTTGGTGGGTTTCCCCTGCTGTCCCTGGGACTTCTAGGTCATCAGTCAGCACAATGATCATGGTTTTTATGTCCCATTGCTGCCATGGTATGGTATTTATTCACCTCACATCTACAGTCTCCACAGGATATCTACATTTGTGTGTCCATTGGTGCAGATATGTGGGTCTGCATTATGATGGTCACTTCTGTCATTGTGTTATTGATGAATGTTGACAATGTCAGCCCCCAAGGGTGATGTTTGTCTGCACATGGCCAAAGGTATGTCTTATTTGCACTGCACTGTTTGCCTCACCCAATCTATGTTGCTATGGGACACAAGCACTACTATGCCACTGATGTGTTTGTTGTTCTGTGACCAGGAATCATCCATGCTGTTTGGCATTTGCAGCTTTTTCCATGACAACACTTACATTTTGGTCACTGTGATGATGGGGGTTTAGACCCCATTGCCACAATGTTCAAAATGTGCTTCAGCTATGGACCCCACACTTACATTTTGGTCACTGTGATGATGGGGGTTTAGACCCCATTGCCACAATGTTCAAAATGTGCTTCAGCTATGGACCCCACACTTACCTTTTGGTCACTGTGATGATGGGGTGTTAGACCCCATTGCCACAGTGGTCATGGTCTGCTTGCATTGTGGAGGCCACACACATTTATGTGTGACACATGTGATAGGGGGTCACATTGTATGTTCAATGTCATGTTCAGTGTTGTAGGCATTTGACACAGACTACACACGCTTGTCATGGTGTTGGGGGGATGTGTTTTTCTGACATTCCTTATGTTGGAGTATGCTGGTTGTGTCATGCATTACCCGTCCTATGAGTAGGGGTGGTGTTGGTGGTAGGCATTCATCCCCCTATGAGTGGGGATGGTAGTAGTGACAGGCATCCAGCACCCCATGAGTAGGGGTGGTGGTAGTGGTAGGCATCCAGCCCCCCCTGAGTAGGGGTGGTGGTAGTGGTAGGCATCCAGCCCCCCCTTAGTAGGGGTGGTGGTAGTGGTAGGCATCCATCCCCCTATGAGTGGGGTTGGTAGTAGTGACAGGCATCCAGGCCCCCCTGAGTAGGGGTGGTGGTAGTGGTAGGCATCCATCTCCCTATGAGTGGGGATGGTAGTAGTGGTAGGCATCCAGCACCCATGAGTAGGGATGGTGGTAGTGGTAGGCATCCAGCCCCCCATGAGTAGGGGTGGTGGTAGTGACAGGCATCCAGCACCCCATGAGTAGGGGTGGTGGTAGTGGTAGGCATCCAGCCCCCCCTGAGTAGGGGTGGTGGTAGTGATAGGCATCAATCCCCCTATGAGTGGGGATGGTAGTAGTGACAGGCATCCAGGCCCCCTGAGTAGGAGTGGTGTTGGTGGTAGGCATCCATCCCCCTATGAGTGGGGATGGTAGTAGTGACAGGCATCCAGGCCCCCCTGAGTAGGAGTGGTGGTAGTGGTAGGCATCCAGCACCCATGAGTAGGGGTGGTGGTAGTGGTAGGCATCCAGCCCCCCCTGAGTAGGGGTGGTGGTAGTGGTAGGCATCAATTCCCCTATGAGTGGGGATGGTAGTAGTGGTAGGCATCCAGCCCCCATGAGTAGGGGTGGTGGTAGTGGTAGGCATCCAGCCCCCATGAGTAGGGGTGGTGGTAGTGGTAGGCATCCAGCCTCCCATGAGTAGGGGTGGTGGTAGTGGTAGGCATCCAGCCCCCCATGAGTAGGGGTGGTGGTAGTGGTAGGCATCCAGCCCCCATGAGTAGGGGTGGTGGTAGTGGTAGGCATCCAGCCCCCCATGAGTAGGGTGGTGGTATTGGTAGGCATCCAGCCACCCATGAGTAGGGGTGGTGTTGGTGGTAGGCATCCATCCCCCTATGAGTGGGGATGATAGTAGTGACAGGCATCCAGCACCCCATGAGTAGGGGTGGTGGTAGTGGTAGGCATCCAGCCCCCCCTGAGTAGGGGTGGTGGTAGTGGTAGGCATCCATCCCCCTATGAGTGGGGATGGTAGTAGTGACAGGCATCCAGGCCCCCTGAGTAGGGGTAGTGTTGGTGGTAGGCATCCATCCCCCTATGAGTGGGGATGGTAGTAGTGACAGGCATCCAGGCCCCCTGAGTAGGGGTGGTGGTAGTGGTAGGCATCCAGCACCCATGAGTAGGGGTGGTGGTAGTGGTAGGCATCCAGCCCCCCCTGAGTAGGGGTGGTGGTAGTGGTAGGCATCAATTCACCTATGAGTGGGGATGGTAGTAGTGGTAGGCATCCAGCCCCCCATGAGTAGGGGTGGTGGTAGTGGTAGGCATCCAGCCCCCATGAGTAGGGGTGGTGGTAGTGGTAGGCATCCAGCCTCCCATGAGTAGGGGTGGTGGTAGTGGTAGGCATCCAGCCCCCATGAGTAGGGGTGGTGGTAGTGGTAGGCATCCAGCCCCCATGAGTAGGGTGGTGGTAGTGGTAGGCATCCAGCCACCCATGAGTAGGGGTGGTGTTGGTGGTAGGCATCCATCCCCCTATGAGTGGGGATGATAGTAGTGACAGGCATCCAGCACCCCATGAGTAGGGGTGGTGGTAGTGGTAGGCATCCAGCCCCCCCTGAGTAGGGGTGGTGGTAGTGATAGGCATCCATCCCCCTATGAGTGGGGATGGTAGTAGTGACAGGCATCCAGGCCCCCCTGAGTAGGGGTAGTGTTGGTGGTAGGCATCCATCCCCCTATGACTGGGGATGGTAGTAGTGACAGGCATCCAGGCCCCCCTGAGTAGGGGTGGTGGTAGTGGTAGGCATCCAGCACCCATGAGTAGGGGTGGTGGTAGTGGTAGGCATCCAGCCCCCCCTGAGTAGGGGTGGTGGTAGTGGTAGGCATCAATTCCCCTATGAGTGGGGATGGTAGTAGTGGTAGGCATCCAGCCCCCCATGAGTAGGGGTGGTGGTAGTGGTAGGCATCCAGCCCCCCATGAGTAGGGGTGGTAGTAGTGGTAGGCATCCAGCCCCCCATGAGTAGGGTGGTGGTAGTGGTAGGCATCCAGCCACCCATGAGTAGGGGTGGTGTTGGTGGTAGGCATCCATCCCCCTATGAGTGGGGATGGTAGTAGTGACAGGCATCCAGCCCCCCATGGGTAGGGGTGGTGGTAGTGGTAGGCATCCAGCCCCCCATGAGTAGGGGTGGTGGTAGTGGTAGGCATCCAGCCCCCCATGAGTAGGGGTGGTGGTAGTGGTAGGCATCCAGCCCCCCCTGAGTAGGGGTGGTGGTAGTGGTAGGCATCCAGCCACCCATGAGTAGGGTGGTGGTAGTGGTAGGCATCCAGCCCCCCATGAGTAGGGGTGGTGTTGGTGGTAGGCATCTATCCCCCTATGAGTGGGGATAGTAGTAGTGACAGGCATCCAGCCCCCCTGAGTAGGGGTGGTGTTAGTGGTTGGCATCCAGGCCCCTATGGGTGTATATGGCATTGGTGATAGCCATCCCGCCCCTATGGTTCTGCTGTTGCTAGTGTAAGTCATTTCTGCATCCCTATGTGTGTGTGTTATATGTCGGGTACGTGTCGTTTGTTTGTGTAGTGGGTGTTTAACTTACCGTCTGCGCCGTACACGTCCGTACCTGTTCCGGTAATAGATGTAAAGTATTGGTAGGACCTGCACGATGGGATTCATGGTTGGTTCGTCTCGTTCGGCTTTCTCGTTGCTTCGACTCGTACTCGTGGCTGGCTTGTTCGTCTCGTAGCCGTGGATCGTCTTGTGGCGCGAATCGGAGCTTATGTGCGGCTCTCCCGGATGCTCTGACGTGCCGGATGTAGCGACGGGTTCGGCGCGTACGGAAGGCGCATCATACTGGTCCGGCCGGAAGGTGCTGTATTTTTGCTTCCGTGCGACTCGATTCTGCGTTTACGGATCCGGCTCGGGCGGGGAACAGGAGCTGGAATGGGTAAGTACGGCTGGGTCGGGATCTGGGCAGTTATGCGCATCGTACTTGCTCGTTAGTGCGAATGTTCGAATCGGTCGGGAAACACGCGTTCGGCTTGGTTTTTTTCCGGACGAATAGTGTTAGGTGCGCTTCCTGCCGAAATCGGAATCGGCCCCTTAATGTGCAAGTTCCGTAGGCACCCCGGTTCTCGATTTTACCACCACGACCATACAGCGGTGAAATTCACTGGATTGTGGGAGGAGGTTCCAGAAGAGGGCAAATGTACTGCTATAACTATCAATTGGTTAAAAGCTGTCGAAAATACAGAAAAATGACACTTACGGGTCGTCTTGATGTCGTCCTCTCAGTGATTGTTGGTAGCCTGGCCCCAAAAGCACTAGGGTGTTGCTAGGTGGAATGTGGAGGAGGGCGTGTGAATGACCCTGTGCAGGGGCAGAGTACGTCCCGGATAACAAGGCCAAGAGGGGGGGCCTAGCCCAGTCTCCTCCGGTCTATGATGGGCGCAGACGGGTCCGCCCTTGGCGGAGCCCTGGGTGCTACTTAAGCGCCTCCTGGCACGTCGCGGTAACGTTGGCGGTGTGGCGGCCGCTTTGCGGGCTGGGACTTGTGGTTCTGGTCCCCCCGCAGCAGTTAGGGCACAAGTGGCGGCAACAAGAAACGGCTCCTGCGCTGCTTCACTATAGACGTATACTTTCTCTCTGGAAAGATATCGAAGTCACGCTGTCTAATATTTTTTATGTTAAATTCTCCCTCACTATGTGGGTCATTAGGATAGCGGGCGGATCGCCACCGCCCCTATGGCAGTGGCGATCCGCCCGCTATTTCCCACCGACCGCCTCACATTTCCCCACCGCCATATTAGTATGGCGGTGGGGACCCAGGCGGACGGCAAGACCGTCCGCCTGGTTTGAGCCGCCGGCCGACCAGTCGACCGGGCGGAAAGGGGCTGGATATGGTGGCGGTGTCTGCTAGACACCGCCATCCATATTATCATGGGCAGCGGTGCAGGGCTTTCCATGGCGGAGAGCCCGCCATGGAAAGCCAGGCGGAGTTTGCTTTCGGGGGCCCGTTGTGGGCCCCCAGGGTATTGGGGGGTGGGGGGTGCACATGGGGGGTACCTATGGTACCCCCCTGCATTGTCATGGACATGGTGTGCCTGTCCCCTTGTGCATGACGATGCACACAGTGCATTCCCAGCATTGTGGAGGGCGGTGCTGTGAGCACCGCCCGCCACAATGCTGGGAATGGAGGATGCCACCACCACGGTGGCATCATAATACGCACAGCAGGACCGCCGCACCTCTTGCGGGCGGTCCCTTTTTTCGTTGCGATGGCGGGCGGACTTTGTCCGCCCGCCATCGTAATGACCCCCTATGTGTTAGTCTTTTTTGGGTATACATGCTTGTTCTAATACATTCCTGATAAACTCTTTAACCATCTAGGTTTGTTTTCTTATTGACATCTTGCTATCTATAGATATTAAAAGATATTCAAAAAGTGCAGATAATACACTACACTATGTTTCTTTCAATAAATTGGTTTTCTTTTGTTATGTGCATTATGAGGAATAAAAAGCGGGCCAAAGGCAAGCCCGTCTGTGTCCGCAGCCATAGTTTTAACCCTGTCTACACTCCCACAGGGCATTGCTCGCATTGCAATTGGCACTCTGTGTTAACGCTGGATGTTGGATCCTCCACACTTAACTTTAAAGAAAGTGGCATGGCCCAGAGAATCGCCGGTGCTAAAGTAATTGCGATTCTAATAGGTTTACTGATTATAGAATCAGGATTTTATTAAAGACAAGGAGGCTAGCATTATGCATTAACTTTTATTTCCCACTTCTGAGCAGCACCATTAAAAGCTCATGGAATCCAAAAACATCACAATCAACAAAGAATCTTCAAAGTCCATAAACATCATGCGACCACCATCTTCTACCTCTTTTCGTTTGCCTCTTCCAGCTCTTCTTCACACTAAAAACTCAGAATTAACCATTTTTTATTCTCTACAACAAAACATATAAACAAATTTAGCAAGCATAAACAAACTCATAATGCTTGTACCAACAACAGTTCAAACTAATTCTTAATAAATAATTCTTAAACATATTAGAATTACGCCACACCCAAGGGAAGGGTGGGTGGGATAATGCTAGCCTCTTTAATAAAATCCTGATTCTATAATCAGTAAACCTATTAGAATCGCAATTTTATGTCAAGACAGGAGGCTAGCATTATGCATGTTCAAAGCTTTCTAAAACACATTTTGAAACATGTTCAACTGACGTAAAATAAAATCTCCTAAACATAGAGACAGAAGACCAATCCGCTGCTTTCATAATATCCTCTAGTCTTCCACCTAACATACTCACCTTACTTGCCATAGCCCCACGCGCAGAATGCACTGTGAACTTAGACACATCAACACCAGCCTTCTTCATGGAATATTTAACCCATCTAGCAATAGTCGCACTAGAAACAGCCTTGTACGGTTTCACATAAAAGATCAAGACCTGATCTACTCCTGCTCCCCTTTTCTCAAACATTCTGCTCTCATACTCCTCTAAACAGCGAACTACACACAAACCTGGACAATCATCAAAAACTGGATAAAAAACAGAACTTGACATAGTCTTAACTCAAAAAGCACACCATTAGGTTGATAAAACCTATGAGAAATCTCCAAAGCCTTGACATCCGAAACCCTCCTGAAAGAAATAAGACACAATAAGGTAGCTAACTTCCAAGACAATTCCCTAGACTTCAAGAACTTTTTACTTGGCCAACTCACAAACAACTTCAGAACCATGTCGACATCCCATAAAGATTTATACTTAGATTCATGAGGCCTCTTAATCAGAATGCCATTCATAACTCTACAAACCAAAGGAATTCTTCCAATAGGAACACCATGACTTAAAGAATGGTCAGCAGAAATCGCCGACCTATAACAGTTCACAGTTCTATACGACATTCCCTTCTCAAACAAACCAGCCAGAAAATTAGCTACTTGAATGTCAATAGCTTCCAAGGGATCCAAACCACATTCCAAGCACCAACAAAGCCAAACCTTCCATGCCCCTCTATCTCTCTTTCTTGTCCCTGGCACCCAGGATTCAAATAATAACTCTGCAGCCGTTCCAGAAAGATCTGTGAATGCTCTTGAACTCCTGATATCTTCCAAACTAGAAGGTTGAGAGAACCCAACTCCACCTGGGGGTGTTCTTCTCCTTCCACATTCCTCAAAAGACCTCTGAAAGCCAAAATCAAAAGAGGCTCTGTCACTGCCAACTCCATCACAGAAGGGAACCAAGGTTGACTCTTCCAAAAAGGAGTTACTAAAACTAACTCGCATTCCTGCTTCCTCACCTGAACCAGAACCCTCTGAATCATAGAGAACGGGGGAAAGGCATAACCCTTCACCCCACTCCAATCCTGCAAGAATGCATCCACTGCCATGGCCCCTGGATCCGGCCTCCAACTCACATTACTCTCCAACTGGTAGGTTAACCTTGAAGCAAAGAGATTCACTTCCAGTGGGCCCATTCTCTCCATCACTCGCATGAAAACCTCCTCTTTCAGCTTCCAATTGCTGTAATCTACCATATTCCTTGAGTTCCAATGTGTCAGCATATTCTTGACACCCAGTAAATACTCTGCCTTCAGACCTATTTTATGCTCCAGACAAAACTCCAAAATTTCTTTCTCAAACTCCGCCAGTCCCTTTGACCGAGTTCCCCCCAGTCTGTTTATGTAAGCCACAGCAGACACATTGTCCATCCTGAGCAGCACCGACTTGCCTACCAAACCTCTCTTGAAACTTTTCAAAGCAAACAAGCCTGCTCTCATCTCCAGACAATTTATATGACTCTCTTTTTCCCACGGGGACCACACACCCCGAATCTCTTTCCCCAGACCAGATGCACCCCAGCCAAGATTGCTGGCATCCGTCTCCAAAACAAATTCTGGGGATATTTCAAAAATTGCTCGTCCGTTCCACGCATCCATGTTCTCTCTCCACCAAATCAACTCTTCCTTCGCTTCCATAGTTACATACGCCATGTCTCCATACCACAGACCTTTTGACAGCCCTGATTTTTTCAAACGCTGTAATGCCCTGTAATGTAGAGGGCCCGGAAAAATCGCCTGAATTGACGATGACAATAGACCAATCACTCTTGCCAATTCTCTCAAAGATACTCTCTCCCTGTTTATAACCTTCTGAATTTCTTGTTTTATCTTCTTCACTTTTTTCTCTGGGAGACACAATTGACACACAACTGTGTCCACCACAAAACCTAGAAATTCCACCTTTCTTGCAGGAACCAAAACTGACTTTTCCAAATTTATCACAAAACCTAAACTCTCTAACATTCTCATAACAAAATTCATATGCTCTTTTAGAATCCCAATAACCTGATTCATAATCAAAATATCGTCCAGATAAATTATCATCCTGATACCTCTCTCCCTGAAGAAACCTACCACAGACCTCATAACCTTGGTGAAACACCAAGGGGTAGAGGAAAGTCCAAATGGAAGGCTCTGAAACTGACATAATGGACCCTTCCACCTGAACTGTAGATATTTTTGACTTTCTTCCGCTATTGGAATAGTGAAGTACACATCCTTCAGATCCATTTTCACCATCCAATCCCCTTCTTGCAGAATATCTCTCAGAAGGTGAATACCCTCCATTTTGAAATGTCGATAAGTCACAAACTGATTCAAGCTCCTTAGATTTATTACAGGTCTCCATCCTTTGTCCTTCTTTTCTACAAGGAACAAAGTACTTACAAAGCCTTTGTCTTCCTCCCCCACTCGCATAATTGCGTTTTTCTCTAACATCAAACACACTTCGTTTTCCACTATTAGTAATAACTCTTCTTGAAAAACCAGCTCGTGTGGTTCTTTTACCTGAACTGGGACTGAATCGAAATCTATTCAAAAACCTTCTATAGTTTCTAGAACCCATGCATCCTGTGTTACCTCCCTCCATTTTTCCTTGAAATACCTCAATCTTCCTCCTACACTTATCGGGATAGAAAGAGAACCAGTCTTCATACTCACCCTGGTTCTGACCTTGTACCTCATTTTGTCCTCTTCCTCTGATGTGGCGAGTCTGACTTCTACCCCTTTATGGGAAGAAATTATAACTTCCTTGGCCTCTTGAATAACCATTTCCTTGGTTCTGGTATTGGGCTCTGAAGTTTGCTCGGCCGATAGCTTGCCCTCTTCTACCGGCCCGTCCATAAAAACTACTGCTGCTAAAGACTCTGCGCATAGAATAATGAGCCTTATCCAGACTGGTGAATGTACGAACATACTTTGTTAAGGATTTAACCATCCCTTCACCAAACAAAAGTCTTTGTGCTTCATCGCTGGACTCCTTATTGTCCAAGTCACCCAATTTTGGGTTAATCCTCATTAGGATAGTCTTCCTTCTCTCAGATAGAATGCCAGCATTAGCATTACCTTAAAAGCAGATTGCCCTCTGGCACCAACCACGCATTAAAGATAGATCCAATTCCAAATTCTTTAGGTAAGCCTCCTCAATGGCATCAAAAATCTTAGCCAAAGGCCCCAAAATGTCAAGTAACTTGTCTTGACATTGCTTTAATGACCTATCCAAGCCCTTCCTTGGATCCTTACCCATTTTAAATAGGTAAGTAATGAGCCCCGGATCTATATTAGGAGTCATAGTCACTTTGTCCTCAATGACAGGCCTTGAACATTCTGCCCTCATTATGTTCCTTTCTTCCTTCTCTAAAGGCTTCCTAATTCTTGTCTTAATGTAGTCTGCCACATGATCCAGTGGCCACCAGTCCTTACCCCTAGGGTGTCTAATGTCTTTGGGACTGAACAAAAGCTCCCGGAAAGGATCCACCACTGATTCCTTATTTTTCTCTCTTCCACTATCCTCAATCTCCTCTCCTAATGCATCTTTATACTCTAAATCCAATATGTATTCATCCATCTCATCTTTACTGTTGTTAATTGCATCACCCGATGCTCTCCAATGCTTTCCAGTGTTAAACTGGCTTCCCTCTGTATCGCGTCGGATACCTTTCCATTGCGAGCCGCTTGGGACTCCACTCTGACCTTGTTTTTCATTTCAATATTTCCTTTTTGTTAAACATTTTCCTCCGGGCCCTCTTTCGTTATCTTCCTCTGAAACAGAGAAATACTCTTCTTCCTCATTATTTCTTCTCTTCCCTAGAGCCTGCTTAGCAGACTCCTGAATAGCCTCCTTTAGCTCTTTATTAATAATCTCTCTAATCATTTTCTCCTGTCCCTCATTATTATTCTCCATTTTGAAATTCAAAAACATATTTTTTATATGTTATGTTATGTTATTTTGAGCCCAACACTGTTCAACCTGTATATGGCCTCTCTTGCACTCCTCGCCGAGAAATACGGTGCCAAAATAGTGTTGTATGCGGACAACACGCAATTGTTGTTCACTTGCGAGAAGGGTGTTGAGTTCAAAGGCAATGTGATCAACACCTGTCTCTCAGAGGTATTCTCTTGGCTTAGACAAAACCAACTGAAGTGCAACTCTGAAAAGTCAGAGATTATCTTCTTCGGCTCACGTCCCTGTGAAGTATGGCACAAATGGTGGCCGCAGGACATGTCTCCCCCCACATCTTCAGTCACCACCGTGAAAAATCTTGGGGTCAAATTGGACGCTGCCCTCTCTATGAAGGTTCAGATCCAATCGGTGGCCGGGACCTGTTTTGGGGTATTGAGAATGCTGAGGAACTTTCTCCCCCTGCTCCCAGTCTCTTACAGAAAAACGGTAGTCCAGGCCTTGGTGGTTTCGAGACTGGACTATGTAAACTCCCTGTACCTGGGCCTCCCGGATTACTTACTTGGCCGATTGCAGGTGGTCCAGAATGTGGCGGCCAGAGCCATCTTTCTGGCAGGACCTCGGACACGCACGACCCATCTTCTGTCTTCCTTACACTGGCTTCCGGTTCGGAAAAGGATCCATTTCAAAGCGTTAGTTTTGGTCTTTAAAGCCTTTCATAAGATAGGAGCCCCTTACCTTAGGGAAAGATTTCAACACTATACACCTCAACGTACCTTGAGGTCCTCTGCTCAGCTTCTGACCTCTACTCCTAAGGTCCTGCTGTCCCGGGTAGGGGGGAGATCCTTTCAAGTGGTGGCCTCTCGTCTGTGGAATAGCCTACCTCTTTCTCTCAGACAGGTACAGGACCTCCTCACCTTCAGGAGGAAATTAAAAACATGGCTTTTCCAACATTAGGTCCTGGCCGACTTCTGCTCTGGGTGCTTTTCTGTTAGCTGTTACGTGGTTTTTCTCTTAGCGCCGGGACACTCCTGGGAGTAGCCGCGCGCTTTATAAATACCAAATAACATAACATATTTTTTATATCCAAAATATTCCACAATACCTATTCTTATTCTTTATTCTACTCGTTTTAATTTATTTATGCTTTTTCTCCTCTTAACGCTCTGCCCAACTGTAAACTGCCGCCCCCTTGACACGAAGCATAAACGATGCCTCGTTGCCAAGGGAACGACCTCTCAGAGCTACTCGCTCTAGAAAAAACCTTGCTTGTTTGAAAACAAGCTCTATACCCTTTCAAAAAAGGGGGCCCAGCGTCAGCCAATGAGAGAGCCCGCTCCACGCGCACGCGTCACGAAGCTTGCTCTCTCTAGGCTATGGCAGACGCTGGGGAGCCTCGAGCACACGTTATGAGCGAGCGGTCCCCTTTTGAAAGGCCTCGAGCACACGGTAAGCGTGAGCAGTCCCCTTTTGAAAGCAAACTTAAACATTTGCTCACAGCATTGCGCTTTCGCGCTAGGCACAATTTAAAGATAAAACTAATTTCCTTTTACCGCTTGGCAACAAAAACGCTTCACATAGCTAATAAGCATTTAAAAATCAATTATAGTTACTTCAAAGTACCCTAAAACCTAAACATTATTATTATTCCTTAATCTATATTATTTCATATTCTATAAAACAGCTAATCCATTATAATCAGTACTCATTCATTCCCCGATAAATTGGGTATAAAAAAAAAAACTACAAATACATCCAATCAACAAAAAACCACTCATAATAATTCCAATCAAATTTGTCAATACTTATCTGCTCAGAAGCAGCAAACAAAAGAGGAAGAAGATGTTGGTCGCATGTTATTTATGGACTTTGAAGATTCTTTGTTGATTGTGATGTTTTTGGATTCCATGAGCTCTTAATGGTGCTGATCAGAAGTGGGAAATAAAAGTTAATGCATAATGCTAGCCTCCTGTCTTGACATAAAATCTCCTGTGCCTTGATTAATGCTCAGTCCATGGTCAAGCACAGCATTGAAATCCATGAGTTGATTTTGTCCCAGGGCTTAAACTGCCTGTTTATTACTGAGACCTGGGCAAGAGAGGACTCCGGTCCTGAACTTGTAGCAGCCGTACCCCCAGATTATGCTATTGCTAGATTAGATAGACCCCTGTGCAGAGGTGGATGGCTTCCCATGATTTTTAAATCTTCTATTTAAATTGCACTTTAGAGCCTACATGCTCGGTTCCATCTGATATTTATGAGATATGCAAAAACAACAATTGATGGACAGAATGCAGAACAATGTCGTACATTCACCCCAGTACAGAGATCTGGGCCTAAATCCATCGTTTTTTTGCTCACCATGCCATTCCAGTTTGGACCCAGCCATATGCAAATCAGTCTTGACCCTGCGCCCAATGGGAACAGTCCAGCCCGAACTGCCAGGCCAGGTCCTCCCTGGACTGGAAACAAGCATCCTAGGACCGGTTTCGGGCTTTCAGCCCTCATCAGCCGGTCCTGAACTTGTAGCAGCGGTACCCCCAGATTATGCTATTGCTAGATTAGATAGACCCCTGTGCAGAGGTGGATGGCTTCCCATGATTTTTAAATCTTCTATTTAAATTGCACTTTAGAGCCTACATGCTCGGTTCCATCTGATATTTATGAGATGGCATGCTTCAGACTTAAAGCTAACAATAATTCCACGTTCTCTGGGCTCTTGGTTTATGCCCCCCCCCCGGCTCTTGTACTAAGTTAGTCAAGGCATGGAGCCTAGCATTTGAACCCTATGTTACCTGCCCCAATTTTATCATTCTGGGGGACTTTAATTTTTGCCTGGAGGACACTGATTGCATTGACTGTACTAGGTTTCTTGAACTAATAAAGGAGTTTGGCTTCAGGCAATTGGTGAACTCACCCACTCACAAGGCAGATCATACCTTAGATGGTATTTTTGTCAATCATGGGACTTTGGGAGTAGGAGATCTATCCCTCTCTGCTGGACTGACCATTGTGTGGCTCTTTTTAAAATTACAATACAGAAGGCCGGAGGTCAGTTGCTGAGTAATATCACCACGTTTAAGAGGTGGAATAAAATCTCTGCTGAAAACATAGAGGTGGCATTGTGTGAATCCTTACAAAGGAACAATAGTCAACTGGAATATACCGCAGATAACTTTGACTCGTGGGTGGAGACCGCCATCAATCAAATTGCTCCTCCTGCTTCTAAGACAGGAACTAGAACCAGAGCATCGGCTCCCTGGTTCTCAGAGGCTCTAAAAGAGCTTAGACGTTTATGCAGGAGGCAAGAACAGAGGTGGAGGCTTACTCCCACCATTGAAGAAAAAGATAAGCACAAAAAACTGATGTATAGCTACAAACGTGCTATCATATTAGCTAAGTCCTCCTACTTCACTACGAAAATAAGGTTGACCACTAATACTCCTAGAGAACTCTTTAAATGGTCAAAAATCTTTCCACCATGCATGATAAGCAAGCCTTCGAAAGTTCCCAAGCTTTCTGCAATAACTTTGCAACTTACTTTAAGGACAAGATTCTGAAGATCGTTGCCTGTTATAATTTGAATGAGGATTGCCCCACCTCAAAGAAAGAAGAGGAAGCGATTAATCTCGCCCCCACTGCTACTCTAGGGGAGAGGATGTAGCCTTACGGCTAGAGCGGTCGACCTCGAAGCTGGGGCACCGGGTTCGAGTCTCGGCAACGACGCTCAACATCCTGTGATTCTGGGCAAATCACTTATCTTCCCGTGCCTTACAAAAATGAATGTATCCATCTGTAACGAAACTGGTGCTCATGTAAAGCGCACTGATACCCGATGTCTCTGGTCTAGTTCGCGCTATATAAAACTAAAAAAAAAAAACTCTATCCGTCTTCCCCCTATTTCACTTAAGAAAGTTAAGATGCTTCTTCTAAACTTGAGATCTTGTTCTCCGGAAGATCCGTGTCCTCCCAGAATCTTGCAGTTAGTATCAGATTGCCCTTTTTCTCGAAAAAGGTCTACAATCAAATTATGTTAACAGGTATTTTTCCTCAATCCTGGAAGGAGGCTATAGTTGTTTCCCTTAAAAAGAAGCCCAACGGTGACCCTGAAGATTTCAGTAATCTATGCCCCATTTCTCTTTTACCTGCGCCAACTTAAATATTGGAAAAATATCTTAATCGGGAGCTGGTAGCATTTTGTCCTTCCAGGATCTTCTGGATCCTTCACAGAATGTTTTTCGGAGTGGCCACAGCACAGAATCCACTCTGATGGCAGCAACTGATGCCATTCGCTGTCAGGTTGATCAGGGAGGGTCTGCCATCTTGGTGCTATTGGACCTTTCAGCTGCATTTTATAGTGTGTCCCCCTCCCGCCTGGTTCATAGACTGCACCAGGCAGGGTTGAGGGACACTGTCTTGGCTCTGATGGAGTCCTTTCTTACCAACAGATCTCACACTATGAGTTGTGGTCACTTTAGGGTGGGCTCTTTCCAGTTACCCTGTAAGGTGCCACAGGGCTCTTCTCGCAGCCCGATGCTGTTTAATCTATATGTTGCCTCCTTGGCCAAGCTGATTATGTTTTTCGGCTTCCAAGTACTTTCCTATGCGGATGATACACAAATTAATGTATCAATATCCAATGACATCCCGGCGGTGGCTGAAAGGTTCAATTGCTGTATGATTGGTATAAACAACTACATGAAAAATAATTGCCTCAAGCTGAATGCCGACAAAACAGAGATCCTGATTTTTGGAGAGCAAACGTCAGTATGGTCTGAACCATCTTGCCCTGGATGTCCCTAAATGTCTGTCAGTCAGAGAGGGCTGCCAGTCAGGAAGCGTGTGACTTTCAAAGCCCTCTGTCTAGTTCACACTGCTGTACACCACCAGTATCCCCAACAGACAGCTGATGTGTGCCTCTCTTAGGAAGGTGGAGAATCAAAGATTTTAAAGAAGCCAGGTGGGGGTGGGAGGCCGGTCCTTTCAGGCTGCTGCTGCTAAGCTAAGGAACACTCTACCTACTCACATTACAAGTCTGTCCTCCCATGGGGCTTTACACAAGCATTTAAAAACCTGGCTTTTCTCCCTTCCATGATGGATAGCTCTGGCCCCTCTCCTGTAGTTGCTCTTATTCTTCGCCAGCGCTTTGATACCCTTGTGTATAATGCGCTCTACAAAAGTTCAAAAATACAAAGAATATGCAAATAACAAATCCTTTTGACTTTTATGGTTCAAATCGGATCTTTATTTGCAAAAGATCAACCCTCCTTGTGCGAGAAATGCACTGATTTCAACAGTTATCAAAAGCTTGCCTCTTCCTCTCCTTCTTTTCCTCTTCTTTTCTTCCTTCCTGACTTCTGTTTCTTTCCCTCTTTCTACTCCACACGAGATTACACAGATATTATTTAGTAATACTTTCATATGTACATATCCAGTATCTGAGCTTGTCGATATTTTCATGCGGATAACTTATTGTCTCAGTCATTATCATTGTACTGTATTATAATGAATTCATTTATAAAATAAAAAATAATGCCTTGTTATAGGCCCTCTCCTGCAGCTCGGGCCTACAGCTCAGGCCTGTAACTCGGGTTCAGGGCCTTCAACAAGCGGTATAGCTCTCAGCAGCGGGTTACAAAGCTATAAATGATTCTCTGAGAATTTTTATAGCGGTTAGGAGGGATTATGACATACCAGTGGACAGGTCCAATCCTACGGCCAACTAACTTATGCAGCCAGACTAACATGGAAAATAGGCAAAGTAGAAGATACAGTAGATAACAACTTAGAAGCTCTGTTATCACTAGGTTCTGGTCTAGAAGCTGTTTTGCTCCTGCATAGGTCTTTATTGCGGGGACTATATCCCAACCTCTGACCACGCACAGAGACAAGGGGGGATGCATGTTGGTAGAGAAAAAGACAAACATGAATGAATTAATATTTATATCCCAAGCCCTCTAAAAAACTTTGCTTTACCCATTCCTGCATCTCTAAAAATCACCAACTATAAAGATTCTAGAATGCTGCTTTGATGATGTCAGGTGGGGTTTTGTGATGTATTGGGACATTATTCACTGGATGGCCTCTTTAAGATTAAGACATATGTGCAGATGCACCTAGACATCTACTTCTCAAAATGGCACAGTTTACTTACTTACATCAAACTTACTTAATTTCCATCTAAATGCCATAATATCTATGTCTCAATCATGAGAGCATGCCCCAGGTGTTCTGTTGCAGATGCTGCATTTCTCTATATGGAATGAGTCTGTCCTTTACTAACCTCATATTGGGAAGTTGTGGTGAATTATGCTAAAAAGGCAACAACATAACTACACGCTCTCTTGAAATCTCCACAGAGACATGCTGATTTGGACTGTTTGACCACCTACAGCAAAGTAACTACAGACAGAGAAGTGCTAACTTTGTGTTATTGGTAGTGAAACGTACAATTGCAATGGGATGGCATAAGCCCTATCAATACATACTTGGAAAGCTGATGTTATCAAACGGGCAGCTGTCTTTTGTATTGTCCAGTTAATTAAAAATGGGAATGAAAGATCTAGTTCAGGGGTCTCCAACCAGTAGCTCATGATCTATTGTAGCTCTCCAGCTACCTCTGAGTAGCTCACCTGTGTGCAGCCCAGCTTATTAAATTAGAAAGCTTTTGCTTGGTTGAATTAATATATATATATATGTATATATATATATATTATCTACTGGCGGTCGCCAGTAGATAGTTATAGTTAGAACCTAGTTTCCATAGGAAAAGCGTTTTTTCTTTTCCCAATAACTCTGGCGCCGGATGACGAATCTTCGCGAAATTTTCAAAACTAGTGGGGCGCTCCGGTCAGCTCCTGTCTTGAAAGTTTTGGGGTGATTCGCCAAGCGGGGGCCGAGAAAAAAGGGGGGGGTCCCAAAACGTGTTTTCTCCATGTTATTTTCCATAGGAAACTTTAGACACGGCTACAGCTCGAACTGCTGAACGGAATTACACCAAATTTGGCAAAAAGGTAGCCCTTGGTTCAGAAAGAGCCCTTTTGTTAAATGGTGTAAATCCGTTCAGTAATTCCTGAGAAATTAAAAAGAAAGAGGTCGGAAAGTCAATTTCCCATAGGAAACTTTAGACACGGCTACAGCTCGAACTGCTGAACGGAATTACACCAAATTTGGCAAAAGGTAGCCCTTGGTTCAGAAAGAGCCCTTTTTTTAAATGGTGTAAATTCGTTCAGTAGTTGCTGAGAAAATCAAAAAATAAAAGTTTCGATATCTAGAGGCGTGGTGGATCCGCGGACCCTCCCGACCACGAGCTTTATTCTAATTGGCTGTCAACACTCCAAACCAGGAAGTGTTGGCAGCCATCTTGTGACTCGGTCGAACCGAGTCACAAGAAAACAGTAAAACAAACGCGAAAAACAAGAAAAGGGGGCAGGGTAGAAACACCCTGACCCCCCAGGCCTGCTCAGGGGGTCCCACAAGGACCCCCAGGGCCAAAAAAAGCATTTATTTTAAAAACAAAATTCGGCGAAATTCGCGTAGGAGTCGCGAATCCCGCCGAAATTTTTTTTTAAAATGAAGCGCGGGCTCTTGCGCTTCATTTATTTGAGGCCCCCGGGTGAGCCAGGTCCCGGGGGCATTTCCCAAAAATATATGCGGGGGCCCGCCACCCCCGGGGCTTGATTAACATTATGTGCGGGAGGGCACTCGGCCCTCCCGCAGCCCCGGGGACCGCCACCCCCCGGGGCTTCGTTTTTAATGTGTGGGGGGGAGCCCCAGGGACCGCCACCCCCCGGGGCTTTTAAAAAATTAAATAAACCTGTGTGGGGAGCTCGAGCCCCCACATGCCCGGGACCGCCACCTCCCCGGGGCACTAAAATGCAAATGCGGGGTCCGTCACGGACCCCGAGCCCAGGGACCACCACCTCCCGGGGCTTCAATCACATAGGGAGGGGTGCCGCGCGGCCCCCTCCTGGAGCCCGTGATGGCCCTGGGGACCGCCACCCCCAGGGCCGGCTCCTGCAGTGTCCCGGGTGCCCACCCCGGGACACTGCTGTTTGCTATGGCAGGGTGGGAGCCGTGCGGCTCCCGCCCTGTCATAGCAAACTTGCTTAGATTTTAGGCGAGAGCAGGGAAGCCTGCTCTCGCTCCAAAATCCAAAGCTGATTGCTTTCCACACGGGGAGCTGCATGTCAGCAGCTCCCATGTGGAAAAGCAATGCCGGCTGCTGCAGGACGCGGGAACCGGCGGGACCGTGGGGGCATTGGGGCTCCCCACGGTCCCCAATGGATAGGGCCTGCCCCAGGGGATGGGGTCCCCGGGGCTAGAAGTGGCCCGGGAGGGGGGCCACGCGGCCCCCGTCCCCAAAAACAAAACCAAAATTTTTTTGAAAAAAGGGGTCAGGCCCTGGGGGATGGGGTCCCAGGGCCCAAAAGAGAAAAGAAGGGGGCCACACAGCCCCCTTCTAAAAAAGAAATAAAAAAGACCGGCATCGTGCCGAGGCCCGCCCTCCCAGCAACACTCTGCAAACGCGCCCTGTGGCGCATTTTAAGTTGGGAATTAATTCCCCTTCAATACTGGGGGTCCCTGAGGCCAACTAGCCCACCAGGTACCTCCAGTATGCGCCACAGGGCTGCCTTGCAGAGAGGTGGTCCGAGGCCACGCCCCTTTGAACACCTCTCTGCAACGCAGTTCTGTAGCACTTACTGGAGGTACCTGGTGGGCTAGTTGGACCCCAGGGACCCTCAGGATTCAAGGGGACTTAATCCACCATCTTAAAATACGCCACAGGGCGTGTTTGCACAGTGGTGAAGGGAGGGGGCGGGGCCTGATATGGCAAGTGTGCAAATGGGCCCCCTGGCGCGTTGTAACTTGGGGGATTAAGTCCCCTTGAATCCTGAGGGTCCCTGGGGGCCAACTAGCCCACCAGGTACCTTCAGTTTGCGCCACAGAGCTGCGTTGCAGAGAGGTGTAAAAGGGCGTGGCCTCAGACCACCTCTCTGCAACGCAGCTCTGTGGCGCAAATTGAAGGTACATGGTGGGCTAGTTAACCCCAGACCCTCAGGATTGAGAGACGTTATCCCCAACGTAGAAACGCGCCAGCGAGCGCGTTTCAGAGTGCTGCAAGGAGGGGGTGGGGCCTGATATAACAAGTTAGCAATTCTGCTGTGTGGGATTTACTGGAGGTAATAAAAGGGGTAGTTGGCCACCAAGGTTGATGTTGGGGGCTAACTATCCCTCCTGTTACGTCCGCTAAATCCCACACAGTGGGATTGCTAAAAGGTGTTTGAAGGCCACGCTCACCTTTCTCCACCACTCTGCAAACGCGACTGCTATGTTATAGATAGAAATTAGCATTTAAAAACCTTTGAAATTCACTGAAAAAACCATAGGTTTCAGGCACGTTATAGTTAGAAATTAGCATTTAAAAAACCTTAGAAATTCACTGAAAAAACCATAGGTTTCAGGGATGTTATAGTTAGTTGGACATTTCACTCGTATAAAACCATAGAAATTCCCCGTTATAGTTAGTTCAGCTAAGTATAACTCGCGCCCCCGCAATGCACTGCTGATGACGTCACATATTACATCATTCATGACATGATCAGTGACATCACTGATGACATCACTGATGACATCTCAAACGTCATCAGCAGTGCATTGTGGGGGCACGAGTTATACTTAGCTGAACTAACTATAACGGGGGAATTTCTATGGTTTTATACGAGTGAATGTCCCTGAAACCTATGGTTTTTCAGTGAATATATATATATATATATACATATTATACATATATATATATATATCTATATATAATTGAGATTATACAACACTAATAATATTAGCAGCTCTCAATGCGTTTCATTCAACATAAGTAGCTCTCAGTACAGAAGAGGTTGGAGACCCCTGATCTAGTTGATACATGGGAAATGGTAATCACAAACTTTAGTGGTGGAAATGATGCTCTCTTCCTGTTGAATGTGATATGCTATCTGTAGACTGTTTAGCCACTACCAAATGTTAGTTGAATAAATTACATATATAACTTATTCCCACTCCCTATGGCCAACTTGTTTATTGATTTGATACAAACACCTATGGGCAAGTAGCAGTACTATGTAAGCCCTTTATGTATTGAATGCTTTGATCTGTATCCAAATTGGCAACCGTTTAGCGTAGTCGCCTATGGTATGCCAATGTTCATACAGATCTGTGCAGGAGAAAAATATTAAGGGACTAGAAAAAAGAGGGGGTTTTCAATTCTCGTTCCCATGTTCGCTTGGTATAAATCTGTTCAGTAGTTTGTTTTTTTAAAAGATGGCAAGTGGACATAAAAGTGTTAACACTTCTATGTATATGTGACATTTAAAATCATGATTTACAACTCCTGTCAATACCATTTTGAATTTTTTGACAAATGTGGATCGCTGGAGAACAGCTATGGATTTTTTTTTCCCGCCAACTTGAAAATTTGCTAATCGATTCCAGTTCAATACTTTTGTGCTTTGGAAAAAAACATTTTACAGCCATGGGTGGGGGGCATTCTCAGAGGTGTCCCACTCCAGGGGAGGGCCGAAGGGTATCCACAGGCATGGAAAAGTTGAGCCGAGCACCAGAAAAAAAAATGTAGATACCGTCGTGCAATTCGCAAATCAGAAAATAACCGAAATTCCGCAAGCAACTTTTTTTAAGCGCCTGACTCAACCATCATTTTGTGAGTGATTTGGGAATCAGTTATGATTCACAACTTTTGTGTTGTGGAAAAAAATTCCACAGGCAAAGGGAGACACTATAATGAGTGTCTGACACAAGGACACAGGTGTTAAGGACCTAGTAATGGCAGGCCAGGGAAGCTACCAACCCTCGAGGGGTGTGTGTGGCAGGGGTTAGCTGATGGCAGGTGTTTGGGTACAGGGCCTGGGTGAAGGTGTAAAAAAACTAAATAAAAATCATTGAAAAAAATCGCAGTTCTTGCTCAGACACACAAAACCGCTGAACTTAGCAAGTTTTGGTATGCAATGCACACAACACACTCACCAGATCGTGTCATAGCGGACAATTTCTGCCATGCACAAAACACCAATTGGTTATCATTGGCACTGGAAAAAAGTTTGTCCAGCACAAGTTAAACATGGCAGGAGACACAAGTTATGGTGTGCTTTCTGTGCATCACATACTATAACTAATATATATATATATATATACTTTTTAAACCAAACTGCCCCAGCATTGAAAGGGCACTCGACAGCACCCCTCACCATCAGGTGTCTTTTAGCCTCGCTGCAGCTTGCCTCACATGTGCCATAGTGTGTCTTTATGCCGCCGACTGTGGAGAGAAACTTGTTCTCGCTATGTAGCACAGCGCCCCAATTGCAGATAGAAGCTTGCCTGGACTCTGCCTACCTACTAAGGATTAAAGTAATGCTTTTAATTTTGAAAACCGGACATTCAACCTACGAAGGTAATAATGTTATTCACTTCAAGGGACTATCATTCCCATAATGCCTTGTCAATAATGATTGCACTAAGCCAAGCCCACTGGGGGCGTTTTTTCAAATAAAAGCGCACGGATTGAAGTGGATTTTGAATGCCTGTTTTACTGAAGCCTATGAAGAAGAGGCGTTCTAGCCTCGAAACGCGTCGGTGGCATAAAGACACACTATGGCACATGTGAGGCAAGCTGCAGCGAGGCTAAAAGACACCTGATGGTGAGGGGTGCTGTCGAGTGCCCTTTCAATGCTGGGGCAGTTTGGTTTAAAAAATACTTGCACGGGGGTCCGCCGTGGAAAGGAGCACCATTCCAGGTTCAGTGGAAGGCTGTGGAGAGAAACTTGTTCTCGCTATGTAGCACAGCGCCCCAATTGCAGATAGAAGCTTGCCTGGACTCTGCCTACCTACTAAGGATTAAAGTAATGCTTTTAATTTCGAAAACCGGACATTCAACCTACGAAGGTAATAATGTTATTCACTTCAAGGGACTATCATTCCCATAATGCCTTGTCAATAATGAGTGCACTGAGCCAAGCCCACTGGGGCGTTTTCAAATAAAAGCGCACGGATTGAAGTGGATTTTGAATGCCTGTTTTACTGAAGCCTATGAAGAAGAGGCGTTCTAGCCTCGAAACGCGTCGGCGGCATAAAGACACACTATGGCACATGTGAGGCAAGCTGCAGCGAGGCTAAAAGACACCTGATGGTGAGGGGTGCTGTTGAGTGCCCTTTCAATGCTGGGGCAGTTTGGTTTAAAAAATATATATATATACGTGTAGATATATATATATATATATATATATATATATATATATATATACACATATATATACATACATATTATCTACTGGCGGTCGCCAGTAGATAGTTATAGTTAGGACCTATTTTCCATAGGAAATCCACGACATTCTATTTGAAATAACTCTTGCGTCGGTTGACGAATCTTCGCGAAATTTTCAAACTTTATGGCCCGCTCCGGTCCGCTCCTACCCTGAAAGTCTCAGGGTGATTCGTCAAGCGGGGGCCGAGAAAAAGGGGGTCCCAAAACGTGTTTTCCCCATTCATTTTCCCATAGGAAACTTTAGACACGGCTACAGCCCGAACTGCTGAACGGAATTACACCAAATTTGGCAAAGATGTAGTTCTTGGTTCAGAAAGAACCCTTTTTGTTAAATGGTGTAAATCCGTTCAGTAGTTGCGGAGAAATTAAAAAAATAAGAGTCAAAAATCAATTTCCCATAGGAAACTTTAGACACGGCTACAGCCCGAACTGCTGAACGGAATTACACCAAATTTGGCAAAGAGGTAGTTCTTGGTTCAGAAAGAACCTTTTGTTAAATGGTGTAAATCCGTTCAGTAGTTGCTGAGAAAATCAAAAGTAAAAGTACATATATATCTATGGCCGCGTCGGATTCGCGCACCCTCCCAATCACTGAGCTGTCTGCTAATTGGCTGTCAACACTCCAAACCAGGAAGTGTTGGCAGCCATCTTGTTCCTCGGTAGAACCAAGGAACAAGAAAGCAGTAAAAAGTGCGCAAAACGCACAAAGGGGGCAGGGTAGAAACACCCTGACCCTCTAGGTCTGCTCAGGGGTCCCACAAGGACCCCTGGGCAGAAAAGCATTTTTTTTTTAAATCGGCAGGATGCGCTCAGGGAGCGCGAATCCTGCCGGAAAAAAATTGAAGAGCGGTCTCCGCGCTTCGATTGTATTTTGCCTCCGGGTGGCCCAAGTCCCGGGGCATGGTGGGGGTTAAATTTATGTATGGGGGGCCTCAAGGGCCCCCAAGCCCCGGGGACCGCCACCCCCGGGGCTTTCTTTTTAAATGGTGCGGGAGGGCTCTGAGCCCTCCCGCAGCCCTGGGGACCACCACCTCCCGGGGCTTCTTTTTTTTAGTTTTTCCTGTGTGGGGGGCTCGAGCTCCCCACACGCCCAGAGACCGCCACCTCCCGGGGCACTAACAAATTAAAATGGGGGTCCGTTTTGGACCCCCGAAGCCCCGGGGACCACCACCTCCCCGGGGCTTTGCTGATGTGGGGAGGGGCTGTGGTGGCCCTGGGGACCGCCACCCCACAGGGCCGGCTCCTGCAGTGTCCCGGGGTGCCTACCCCCGGGACACTGCTGTTTGCAATGACAGGACGGGAGCCTCGCGGCTCCCGTCCTGTCATTGCAAACTGCTTCGATATTGGAAGATAGAGCAGGAAACCTGCTCTCGCTCCAATATCCAAAGACAATTGCTTTTCCACACGGGAGCAGCATGTTAGCTGCTCCCCATGTGTAAAGCAATGCCGGCTCCCGTAGGACACGGGGAGCCGGCGGGACTGTGGGGGTTTGGGGACCCCCACAGTCCCCAACCAGAGGCCAGGCCCCGGGGGATGGGGTCCCGGGGCAAGTAGTGGCCGGGAGGGGGGCCACGCGGCCCCCTCCCCAGAAATCTTTTTTTTTTTTTTTAAAGGGGGTAAGGCCCTGGGGGATGGGGTTCCCAGGGCCGAAAAATAAGAAAAGAAAGGGGCCACACAGCCCCCTTCAGGGGAAAAAAAAACGATCGGCCCGCAGGCCCCGCCCCCTTCCTTCACCACTCTGCAAACGCGCCCCTGGCGCGTTTGCAGATGAAGTAATTCCCTTGAATACTAGGGGTCCTGGGGGCCAACTAGCCCACCAGGAACCTCCAGTATGGCCAGGGGCTGCGTTGCAGAGAGGTGTACAGAGGCCACGCCCCTTTATACACCTCTCTGCAACGCAGCTCTGTGGCGCTTTTGGAGGTACATGGTGGGCTAGTTGGCCCCAGGAACCCTCAGGATTCAAGGGACTAATCCCCTATTTAAAACACGCCACGGGCGCGTTTGCACAGTGGTGAAGGAGAGGCGGGGCTTCAGGTGACATGTGTGCAAACAGGCCCCGTGGCGCGTTTTAAGATGGGGAATTAAATCCCCTTCAATCCTGAGGGTCCCTGGGGGCCAACTAGCCCAACAGGTACATCCAGAAAGCGCCACAGAGCTGCGTTGCAGAGAGGTGTAAAAGGGGTGTGGCCTCTCTACACGTCTCTGCAACGCAGCCTCTGGCGCATACTGGAGGTTCCTGGTGGGCTAGTTGGCCCCTAGGGACCCTCATGATTCAAGGGAACTTAATCCCCCAACTTAAAACGCGCCACGGGGCGCGCTTGCACAGATGTCACCTCAGGCCCCGCCCCTCCCTTCACCATTGTGCAAATATTCCTCTAAAATCTGCCGAACTACGAATCGGATTTACTCACCTGTTATCAGGAGAGACCTCAGTGCTGCATCTTTCAGCCCAGTACTAATCCTGAAAAGTAATTTTAACCGTACTTAACAGTAACTTGAATTTCCTTCCATAGGATATCATTGCCTGCTTTTTGCTGAAAAAGTTTCTGTGTTGATTTTTGAAACATACAAATATTCCTCTAAAATCAGCCGAAATACGAATTCCGATTTACTCACCTGTTATCAGGAGAGACCTCAGTGCTGTATCTTTCAGCCCAGTACTGGTCCTGAAAAGTAATTTTAACCGTACTTACCAGTAACTTGAATTTCCTTCCATAGGCTAACATTGACTGGTTTCACTTGGAAATTCTTCTAAGTGTGGAGTTTTGGAACTTTAAAATATTCCTCTAAAATCAGCCGAAATACGAATTCCGATTTACTCACCTGTTATCAGGAGAGACCTCAGTGCTGCATCTTTCAGCCCAGTACTGATCCTCAAAAGTAATTTTAACCGTACTTACCAGTAACTTGAATTTCCTTCCATAGGATATCATTGTCTGCTTTTTGCTGAAAAAGTTTCTAAGTGGTGATTTTTGAAACATACAAATATTCCTCTAAAATCAGCCGAAATACGAATTCGATTTACTCACCTGTTATCAGGAGAGACCTCAGTGCTGTATCTTTCAGCCCAGTACTGGTCCTGAAAAGTAATTTTAACCGTGACTTACCAGTAACTTGAATTTCCTTCCATAGGCTAACATTGACTGGTTTCACTTGGAAATTCTTCTAAGTGTGGAGTTTTGGAACTTTAAAATATTCCTCTAAAATCAGCCGAAATACGAATTCCGATTTACTCACCTGTTATCAGGAGAGACCTCAGTGCTGCATCTTTTAGCCCAGCACTGACCCTGAAAAGTAATTTTAACCGTACTTACCAGTAACTTATATTTTCTTCCATAGGAATCCATTGTCTGGTTTTCAGCTGAAAAGTTTCAAAGTGTCGATTTTCACAAACTACAAATATTCCTTAAAAATCGCCTGTATGACTTAAACGCATTCTTTCAACTGTTTACAGGAGATGCACCAGTGCTGGATCCAGGATCCAACACTGAGTAAGAAAAAGTAACGATAACAGTTTTTACCTGCTAAGTGAATTTTCTTCCATAGGATAACATTGGTGATTCTATGAGAAAAAGTTTCTGTCAACTTTTTAAATACAATAATATTCCTTAAAAATCACTACTGTAACCAAAACGCTTTTACTCAACTGTTTACAGGAGATGTCCCAGGACTGAATCTAGGATCCAGTCCTGTGGTTAGAAAAAAGTAATCCATAAAGTAACTAATTGCATTTAACTAGAAATTCACATTGAGCTGAATGTTGCATTGTGTTTGAAAATGTGTTGCCCATTGCAACAACTGTAACTACTGTACTTAAAAGTCTATTGCCTATGTACAAAGTATTTAAACTAAAGTAATTCATTCTGAGAAAGTATTTTTGTAATGTATAATGTAATTACAATGTAATTTAAAAATAAAATATGTAAAAAAAAATGTTTCTAAAAATGTAGTAAATCAGTATGAAAAAATAAATATAACAATTAATACATTTAAAAATTGTCATTTACAAAACCTTTGAAATTCACTGAAAAAACCGTAGGTTTCAGACATGTTATAGTTAGGAATTAGCATTTAAAAAACCTTTGAAATTCACTGAAAAAACCATAGGTTTCAGACACGTTATTGTTAGAAATTAGCATTTAAAAACCTTTGAAATTCACTGAAAAAACCATAGGTTTCAGGCACGTTATAGTTAGAAATTTGCATTTAAAAACCTTAGAAATTCACTGAAAAACCATAAGGTTTTAGGGACAGTTATAGTTAGTTGGACATTGCACTCGTACAAAACCCGTGAAATTCCCCCGTTATAGTTAGTTCAGGTAACTATAACTCGCGCCCCCGCAATGCACTGCTGATGACATCACATATTACATCACTCATGACATGGTCAGTGACATCACTGATGACATCACTGATGACATCTCAAATTGTGTTGTTGAGAAAATGGGGTGATGTGGACAGATGGAAGGTTAGATGGACAAAGAAGAATGAGAAAACTACAGACAAAGGTTCATTGGCTTTTATGATAACTGAAAAAGAATCTGTTGCCAAAGAATACCCCATGAGAGAAACTCCAGGTGGTAGTTACGTGCATGTTCCCTGGACTAGGCAGGACATACTGTCCTTTACCAATGACTTTCCAAAGTTAAGAGAGAAGCCAGTTGAGTGGTACCAACAAGTAGAGAGGTTTGTAAAAGTCTCAAAAGTGTTGTGGATAGATTTAGATGGATTGTTTGACATAGTGGTACCAACAGATTTGTGGTCAGAATGTGAGATTACAGTTGACTGGCCAACTACAGAATATCCAAGAGATCCTAAGACAGGAGCTCCAGGTCCTGATGTGATGAAGAAGTACGATAAGGTGATTACCTTTTTGAAGAATAAGATTCCTCCTAAAGAGACAGATTGGGTAAAAATTGATAGAACTACACAGGAAAGTAAGGAGTCTGTACATGCATATTATGAGCGATTGTTATTGGTTTTCAAGCAGTATAGTGGTTATGAAGAATTGAGTGAAAAAGACATGAGTCATTTTGTATACCGATTTGTGTTTGGCCTGAAACAAGAAATAAGTGATATGATTAAGCAACACATGATAAACTGGCAGAATGGAAGTGTAGATGAAGTACTGAGATATGCTAAGTATTGTAGTGATGAAATAGAGAGTAAACAGCGTAAGTTGAAAGAGAAGGCAATGTGGGCACAAGTGAAGGTGGCAGAAAAACAAGAAGCTCAATTGGACAATAATAATGGAAATGAATCAGGACAGAATAAAATGCGACCAAACATAGGTAAAGGAAAGGGTCAAGTGAGTCTAGAAGAGGCAAAGAAGAAATGGCCATGTCATAATTGTGGAAAATTAGGGCATTGGAGAAACGAGTGTAAGTTCCCACCTAAACCTAATCCGGAACATCAATCATTAACTCCACAGGTGCAGAATGAGGTAGTTGTTCAACAAAGTCAGGTGCCACAACCACCACTTCCCAACACTGTTAACCAGCAAAGATACAGTACAGAAACAGGATTCTACGGAGGAGAGCAGGTAACACAGTTGCCGCGAGCAACTAACATTTCTCAGTATTTGTTGCGTCAGAGTGAGGATGACCCGGATGAAAGATTCTGATGGTGCGCAGGGAGAGGAAAGAGTGCGTGCTTGGCGCAACTCTAGAGGTAGATCAGTCTGGTCCCTTTGTGGATGGAGAAGTGAATGGTGCAAACGTAACATTCCTTGTCGATACTGGAGCTACCCGTTCTACTGTTAGATCTGTGGAAATTCCAAACCTTCCTCTCTCAGGTGAATACATCCAAGTAGTAGGAGTAGCCAATCAGCAGATTAAAACCCCACTTACTGAATTGGTGGAAGTAAAAATTGGTTCTTTTAGCAAAATGCATAAATTTGTAGTGTGCGATTGTAGTCCTGTAAATCTTTTAGGTCGTGACCTTTTATGCAAGATGAATTGCACAATTTATTGTACGCCAGATGGAATCGGTTTTCAGACTTCAGATGAAGATGTTTTGTATAAGGTAACTTTGATGAATCAGGAACCTGAAACGAATGGTTTGTTTCCTGCATTTGATGCAGAAAAACTTCCAGAAGAACTAAAAAGTACAGTAAAAGAAAGTGTGTGGGATTTTACAGGAGAAGACATTGGATTAATGAGAGAAGTTGATCCCGTAAAAGTGACAGTGAAAGAAGGGACAACTTACCCGAATACGCCACAGTACAAATTAACTCCAGAAATAATTGAAGGAATAACTCCTGTGATAAATAAGATGATTGAACAGGGAATTCTAAAAGAAATCATGAGCAGTCCATGTAATTCACCTATTATGGGACTGAAAAAGCCAAATGGAACATATAGAATAGTACAGGATTTGAGAAAGATCAACAAAATAGTTGTACCCTGTTGTCCAATAGTGCCAAACCCTGCAGTAATTCTATATCAAATTCCACATGAAGCTGAGTGGTACACTGTGATAGATTTGTGTCACGCATTTTTCTCTATTCCTTTGCATCCAGATAGCCAGCCATTATTTGCGTTCCGGTTTGGAGAGCGTATTTTGGCATGGTGCCGAATTCCACAGGGGTATACAGAAAGCCCCTCAATCTTTAATCAGATTCTAAAGAAATCTCTGGAAGATTTGAAAATGCCAGAAAAATCAGTGATGGTGCAGTATATCGATGACCTATTGGTGGCATCGAAAACCAAAGAAGCATGTGTAAGTGACACAATTGCTTTACTGAACCATTTAGAGAAAAGAGGACATAAAGTACCTCCTTCAAAATTACAGTTTTGTCAGAAAGAAGTCCAGTATTTAGGGCATAAAATTGAGAAAGGAGTGCGAAAAATAGCGACAGAAAGAGTAAGAATGATTCAAGGAATGAGAGCACCAATGACTCAGAGAGAGGTAAGAATGTTTTTGGGAATGGTTGGATATTGTCGACAGTGGATAAGTGGTTTCTCTTTGATTGCAAAACCCTTACAAAAATTGACCAAGAAAGATGTAAAAGACCCTTTTGAGTTAAACAAAGAAGAAATGAAATCTTTCAAAGAATTGAAAAAGAAACTGTGTGAGGCCCCTGCTTTAGGAATGCCTGATTATGAAAAGGATTTTGAGTTGTACTGCAGTGAAAGAGATGGATGTGCATTTTCAGTACTGGTACAAAAACATGGCACAATGAAAAGACCAATCGCTTACTTTTCAGCTGTTTTAGATCCTATAGCAAAAGCATTGCCTGGATGTCTGAAAGCAGTTGCTGCTACTTGTGTAAGTCTGGAACAAAGTGAAGGTATAGTGATGGGGTATCCACTGAGAGTATATGTTCCCCATTCAGTAGAAATTCTTTTGACAAGAACAAAAACACAGTACATGACACATAGTCGGCTGACTAAGTACGAAAAAGTCATCTTGAGTGCGGAAAATGTGACCATAGATAGATGCATGAATGTAAATCCTTCTACATCATTGCCAGATGAGGAAAATATAATTGAACAGGACGAAGTAGATCATGATTGTCTGAACGTGCTGGAATATTGCACGAAACCAAGAGCTGACATAAAAGATGAACCGTTAAAGGAATCTGATTATGTCATGTTTGTGGATGGCTCATGCTTGAGAACAAAAGAAGGAGTTTTAAGCGTAGCTTACGCAGTATGCACAGTGGCAACTGTGATGGAAGCGTCTTGTCTGAAAGGAGTTAGGTCTGCACAAGTTGCGGAACTGATTGCTTTGATTCAAGCATGTAAATTGGGAAGAAATGTACGAGTCACGATTGTGACCGATAGCCAATATGGTTTCGGCATCGTACACGATTTTGGTCAGATTTGGTCACAAAGAGGATTTTTGACATCTGCAGGAACACCTATCAGAAATGGAGATTATGTTAAAAAACTGCTTGAGGCGATACAGTTGCCTAAACAAATAGCTGTAGTGAAGTGCAAAGCGCATAAGAAAAACGAAGATTACATAGCGGTCGGCAATAATTATGCTGATGAGATCGCTAAATATTGTGCAGAGAACATGGCGTCCATGAACAAAAATAGAGAAAGGGAGCATGTCTCTTGTCCTTTGCTTTTCACTAATACTGTCGAGACATGGGATGAAGTAAGACAGTTACAAGAAGCTGCAAATGATGAGGAAAAAGATTACTGGATAAAAGCAGGATGTAGAAGACAGGAAAATAATGGTGTGTGGGTATACAGAGATGAAAGACCAGTTATGCCTGATAGCATGATTGCAGACATGGCACGGATGTACCATGGACAAGCTCATATTGGGAGAGATGCAATGATCAGACTTTTTAGACAAACCTGGTATAACCCAAAATTCAGAGCCATTGCTGAAAGTCTTTGTCAAAGATGTCTTATTTGTCAGCAGTTTAACCCAGGAAGAAAAACAGTAGTGAGTCTAGGAACAATAGGACGAGAAGGAGGTCCATTCACTAGAATGCAGTTAGACTTTATCGAGATGCCCCCTAGTAACAGACTACGATATGTTCTAGTGGTCGTCTGTTTGTTCTCTCGTTGGGTGGAGGCATACCCCACAAGAAGGACTGATGGAACAACAGTGGCAAAACTTATGCTGCGAGAGTTCATTCCAAGGTATGGTTTTCCAGTCACGGTTGAGACAGATAGAGGAACACATTTTCAAAATGAGTTGATCCAATTGATTTGTGAAGCATTGAGTATTAAACAAAAACGACATTGTGCTTACAGACCAGAGGCTTCTGGGGTAGTAGAGCAGATTAATGGAACAATTAAAAACAGATTGGGAAAAATGTGTCAAGCTACAGGACTCAAATGGCCGGATGCACTGCCTCTTGTTCTGATGACCATCAGAAGCATCCCTGAAAAGAAAACTGGACTCAGTCCTCATGAGATGATCATGGGACGAGCAATGAGACAAGCACACGTACCTGTCAACAAGTTATTAACTATAACTGATGATCTAGTACTGGATTATTGCAAAGGACTGGCTGATGTGGTGCGTTCTGTGTTTCATCAGGTTGGACCGGATGCGACCACTCTTGAAAGAAAACCAGCCCACGACTTGAATCCAGGAGACTGGGTCCGCATAAAAGTCCACAGGAGAAGAAACTGTCTAGTTCCTTGTTGGGACGAGCCACGACAGGTAATCCTGGTGACAACGACTGCAGTCAAGTGTGCAGGAGTGAAAAACTAGGTTCATGCCAGCCACACAATCAGAGTTCAAGAACCTACTGATCGACATGTGAGTCGACGTCTGGAAGTGTGGGATAAAAGTTTAACGGCTGGGACAACAAGGATAAGAGAAAGGGTGCCAGAACTTGAAGATCGACCTGAAAGTCGACATCTGGAGACCCCAACTGCGAGTACCTCTAGAGAGGAAGAGGAAGAAGAAGAAGAAGAAGAAAGAGATTCAGAAATTCCAGAACTTGAAGATCGACCTGTAAGTCGACATCTGGAAATATCTGACACAACTTCAGAATCTGATGATTCAGTTGAAAACCGTGAAGAATTCCTAAGGAAAACTTGGGGTTATAAACCAATTAGAGAAGAAACTGAGCAAGAAATTGAGTTAGATGAACAACCAAGTACAAGTTATGGTGGAAATCCTTCAGAAACAATATTAGTAGATAAAGTAGGGAAAGAAGTACACAAAAAGTTAGAAAATCGAGAAGAACCCCGAGGAGCAATAGGGACAGATAGAGAAACAGAAGAACAGGGAAATTTAGAAGCAGAAAGGGAGAAAAACACCAAATCGGAAAAACACAGAGGAGGGACAGTAATAAGGGAAAACAAGAAGGAAGAGACAGATCCACCAGTAGGAGATGACGAGATCATAAGTTTCAAAATAAGAGACAATAGTGAAACAATTGAAACAGAAACAGAAGAAAGTGGAGAAGAGGAAAAAGCAAAAACTGAATCAAGAAAAAGAAATTGGAAATCAGAAAGAGAAGAAAGAGAAGGTGAAGCCAAAAGGCCAAGAAAAGGAGATAATTGGCCCAGCAACTATATAAGAAAATTGAGATATAGAATAATAAGAGCGGGAGACAAAGGTGCTGAACAAGTAAATGAAGTAACAAGTCAAAAAGGACAAGAAAAACCAAGTGGAAAAAGATTACAAAAGTCCAAAAGAACAAAGAAAGTGAATGCAAAGTATAAGTCACCTGAGTGGCTGTATATTGCACTAACAGATTACAAAGAAGAAGAAAACACTCACGAGAACCAGAGACTGAGAAGTCGGATGGGAAAAGGTGAGATGCAACAAACTTGAAGTGAAGACTTATAGTGCTTCTGCCGGACATGACAATTTTACTGGATGTGACAAATCACCGGATGTGACAACGAAAGAATTCTGGAGAGAATTAAAAGAAAGTACCGAGCAAAGACTTTTGAGAGCAGAGTGGCATCTAAGTCATTTCTGAGGTGTAGTGACACAATTTTCTGAAACTTAACAAATAGAAAAAAGAAAAATGGAAAATAATAGGGATGGAAGAGATAAATGTGAGTTTATAAAAAGATGGTGCAAAATGTGCTGCTTTTGTACAGGGTTATTAATGACCATATGGATAGTTTTAGCAATCACAATTCCTATTAGTATAGCTGTGATAGAAGCAAAAAATGATACTAAACCAGAAAAAGAAACTAAAATTAAAGAACCAGTTATTTTAAGAAGTAGTGCAGAGTTGCATAAGGATAAGTCAGTAACAGATTTTTCTAAGAATGTTTTTACAAAATTGTTGTATGAATATGTAGAGACAATGGATGTGAGAGATTGTTATGTTTGTATGCAGTTGCCTGCATCAGTGTCAGAAGGTGTGACTTATCATCACCTACCTTTAACTTATGGAATAACCTGTAGTGTCATAGCAAGTTTATTTTATAAAACAGGTAGATTAGAATCTTATTATACTGATATAGATAAGATCTTTGCAAACATTCCAGTAGTACCAGAACTTAACAAAGTAAAACAAGCAAAAGTTTTAGGCGAATTCTTTTTAGAACATAGAAAATTAACGTTAGAAGAAATAGTTAGTAACAACCTTACCTGTGAGTTAAAGAAAGAAGAAAAAGTATTTTTAGAAATGGTTGAAGACAGAAGAATGAAATTTCAAAAAGAAGCAATAAAGAGGAAGGAAAACGCTTATGGACGTTTGAGGAAGGAAATCATGAAGGAAAAAGATAAATGCAGCAATGTCATTAGATTGGCCGCAAACAGGAAAGTTGTGTATTAGGAGAAATAAGACAGTCTATGACAATTACTTTGTAGGTTCCAGTATCTGCCATGACAATTATCAAATTCTGGGAGGTTGGGGATTCAAAGGTAGAAAAGATCCAATATTTCCAGGTATCTATTATATTTGTGGGAATAGAGCTTATTACAGGTTACCGGACCATTGGTATGGAACTTGCTATGTAGGCCTGGTCTTTCCAAAAAAATTTCACATGGACAGAGAAGAAAAGGGAACATACAAGATGATTAATAGATTTACACGTAGAAAGAGGGAAAGTTTTTCAGAAATTGTAGGTGATATTTTTGGAGCATTGATACCAGCAGTGGGAATATCTTTGAATGCATTTAAAATTCGGAAGTTATCCACAGTAGTAGATCGTTTGTCTACAGATACTGCGGGAGGGTTCTTAATGGTAAATACCGAAATGGTTGCCATGAGAGCCATGGTGATGCAAAATCGGCTTGCCCTTGATATTCTTTTGGCAAAAGAGGGTGGAGTCTGTGGAATGTTGAAAGTCCAACATTGTTGTACTTACATTCCTGATAAAAGTGAAAATATACAGAAGTATATTACAAATATTACAAATTTGCACAAAGAACTAGTTCCACTGGAGGTTGAAAGTGTTTTGGGAAAACTTGGTAGAGGGTTTTCTTCAGTAGCAAATTGGTTGACCAGAATGAGTAGACTAATGATAGGGAAAATTATAATAATAGCAACTGTAGTAATATTGTTAGCCATGGTATTGAAAATAGTAATAACATGTATAAAAAGAAAAGTAAGACAAAATAAGATAAAAAGAAATAACAGAATAATGAAAGAGAGAGAAATGGGTGAAATTGAGTTGGAGAAAATGAAAGAAAGCATGTATAAGGAGACTAAAAGGCAAGATGAAGAAGAAACAGATGTGTAGATAACAGAAAGCAAAGGATGAAAGACATGCTGCCTGAAAAGAAGTATGACTTGGGTTTTATGTGGTGATTTAAAAATCACCAAAGGGGGGAGTTGATGGAGCAGGGAAAATAAAAAAAATGTAACCCCTAACAAATTTTATAATTAATTAAATAAAATGTTTGTTTAAATGTATTAATCAACACTGTATGTGTGGGAATGGTAACATGCCAATGTGTGTGCTAAATAATCTATTAATGAATGTCCGTGTGTCTAATTATAACGTAAAAATAAATGCGTACTAATTAAAAATAAATGCATGTTTGTGCTTCATAGAAATAAAACGTGTTGTTGCAAAAACAATAGTGATGGTAAGTAAGGAACAGCTTAAATGTTGCTTTCTGCTAGGTAATAACTAATTGGGGTACGTAGATGACGGGAGGGAAACGAAAAGGGCTATTTTTCTCTATTTTAATTATGTTTTGTTTGCCTCAAATTAGTGCTTCTAAAGTATAACCGAGTGGCGATATAAAATGGCCGCCAGTGGGAAGATGTGCGCAGGCGCAAGGGGACACGTGATACGGGATGAAATCGGAGAAAAACTAAACCTCGTGAGGTTACTGAGACGCTAGGATGCAAGAAATGGTCAAGGCTGATGTGACCTAATTGAACTGATAGTGTGCCGTGATGATCAGCAGAAGACCCGTGGGAAACAAGTTTAAGAGAAAGGACAATGACTGCGGAGTTCTCGAATGTATCGAAAGAAGTTACAAATGTACTGATCGAAACGGATGAAAATATGTTTGAGCGTATGGGAAAGGAAATGATCCAAGGACCCTTGAATCCAAGAGAACTTGATTAAAAGAATGAATAAGATGACATGCATGGACCAATGAAAGAAAAGCGTGTTATTAATGTTGCAACAGTTAGTTAGCAAAGTTAGAATTAGGGTATAAGAGGGCCTACTCTTAGTGGGAGGGGGTCAGTCGCGGTTGCAGTCACAGTCAGGAGAGGAGTTGGAGAGTCGTGTTGGTGGCTTCCAGTGCTGGGTGGTCCTGATCGATCCCTTACTGAGCGGGAGATGCTGAAAGACTGTTAGATGAGACGGGTTGCAGGTAGCTGATGCTGACGAGCTGAAGTTGCTGTTGCTGTCTTAATTTTCCAGTTGAGTATGAGAATCAGGCTGTTTCTAATTCTTAATTTAGGTTAGAAATCATTAGGCTAAATTAGGAAGCTAGGCAGGTAATTAGGGTTTTGGCTTCATGACAAAAAATTTCCTTTTTGCAATAAATTGATTATGCTTAATAAATATTTGAATTTAAGAATGAATAATTGAATAAAGTTTAAATTCTTTCTCATGCTTTTAAAATTATATAAAATTTAAGATTCTTTAAACCCAAAATGACTCAGTGGTTATTTTCCTAAATGATTGTGACATCAGTAATTGGTTATTGTGATTCAGCTGGTCTTAATCACTATGAACTAATTTTTTACATGAATGATTCATCGACAAAACAATGAGCAGGAATATCTTAAGAAATAACTAAAAGAAAGTGACAAATTAAGGTAATAAGATATCCCGGCTCCTTCTAGCGGTACATAAATGGTGTTCTCCATTTAGTTCTCATGCTTCTCCTAGGAGTATAGAATTTCATAAAGGTGTAAAGGAAATCCAGGAGTGTGCATGTGTGTTAGGCGATGTTTATGGGCCCCATCGTCATGTGGATATGAGAAATATAGTTTGCCCCTGGATGACCTATAAGTGACCTGGGAGGAGAATAGTTTTTATTGTACGCGCTGCATCAGTGGAAATAGGGCTGGATTGAAATAAAAGTAAACGTTTAGGAACTGTTAGAAATTTGTCCTTTCTGCAGGGTCACCCTGATTTTCTTTTTTTTGCCTTTTAACTGATCTCTATTTTTGCTGGCCATAGAACTCAGTGCACTTAACCCCTGCTACCCTGAGGCAAAGTGTCTACATTTCCCTTTAACATGGTAAAATTGGTATACTCCTGATTTACACTGAGTCTCTAAAATATGATACCAAGGAACCAGGGCTTTAGGTTGACTGTCACAAGTGGACTGCAGCTCCCATTGTGTCATCCACTACAGTGACTATGAAAACATGAATGTACGTCGGGGAAACATGGCGGCCGCAAGCTAAACGGCCGCGGCCTCAGCTCCCTCTGGCTTGTTGCCGGTCTCGTCTGGAAGGGACCCGTAATGCGTGTTACTGACTAAAGCGACCCCGCTCTGCTCCTACCTTGTGGTGCTGAGTCTGCTCCCGGTCTGGGTTAAGTTTGGGCTATTTTGCCCACCTGGCAGTGTCTCCTGTGTCTCTCCGGATCGGCGTGGTGTGGTCGCTGTATGGTTCCGGTTGTCTGCTGCGGCTCGCCGGCGCTCCGAACCCTGCGGTGGGAGGGCGCAGTATGCAATTGGCAGCGCAGCGGTACTGCCTGCTTCCAGGTTCGGGTTACTGGAAGCAGAGTCAGTACCGACGATTACACAAGTGTCAGGATTGGCGGTGGCGGAGAAAGTAAAGGGGAGGCTAAGCTTGATGTTAAGGTAGGGTGTTTGGACCCCGGACTGTGGGATAAGACTGCTGTAACCACTTGGAGAGGAGGTAAGGGCCTTCTTGAGTCATTGAAGGATTATCTTCCAAAGTGTGCGTCACTGTGCCAACAAGAAAAGACCTTTGTGATCATTCGGTCATCTGCTAAGGAAGAGATAATCCCATACTGCATGGAGACAGGCGAAGCTCAGATTATAGCTATTTCACCACCTAAGGTCAGTAGATATACCTTGCGAGCAAGGGCTGCTCACTCCTCCCTCAACACCGATATAACTCACCCTATTCTGCCTACCCGAGTGCCCCCCCGTCTTAGAAGTTAGAGTTTCAGCTAAACAGGTTAAGTCTAAGGGGGCCAATATAGAGGCTGTTGTTGCTGCCAAGGGAAAAGGGAGGGGTAAGGGCAAGGAACCATCTAAAGTGAAAATAACCCCCTCATTGAAATCATACTATAAGGTTATGTCTTCTTCCATGACCCGGGACTCCAACAAGGGAGGCTCTTTTGAAGACTCCCACAGTCATGGTTCTAGCTCTAACATAAGCACGTTGCAGCCAGAAAGCTCTTTGGTTTCAGCCCGGCGTAAATCTCCCGATTCGTTAACTACTCCACAAAGTGACCTGCAGTTGTGAGGGTCACCTGACCCCCGGAACGATTTGGTAGAGAGTTCCGGGAATTTAATATTGGCTGTCCATCCCGCAGTAGGGATTTCGAATAGGTTTACGGTGCTATCATCACAAGACGACCAAGACGACCAACAAGATCCTCTTCTTGAGTCTGTCGACCTAGGGGTCCCGTCTAGATCTCTGGCGGATATATTATTGGCTCTTAAAGATGAGATGGCAAGCAGGTTTACGGTCTTGGAGACAAATCAGGCTGTGATCCAAGCGTCATGTGTGGTGCTTGCACAGAAACTGGAGGAAGTCTCACTAAGGACCGACGTATTGGAGCAGGAGATTCCGAAGATCCGTGAGGTTCTTCATGCCACAACAACTGACATGGCAAAGTTAGCCGCCCAGAACAAAGAGCTAAAGGAAGATCTTGAACGCTTGGAGAACCACTCTAGGAAGAATAACTTAAGACTTATTAATGTCCCGGAAGCACTGGAAGGTACAGATATCAAGGGGTTTGTGATATCCCTGTTAAAGGAAACTGTGTTAAAGAACTCTCCTAATGTTGACCTCGCACAGGAGATACAACGGGTTTTTCGTGACCCGTTTAAAAGGAATCCAGCTAAGCAGAAGCCCAGGAAAATTTTAATCAACTTCCTAACATACACAGTTAAAGAGGAAATCTTAACCTTGGCTCTAAGGGAAGGAACCCTAACGTCTAAACCCCCTTCTAACTGTTTTTCCTTCTTTATAAGATCTGATGTTTCCCACATTACTGCTACAAAACAGGGGGAGTTGGGGAAAAGAATGGAGGAGTTGAACAGGCTGGGGGCTAAGGCTCAATTAAGGTTTCCAGCATCCTTGTGTATAATGTGGAATAACCACATGTACCAGTATCGTTCAGTTGAGGAGGTTGATGCCCTTATTGTTAAGATCAAGAGCGAGAGTGGAGTATGAGAAGGGGTCGGTGGAAGTAAGGAGGGTTTCCAGATAGAGAGAAAACGGACTATAATGATAAAGTAATTTTGGGGCCTATTACCAACAGCGTGCGTTAATTAACGCAAACCACAGTTAGCGTCGTTTTTTATCGCTGGATTCGTTTGCGGAGATAACGCGTTATTAGCAACGTTTTATCTCCAATGCGAAACAAATCCAGCGATAGCGGCGATTCCCAGCATTAGCACGAGAATTCCTTGCGATAAATTCCTATCGCTAAGGAAAAACTCGCTAATAGGCAGGTGGGGACTTAACCGTAGAATCCACCTCCCATAGACTATAATGGCTAAGTCAGGTTTCTAGCAGGTGTTAAAATCCAGCGCTAATCGGGGTTAACGCACATTTTTTTATCGCTTCGCGGGCCTTGCTAATAGTGTGAAGTTGTGTTTGCGACTGTCTGCGTGTATTTTTAGTGAGGAACGCCCACTTTGCATGTCATTAGCGATAAATATCGCTGACATGCAAAGCGGTAAAAACGGGCGCTAATGCCCGAAAACTGTCGCTAACTGCTGTTAGAGACAGTTTGCTGATAGGGCGATAAAAATATCGCCGCTTTAGCGGCAAAAAGTGCCGCTAAAGCGGCGATAGTGCCCTTGCTAATATGCCCCTTTGTTCCTAATGCCCGAGGGGTTGAGACCGAATAGGCAAAGCCTAAATAGAAGAGAGGGTTTCCCGAGGGAAGGGGGACACCAGGGGTTAGAGGGGGGGATGGTGGCGGGGTGCACGGGGTGGGGAGCAGTGGGTAAAAATCAAAAAAATTCTTCAGTCTCACATTTTAAGGGTTCGTCTACTCTGGGCTCTATTTTCTGATGGCAGGAATTCCCTTAGTAAATAGAGAAGTAAAATGTATCACGTGGAATGTCAATGGGTTAAGATGCCCCCGCAGACAAAGATTGGTATTGAAATATTTAGAACTTTCCCCTGTTCAATTTGCCTTATTCAGGAGACACATTTAAGTTATGTAGAATGTCGTAGTATATTCTCTAAACTCTCCTGGGTAAAACATTTTTGCTCCTCCGAGCAGACAGTCCATAATAAAGGGGTGGCCATATTGATAAAGCAGGGAGCAGGATGTACCATCAAATCCATTCAAACCGACCATACAGGGAGGTGGGTAGTGGCCCTATTAGATTTCGGTGGTTTGGAGTTAGCATGTGTCTCCTTTTATGGCCCTAACACCGATGACCCGACTTATATTTGTAAACTACAATCTAATTTAATTGAAATAGTTTCACCTTTAATCATCGGAGGTGACTTTAATGTCCTCCTTGATCCCCTAAAAGACAGATCAAATCAGAGCCATTATATAGGGGCACCTCGAGTTCGTCGTGCTATGAAGAACCTGTTGCATGATTTGGAGCTTATAGATGTCTGGAGGCTAAAGATGGGTGACACACAGGGGTTTACGTTCCACAGCAAGAAGCATGGTCACTCATCTAGAATAGATTACGTTTTAATTGATAGACACAGTCTGGAAAATATCTCTAGTATATCGGTTTTGCCTAGTCATCTATCTGACCATGCCCCTGTGTTGTTTTTCTTTGCGGGAAAGAGGCTTAATCTGCAATCAAGATGGACGCTTAAAAGGTCCATGCTGTCAGACCCCGAAATTGCAAGGGCCGTTAAATCAGCTACCTTAGATTATGTTTCTATAAATATAGGTTCGACCTCAATGGACTATGTTTGGGATGCCTTTAAGGCTAACCTGAGAGGCCTTCTACATAGTCTTATATGCTCTAAGAATAGGGCAGAGGCTCGGGAATTACAGACTCTTGAGGGGAAAATTCTTCAGTTAGAGTTGGAGAGGGATCGGATCAATCGAGGGAGCCCTGAAAGGCTAGTACAAGTCCAGAGGGACTTGGAAGATGTCCGCCAGGAGTACAGGGGAAGATTAGACCAGAAGTGCAGCGCTCAATGGTTGACCAAAAACATGCAAAATTTTGAGTATGGTGAGAAGGCAGGCGCTTTATTGGCATGGAAAGCGAGAGTAGACCGCACAAAGAATAACATCAACGAATTGATAATAAATACAGACGGAGAGAAGTCAAGCTGTTTAGAGGATATGCAAGCTAGGCTCCTCTCTCTTTTTTCAGAGCTATATAGTGAGGAGACGGTGCCTAACACCGAAACTCTTCAAATTTGGTTGCGAAAGAAAGCCCTGCCGACTCTAACGGATTAAAGCCGTGAAAGTCTGGATGCTCCAATCACTGAGAGAGAGATTAAAGATCAAATAAATAAATGTAAAAACAATAAAGCAGCAGGCTCAGATGCGCTTCCCAGTGAGATTTATAAACTTCTCCTGGATGAATTGGCCCCGATATTGGGGGTTCTATTTAACTCAGTGTATAGCAAGGCAGGACAAGCCCCCAGGTCCTGGAAAGAAGCGACCATAGTACTTATATTGAAACCTGGGAAGGATCCATTGAAAGCGGATTCCTACAGACCGATCTCCTTGCTGAATGCCGATTATAAGATCTTCATGGGCATTCTGGCAGGGAGACTGGCCAAGTTGGCTCCACATTTGATTAATATCGATCAAAGGGGTTTGTCCCAGGCAGATATATCCAGGAGCAGACATATCAGCTAATCGGTAACATCGATTTGGCTATGGCAAGATCGGAACCCTTGGCCGTTGTGGCTCTCGACGCGGCCAAGGCGTTTGACAGAGTCTGCTGGTCATATTTATGGGAAGTCCTTAGGACGATGGGCTTTGGTCCTATTTTTATCCAGACTTTGATAAATTGCTACCAGGGAGCCTCTGCTAAAATCTTGCTCAATGGCATGCTGACAGCTAGCTTTAATATTCAAAGAGGAACAAGACAGGGTTGTCCCATCTCCCCCCTGTTGTTCGATATTTACATAGAGCCATTGGCACAAGCGATAAGAATGGATGATCTAATCTCCCCTTTTAAATCTTTGCAATACTGCAGTAAGGTGGCTCTTTATTCAGATGATCTGTTGTTATACACCAACGATCCGGGGGCGGTTATACCAAGGGTCGAAGTACTGCTGGAAGAATTTGGCTCCTTCTCGGGATACCTTGCCAACACCTCTAAAACAGAGGTAATGTGCAGCACATATTGATAACTGGGTGGGTCCCATGAGTAAAGAATTTAAATATCTAGGCATTATCATTGTCAAGGATCTGGATAAAATCACACAGATCAATTTAAATAAGACCATTAAAGAGGTAGACCGTTTATTTGCCAGATGGAAAAATCTCTCCTTAACAATCTTCGGTAGAGTCAATTTGGTAAAAATGATCATTCTGCCTAAGCTGACTTATCTGTTTAATGCGATTCCCCTTGTCTTTCCTAGTAAAGACATCTGTAAAATCCAAAGTAAAATTGGTAGTTTTATCTGGGCAAACAAGGGTGCTAGACTATCGTGGAAAAAGCTAAGACGTAGGCTCATCAAGGGGGGGTTGGCACTTCCAGACATTGGTTGGTACTCTGTTGCCTTCCAGTTTAAAAACATCTGGATGTTACTTGGAAAGCCAGATGAGTCATCTTGGGGGAGGCTATTGGGTGAAATGGTTAAGGTGGTGGTGGGGGGTTTTTGTATAAATTTGGGGCACCAAGGTTTTTTAAACGGGTACGTCTGAAAGTTCTTAGGGCCGCCCTTGGCATTTGGTACAAGGTTAGATGCAGGTGGGAGATTGGGTATTATTCAGACTTTGCCCCAATCTGGGATTCTCCGGGGACCCCACTCTGCCTGAAGGATAGCCTTGCAACTCCAATAAGAAGGGCGGGTATAACAATTTGGTCAGAGCTTGTATCCCCAGATGGACTCCACCCCTGGGAGGTATTAAGAGCGAAAGTTGGAAGTAGTCTTTTTAGATTTAAATATCTGCAACTAGCCTCCTGGTTTACAGCTGAAAAGGGGGACGTAAGAGGAGATTGGGAGTTGGAGCAGTCTCTGCAAACAGTACATCCTAAGAGGAAGGAAGTCTCTATTTGGTATAGGAAGTGTTTGGAGGCTGAAGACATGGAACATTCTCCGACGCATGTAGTTTGGAACCAATCTCCCTTCGAGTCGAATATCGAAGACCTTTAAGAACCATCTCTGAAGCTTCTTTATAAATTTGTTAAACCGGCTAGCCTAAAGAAAAACCACTTCTTTGTTATTAACAGACTTTATTACACCCCCGCAAAAATTGCAAAATTTGCGCCTCTATCCTCCCCTAAATGTCCTAGATGTAATCTTCTTTATGCAAATGACATACACATTTTTTATGATTGCCCTGAACTTAGAGTCTATTGGGAAGGCGTTGGGGATGCTTTACGTGGTATCTTTAAGCCTAGAATTGAGGTTAATGCTTCCCTGGTAATATTTGGAAAGGATGGTGTGTCTGGCAATATGTTTCAGCAGATTCATAGGGACTTGCTGTTACATCTGGTATTAATAGCCCGGAGAGAGATCTGCATGAATTGGAAAGAACCAAGGCCTCCTAGATGTGAAGATTGGCTTAAAGCTGCATTCGCTATGGCGCGTTGGACCAAGGGGGATTAAGGGACAGTGCAGTAAACATCTGGCAGGCCCTAGTGTCATGGGGTAAAGAGCTAAGATTGATATAATTCCCCCCGGTCTAATTTGGTTCCATCTGGTCCTATGATTACACCAAGCCCCCAACAAAGGGGTGGGCCAGGTACGGCCTAAGCGAATGCAGCGGCCGTAGGGTGCACAGTTTGGTAAGACGGCTCTGTGTATTGCAGACGCTTATTGGTGAGATGAGGGCAAAAAAAATTTTAAAAAAAGAAAAACATGAATGTAGACCTGCCACCAGTAGCTTGGCTGTGCAGGTTTTAACTGCAAGTTCCACCAGTCAAAATAGGTTGTATGACAGAGGCGAGCATGGCTGAACAACGCGTACATCTACAATGCAGTCCCAACTACGAATGAGTCTTAACCACGCATTTGTTTACCATGCATGCCTTTACCGCACATGCCTTTACAATTATATTCGTTGTAAAGGCATGATTGCTAAAGGAATATGTGTGGTAAAATCAAAACTAAACTATCCCAGCTACTCGTCCATCCAAGCAGTTTCACTCTAATCGCACCCCGAAAACATGCAAAACCGCTCCTATCCATAGGCCCCAATGCAGGTGTTTTGCCATTTAGAAACTAGGCACACAACCACCCTTCCCGTGGATCGATTTCCTCCCAAACTTCACAGGCACAGTAGACATCCATAACCATCAGTGATAGAAGCCGTTTTCACCTGGAGCAACTGGAATCCCCCCCAAAAGCATTTCTCGACAACCCCCAAATCAGGCCCATTGGATAACATTGCAACTCGCACCTTCACAAACTATGCTGTTTCCACCCCTTCCACTGCATCAATCCTCTTGAAATTCGGAGGGACACTAGTCCCACTTGTCCCCAAGTACCTCACCAAGCCACATCCTGATTAGATTAAGGGAAGGGATACAACATGTGACCCAAAGACCCCACCACCACAGCTCATTGAAAAACAAGCAAAACTCAGCCAAAACTAGTTAAAAACACACAAAATCGCAGCAGAACCTCACCAACTCCAATATGCACAAAACTAAAATGGGCCCTGAGCCCTAGACTCTGGGAAACCTAGCCCACACCAATCCTAAGTCCTAAAAACTACCCCGACCCCTCCTGCCCTGAGCCCTAAAGACACCCCACCCTAAAAACTACTCCCCAACCCAAACCCGGCCCATCTTACCTGTCTGCGTCAAGCCTTCTGTCCCGACACTTCCTGTTCCTCTCCCTGCCCATCCATGCATCTAGACCACGCATAGCCTTGACCACGCATATGCGTGGTATGGATTGTGGGGAAATGGCGCGCGTGGCTCAGCCCACGTTGTAAAGGCCGTTTCCCATCAAAATAGCCCCTTTTGACAAGCTTAAACCTTCCTTCTACATATTTAAAAGTCACATCTAAGTAAGTCGTATTGCCCATAAAGGCGACAAGCATGGTATTTAAAAAGAGGACATGTGAAAGTTTAATGTTAAACCTGTCCTTACAGTGAAAATGGCCTAAACGTTATTTTCACTGTAGTAGATTTGGCTGTTCCATAGGAAAGCACTGAGATGCAATATGAAATACTAATCCTGTATATTGGGAATGGGACTTGCTAGAAAAATAATTGAGCAACTATTTTTAATAGTTGGTAAAAATCCAATTCCATGGCAAAGTCGGATTTGTTCTAAATATTACGGAAAGGTAACTTTTAAAAATGTACTTTGGGAGCACCAGAGAGCTAACATCCAAGATGGCGACATAACCTCAGAACCTTACATTGCTGTCCCTTTGCACTAATTCTACTGATATGTGCACTACCCCACGACTGCAGAGAGTGGTGGATGCTGGTTCCCGCTCCAGGGGAAGAATACATGCCCCGGATTCTTCTGGATTGTGAGACCACGGGCGAGGCCTATCTGTTCCTTTTTAGCAGTGGCTGCGCCAAATCTACTCTTGCTGAGGCCACGACTAACACCACAGGCCTTCCAATGAAACAGTGGGTCTACGGGTCTGCCCCATTTCTAGCCTGTAGTTTCTTGCGGCTGCTGCTTCCGTGAGAGGCCTATCAGAGCTGTACACCAATGTTGGGCAGGCACCTACCAGGCCTGCACCACCTGCATGTGCTGCACGCTGGGCCCCTTGCTGGCTGTGCCTGCCCTGAGGGCCTTTTTGAAGGAACATATTCCCACCTGTGCAGGTTGACGCGATTATCCCAGGAAGTGCGGGTTTGGTGTTGCGAGCCAAGGGCTGGCAGGGCCTGTTCCGCAGTCGAGCAGGCAGCTTCTTCCCAGCAGTGGCCCAGGATGTGGGCTGCATGCTTGCACAGAATTCGACCCAGATAGGGGGCAGGCACCTTTCAACTAAACCTGGAAGCCTCTTCCCGCACTTCCCAAGGCTGTGGCCCTGATGAGCTCTGGTGCTTCCCCAGCGGTCTAGGGGCACCATCACCCCATAGGCCAGACCCCATCCTAGGGAGCCCGGCTTGGCTTCTCCCAGCCCTGCAGAGGAATGGAAATTTACCTTGGGAGTAGGGGGGTGGCAAGAGGCACTATCAATTGCTGTTCCCCACTGAGGCTTCTGCATCCTCTTTGGTGAGGCCTACAACCTGCCATGGGGAAAGGAGACAATAAACAGTCTAAGCTCATTTTTAATAGAAGAACACAGTCGGTACCCAATAAGAGGGTGCCTCTGCTCTTCCCTCACAGAAACACTGTGATAACACAGTGTCTGATGTTTTAGAGGAAGTGAAAGTGATGGCAGAATAGACTGTTTGGCCTCCTGACTGGACAGATTCCAGGGTATGCCCAGACGTGGGTCCCTTGCTCACTTTGCCACTGGATTCAAGATAGCCTGGCTGATAAGGGTTATGAACCCGAAACCGGTCCCAGGATGCTTGTTTCCGGTCCAGGGAAGACATGGCTTGGCAGTTCGGGCTGGACTGTTCCCATGAGGCACAGGGTCAGACTGATTTGCATATGGCCATGTCTGAACTGGGGTGGTGGAGTGAGCTAAAGAATGATGATGGATTAAACCCAGATCAGTTGACTGGGGGTGAGTGTTTGATTTGCTCTAGCGCTCCGTCCATCATCCCCTTTGGTATCGCTTTGTTCGCCCTAAGTTGGCAGGGTATGCCCAGACGTGGGTCCCTTGCTCACTTTGCCACTCGATTCAAGATAGCCTGGCTGATGAGGGTTATGAACCCGAAACCGGTCCCAGGATGCTTGTTTCCGGTCCAGGGAAGACATGGCTTGGCAGTTCGGGCTGGACTGTTCCCATGAGGCACAGGGTCAGACTGATTTGCATATGGCCATGTCTGAACTGGGGTGGTGGAGTGAGCTAAAGAATGATGATGGATTAAACCCAGATCAGTTGACTGGGGGTGAGTGTTTGATTTGCTCTAGCGCTCCGTCCATCTTCCCCTTTGGTATCGCTTTGTTCGCCCCAAGTTGGCAGGGTATGCCCAGACGTGGGTCCCTTGCTCACTTTGCCACTGGATTCAAGATAGCCTGGCTGATGAGGGTTATGAACCCGAAACCGGTCCCAGGATGCTTGTTTCCGGTCCAGGGAAGACATGGCTTGGCAGTTCGGGCTGGACTGTTCCCATGAGGAACAGGGTCAGACTGATTTGCATATGGCCATGTCTGAACTGGGGTGGTGGAGTGAGCTAAAGAATGATGATGGATTAAACCCAGATCAGTTGACTGGGGGTGAGTGTTTGATTTGCTCTAGCGCTCCGTCCATCATCCCCTTTGGTATCGCTTTGTTCGCCCTAAGTTGGCAGGGTATGCCCAGACGTGGGTCCCTTGCTCACTTTGCCACTGGATTCAAGATAGCCTGGCTGATGAGGGTTATGAACCCGAAACCGGTCCCAGGATGCTTGTTTCCGGTCCAGGGAAGACATGGCTTGGCAGTTCGGGCTGGACTGTTCCCATGAGGCACAGGGTCAGACTGATTTGCATATGGCCATGTCTGAACTGGGGTGGTGGAGTGAGCTAAAGAATGATGATGGATTAAACCCAGATCAGTTGACTGGGGGTGAGTGTTTGATTTGCTCTAGCGCTCCGTCCATCATCCCCTTTGGTATCGCTGGACAGATTCCAGGAGCGCATAGACCGCCACGATGCTAGACTCACCCTGGGCGAGACCTAGATTTCAGACCTTGAGGACACGCAACAGCAAGCTGACAAGTCTACATCTACAATACAGCATGACCTGAATGCCCATCAGGTGAAAATTGAGGACTTAGAAGGCAGGCCTCATTGTAAAAATGTGTGTATTTTGGGGTCCCCTAAACAGCAACCAGTAGCATGAAGCTTTTCATGGGGGAGCTGCTTTCTTCCCTGTTTGGTTGACAAAAGTTCTCAAACATCCTCATAATCGAGAGAGCGCACTAATCTCTAGCGCCCATGCTTAAACCTGGCCAAAATCCTAGACTTATAATAGCGTGCCTCCTCAATTTCAGAGACAGAGTCATGATACTGAAGATGAATAGAGCGTCTCCATACCTCCACAACAAGGCCTTAAAGATTTAATTCCACCACAATTTCACTCAGTCAACTGAGGAGGCTCGTCGCTCATTCATGAATGTCAAGAAAGTTCTCCATGCCAAGGGTCTCCAATATTCAATACTCTATCTGGTGAAACTTCAGCTGGAATGCAAAGGAAAACCCCACTTTTTTCTGCAACCTAGTTTGGCACATAAATTTATTGAACATCACATGCCAGCAACTGGGAGCCCTGAATCATCAAACAACAATTTGTGTATGTTCACTGTGTTGTTGCTAAAAGCTAAACTTTGTGATACCAGACGTCTGCCTCTAAGGTTCTTGTGGGTACAGGGATTGAATCAAATTGGATTTTGGTGTTAGATGCAGGGGTTGCGCCTCTCATAGGACATTGGTGGAATGCCCCCCATATTTGTGGCCCCCGGCCCCTTTTGTGACCCTCCATTCCCAGTATTAAATTCAAAATACAGTATAAAGTAGTTTTCCTGGCCGCGGCGATCAGCTTATTTCAGCAGCGAACCAGTTGTTTTAAATTCACAAGGAAGGTGGGGGGGGGGCTTACTGACAGTCACTGTAAATCACAGTAAACATGATTGTGCTGTAGTTGACCTGTTACTCACTCTTTGGCCCTGCGCATGTCAGGTTGGACGGCAACCTTTCTGTGACCAGCCCGACATGCGCACTAAAGGCCTCCCTCACATGTTCAATTGGTGAGCCGGGGGGAATCATGGCTGCAGCCCCCCAGCCTCCCAATGACCGCTACCTTCGTCTGCCCAAGCCAATCCTGATACAGCTCTCCTGCTATGTTGCAAGACAGCAGTGTCAGGATTGGCTCTCAGAGACGCTGCTAGGGACTCTGAGGAATTGCGGGTATGGGAGGTTCCCATGGAGCTCATGCATGACCAATCACTGTATTGGCTTTATTATAAAGCCATGCAGTGATTGGCCTCTGCCGTTGCTGGGGCGTGCTCTAGCTCTTGACTCTTCGTGCTGAATCATGAACATTTGCCATTGCTAGCACAGAGCATTGCAGTTGCAGTGCACGCAGGCAGTGTCACCCTGGACACAGCACACACGGCACCGGGCACAGGATGAGGAAGCAAAGTGGTGGAGTGTCGGAGAGAGAGGTATTTTATTTCTTTCTGACCTCCACATCACAGTCGTCACCTCTCGTGCATCGCAAGCCGGGGCCTGGCCTGAAGGCAGCAGTACTTCAAGGTAAGAGGTTACATTAATTCCAATAAATAAATTAACTATGTCCAGACAGACTAGTTAAACGTTGAAGAGCAGTTGGCAATGGCAAATACTGTATGGCTAGGCGTTAATATAAAGCCATGCAGTGATGGGCCCTTAGTTTGTTTCTGCCGTTGGCATGCTGCTCTTTTAGTCTCTGTGTCGAAGAGACTTTGTACGCTTTGCAATTACCACCACCACAGCATTGCTGTGAGTCGGCCTGGGGAGTGATAGGCCGAGGGTGATCGAGGGAGGTGTGTAGGAAGAGCTAGTGATGCATGGCAGTGTTCATGTTAAATGACACTGTAACATTAAATAACTTAGCCTGACTCTGCATTCTGTAGCAATAAACTGAGCTATCACAGGCAGTGTCAGCCACAGCACTCATGCCACACACAACGAGGAAGAAAAGCGGTGGAGTTAGAGAGAGAGGTATTATTATACTTGTGGCCTTGTCACCTCTCTCACTCTCGCTGGCATGTCTGGACCAGCCTCAAGGCAGAAGCACTTGGAGTCCGAGTATAAAAAAAACAACTAAAGAAATATAAATCACAAATAAGTTCAGTCAGTTTACTATGGCTGTGGTCATTGTTGGCTAAAGAGCAGTTTTGTCTCTTGTGTATTTATGTGTTTAGTTTGCCTCGCCCTGGGGTCGCAATCACAGTGTCGCGCTTGGCAGGCTGTCTCAGTCATGGTGATTTAGTTTCACGCTACCCTCACGCTAATTTTCTGTGTTTAAGCTAAAGTAACGATGGAGATTTCAAGATATTCACTCCTAGTCCATTCATGAGTAGATTATTACATCTTCAAATTATAATCCTCAATCATTCTGGAGCTCATTTTGAGTCAAAAGCAACTTTCATATTTGTTCTAAAATGTAATCATTCCATAATCATACCTGAGCCAACACATGTTTCTCAGCTTTCTATTGCTTCTGCAGCGCTCTTGTAGTTAAAATCACTTAATTATTCACTACAATAAATATAAAACGCATCAGTAAAAGACAAACATATAAAACAAATATAGTAAAGTACATTAACATTCACTAGTGAATCTTCCAGTGTCTACCCCGTTGACTCCACTCTACTTAGATCTTGGCCAGAAGAGAATTGCACATAAGATTGCCCTGCGGATACTTATGTTTTGGCACCGGTTATGGTCTACTGCAGCACTGGCTTCCTATAGGGTGGGTGTCCGTGAACTAGTGATAACATCTTGTGTGGACAAGATTACCTGGATGCTCACAGTTAAGAACTTGCTACTCAAGCTGGGACTGGTTGCTCATTGGAGTGAACCGGCAACCCTTAGCCAGATTAACAACACCCGTCTTAAAGCAGAATATTGGGGTTTAGTTGAAACTGATTTGATAACAAATTGCAAGGGATCACTTTCGATTGCTTTTATGAATTTTAAACAGACAGCGTCATTAGAGTCCACTCTTGACGAAATTGAACCACCGCTAGCAAGGAAACTATACCTACAGTTTAGGCATGGTTCCCAACCTCTAAATTGTTTTTTTTTAAACTGGTGCAAAGCAGGAGAGAGTACTGAAGAATACTGCCCCTGTTGTAAAAGGTTACCTGAGTCACCTGAACATGTCCTATTTTTTTGTCCCTTGTACCACCAATCTCGAATTAAATGGATTGCCCCCCTTTGTAGAAATCTGGGAGTAAGGAGGTACAAGGAGGCCTTTAGAATACTGCAGTCAAATACTACGCATATGACTGTATTTTGTACAGCCAAGTTTCTAATGGCCATGTGGATCAGGCGTACTAAGTACTCTCCTGATAGTCTTTAAGGTGTAGCTTCCAGGGTGTACCACACTTTATGGCGCCCACCAAGGTTCTATTGTGGGCCATGTGCTTTTTTAAATGAACATACTCATTAATATATTTTATTCCCCTTTTAAGCATTTTTTTGATGTAGTTTTTAAATCCCAAAAATTAAATTTTTAGCCTTTAATTATGCTGCTATCAGAATGATCTTTCCTTGCGTGCAAACACTGATGCATTTTGACTGACCTGCACTGCGACTGTAGATAGACTGTGAATGTTTATTTATAATGTCATGTCTTATTTGTATTGTGTTGTTTGTAATTGTCTTGTTTTACGATGTACTTTGATGATCTAAAGTGATCGAAATAAAGTTCTTGATTGAGTAACACTTTACATCACACTAAACAAATTCCGATCCTATTAATTTTGAAAACTTTTGAATTTTTTTTGAATTTCTACCCCTAATAACGTATATTTATTGCAATATTGCATGCAATATTCAAAAAATTTAATTCTGGTTTGATACAAGGTTCTGGATTATTGAGGTACAAAAGGTGAGCCTAACACCAAAATTCCTTTCCATCTCCCCAAAGTCCTACAAAATCAATATATGGTCTCATAACCGATAATATGAGAAGAGAGAATGGCAGTATATGATCTTACCATCGATTATTCAACATATGTGGAGAGCAGTGATTATATCCACCCCACGTCAAATTACAAATATCACAGTACATATATACATAGGGGCTGTACAAAGACAACTTTTCATGAGCTGATGATTTTTCTTTTTTAAATCCCACGTTTACCAAGCACAACTCAATAATTTACTTGAGAATCAAATATGTTCATAGACAATTGTTTTGTCCTGGGGTGCCGTATCCTCGGGGTTGGAGTGATGCTAGTATGGGTCCACCTCTCAATAGCTTCAAGCCTGAATGCTATGCCAGCACAGACTATTGAAGTGATTAAGCGGGGGAAGGAAAGGAAGGGGTCGGCAGGGAGGGTGATCTGCAAAAGAAAGAACACAATAAATAACCACTCTTTCTCCTCTCTCCCTCTCTCTCTCTATCTAATCACCATATGTATATATATATAAAGTATGTTTGAGAATGTATCAAAATATATTGATTTTTACTTGAACCCACTTGTAGGAACACTTCCATCATATCTGAGGGATTCAACCGATTTCCTAAAAAAGATATATGACATCAAATGGGAGGAAGATATGGTGCTTGTGACTTTGGACATATCTACCTTATACACGAGCATCAGACATAAAGATGGACTAAAAGCCACAGAGCACTTCCTAAGGATGAAACCCATGAGATTTGTCAACCATAATAGAATGATTATTGAAATGATGGAATGGTGTCTAACCAGGAATATTTTCCTGTTTGGGAAGGAATTGTTCCAACAGGAGCAAGGAACGGCCATGGGCACCTGTTTCGCCCCCAGTTATGCTAATTTACATCTGGGCTGGTGGGAGGAGCAGGTGCTCGGGGACCAAGTACTTGAACACTGGTCAGAGAAGATTCTTATTTGATCCAGATTTATTGATGATGTCTTCGTGTTGTGGCAGGGCACGGAGGCAGAGGTGGATCAATTCATCAATGAGCTGAATAATGACCTGAACCTGAATTTTGTGGGCCAGAAAAGTACACAATCAATAGAGTTTTTAGACATCAGTGTATGTGTGGCAGGGGAGAAACTGGAGAGTACGGTTTTTAGAAAACCTACTGCTGGAAATACTATCCTGCATGCGGAGAGCGCTCACCCTACACCCCTTATCAGGAGTATCCCCTTTGGGGAATTTTCCAGGGCTAGAAGAGCATGTAGCACCTTCGTGAGGATGACAAAGTAGAGCAGGATATGAAACATCGAATTATGGAAAGAGGGTATCCGATTAACAGTCTGGAAACAAATCTAAAGAAAGTAAGAAATTTAAATAGAGAGGAGGTGCTGTTCCAAACTTCTAGAACAACATTAAGGAAGAAAAATAAAGGTCAAAATAGCACACACAGATTTATAACAATGTGTAATGTGAGACACAAGGAGATGAGAAAGGTGTTAAACAAGCACTGGCACTTTATTGCAGAAGACCCGATATTGGGCCAAGAAGTAAAAAAGAGACCAGAAATCACTTATAGAAAATCTAAGTCCCTGAGAGACTATTTAGTGAGAAGCGACTATGGAGGGACAGCCCCCCAGCAAACTTGGCTTAGACAGCTGGAAGGTTTTTATAAATGTATGAAGTGCAAGGTTTGCCAACATGGGGAAAACCTGTCATCATTGCAGACTACTTTTAAGAAAACCATAAAAATCAAAGGGGTTTTATCGTGCAAATCAAGTTTTGTGGTCTACATTTTAAGATGTCTGTGTAGGAAAGTATATGTAGGGAGTACTACACTACCTGTCCATAAAAGAATACTGCAGCACAGGAGGGCCATCATCAATAGGGATAGAAGCTATCAAATAGCAAGGCACTTTGAAAAAGGACATCAAAGCGACCCACCATCCATGACATATAGCTGCCTAGCTCAAGTGCCCAAAAGAAGGAGAGGAGGGGACAGGGAGAAAGAATTGAGAAAATTGGAAACTTTTATATCCTTGAACTAGATGCTAAGGAACCAAATGGTCCAGAATAATCTGGACGAGGAGTTATTCACATGCCTATATTAAATAAAATCTAAATGTATTCTCGCAAAGTAATTTTATCAGTAAGAGCAACATAAGATAATTTAGTAAATTATTTTATCACAGAATCACAAGTAAGAGAATAAGCACTAGCACTTTAAAAATGGTAGTTTTTCTACAGGAATTCATGGAAAGAAATAAGACGGATTAAAATTATCTCTATCAGGTACTGGGCACTTATCCCAGGCATTGATATGAATTTTATCAAAAACGACCATGCACTTTAGATAAGTATTAGGATTGCACATAGGAGCACTAGCACTTTAATAATTTTAAGCACTAGCACTTTAAGAAAATATGTGATTAAAATGATATCTGGATCTGTGGTGTCAAAGTTGATGATGATCAGGAAATTATATAATAAAATGTGGTCGCTAATAGTATCAAACATGCACTGAATGCACTTTAAACGAATTATACAACTAGAAATTGAGTATTGAAAAATGCATTAATGCAAGAAAAAGTTGTATTACATTTGAAACTTTCCTCATTCAATTAACTGCATTTGAAGTAATGTGAATACGTTTTAAGATGGCCGCCACGTTTTTTACTATGAGAGTGTATCATGTACAACTGTGAACAGTGAATATCCTCTTTCTGTGTCTATGCCTATGCATTTGCAGTTTTTTAAGTATTTAAATTGAAATCTGTATGTGGCTCGACATCGTGAACAAGGCTGTGAGGCAACGGCTGAAACGCGTTGATGTTTCACTCTATGGAATAAATGCCAGATAACAAACCTACTGAGTGCCGATATTGCTTTTACTTACAAAGGAGGAGGCGTTTTTGCACAATATATATATATATAGACTATATATATATATAAGGGACTTCCATGGGCACTCGGATGGCTCCATCCTATGCAAATATCTTCATGGGCAAACTAGAGAACTGTATACTTGCTACTTCTAGCATCAAACCACTGGTATGGCTAAGATACATTGATGACATATTTATAATATGGAATGCAGGAAGTAGAACATTGGAACAATTTACAGTTTATATCAACAATATCCATCCTACCATCAAATTTACCAGCAGCAATACTAAACAGAAGCATCATCTCCCTTTTCTGGATGTGCTACTCACCATTCATAAACAAAAATTACAACTGATCTGTACCACAAGCCTACAGATGCTCATTTGTATCTAAACTGGACTTCATGTCACCCACACCACACTAAACTGAGCATCATCTACAGCCAAGCACTCAGAATAAGACACATCTGCAGCAATGAGGAAACCTGTAAAGACCATCTACAGGAGCTTGCTACATTATTTAAAAGGCGAGGCTATCCTCTGCATATCATACAGCAACAAATTGACAAGTCTTTGCAGTTACCCAGAGAAGCACTTATTTGGAATACCAACAGCAGAAACAAAAGTGACAGAACTCCATTTGTGGTTGACTATCATCCATCAGCTCCCAACTACAGAAATATAATGCAAAAACATTTCCCTTACTGTCTACGTGTGAAAAATTGCAAAGGTTTTTCCAAAACCGCCAGTCATTGCTTACCGCAGAGCTCCAAATTTACGATCTCTTATTGTGAGAGCTGAACTCAAGCAAGTTGTAACAAATGCAGGGGTTCATTGCTGTGACTCTAAAGGTGCCTCACGTGTGAATACCTTTTACAAACATCATCAGTAACTAGTTCTGTTACGAGAAGGACCTATGGAATAAGGCAGCATCTTACATGTCGCTCAACATGCATTATTTATGTGATTCAGTGCCAACAGCAAAGCTGTAAAAACAATATGTAGGCCAAACAGTGAATGACCTCCGTACACGATTCAGGAACCACAAATCGGCAATAATTAATAAGAAAATTGACCAGCCTGTAGCCAAACATTTTAACCTTGTGGATCATTTACTATCAGATTTGAAGATTTTCCCCATGGAACATGTCTCAAAGGAAGAACTACTGGACTCAGAGAAAACTTCTGGATGTACCGTTTAAAATCACTGCATCCAGATGGACTGAACATTACTGACAATACAACCTGATTACTGCATATCTCAAGAGCTCTCAGGACTGCATTGATTCCACATTCCAAATGGAATATTCACTCATGATGCTTTTTGAAAATTCAGCTGTGTCATCTGTGCAGCCACTGAGCATATATATATATATATATATATATATATATATATATATATATATATATATATATATATATATATAAACACCAACTCCAATTACCCTCCAGTTTCTGGATACCGTCACTCGGACTCGGATTCTGATTTAAAAGGCTCTTGATTTTATTTTTTCTCTGGTAACGCGTTTCGCCTGTTTCAGCAGGCTTGCTCACACAACAAACGCCGCTGCCATGTCATCATTTTAAAATCACAAGCTCCCTAATCACATGGTCCGCTACTTCCATTGCAATGGAAGACAGACTCTTTCATAGTTCGTGATTCAAACAACCTTACAATTGTTATCGTGTCGATCCTTATTTCCAAACATCTTAAATTCATATTTTGCACTTTTAATTCATTGTAAGGCTGATACATTGAATGACAGTAATTTGGAGTGTCTCATTTCTCTTCTACGCAAACTACAATCCATAACAGAGGTTTTGTTCCTTTTTTGGTTGGAATTTCTTCAAGGCTGGGGATTTGGGCAAGTGCCTGATTCATCCCACAGTATTTGATTAAACATACGCATCATATAAATAATTAAAATGTGCATACATATTCTAAAAGAGTTTACAATAGTAAAAACATAAAAGTACATATTAAAATCATATGCATTTCATATGTTTCCAAAATTTAAACCTCCAATAAAAATTATTTTTTCTTTTTTCTTCGGCGGGTCAATTTGGGTAAAGTGCCAGTGCATCGTAAACAGATATCCTCATTTTTATATATAGTACGTATGGTTGTTACGTGAATAGAAAATTGCTCAATATTGACTGTGCAGTCTTTCTGTCAGAGATAGTGTGAATAAAAGTGCAAGTGCTTCTTTCAATTGTCTACTCTGTAAAATACATTCAGCCTTAAAAATTAATACAGTACAGACGATCATAAAGTGCAAGTGCCTAACCAATAATGAATCCATTATTCGACAACCCTTTTGTCATATTGAACCCTTGGACTATATGATGAGATGCTTGTGCATTTTAGAATATAATTTTAACAATGACCTTCTTTCATACTCTGAGATGACCCCGCCTTCTGAGAAATGAATCATTTAATTACATCAATATTCCAACATATTGGCATCCTTACTCCAAATACTAAACTTATATTTTATCTTCCTTCCAATTCTAGTGCAATTTCCTTTCAACACGTCTAACCCATGTTGCCAATCTCATTATGGGTTTTGAGAGCTTGTTGTTAAAATGAGCCACCTGTTCTGGATGCTAATAGTGGCCTAGGTGCACATGCAAATCCTCATCTGTGTTTAATCCTGATGGTATTCTGGTATTGAGAAGCATTATGTATTTTGATTCTAACTGTCGCAATTTTCTCTCTCTGTTTCCTCCTCTTCGCATTTTTGCCACCTGGTTGACTGCATAAAAGGTTAGATCTTCCAATTTGCCCTTGTGGATCTCATTAATGTGGCGTGCCACAGGATATGTTTTGTCATTGTTCTTTACTGCCCGCATGTGTTGGAGAATGTGAACATGGACCATGTGAATTGTGCTTCCCACATATAGCTTTGGGCAGGAGCACTGTAGGATGTAAACTACATGGTCACTTCTGCAGTTCAGAAAGCATCTAATTTTCCATGGTTTTACCATAAATGGGGACATGACTGATTTGGCATTTTGGGCAATTGTACAAGCCCTACATTTTTGACATTTATAAAAGCCTGGGTTCGCCCTCAGCCAATTCTCTGGTTTTATTATTTCTGGACTACTGTCTACCAGCTCTTGTCTCATGGATTTAGCTTTCTTAAAAGTCACCTGTGGTCTCCGTTTTACCACTGTACTAAGCATTGGATCACTTCTAATTAGGTGCCAGTGCTTATTCACACAATCTCTCACCTTTGTGTGGTAGGCACTGTACCCAGTGATTAGCCTTATTTCCTCGTTGTCTTGTCTCTTTGTCTCTTCCTTCCCTTCTTTTGGTTTCAATAGGGCTTCTCTTTTGATGCCACTGACCTTCTGTAATGCTTGTGAAAGGACCTGATCTTTGTAACCCCTTTCTTTAAATCTCCTGGTATATACATATCAATACTGCAATACCTGTAAAAGAAAAGATATGCACGTTCTGTATTTAGTAAGTCAGAGGTTCATAAGGTTTTGCAATAAATGTTGTGTTGGTATGCACAACTATGAGAAGGGAGAAAGACCATTCGTTACAGGATCAGTTACCACCAAAGACACTATTAAGTTTAGTTCGAGACTTCCTACATACCCCGTTATCTGGGCTGTCAGGAATCACAGGGGAAAGAGAAATGTCCTTCCAAGATTCTGACACCATGCCCATGTTATGTGCACTAACAGATAAGCAAGACAAAAAATAAACGTGCTATTCCCATCATAGCATCTTAATCACGTAGCTAATGAACATCCAAACACTGCTGAGCATTCCTTCCACTTGTGGAGCACACAAAGAGTATGAGGGCTAAATCCATAGTACAATCAAGGCAGTGAAAAAATGGTAGAAGGGTTCACATCAATTATCAGGGCTTAGAGGAAGTTGCAGCACTCCCTGAAACCTTACTCCCAGCCAGGCGTAAGCTGGTTTTCATGAATCGAACACTCAGTCCGTAATGTCTCCAGGACCCAAGGAGCATTCCCCAAGTGCTGAATAAATGTCTACAGATGAGCAACAACAGCTCTCGTCACCTCTTCCCTACACAAGCTCCAACCGTGGAAGCTCCACAACAGGGAAGATGAGCTATCCACAAGCAGGACGTAGACTACACTCAATTTCCCCTCTGCATGAGTTTCGGTAGAAACTCGCCAACAGAGAAGAACGAGTGGTGTCCAACTGTCAAAATGCAAAACTGCGTCCACGTGGTTACACCCCAAAAAATGAGCCACTGGCTCGAGAAAAAACAGTGTGGTGCAAAGTGCACCCTTGCCAGACCGGGTCCCGTTCACCCAATTCCGCCTGCAATCCAAAGAAAAATTGTCCGCGTCTGATGACCCGGAACCGATTTATCAAGACTGCAGAGAAAGAACATGATCATGCGTGCGCGTCACTTCCTGATCGCGCAGCATGACAGGAGTCATAGTTCAGACTCTTCCGATTGTCAGTGTTCACTCTGGTATACAGGATCTTCCCTGGTGAGACCTGGCAGTACATCCCTTCCCAGGAGAACACTGACAGAGACAGGGTTTCTGCGGGTGTCGTTGATGAAACAAACCTATTAACCTGGGGGCGTGTACTCCAGATGAAGGTTCCCAGGAATTTTCCTCTGGACCATACCCCCTCCATGCAACCAGGTACCAAAGCTTATTTCTTCTTTTTTTAGAATCGATTATCCCTTTCACTTCATATTCTTGTTCTGTTTTGACCCAGAGTGGACTGGGCTTTTTCTTGATAGGGGTGTGAGAGCGTTTCAGTAAAGACACGTGAAATACCGGATGTATGCGGAGGTTGGAGGGCAAAGCTAAGCGAACCGCCACCGGATTAATGTGCTTAATGACTTGATAGGGCCCAATATATTTGGGGTTGAAAATGTTGTGTCTCTTGAACTAAATGTGTTTTGTAGACAACCACACTCGGTCCCCTTTTTTGTACACCGGGTTTGGCCTTCTGTGTTTATCAACTTGTTTTTAACCCGTTAAGTGCTTCTGTCGGCCAACGGCCGTCGCGAGCACTACCTCGGTAGTGCTGCGCACGTCCGTTGGCCGACGCGCCCCGCCCGCTTAATAGAACGTTCCGCACTGGTGCGGAACGTTCTAAGCAGTTAACCGGTTAATAGATAGTTTTGGCCTGCTGTAACTGCTTGCGTGCACTGCTCAGTATGTACTGAATGTGGGTGACCCTTTCCTGGAATTCAGGAACCTTTTGGGCCGATGCTGGGTGTATAAAGGGAATGAAACGTGGATGAAAACCATATGTGCAAAAAAAAGGGGAGTTGTGAAGGGATGCGTGTGAAGCACTGTTGTATGCCACTTCCGCTAACCATAACTACTCCACCCAAGCCTCTGTATTCTTATCTACATAGCACCTAAGGTATTGCTTTAACGTTTGATTTAAATGCTCGGTGTGGCCGTCTGGGGATGGAAACTAGTGGACAGAGCTACGGATCCTATGTAAGGCGGCAAACCACACCTTCCAAAATCGTGCCGTGAACTGTGCACCCCTGTCTGACACACTAACTCTGGGGAGACCGTGCAACCGCACGACGTTGACTAATAACAACTGGGCCAATTGACTGGCGGTTGGAATATGTTTGCGTGCCACGAAGTGACCCATCTTTGTTAAGTAGTCCACCACATCCAAGATAGCTGTATGTCCACGATCTGAAGGTAATCCCACTACGAAGTCCAGTGATATATTTTCCCAGGGCTTTTCAGGCATAGGGAGGGAACGCAACAACTCTTGTTGTTTCATGCTGTTGGTTTTGTTTTGGGTACATACCTCACACCTTTTAACCCATAAGACTAGGCCTGGGCGGTAAATTCCGTTCCGCTCGTGGAATTTGCGGAATTTGGGTAATTTTGCGTTCCGCGGAGAACGCGGAATTGCCAAAAATTCCGTGATCCGCGGCTTCGCGGAATTTTTTGCTTGTTCGCGCTTTCAAAATGCGTGTTCGCGAGATATTTCTCCCCGAGCACGCAAACAGCATTCGCGAACAGGAAAAAAGCATCGCGAACGGGCGGAACAAGCAATCCTGCGTGTTCGCAGAACTTTTGCGTGCTCGCGGAGATTTTTAACTGTTTCGCGGAGCTTTGCGTAGCGCGACTACGCAAATTCCGCCCACCCCTACATAAGACCACATCTGCTTGAACGCTAGGCCACCAGAACTCTATCTCTGGTTTTTGCAATTCCGTTATGTCCTGCGCATGGAACTTCATGGCACCATTGAAATACTTGTTGCCGTAGTTTCTCCGTGGATACCAACACTTGTTGCCCACGTATGGGTATCCCTTGCTTGATCTGCCATTCCGGATGCCTCTTCAACCAAGTTCTCCAGGTGAACGTCTGAACTCCACAAGCAACATGGTTCAAAAAGGGATCGCAATGGGTGGCACTAATCACTTTTTGTGGATCAATTATGGTTCTTGCTGGTCTCTCTTCCGGTTCTTTCAAGGTGTCTTGTCGTGTGAAGGCGTCAGCCTTTTTTTTTCACTCCCGGGTCTGTAGGTTACCACAAAGTTATATTCTGTGAATAACAGCATCCATCTGAGCTGTCTTGGAGTCAGGTGCCTGGTGGCCCGCATGAATTGAAGATTGCGATGGTCAGAAAAAAACGTGACAAGGTGTTTGGCCCACATCAGCCAGTGTCTCCATTCCACGAGGGCGTCTTTAATCGCTAGCAACTCTTTTTCTGCGATGGAATAATTCCTTTCTGCCTTGTTTAGTTTCCGGTACATATAAGCCATGGGATGCATTTGCCCTGTAGCTATGTTACGTTGGGACAACACTGCTCCCAGGGCCACCACTGAAGCATCTGCTTCAACAACAAAGGCTCTTTCGGGGTCAGCATGGGCTAGAACAGGGGCAGAGGTTTGAGCTCTTCGAATGCCTTTTGTGCTTCTTCATTCCATAAAAACACTGCTTTCCTGCATAGCAATTTAGTTATAGGAGCCACCAAGTGCAAGAACTGATTGATGAAGCGTCTGTAAAAGTTGGCGAACCCCAGAAAGCACTGGATGTCACGGACTGTTTGCGGGCACGGCCACTCTTTCACAGCTAGTACTTTCCTCTCCGCCATTTCCTGTCCATACGGAATAAGCATCACCCCCAAGAACTCAACAGAAGACACGTGGAAGTCGCATTGCGATAACTTGCAGAACAACCAGTGTTTACGTATCGTGCGTAATACTGCACTTACGTGTTGTATATGACTCTTTTAATTTCTGAGTAGAAAAGGATGTCATCAATGTACACCACCACGTATCTGTCTAGATACTCTTTTAGGACGTCATTAAGGAAAAACTGGAACACCGCGGGAGCATTACACAGCCCGAATGGCATGACCAAATATTCAGACAGTCCGTAACGAGTTTTAAAGGCTGTTTTCCATTCGTCTACCTCTCTCATGCGCACTAGATAGTAGGCTCCCTTCAGATCCAGTTTGGTATACACCACCGCCTTTTTTACTTGTTCCAGTAATACAGGGATCAGGGGTAGGGGATACTGGTTCCTAACGATGATGGCATTCAATGCGTGGAAGTCTATGCAAGGCCTGAGCTCCCCGTTAGCTTTGAGTATGAAGAACAAATACTTTTCTAGATACAGGCATAGGTGTTCATTCTCTGGTTCTGTTAGTGCGTATATTCTTCCACAAGGTACGGCTGTGCCTGGTACAAGATCAATTTGACAGTCATACTGTCTGTGAGGAGGCAATGCCTCTGCCATCTCGTTGCTCAAGACGTCCGCAAATTCCTCATACTGCGCGGGTAATGTGATCTCTTTTTCGGCGGCTGTAGCTATGGATTGCGCAGTAGCTAGCGCACTTGCTGGTTGTTCCAAGGGGAGTACACAATAGTCCTGACAATAACTGGAGTATAATCTCAGCCTTTTCTCAGGGTTATGCTTCTGCAACCAGGGCAATCCCAGAATAATTTAGTATTGTGGTGCTTGAATAATGCTGAAAGATATGGTCTCCCAATGTGTGGATTCATATAAGACCGATAGGTCTTCTGTTATGTAGCAGATAGGTCCGGACTCCAAGAGCTTCCCGTCCACCGCAAACACTTGTTCGGGTATATTCTTCTCCAGGAGGGTAATACCCAATTTCTTGGCCTCTGTCTGATCCATAAAGCAGTCCATAGCCCCTGAGTCGATCATGGCTTGCACTAAACACCACTCGGACCGAATGCATATCTGGATGGGAATATTTTTGGGGACCTTATTATATGTCTGGACTGCCAAGAGTCCCAGGAGACTATCAACTTCCTGGGAGATATGGCTGCATGCCAGCTAAGGCAGTTGATTGAGGGACCGACACATGTAGCTGGCCATCTTCTTGGTCCCATATTCACTAACCTCCATGGAGGCCAACCCCCCCCTTCCGATGCTGTGGACGACCACTCACTCATCTCTCTGCGACTTTGCTTAGAAGGATCCCCAGCGCAACTCCTTCGCCCGCCTTCAATGAGGTGCCCATGGCACAAATTAGACCCCACTATTTTCACAACCACCCTAAACATGCATCGCCCAGAATGGCTAACAGATATAGAGACAGCTGATGCTGCCTTTAGGGGATGGGTCAATAATGCACTAGATTGCTGCATCCCGGTAAAAATGGCCCAGGCCAAGCGTACCCAAACTCAGACATGGTACAACCAGTCTCTGACCATGGAAAAGAGGAAATGTAAAATTCAAGAACGGGCTTGGAGAAGTTCCTATGATTTTACAGCAAAAACAATCTATAGGAACGCAGTTAAACTGTACCATAAACTGGTCAGGAAGACCAAAGCAATGTTCTATGCTAATATGATCTCTACAAGCAGTAACCCAATTAAAACCATCTTTTCCCTTATGAAAGAAATGGTAAAACCCCCACCTACTGCCAATAATACTATATCCTCCAATCTGCAATGCGAGACGCTGGCTAAATTTTTTATTAGCAAAGTGGAACGCATTTACAGCGCATTCTGTCCGGGGAAGGCTTCCTCCGATCACCGGAGGAATCCGCTCTTGGTCGCTATGCCCTACTCCCTCCAGGACCTTCTGCCCATGTCCCCTAAAGACATGGAGGCCCTGTCGGCCAAGGTAAAATCAGGTTCCCCTGAGGATCCTTTAAAACCTGATCTCTTTAGAAATTTTACGACTGCCTTCTACCAGAGGGCCGGGAGCTGATTAACAGGTCACTTTCAGCGGCAGTGATCCCTAAGTCCTGGAAGCATGCCAAAGTTATCCCCCTGTTAAAAAAACCGACACTGGATGTGTCTCTGCCTGAAAACGTTTGCCCAATATCTCTGCTCCCATACCTTGCCAAAATAATGGAGTCCCATGTTAACTCCATCCTGATGCAATACCTAGAAGCTAATTTGATTCTAGACCGGTCACAAAACGGCTTCCGGTCTGGACATAGCACTGAATCTGCACTACTTGCAGTTACAGAGCAGCTACGGTCTGCATTGGATGAGGGCAGAACCTCGGCACTGATCCTGTTGTATCTTAGCGCAGCCTTCGACACGGTCTCCCACAGGACTTTGTTACATCAGCTAGAGGAGATTGGGGTCAACGGCAAGGCCCTGGCCTGGTTCGCGTCCTTTCTGACCGATCGGTCTTTTCAGGTTTCTGCTCCTCCTTTCAACTCCAATGTCCATCCTCTTGGCTGTGGTGTTCCCCAGGGATCTGCCCTGAGCCCCACTCTATTTAATATTTATGTCCGCCCCCTGGCCCTTCTGTCCAAAGCCCGGAACATGGCTATGGTATCATACACCGATGATACCCAATTGGTGTTTACATTCTCCAACAACTCTAAGCAAGATAAGGCGAAATTCCAAGGCGACCTTACGGCCATCTCTGAATGGATGGCTGACAACTACTTGCAATTAAATTCTACCAAGTCAGAAGTGCTTTTGGTGTGCCGAGATACCCATCTATGGGGCAATCAATGGTGGCCTATGGCCCTTGGTATCCCTCCCCAGTCGAAAAGCATGGTTAAGAATCTAGGAGTTCTGATGGACAGCACCCTTTCGTTCGAGGTACAGGCTAAGGCTGTGGTGGGCACTTGTTTTGGTCTTTTACGTGGCCTGAAACCCATTTTGGGATTCTTTGACGCACCCATCCGACAGATGATTGTCCAATCCACTGTGTTGTCATGACTAGACTATTGTAATGGGCTACTACTTGGCGCAAACAAAGCTGTGATTAAAAGACTTCAACGGGCACAGAATGCGGCTGCCCGCACGCTCTTTGCACTACCTAAACATTGCCATGCCTCCGACCTCCTTCGGCGGCTTCACTGGTTGCCTATAGAACAGAGAGTCCACTTTAAGACTCTATGCACCACACACAAGATCTTGCATGGCCTAGGTCCGCAAATTTTGAGTGCGCTGTGCACAGCGTATGCTCCGGCCTGAGTCTTGCGCTCTGTGGACCTCCACCTGGCCTGTGTCACACGGGTGCGCAGGACAAGAGCAGGGGGATGCTCATTCAGGGCATTGGCACCCGCCCTCTGGAATTCCATCCCCTTGCTGCCCGCAGCATGCAAGACTATTAGGCTTTCAGAAAAAGGATTAAGACATGGCTTTTCTCCACCCTTTAGCCTACCTGCCTCTCTGTCCGCTTCTGTTTGATCTAGCGCTGGGATGCCCCATTGCTCGGGCAGCCATGTGCTCTATAAATGCAGATAACATAGCATATACAGATGTTCATGACGGTGCTTGATAAACTTTGTTATAGAAGGGATGCTTATTCCGCTCGAGAGTGACCCTTCTCTCAGTCTCGAGCTCTTCAGTTTCCCAGCTTCTTCACTCCAGCGACAGCCGTTGGTCCATAACCCGAACGCGGGCCTCTGGGTTTTGATAAGCAGTCGCGGATGAAATGTCCTTTCTTTCTGCAGTCCAAACATAGCCCGTTCTTGCGTCTTGCTTCCCTTTCTTCCGGAGATAGCGAAGCTCTCACCGCCCCTATCTCCATGGGCTCCTGCTGGGGTGCAGCATCAGATTGTTTGGTTCTCTCAAACCGAGGGTACGCCATTTCTTGTCTCTTGTTGTCCCCCTTTCTTTCACTGAGACGATGATCCAAGCGTAAGGTCAAATCGATTAAATCCTCGCATGATGTGGGTTGGGGGTTAATCTGAGCGATGACATTCTTTAGGTCGTCTTTAAGCCCTTGGTAAAAGATAGCAGCTTGTTTTGACCTGGGCCAGTTAGTTTCTGCAACAAGCCTCCGAAAAGTGTTCAAGTAGACCACCAGGTCCCTATTTCCTTGTCTTAATTCTAGTAGGTCTTTGTCAGCTGATAAAGAAGCTGATCTCCAATCGAATATTTTTTCAAAGTCTTTTTTGAAAGCATCCCAGTCGTACAACAGGGGGTCGTCCCTCCGTACCACTGGAACAGCCCACTGAGCCGCTTCTCCCGCCAAGTATGATATTAGAAAGGCTACTCTGGCTTGGTTGGTGACAAAAGCTTTAGGCTTACAAGAGAAATGTAACAGAACTTGTTTAAGGAAAACCTGCACTTTATAGGGGTCCCCATGAAACCTCTCGGGGGTGCTAACAGAATGCGTGTAGGTACTTCTACTACTAAAGGATTAGCAGAAGTCTGAGACCTTCCCCCTACCTCAAAAGGATTATGTTTCATGCCATCAACTTTTGCTTACAGGGCTGCTGTCTCCGTACGAGACGTTGCTACCTCTAGCTGCACTGCAGCAAGAGCTGCCATGACATCCTCGAGGGTGGCCATCCTATATCAAACCAACGAGGAGGACAACAATTCTTGGGACGATTATTCTGTCCTGGGGTGCTGTATCCTCGGGGTTGGAGTGATGCTAGTATGGGTCCACTTCTCAATAGCTTCAAGTCTGAATGCTATGCCAGGACAGACTGTTGAAGTGATTAAGCGGGGGAAGGAAAGGAAGGGGTCGGCAGGGAGGGAGATCAGCAAAAGAAAGAACACAATAAATAACCACTCTTTCTCCTCTCTCTCTCTCTATCTAATCATTATATATATATATATATATATATATATATATATATATATATCTCAATACTGCAATACCTGTAAAAGAAAAGATATCCACGTTCTGTATTTAGTAGGCCAGAGGTTCATACGGTTTTTGCCATAAATGTTGTGTTGGTATGCACAACTATGAGAAGGGGAGAAAGACAATTCGTTACAGGATCAGTTACCACAAAGACACTATTAAGTTTAGTTCGAGACTTCCTACATACCCCGTTATCTGGGCTGTCAGGAATCACAGGGGAAGTGAGAAATGTCCTTCCAAGATACTGACACCATGCCCCTGTTATGTGCACAAACAGATAAGCAAGATAAAAAATAAACGTGCTACTCCAATCATAGCATCTCAATCACGTAGGTAATGAACATCCAAACACTTGTGAGCATTTCTTCCACTTGCGGAGCACGCAGAGAGTATTAGGGCTAAATCCATAGTACAATCAAGGCAGTGAAATAATGGTAGATGGGTTCACATCAATTATCAGGGTTTAGAGGAAGTTGCAGCACTCCCATGAATCGAACACTCGGTCCGTAATGTCTCAAGGACCCAAGGAGCATTCCCCAAGTGCTGAATAAATGTCTACAGACGAGCGACAACAGCTCTCGTGCCTCTTTCTTACACAAGCTCCAACCGTGGAAGCTCCACAATAGGGAAGATGAGCTATCCACAAGCAGGACGTAGACTGCACTCAATTTCCCCTCCGCATAAGTTTCGGTAGAAACTCGCCAATGGAGAAGAACGAGTGGTGTCCAACTGTCAGAATGCAAAACCACATCCGCGCGGTTACACCCCAAAAAACGAGCCGCTGGCTCGAGAGAAAACAGTGTGGTGCAAAGTGCACCCTTACCAGACCGGGTCCCATTCACCCAATTCTGCCTGCAATCAAAAGAATAATCGGCTGCGTCTGATTGTCAGTGTTCACTCCGGTATACAGGATCTTCCCTGGTGAGACCTGACACATTTAGACATTTCAATTCTTTTAACACCTGCATTTAGTTACTCAACAATTGATGTTAAAACATATCAGATCTTTTAGAATTTTTTTAATTATGTCCAAAAGCCTTCCTATTCATCGAATACTCATGTCATCCATTGCTCCAGGTAGTCCTAAAGACGTTCCTATCCTGTCATAAGAACAATCAATTCCCAAAATACTGCCCGCATCTCATAACAGTTGATATATTGATTTACATATATAGATGACTAACATTCATAGCAATGTATAATACCAACTCATTCTTGACGTTGAGTCCAATTCTTAAAATCCGTAGCCCTTTAAAGAATCACACTTAAGAAAATGTTTCAGGATCACTGATGAAATATCGACTACAAAAACACCGACCTACAAAAATATCGCGGGAAATATATTGTATACACAAATATTGACACCCAATACTTAAACAAGAAATTACACTAATATCGATAAAAAATTATCGCTTAAATAAGTATCAAGTACAAAAATATCGCCAACAAAAATATAGATAACAAAAATATCGATAAAATTTAATCATAATGAAACACAACAAAAATATCGAGAACACTAATATAGACGACACAAATATCGCTAAAATATATCTGTAAATAATATCGATACTACCATTAAACATTAAATAAACACTATATACAATTAATTATTTATTTAACATAAGGCAAATAATTATAATAAATTATAACATATAAAAAAATTATTAAATGATTTTCAAAATTATAATGAAATAACACTAGCCCAAATTAACAAATACATTAATAATATAACCTTAAATAACTTTCCAATAATACTAAAATAATATATATAAATTATATCACAACAACAAATTTTTGAATTTACATTTATTATCAAATATATTTTAACAACAACAACAAATAACATAAAAATAAACATTACAAACATTTAACTAATTAAAAAGTAACTGCTAGAAATTTGAAATAACGTTTCTCAACCAATGAATTTAAACTAAAAACAAACAAACCAATAAAAAACGTTAACTAATTAACTGAACACTATAAAAACAAACAATTAATTAACACATTTTACCGTTTATCGGCCAAACACGGAGGGAGAGCGTTACGTTGCAAAAGAGAGACCAGAAAAGAAAGAAAATCTGCACAAACTACTATATCAAATTATACTACATAACAGGTAAGAACGATATTTTTTTTTATATAAATGCCTCGACATCCTTAGCTTAAATGACTAAAATAATTAAATGTTCCCCTTTTTTAAATAGAAACTAAAGTGCTATACAACCAAACCAAAAAAAAACAACACGAATATAGTATTAGGTACCTGATTTTAATCAACATAATAAATAGTATAAATAATAAAAGAGAAACTTAGCCTATAAAGAAACTAAGGGGCCCATTACGATGGCGGGCGGAAGCACTACCGCCGTGCTGGCGGATGCAAAAACCACCAGTTACCGCCCGCATGCCGCAGCCCACACGCCCGCCAAATTACGATGCGAAAAGCAGGCCAAACACCGCCGGCAAGCCAGCAACACCGTCCGCCATCAAAGTGCGCCCGCACACGTAGCGGCGCAGCACAACTGACACACACCGTCCGACGAAACACGTCCCGCCCGGCGCATAAATTACGATGCCGCAAACAAACGGCTCCCACGGCAAAGAGACACCGCACGTGAAAGAGAGGCGGAAACACGGACGCAGAGCACGGACAACGAAGAAGCGGCACCCCGGGCATGAATCCAGCACTGCAGGCCCTTCCCATGCTTCTGCTGATGCACCACCAAGGACGCACCGTACCGCGGAGACGCAGGTAGGCACACACACAACAAGTGCACGCAAACAGCGCACACAGTGCAAGGGCGGAAAAAGCGGACAACCCCCCACCAGCGCGTGCACACTACACATCCACCATTGCATCCACATATGACACACAGGCCAAATCGTAACATCGCAGAACACATGTGTACACACCACCTGGGACTAGGAACCAACCACCCCGTCACGGCCCCAAAGCGCCGATGACGCCGCCACACATGCGCACAACGCAGAGGCCAACCGCAGCGCCATGCATGCGTCGCACACAGACACAGGGACACAACCAAGCAGCACACACATCAGCCCCACCCCGAACGCACATGACACGTGACAGGCCGGCCACAGACATGTCCCCAACGCCCAATTCACGGACAACACCCAACGCCACACAACCGACGCACACATGTCAGTGAAGTCACGCAACAGCAGGACACACCCCAGTGTAACAAACATGGCGAAGCACACAGCGGCGGCAACACCAACTAGGAGAAGCAGGGCCCCTTCGGGAAGAGGAAAGCCAGTACCACACTGAAAAACCCATACCACCCTGCACATATGTACAATACACATGAAACGGAACACCAAAGAGCCCGGGGACCGACAACAGGTGGCCCAAGAATTACATCCACACACAAGGCCCAACGCAGAGCGGAAAGGCAGGCTGCCGCCCACACAAGGGAGAGCAGACAGCACTGAATGACCTTCCATTCCAACTCCGAAACCACAGCCCTACGACAGAAGCCGGTGAATACAGCCATTGTCCAAGAATAGACCAACACAGGCTTGCCGAGGAGACCGACCACAGGCCAGATAGCGCATATCACAGAAGCACACAACGGACGGGGAAGAAAGAAGAAAACACTCCCCCATGTCGGCCACATGCAAGTTAATTGGAAGGAGTCACACAGCACCGACCTTGAACTGTCTGAGAAGCATGTGGGAAGAGGGCCCGTGTCCTCCAAACAAGCCAACAGAACACAAGTCCTGTCTCCCCACGACTACACAGAGCTCACAGCAACCCCGGAGTGTGCACATTGCAGACTGCACACACAGCCGGAGCACGCCACCACAACGCACCGCTGCGAAATGGCAACCGCAACACACCTACCCAACTACGCCGAAGAGCTCAAGCTGTACCAAACCAGCACGATACGTACATTGGGATGCGATCTCCTGTCCCTGCTGAACGTAAGTTACCGACTGACTTACCGCATCACATTGTTCAGCTGCGTCATGCCCGTCTTCTACTGTCGGAGGTGTCCCTACCAGCATCCCGTCGAGATATGCCTCTCCAACCCGGCATGTCTGAAGGCGGACCTGCTACCACTACTCCTCCCTCTGGACGCACACGACAGGGCCTGCTCTGCCTATGGGGGCATGGCGTATGTGGCCAACATCGCACGCGCACTGAAATGGAACCACTGTGCCTCCACACGACGGATCATCGAGAACAGCTACATCGAATGTCACCCAGCATGCCCCATCATGGTCCTCCAAGGGACAACCTACGAACAACACCTTGACAGCCACCATCCGCTTCATTGGCTGGCAAACATGTACACCACCAATGACATGGAAGCCCTGCTGGACGGCATCGCATACCTGACAACCTGTAAATACGTCGGACCACAACGCAGGTTCCCCGACTGACCTATGAAGTCCAACCCCGCACCCATGCTCAGCTTCCGCACGGACTGGCCAGTCACCACCACAACAGCCATACCAAACGACCGGCAACTGTAACCACACCATCAACGACATCGCCATGACATCGGATATGACCGGGACATGCACACTGTTCCCCATCACATCCAGGAACACCGCATGCATCGTGGGAGGCAGTGGCATGGGCTCTGTGCATCGCACCCACATGGACGGAACTGCACGAACAACCAGGACACGACATGGATCCAGCGCACATGGACACACACACCGCTCAGTGGACATGAATAGGTCGCCTGGAGTCTGTGGGTGCTGCACCCCTCCCACCCCCGCCCCGGGAATCCCATACCAGGACCTTTGCATGGACGACAAGTGCATACAACAACAACACGACCCCAGTGACTGTGACATGTCCAGTAACCACCACAGTGCAACAACAAGTGGCACGCCGCTGCATGCACGCAAGCACATGCCCTGATGTCATCTCACATGCACGCGTGCATGAGGAACAACCGCAGCAAACCTGTCACATGGAACTGAGATGGACTGTGCCCATGATGCCGAGCGGTCTGGTAGGCTACATGTATACCGTCTGTGTCAAAGTCCGCAGCTCCGCAGCTATACGTAAATGTACATTAGCACAGCCTTGGCCAAGCAGATGTAACCCCACACCCTATCCCATTTGTAATCATGCTCAGTATATCCTCAACATGTATTCCGCTGCCAGTAGTGTCCACTATACTGCATCACAGAGGACAGAAGACTCAATATAATGTTTGAAACCAGAACTGTCTCCGCTGACTCATTTCACAAGTACGAATGAGAGAGGATGAGAGTATGTGAAGTACACGGCAGTCGTGACATGACCATGTAGTCCACTGGTATTGGATGTCAACGCAAATGAGTAGCACTACTGTGGAAGACACACATGTGTCGTGTGAAGTCGTATGGACGCAGTGCTCAGGTGGGTGGGTGCGACGGGTAGATGCGCACATGCCAAGTTGGAGCACGCCGTGTTGGGAGGGCTCATGAACAGTACACCACCGCTTCCCTGGGCATTGTGAGAGGACACCTGTCGGGGGGAGTGAACACGTGTGTGCACAGCAGCCGGGCACACGTACAAAGCGGTACCAGGCGCACCTCAGCCCACCCTCTGTGGACGAGCTGGATCCTGTTGTGCGCCCGCCATGCCCCTTGACAAGGCACACACAGCCCCAGTCGACCAGGTGTAACCCCAACATAGTCAATCCGCACAGGCGATACAGGGCACGGGATGGCAGTGGAGCATGGTGTGTGAGAGGTCTCCTCGCGCTCCTCCTGCTCATATCACGCAGGCAATAGAACCTCAACGTCCAGCATGGCAAAAAGTCAAATGGAAGTGTAGGGGGGACGCACCACAGCACGAGCAGCACTGACGTCACGGGAGGTGGCTCGCACCATCCCATCCATTGCCCATCATACCAACCACGACACATGCCATTGCGACTAAGTGCAAGCGCGTGCGCCACCACCCCTGAGCCCTCCCCAGAGAGGCCAAAGAGTGAATGTGTGGGCCATCAGCCACAGACGGACGCGGCATGGCCGCAAGGGCAGCCACAGCCACTGGGTGTCGCAGGTGGCGGATCCGGAAGGCGAAGACTGTGATGCATAGTCCATGCAGGCCGGGTCTCCATTTGGGGCACCACGCAGGTGGACGGCGTCCCGCCACACATCATACCCTGAGACAGCCCACTCGTGCAACTGGACCCACACATACACTCCTTGCCCTCTCTGGTGCGAGCTTGGGGCTGCCTGTGCAAGCGCTAGCCTCGCAGGTGAGCATGCATATTGGGGGGGCGAGGGGAGGACATGAGGGCTGGGGCGAAGATGACTGTATCACTGTCAGTTAGTACAAGGGATGACCCAGATGTGGAAAGGAAGAGACGTGTCCCGTGTGTACTGCAACTAGTCGCCAATCCAACTACCCCCCATGTCCGGAATGTAAGCCCGCACCTAGGCCCGCCCATCCGCCACATCGAACATACCACCAGCACGACAACCTTCCCATTCGAAACACTGACTGGGGGTGGCGACCAGTGAACAATCATGTGTAGCCTACCCACGCGTACATGTGGGCCCTCCATGATCCATGTCACCTGCGGCAAAGACATGACATGCGCAATGAGGGAAGTGAGGAGAGCTGTCCGCCCCACGCGCAGAAGGTGCATCAGCTCCACAGACCCAGCAGCGAGTCCAGCAGGGGTCACATGTGCAGGGGCAGCTGTGCCTGGTGTGAAGGCACATGCATATAGACAGCACATCGACCAATGTGTAGTCTGCCCACATCCACAGTCCATCATCATGCGGACATAGGAATTGAACACAGGGCAACACATCTTAGCTGGTGCACCCACCGTGACCAACAATGCGCAATCATCGACGTACCCGCCCTGTGCATGGCCCCCCCAACGGAGGCACATCCAGTGCCACCATCCCACACACACAAGCCTTCCACGGAACATGCTGTGTCCAATGGTCAGTACAGAGTCAGCGCCCATCTGGTGGATCCTGAACAGGAGACACATGCACACACATGCCAGCTCCCACTATGTACGACTGCCACCTGGCACGTGCAATGTAACCTCTCACCTGTGACGTGTGACTGCAAGCACACAGCCGTCTTGGCATGGGGCTGTCAATGTGGACACCAGTCAATGTTTCGGGAGCTGTGATCCGTACAGTGCTGTACATAGGGTGCAGTGCTGACACCTACTACTGTCTCATATCCCCTCGTGCCACAGGTCCCACTTGTATTGGCCGCTCAGCCCGTGCCCACATCGTCGTCGTCGTGTGCCATACTCATCCAGCCTCGGAAGCAGTACCATGCTCAGCAGACACTCATGTTGCCGTGGCGTTGCCGCTTGACGAATATGCAGTCAGTCCCCATCAGCACGCCCCGCAAGTCATTGGGGCCTAGATCCCCATGTGCATGCACATGGCAGTGGTATGTCTCACTTGCCATTGCCATTGTTGGGAGACCTGTGTAAGAGTATTGTGGCCGTGCCGTCCCAGCTTGACAGCTGGGCTGTGGCTCATGTGCTTGCTCAGTCATGTCAGTGATGTGTATGCGAAATTGCTATGTGCCGTGTTGCTTTGACATGTGTCCTCTGCCATTTAACCCAGGCGGAGACCGAACATTGACCGCCCATACCAATTGCTGGCGGACATGGACGATACAGAGGTAATCAGGAAGTTTCGGCTGGACAGGCCAACTCTGCATCGACTGTGTGCCATGTTAGAGCCCCATCTCCGTCCCCGCAGGGTGTATCCGACTGCTGTCACCCCCACGGCTAAGGTGATGGCCGCCATGCATTTCTTCGCCACTGGGTCATTCCAGCACACAGTGGGCAGTGGAGGAGGGATGTCCCAGCCCATGTTCAGCAAGGTGCTGAGGGATGTACTGGCAGCCATGATGCTGTACCGGAACAGGTACATCAGCTTCCCCAGGGCTCGTGAATTGGCGGCAGTGAAGGGTGCATTCTATGCCCTTGGCAGAATCCCACACGTCGTGGGAGCCATTGACTGCACTCATGTTGGCCTTGTTCCACCACAGGCCACTGAGCACCTGTACCGCAACAGGAAGCACACGCACTCCCTGAATGTGCAAGTGGTGTGCCTTGCGGACATGGTGATCACCCACGTGTGTGCAAAGTTTCCAGGCTCGGCCCATGACGCACACATAATGCGCAACAGCATCTTGCCACGACTGATGGCCAATCTGCAACAGGATCGTGGCTGTATTGTCGGTGAGTATGTGGAGTGGTGTAGCGTGCTGGTTGTGCGATGCTGTCCCCTGTCCAGTTGGAATAGCAACGGTTCTCTGTGTCCCTCACACCCAGGTGACTCTGCGTATCCGAATGGGGCATGGCTGCTCAGTCCATTGAGGAATCCTCGCACCCCAGCAGACGATCGATACAATGAGGCACATGGGAGGACCAGACGTGTGGTCGAGCGTACCTTTGGCCTCCTCAAGTCCAGGTTCAGGTGCCTGGACCGCACCGAGGGTGCACTGGCGTACTCCCCACAGAAGGTGTGCCAGATAGTGGTGGCGTGCTGCATGCTGCACAATCTGGCCATTCGGAAGCAGATCCCCCTCATTGTGGATGACGGAGATCAACCAGGGCCCCAGCCCGCAGACCAGGACAGCTCGAGTGAGGTGGACAGCGGAGAGGAGGAAGCTGGGAATGTGCGCCAGCAGCTCATCGCCCGCTACTTCACTTGACGGTGAGTGTCCATGTACGACGGATGATGTGTCTGTATCTATGCAGGTGTGTGTGTGCTGTGTCAGGGTGGCCGTATGTTCACTGCGTGCAGTGTGTCAACGCTCCATGGCCAGGGTAGTATGCCACTGTTGGTGGCTGTGGCATTGTGCCCTATTGCTCTGTGCGATGTGTGTACATTGCTTGTAGTTGTTGACATGTACTGTGTGATGGGTGTGTGACACACTCATTGAATGTGCTCCTGTTCTGTCTCCCACCCCTAGGTCCCTACAGGCCCTCCGGATTCCATTTCCATGCCACGCATCAGGTGCCTTTCCGCCCAAGGTGGCCGTTGTATTCCGTACAATAAAGACACAGGGCACAAACAGCAGTTAGTGAAAAAGGTGCATTTATTACAAACTGTGACATGTGATTGTGTGTAAGGTGATGACAAAAGTGGTGCGTGCAGTGACAATGAGCTGTCGGTCATGGCTGCGTGATGATCAGGGTGTACCCACTGGTTCTATGTCCATAGTCCAACACACACATGCCATCCAGATGGCTGTGTGGAGTGGGATCGTAGAGCAAGTCAATGCAGTGGCTGGTCAAGGAAGGCTGGCGGAAGGCTGGCTGGCTGCCTCACTTGCGACTGGAGCGTGCGAAGTCCTCCCGGGAGATCTGTTTCCTCTTCGGACGGCCCCTTCCACGTTTGGGAGGGGGTGTGTGGTGGCGACCTGCTGGTGGTGGGTGAGGTGTGCTCACTGGCTGTGGACGCAGGGGAAGTGGACACTGCTGCCCGAGCCTGCGCCCTAGCAGGTGGTGGCGGAGGTGGTGTTGCTGGCCTTGCCTGTGACCCCACCGCCACCACCAGCTGGCCCATGAGGTCCACGAGTTGGTCCATACGGGACACGAATTGGCCCATATGGGCGTCCATGGACCTCAGCACCCCCAGCACCTCCCGCGTGTCAGTAGCAGACCTGGCCCATTGTCCTTGGGCCTCTTCATAGGCCCCAAGGACTCTGTCCATTTGAGGCAGGGCATGGCTCCCAGGGGAGGCTGGCGTTTCCCTGACCCTGCTCCTCCTACCAGTCCTGCTGCCACCGGCCTGCCCACTAGCCACATTGCTCACCACGGTCCTCGCTGTGGCTCCCAGGGTGGATCCAGTCGGCCGGGCCACCACCTGCGCTGGGGCTGGTGCCAGCGAAGACGTGGTGGTGGTGGAGGCGGTGGTGGTCGGTGCGGCGATGGTGGCGGTTGCGGCAGTGGTAGTGGCCGCAATGACCGTGGGTGTGGCCGCAACGACAGTGGCAGCAGGGGACTGGGACTGTTCAGCATCCCTGGATGATGGGTTGGTGGGTAGGAGGGGTCCTGGGGAGCGGCTGGGCCCTGCCACGCCAGATGGGCCAGCTTGGTGGTCCGTGTCCGAAGAGGTGGACAGATCCTCCAGATCCGTGTGTCCTCGTTGGGGGCTTGTAGGCTGGCTGTGCTGGCTGCTGTCTCCATCCCCAGCGTCCAGCAGTTCGTCACCTGTGGAGAGAATGAGATTTGTTATTGTGTTGCACCTGGCGAAGTATGTATTAGTCGTCTGACATTGGCAGTTCGTGCAATCTCGTACATGGATTTCCCGGAGGCGAGTGTGTGGCTGTGGCATCTGTAGTTGTGTGTGCTAGGCAATGGGACTGTGTGCTGTGCACATGTGGCATGGGACGGATTGGCCATGCCGATGGGTGTGTTGCTGTGCCCCTACTCATTGTGACTCTGGTGTATGCGGGCTCCTGGCCCATCCTGGGTCTGGTTTGTACTTTGCTTTTGGAGTTCAAATGGAACGCTTAGGAACGCATATGGCAACATGGGGGCCATGCCCCAGATTCGCATTTGGGATGGAATGTGCTTTTGGGGTTCAAATGGAACGCTCAGGAACGCATATGGCAACATGGGGGCCATGCCCCAGATTCGCATTTGGGAGGGTATATGCTTTTGGGGTACATGCTGTGAGCCATGGGTGCCGAACGTGACATGTGTTGTGGCAGCATGACAGTGCATGGTCTGAGGTGTGTGCATGCCTGACATGCCCTGCATATTTGCTGTCTGTTGTGGTTACTGGACATGGCATTGGACGCATCGTTATGAGTGAGTGATAGTTGTGTGCCAGCCAACGTATTGCAGTTGTCCCATCTCCTTGGTGTGCTGTGGGACTGGGGCCTGGTGTGTGTTGTACTTGGGCTGTCCACCGTCCCACCCACTGCACTTTGTGTTCCTGCCACTTACCTGTTACTTGTCGGTTAGTGCAGCTGTGGCGGACACATGGGTGTGGTGGGTGCTCGTTGTGGCGCTTCTGGCATATTTGGGGACCTGTTGGTGGTTACGTGGCTGGCTTAGTGTACACATGTCCCCACGCATCTTACAGTTGTTCTGTTTGGGCTGTGTGTGGTGGTGTCTGTTGCATGTGTGTGTGATGTGTTGTGTGTTGTGTGCTGGACATGGGGGTGTTTGTCCCTGGGAGCTGTGGCATGGTGGTAGTGCATGTGAGTACATAGCGGTGTGCTGGTATACATTAGTTTGTACTTACCAGCCTCCACTCCCCCTGCTAATCCGGCGAGGATCTCCGGATGGATCACGACTCGCACCTTCTCCTCCCACGCTTTGAAGGTCTTAAAGAGCGCGGGATTCCCTCCGCCAGTGACGGCAGCCAGCTCTCTGTTTTTGCCCTCCTTCTTCTTGACCAGGCTCTTTACGTCATTCCAACGTTTGTTTATCTCGGTTCTGTTCCTGGGCAGGGTCCCGACTGCATTGACCTGGTCTACGATCCGGGTCCACATTCTGTTTCTGGTGGCTAGTGGTGTGTGCTGGACCATGTTCCCATAGATTTGTGGGTACACCTTGATGATCTCGTCGACCATGACCGTCAGCTCCATGGGCGTGAACTTGGGCATCCTTTGTGGTGCCATGGTGTTTGTGGTGCTGGTGCGGTGTGTGTTGTGTAATGTGCAGGGGGTTTGTGGTGCCGGGGTGTGGTGGTGGTGGTGGTGGTGGTAGTGATGTGTGCGTTTCTGTGGTGTGCTGCTGTCCTTGCTGTGTCACTGTGTCCTCTCCTCTCCTCTCTGGTTTGCAATGTAGCAAGGGGTTGTGGTCTGTGGGAGTGCTGCTTTTGTACTCACCTATGTGGGTGTGTCCTCATGGTCTGTTGTTTTCAGGTGTGTTGTGTCTGGGGTTCTGGCCTTTGTATTTTTTGTTTGTCCGGGGGGTGTTTTCGGGATGTGTACTGTGCTTGTGTATTTGTGCGTGCCTTGCTGTGTGGACTTGTTGGCCATGTTGTGTGCTATTGGTTTTGTGTGCGGATGGTTTCTGTGCAGGTACGTGGGCGCCATGGCTTCTGCCGTGTCGATTCTCATCGGCGTTGTTTGCGCTGGCGGGCGGTATTTTTGTTGTTTTTCCGCGCTCATGTCGGTGCGATCGTAATGTCACGTGCGGTGTGTCGGCCGTGAGGGCGGGCGGTTTTGTGTTGTCGTGCGTGTTTCCGTCCGTGGCGGGCGGTTTGACTCCGACTCGGACGATGGCGGGCGGTATTTTGTATGATTTTTCCGCCGATGGCGGTTTTCAGTTTGTGTACTCATAATGGCGTGGTCGGTGTTCAGGCGGTGTGTGCGGGCGGATTTTTGCCGCTTCCATGCCTGGCGGATTTTTTTACGCCGGGTATCGTAATGTGCCCCTAAATAACTCTGTTTTTCGTACACATATCAAAAGTACAAAACATAACTAATAAACGCATTTTTCTTCACAGCTTCTACAAACTGCACCTACAAATAACATCCACGGAATCAAATCATCAAATACTAAAAGTAAGTATTAATTGTTTCAGTTCTAAACAAAAAACAAAACAAATAAATTACAAACATATCTCACATGTAATTTACATGAACTTTTATCTTTCACAGCAACAGAAAATAAAACAGTGAAAATACAACAAGCAGCAAATAACCCCATCAACAAAAGTCAAAGAACACTAATGTAAATATTTTGTCTATATTTTTAATTATAGTACAATTATAATTCACAATAGCATATTAACTAAACAAATATTATATATGTTCACAGATATACCCCAAAAATGGCAGAAGACGCAAAGTTTATCACATCTCAAAAGGGGAAACTAATGCTTTGCTACATGGGTTACACTTACACCCAAGAAAAAGTTATAGAAAATAAAACTCATTGGAAATGTAGCAAATATTATGCCAATGCCTGTTTTGGAAGAGCTACTACAAAAGATTTAAATGCTGTGAATGTTAGAGAGCACAACCATCCCCCCAATGTGACTGAAGTAGAAGTAAGGGATGCCCTAGAGACAATAAGGGAAGTAAGCAAAAGTTCCCAGCAGACAAGTACTCAAATTCTAAAAAATGTTTTAACCACAGTACCAGAACATGTCACAGGACAACTTCCTTCCATACCCAACTTAAAAAGACTAATAGCAAAAACTAAAAGAACTTCAGATCCAATTCCACCCACCCCCCAAACATTTGGAGAAATCCAAATACTCCCAGAATACACCATCACCCACAAAGAAGAAACATTCTTACTCTATGACAATAAAATTCACGAGAAAAGAATTATTATCTTCTCAACTAACACTAATTTGCAAAAACTTAAAAACTGCGCAACGTGGATGATGGACGGAACCTTTAAAGTTTGTCCAAAACCATTTTTATCAACTGTATACAATTCATGGTGAATTTCAAGAGACAAATATCCCATTCATTTACGCATTGCTCCCTAATAAAAATAACACCACCTATACAGAATTACTAACTACAATAAAAGAATTCACTGAAAATTACTATCCCCAAAGAATAATAATAGATTTTGAACACGCAATGATTCAGACAATACTCAAACTTTACCCACACACTGCAATACAAGGGTGCTACTACCATTTTAACCAAAGCATATGGAGGTACCTACAAAAATCTACTTTAAGCATTGAATATTCAACTAACAGCAACTTTGCCAACCAAATAAAAAAGTTAATCGCCCTGGCCTACGTACCTACTACTGAAGTAGCCAATCACTACAACTTACTAATCGAAAGTCCTTTCTATCAAACCAATGAAACCAAATTAAGGGGCTGATTAGGATGGCGGGCGGATGTCCACCGCCGGGACGGCGGTGGCGGCCGCCGGGCCGGCGGTGGACATCCGCCCTCGATCGCAACCCAGAAAACCGCTGGTCAGATTAGGATGGCGGTGGTGACCGCGGCGGTGGGAAATTCCGACCACCGCTTTTCCGCCGGTTGCCATCCGCACTCCTGCCTGGCGGACGGAGCAGGACGGGGAAAATGGTGGCGGTGATGATTATGATGCCGGCGGTAGCCAGCCTTTCCGCAGTGGTCAAACCGCCATAGAAAGGCTGGCGGAGATTATCTTCCGGGGGCCCGTTGCGGGCCCCCAATGTGTTGGGGGGGCACTGGGGGGGGTACCCATGGTCCCCCCCTACATTTCCCTGTACCAGGTGGCAGGCACTGTGCAGTGCTGCCACGCAGTGCAGGGAAATGCAGGACATGCTCCTTTCGACATCGCAGCGGTGCTGCGGGCAGCAGCAACCGCCGCAATGTTAAAGCCCGCGATCGCACCGCCGCGGTCGGATTTCGACCGCGGGCCATCGTAATTCGACCGGCGGTTATGCCGCGGTCCATGCGGGCGGTCTTTTCCCGCTACCATGGCGGTCGGGGAGGTTTTCCGACCGCCATCCTAATCAGCCCCTAGGTCCCCTGCTCGACTACTTCGAAGACACCTGGGTGGGAATGTTACATAGATCAGGGCACCGTAGACAACCTAAATTTCAAATACCCTGGTGGAATGTGTATGCCAGTACTTTGGCTCAAAAAGCCAAAACAAACAACGCAGTGGAAGGGTGGCACAATGCCTTCCAAGCCACAATTGGAAGAGGACAGCCAACATTACATATACTTATTGAAGCTATTAAAAAGGAACAAAGCTACCAAGAGCTCAGATTAGAGCAATCTCTAAGCAAAATAGGACCTAAACTAAGCAAACAAACCAAAACCATGTATGAATACCTCCAACATAAAACTAGGATGTACCCAACTACACAAGGTCTAGCATATCTAAACTTAATAGCAAAATCGATTCTTTAAATTAAACCAAAGAGCACACTTTTAAAACATATAAAACATAAAAAACAAAGATTTTCTTTTTTTTTATTAATAAATATACTTATGTCATAACATTTAAACAATAACAAAGAGAAAGAAAATATAAACATTTCCCACCCACAATAATAATTAAAAAATTACTTACAGTTATGTAGCTGTAGAAAGTCATCAAAAACGATAAAATCCACACAAATCCAAAGGAAAATTAATCCATTAAATAAGGAAACCCCAAAAAAATGTAAAAATACAACTGTAGAAAAGGGAAATCCAACGCCACAATCCTCTAAATAACGAAACCCTTAAAAACCCAAAAATAGTTTGTTAAAAAATGCTCCAACAACCCGAAAAAAAAGGAAATGTATAGTAACTTGTTATAAAGCAAGAAACAACATTGTCCTTTATTTACATTTTTTTTTAAACGCGTTAACAACTCCATCTGTGCACCAAACTGAGTACCTGTAAATAAAAATTACACAAAACCCACCCACAACAAAAATACAAACCCACAACAACAAATATCAACATAAAATACACAAAAACACACATAATAAACACATAACAAAAACTACATAACATTCTACCTAAATCCGACACTAATCCAAACACATAGAACACTAAACTGCCAAATCTACACCTAATTCTCCCGAAAACGATAAAATAACGCCCTAACAAATACACTTACACTACTACTAACTTACCACTACCTTAAAAGTAACTTAAAAGTATATAAAAGTAAACTTACCCGCACGGACGAAAAGCAGCTCCCAACCGCGAGGTTCCGTCTTCCAAAATAACCTAAAGACGAAACAGATAGATACAAAAGTTAGAAAAAGGAAACAAAATGGCCGCATAATTAAAATGAAAATAGGACTAACTCCCCATAGAAAACAATGGAAAATATTGGGAAAAATGTATGTATAATTTTACATCCATCTATGTTTTTTCCCAATGTTTAAAATAAACATAAAAAATTGTGAAATATACATTAAATATTTTTTTAATAAAAAAATATAAAATTAAATTTAATGTATATTAAAATATGTTTATTCCATACACTGTTAACACAAAAATATTATACAAAATATGTTAAAAAATATATGTATGAATCAAAAAAACATTGTTAAAATATTGTAAATTATTTAACATATTAAATATTATTTTATGGGGCGTGGCCAAGCCGAGCTGCAAGATGGCTGCTCGATAGTGTGGCTCTGCTGGCCGAGCACACAATCCTTCAATTATCCGGTGCCCAACTACATATCCGAAGCTAAAAATAAACCGGAGAGACGTCGGAACGAGAGGGAAACAATTGGCGAGGTCCTCGTAGACGTCAGGCCGTGATCTGCAGGGAAAAACGGCTGTGGAACTGCCGGGCGGGCCTCAGACTGAGGAATCGAAAATGGCGCCGGCGACTCAGGGAAGCGATCTGTAACCTGAGAAGAAGTCGTGCCCGGAGCGGGCTGAGCCGGGAGGCGAGAGCGCCGGTGGACATAGCCCGCGGCGGCGGGTGGGGATCTGAAACTTTGACACTGCGAGCCAACCCAGCAGGCGGGCCGGGTGAGTGAGCGGCAGCAGCGAGCTCACCCGCGCGGTCCGGCGATCACGGAGAGGCCCAAGGTAACCTGCGGCGCTGTGAGACAGTGAGCGCCTGGGCCGTAACTGTGCCCCCCACCACGCGCATACCTACAGCAGCCGGAGCGCAGGCGGCTTGACTAGACATCAGCCTGCGGGCCCTGGGAGTCTTCAGGGTGGATAATAAGACGGACCAAAACATCTCTCCACAGCTCGAAACATAAACAGCAGGTGTGCGCTGATGCAAGAAACGGGCCGCGCAGGGAGAGACGCATTGCGGAGGAAACAGCGAGTGCCGGCAGGGAAAGCGCGCACAAGCGCGGGAGGGACACCAAGACCAGCCGCGGCGGCCGTGCACTAGCCACACCAGAGCAACCTCATACCACTGAGCCCAGAGTGGCAAAGAGACGCCCTCGCTCTGCTGACGACTACAGCGCGGTGTAGGCCCAGATATCTCCGCCGAACGTTGAGGTGAGGTGCCGACAGCACGTGCTGCCTGCATTAGCGAATCCCACAAGCTGCACGTCCTGACCCCCGAAAGCGGTGAAGGACAGAGGACGGAAATCCCCCACTATTGCCATACCATAGCAGTGGGAAAGAAACCGAGCAAGAACTGCCCCCCAGCAATAACTGCCTACGAGGCGCCTCAGCAAAGGAACACAGGTCAGGGGCTGCGTGGCTGCCGCCTTATCGCGTGGCAACCTTCTGCATAGTAATCGTAGCCTTTGCAGCCTGCAAGGGCCTGGAATGGAGGAGATACAGCGACAGTTGTCACTTGCGAAAAACACTGGGCGCTCACCGTTGAAACGCTATGCAATAACCCAGACCATAGAGGCAACACAACCCCCAGGCACGAAAGCGGTAGACCATCCGAACGCGAGTCTACACTCTGAGGAGGGCAGAAATCCCCCTGGAAGGCGCTGAGATCGGGCGCGCTGGCGGAGCGGGGCCCTGTGGTCGTACCCACCATAGACAGATGATACCGGAGGAGAGCAAGCATGGGGAAATCGGATAACAATCAAGCTAAAATTAATTTTGAGAAGCGTTCCTCCAGGCTGCCAGACATCGACTCAACCCCCATTACGGTGGTGCCAGATACACAGATGGAACCAGAACAGGAAGAAGACATTAAAAGCATGTTCCGCGAAGTAAAGGTCAGCCTCAGAGCGATAGATGCCAAATTGGACTCCATGGCGCTGCAACTGGAACACGTCACACAAAAAGTGGATAAACAGGAAGCCAGAATTGTCACCCTGGAAACTAGAGTCTCGGACTCGGACGACAGGCAAGTTGAGACACAAGAGCAACTACTCAGGATGGACAAAGTGCTAGATGTCATCAAGGCACGCAACGAAGACCTGGATGCTAGGTCACGGAGAAACAACGTCGGAATAATGGGCATTCCTGAGTCAACCAACATAACCAACATGGAAAAGTATGTAGGACTCCTGAGGGATCTGTTCGACCCTGACTTGTCGCCGATGTTCCTGGTGGAGAGAGCGCATAGAACGCTGGGACCCAGACCCTCACCTGGTGCACAACCTCGAACAATCCTAGCTCGCCTACTCAACTACAGGGACAGAGACACCATACTGAGACTGGCCCGAGAGAAAGGCGACCTGAGGCATCAAGGAAACACCGTTTCATTCTATCCAGATTTCACCCAAGCAGTACAAGCAGCGCGGCGAGAATTCATTCCGGCAAAGAAACTGCTCCAAAAAGCTGGCACAAGGTATGCAATGTTGTACCCTTCGAAGCTAAGAGTACACACTGGTGGAAAACCTATGATTTTTACCGAAGCAAGTGCGGCATTAAAGTTTGCCAAGCAGACGGCAAGACAGCAACACGGCAGAGATCCTGAGGCTGCGAGATCATCCGGCAGTCAACTGAGTGACAATGACTAAACACTGACGGCTACATGAACTGTCACTTGTTGGGGGGGCGCTCCTAGTATCGAACACCGACTGAAGCTCCAGGTTTGATTCGATTTAAAATATTAGATTGAGTAGACTTAATGCTCGGCCACCCTGTCACCAGAAGGACGGGGCAGTACGCCGGCAACTCCATGCCCCTACAGGATGATTCCCATTGACCAAATACCACCCAGGTCAACACTCACAAAGGGGGGGGAGGTTCTGGGGAATACACAACCTGTTTGGGGGGTTGGTGTGGGTGGGAGGGTGGGCAGGGGAAGTTCAAGTTATTTGTTGGCAAGTTCATTACACCATAGATCTGTCAGACAGCTCTCCCAAACTGGAGTATGCAGCATTCCGTATGAGCACAATAAGTCAAGTCGCAGGTATGTACTACCAGATAGGCTAAGAGCGGACACCAGGGCCCGGTCGCCTCAACACTAGGATCCTGGGACACATACAGCGCCTAGTGCCGCATCTCTCCATGTCTAAACTAACATGTACCACTTGGAACGTTCGTGGTCTCAATGACCACCGCAAGGCAAGACTAGTACAGGCATATCTAACTAGACACATGTCAGATATATGTCTCCTGCAGAAGACACACCTGAAGGATGATGCCCGAAGAAGATTGACCAACAATAGGGGGGGGGCGAAGTTCACACATCCAGCTTCTCAAACTACTCTCATGGGGTGGCCATAAGGATTAAGAAAGGTATACTATGGCAGACGCACAAAACATTATATGATCCAGAGGGTAGATATATAATACTGAAGGGATCGCTATACAATCGGCCGGTCACAATAGCGAACGTATACGGACCCAACACAGATGACCCCCTCTTCTTCCAACACATTTGGCACAACATTCAGTCACTGGGAAATGCGGCGCTATTGTGGGGAGGTGACTTTAATGCTGTGATGTCACTCTCTGAGGATAGGGAGGGAATATCCCGCTCGCACCACCCTGGAGCAATGGCAGGACTGCAGGGGATATTGCAAGATCACCATCTGGTAGACTCATGGTGCGCGTTACATCCTGTGCAGCGGGAGGGCACTTGCATAACACAACAGTATCAGGCATGGTCCAGACTGGACTTCTGGCTCACAACCAAAGATCTACATGCATGGGTAGTAGAGGCAAAGCACCAAGCACGCACCCTATCAGACCATGCCCCGGTGATGCTGACTCTGGCTGTTCCGAAACCCTATATACAGCCATTCGCATGGCGGCTCCCGCCTTATGCACTGTTGGATGCAGCCTTCAGGGAAACCCTTCGAACGCAGATCACAGATTATTTTGAGCAAAACACGGGGTCAGTAGATAACATGGGGACCTTGTGGGAGGCGTTCAAAGTGGTGATACGGGGGCATTGTATAGCTGGACAATCAGGGGTGCTTCGAGACATTCGAGGACACTTGGAAGCAGAGATACAAACACTAGAAGCACAGTATTATCACACGCCTACCCCCACGACCCTAGCTGACATCAGAGCAAAGCTCACTGACTACCAAGAAGAGGCAGACAGGGAAACCAAATTTTTACACAAACATATAAAGGCGCGCTGTTATGGGGAAGGGGACCGACCGGGGAGGACATTGGCGAACATGCTCCGCAACCCTAGAGGTTCCACTTTCATAACTGAGCTCACCGCTCCAGATGGCTCCGTGGTGCACACTCCGCCCGACATGTTAGACACCATGACAGATTTTTATGGGAAATTGTATACCTCCCGGTCTCACCCGCCAGCTGAGGTTTTGAAAGAATATTTTGACTCGGTGGAGTTATTATGGTTTGGCAGAGCTCACCGAGAATACATGGACTTTCCACTTACTGTCGAAGACATGCGACGGGCCATAGGCAGCCTGCCAGCAGACAAGGCACCTGGAGCAGATGGCCTAACGGCCAAATTTTATAAAGAATATTCCGACCTCCTGGCGCCGCAACTTTTAGCTGTCTACAACGAAGCCGCGGAGACGGGCATTTTTCCGGCCTCCATGCGTGAGGCACTCATTATTACCATATTGAAGCCTGATAAAAACCCTGTAATGTGTGATTCTTATAGGTCACTCTCACTTATTAACCTCGACACGAAGATCTTCGCTAAGCTCCTAGCGACCCGACTCCAACCGTTGTTACCGCTGATAGTCCGACCGGACCAATCCGGTTTTATACCGGGAGATCCACTTCTCACAACCTGAGAACACTATTCGCGCTCATACACTACCTTGCCCCCCATGTGCCTGCGGTGGCAGCGTTATTAGATGCCACTAAGGCATTTGACTCCTTGGAGTGGGGGTTCCTATTCCCGCTTCTACATTGACTTGGCATGAGCCCGCTATTCATTAAACAGATACAGCTGCTCTATAACAGACCAACGGCGCGACTAAGGGTGAACGGTCTAGTCTCTGACCCGATATCTATTACAAGAGGCACACGACAAGGATGCCCTTTGTCGCCACTACTATTCACGATAGCCACTGAGCCGCTGGCGGCCAGAATCAGGCAACACCACACAGATAAGGGTATCGGATTCACCACGCGTGCACTCACTGTATCAATGTACGCAGACGATATCACCCTGTACATGGTAAACCCAAAAGACAATTTCGCGCCTATGACACGCGAGGTGATGCGGTACGGGGGCTTGTCGGGAGTGGCGGTAAACTGGGGCAAATCCGTAATAATCCCGCTAACATCCGGGACGCAGCCCTTTGAAACGGAATACCCCATAGGTTAGGCGAATGGGCCGACGCGATATCTGGGCGTATGGGTAAGTAACGACTTACAAGAAATCTGGACATGCAATTATGGAAAAGTGACGGACTGGATAGAGGACAGGGTACGAAGGTGGAAGAATCTCCCTCTGTCTTTAATAGGCCGCATAGCAGTGGCCAAAATGGTCATCCTGCCTAAGTTGTCATATTTATTTGTAAATGTCCCTGTCCCCCTCACGGAACATTTTTTCCAAAAAATCCGTTCCTTAATGATAGAACTGATCTGGGCAGGGAAGCAACCTAGGATAGCCTGGGATATACTCACTCTGCCGCAGGCGCAGGGCGGATTGGCAGCCCTGGACTTCGCCCTATACGCCTATTGCGCGCAAGCACAGTTCCTGCACTATTGGACACACCTCACCCCCTTCCAGCCCCACGTTGCGATCGAACTGGACAGAGCTGCTCGCCTTGCGCTTAGGACCGCCATCTATAAACCCTTCAAGCATCCACGCAACGAGGTGGACCCTGTGGGGGCACTGCGGTGGGCATGGGGTGGGCTCTGCAAGCGTGCCAACTTAGCCATATTATATGCTCCCTCCATGCCCTTGGCGGACAACCCACTGATCCCACCACTATTGGACCATAGAATGCGTGAGTGCGCCCAGCTACACACTATACTAACCGGTCAGGACCTATATCCTGGAGATAACTTTCTTACAGATGTGCGGGCCCACGCCTCCATCGGCCCTAGACACGCTGCTCTACTATCAGGTAAGAGCGGCCTGCAGACGCACCTTTGTGACATTTCCCGAGCTGCCCCCACAGTTATCCACGCTAGAAAACATACTCACTGTAGAATCCGGCCGCAAACTGATCACACGACTCTATACTATAACACAACGAGATCACCCAATTACTGTGCCGTCATCTCACACAGTGTGGGAGGCGGACCTGGGCGAGAGCCTTACGGAGGAACAGTGGAATTTCAGCTGCAGGCAACTGGAGCAGATGACCCCAAATTATAGGCTTCGGCTAATACACTTTAAATACATACACCGACTATACAGGACCCCCATGCAATTACAAAAGATGGGACTGCGCACGGATGACCACTGTTGGAAATGTGGGGCACCACAAGCATCATTCATACATCTATCATGGCAGTGTAGACACATAGCAGCTTTCTGGACTAGAATATTACACTACATTGGTAACATAACTGTTCAACCACTGCCTTACACACCACTGGTGGCGCTACTGGGTGTTATACCTCATATACCACCGACGCTGCGGAAACTCCCGGCCATTTTACTGCTGCTGGCTAAGAGACAGGTAGCAATGCATTGGGGGTCTGCTCGCCTCCCCACGGCGCAGGACTTGGTTCGGGAGGTGACTTACTGTAAAACTCAGCTGACGGAGTATTGGGAGCAGATGCCGGTGCGCTCCCGCCCCAGGGACATATGGGACCCATTTGTGAACTGGCTGAGCTCAGCGGATTTAGCTGAAACATAGACCAATAAAATCACGGGCCTGAAAGTCCCATATTGAACTGCGAAACAAGAGTCGGCCACATGGCCCAAATGTAACTGAGAATGTGATATATGTGTTCTACCCCCTGTCTTATACACTGTAATGCAACGCAAATGGGTCATGTAATGTATTGCTGTAGGATACCGAGCTCAAACAAAGCGAATAAGAAATGCTCATGTTAAACCGAATTAGTTGCTACTTCCTATACTGTACTATGACAGATCGACTTGTAACGCAGAATAGTGTAAGCAATGCCACTGTTTGTAACCTTATGCAAAATGCCAATAAAAAATAAAAATTATTTTATAAAAAATGATATTCAATATACTAAATAATAAAATATAATTTTGTCAAATTTAAAATGTATAATAAAATTTATATAAAGAATATTGTTTAAATGTGAATACAAATGTATACAATTTTGTTTCTTTTTATTCAAAAAAATAAACAAAACAAATGAAAATGTTTATTAAAAAATTATTTGAAATGTTTTAATTTACCATTACAGAATTATCCTACAAAAAATGTACAATTGTTAAACACTGACCTAAAAAAATGTATATGTAAAAATATATGAGTTTTGTTACATTTTTGTATAATAAATAAATATTACAATTATGTTAAATACTTGAATAAAATGAATGTGTCTGATTTATATTTGTAATCTAAACATCAATTTTCTAACCCCAAAAAATATTTTAAAAATAATAATGAATAAAAATAAAAATATATTTACATTGAAAAAATACTAAAAATAAAAATAATATACATCTAATAACTTATTACAAATTAAAAATAATATTTAAAAATACTAAATACTAAACAACAATAATTTACAACTACAAACCTAAATACATATAAAATAAGTGAAAGCACTAAATAACAAACAATAATAATTTACTATTCTAACTCCAAATCCAACTAAACTCCAGGAAAGCGCTGGATAGTAAACCATAATAAATTACTATTCTAACTCCAAATCCAAATAAACTCAGGGAAAGCGCTGGATAGTAAACCATAATAATTCACTATTCTAACTCCAAATCCAAATAAACTCAGGGAAAGCGCTGGATAGTAAACCATAATAATTTACTATTCTAACTCCAAATCCAAATAAACTCAAGGAAAGCGCTGAATAGTAAACCATAATAATTAACTATTCTAACTCCAAATCCAACTAAACTCAGGGAAAGTGCTGGATAGTAAACCATAATAATTTACTATTCTAACTCCAAATCCAACCAAACTCAAGGAAAGCACTGGATAGTAAACAATATTAATTTACTATTCTAACTCCAAATTTAACTAAACTCCAAGAAAATTTTGGATAGTAAACCATAATAATTTACTATTCTAACTCCAAATCCAAATAAACTCAGGGAAAGCGCTGGAAAGTAAACCATAATAATTTACTATTTCTAACTCCAAATCCAACTAAACTCCAAGAAAATGATGGATAGTAAACCATAATAATTAAATATTCTAACTACAAATACCAAAAACTCAGAGAAAGCACTAGATAGTAAACCATAATAATTTACTATTCTAAATCCAAATCCAAATTAACTCAGAGAAAGCGGTGGATAGTAAAACATAATTATTAAATATTCTAACTCCAAATCCAACTAAACTCCAAGAAAATGCTGGATAGTAAACCATAATAAATTACTATTCTAACTCCAAATCCAACTAAACTCAGGGAAAGCGCTGGATAGTAAACCATAATAAATTACTATTCTAACTCCAAATACAATTAAACTCAAGGAAAACACTGTATAGTAAACCATGTTTTTTTTCTATTCCAACTAAAAAATAAATTCACTCAAATTAATAAATAAAGAATACTCTTACATTTTGTTATAATTTTTTTAATTTAAATAAAATTTAAAAAATATACATTATTAAATGTAATATTTCTTTCTAAAATTCTATTAAAATTTATAAATATTTCACAAATACTATTAATTTATAATTAATAATTATTCATACATTTGTCCAAAAATGTATAATAAATTATTACACAATAGAATTTTAGAATATATCTCATTTTTTTAAATTTAAAAATAAATTTCTTAATTTTTTTTTTAAATTGTAAAATTATGACTAATAATTTGCAATAAACAAAATTTACAATTCAAATTTTGCAATTTTTTTAAAAATAAATTTTAAATTATTAAAATTTTAAATATATAAAAATATTTAATTATTTTTTAAATTCTTCAATAAAAAAATAAATACAAAAAAATATCTATTTAGCTCATCACAAATTTCTTTTAAATTACTAAGGGGGTCATTACGATGGCGGGCGGAAACACTACCGCCGTGCCGTCGGAGGTAAAAACCGCTAGTTACCGTCCGCCAGCAACTGCCCGCACTCCCGCCAAATTAGGATGTGAAAAGTCAGGCTAATACCGCCCGCAAGCCTGCGACACCGCCCGCCATCAAAGTGCGCCCGTTTACGTTGCGGCACCAGCCAACGGAGGCACACCGTCCGACGAAATGACGAACCGCCCGGCGTACAACTTACGATGACACAACCAAACAGCCTCACCGGCAAAGAGACACCGCACGAGAACAGGAGGCGGAAACCACATTGTCGACCACAGAAACACCAACCCGGCCTACTCCGACATGAATCCTGCACTCCAGGCCATCCCAATGCTGTACCTGATGCAGCAGCTAGGAGTGAACGCGCAACGACGACGCTCTGCCTACGCAGACACACAACAAGGGCATGCAAATACCGCACACAATGCAAGGGCGGAAAAACTGTACATGGGCCCCCTAGACACCCCTGTGGGGACAGGACACATCCAACACTGTACCCACACATATCCCACCTGTAAAATATAATCAACCCGCAACATCTTGGGCACCCAATACCCCGGACCAGGAGGTGACATACCCGGCACGGCACCGCACCGCCCCGGCGATGACGCACATGCGCACAATGCAGAGGCCATCGACAGCGCCACGCATGGGCTGCACACAAACACCGCAGGGTCACAACAACACACCACACACACCAACCCCACCCTGAAGGCACAAGTCACGTGGTCCCCCTGCGTCAATCATGACCACAACCGACAACTCACAGTTGCCAAAACGTAGTCACACAAGTGTGCCGAACAGGGGAGCAAAGTGACGTCGGAAGAGGACACACACCTGTGTGCAAAGCATGGTGAAGCACACGGCAGCTGCGACAGAACTGCACAAACAATGGACATTGACCGCAAAAGGCACGCCAGTCACAACAAACAATATCTATACCATCCTGCACGCAACAACAAGCCATGCCATGTCCAAAACAGAGAAACCCTGCTGCCTGAGAACAGGTGTTCACAATCACGACGCCCACATACAAGTCCCAATGTACAGCGGGAAAGAAGTGACCCACCCACACACGGGAGAGCAGATAGCAGTGAATGTCCTTCCATTCCCACAGCCAAATCACATTGCAACATATCCTGCAGGAGAACGGAGCCATTGGAACAACCACAACCCAAACATAGCCATGCTGAGTCAACCATCCCCTGGCAGATAACGCCGAACATGAAAGAAAGATAAAACCACAAAATACAATTATACCACTGCTCCTTGTGGCTCAAATGCAAGTAATCAGGAAGGAGTCAGACACCACTGGCCTTGACCATTCATAGGAGCATGTGGGATGAGGGCCTGTGGCCGCCTCCCAAGCCATACACAAAGTCCTGCCGCCTAACATCCATTCAAGAACACCCAGCACCGTCCGATGTCGCACTCAGCAGACAGCCCAGGCAGCCGGAGCACGCCATCACAGCACCCTGCAGCAAAATGGACGGGGCACCAGTACTATACACCTACGCCAGACAGATGCAGCTGTACAGCAATAGCTTGATACAGACAGTGGGCTGTGCAAATCTGGCTATGCTGAATGTAAGTTATTGAGTAACTTACCGCATTGAAATGTTCAGCTGCGTCATCCCCGTTTCTACTGTCGGAGGTGCCCGTACCACTGGCCTGTGGATTTATGTCTCTCCAACCCGGCATGTCCAATTGGGGACCTGGTACACCTGTTCTCACCCCTGGACGCCCATGACAGGAACTGTTCAGTGTATGGGGGCATGGCGTTTGTGGCTGCAATAGGACACACACTGCAATGGAACCAGTGTGCCTCCGCACAACGTATGCTGGATTACAGTTTCATCGAATGTCACCCGACATGTCCCATCAGGATTCTACAAGGGACAACCTACGAGGAACACGTTGCAACCCACCATCCGCTTCATTGGATGTCAACCACAAATACCACCAATGCGAGGGATGCACTGCAGGAAGGAATCGCATACCTGACAACCTGTCAATTCATGGGTCCCCGAATCAATACCCACAATTGAACATTCATGTGCAACACCCTACCCATGCTTGCCGTCCGCACGCAGAGGCCAGTCGGCTGTGCAACAACTATACCATGCACACGGAAACAAACACCTGACCATCGACACCACCGTCATGACACCTGACATTACCGGGACATGCACCCTGTCCATCACCACATCCCGTGTCCCTGCATGAACACGGGAGGCTGAGGAATGGGACCTGTGTACAGTGACCACATGGCCAACATTGCACGAACCACATTGCTACAATATGCATGCCGCGCTACCTGAACACATGCACCTGTAAGTGCACGCTGATCTGTCTGCTGAATAACTTGAGAACTGTCATCACACCTTCTTCTGAACTTCCGTGCAAGGACATTTGCATGGACAACAAATGCAACACCCCACAACATGTCCCCGGGCATTGAGTCATGTACAGTAGCCACCATATCGCAACAACATGTGAGACTATGCTGCATGCATGTAGGCTCATGCTCTGATGTCACCTCTGACGCAGGTGTGTCGGAGTCACTATTGTCGTAAACCTGTACCATGGGACTTAGATGTACTGTGCTCATGATGTCAAGCTGTCTGGTAGGGTAAACCAATACTGTCTGTGTCACAGCCTAGGGCACCTCAGTAATGAGCTAATGTACTGTAGCATAGCAAGGGCAGGGCACTCTTAACTCTGAAGCCTTATTTCCACAATTAACGACTTATCACATCTACCTGTACCCCTTTTTGAATATGTAACCATGCTAAGTATATCCTCCACATGCATTACACTGCCAGTAGTGTCCACATCCTGCATCACAGAGCTTAAATACATGCCTTAAAGCTAATATCTGACTCTGGAGAATTATTGATCGTAGACAAGTACGAATGAGAGAGGATGAGAGTGTGAGAAGTACACGGGACTCGTGAGATTACAATGTCAAGTGACATTGGATGTCAATGCACATGAGTTGCTGCCACTGTGGACCCAGTAAAATATCACAGGTCGTGGGCCTTGGCATGTCAGTGTCTGACGTGGCCCAACAGATCATCACATCAACACTGACGGCCTGGTCACTACAAAGCACAGTCCTACATATGTGTACAATCACCTTCACAGTCTGACATCACACTCAACAAGCAAATATAGGAGCCACGCCAGTTGCACGCCACATCAATGCATGCTAAAACACACACGACATCAGTGTGGGTGGGCAGGGCTGCACAGTGAGTACGAACCGCCGAGATGTACATACATGCTCAATTGAACAAGGAACAATCTTCACATGCACACACTCTGCAGACCCACAATGGCCAATACATATCAAGTAGGAGTCATCCTGAACTGCAAGGACACACCCACACACTGTGCAACAGACAATACACACATGTGCTCACATTAACAGACCCGAACAAGGATACAAACACTGACCATGCCCCTGGGTAACACATGTGTGTAGTCGACATTGCCAGAGCGCACACACACACACACCAACACTACCCCAAAGTCACACCACACACACCACACACACCTACACCTCCCAAATGCACACATTGTAAGTAAACCATGTGCCCTGGCTCGATGATCATCACAAGATACACATACACCTACGCTGCTGGCCAGCCAGAAAGTAAGCTCACACATACCCGCACACTCTGCACATGCTACCTGTCATCCTGTGGCTAGACACACACCCTGTGCTTTGCATGCACACAAACATGACACGTACACATTAACACCGAAATACCACCAAATATATGCAGACAATCCATGTTACAGACACACGTCTTCATCACACACACAAGTAGCAGAGTCTGAAAGAAGTGAAGTCCCAGCCACGTATCATACACATAGGAATGTGAGACCAGACATTGCAATTGTTGAGGTACCATTCACGGCATGTGCCTCACTTAACTATGCACACACAGTAACAACTGCAAGCAGCAACTGCACAGACACAACCCACTACAGGAACAACAGCATCCAGTCACAGAATACATAGTCAGGCGGCAACAATGTACAACACCAGGGACAGTGGCCAGTCTGATGTGCAGAGTAGTGATACGATAAGCTACGTATGCATTGTGTGTGAGTGTACCCTGCCATGGACAGCAACACTGCCATGGCAGTCATGATAGCCAGCACAGCCAGCACTGTGGCACAGGTAGTTGTGTGAGGGTGCCTAACATACAAACAGGATGCCAGTCCGACTGGGTGCAGTCTGTATGCTACGGGACAGTTGGATGTCCGCCCCTGAGAGAGAAGCACAACTGTGGAATACACACATGTGGCATGTGAAGTGGGAGGGCCTCTTGGCACAGGTGGGTCTGTGGCACGGGTGGGTGCACACATGCAGTGTCGATACAGACTGTGTGGGGACGAACCTGGCGGGGTACATTACCACTGTTCTGGGTATGTGGAAAGACCAGCTGCCTGGGGATGAATGTGGACTAGTGTGTGCACAACAGGCAGGCACACGACCCATGCTGCATCAGGTGTGGACGTTGGCCCTCCCTCTGTGGACATGCTGGATACTGCTGTGCGTCAGCCAGGCCCGTGCCGAGACATGTACACCCCTGGCCTTCAGGTGTACCCCCTACATCGTCCACCTGCACAGGCTACCCAGGGCATGGGATGGCAGTGGAGCTTGGTGGGTGGGAGGTCATGGCACCCTGCTCCTGGTCACATCTCGCAGGCAATACATTCTCACTGTGCAGCAGGGCACAAGTCCCGAACAAGACGTGGGGGGATGCAGACGTCATGACAGGCAGTGACGTCACGGAAGATGGCTTGCACCATCAGACCCATTGCCTCCCCTCGCTCACCCCACTGATGCGATTGCATCATAGGAGCACGCGCGTGAGCAGCAGCTCCATTCTCACCCCAGAGAGGCTAAAGAAAAGAGTGAATGTGTGGCTCCATTCGCTCCAGTCACCGAGCTCACGGCAAAATAAGTGGTGGGACGCCGTACACCCGCATGGTACCCGGACTCGAGCCCTGGTGTGCAGGCAAAGCTACCTAATGTTCTAGCGAAGTGTGTGAGTTGCAAGACACCCGTTGGCGGTGGATGGCTCGGAGGCTCTTCACCAGGAGGCCCATATCACACACCATGGGTCCCTTGCCAATGGCAGCGGATGCTATGTCATTGCGCGCCGGGGTGTGTCGACATGTCGTCTGGGATGGTGTTTGCGGCATGGCCCGCTAGGGCAGCTACAGCTACTGTGTGTTGCATGTGGTGTATCCGGACTCCGGAGACAGCCATGCTTCGTCACTGTTGTCCAGGGCACGCAGTCGGGGTACCATGCGGCTGTACGGCGTCCCCCCACCTATTGTACCGTGAGCTCGGTGACTGGAGCGAATGGAGCCACACATACACTATTTGGCCTCTCTGGGGAGAGATTGGAGCTGCTGCACACGCGCGTGCTCCCATGATGCAATCGCATCAGTGGGGTGAGCGAGGGGAGGCAATGAGTCTGATGGTGCAAGCCATCTTCCGTGACGTCACTACCTGTCATGACGTCTGCGTGCCACCACCTCTTCTGTCAGGACTCGTGCCCTGCTGTTGTCAGATGCGTCACTGTCCGGGGGGTGGGGGAAGGTCAGGTATGTCAGCCTGACAGTGGTTCCAAAAAGGGGGACAAAGGGGCAAGTTTAAAGAGGTCCAACGTACGTGCCCCAGCTAGTACTGTGTACAAGAAGGGTACAAAGTTCCTCTAAGTCTAAAGAGAAGGAACAAGGAGATACTATAGAGGGGGTTGGACAAGTGTAGCCCCACTCTGAAGAAAAAGGACGAGGAATTCCCCTTTACGGAACTAGGGCTCTCACACACCTAGCAAGCTAGGTGTCATGCTTCATCATATGAGCCTGCCCCTCGTCTGGTCGGCGCTGCAATACCTGACGGGCACCCAGTACGGGGCTCTTTAGCGGGGATCTTTTGTTCCTGCCGGTGGGTGCAGTGGGGGTAAGAGGCCTAGTGTGTGTAGATGTGAGGGGGAAAGAGTGAGTTAAAACAGGTCAGTCAGTCCTAGCAGTCATTTATTCAGAAGGTAAACTGCCTGATTAAAAGTATATATATAGAGAGTGACAGTAAACTAGAAACAATGTATCTAGCTATCTGTATCTTACTCTCGGTGGATCAACATGTTTCGTGCCTTCAATGTCAGGAGGATCTGGGCACTTCTTCAGGATCAAAACAAACGCTATCTACACAGCGTGGTAGAGTAAAACTTACATACCACGTTCTCAGGTCAATAACCTACAAAAAAACAAAAGGGGAACAGGGGTGTGTTGGTACAGGAAATGCGAATAATGTACAAGACGCGTATCTCATGAACCTTATCTTAAAGAGCCAATATGGCACGTGTGCTAGGTGAGAAAAGGTAGTCACACTTGCACTAACACCGCCGTGTGCTAGGTGAAAAGTAGAATACAAAATAAGTTTAAAACTCTCATGCATAGAAAGTATGCGATTAAAACCACCAGACTCAAGATAGAGCAGTAAAAACACATAAAAGGCCAAGACAGCAACAACGCTCACCTAAACTGTTGTCTAATGATTACTTGCAACAGCGTCCGGCGGTCAAATTAGACACCAATGTGGGTCCTGTAAAAATAAATATCCAGGACAACTAGGTAAAGCAGAGAGACTCAATATTACGGAGCTTGCAACACAACTAAGCGACCGGACCCTTTAGTGAGTGATGAGAGTAGAGCAAGGGTTCGGAAGTAGTATCCTCACCCCTTGGGATCAACCTTAATCCCGTGTAGACCAAGTACACATGGGCGCAACCACTGTGTAGTGTAGACGCCGGTGGGTGTTCTGGATTTGGAACATATTACCAGTGCCCACCGGCAGCATAACACCAACAGGAGTGTAGGCCGTTATACCATGAGAGGGAAACCCGGGGGTTGATTACCACAAGGGGAGAGGAAAATCAACAGAAGATCCAGTAACTCAATATTCCCACATATCGACTCACCTCCGTTGTGGTCCAAGACAGCTAGAGTGTCCACACAGGGAGTCAAAGAGCATCTACTTACCAGCGTTCAAGCGCATTCCGCCTGCGACCTACCCTGCCGCCAGAAACCGGGATGGTACACGGTATCGGGATTCCAGCCCTGATGTAGCCATCATCAGCGTTCGGAGTGGGAGGGGTCGCGTGAGGATGCGTGGTCTCGCGTGTAGTCTCGCGAGTAATCGTTAACAGTATGCGGTTCAACCAAGGGGAGCTGTTAACTTAGCGCCCATCTTAAAATGGTTCAGTAAATAGAATTACAATAAGTGAACTCCAAGAGTAGTGATAGCTATCAATACGAGCCCTGAGCTTAGTATTAGTGCGGTGTCTATATCCACTGTGCAGATGTCGCAGCGTGTATCTAAGGAATAATAGACTCATATGCCATAATAAAAAAGTGGCTGTAACCATGCTACTATCTCGGTGATATATAAGCTATAAGAAGGGGGCCCAGATCAATAATTGATCTCATGATGTATAAATTATAGGTAGGTGAACTCAATCCGATATTGAGTGTACGGTTCGGCCATCTTTGGATAATCAATTATCCCATAGTATTCATATGTATAGTCAAAAGTGTACCGTCGGCAGAAGCACGGTCGCGTTGTTAAATGGTTAGTGGCGATCAACAGTTATAGTAACACTGATTAGATCCTCACAAGGTGAGGATGCTGAAGTAATGCATACAGTGGCTACTATGATAAGTCAGAACAGTGCTTATGTCCTGTGACAGGGGGGTACCCAACTAAGGTATAGTATAATAGCTCAAACACACAGAACACGGGGCACTGAGTCCTACAGGACACAGGGCACAAGCCAGATGAATCAGTACCCGTGTCATGTATCAGAGGACATCTAGGTAAGTGTGTGGGGTACTAGATCAGGCTCACAGTAGTGGGTGCACTGAGTCAGTAGGATACTGGTGTATCGGTAAGGTCCTAACAAAATCCTAGGACTACCGAAAGTGGGAAGCAATATCCTCCAAAAATGGGTCCTATCTAAATGAGAGAACCCCAAGGAATTTCATCATTAAGTCCATCAATATGGGTAGCAAGTCTGTGGACCCATCTCTGCTCGATTCTGAATAATGATGACTTGGATATCTGTGGATGTGCCTCCAATACAATCCAGCGTAATGAGCCTGGGGGGTGTTGTGCCTCTTTGAAGTGTGTGTAAAGCCTAGTGGTGACCCTTTGGCACCGTATATTGCTCTTGTGCTCGGTTATCCTGGTCTTGACTGTTCGCATTGTCATCCCTATGTATTTCATGCCGCATGGGCAGGTAATCATATATATGCAATGGTTGGTGTTGCAATTAGTATGCCTCTTTAGAGTCCATTTAAAGTTGTTTGCTAGGGATATCTCTTTGGCCGCGGCAGTGAGCTTACATACTGCGCAGGAACCACAAGGATGGTGACCTGTCACTGCTGGAAGTCCCCACAAGGTCTTCTGTGTGTTGGGTATGTTCTGTTTAGGTCTTGTGTGTATCAGAATATCTTTTAGGTTGCGTGTCCTCTTATATGCAAATCTTGGTTTTGGTATGCGTAGTTCGCCTGTGCCCAATATACCCCAATGTTTTAAGATGATTTTTTTGATTCTAGCTGAATTAGGGGTGAACGATGTGACACATGTCAGTGTGTCAGTTACAGGTTTTTGGTGTACATGCATGGGATGGCAGTGGAGCTTGGTGGGTGGGAGGTCATGGCACCCTGCTCCTGGTCACATCTCGCAGGCAATACATTCTCACTGTGCAGCAGGGCACAAGTCCCGAACAAGACGTGGGGGGACGCAGACGTCATGACAGGCAGTGACGTCACGGAAGATGGCTTGCACCATCAGACCCATTGCCTCCCCTCGCTCACCCCACTGATGCGATTGCATCATAGGAGCACGCGCGTGAGCAGCAGCTCCATTCTCACCCCAGAGAGGCTAAAGAAAAGAGTGAATGTGTGGCTCCATTCGCTCCAGTCACCGAGCTCACGGCAAAATAAGTGGTGGGACGCCGTACACCCGCATGGTACCCGGACTCGAGCCCTGGTGTGCAGGCAAAGCTACCTAATGTTCTAGCGAAGTGTGTGAGTTGCATGACACCCGTTGGCGGTGGATGGCTCGGAGGCTCTTCACCAGGAGGCCCATATCACACACCATGGGTCCCTTGCCGATGGCAGCGGATGCTATGTCATTGCGCGCCGGGGTGTGTCGACATGTCGTCTGGGATGGTGTTTGCGGCATGGCCCGCTAGGGCAGCTACAGCTACTGTGTGTTGCATGTGGTGTATCCGGACTCCGGAGACAGCCATGCTTCGTCACTGTTGTCCAGGGCACGAGTCGGGGTACCATGCGGCTGTACGGCGTCCCCCCACCTATTGTACCGTGAGCTCGGTGACTGGAGCGAATGGTGCCACACATACACTATTTGGCCTCTCTGGGGAGAGATTGGAGCTGCTGCACACGCGCGTGCTTCCCATGATGCAATCGCATCAGTGGGGGTGAGCGAGGGGAGGCAATGAGTCTGATGGTGCAAGCCATCTTCCGTGACGTCACTACCTGTCATGACGTCTGCGTGCCACCACCTCTTCAGTCAGGACTCGTGCCCTGCTGTTGTCAGATGCGTCACTGTCCGGGGGTGGGGGAAGGTCAGGTATGTCAGCCTGACAGTGGCCCAGTTCAAGGACCACCTTGACTGGGGGACAACTATTGGACATACTGGTGTAGCCCACCCACGCGTTAATGTAGGCCCTCCATGAACTATGTCAACTGCGGAAAGGTGTTGGCATGGGCAATGAAGTCATTGAGGAGAGCTGTCTGACCCACGCACAGATGCCGCTCATGCTCAACAGACCCGGCACTGAGTGCAGCAGGGGTCGCAGGGGCAGCTGTGCCTGGTGTGTAAGACACTCTATCCGTCATCCTTGTGCCGACAAGTGTTGCACCAGTGGAAGTAGTTGGGAGGGCGGGCATTGGCCTCCGCGTGGCTGCAGAGGAGCTAGAGTGCACGTCCCCTGTGCCAGCAAACATGGATACATGACCTCAGTACTCAGATTACGCAGCAATTGTCGTATGGGCCTGTGAGTCATCCAGCACACGTCTGCCCCTCCAATGCGACGGTCACATTAGTCTCACCCAGCTCCTGTGCAGCTGCACCATCCGATGCCTCACCACTGTTGACCGTCCCCTGTCCCTCAGCACACATGGTAGATGACACATGAGGGAGAGCGAGGTGGCCTCACTCATTTGGCATCAAATCCACAGACATGTGCAAGGGAGCCAGCACAGAACATTCCCAAGTGCACATGTCGCATGATACCTGTGCAAATGTATACAGCAACCACAATCAACACGTAATGGCTGGCGTACAGGTAATGAACCCGCCAATAAGTGACACATGTGTTGTGCACATGGAACAACACCCGGACTGTCACCCTGCGGCCATAGCCACTCATCGCTGTGTACACACCCACTCTCCTGATGGTGTTAAGGATGACCAGTACATAATTAGGCCAAGGACATACCTGCATGGAGCAGAATGTGTCACCACACACACTGACTGCAACATGACAGTCCACAATGGTTAAGAGCCCATGCCAGACAACTGTCCATCGCACGAGCACAACTACTGTTGCACAGTGTGCCGGAAGTGTAAGTATCAGGAATATGAGGTGAGGCATCGCACACATGTGTTTAGGACGAAATCAGAGTATGCACAGTGCCACAAACATACATGTGAAGTGCCACACCAGCTGACTACAGGCTGTCCCTGAGGCCTACGACTCTGAACGCATTGACTATGCAGAGTGCCCAAATTTCATCTTGAGCCTCAGGAATCGCATATGCATGTAAGATGCACCCAGCACAGAGTACACTCACAACCCACTGCATCACACAACTAAAATCACATTACCCAGAACATGGGTAGGCTGTGGACACATGCTGCCTCTCGCTGCAAAAGACACACTCCCACAGTACTGTGCACCTGCCTGCAGCTGAGGCCCCTACAAACGTGCATCCGCCACAGGCGGTGTGACTGTCAATTGCAGACCATTAGTGGTGAAATGCAGCGCCGTGCCAACCTGACAATACGAGGGAACATCCCCCGATTAGTCGCTGCAACATGGTCACACATCCGGCAGGTGACGTCAACCTCTTCGCGGGATTGGCTGCACTGTCGGTTACACATACACAGAAGCATCAACTTGGATGCAATGGCTCATCACAAGGCCTTGGGCTGGTGGACTTCCAACTGCAGGGATGGTACACATGAGGGTTGGAATATCACACATACTCTTCTCAGCATCACCCACATCCACCAATAACAGTGGCATGATGCTGACCCATCCTAAATGATCAGAGACGTGTAACAGAGCCAAGACGGTATGGGACATGGCATAACAGCATGTGTACACCACACGTAAATGCATGCTGGTGGGAGTGTGTACACAGTACCTGTCCATCCCATTCTATTCAGGATGCCAGCACTTTGAGCAATGTGTAGTCTGCCCACATCTACTGTCCATTGTCTTGTAGAACGACACATAGCTCACAAGGCTAGACATCTTTGTGGGTGGACCCACTGTGTCCAACACTGCGCAGCCCTCAACGTACTCGCCCTGTGAATGGCTCACCCCGCAATGGAGGTCACATTCAGTGCCACCATCTCTCACACACATCCCTATCACAAGGCCTGGAGTGTTCAATCGACAGGGCTGAGTTAGCGCATTCCCTGACAGTTGTGAGATAATGACACATGTAACCCACTGTACAGTCAGTGTAGTTTCCTTCTACAATTGGCCGGTCAATGTGCAGCCCAGGTCTGCCGAGACTGAGAAGGCCAGCAGGGAGCCAGCCAGCCATTCACACAAGCAATAGCTGCCCAGCATCATGCATTGCAAAGTGTCTGCGTCACTGGGTGTCTGACATGTAAATGCCATGTACCACCACTCGGGAGGGACATGCATGGGGAAACACCAGAGAGCCTAGATGCCCTTCCACCTGTTGTTAGCATGGTAAGCGGTGCATGTTGAAACCCCACAGGCTCAGACTCATAGTGCTGCGGATGAACGACATGTGTGTCCCCACATGCACTCCCACACACACTGTAGTTGTCTTACACACACATGACTTTTGCCGGTATTCATCTTGGGCAGTGTGCATGGAGCTCGGAAGCCAGGTACTGCAGCTCCTCGCCGGTGAGTGGACCTGGACATATCATCAGAGTCGTCGACATTAAGGTGGACAGGTGGCAGCTGCAGCAGGTGTTGTTGAGGGGTGGCAGTCAGCAGTCCCTGGAAGCTGTGGTAATGCCTGTCACCCTCCCACACTGATATAGCCCCCTTGGGGCTGTTTCTGCGTGTCCAAGCTGCAGCGATTGGTGTACCGCTCAGCCTGTGTACGTTGTGTTGTTGGTGTGTGCCATACTCACCCAGCCTCGGAAGCGGTGTCAGGTACAGCAGCTAGGTATGTTGCCGTGGTGTTGCCGCTACCCACATTTGCAGTCTGAATCCATCATCATGCCTATCAAGCTAATATGGCCTTAATCCCCATGTGCATGCTCATAGCAATGGTATGTGTCAGTGGTCCTTGCTATTGGTAAGGGGACCTGTGTAAGAGTAATGTTGCTGTGCTGTCCCTACTTGTCAGCTGTACGTTGATACTATTGCTTTGTCAGTGATCTTTGTTTTGTGTATGTGTAAATGCCATGTTGTGTGTTGCATTGAAATGTGTCCACTTCCATCTGTCCTAGGAGGAGACCTAACATACATCGCCCCTACCAATTGCTGTCAGACATTGAGGATGTGGAGGTCATAAGGAAGTTCCGTCTGGACCGGCCCACCCTGCATCGCCTATGTGCCATGTTGGAACCCCACCTTCGTCCTCGCAGGGTGTATCTACTGCATTCACCCCCACGGCCAAGGTGATGGCTGCACTGCATTTCTTCGCTACTGGTTCATTCCAACACACGGTGGGCAGTGGAGGTGGGATGTCGCAGCCCATGTTCAGCAAGGTGCTACGGGATGTCCTGTCAGCTCTGATGCTGTACAGGAACCGGTACATCCGATTCCCCAGGGCCCGTGATTTGCCTGCGGTGAAGGGTGCTTTCTATGCACTCGGACGCATCCCCCAGGTTGTTGGTGCTATTTATTGCACCCATGTTGGCCTTGTTGCACCACAGGCCATGGAGCACATCTACAGGAACCGGAAACATTTCCACTCCCTGAATGTGCAAGTGGTGTGCCTGGCGGACATGATAATCACACACGTGTGTGCGAAGTTTCCGGTTCCACCCATGACTCGCACATCATGCGCCACAGCATCCTCCCACGTCTGATGACCAATCTGCAACCGGACCGTGCATGGATTGTTGGTGACTCTGCATATCCTAATGGGCCTTGGCTGTTGAGTCCACTACGCAATCCTCATACGCCAGCTGATGTCAGGTACAATGAGGCACATGGGAGGACCAGACATGTGGTGGAGCGGACATTTGGACTCCTGAAGTCCAGATTCAGGTGCCTGGACCGCACCGGGGGTGCACTGGCATACTCCCCACAGAAGGTGTGCCAGATTGTTGTGGCATGCTGCATGCTGCACAACCTCGCTATTCGCAGGCGGATCCCCCTGATAGTGGATGACGGTGATCAGCCAGGGCCCCCGCCTGCAGGCCAAGCAGTGTCCAGTGACAAGGACAGTGGAGAGGAGGAAGCAGTGAATGAGCGTCATCAGCTCATCGCCCGCTACTTCACTTGACGGTGAGTGACCATATACGACGGCTGATGTCGTTGTAGTTGTGTGTGTGTATGTGTGCATTGTCAGGGCGGCCTATTGTTGACTGAGTGCTGTGTGGCAATGGACCGTGTCCAGGATAGTATGCCACTGAGAGTGGCTGTGACATTGTGCCCTGTTGCTCTGTGAGATGTGTGTACATTGCTTAGGCCTGATGACAAGTACTGTGTGATGAGTGTGTGATACACACAGTCAATGGACTCTTGTTCTGTTTGTCACCCCTAGGTCCCTACAGCCCTCCTGGCCTATCGACAGAACACACTACAGATGAATATCTGAACATGCAGACGTTTGTGCACCATTGATAATAAACATAGCAGATGACATAGGATGTGATACAGGTGTATTTATTTTAAAGGTAACATGTGATTGTGGAAAAGGTGATCAAGAAGGTGGTGCATGCTGTACAATGAGTTGACGGTCCTGTCCGCGTGATGGTCAAGGGGTACCCATGTTGTCCTGGGTCCGCAGTCCAACAGACATTTGCCACTCGACTGGCAGTGTGGGGTGGGATGGTAGTCCAAGTGAATGCAGGGGGTGGCCACCATGGCTGGCTGACTCACTGGCGTTTGGAGCGTGCGAAGTCCTCCCTGGACATCTGTTTCCTCTTCGGATGGCCCCTTCCACGTTTGAGGGAGGGGTTGTGTTTGTGGGCTGCTGGTGGTGGCTGAGGATTGCCCACTCGCTGTGGACGCAGGGGAAGTGGATGTTGCACGTCCCTGCACCCCAGCAGGTGGTGGCGCAGGTGTTGTGGTTGGCCTTGAGTGGGCCCTCACCTCCACCACTAGCTGGCCCATGAGGTCCACAAGTCGGCCCATGTGGGCGTCCATGGACCTCAACACCCCAAGGACTTCCTCGTGTCGGAAGCTGACCTGGCCCATTGTCCCTGGGCCTCTTCATAGGCCCCAAGGACTCTGGCTATATGCGGCAGGGCTTGGCTCCCAGGCTCTGTTGGCGTTGGCCTGACCCTGCTCCTCCCACCTGGACTGCTGCCACCGACCTGCCCACTCGCCACATTGGTCACCCGGGGCCTCCTCCTGGCTCCCAGGGTAGATGTGGAGGTTTGTGCCATCTCTTGGGATGGCTGAGTGGTCAGGGAGGCCCTGGTGGTGGTGATGGTGGTGGTGGTGGTTGCGGCGGTGGTGTTGGCCGCAATGACCGTGGCAGCAGGGGCCTGGGACTGGTCACCAGCCCTGGGAGATGGGTTGGTGGGTAGGAGGGGTCCTGGGGTGCTGTTGCGCCCTGCCACGCCAGATGTGCCAGGTTGGGAGTCCTCGTCCGTTGAGGTGTCCAGGCTTTCCACATCCGTGAGTCCGTGTGGGGGCTTGTGGACTGGCTGTGATGGCTGGTGTCTCCATCCGCAGCATCATGCTGTTCGTCACCTGTGGGGCGGAGACGAAAAGTTATTGTGTTGCACCTTGCAAGGTTTGTGTTAGATGTCTGACATGCACAGTTTGTGCACAGTTGCGCACTGATTTCCCGGATGCGTGTGCATGGCTCTACAATGTGTGTGCGTGGTCAAGGCAATGGAATAGTGTGATGGGTGCATCTGGCATGGGACGGATTTGTCATGCCAATTGGTGTGTGTTGCAGTACCCCTGCATCTCGTGGCTTTGGTGGGAATGGGGTATTGCCCCATGAACGCTTCGGTGTTGAAATATGGTACTGTGGTACATACTGTGACATATGGGTGCAGAAGGGGACATGTGTTTTGGCCACACGACACTACAGAGACGAAGGTGTGTGTATGTCTGACTTAGCCAGCATATCTGCTCACTGTTGTCATTTATGGGCATTCCACAGCAAGCATTGTGGTGAGTGAGTGATGGTTGTATGCCACACGACGTATTGCAGATGGTACAATTCCTTGGTGTGCGTGCTACTCTCACCCATGTGCAGCAATGCAGTGCTCTAGGGGTGTTGACTACATTTTGTTTGTTGTTACTCACAGTGTGACGTGCGCTTCAGACACAGCAGACTAATTATTGGTCATCGGCATGACCCTTTGCTGTACTACTGTCTATGGGGCAACTGTTTGGATGATATACCTTTCATGACACTGGGGCTGGATGATGAGATGGATGAGATTTTGAATGTGCATTGTGTAGCTGTGTGGTTCATGGGTCCAGTGGTGTATGTGACATTACTGGGGTTCCACTATGTTTCATTTGGACGAGATAGACTTACATGGGTGATGTTGTACTATGTCAAGGGTAGAAGCAGACACGACTATGTGGACAAGACTTGGATGGTGTTGCTGATGTGTGTGATGACTGGCACAGTGCACGCCATGTGGGTCAGTGCTCCAGTTAGACTTGTGCATGCTGACGTGACTCGTTACGTGTTACTGCATTTGAGATGGCTCATGTGGGCTATGACTCTGTAATTGATGTCCGGGTGCACATTGGTCACATGTTTGTGACAGGGAGCAGTGCTACCTGTTACTCTGCTAAGTGACATGTCCCACATGTTAGTCGTAGTACAGTCCTCATGCCTACGGACACCCCGCCCTGTACAGTGGTCTACCTAATTGTTGGTTTTGAGGGTGATATGCAATGGCTACCACATGGTTATGAGAGGGTGGGGTGCTCCATATTGCTGGTCTGTGGGTGTGGGGGCCGTGTTGTGAGTCGTGGTGATGGTTTACCATCCACAGACAGCCCTCCATGTAGGGTAACGTATCTACCTGTCGGGTGTGGGTGTGCACTGCAATGGCTGACACATGGGTGTGGGGAGTGCTCCATCTTGCTGCGCTGTAGGAGTGGGGGCCTGGGGGGTACTTCTGCAGTCCCCCTCCGATACACGGGCCTTGTGGTAAGGCTGCTCACCTGTTACTTGTTGGTTGGTGCAGCTATGGCTGACACATGGGTGTGGGTGTGGGAGCGCTCCTTCCGGCGCATCTGGGGTACAAGGGGAGCTGGTGGGAGTTGTGGTGCTGGCTGACTGTACACATGCCCCCATGGTTTTGTTTGTTGGTGCCTATGGGCTGAGTGTGTGTGAGTGTCTGTTGCATATGTGAGGGATGTCTTGTGAATTGTGTACTGGACATGGGGTGTTCGGCCCTCGGAGCTATGGCTTTGTGGTAGTGCATGACAGTACATTGCGGTGTGCTGGTATACATTTGTTTGTACTTACCAGCCTCCACTCCCCCTGGTATTCCGATGAGACTCTCCGGATGTAGTATGCCTCGCACCTTCTCCTCCCACGCCTTGAAGGTCTTGAATGGCGCGGGAGTTCCGCTGCCAGTCCTGTCAGCCAGCTCACGGTTCTTGGCCTCCTTCTTCCTGACCAGGCTTTTCATGTCCTGCCACCTCTTGGTAATTTCCCCCGGTTGCGTGGCACGTTCCCAACTGCATTCACCTGGTCTACGATCCTTTTCCACATCCTGTTTCTGGTGGATACTGGTGTCTGTTGGACCTGGTTCCCATAGATTTGTGGGTACACCTTGATGACCTCGTCGACCATGACCGTCAACTCTGTGGCAGTGAACTTGGGCATTCGTTGTGTTGCCATGGTGCGTAGTGTAGTTTTTGTGGTGCTGGTGTGGTGTGTTTGGTGTGTGATGTGCAGGGGGTTTGTAGTGCCGGTGTTTAGGTGGTGGTGGTTGTGGTGATGGATGTGATGTGTGTGCGTGTGGTATACTGCTTTCCTCTGTGGCTCTCCGTGTTCTCTGCTGTGGTGTTGGCTTTGTCGTGGTGCAAGGGTTTCTGGTCTGTGAGGGGGCTGCTTTTGTACTCACCTATGTGGGTGTGTCATGATGGTCTATCGTTTTCAGGTGTGTTGGGCGTGGTGTCCTGGGATTTATGCTAATTCTATATTTTGGCAGGGGGATGTGTCTTTGGGATGGGTTCTGTGTCTGGGTATTTTGGCGTCGTTGACTGTGTGGACTTGTTGGCCGTGTTGTGTGTATTTGTTTGTGCCGCCACTGATTTCCGTGCACGTACGTGGCCGCCAGGCCTTCCGCCTTGTCTGTTATTCATTTCAGTTGTTCACCGTAGCGGGCGGGATATGTGTTGGTTTCCCGCCCTCATGTCGGGGATCATAATTTGACGGGCGGTGTGTAGTCCGTCCGCGCGGTCGTATTTGGCTTTTCGGGCGGTATTGCGTCCGTGGCGGACGGATTGTCTTGGACTCTGTCATGGACGGGCGGTATTCTGTTATTTTTTTCCGCTGCGGGCGGTGGTTGCTTAGCGTCATCATAATTGCTAGTTCGGTATTTCAATGTTGCAGGGGGGCAGTATTTTCAGGCTATGGCGGTTGGCGGTATTTTTACCGCCGGTCATCGTAATGGGCCCCTAAATATAAATCATAACCACAAAAATTTAAATTACTACCCCCCCCTTATCCCCTATAAACCCAACATCCCGCTCCTAAAACATATACAAAATAATAAAATATTTTTAAATTCATACAACATTTTTAAATTACTACCCACCCTTATCCCCTATAAACCCAACATCCCGCTCCTAAAACATATACAAATTAATAAAATATTTTTAAATTTATACAACATTTTTAAATTACTACCCACCCTTATCCCCTATAAACCCAACAACCCGCTCCTAAAAAAAATATAAATTTCATTCTAAATAACTTATTTTAAAAAATTATAGTTATTAAATAATTATAAATTTACAAAAATAACATAATAAAAATTACACATTAAAAAATAACATTAAAAAAATAACATTGATATTACTAACTGCGATTTTTTTACATCAATATTTTAAAATTCGATATAAACTCTAACAATAAACTTCGATATTATTAACATCGATATTACTTACCTCGATATTTAACACCAACGATATTCTTACTTCGATATTCATGCTTATCGATATTTACACATCGATATTCTATCTCAGCACCAATGTTTCAACTGAAAACAACCATAATTAGAAAAAAACTATGAGACACTGCTATTCCACAAACTTCTTACCTCCTTTATGAATTCATTGAGAGCACCGCGACATCCTTATGTTATATGCCCTTACACTCAGAGATTACGCCCATCATTCTCTCCATATCCACCGCCAACACCGTGTCCACTCAAATAAGCAACTAAAAAATAATTACATATATATATTACCAGGACCACTACTCACTACATAATCCCTACTCCTGCTTCAATGTTTGCACTAAAAAATTCAGAAGGTAAATCGCACCCTAATGAAACACATCCTCCATTTATACTGAAAATACCTCTAGTATCATCAAGCATATTTGAATGCATTTTCTCACCATAATCCTCCAACATTCACCACTTGTAGAACGGTTTCACCAGACTAGATGTATGACATTACAACACATGCCTTTACCACGTATGTCTTTTCCACGCAGCAATCTATGCATGTTGATTGAATTTAAAATGTTATATTTGGAGGGAACTCCCTAACCCCCCCTTTATTGAATGACTCCTATCATTCCCTTATCACTACCCACCTCTAAACCCTAAAATTACCCTAATTCCCTTTACCACCACCCCCCTTAAAATGAACTTTACCTTCCTTTACCACTACCCACCCCTAAACCCTAAATTTATCCTTACGCCATGGAAAGTTTCTGCAGTGATCCCTCATGCGTGGGCCAAGAAAAATGGGGGTCCCAAAACGCAAAATGCACATTAATTTTCAATAGACTTTTTTAAGCACTACTGCAAAAACTGCTGAACGGAATTACACCAAATTTGGCAGCAAGCTAGATCTTGGTCCAGAAAGTGTGTTTTTATGACTTCGTGTAAATCTGTCTAGTAGTTTTGAGATATATATCTTGTCAGATGGATTTGAGAAACTCTTGCAAGAGTCTCTCGAACCCAAGTTTAAAAAATAGAGTGTTCTGATTGGCCCAGGGGGCCCTTTTTTCCTATGGGCCAATTTGCTCCCATGAGAGATAAGCTCCCGCAGGAGCAAGCATTCTGATTGGCTGCCTGCAACGTGAAGAAAATGGTTGCAGGCAGCCATTACAGGAGTTAGGGACTTAGGGGTTCATTACGATGGCGTAACGATCGCCACCGCCGGGCTGGCGGTGGCGACCGTTACACCATCGTAACGTGAAATACCCCCCGCCATATTATGATGGCAGTGGGTATCGCGGCGGACGCAAAGTCCGTCTGCCGCTTTTCCGCCGGTCGGCAATCATTACGATTACCGGCCGGGCGGAGCTGGGCCACTAATATGGTGGCGGAGCCTAGCAGGCACCACCAGATATATTAGGATGTGTGTGGTTGAAAGGCTGGTGGGGATTGGTTTTGGGGGCCCGTTGCGGGCCCCCTGGGGAGGGGAGGGTGGGTGCACTTGGGGGGTTCCCATGGTACCCCCCTGCAGTTCCCTGCACCAAGTGGCAGGCACCGTGTGGTGCCTGCCACGTGGTGCACGGAAAGGCTGTGCATGCCCTTTTACCATTGCGAACGGTGCTGCAGCCAGCAGCACCGTCCGCAATGGTAAAAGGACAGGATGCGCCCGCCAGTATGGCGGGCGCATCCTAATTGGGCCGGTGGGACCGCCGCACGCCTGGCGGTCGGTCCCATCGCCGTTATGATGGCGGGCGGACTGATGTCCGCCCGCCATCATAATGAGCCCCTAAGTCCCCTGTCCTCAGCTTAAATTAAAAAAATAATTTTAGGGGTAGGGTAGAGACACACTGCCCACTTAGAGGGGTCCCATTTGGATAGAAATAAATATAATTTTTTCATAAAAGATACTCTTGCAGACAACAAGGGGGTTTCTGGCCCCCACTGACCCTAGCGACCTCCGGGAACTCCAAAACCCATTTTCCCCTATGCAGGAGGCTTGGTTGCAGAGACCCTGTGAGGGGGCAGGACCTGCTGCAACACTACAAAGCGCCCTCAGCAGTCTCACTCTCTGGGACACTCTTGCGGACAACAAGGGGGTTTCTGGCCTCCACTGACCCCAGGGAGCTCAGGGGACTCAAAAATTCATCTGCACCAGGAGGCTTGACTACAGAGACGCTGTAAGGGGGTGGGGCCTGCCGCAACGCTACAAAGCGCCCTCAGCAGACGGAGGAGTCTGGGCTGGGCCCACTCTCTTGGCTAGAACATTTGGCTGTGGTCTTTCAGGGTACTTGTATCATATGATAAACTAATACGAGCCAATTTTTGTCCATTGTGACTATATTTGATGCTGGACTGGAGTTTGCAGGTTTGTATTTCCTTTTGGCAGTTTCCTTAATTGCTGGCAAGGATGGGGAATTAGTGTATTTAGTTTCGAGCTGTGGAACACAATGCTAAAATATTATCATTATTTCCTACCACAAGCTAAGTTTTTTTAGACTATGCATTGTTGTTTAAGGGGTCTATTGTAACATCTCTTCTTGTAACATGGGTAAACGAAAAGCTTCTGACTTAGCTCAAGGCATCGCTGAACATTCCAAGAGTACCACCAAGCCCGATGATTGCAAATTGAAAGAGATTGATCTCCTTATAGAGGAGGTAGAATCCCTTATTTACACTGTTTCAACAGCTCATGCAGAGCCGAGGTTAAACACAGAGAATAAGAATTCTGTGAAACCCTGCAAGAAGAGAACTACACGAGAACCAGAGGTAGCAGCAGGGTCAGCACTTAAGCATAAGCATAAGAAAGATGCCCAATCGATTTCCAGTTATTTTAAGTGTCAATCAAGTAATAAATGTAGTCCTAATACTCCTATTGCCCCAATTACCCATGGCCCAGAGCCCAAAAGTGATTTGGTACTCCAACAGCTTGCTCCCCACTTCTACTCTTTCCCTTGTGGTAATTATTTCTTGACCCTTGCTGAGCAGACCCAGTCTTTATCTCCTACTGAGATGAATGGGGGACTTGTTCCTGTGGCGACATTGTCTCAAGAATGAGGTGGGTGATCTCTAAGTGTTGGTTTCACGTCTCTTCACCACATTAAATAACTTAACTGCGAGTGCAAATTTCTGCGTTGATGAAGATACTTGTACTACACACACTCAGGGCAAACAGTCACTGCCTAGGGATTTCAGACCAATCGAGTCAAGGATTATGGCATAATCCCAAGAGACTACTGTTAGACCTGGCATCTTTTGGCGTGTTTCCCCTGACTTTTTGCTTTCTGACCTCCCGGTTTTGACTCTGTTTTTGCTGGTGTAATGATTCTGCGCACTTTCCTCACTGCGGTCCAGTGGGAAAGTGCAAGTGCTCCTGTATAAAATGTGTTATGGATTGGTGTTTCCATGATTGGCCTATTTGGTTTATGTGTCAGTCCCTTGTAAAGTGCACTGCGAGTGCCAGGGCCTATAGACCAAATGCTGTTGGTGGGCTGCAGCACTGGATTGTGCCACCCACGCAAACAGCCCGTAAAGTGTAACTCGGGCCTGCCATCGCAGAGCCGTGTGCGCAGCCTAGGGCTGCCATGTCGACTTGGCAAGTGCACACACTTGCAAGTCCCTAAACCTTCCCTTTGCTACATGTTAGTCACCCCTAAGGTAGGCCCAAGGTACCCCTGTGGGCAGGGTGCGTTGTATGCGAAGGTAGGACATGCCCTGGTGTGTGCGGCATGTCCTGATAGTGAATTACAGCCTAGTTCGTTTTTCACTATTGCAAGGCTACCTGTTCCCCTAGGCCAGAACGGGCAGTTCTGATTATTACAGTTTATAATCCTAACTGACCCGGGAACATGGTAGAAATTCGAGTTTAGTATGCCTGGACTCAGAATGATAAAATGCATCTTGTAGTGAAGTTGGTTTTAACATTCTGTGTTTGAAAATACCACTTTTAGAAAGTGGGTATTTTCTTGTCTAACCATCCAAGCCTGCCTCTGCGAGGTTGTGTATTCCTTGTCTGGAATGTGAGTGACAGGGGCTGGGGGATGCCAGGAGACAGGGTGAGTCAGCGCAGGGCTGAATAGCAAGATCTACATGTAGATGGGTGGGAGGGTCGCACCTGGGCCCTGAATAGGACAGTGCCTTCCCTCCACAATGCTGGCTCCACCTCCTGTGGTGCGTCTGATGTCCCTGGCCTACTCACTGAAAGAAGGGACGGAGACTTGTCAACAAAGTGCTCCAGAACTGGTTTGGACTAGGCAAAGGCCTCTCTGCCTTCAGAGAACAAAGGAATTTGGGATATAAATATTGGGGCCCTGACCCCATGAATTTAGATCTCGCTGGAATCAAGGAACCTGCCAAGGCGAAGAGCTGGAAGAGCTGCCAGGAGGAGTACTGCCCCTTTGCTGTGTTGTTGCTTTGTTGGGTTGGCCTGCAGCTGCTGCTTCTGCCTTGGGCAGTGAAAGGACTGGACTGAACTTTCTACAAACTTGTGCTGAGTATCTCCAAGGGCCTGAAACCAGAGCTGGCCTCCTGTTAAGAAGTCTCAGGGACTACAAAGACTTCACAAGCCTCTGGGTACCGCTTCTGGAACGCTGTTTCAGTTGCCACAGAGGAAGGGAACCGCAACCGACTCCGTCAACCGAATCCATCCCTGGCCGGTGACCTGTTTGCACTGCAGACCGCATCGCCCCGCTTCGCATCGCAACCCTGGTCTCACCGTGGCGACGTCCGACGCCGCCAACATCGAGCCGCTGCTTGCACCGTGACCTGTGGGCACCGCAGTTCGCATCGCATCGCTTCACTGTGCCAGCCGGACCAGACCGACGCTGTCGCTGCAACTGGCTCAAGAGTCGTGACCGCACCGCATTTGGGGCACCGCTCGCACGTCTGCGACGCACCGCTCCGACTCGCACCGCTGTCCGACGCCAGCTCCCGCACTCCGGCTAGGTCGCCTGCATCGCAACCTGTCAGCACCGCATCGAGCATCGTCTCACCCTGCATCGCACGCCTTGGACTCACCGACTCCGTCTGCACGACGCTCATCGAGCCGCTGCCTGCACCGCATCGAGGACACCGCACCTTGCATCGCTCCGTCTTGCACCGCAACCGCGACGAACGCCGACCGGCTCGTACACTCCGTACCAGCCACAACGAGAAAGGTACTGTAACCGAGTCTGTTCACGACTCTGCTGGCCCGTATCGACGCGGTCGGCTGGAACTGTTAGACTCTGTGGTTTTCAGCATCACGGTAGGCTCGGACGGAGCTACCGACTCGTACGAACTTTGCTTTTGTGCTATTCCTGCAAAGAAGAAGTTAACGTATCAAGTATTCATTCGTAAAGTACAGTATTGTGGATTTTTGTCGTAATTGGTCTTGTCTTGAGTATATAAAATATTGGTTATTTTTCTAAACTGGTGTGGTGTCCGTTTGTAGTGCTTACACTGTATTACTGTTGGTTATGTGCAAATGCTTTACACACTGCCTCTGAATTAAGCCTGACTGCTCGTGCCAAGCTACCACGAGGGTGAGCAGGGGTTACTTCACGAGTGTAACAACCCTTACCCTGACTAGGAAGAAGGGTCCCTACTTGGACAAAGGTGCAAGCCCTTGCCAACTAGAGATCCCATTTCTAACATTGGTTGTCAGCGGTGAGGATAGGACTTGTGTTTGCACTTGACTTACAGTGATTGGTGTGCACTACTACCATATCGCAGACCATTACGTACCACATACTGGTTCTTTTTCTTTTGGCCTATTTTTGATCTTGCCAGTTTCAACTCACGACTTTTGTCATGCCTGAATCAATTGCATCATCCGTTGCATCTCTGGAAGTTATCTTTGAGGAGGACAGGTTGGAATCCTACGCCGTAAAGGAGTTACGAGCGATTTGTAAAAACCTGAAAGTCCAAATTAAAGGCCTCACAAGGAAGGAGGAGCTACAGAAGGCGCTGAGGGCCTGGGTAGCAGCCAGACATGCCAATGGGCAGCCTGGTGATCTCAGTGAGGAGGTGGAGGAGCCTATTTCCAGGGTGGATGTGCTTTTGGGTAGGGGGAACCCGCCAGGTCAGGCAGCAGCAGTCTGTCCCCAGAGGAGCTGGAGGACAGGCGGGAGGCAAGGCAGTTTGAGCTGCAGAAGCTCAGGCTGGAGAGTGAGCGGGAGGAGAAGAGATTGGCCATAGAGGAGAGGAAGATGCTCTTAGAGCATGAGAGAGAACTGAAGGAGCTAGAACTTAGGAGTAAGTCAGGCTCAGATGGTGGCAGCAATTCGTCCAGAAAGGCAGACAGGATTGTGCACATTCCCAAGAACGTAGGCAAGGAGTTCAAGAAGGGGATGACATACAAAGGTGGTTTCAGGGTTATGAGGCAGCCATACACATGAATGGGGTCCCTGAGGAGAGTTGGGAGCAGGATTGTGGCCACTTTTCCCGGAAGAAGCAAGGGATGCTCTGATAGCTTTGGGTAAGGGTATCACCTCACCTATGCTGACATGAAGGATGCCCTTCTCACGAAGTATGGTCTTACTCCTGAAAAGTACAGGGATCAGTTCAGGTCCAGTAAGAAGTCTGATGCCAACACTTGGTTGGAATGTGTGGATGTGTTCTGCAGGTCTCTGGATGGTTGGGTGAAGGGCAGTAGTGTAACAGATTTTCAGGGGCTCTACAACTTGATTGCATGGGAGCACTTGTCTAGTCTATGTTTTGCAGATCTGCGCCAGCACCTAGTTGATAGTAAGCTAACTGACCCCAGGAAGCTTGCTATGGAAGCGGACCGCTGGGTGAGTACCAGGGTCCACAAGAAAGCGTTTGGGGAGACTCAGCCAAAGGTGGGCAGGGTCCCCAGCAGAAAGGTGGGGGGGACAAGGGTAAAGCACAGGAGTTCTCTAAAGGGCCCCAAACTAGTACCCAGGGTAAAGGTTCCCAGCCCCCGGTGATAAGAAGAAGGGGTCTCTACAGGGAAGCCTGTTGAGACCGGCCCCGCAAGTGTTATGCATGTGACCAGGTAGGTCACTTTAAGGGGACCCCAAGTGCCCGAAGGGGACACAGCCACCCACCGGTGGACAGTCCAAAGTGTTGGCTAGTGTAGCGCTTGGGGAGGAGGGGTGCCCACAGGAGGGTGGGGATCCCGCAGAAATGACCCTTGTCTCACTAGGGGACAGTGAGATGGTCCCAGGAAACCAGGTGCCCCTAACACAAAGAAATATAGCACCTGGGTGACCATTAATGGGAACAGGGTAGAGGCTCTCAGAGATACTGGAGCCAGTGTGACCTCAGTCCGGTGTCACCTGGTGTCTGAGAAGCAAGTAGTCCCAGGAGCATTCCACCAAGTAGTTGCTGTCGACAACTCTGAGCGCCAATGTATGGTGGCGCAGGTTCCCTTTGAATGGGGGGTCTCAGGTCCCTTGAGGGTGGTTGTGAGCCCTACCATGCCTGTAGATTGTCTGCTAGGAAACGACCTGGAGCAGTCCTCATGGAAGGAGGTTGAGCTCAGGTCTCACTTGGAGATGCTTGGGTTGCCAGAGTGGGCATGCGTGTCTACTCGGTCAATGGCAACCAGAAAGGGTGATCAAGAGGACTTGGAGCCTGAAACAGTGGCCCAAGTCCCTGCCAAGAGAAAGGGCAGGGGCGCGGGAAACCGGCCCCGAAGTTCCCACGGACCGGGAGGAGGCGGACCTCGAGGGGACGCCCGGTGCCTACAGGGAGCAGGTAGCCGAACTGGGAGACATCTCTGAGCTGACCCATTGGCAGCAAGAAGGGGGTCCCACCAGGAGGAGTTCTGCAGGGAGCAGAGCGAGTGCCCTACTCTGGAGGGTCTGCGGCGGCAGGCTGCAGACCAGGCAGCTGGTAATCAGTCCGGGTCACATCTGATCTACTGGGAGAGTGGTCTCCTATACAGTGAGCCTAAGGTTGCTGAGCCTGGGTCAGCCCGTGTGCTGGTGGTACCCCAGCGCTTCAGGACCTTCCTACTGGGTCTGGCTCATGACGTGCCTTTGGCAGGACATTTGGGGCAGGACAAGACCTTTGACAGGCTTGTCACCCACTTCTTTTGGCCCCAAATGCGAAGGCAGTCAGATGCACACTGTAGGTCTTGCCAAACTTGCCAGGCAAGTGGTAAGAGTGGGAGGAAGGTCAAAGCTCCTCTCCAACCTTTTCCTGTTGTTGGAACACCCTTTGAAAGGGTAGGGATGGATATTGTGGGGCCACTGGATCCCAAGACAGCCATGGGCAACAGGTACATCCTGGTCTTGGTGGACCATGCCACCCGGTACCCGGAGGCAATCCCTCTCAGGACAACGACGGGCGCCAGTGGTGGGCCGGGCGTTAATGGGGATCTTTTCCCGTGTGGGATTCCCCAGAGAGGTGGTTTCCGATAGGGGGACCAATTTCATATCGAAGTATATGACATCCCTGTGGAAGGAGTGTGGTGTAACCTACAAGTTCACCACTCCTTACCACCCACAAGGAAACGGTCTGGTGGAGAGATTCAACCAGACCTTGAAAGGACATGATCAAGGGTCTAACAGAACCCATGAGGCGTAAGTGGGACGTCCTCTTGCCATGCCTACTCTTTGCATACAGGGAGGTGCCTCAGAAGTCTCTTGGGTACAGCCCCTTTGAGCTCCTGTATGGCCACCCTGTCAGAGGACCTCTGAGTTTGGTAAAGGAAGGCTGGGAGGCGGCTCCCAGGAAAACTCCCAGGATGTATTTAGCTACATGCTGGCCTTTAGAAACCAAACTGCCCGCTTCAGGAAACTCGCTCAGGCGAACCTAGAAGCAAGCCAGGAAGAAATGAAGAGATGGTATGACCAGAATGCCACTCTGGTCGAATTTCAACCTGGGCAGAAAGTGTGGGTCATGGCCCCAGTGGCACCTTGTGCCTTGCAGGACAAGTGGACTGGGCCATATGAGGTAAAGGAGCGCAAAAGTGGCGTCACCTACCTGGTGGATTTGCAGGCTCCAAGGAACCCTTTGAGGGTCCTTCACGTGAACCGCCTCAAGCCCCACTTCGAGAGGTCCGAAGTGAGTATGCTCTTGGCGACAGATGATGGGGTGGAAGAGGAGAGTGAGCCTCTCCTGACCTCCTGTCTACCAAGGAGCATGATGGGTCAGTAGAGGGTGTGATCCTCTCCCCTACTCTGACTCAGGAGCAGCAGGGGGACTGTCGCCAGTTGTTGGGACAGTTCGCCCCACTGTTCTCTCTGACCCCGGTGTTACTCACTGGTGTACCCATGACGTGGACACCGGTGACAGCCATCCTGTGAAGCACAAGATTTACAGGTTGACTGACCGGGTCAGAGCCAGCATCAGGAGGAGGTCTCTAAGATGTTGGCGTTAGGGGTGATTGAGCCCTCCCACAGTCCTTGGGCCAGCCCAGTGGTCTTGGTCCCAAAGGCTGCGGCGCCCGGTGCCACTCCAGAACTCCGGTTTTGTGTGGACTACCGTGGGCTCAATGCCGTCACCAGGACTGACGCGCACCCCATCCCCAGAGCTGATGAGCTCATTGATCGGTTGGGAGCTGCCCGGTTCCTCAGCACGTTTGATTTGACGTCTGGGTACTGGCAGATTGCCTTAACCGATGGGGCCAAGGAGAGATCAGCGTTCTCAACCCCAGAAGGTCATTACCAATTCCGGGTGATGCCCTTTGGGTTGAAGAATGCCCCTGCCACCTTTCAGAGGTTGGTCAATCAGGTGTTGGCCGGGCTGGAGGATTTCAGTGCCGCCTACCTGGATGACATTGCTGTGTTCAGTTCCAGCTGGGAAGAACATTTACAGCACCTTGAGAAAGTGTTGAGGGCTCTGCAAGGTGCAGGCCTCACGATCAAGGCCAGTAAGTGCCAGATCGGGCAGGGTTCTGTGGTGTGCTTGGGACACCAGGTAGGAAGCGGCCAGGTGGCGCCCCTACAACCCAAGATTGACACCATTCTGGCTTGGGAACCCCCAAGACCCAGACAGAGGTGAGAGCCTTCTTAGGTCTCACCGGTTACTATAGGAGATTTGTTAAGGGCTATGGCACCATCGTTGCCCCCTTAACAGAGCTGACCTCTAAGAGGCAGCCCAGGAAAGTGATCTGGACTGAGTCCTGCCAGAAAGCTTTTGATGCCCTGAAGGCAGCCATGTGCACGGCGCCCGTGCTCAAGGCACCTGACTTCTCCAAGGAATTCGTCGTGCAGACTGACGCTTCAGAGCATGGTGTGGGAGCGGTGCTCTCACAGCTGAGCGAAGAGGGCCTGGATCAGCCTGTAGTCTTCCTTAGCAGGAGACTACTTCCCAGGGAACAGAGGTGGAGTGCCATAGAAAGGGAAGCTTTTGCTGTGGTCTGGGCACTGAAGAAGTTGAGACCATACCTGTTTGGGACTCACTTCCGGGTTCAGACAGACCACAGGCCCCTCAGATGGTTGATGCAAATGAGGGTGAGAATCCAAAACTGCTGAGGTGGTCCATCTCCCTACAGGGAATGGACTTTACGGTGGAGCACCGTCCTGGTACAGAACACGCCAACGCAGATGGTCTGTCCAGGTTCTTCCGCCTTAGTGAGGAGAACTCCAATGGGGTTGGGTAGTTCTCCCTACTTTCAGCTGGAGGGGACATGTGTTAGACTTGGCATCTTTTGGCGTGTTTCCCCTGACTTTTTGCTTTCTGACCTCCCGGTTTTGACTCTGTTTTTGCTGGTGTAATGATTCTGCGCACTTTCCTCACTGCGGTCCAGTGGGAAAGTGCAAGTGCTCCTGTATAAAATGTGTTATGGATTGGTGTTTCCATGATTGGCCTATTTGGTTTATGTGTCAGTCCCTTGTAAAGTGCACTGCGAGTGCCAGGGCCTATAGACCAAATGCTGTTGGTGGGCTGCAGCACTGGATTGTGCCACCCACGCAAACAGCCCGTAAAGTGTAACTCGGGCCTGCCATCGCAGAGCCTGTGCGCAGCCTGGGGCTGCCATGTCGACTTGGCAAGTGCACACACTTGCAAGTCCCTAAACCTTCCCTTTGCTACATGTTAGTCACCCCTAAGGTAGGCCCAAGGTACCCCTGTGGGCAGGGTGCGTTGTATGCGAAAGGTAGGACATGCCCTGGTGTGTGCGGCATGTCCTGATAGTGAATTACAGCCTAGTTCGTTTTTCACTATTGCAAGGCTACCTGTTCCCCCTAGGCCAGAACGGGCAGTTCTGATTATTACAGTTTATAATCCTAACTGACCCGGGAACATGGTAGAAATTCGAGTTTAGTATGCCTGGACTCAGAATGATAAAATGCATCTTTTAGTGAAGTTGGTTTTAACATTCTGTGTTTGAAAATACCACTTTTAGAAAGTGGGTATTTTCTTGTCTAACCATCCAAGCCTGCCTCTGCGGGTTGTGTATTCCTTGTCTGGAATGTGAGTGACAGGGGCTGGGGATGCCAGGAGACAGGGTGAGTCAGCGCAGGGCTGAATAGCAAGATCTACATGTAGATGGGTGGGAGGAGTCGCACCTGGGCCCTGAATAGGACAGTGCCTTCCCTCCACAATGCTGGCTCCACCTCCTGTGGTGCGTCTGATGTCCCTGGCCTACTCACTGAAAGAAGGGACGGAGACTTGTCAACAAAGTGCTCCAGAACTGGTTTGGACTAGGCAAAGGCCTCTCTGCCTTCAGAGAACAAAGGAATTTGGGATATAAATATTGGGGCCCTGACCCCATGAATTTAGATCTCGCTGGAATCAAGGAACCTGCCAAGGCGAAGAGCTGGAAGAGCTGCCAGGAGGAGTACTGCCCCCTTGCTGTGTTGTTGCTTTGTTGGGTTGGCCTGCAGCTGCTGCTTCTGTCTTGGGCAGTGAAAGGACTGGACTGAACTTTCTACAAACTTGTGCTGAGTATCTCCAAGGGCCTGAAACCGAGCTGGCCTCCTGTTAAGAAGTCTCAGGGACTACAAAGACTTCACAAGCCTCTGGGTACCGCTTCTGGAATGCTGTTTCAGTTGCCACAGAGGAAGGGAACCGCAACCGACTCCGTCAACCGAATCCATCCCTGGCCGGTGACCTGTTTGCACCGCAGACCGCATCGCCCCGCTTCGCATCGCAACCCTGGTCTCACCGTGGGCGGCGTCCGGCGCCGCCAACATCGAGCCGCTGCTTGCACCGTGACCTGTGGGCACCGCAGTTCGCATCGCATCGCTTCACTGTGCCAGCCGGACCAGACCGGCGCTGTCGCTGCAACTGGCTCAAGAGTCGTGACCGCACCGCATTTGGGGCACCGCTCGCACGTCTGCGGCGCACCGCTCCGACTCGCACCGCTGTCCGACGCCAGCTCCCGCACTCCGGCTAGGTCGCCTGCATCGCAACCTGTCAGCACCGCATCGAGCATCGTCTCACCCTGCATCGCACGCCTTGGACTCACCGACTCCGTCTGCACGACGCTCATCGAGCCGCTGCCTGCACCGCATCGAGGGACACCGCACCTTGCATCGCTCCGTCTTGCACCGCAACCGCGACGAACGCCGACCGGCTCGTACACTCCGTACCAGCCACAACGAGAAAGGTACTGTAACCGAGTCTGTTCACGACTCTGCTGGCCCGTATCGACGCGGTCGGCTGGAACTGTTAGACTCTGTGGTTTTCAGCATCACGGTAGGCTCGGACGGAGCTACCGACTCGTACGAACTTTGCTTTTGTGCTATTCCTGCAAAGAAGAAGTTAACGTATCAAGTATTCATTCGTAAAGTACAGTATTGTGGATTTTTGTCGTAATTGGTCTTGTCTTGAGTATATAAAATATTGGTTATTTTTCTAAACTGGTGTGGTGTCCGTTTGTAGTGCTTACACTGTATTACTGTTGGTTATGTGCAAATGCTTTACACTGCCTCTGAATTAAGCCTGACTGCTCGTGCCAAGCTACCACGAGGGTGAGCAGGGGTTACTTCACGAGTGTAACAACCCTTACCCTGACTAGGAAGAAGGGTCCCTACTTGGACAAAGGTGCAAGCCCTTGCCAACTAGAGATCCCATTTCTAACAACTACCCTGACCAAATCCTCTGTGTGGATACATGAAGGGAATGGGGACAGGGACCCACTAACGAGACTAGACCAGTGCATCCTCTACACACTCTGCAGCCATTTTGCGACCCAAGCACTATGCCCCATGGAGAGTTTGGATCGAGTGGGCAACTTCTCAAATCTTTGCCAGAGTTCACTTGCAGGAGCGGAGCCCAGTCTCAAAATTGTAGCTGCCCCATATATTTGATTAATGTTCCCAAATCTATGATATCCTTGCATAAAGAAGGGGAGAATGCATTAATAAATAAAGCTATTCACTGGATTCGCCAGGTGAGAGGATGCCGCTCACTTACTAGGGAGGATATTCTTGGAGCAAGAAGGCAGCCACAAATTGGCTCTAACCTTGAAAGCTAACCCTTTCTAAAACAGAGCTGGTCGATAATCTTGTGGCCTTTGATGTTCAAACCTCTTCCTTGTCCAGAATCACTCTAATATTTTGTGTGCTGTCACCCTAAATAATAATGGAGGATCTCCCACCCAGGATGTTGATTGACAATCACTCTCTCTCAATAAACCCTTGGATTTAGTTGCACAGATGACGGAGAGGTGCACAGTAATATCCATTTCATTCATGCTCTGAGTACCCCTTCTGAGGACTATGCTGTGGGAGAACTACTCAGCTGATCTGACAGTTTAGTATTGAAGTGATTTACACCTGCTTGTACCTCCCCGTCCTGCCTCCTCAATCCTTGTGACTAGGAGTCTTGCTGGACGTCCGTCTGGAGGGCTGGCAATGTGGATCAGCCCATACCAAATCTGTAAATTTCAGAAACTTCAGATTGACTCTCCTGAAATTGTGGCCATCTGCTCAGTGATTGGCAACTTGACTAGCATTGACATTTACAATATCTACTCAAGAGTGGTTAAGGAGGGCTTGAGGTCTAAAACTCTTCTCCTTTTAGAAGATCATTTGGAAAACAAACACAGCCACTCTTGCCTGATAATAGCAGGGGACTTCAACACGACGTTTGAACCCCTAAATATTGATGATGTCAATCTGGCTGCGGAGGAGGATGAGGCATGGGGCATACTACAACTTGGCCTCCCTCCTATAAAGATATGGATTGAAGCTGCCCTTCAACTAAAGGCACTGACAAAGGAACTAGGGCTCAGAGCAACCAATGGCAGGTCTAAATCAAATAGGAAGAGGGCTAACACTTACAATAACCTCTTCCAATCAAGCCGGATAGATTATATCTTTATGGATCTACAACTTTGGCCCCTTGTTAGGGACATGATTATAATCGAAAGGATGGAGGGTGATCATAATCCTTTGTGTCATACTATGAATCCCTTCTGTATTAATTGGGAAATTAATCCTGATAATGTGGTTTCTAAGAGGGTTATACACCCCACGAAAGACATGCAGCGAATTAAATGGTCCCCTGATATCTTGAAAGCCATTAGCGAAGATTTAAAAGCTTGCCTAGATGAATTGTCTGCGAGTTCCACAGACATAATAGATCCAGATTTAATTACTGATAATCATAGTAACTTTTTAAAGAAAAGCTTATCTTATTTTATCGCTCCAGCATTAAACACACGCATGAGTACACCCAATGTAAGGACAAGAAGTGTAGACGTACACGCAGGCTATTATCAGTTCCAAGGATATGATGCCGGTTTGCTCGGCAAGGAAGCTTTTTAATGTCATCCAGGTGCAGGCCGAATGGGAATGGAATGATAGGAGATGCCAAGAACTGAAAATGGCCTCCACTGCCAAAGACTCTACTAGATTCTGGTCTTTGGTTACTTGGGGTAGTGAAGGGCAATCGCCTCCTCCTCAAAATGTTATCTCGCCCCTCCTTTGGGTCAACTACTTCTCTAATCTATATTCTGCAGCCCACATTTGTACTGTAGAGGACGACGAGCATAGAGGCTGTCAAGAGGTTAGATCCCATGCTCCGCCCATGTCTTTATTTGAGTAATCTGATGTTTCGGATGCCCTAGATTTAATTGCTAGAGGCAGAGTGCCGGGACCAGAAAGCAAACCTGCCGTCATATTCTTGCAAGGTAGAGCAAATTGGTCTAGGTATATTCTTATCCTGGCTAACTCCATCGTAAGTGGAGCCCCCATTCCAGATTCCTGGAATGGAGCTGAAGTCATCCCTATCTATAAAAAGGTTACATATCTCTCCCAGGAAACTGTAGGCCAATTAGTCTAATCGACTGTGTCCCAAAAATCTTTGTACGCCTTGTACTGGCCAAAATCCAGGAATGGATCACTGACAAAGACATTTTATCCCCATTTCAAGCTGGCTTCTTGAACAAAACAAGCTCCATAGACCAGGTCTTTCGTTTTTCTCCTTTATTGGAGGACAGTAGAGATCGGCTGGGGCAGCATGTATGTTGCCTTTGTCAATCTGAAATCAGCGTTTGACCTGGTCTCACACTCAAAGTTAAGGCAGGTTCTTGGTCATATGGGCATGCCACATGACCTCTTGACACTATTATTAATTCACCTACAGGAGCGCAACTTTGCACAGGACCTATGGGGCACCCAGGGTGAACTTACTGACAGTTTTTCTATCAATAAGGCTTTAAACAAGGCTGTGTTTTGGCCACACATTGTTCTCGCTAATTCGTAATGATATCATCCACTTACTTTCTGCCCTTTCCACTGCTGCTCCCACTTTGGCTGGTATTAAAATACCCATCTTTCTGTTTGCATATGATACTTTGTTGAGCTCCAAAACACCAAGCGGGTTGCAGCGTGCACTGCTCCGCTGTGAAGAATTTTGTAGAGCGCGTGGTTTGGATATCAATGGCGAAAAAACTATATTTATGGCCTTTAAGCAACATAGATTGTTCAGGGGAAGACTAATGCTGGGGGGCATTCCCCTTGAGAGGACTGATGTATTTAATTATCTGGGTGTCATATTGTCCTTGACTATATCATGGAAACCTCAAGTGGAGCTAATAATCTCTCAAGTTTAGGGAGCTTTTTTGGCAGTCTTCCTACCTGCTGCCGTGGCGTTCCTCCCACCCTATTCAGATGTTGGCTGGGCATTGGAGGTAAGACCACTGCGGTCCTGCTGACGCCGCCAGGATCTGTCTTCCACGTTGATGGCGTCAGAGGCTGGAGCATCGGTTGGAGGGAGTCCAGCCCAGGGCTGGCTTTAGTCTGGTGGCGCCCAGTGCGACAATGTTTGTTGGCACCCCCCAGTGACCACCTCCACAACGGATTCCCTCACTACCACTCTTTAATAGCGCCCCTCAAGTCTCCATAACCACTCTCTTTCAGATGCATTTAATTAGTTTTATAGCACCACTCATATCAGTGTAGGATGTCATAGTACTTTACATCACACACAGTACACAGAGGCAATCAATCATAGGTGTGTAAATCAGTGTTTAGGAAATGTTACCTAATCAAGAGGACTAAAAGATGTAGGAGTCACATGTCATCCATACTGGTAGACAGTATAGTTTAAAAGTGCTTGGTCTGGAGAAGCACAAACTCAGAATTTAAAACATAATACCATGGTTTGGGGTTCTCTTTAATAATCAGAATTGATTTCTATCCAAATTAACCCTTTTTCCAACATTAGGATAATTAAAGACTGGGGAAAAAATCACAACGCTCAAATCTATACCTTGTAGTTTGCATTCAGCTCTTTGATGATGGTTAATAGCTCACTGTTCTATGTAAGGATTTTAACTACAAGTAACAAAAGGATCTCTCAGACAAAAGCAGTTACCCACTGACCTATTTACATTATATGCACTTTGTGATCTGCATGGTGCACTTTCTTTGCAGCAGGCATATTAACCCACTGCACTATCTTACCATAAGTCAAAACTTTCACTAGACAAAACTCTGATCTCTCTCTAGGAAGAACACCGGAGTTATCTTGACATTTTTATTGTTGCCTGAAAATTGCTGGAGGCCAGGAATGTGGCAGCAGGTGCTTTTCAACCATAATATACTTGCAAACATGACGCCCCCACCCGAAGTTGGCACCCAGTGTGGTCGCACCGCCATAGAGCCGGCCCTGGTCCCGCCAAGATTCCCACCGTCCAGATTACGAAGTGCCTTTCCATCGAGGCAACTGTGGCAAAGAAACCCCCAAGCTCGGGTTGGTGGAAACGAAGAAAGAGAGGTGAAAACTCACCTTTTTTCGGGGTACCACCAGCGATATCGTCTTCAACACCATTTTCCAGGTCCTCGCTGTGCTGCTGAAACTTGACTACGATGCTCAGCCACCCCATTGTCACCGGACTCTAAGGTAGGCTTTTGTAGTGGGTGTGCGTGTACAGTCAATGGTGTGTGTATGTTGTTGGTGTGCATTGCTATATGTAATTACAATGGCCAGTACACATTACCTACATGTACATATTGATATATACACAACATATATGTGTATTGAGATGTAAATTAGTAGTGCTTACCTGTCTCCACGCCACAATTGCCCCACTCCATCAGGACTCTGCCACCAGGATACTGCCAGCACAATGGGAACATCTGAATTGGCTGGGTGCAATCCTGCCAGCCTGACGGAGTACTGCTAGCCAGCAGAGAAGACCACCGTCGCTGCAGTCTTCTGTCTCTAGCCGCAACATCTAAATACGGTGGGCAGATCGCCATCAGGTCGATGGAGTACTTGGGACCGCTGCCGCCGCAGGACTGTGGTAAGACCGCCAAGAATTAAATCAGGCCCTAAGTGTTTCCAATAACTCTTTCGTTTAATTTTGTTCTGACACTCCCTGTTAAATGGGCTTTTGTAAGGCACATGTGTAGCACTGGTCCGTATCTGCAGCAGTGGCCACTAGTTCGAATTTAGGCCGCTGCATACCTATCAATAATCTCAGGTGACGTTTCACAACAGTACTTGGTTCATCCTGGAAGTGCTTGTCAAAGAGTTGCACTCGCACTAACTGCCAAAATCAGTGGCATCTAGTTCCACCTCTGGAAGATGATGAAATGTTGTATGTCTTCAGAGACTAAGAAAGCGCCTTATTTAGAGATTGGCAGCAAGGCACTCTGTGGCAAATGTGGCAGATGTTCCGCCCACCATATTACAAATCCCATTGACTCTAAGACACTTGTAATAAGAAAGACAGGTCAATCGTCACATTTGTAACCGGAGTACCCTGTCTGTCAAACTCTAAATAAGGCCCTAAAAATGTAAAAAAATTACTATGAGTCCTTTTCTTCTATTGCCGGAAACTAATTCTCTTATGTCTTAAAACATTATTTCACTTTTGAACAGGTTGTCCATGCTGTTTGAATACATAGCAGGTGGAACATATATGGCATTAGAGTTACATTTGTAATGAAGATAGTGCATTTCGCTGAAGATATTACCAATAAAGTTGGCAACTGACCCAGGTAAATATAGCAGTAGAGTACCTCAGGTGCTGTAAAGTATGGACAAGAAGGACCACTATTAATGTAGCAAAAGATATTGTACTGTAATCTTTGCTGATGCCCCCTCTCCCCCCGTTTGACCTCACCCGCCTTTCCCTTTCCAATACAGTTGTCGCTGCAGCTCACATACAAAGTTGAAACGTGGTGCAGATGTTTAGTTTCATCACCGAGGACCACTCAAGATGGCCGCCGTGCGTCACCTTTGTTCAATGTGATGATGTCATCTTATCCCCTGAAGGTCGCCCGACCCTTGCCTGCAATTACCTGCTGCGTCACAAGCATGATGAATCGCCAACACGCAGATCACGGCTCACTGCTCTCTGATGAAGTGTCTGCCCTCAACCCCAGAATTGCACAGTACAAACACTTGCCTTGATAGTCACTCGTTTCGAAGGTGCTGCTTGGCCGGATTTCCATGCAGGTGCGATAAATGAAGAACTGAACATCTCATTCAAGGAAACTGCACAGTCGTCGCTAAACAGCCTGTCAGTACAGACGTTCTGCACAGCAAAGCCATGTTGCACCATGAGCTCTTTCCAAACTTGTTGTCAGCACTGTTGAATGGATGAAATCATATGCTTTAGAAGCGAGCATCACAGTCGGTTTAATTAGCAATTAAAGGGACCACACGGAATGCACCCAATCACGACAGGCTCAAAGCTGCGACTGTCACTATGCTGAGTAGAAGCTGTAGTGTCTTGCGACCAGAGGCCCGTACTGTACAAGCATCTTACCAAATTCAGATAGAAAGGTATTCCGGACAACAATGTAGAAACAGCCGAATGAACAACTTGTAGCACTTAAATATTCAAGATGTAACTGTCCTCTATTTCCCATTGCTCAGACACGCCTGTGCTGAGTGGCCTCCCTTCCTCGTTTCAGGTTTTTTGCGTTTTTGACCGCCGATTTGGTCCCCAGTCACTTACTGGAACCCATGCAGTCGTTGCTAATTGAATGGACACTGCCTACCTCCCCAAACATTCAAAGGAATGGTATATTTTGTCAACCTGTTTGGAGTTCACCGGACACGATTCCACACTGCAACTTTGAATCTAGGCTAGAAAGTCTATTCTGTCCTGACAAGGGAGCCTAAGGTTCCTTGCCATAATTAATTCTCTATTTAACAATCAAAACAAAGTCTCTTCTCTATCCCCGACCGCCACCCTCCAACCCACACCAAAGAAAAACATTTGAACTTGATATCACAACATTTTAAGTCATAACCAGGAGCGCACCTATCAATGGCACAGCAGATTTAGCGCAAGAAGCCCATAGGTCTGATTATTCTTGTATTTTACTGCCCAAACAGGAGTCAAGGTCTCTTCTCCTTGCTTGTACTAGGGCACCACTGGTCATAACTAGAGGCCCCACCCAAGTAAGCCCATGGTCTCTGACAATCAGTTGTTGCCCACCTCAGGACATTGGGTTTGAAGGTCATCTGAACTATAGATTTTTTGTTGTTTTTAAATGGAAACTGTCCAGAGTCAACACTTTCAGGCTTATGCTGATTGTTTCTAAATCTATTAGATTCTCTCACTGTATACCAATGAGTGAATTTATTTATGGTATAACTGTGGAAACTAATAAGAATAAACAGCTTGGAGTCGATTCACAATCGCATTTATGAGTTTGGGAAGCAGTCCTACAGAAATAATTTATATGCATTCTTATATGACTGTGTTCGGCCCCAACTCCCTAATAGTATTTTTGTACTGACTGTATAGAACTAGTCCATAAACATTCCATTTTATTAGCATTTTACATGTTTTAGTGACAATGAAAAACGTGTTATCTTGAAGTAAAGTTTCAATTCTATTAAGGACATGGAAGCAAGGATTATACTTTACTTTCTGTACTGTTATCTTACAGCAGCCAATTAAAAATTTCAACTTTCATGAATGCATTAACATGACATGTCACACTTGACTACAACAACCAATGGCAGTATCTATAGTAGTATATAATACCAATCGATCATCCCCTCGTCCTCTTTCTTTGCGTTTAGGATAGCCAAAAAAAATCCTATTCCTTGTCTGCTTTTGCACATCACTGCTTTTCTTCCAAGACTACTAGAACAAAGCAACAGTCAGATCTCATCATCCTATACTTGTCTTATTGAAACAGCACTTGTGGATATTATCAAGCTGTTATTTGTCCATTCACAACATTACAAATTACAATACAAGTCTATGCAAAACATATGCTTATACCCAATGTAGTTTCCGGCACTCTTAAAAATGTGGATGGGCCTCCTCAAAGGATGTTGGGTCAGATAATCCTCACTCATGTGTCCCTAATATAATTGAAACTTTCCTTCACGATAGCTAGAAATTTTTAAATTCTATGTCAGGACCAAAGGCTCTGTGTATGTTCTTTTAAAGCTTACTTATCACCAGCGAATCTAACTGTGACACTGGTTTAAAGCAGAACTTCTTGAAAGTGGAGTCTGATGACCGGTCAGTTTGTTCTAAAGATATCTTCCAATGGGGCCCCCAAAAGGAAGTCCTTGAAAGAAAGTGCACTTCTGGCTAAATGAGCACCAGACACAGAAAAGTCAATCCCTGCATCACCCATCTAACCTATCTTGTCATAGTGGGCGAAGAAACTGCCTTAAGGGGGTTTGGGAAAGAGATCAATAATAGATTGACCCCACTGCGTCTGAAATCACTTGATACACTCCTGTGCTCCTGCAAACATGTCACAATTCAAAATTTGTGATCAAAGGAGAAAGACTGGGCAGAGAACCATCCGTGTGTTAGACTTTGTGCGTGTAGTGATGGAAAACATTTCCTCGTTCAGTGTAAATGATCGTCCTGACAAGTCTAAAGCTCAGATGTCTGAAACCATTTTACAGGAGATGAGGCAAAACAACATAGTCACCTTGGCAAAAAGTTCTAGAATGGTCATAATTATCAGTCCAACTGGTAAAAAGGTACAGTACCCAGTTTACATCCCATGTTTTGATATACTTAGGTCCTCGAGGCCTAGATAATCTGATACCCCTTACGAGTTTGCATATAAACTGGTGAGAGCACACTGGGTTACCTGCTACCAGAAAGTGTCCCTCCAAGATGGTTAACCTAATACATTTACAGTGGCGGCTGGTGACATTTGAAAGTGGTGACGCGTAAAAGTTGGGTATGACTTTTATGTAGCAAGCAAAACGAGTAAGCTTAATGGGCAAACGTGGGTTCCGGGGGTCCTCCTCCCAAGAATAAAAAAAAAAAAAAAGTTTGGCAAATGGTGTATTTTAAAGCCAATGAATTTAGTGAGAAAGCAAGGTTTATAAAGCAGTGGGAACGTATAGTCTTGAAATACTAAACACATTAAAAACTGCCCTTTATCTTACTGCATTAATATGTTCAACAGTTACTGTAATGTGCAAATTGTACAGCACAGCAACTTTAGGTTCTTCTAGGCAACTTCACTGTGCCTGCCTGGTGTCTTGCACTGCATGCTGCATCTACTTTGGAAGAAAATGCTCTAACCAGGCTTCGGGAAGCACCCACAGCTGCTGGCTTCAATCAGTCATATAGACATATGTGCAGACAGGTTTTTAAGTCAGAGGAAGAAAAGTGGGACTCTCTAAAAGGGAGCAGGTAAAATAAATTTCTGTGATTCCTATAGTGTGCCACCCAACCGGTATTTTGGTTTCTCTCTGAGATGTTATTGCATTCAGATATATAACACAACAACTGACATACACCTAAAACCTGCCAGTACTATTGGCTTTGTCAGTGGTTGTTAGCTGTTCAAGATAAAAGAGTAACAACAATGATACGTTATAGATAATTAACTTTGTAAATGCTTCAATTCTGAGATTGTGAGACTGTGAATTACATTTTTGAGGCCTGTAGAAATAGTATTGGCCTTCAGATATGTTGTGCTTTATGTTAGATATGTATGCCCTTTTCTCTGCACATCTCGTCCATCAACACATCTTCAACCTTGTCTCTTACCTCTTCAGTACCCTCTTTTCACTCTCCCCGAAACGCACTTCCTCGCATCTCCCTCACTTCACCACCCCTCAACATACACTGCACTAACTCACATTTAAGCACTTTATTTTCTTTTACTTTAGCCTTGTAAATATTTTGACATCTGTGTACTCCCTTCACATGCATTTACATAGAATTTAATTGCAATTGGAATACATTGTTCTATGTGCTCTGCAGAAAAGCCAACCCACCGACAGGCACTCTCCTTTGCCTTCAGCCTCAGCGCCAGTGCTCTCAAACAAAGCCTCTCATAAACACTTGGTACAACTCAAAGTATGCACTATACAAGAGTAATAAGATGCACGAATAAAATACAGAAACGCAACATGTTGAAATAGCTGGCACTCTTGAGGAATGCAGGATTAAGTAAAACATGAAATAAAAAGGGAACTAAATCGCTCACATGCATTATCTTAACGTTTTTAACATTCATTATTCATAAATCAATCCATGTTTTGTGGCATTAATGTTAAGGGCATGAAGATAGGGCTAGTTTTAATGCCATACAGCATGTAACTGTCTTTACTATATTCAAATATTTCTCCCTTTGCACATGACTTGGATATTTTTTGTATCAACTTCGCCATGGAACAAAAACCCTGCTTCTCTTTTGGATCAGGGAACAAATACAGGAGCTCCACTACTAAAGGGGCCAGCAAGCTGCAGCAGGGCCTGGGGTGTCACGGGGGTGGTTAGCATAACCAGGGATCTCAGCACAATATTAACCACACAACATTAGCATTATAACACTTACAATTACCAAGGACAAGGCTCCAATTCACATGTGCTTGCATCCAGTCCTACTGCGTGACAAATGGGGAAGGGTGGGTCTGTGCCTGTCAATGACGGACATCAGGCCTCACGCAGGGATGCAGAGTCTGATACCCAAAACTGTGATTCTAATGCGTTCACTGGCCTACAATGGGTACCATCACAGACTACAATGGCAATGAAGGGCTTTAGAAAGGTAAGCCTTGCGTCATGCATCACATTGTGGAAAGTTGATTTACTGCCTGGCTTCCGTCTCCTGCTTCAAAGCAAGACTGGGTAGGCAGCCTGGGGCAGACAGCCCAGACTGAAATAGATCAATTTGTTTAGAGATATGATTGTATCTCTAAATAAATTGATCTATTTAATATCCTTTGTGGTAAACATGTACTGAATTTCAGAGGGGCATAGCCCCAGAGCCCTAATGGAGAAACCGCCCCTGGTGGAATATGCTCTGCTCACTGTCGCCAGTTGTGAAAGGAAGTTCAGGATGAATACAGTGTTTGTCCCCAAGGCATCAATATGTCTTTCCATACGCCGTCTGCACCAAGCTGACAGGGCAGGCTTGTATCTCTTGTGAGTTCCTGAAGTCCATGCTTGTTCTCTGTAGAATTAAGCTGTTTGTGAAAGTCCTGACATATTCCTTTGCTGCCTAAGATTCACCAGACCTTGAAGACCAGAAGGTTGCTTCAAATCATTGGGTGAAATTACCATCTTGGACCCTGAGGATGTCCTGGGAAATGGGAAGCATCACTGGACAGGCGCATGACAGCTCAAGAAACAGCATAAATGGTTGAGCTGTCCAGATAGTAGCCACTAGTATCACCCTTGCCAGTTGACGCCTGACCTGTATCACTACTCTAGTTATTATGATGAAAGAAGGAAAGGCATAGTTTAATTCTTCGCTCCAGTCTTGTAGGAAATATCCACATGTGTGGGCTCTGAGTCCATCTCAAATTGGAGAGCTGTAGTACGGCAGCATTCAGTCTGGCTGCAAATAAGTCTCTGATCGGAATAACCCATCTTTGTCATAACAGGTGAAACCACTGGGGTTTCAATCTTCAGTCACTGCAGTACCTGAGGAATCATGAATTCCCATCCGCTATGGTGATGAAACTCCCTGGTAATGTACTCAGATTCCCTTCACCAGGCAATCATTCAAAAAGTCATTGGTTATATCCACGAGAGTCTTGGATATAAGACTTCCCAACTTGTTCACATACTGCACCGCCAATACTTTGTCCATCTTCAGTAGTATGCACCATTTCACTCTGTTAATTATCAGGCTGCGTATGGTGAAGGATCCCACTACCATCTCCAGACAGTTAATGTGGAGATCTTATTCTTCCATAGACCATATTCCGCCGGTGGAGATGTCTTCACATCTGGCATCTGACTCTATGATGACCTCTGGGACTGGGACAAAGATTGCATGGCCGTTCCAATGCTGCCATGTGGTTAAGCCATCAGGTCTTCTCAATCCTGGTACCCTCAGCCCATGCCACCTCCTCTGAATAGGAAAATCCATTCTGTCAAAGTTTGATCTTCAACCTTTGCATGGCCTGGTAGTGCAGTGGCACAGAAAACATCGACTGTACAGATGATGATAGAAGTCCCACTACTCTCGCAAGGGAATGTAGGAAAATCTGATCAGATGCGATCAGTCTTTTCAGTTCTTTCTTGATCATGTTGACTTTGCTGAGAAGCAATTCCAGGATTTCTTTCTGAGAGCCAATTGTGAAACCTAGAACCTCCATTCTGTGCTTCAGTATTACTGTCTGACTTGCTGTAATTGGTCCTAAATCCCAGATCCTCCAGAAAGGATATGGCCAACTGACCCTGATTCAGAAAAGTATTCCTGTCCTGTGCCATGAGAATCATGTCATCCAGGTATATTAGTCTGCATTCCCATGTACATAACCATGCTACCACTGGTTTCAGTAATTTTGAGAAACTCCACAGAGTGTATGATAGTCTGATAGGAAGAATCTTGAACTCTTATACCTGGTCTTGCCAAAGAAACTGTAGGAACCACCGATGTGGTGGGAAAATTGGGATTGTGAGATAGGTGTCCTTTAAAGTTAACCCGATCATCTAATCCCCTTGACAGAGGAGATCCCTTAAAAGATGGATACCCTCCATCTTGAGGTGCCTGTAAATCAGCCAGCCACTGAACTCAAAGGCGTAATGACACTCTGTAGCCCCCACGGTTTGGGGGGACCCTAGTCTTCTATGCATAAAAGGGGGCCCCCTCAGCTTGTCAGCTCAATTGTATATGTATTGCCAGGGGCCCCCTCACAATCCCTTGCAGGGAGACCCTCAAGGTTTCCTTACGCCACTAACTGAACTCAGGTTTATAACAGGGCGAACACCCATGTCTTTCTTTTGTACCACACAAATGCATGCATCTGAGGAAATCTCCTCCGATTTGCCCAGACACTCTGCCGTCCTGTCCCCAAATTTTACGAGGCAAAAACACTGTACCCCTACCTCCTCTGTTGCCACTTCTGCCGGTGTATCCTTTATTAACTGTATTCCTTAAGTGGAAGAAGAGTGAGTAACCCGATTCAAAACTTTATTTGGCAGCTTAAAAACAGCCATAGAAGTGCATACAATATCATTAATAAATATACAACATAAAAATGCATGGTTACCTAAAAACAAGTAATCAAAAACAGCCCCTCCTCCTCCCATTGTTCACATCTAACACACAATACTTTTCCTGAGGTGTATTGCCCCCCTTATAGAAAGTGCAATATTAAATGCAAACAGATAGCTCAGTGCAATTTTATAGTCTCTAATGTTCTGTGCAAGGAAATTGATTTAAGGTAATAACTCCTTAGATTCTTATAAAATTCACAAAACAACATAAAGTGCTGGGTGCTTTGCTTAGACCGACCATCACAGGAACAAGGCGTCATATCCGGTGGGCGTACCTTCATTTTAGGGAAGGCAACTAAATTATGTACTGTGCCCACATGCAATATGGTAAATACAAAAAGGTGCTAAATAGCATTCACACAAGACAAATAATATTGACAACTGTTCTGAAGGTTGATCGATGTATAAAAGGCAACAGTTGGTTTCCTCAGCTCCTCACACATTCTGCGATCGTATCTATATTTAAAAAAGGTTACCTTCATAAAACGCTTAGCAAGAGATAAAACTCTAAGTGGGTCTTGCAATACAAACATGTTAAATAAAGTAATAAAGATGCATTCATACAAGAGAGCCAAGGGATATTAGAAACATGGTCCAGGACAAGACAGTCTCAAATGACCGATTTCGTAAAACTTGTTTCATCTTTAGACCAGATGGAAAACCAGAGTAGTAAAGGTTTCAGTACAAGCAGGTCTTACAAAAATTGCAAACAAAACTCTTTATGGCCAATCAGGGATGAGGCTGAAGCCGGTAGGCATTACAAGCATTTTAATAAAGTATTCTCCTTTACCTGAAGGGGGTTACTAGAGGCATAACCCCACAGTCCCACCCCAAATGTGGCAGTAGACACCCCTCATGCCTTATACATATATATTGACCATCCCTTAACCGGACGGCTAGCCAACTTTTGGGAGGACTTAAAAATGCCATGGCAATTTCTGCTCATCTTAGATCTGGCATTTGAGACCTGCTGGGACCATGTACCATTGCTTGAAAAAAGAATCCCTAGATAACAAAAGGAGTACACACTTGTTATTGGTGAATCCCCAATAAAAAATGATATACACTTTTGCACCTTCTTCCCACAGGCCATTGTATAAGTTTTGGCTTTATTAATCACCATTTTCTTAGATTCCATGAATGCCCCAAATGCATTCATCAACTTCTGTAGACTGATGGGTGACATGGATAGTAAAACAGTGTCGGCGGCGTATAACAACACCGGAACCTCCTTACCCTAAAAGGGGGAGAACATTCACTGTTGGGGCTGTTCCAAACCTTAGATGTCAGGTTCCCATACAAACAAGCAAGGAAGCAAATAATCTTCTCCAGGGCGAAAGGAGATCAGGGTTGACCAAAAAATAGAGTTGTCAACCAGGTCAACAGCACTGCTTAAATCAGCAAAACAGAGATAAAGAGATCATGTCTTAGCCCTGCTATACTTCCCAATCAGCAGCTCTAAATTCACACATTGCTTGACTGTCACCAAGCATCTCCTAAATCCAAACTGTACTTCTGATAGGATGGAGTTATCCTGTACCCATTCCTCAAGTCTCATGAGTAGTATCTTACTCATCAATTTTGCTGATGAGTCTAGGAGAAAAATGGAGTGAGTACATTTGAGGTCTGATTTGTCACCATTCTTGAAAATGGGTACTATAATTGAAACAGCCCAGGAGGGAGGGATTTTATACCCCGCAGCCACGTTAAACACCTGTGTCAATATGGGGCTCCATAAGTCCCCTGCTGATTTAAACACGTCAACTGGTGCCCTGTCGGGCCTGGTGATTTCCTGGCTGCACTTTGTTGAAGGTCAAGGAAAACCTCCTTAAGGGTAATACCTAACGGGAGAAAGTTCCTAGTTAAGTCCCCCTCACCCACAAATGGTCAACTAACCTCTTGATTTGAGTCAAAAATACCCAAGAAATGTGCTACCCATGATTCATAAGAGACGAAAGAGTTGAGCTCCGGAATAAGATCACTTTTAAAGATAGGGGCGTTAACCCTACCCCAAAACAGCTTAGTGTCTTTTATCTCAGTGGCCTGAAGCAATTTTGACCAGGTCTCTTCCTGTAGCACCTTCTTCCTGGCTACTAGTACCTAGTTTTTGTGAAGGAGCTTAAATACTGTATGGTCCCTGGGGGAACAGTGTAGGGTCAATGTCTAGTGCATAGAAGCCTGGGTGCACGTGTGGTCAAACCACCTGTTTTTTTCCAATTTTAGTGGATTTAGGGGGTCATGTAAGAAGTGAGTTTAGTGTCCAAGTAATCTGATTAAAAGTGGGCAGTAGCTTTTCACGATCCTTCTCCGCCTTTAAGCAATAACTGAACTCAGCTGAATTCCTGCTTACTACTTGTTGCAGTACTCTACTGGGATCTACTCCTGCCCATTTCATATTACCGCTGTTAGGCCTGACTGGGGCAATATTAGCTACACATACAGGTTCTTCTACACTTTTAACCCAAAAGAGAACTAGTGGGTTATGATCACTCATTGCAGTCGGGATAATACAGGGGTACAGACCAGATCACTTACATAGGATGAAATCAGAACATGGTCAATGATAGTTTGAGTGTCTCTACCAATAAAAGAGGGAATCTGTTCCCCATTGTCTGTGCATTTACATTCTAGTAGGAGGAGGTCATATTTAAAAATTAAGGAGTTCAATGCATTCCCATAGTCATTATGAAGGAAGTGTGTAATACCAACCCCTTCAGGATTAGAAAATCCATATATCTGCTTCGCTGAAGGGGGCATGCCTGAATATTAAAATCACCTGCCCATGACATAACAAAGTTAGAATGGATAGGATGCAGGAAAGCTTCCTATCCTGCATCAAGGGCATGAACCACCATGCTATAGAAGGTATCAAATACATTCTTTTAAAAGTTAACTACCACTAAATCAGAGCCACCCTTAAATAATAGCCAAAGAAACTGGGAATGGGGCATGGCAGATACAAGCCTCCTAGTGATAACGGGTAACTTATTTGACATTAGAATCTGTAACCCCTCTTTGGCACTGCTGGGGATGTATGGCACCCATGAAGTGGGAAGAGAAACCCTCAACATAAATTGGGTCCACACACTACGTTTCCTGGATGCAGATAACATCGGAAACAATTCGTAGCCAGTCTGGGGAGTCCAACTTGTTCTGCAACCCACACAAATTCCAAGCAGCAAATTGATGTACACCTTCATGAACATGTCGGGTGGTACTCGGAGGTGGCTCGGCGGAGCCACTGGTACCTGCATTAACACTTACAGCTGGCTGATAAGCAGTAACAGTGATGCAGCCCACAGATTCCGATGTACATGATGGATCAGAATAAGGTGGTCCTATGACCAAGTCTGACAAGTTGCCCACACATCTGTTCACAAGACAGGAAAGAGATAGATCCCCCCTGTGCTAGTGTCAGTAATTATCTTGTAGAGAACTCAAGGCCTGAAACCTGTAGGACAAGTCTATAGAAGGAGTGTAAGAAAAAATACGTCCAGTCAACGGTTGATTGTGTGATTTGCCAATAGGCAGCAGTGGGGTACCACATAACCCATTTGGTATGCCCAATCTGAGTGTGTCGGGCCTTGGTTTCTTCTGGAACTTTGATTGAAGAAGTATCCAGCCAAACAGCCCTGTCCATCCAAAAACCTTGGGTTTAATAATCTTTCAGAGAGGATTGTGCTTTATCTTGCTTGTTTAAGGCTTGAACAAATTCTGATAAGTCCTTTATAAAGATGTCCCCAAACAGGTTCCCCTTCGCTTAAGGACCTGCCTCCATAGAGGCCAACTAGCCCAATTTCTCGTCCAGTCTCAACAGGATAGAGTGCCTTTGATCTGTAGACAGGGCACAATAGGCGCTGCCCAACAAACAAATCGCCCACTGGGCCCATTCTGAAAGAATTTCCAGGTCAGTGGTATTGCCCATCCATTTGGCCTCCTCTGCATTCTTCATTGTCTTAATAATGGGCCCAGTTACATTCAGCAGCTTATCTTGGCATGCAAGCCAGGATCTATCTATACCTCTCATTGGGTCTTTGACAAGCTTGCCCCGCAATGTTATCATTGTGATATGAAGTTCAGAAGTTGCTGTGACCTTACCCTCAATGGAAGGGTGTGGGCATTCTGCCCGTAATCATTTGCTGACTGTTCTAGGAAGCATGCCTGATGTCCTCAGGATCAAATAAATCCTTGCAGTTTTCCTGGTCTTTGGGGGGGTTTGTATCCTTGGAGCCGCCGCCATCCCGCCACCATGGCAGTCCCAAGTTGTCTGTCGAACTGTCAGCGGTTTGCCCACCGTATTTAGATGTTGTGGCTAGAGACAGAAGACTGCCATGGAGGCGGTCTTCTCTGCTGGCTAGCAGTACTCCTCCGCCGTCGGGTCAGCGGGATTGCACTGAGCCGATTTAGATGTTCCCATTGAGCTGGTGGGGTCCTGACAGAGTGAGGTTCATGGTGGTGTGGAGACAGGTAAGTAGAGCTTATTTAAACATCAGTACACATGTGTCATGTTTGCATGTAAACCATATGTAGGCAATGTGATGTTCCCCTTTGTGCTACTGTTTGTATGCCACTCACACAACATACACACACTATTGAATGCACACCCAGAGGCACCACTAGCACAACACCCCCAAACACCACAACAAAAAAAGATTTTTTAAGTGTCAATACAGGTGTGTTCAATATACCCTGATTAGTAGTAAACTGAACACTACTGCACTACACCTAAAGAAAATATTGCATGTAAGAGCAAGACAGACAGGCTACAGCAATTGTCAATTCACGATAAATAGAAAAAATGTAAAAGTAGTTTACCATAGCTCTCAGCAACAACGGAGTCGTTTGGCGTCGTGGTGGAGTTGGTGCAGCAAAGGAGAGAAGCAGAAATAGAAGCTGGAAGCAGGAAAAAAGGTAGATTTTTACCTTATTTCCTTCGATTCCGTCACCTCGAAGTAGGAGGGATCACGCCACAGTTGCCACGACGGAAAGATAAATTATAATCCGCTGGCCAGGAATGTGGGCTGGAGTCCCGCCGACAGCCAATTCTGCCTACATGGTTGGGGATTCCTGGCGGAGTCGGCGGGATCACAGTGGTCTTTCATCTATGGACCCGCCAACATCTAAATAGGGAGGGTGGACCGCCAAGCCAGTGGGCAGGAAGACTGCTGAAAAAGCAACGGCGGGAACCGATCCACCAAGATCTAAATGAGGCCCTTGCTCTTGAGATTCTTCTTGGCCTGCCTGAGGGCTTCCAATCCCTCCATCTTCGGGACTCCTTGTCTGAGTCATCGAAAAAGAGGAAATCCCTGTCCTCTTGATTATGGTCAGAACACTGACCCCTGATTGGCTTGAGTCTAAGGTTTGCGGGTGACTAGGGCTTGCCCCTTCCTGGGAGAGGTCCACCTCAGATGTTCTCAATATTTGGTGTAGTTTCCCAAATGAGTGTGCCAATTCACTGGGTATTTTATAGCACCGTTCCCCAATGGGGGCCTCAACTGCATCAGAACGGTGCATCTGAACCAGAACACTGGAAGAGCTCTTTTATGGTCATAGCAGAGATGTTCTGCTACCTTTCCAATGCCATGGACATTGACATCTCCACAGATTTGGAACCCACCAAATCAATCTGGCTAAGAGTTTAGAGTCCATGTTATAGGTTGCATATACTTCCTCCTGCCTGACATAACCATGGTTGTCAGCCAACATTAGCCTTGAGCCACTTACTATACAAGATTGTCCTGTACTAGCTATCTACTTCCCAATATTACAAGGGGAAACCACCTCACTAGCTAAGTGGATGCCCAAGTTCAGAACAAAAAATGATGCCTTGTAAACTATGTGAAGATATGCGCAGAGAGCAGCTTCTCTCCAGTGTTGTGTGGCTTATATTTTCTCAGTTAAACTATGCGTTTGTTGGACAACATAAACGTCAAAATTGTGCAAGACTGAGGGCCTAATTACGAGTACGGCGGTCCATCAGACCACCGTAGTCGTGGTGGTGGTCCGTGGACTGCCAGACTGGCAGTCCATCTGCCGAAATATGAGTTTGGTGGTTGGACCGCCACTGGACTGCTGGAACCACCGGGGATCCCTGATCCCACAGCAATGGCGCAGCGGTCTGAGGGAGTAATATGCTGGCTATTACGAGTTGCCTCACAGCAACCCTATCAACGGCAGTGAGCCCGTCATGGAAAGGGTGGCGGTGAGGCAACTCAGGGTCGCCTCTGTGCATGGGGGTGCATGCAAGGGGGCACATTTTATGCCCTCCTGTATTTCTGCACCCCAGTTCCTGCATGAGAAGAAATGCACGACATGGTGCATTTCTTCCCGTGCAGGAATGTTTTTCAGCGGTCCCACGGTGCTGCCTTTCTATGGCTCTCCTTTGATCCTTAAAAAGGCAGCACCGTGGGACTGCCGCAGCACACACCGCCCACCAGGATTAAACTCGTAATCCGGCAGGTGGTGTGACTTTGAGTTTGGCGGTCTTCCTGTGGGCGTTGGCATGGCAGCCCGCAGGAAGACCGCCAAGCTCGTAATCAGGCCCTGAGTCTGCTCACACCATCAGGATATGTTGGCCATAGTCCTGCTAGCTCATAGTGTACCATCTGAACCCCAAACCTGACCAGGTAACAAATGGAATGTGAAACCTCAGAACATGACAACCCTGACTCCCTAGGGAAATCATGGTAACAGAGCTAGAACATTTTCATTTGGCAACTCATGCATACCCAAAGAGATACACAAGAAATACACAACAAGGCATTTCTATATTTATTTAAGCATTGTGATTCTTGAGTAAAATACGTGTGCTTCAATAATCAATAGAAGGAAAATAACGTGATTAGGATTATGGCAATGGTGAAGAACATAAACAGTTCAACCATTTTGCTGTTCCAGATAATATATGCTTGCATATAAGTACTGTAATATATTGTACTCTTACCTAGCACTACCTATCCTATTGTGTCAAGGTGGGTGAATCTGCCAAATTCCTGTAGGGTGATCTAACTCCCCCGTTACCTGTGGGTAGGTGTCATCAGGGTGCCTGTCTTGGTGGAGAGATGGGCATCATCCCTTGCAAGAGGTAAACAGGAATCAGCTGGGCTAGAATTCCGGCGTGGAGCGACCTCTCAGATCCAGCAAACTGCTCCTCTAACTAAACAAGGGAGTGATGTCGTTTATATAATAAAAACCACTCATGTTGCCATGCCGAAGTTCTAGTCAGGCCACCATTGTTGATTCTATTGTGATAGTTTTGTCGCCAAGCGAACAGTAACAAACAACAACATTTTGCGCAGTGAACTTAGCCCTTGTACAGAATGTTGAAGGTATTTGGTAATATGCCTACGAAGTAGAAATATCAGCAAAGCCATTTCAGAGAATATTATCCTGCACAGAGCACGCAATGAAATTTGTGTCATATGTCAATGTTCAAGAAAAGATGTTAAGTCTAAATGTGAACATGTAAAATGGTGGTGTTCTCGCTTGAGCCGAATGTGACCACATGACACCCACTCCTTGAATGTAAGGCAACTTAACAAGTTCCCAAAAAGCTATGCTAAAATATAAGGTTAAAAATGTATTTAAAACCTAAAATGTTAAAAGACATTGTGCTTCTTTAATAATAAAAAGCACAATGAAAGCCAATTTGTTAAAAAGTTAATAAGAAAAGATGTATTAAAAAGACAAAGCTTTTAAAAGCAATTTCGTGTATAGAAACATGGGCAAATTAAAAAGTCCCACAACTCAAAACTGCCTGATTGTTTATGTGTTCCGAGCATTAGACAAAACATTGCAGTTCCCAGCCTCCGCAGATGATGATTCCGGTGGTACCCATCATACTAGCTGCATGGACCAAACATGGTCCAATCCAACCCCCTTAGCAGCCGCCGATGGAGGAACGGCCAGTACCAAATGCACAGATGACGAGCCAGGATCCAAATCACTAGGATCTGAAGCATCCCAGGAAGGCTTATACTATGCATTTTAAAGCAACAGCAATTGCGAAGGACATCGCTACAAGTGGGTCTTTATAGGACTCACCAGCAGTTCTATGTCTATAGATTTAACTGGTTGCATTCCCAAGCATATGTCCAGGGCACACTGGAAAGTGAACAGTAGACAGCGGAAGACGGGCTGCACGCAGTGTAGCCAGACATGCCAAAAGGACTAGAACCAATTGTTGTTAAGTTCTTAGAGCAAGGGTGCGCCAAAGGACTGTATCATTCTCTCACGACACAGGAGCATGTGTGCCAGTGCCATCCCCATTTGGCTACATGACGGAACATCCATTGTGGAACAGAAAAAATAAAATCACAGTCCCGACAATTAGAAACATGATCAGCGGTATATGAAAGATGTAATAACTCCAAAGACTGTCTGGAAGGTACTAACCACCCCAGAGCCATTTGACTTAAAAAAGTGCACTAGCCCCGCAGTACTAGACATTAAAATGCTTTGCATAAGCTCCCTGAGATGGTGTGGGAAATTAGTGCGGCGTAGCGACTGTATCTCAGAAAAAGAGCTTGCAACCTGAAGATCAAACGTCTCTCTCGCAGACGTTAAGGCCACATCCTTCTGAAAAAATAAGGCTTTCGGTCTTCTCAAAGCATCAAAGTGCATATTCCAAAGATTTATCAAAGGCCAAAGTGTAGCATCCCTAACTGTACGGGCAGGTGCAAACAGTACTTGCGTACAACAGCTCACAACAGCAGAAACTGTCACCAGATAGGCAATTCCTAGTTTCATTCCACAGCAACCTGATCGCTCAACATCAAATAGCTACCATTGGAAAGCAATCTGAATGCCGGATAAATCACAGCAGCTGGCTGGAGAACCCTTCAGATAACACGACAAGTTTGCTTTAGACCCATTAGATGCGCCATGGAGTGAAACCTCCATGCAAACCAAAGAATGTCCCAAGGTACTCTCGCAGTCAGTCCCGCTAAGAAAAACCTCTGTTTCACCATTTTTACATCAGTACTTGAAAGATCCATGACTCTTGTATATACCCCTCTCCTAGCACTTCATACCTACCCACATGATGGTGTTGTAAGCAGTATTGAAAGTGAAAGATCGAAACTGGCAGAGAAATAAAGCCATGGATCATCCAATTCGTGGAAGGTATTTCTGCAACAGTGAATAGTAGTTTTTCTAACTTCTCTGTGTGTAACATAGTGTATGTCACGTCCTTCTTGACCATGATGGTTTGTTGTTTTGTAAGGTTTTAAGGTAAAAGCAAACTAGTGGCATTAAGGTGTTCCCATGGAACGCAACCAGGGCGAAGTATCTGTAGATTCCAGCTCAGTAACATGATAGCCCTCAGCTGTGACTTCCCATGTTATAAAGAAGACATGTCACTCTGTATGATGTTAATTGCAGACGACACAATGTTACCCAGAGAGTATATCCTAGTGGGCAAAGTAGTCATACCATTGTCAACTATTGCCAGACCCCTTTCTAATTTTGCCCTGTTAATTTCATGCAGTCTCTCAGCAGCTTCCTGCTGTGAAACCTTCCACACTTCATTATATAAATTATACAGAAAGCACTTTTGACGTGGTCTTCAAGGACCGAACAAGAAGTCCTGTAATTCCATGTCATCAGAAAGAAGGGACAAGTGTTATTTTACCTGAGATAATGTTGAATGTCTAAGCCAATCAAGGCACAACTTCCCAATGCAGTATGTTACCGTCCCCGAGTGTTGTGTCTGCACGTAACGGGGGTCAGGCCTATTGATCCTAAACCCTTTGGTGTTGACAAGAAGACATGCCTGACATCCGTTAGTATCTAACAGCCACACTAACCATCCTCCTGACTGGCATGTGAAGAATTGTATGTTTCATTGTGAAGCATTGTGTCTAATGTTTCCTCTGTGTAATTTGCTGAATCTCTATCAATTCGTAAAACATGCAAATGTGGGAATATTTGCTGCGTTTAAATCTTTTATCTTGGCCGAGCCAAGACAGGATATTTGCTGCACAGTTTTGTTCAGGAAAATAATTTGGTGTGGTATAAGGCATGCTCTAACTAAAGCCTTGTTCCCATGAACCTGCTAATATCTGGTTCCCCATATAGATTTTAAATCGACATTGTCCTTCTAAAAGTCAAACCCTTGTACAGCTTGATGTCTGTGAGCATAGTTTTCTTAGCCTGTGAAGGTGTTAGTGTATAATATTAGGACTCTAGACCATCTGGAATGTGACCAGAAAAATATGCAAACTTCTGTGCAAATGCTTTTGAGCTACCCTGTGTTGATGTATGGCAGTGTTCCCATTGCGTGTAATTAAATACTGCTTGTAGCATACTTGCTTTATGCAGACAATGGTGACCATAATGGTGAAAACAGAACATTTCATCATAATTGGAGCTACCATCATACATTTCTTTAGCATTAAAAACTGTACAATGCTGTATATCGTCTAGCATTTCATGCACTGTATCAATGTCCCAATCATCAGATATAGTACTAGGAGTGTTAACATCCTGTAAAGAAATTCTAAATACATATGGATCTGTAGAGATTCAGTCGGTCCAAATATATCATATGATACCTTATTCCAAACAATACCATCAGCAGAACAGCAGAAAAATTCACCAGGGAAAGGTCTCTTCGCACTTTGGGGGAGATTTACTAAGCTTTTGTGCCGTGTTTGCATCACAAAGGTGACGCAAAACGACGCAAAATCTTTTTTTTGTAATTTACTTTCCAGCGCTAAACTTGTTTAGCGCTGGAAATAACGTTAAAGTAATGTGAAGCAGCGCATTGCGCTGCTTCGCGTTACTTTGTGCCATGGGGGCGTGCCAAGGGTGGTGCATGGGCGTTCCCATGCAACCACCCAAGGTTTCTCACGCTAAACCCAATTTACTCAAAACAGTAGATTGGGTTTAGCGTGAGCAACTGCGCCCTTTTCAACTAGGCGCAAGGAAGGAGAAATGCTTTCATTTCTCCTTCCTTTCCGACTTTGCATACGTGCTGCACTGTGCAGCATGCATACAAAGTGGGAAAAGCTTCCCTTGTGTCGAGCATAGTATTTTGTACAGGAAGGGTACCCTTCCTGTACAAAACCTATGCTCGACTCATGCACACACCCTAGCGCTGCAGCGCTAAGGTTTGTGCATGGCGCATGGCAGCTATAATCGGCACTGGCGCAAGGGAAAGGGGAGGAGAGAGCCATGCCTTTGAAGAAATGGCGCTCCCAGCTCCCTCACTGTCGCGCAGCGCAGCCTTGCGGGGGGCTGCGTTGCGCAACTTTTTTGTAAATATCCCCCTCTGTGTGATGAAGAATGAGGTGTTAAAACCACCTTCACCAGTTCAACAGCAGAGTGTTTCTCAAGATAGTGTCCATTCAGGAGCAAGAAAAGACCAATCCAAAGGAAGAGGAAATGGAACGATATTGTAATTCAAATGTATATCCTTGGAGGGATAACGTATGTCTTTTTCAGCCAAATGTAAAATTCACACAGTCTAACTTGTGGATGTAGAGGTGGGTCAGACGAATCCGAAGAGAAGTCATAAAAGTCGATGAAGTAGCCAGAGGCAGTTCGATCTATTTTAGGTAGTTCTGGAGGCTGTTTAGAACTGGGAGTTGACTCGAATGGTGGTATGTTGCGGTAGATACCATCTCTGTCTGTTTGCAAGATTCAAATCAGTGTTTCCGTACATGTTGATTGCATGGCATTGGTTGATGTAACAGGTAGAAGTGATACTTCAGTGTTAGCCATCCCCAGCCGGGGAGAAGCAGGTTCTTTGTTGGTCAAAGCTTCCAACTGGACCTCCTGTAGGGTAGTGAGAGGAGACAGGTAACTAACCAGGAGCCCTCTAGGTCTATTGTGTAGAACTGGCCACATGGTGCGGTTTGATGAGATCTGTTGACACATATCTGTTTTGTTTAATGCCAGCAAGGGGTGGTAAAAGTACAGTTCTGATATCTTCAACTCCTAGGACAGGTACAAGCGCTCTGTAGGTTGGCCCGCATTCCTTCTTGTCCACAATCTTCTCCCGGACTAAATCCCCAATACTTTGAACCTAACCAGGAATTGCTGGCCCTCCCTTCAGTTCACCAGTGGTGGAACGTTTCTGCTGGACGTTGCTCTGAGCTTCTCTGAAGTTGTTCAGTTCCTGTAAAACATCCAAATGTTGACTGATGTCACATGGTGTTTCTGACACCACTGTACTGGGACTGTCGAGGTCTGAAACTCACATCTTAACCTCAAACAGGATTTTATAGGCAGTCCGACCACCCAGGGATTTTCTAGGCAGATTATTGAGGGCTCTCTGGACCCCAAACAGGTAGTGAACCCAACTGTGACCTGAACCAAATAACCTAGCAGTTAAAGACTGCTTTAAGTCATGGTTCTTCCTTTCTACTACTGCATTTCCCTCTGGATGATAGGGTGAGCAAAACTGCCCCGTCACACCCCAGTTTTCCCATGGTTTCTCTGTAAGCCTTAGAGACGAACGCTGGACCCTGATCCGAATGGAATGGAGCTACTGCATATGTTCCAATGAAGACTTGCGGGTCTTTTATAACAGTTTGGGAATCAGCCGATCGTTGTGGCCAAACCCATAGGAATCGAGAGCAGGAATCCACTGCTACCATGAGGTATTTGTAAGATCTTTGTAAGACCTAGCGGAATGAAAGGATCCGCAGTGGTCCAAATAAATATAAGCCAGAGGCTTGTCTGAGATCAATAGAGGTGTCTGTGGTGGGCATGCTGTGGTGGAAACCCTCATCTGTTGTCAAATGTCACGTTTAAGGACAAAGTCCTTGGTCTGTTTGTATAAATTTGGCCACTAATAGTGTTGCTGCAATAATTAACTTGTAGTTGCCACTCCTTCTTGAGCAGATACTAAGCCCTCAGGTGCTGCTGGATCAATCCTAACCTGCGATCTGAATTAGGTATTACTCTACCCCCCACTCTAGGGGTACGAGGAAATGTGATCTTTTGCGCACTTAACTGGTAGGGGAATTTAGTTGGAAAGCCTTTCGGCAAGTGAGTGTCATCGCATGCAGTGCTGACAGCCATCATAATGTCTCCATCTATCCTTGTACTAGAACGAGTAATTGCAGCAACTGCCGCCGTTTGCACTGTTGCTTTGCCAGCCATTACATTTCCTACCACGTGTATTTCTACACGATGATGACTCAGCGTGTGTATCACAGGAGTCAGACGGAGACACACTTTGAATTTGGCCACTTGTCCCCAAAGCACCTTGTGCATTATTGTGTACCCTTTGGAATCTCTGAATCCATTTTGACTCCAGCAGTGGAAGTTCTCATTGTAAGACTGGATACAATAATACCAATCACACACTATCATTGTGGGGAATCCGGGATCCGTATTCTTAAGTGTCAGAACTAATGCTTTCAGTTCAGCCAGCTGTGCTGTACAATCACCAAGTGACTGCGCATAGGTTTTATGAGAGTAGAATTCTCCATCCTGAATACGACCCTTAACTGCTGCGCACGCGGCGGAGTATTGGTGCTATGTCCCTACAAAGCGGCAAAGCTGAACTGTACCGTCGGTATTGATTATGTATTCATACTAATCTAGAGGCATTATTTCATTAGGTAGAGGATATTCAAGCTCGTATTGCAGATATGCCTGTGTTTTCTTTTAGTGTAGAGTCAAATATGTAATCTACATCTGTAGCTGTAGGGAGTTGGCCCATTGTATCCATCTCGGATGTAAAGCTTTTGTGTTTGGAATGCTGGCCTTTGTAACAGCCTCTAAGGCTGGAACCGGAGTCATGACAATTATTAGTTTCCCCTCAGCCAATGATCTTTCTCTCATTACAGCAGTCAGTACTGCCGTCTGAATCTTTTCGGTCGGTGTAAAACACTTTTCTGCATTTGTATATAAATGCGATTTATATGCAATTGGTACAGTGTCTCCTTCATTGAATGTAAAATAGGTGTACTCTGATGCACCAGCAATTATGATGATCACCAGTTTTGTGGTGTTTACACATATGTGTAAGTGTTCTTTAGCTTGTATTGAACGTAGGATTTGTGTGTGTTCAGTTGTCCAATGTGAGCTTGAAAAGTCGGGACGTATCAAGTCGTAGAATGGTTTTACTCGTTCTACATAATCTGAAATGTAAGTTCTGCCAAAATTTAGGAAACCCAATATTGATTGGAGTTTCTTCAATGTGTTTGGTGGTTGTAGAAGGGCACCCTTCTCTAAGAAGTGTGTCGCATGGCTTCTGCCTTCACTTGAGAGCTGATATCCTAAAAACTAGACACTGAGATAGGCAATCTACTCTAGCCAAGTGAGTTGATAGGTCATCATCCGTTAGGTATATGTCGTCGACATAGGACAATACCTGGTCGTCGAAATCTTGTAAAAGTTCTGTAACCCGGGCTGAAAACAACCCTTGTCCTTATACCCTTGTGACAATTGACAGAACTGTTTTTGAGAACCTAGCATGCTGAATGCGGTCAAGTAACTGCTTTCAGGCACTATATTTTGGCAGAAAAATCCATTGGATATGTCTAATGTGGTTTTGTACTTTTTCGCACCATATTGTCCATTAGTGCCATGCTGTGCGGGTTTTGTACAGCGGATGTGAGTGTAGCGGTGTTCAAGTGCCTGTAATCTAACACTAAACAATATGAATGGTCTGGTTTCATTACTGGAAACAAAGGATTATTCGTAGGTGATGTGCAACTTTCTATTACACCTTTGTATTCAAATCAAAACAAGCTTTATTCGATTTAAACACTTAAATCACAAAAGCATAATACATAAAAAGATAAAAATCAGATAATTACATGTCCATTAGATTACAAGATTAGAAACAACAGATATAAAACATATTCATGGAGTATTCAAATCAGGGTTGTAATCTCTTGAAAAGGGCATGCATACACAATGTTGCTTAAAATTCATATATCAGGTTAAAACTAGGGGGATTACATGGTTTTTCGAGTTCTAAACACACCCTTTAAGTATTTTGCTAAAGGTTCCATAAAAATCTCTTCGTCCAATAATTGTAATTTAAAAAAAGCAGGCCGACATTGTCTCAAACCCAACCTCTTCAGTATTGGCATGATCCATCTTCTGTGCAGAAAAACATAAAATTTGCAAAAGAACAACACATGTATGGTAGACTGAGAGGAAATATCGTCACAGGGATAAGGATCTAAAGACCGAGACCAGTCGTTCATATTAGGGAACGCAGTCATTCTAAAAAGATTACCAATACGGAAACGAGTTAACAACATCCTGTCGTAGCTCCCCTTCACACTTGCAAGGTACGGTTGGATCCCTGGTTGTGATAATAAAAGTTGGTTCTCTCTAACAGACAATTTGACTGCTTCTTGGGATAGTCTGTTGTTCCCCAGGAAGTCCATACAGATAGTCTTGAGTACTTTCCTAGGAACAGCTACAATACTAGGCGGTTTAAAAAAGTATTCTGGACATCCCAGATTAGTCACAAAGTTTTTGACATACTTAAGCCATGGTATACGTGACTCCCCTTCCAGTTTAAAACATTCTAAAATCACCTCGCGATTAAGGCTGGTAGCGGGATTAGACCAAATCTTGTGCCATAAAAGTACCAGCTGTGCTTTAATTATGTCTGATACATATGGTATGCCAAGTTCTGCATGGCAGACATATGTGGCCGTGCTATTTGGAACCGCTAAAAGGTATCTTATAAATAACTTCTCCACAAGTTGTAGAGGTTGTACATCTGCGAAACCCCAGATACCGGCTCCATAAATGGCTGTTGAAATACATTTAGCGTTATAGATTTTTATCATTTCAACAATAGGTCGTTTACCCAGCTTCCTGGCAAAATTCTCTAAAGCTGCCGTTGATTTTGCAAAAAGTAATTTCCTCGCTGTTACGGCATCTGTCCACGAGCCCCTTTTTTCGAAAACTATTCCCAAATATGGGAAATAGTTCGTAAATTCCAACTTTTTATTGTTAACAAAAATGTCTCTGCACTTTAGGCTATTTTTGCCACTTTTCATCACGTATGTTTTGGTAATGTTAACTTGAAGTTCCAAATTTGACATGAACGTAACAAAACTAGTAACAACCTTTTGCAGCCCCAATTGTGTGCGGGATAATAGAACGGCGTCTCTGCATATAATAACGCTGCAATTGGACGACCACCGATTTGAGGGGTGTCCTGACAATCCTTACTTAGTGCTGCACCCAGTCCGTTTATATATAAGGTAAAAAGAAAGGGGGCTAGCTCGCACCCCTGCCTTACCCCCTTTCTAACTGGGAAATTCTGAGTACACTCCCCTGCTTTGCCAAATCGAACACTGGCTTGTGCATCATTATACAGTAACCTTAGGAAGTTAATGAGTTGCGGGTCCACACCCATGCCCTCTAGAATACACCAGAGCTTGGTGTGGCTAACGCAATCAAATACCGAGCTCAAGTCGACCTTTGTATTCAAGCTGTCTGAGTATCTCTCCAACTTTCTTTTTAGCCTCATTTTTAATGGGGTAGTCTTTTTGGTTGTTGGGCTGACCTTACAGGTATTATGTGATAAGGGGAACCATCATCCAACCCCACATGGTTGCGGTATAAGGCTGGAGTATGTGCTAAGGTCCACTCCTTGGCGTATGAATGTTTAACTGCATCTGGGATGAGGTTAGAAAATGCAGGTAAAATTACTGTTTCTCCTCTGGGGCAATCCGTAGCAAACTCTGGTGGCCAATCCTTTTCAGCCAAGAGAATGTCATAGCTGAATGACAGGCTCTCCCAAAAGAAAATTTATGGTATGTTCTATATCCACCTCCATTTGAAGTTGCAATTCATATAATTGATGCGGGACACTCAGTCTCCTAGTTACATGTTGCTACTGTCACCAGACACTCCATTAGATTCCGGCAAACTATTGTGATTTCTGCTGCACAGTCCAGCATGGTCAGAGCCCACTCCCCGCTCACAAGCAATGTCCTCAATATCTGTGGTTTGTTTAACTTTAATGCCAGTTACCTTCTTTTTGAGTTAAGGTTTGAACTGTGTAGGTTTGTCTTCCTGTTTTATTATATAGTCAGAAGAGCGTTATGAGCCCTTCTTTGGTTTCATGTACTCCCCTGATCTGTTCTCCAATTGTCACCCTCTCTCTGAGCATTTTTCGGATGAATCCTGAGAGGAACGAGAGGACAGTGTATCAGTATCCTGATACCTATCAAGCGTTTTAATATTATCACGGTTACACAAATGATAGCATTTGTCAGTAGGCTCCTTTTGAGAACATCCACCACGTGCTTTAGTCTTTTCTTTACTCATGGTAACAGATGTAGAACTTTTTTGTTTGGTAACTCATGCATACCCAAAGAGATACACATGAAATACGCAACATGGCATTTCAATATTTATTGAAGCATTGTGATTCTTGAGTAAAATATGTGTGCTGCAATAATCAATAGAAATAAACAGAATAACGTAATTATCATTATGAGAATGGTGAATAAGATAAACAGTTCAACCATTTTGCCATTACAGAGAATATATACTTGCATATAAATACTGGAATATATTGTACTCCTACCTAGCGCTTTTCCTAGTGTGACTAGGGTGGGTGAATCTGCCAAACCCCTGTAGGGTGATCTAAATCCCCCGTTACCTGTGGGCTAGTGTCATGAGGATGCCCATCTTGGTGGAGATTTGGGCATCATCCCTCGCAAAGAGGTAAACAGAAATCAGCTGGGCTGGAATTCCGGCATGGGGCGACGTCTCAGTGCCAGCTAAATGCTCCTCTAACTAAACAAGGGAGTGATGTCATTTATATATTAAACATCACTCATGTTGCCATGCCGAAGTTCCAGTCAGGCTGCTATTGTTTTTTTTTTTTAAATCTTTTTATTAACTTTTTGCTCAATCGACCATTCATAGTAATCAGTTACATTAATTTGCACACCATTAACATTACAGCGGACGCAATCAGGGCTCCCAGAAGGATACACGTTCACCAATATTATACATTGCAGCAGAACAAACATACAACAATAGCTCCGGATCATCCGCAAGGCAACTTCCTTAGACAGTTCAGGGTCACACCTTCTCATAACTGTACTACACAAGGTGCTGATCCGCTACTATACATCCTCCTCTATATTTACACCATGGTGACCATATTTTCTCCCACTTTTTGGCACACCCTCTGCCTTTGAATACAGTTTCCTCGGCTCGTTGGCACCAATCGAGATCACGTTTCCATTCTCTCAGCGAGGGCGGAGAGGGCACTCCCCACCACCTCGCAATGTTCCGTTTGGCAACCCCGGCTGCCAAGGCAAGCCAAATTCCTGTATACCTGGGCCAATTTGAGTCCCCTTTGATCATAAGGAGGAGCCATTTAGCATCCATCGGGACCTGTACCCCGGAGACTCTGGACAGCACCTCCGTCACCCCTTCCCAGTATCTGACTATCTCAGGGCACTCCCAAAGGATATGGAAGAAAGTACCTTCCTGCTGGCACCCTCTGACGCAGAGCGCAGTCTGCGCTCTGCCCCAGGTGTGTAGGTGTGTGCGTGGGTAGTATATACGATGCAGTATTTTAGTTTGTACTAATCTAAAGCGAGACCCCACTGCAATCTCCCCAGGGCTCTGCATTGCCTCCTGCCAATCTGTGTCGTCCAAGTTCCCTAGGTCGTCTGTCCATGCAGCTCTCAGGGCCACAAGGGGGTCTGGCAAATTGTTTATTAGCTTACGGTAGACTGCAGAGGTTGGCCTTTCGGTGATAGGGTCAAGGAGTAATCTGTCTTCCAGAGGTGAGTAGTCCGGAAGGGGGGTGCCCCGCTGGATGTGTCGCTGCAGGGCGTGTATGAGCCTGAGGTAGTGGTATTTTTGCGTCTGGTGCAAGGTGTATTCCTGCTGCAAGGTTTCGAAGGTGAGTGGCGCTTCCCCCCTCCATACGTCTCCCAGGCGGTCGATCCCTATAAGTTTCCACTTTCCGAAGCCTGTTAGTGTTACCACCTCCTTCAGGAGGTCGCCGTCCCACAATGGAGTTTGGCTAGTCAATTTTCCTGCCCACCCCAGGCTGCTATTGTTGATTCTATTGTGATAGCTCTGTTGCCTAGTGGACAATAACGAACAACAACATTTTGTGCAGTGAACTTAGCCCTTGTACAGAATGTTCAAGGTATTTGATAATATGCATACAAAGTGGAAATGTAAGCAAAGACATTTCAGAGAATATTATCCTGTACAGGGCACACAATGAAATGTGTGTCAAATGTCAATGTCCAAGAAAAGATGTCAAGTTTAAACGAGAACATGTAATATGGTGTTGTTCTCGCTCGAGACAAATGTGACCACATGACACCACGTTGCGCTGCTGATTTGATTTGAGCATGCCAGCTGATCACAAAATGGCTGGTGCAATCCGTCAATATGAGAGTAATCACTCACCGTGTGATTGTTCTACCACGGACAGCGAGTTCCTCAACTTCATCACATCATTATGACTATAGCAGTGCTGCGCTCACCCAGTCTAATCCGGCCGATCACGTCTCTGCTTGCGAGCTGTGTCAGAGGTCGGAGAGAGAACAACAATATTTGGGTATTTCAAACTCAAATGCCACTTGTTGGGCAGCATGTGCCTACGCCTTCTGTAAAAGCAAATTAATGTAAGACATGATACATTCCGCTCATAATAACCAACAATAAAGAATAATCGATAAATTAAACCTTTTCCCTAACAGAAATTAGAATATATAATGGGCCATAAACAAAGAAACACTTATCTTTGGCTGCTGTAAGCATCAAAGAAAGAGGATGGGGGAATAATGGATTTGGCATAATACACTACTATGGTCACTGATATTGGTTTTGTAGTCACTTGTTGACATGTCACCTTTATGCATTCATGGATGTTGTAGTTTTACATTGGCTGCTGGTAGAAAGCAGTAAAGAAAGTAAAGTAGAATCAGAGCCTCCGGTCCTGACGTAGAATTCACAAAGTTCTGTAAGAGTATGTAAAGGTACTATTTCTTCTTGGGACTCCAAAATGCCTTGTGAATAAGCCCCCTTGTTTGTGGAATATATTGACATTTATAAATATGTGCATCAGGGTGTAACCAAGTAAATGACTGAACCCAGTTGGTATAGAAATAATGCTGCTTGTATTAGGGAGTCAGACCACTGAAAGGACTCTGAATTATTTTACTGTTGAACTTTAAGAGGTAACTTAGTGCAAAACCAATGTATATGTATGGAACGTTTGAGGGTCCTGTGCCTATATTTAAGCATTAATGCATTGGGACTTGTTTTAAATATATTCAGGAGCACGGATGAAGACACCGTTGTGGCGGTTCTCAAAAATCAGTTAATGTGTAACCCCAATACTAAAGAAGGTGGTTATCCTGAACACAGAGCAGCAAATGGACTACAAGAGAATTTTCCCTGACTTTAGTGCTTTCACCCTTAACAACCAAGGAGAGAATGGTGTTGGCCCCTTAGAGCGGGAATAGAGGTGGTCCACTGAAAAAGTATAAAAAAGGCACCTCTTTTGAGAACTTTGATATATTTATATGACACTGTACATAGCAATAACTCGTATCCTGCAAAAAGATTTCACAAGCAGTTTGCAATGCTTAATCAAGTTATTTGGTTTTTATAATTTCAACAGAAATTGGGATACAAAGCAACCAGTTCACTGTTTCCAGAAAGGTCCACGTTGGTGTAGAAATTCAACATTATTTTACTGTCTCACTATAAATATTATATGGTCGAGGGAGGGACTTAGTTAAACCAGGCGGCTCCTTCAATAAGTAGGGTGTGTCCCCTTGGAAAGGTGTTCTGTTATCTTTTGATCGATTTCCCTTGCTTCTCTAGGTGTTGACGCGTTTCAAACTCTTGACCTTTTGAGGTATCATCAGGACATGGGCTGGTGTGGAAGCTCTTTGAGGAGTGTGGCGAATTGTCAGAAAGCACTCAAGGTCTTTGGGGATTATTTGAGAAGGTTGCTTACTTGATTATGTTGAAAGAGGACCTAAATTACATAATAGAAATACTTAAAAAAGAAAAGAGGAAAATAGGTTGTAAATCACAGTCATGGGATGGGTCTTCATCCAAACCAAGTTCTGTGAAAAGCAGATTTGGAAAAGCATATCATATAAGCGTGGGTGAGATATTGGTCTTTTGGTCTAGCAAAATAAGGAATGAAAGCTCTTAGATTTAATCAAGAATGTATGAATATTCATGGAGTTGGACCACAAGTCATACAAGGCATGCACATGTGAAGCACGTGGATAGCACATCTTATTACAAAATTGAAGTAGCATAAAAACATCTAGAAATCTTACGTAGGTGATGGGGTATGGATTGGGAGCTGAGGGAGAATATATAGTGCTGTTATTTGTGTTTATCTTTGTGCATTTTAATCTGGGTTGTTGGGTTGGGTAAGGGTAGTGCCTGTTTATGTGTCAATGAAAATGATTTAAACATGAAAATGTTTTTTCTCAAATGTGGGCACATGGGTATTTACTGCCCTTCTGGCCATACATTGAAAAACAAGCATTGGCAAAGTCAATAGGTCAGGTGTTGGCTGTCAGCCTTTTGTCTTTGTCAATGCTTGTTTTGCGTAGTCATGGTTTCTGCAAAACTTTCTCTGTGGGGTTCAGCTTGACATCAAGAAAACAATGAGAGTGAAGTACATGTTGTCTATGATGTCACTCAGAACCTCAAGGTGACAAACATCCCTAAAATGCACATTTTACCCAACTCTAATTTTTCATGTGAGGCCACCAAAAGCCTCTGACCCTGCTTTAAACTGCTACACAGTGCAGAGAAGCAATGGGTGAGCCACCAAAAACATGTCCTCTCCTCCCTGTCCAAAATGTAAAAGAAAAGAAACATACCTAATCTCCTGCAACCCACCCTTCTACTCTCTGTCCCTTCCCTTCACTCTTCTCTAGAAGGTGCTGTCCTTCTGGCTCTCCAGCGCTGCTCTGGCAACCTCTCAGAGAGCCCAGTAAAAGCAGCCTGGAATTCCTTTATGATGTAGCAAAAGTGAGTTATAAGTTCTCACACTGTTGTTTTGTCATAGCAGTGAATTACTGGATTTAGAATCCAGTCATTCACACTAATGGCTCTCTATAAGAGCCATGCATAACATATAGAACTACAGCCTAGTTGACTAGGTTATGCTGGGTTGCAAATTCTTATAAAAAGTGTATAAGGTCCTTAAATGCTCACACATTGTTCCTTGGGATGAACTGTACTGTATCATGTTTAATAAGGCTTTTAAAGGTTTTAACGTGGCTTTTATGTATATGTTTTTATCTTTTATGATTATGATATATATATATAATCGAATAAAGATTAATTGAATTGAATTGATAGATGGATAACAGTTAACTACAGGGGTATTTTTAGTGAGGGGTTCTGAGTGACCTCAAATAAACAGCAAGAGTGAAGCTTGAGTTGTCTATGATGTAACTCAGAATCGTGAGGTAAAAACATATCTGTAATTCAATCAATCAATCAAATAGCTTTATTTCAATATAAATATCATAAAAGCATCAACCAATTCATCAATATATCACATAGAATAAAAATACAGTCAATATAATTAATGAAATGTGATGGACCAGTTCTAAAACCATTAAAACATAAAGCTATTTCCTCTTAAATCAGATTTCATTTTTAACTAAAATCTTAAAATGGCTCCAATCATCTAGTTACTATTCCGTGTCGGGGGCAGGATATTGCATTCCATGGCTCCTTATCCCTTCCCAACTTAATCGCCATTTATACTTCAACAGGAGTAGCTGCCCTCTGTATGGCCCTAGACCTGACTATCCAGACACACACCAGGTACTTAGCGACTCCGCAGACAAACAGGGTACTCGGGTCCGTTTTCAATATACGTAATGCAACTCTATGATCCAAAGTACCTAGTTGTTTGCAAATAGGCACGAGCCACCTTGACCTGGCGCTTATGTATCCTGGGCACGCAAACATAAGGTGGGCAATGCTCTCCTTTGGGGTCCCGCACAAGGGGCATTCTTCAATAGTACGGTACGGGGAACACCACTTGGCAGTAAATTCACGAACTGGGAGGGAGCCGAACCTAAATTGAGTATATAATGACCTGTCTGAGTGACCTCAAATAAACAACAAGAGTGAAGCTTGAGTTGTCTATGATGTAACTCAGAATCGTGAGGTAAAAACATATCTGTAATTCACTTTTTACCCATCTGTAATTTTATGTAATGTATGACCATCTAAATCATCTGCCCCTGCTTTCAACAGCTACACAGGGACAGAGTAGTAATTGGGGGGACGTAATTAACATGGCCTCTCCCCCTCGGCCCAAATGTTAAAAAAAAACTAGCCTGCCATCCTCAACTAACTTCCACAACCCTCCCTGCCATCCTTCCCCTCCGGCAGCTGTGCTTTCTGCTTCCAGTTAAAGCAGACAAGCAGCTCTCAGAGAGCCCTGTCAGCCTAGCCTGGAAGACCTTTATGATGTAGCAACAATCAGTAATGTGCTCTGCTATCAGCTGTTGCTATGTCATAGCAGTGAGTCAACAGATTTAGAACCTGGTATAAACGATAGAGGCTTCCAACAGAAGCCATGAATGGCAAATAGAATTATAGGTGGGTAACAGTGAATTACGGGGATATTTTTCACTGAGGGATTCTGAGTGACATGTAGTAGACAACAAAAGCGAAGCTCAAGTTGTCTATGATGTCACTCAGAACTCTGAGGTGTAAAACATCCCCTTAATTCGTTTTTGATCCATCTATAATTGTATGTTATGTATGCCCTCATCCCTATCATCTGCCCCTGTTTTCAACTGCTATGCAGGGGCAGAGGAGTCATGGGGGAGCGATCCATAAAATTGCCTCTGCTCGCTGCCCCAAATTAAAAAAATAAATACCTGACCTCCTGTCACACACCCCCACCACTCTATGGACTCTCCCTCTCCTTCAGAAGCTGTACTCCCAGCATTCCCAGTCTGCTCCAATGGCCTCCCACAGAGCACTACCAGAGCAGCCTGAAATTCTTTTATGACACAGCAACAGGGAGTTACGAGATCTGTAACCCACGTCACAGCAGTGAATTATCAGATTTGGAATCTGACATTCACACTAATGGCTCACAGTGACAGCCATGTATAACATATAGAATTATAGATGAGTAACAGAATTACAGGGATGTTTTTCACCAACAGGTTGTGATTGACATCAAATAGCCAACTTGGTCTGAACCTCAATCTAAGACCCTGATTATGAGTTAAGTGTAGTGGTAATTACCTCATGCCAGGGGAAAAAAGCACATGACTTTATTGAATCATCTGATCGCGAGTTAAAAAATGCATATGATATTTTGCACATGTGCTGAGTATTGTATGTTTGTGGTCCAAGTGTGCTATTTAATGCATGTACTATGTAACACATATGATATTTACCACATGCAAAAAATAACGCATGTGGTAAATAACACCCAATTACAAGTATGAGCGGTCATTAAAAACCAGTAGAAGATACCACATTAAAAAACCTCCTGTCAAAAGCAGGTGGTAAAAATTCCTGAAAGTGTAAGGAATTAAAGAGAAGCTGTAATACAATACAAAAAACTAAGACCAACACATTAATGCATAAAATCACGGTACATGCACTGATTGAGCTAAAAAAGTAAAATCTCACACACCTGCACACCAGGCTAGACCTACATAAATAGCCATGGACAAAACAGGCATCTATGTTACAGCAGGATTTCCTGACATTCTAAAGAAAATTGACTGCACTCATGTACACCTGATGGCCTCACGTAGACAGGAACAAGTGTGCTGAAACAATTAAACTACCATTATAAATTAATGTGGGCAATACAAAAAAGTCCTTCGACCTGGGTATCGATTAGTTCGGAAAACAATTGGTCCAGCACCTTTTTATCAGACAAGACACAGTTTTTAGAAAAGTTATGATTTGACTACAGTTTTCTGCATGCATACAGTCAGCAAAAGTGGGTTCGCTAAATCCCAACACAATGTTCTAGATGTGCACCAAAAATACACAAAGGTTAGGCATCTATTTAGCTGTATAAAAACATTGGTTTACTGTTTTCAAATTCATTTAAACAATTGGTGGACGCTCTACCATGCTCATACTCAAAGAGGAGAGGTTGCTCCAAGAGGGGCGTGAAAAAAAGGTGCTCGTGCAAAAGGTAGGTGAAAATTAGGAGAAGAAAACAAATTCAAAAGTATTCAAGAACAACCTTATAATCAGTACAAAAAACATATAGCTGGTTACAACTAATCAAAAAAACAGTTATATAAGGCCTGTCCACAATGAGTTCATTATCAAGTGGTTGATATAATTGATTTGCAAACAACAGAAAAATATCATCTGTAACTTGGGCGGGGTAATGCTGACGCGTGGTCCAGGCCCACTAGGGGGTAAGCGTCGACGTTTCGACCCGACTTAGAGACAAGGAGGGTAATTAGTTCCTCAGCTGGCGGGTCTTCATCAGGACAAGGGGATAGAAGGGTAGGAGACAACCTAAAGTTAAAAGAAAACCGTTTGCATGTGTCAATGCCAGAATGTGTATAGCAAATGATATAAGGCCTGAAAGTGCCTCTAAAACTAACCTAATCTGGATGCTCGAAGATGGGGGCTTCCGGGATAGTGAAGCCTGAAAGAGGAATGAGGGGGTGCACATCAGAAACCGACACTCTATGGGGATATAATAAACCAAGGAACTAAATTAATTAGTGCGTACCCGCACTCACGTTGCGGATTATGACCCAATAAATCAATATTCATAAGAAGGTATTTATTCTGGATCCATATTCACTCACGTATCCAGAGAAAGTGAACCAATCACCATCTGCAAATAAGACCAAGGTTCATTATCGGACCCCAGCGTGATATAAAAGACAAAGCGCCCACTCAGATAAACTAAAAATTAAAGGGTCGCTTACCCGCACTCGCATTACGATCTAGGGTCAATAAGTACAATTTTCGCGGGGTTCCAATTAATAGGATAATTGCTCATGGAGAATCAATCGCCATCTGTGAAGATAAATACAAGGCCTTCTAGTAAGGTGCCAAGGGGTTCCTCCGTAACATTAACGAGAGGATGTGCTTGCAGAGATTTAAAGAAGGGGGTCCTCTCGCCTAGTATCTCACCTCAATAAAACCGCATCCCGGAACGAAGTAGCCACCTCGCTAGTCGGTAGAGGACTAACTCTGGATGGGAGCGTCCCTAATGACTACACGTCAGAGCGTGCACGTCGCCGTCAAGGCGTCATGTCACTGAACGTCGCTCAAGGGCTGCCATTTGAACACGAACGAATCGGCCGAGAAAAGGAACGAAAGACTATTCTGTCCTATGTTAATCAAAGACGAAGCTCAATTCAATTAAATTTGTGTAACGGATGATCCGGCAAGAATTAAGTAGTTTACAGAATAATGGTATATTTAGAGAGAGATCCCATTAGCATAAAATGAGGCATGTCAAATTCAGAAAGAACAGATATTGACTAACACAGCACCTAACAAGGATAAAAACAAAGTACATACAAAAGACAAAACAATTGGCAAGGTTATTATATATTCAAGCAATAAAACATTACAATTTTACATTACAATTGCACCCAGTAGAAGGAGGCCAAACCACGGTGCTGTTCATCGAGGTTATTAGCGCAATAGTCTCGGTGGTACAAAATTTATTGTTAACCTCGGTGATGTGCAATTAGCAAAGTAGGTATGAATATTCAAGCAAGACATATGTCCCTAGTAAGAGAGGCATGAACATAATGCTCATCCATCGATATAGGTAACATTTATTGATATTAGCACGATTGTCTTTGGTGGTGCAGAATTGTAGACCTCGGTGTTGTACAAGGTCAGTATATCTATTGAACCAAAGAAGCAGGGCATATGTACCTAGTGGGGAAGGGCATAACTAAGAAGCTCATACATCGATATTGGTGGCTTGTTTTCGATGTACTGAAGGTAGCACAGTTATCTAAAACCAAGCAGGTTGGTTAGATTAGCCATTATTCAAAACCACCACCTGCCTGGCAATTTCCTCATGTTCGTTGAGGCCTCTCAGTACCGTGTCAAGAGTATGGATCCATCTGCATTCACGAATGCTCAGGGTATTGTTGAAATCACCACACCTTGGGTTGACCTTCACTTTTTCTATGACCCACCATCTCAGACTGTCTGCTGTGCGTCCAAATCTGGTAAAATGTTCCACCAGTGGTGCGCCCTAAGTCTTGCAGCGTATGCGACTGCAGTGTTGTAATATGCGTGTCTTCAATTTCTGTATGGTCTGATCAATATACAGAAAATTACATGGACAGTTTATAGCATATATAACACCAGTGGTGTTACAGTTAGTATGCTCCTGCATAGTGTACGTGTGGTTGTTGTAAGTGAACTGTCTCATTTCCATTGTCATAGGGCAAGCTTTACATTGTCCACATCTGTGGTGCCCATTAACAGGGGGATACCCCAAAGTGTCGATTGTCTGTCTCTTGTTTCCATAGGTAATAGTGACTTGACCACATAGTCCCTCACATTCTTACCCTTCCTGAAGGCATGCATGGGGGGTTCCATGACCCCTACCTCGTCTGCCACCAGGTGCCAATGTCGGTTTATGATTTTTTTGGTCTCATTACTTCTTGTGCAAAACGTGGTGACACATACCAATCGTTCTTGGTCAGCGATCGCTCTCTGTTTAGGTTCAAGGAGGAACTCCCTGTGGTTGAACCAGGCCCATTTACGGGCTTTCTTGAGTTAACTCACAGGGTAACCTCTCTCGGTAAGGCATGTCATCAAGTCCGCAGACTCTTCAAAATAATGCTCTTTTTTAGTGCAGTTCCTACGCAGCCTCAGGAATTGGCCGTAAGGAAGGTTATCCCTGAGGCTGCAAGGATGATGATTAGAGTATCGTAGAAGTGTGTTTCTTTCACTGGTTTTTCTGTACAGGGTGGGATACAATCTGTCCTCCTCCGCCCTAATCGAAATGTCCAAAAAGTTAACCATATGTTTGTTAAATTCAAGTGAGAATTGAATGTCCTCTGAGCGGGCATTGAGTCATGTATGAAAATCTTTCAGTTGTTGTTCATCTCCTGTCCATACCACCAAGACGTCGTCAATATAACGTCTCCACACATCAATGTGTTCCCTATAGGGGTTTGGATCGCTCAGTACATGGGTATGTTCATAATTATCCATGTAGATAATGGCTAAATTAGGCGCAAAGCTGGCTCCCATCGCCACTCCGCTAGTCTGGAGATAGTATTCCCCTTGAAAAAGGAAAAAGTTCTTTGTCATAGCGATCTCTAGTAGGTCCACTATGAACTCTGTGGGAACCTGGTGTGGTCCGGGACGGTCCTGAAGGACTGTCTCAATGATAGTAAGTGCCGCTCTTTGGGGAATATTCGTGTAAAGGGATGTTATATCCATGGTGACTAAAATTTGGTTGTTGGGGTTGAAGGGTCGATTATCGACCATCTTAATGGTTTGCATGGTATCTCTTAGATATGTTGTGGTATTCTCTGCAATAGGTTTAAGAAACACGTCTATAAATTTACACAATGGTTCCAGGATGGATCCACAACCAGAAATGATCGGTCTCCCGGGTGGATTGTGCATGCGTTTATGGATCTTAGGTAGTGTATATATCTTGGGCATCCTAGGTTTCTTATTATTCAAATATTCATACTCATGGTTAGAGAGGAACACTTCTTGTAGTCATCTATTAGTGACATGTCTGATAGTATCAGCAATCTCCTTGGTGGGGTCTGTTCTCAATTTTCTGTAATTACCTTGTACTTCCAATTGGGCCAAGATGTCTTTTTTGTAGTCCTCTGTGTTCTGGATAACTATTGCCCCTCCCTTATCAGCAGGTTTCACGACTATGTTCGTATTGCTATTGAGGGATTCCAAAGCCAGGCGTTCCGACTTTGTGGTGTTGTATTTTACATAACGTTTCTGTGACAAAGAATTCGTAATGTCACGCATTACTACCTGCTCATAAGCTAGAATTTTCGGAGACATGAGTTGAGTAGGAGGAATAAACCAGGATGGCGGACGTAGACCTGTGCTTGAAAAAGTGGGGTTGAAAGGGATCTTATTAAAGTAATGTTTGAGGCGTACTTTTCTGAAAAACTGGTGCAATTCAATCTTCAGGTTAAAAGTATTGGGTAGAGTGGTTGGTACAAATGATAGGCCTTTTTCCAATGTCTTTTTTTTCATCTGGTTTTAAACTGTAACTAGATATGTTTACTACTGGGTTATCGGGTACGATAGGTTGGTACCTCACCACCTGTAGTGTTGACGCCTGGTCTGTATCTCTCCATGTGATTCTTGCTGGAACTGCACCTGTTTCTTGGATCTCCCCCTGCCCCTGTTCCAAGTTGGTTCTCTCAGACCCCTGGGTCATCCCCAGGGTTGCCCCCTCCCCCTGGGTTCCCACCATGGTCCCTCCACTTAAAAAGGTTGCTGGTCCGGGTATGACTGACCAGGTGCGTGTATTTCTGTGCTAGGACCTGGTCTATCTGGCTCACGGTCAGACCCACTCGCTGCAGAGGAGTCTGAAAAGGTAGTGTATCTTCTAAACTCCCCACGGCCCCTAGTGGAAAATCTGCCCTGGGGCTCCTTTGTGTAGTGTCCTTCCTGTAAATAGGGGTAGGTTACTTTTTTATCATAAAACTTTATGTCTTTTGCTAGTTTGTCCAGCTTATTGGTCTGTGTGTATAAGTAAAAATCCTTAATCGTTCTCTCTAGAAGCTCCAAGGCTTCCTTGGCATTAGTCAGTGCATTGTCGTCTGTGATCTCTTTCTTCAGATGTGCAATTTCTTTTATTAAACGTTGTTCCTCTTCCAAAGCTGTCTCTACCCCGAGCACCATCCAGTGGCGGGAACAGTTATTTGAGACAAAACTAAAATTCTCTTTGAATTTGGGATTATCAATAAAAATAGCAGGTTCATTCCTTACTTGTAACCCCACGGGGATGACATTAGACTGAAGATATTCAGTCAGGACATGCCCATGTAGTATAGTTCTAATAAGCTTCTTTTCTAATCTTTCCAATTTATTGATTTTCTCACTCAGTGTCAGATCTATACTAGGAGTTGTTAAACCCAGGAAATTACTGCCACCCAGTAGTCGGTCAATATAATCTTCGGTGTACGACAGGGTTTCACTGTCCGACATAGCCCTAGTCCAATTATAATGATGTCGTAGATAACATAAACCATATAACGTACATACAATATAGTTGGACTACGCTACAACAAATTGTAACACGGAACCAAAGAACAATAACAACAATAAATTAATACATAACATATATAAACCCTCGCAGGTTGCACCTCCTCAAAATGACCATTATAAATTAATGGGGTAACCCAATAAACTCCTTGGACCTGGGTATCGATTAGTACGGCAAACAATTGGTCCAGGACCTTTTTATCAGACAAGACACAGTTTTTAGAAAAGTTATGATTTGACTACAGTTTTATGCATGCATACTGTCAGCAAAAGTGGGTTCGCTAAATCCCAACACAAGGTTTTAGATGTGCACCAAATATACACAAAGGTTAGGCATCTATTTAGCTGTATAAAACATTGGTTTATTGTTTTCAAATTAATTTAAACAATTGGTAGATGCTCTACCATGCTCATAGTCAAAGAGGAGAGGTTGCTCCAAGAGGGGCGTGAAAAGAAGGTGCTCGTGCAAAAGGTAGGTGAAAATTAGGAGAAGAAAACAAATTCAAAAGTATTCAAGAACAACCTTATAATCAGTACAAAAAACATATAGCTGGTTACAACTAATCAAAAAAACAGTTATATAAGGCCTGTCCACAATGAGTTCATTATTAAGTGGTTGATATAATTGATTTGCAAACAACAGAAAAATATCATCTGTAACTCGGGCGGGGTAATGGTGACGCATGGTCCAGGTAATGGTGACGCATGGTCCAGGCCCAGTAGGGGGTAAGCGTCGACGTTTCGACCCGACTAAGAGACAAGGAGGGTAATTAGTTCCTCAGCTGGCGGGTCTTCATCAGTACAAGGGGATAGAAGGGTAAGAGACAACCTAAAGTTAAAAGAAAACCGTTTGTATGTGTCAATGCCAGAATGTGTATAGCAAATGATATAAGGCCTGAAAGTGGCTCTAAAACTAACCTAATCTGGATGCTCGCAGATCGGGGCTTCCAGGATAGTGAAGCCTGAAAGAGGAATGAGGGGGTGCACATCAGAAACCGGCACTTAATGGGGGATATAATAAACCAAGGAACTAAATTAATTAGTGCTTACCCGCACTCACGTTGCGGATTATGACCCAATAAATCAATATTCATAAGGTATTTATTCGGGATTCATATTCACTCACGTATCCAGAGAAAGTGAACCAATCGCCATCTGCAAATAAGACCAAGGTTCATTATCGGACTCCAGCGTGATATAAAAGACAAAGCGCCCACTCAGATAAACTAAAACTTAAAGGGTCGCTTACCCGCACTCGCATTACGGTCTAGTCTCAATATGTACAATTTTCGCGAGGTTCCAATTAATAGGATAATTGCTCATGGAGAATCAATCGCCATCTGTGAATAAAAATACAAGGACTTCTAATAAGGTGCCAAGGGGTTCCTCCGTGAAATTAACGAGAGGATGTGCCTGCAGAGATTTAAAGAAGGGGTCCTCCCGCCTAGTATCTCACCTCAATAAAACCGCATCCCGGAATGAAGTAGCCACCTCGCTAGTCGGTAGAGGACTAACTCGGAATGGGAGCGTCCCTAATGACTACTCGTCCGAGCGTGCACGTCGCCGTCAAGGCGTCGTGTCACTGAACGTTGCTCAAGGGCTGCCGTTCGAACATGAACGAAGCGGGCGAGAAAAGGAACGAAAGACCATTCTGTCCTATGCTAATCAAAGATGAAGCTCAATTAAATTAAATTTGTGTAACGGATGATCCGGCAAGAATTAAGTAGTTTACAGAATAATGGTATATTTACAGAGAGATCCCATTAGCATAAAACGAGGCATGTCAAATTCAGAAAGAACAGATATTGACTAACACAGCACCTAACAAGGATAAAAACAAAGTACATACAAAAGACAAAACAATTGGCAAGGTTATCATATATATTCAAGCAATAAAACATTACAATTTTACATTACAATTGCACCCAGTAGAAGGAGGCCAAACCACGGTGCAGTTCATTGAGGTTATTAGCGCAATAGTCTCGGTGGTACAAAATTTATTGTTAACCTCGGTGATGTGCAGTTAGCAAAGTAGGTATGTATATTTAAGCAAGACATATTTCCCTAGTAAGAGAGGCATGAACATAATGCTCATTCATCGATATAGGTAACATTCATTGATGTTAGCACGATTGTCTTTGGTGGTGCAGAATTGTAGACTTCGGTGTTGTACAAGGTCGGTATATCTATTCAACCAAAGAAGCAGGGCATATGTACCTAGTGGGGAAGGGCATAACTAAGAAGCTCATACATCGATATTGGTGGCTTGTGTTCGATGTACTGAAGGTAGCACAGTTATCTAAAACCAAGCAGGTTGGTTAGATTAGCCATTATTCAAAACCGCCACCTGCCTCGCAATTTCCTCATGTTCGTTGAGGCCTCTCAGTACCGTGTCAAGAGTATGGATCCATCTGCATTCACGAATACTCAGGGTATTGTTGAAATCACCACCCCTTGGGTTGACCTTCACTTTTTCTATGACCCACCATCTCAGACTGTCTGCTGTGTGTCCAAATCTGGTAAAATATTCCACCAGTGGTGCGCCCTGAGTCTTGCAGCGTATGCGACTGCAGTGTTGTAATATGCATGTCTTCACTTTCTGTATGGTCTGACCAATATACAGAAAATTACATGGACAGTTTATAGCATATATAACACCAGTGGTGTTACGGTTAGTATGCTCCTGCATAGTGTACATGTGGTTGTTGTAAGTGAACTGCTTCATCTCCATTGTCATAGGGCAAGCTTTACATTGTCCACATCTGTGGTGCCCATTAACAGGGGGGATACCCCAAAGTGTTGATTGTCTGTCTCTTGTTTCCATAGGTAATAGTGACTTGACCACATATTCCCTCACATTCTTACCCTTCCTGAAGGCATGCATATGGGGTTCCATGACCCCTACCTCGTCTGCCACCAGGTGCCAATTTCGGTTTATGATTTTTTTGATCTCATTACTTCTTGTGCAAAACGTGGTGACACATACCAATCGTTCTTGGTCAGCGATCGCTCTCTGTTTAGGTTCAAGGAGGAACTCCCTGTGGTTGAACCAGGCCCATTTACGGGCTTTCTTGAGCTAACTCACAGGGTAACCTCTCTCGGTAAGGCGTGTCATCAAGTCTACAGACTCTTCAAAATAATGCTCTTTTTTAGTGCAGTTCCTACGCAACGTCAGGAATTGGCCGTAAGGAAGGTTATCCCTGAGGCTGCGAGGATGATGACTAGAGTATCGTAGAAGTGTGTTTCTTTGGGGCGGAGCTTGCTCGCGACCAAGTCGGCCGCTTGAGCCTTGAGCTCCGTAACGCCGTATCACTATCCTCAAATTATCCGACAGCACTTCACTAACCACTTTCTCCCCAACAGAGACTTGGCCGTCGGAGCCCGCCCGTGTGCCGAGGAGCGAACCCTGGCGCCTCTCCGACCCACCGTTCCGGAGATATTGTCGTGAGTGGCTGGCTGGCGGTTAGGCCCGCAATCCCCTGACCAGAGTGGTGCTGAGAGCGGAGTTACGTCTGCTGACGTGCGGCGTAACGACCCGCGATCCTGCAGGCACTGGGGAGCCTCGGACACCCGGCAGTGATCGCCGCTCGGGACTGGCCCCGGGGCTCGGAGCGACGCTGGAGGGACCATCGTGGCCGTGAACTGGAGAGGCGGAGCGGCGTCGGCGGAGACGCACCCGCCGCGAAGGATTGCCATTGACACCCCCGACCGCGAGATCACGAGCGCGGGCAGAGGTACGGAGCGGCGCGTCTGCTGAAGTGGCGCGGCGTTGAGGGACACTGTGGAGCCCAAGTGAGCCTGCCCGATTTTGTAACTGTAAAAGCCTGGGGCGAGGCACTTTTAGAGGGACCGATTACAACGAGGGTACGCCATTGCAGTAGGGCGGCAGCTGGAGCGCGGCGCCCCTGGATACATAGCGAGACGCTGAGGCTCCCTGAGACGTGTCTGAACAGAGAGCGGCGGTGTGAAGCCCGCTGTGGATCGCTAAACATAGCTTTGGCCTGGCTGTATACCCTGCTGGCTCGGGGAGCCTGAGGGTGGCCTATTGGCGGAATACCAGCTACGCCTGAGGTCAGTGTGGTACAGGAGCCTACACCCTTCACGTGGATACAGCGAGACAGACTGAGGGCTTGCACCGGTGAAGCTGAGGGCAGAATCTAAACTAACTTAAGTACACACCTGCGAGATGGGACCTCGGAGGTGAAACACAGGCCGAGACCAAGGGCAGAGAGAGTACCTTAGGGCGGCAGCGTAGTACCCGGCAGGCGCCTGAGCCTCACCCAGGGTGGGCAACGTGGGACTCCACACATGACCACACTGTCCTAGAGCCCGGGAGGCTGGATCTGGAGGGAGGAGCAGCCCTCTGAAGACGGACCTGCTGCACTACACACTGAGGGACACCCGCCTGGCTAGCTGGAGAACGCAGACGGCGATCGCCAGACGCACATAGCGCTAGACCTGACTACGCTGGGGACAGGAGGCTGGTGCAGTGTGCTGCTGAACCCCTGACTGGCGAACCCATCCTGCCTCCAACATGGGTAAAGTGGATAGAGCACAATCTAAACTCTCCGAGCAGAAACGCTCGAAATCGCACGACGCCACCATAGACGAGGCTTCCAGGTCACACACCCCCTTTGAAGACGACTCTGGCCCGGATATTCACAATATGCTCCTGTCCATGGAAAAGAGCTTGCAAAGCGGCATTGCCTCCCTAGGCACGAAAATGGACGCTCTCTCCTACAGGATGGACAGAATGGTGGAACGTCTGGACAAACATGCGGAACGTTTGGACATGTCTGAAAGGAGACTCACGGAGGTAGAAGAAGCGCACACTACGTTGGATTCGGATCACAAGCAACTAGGGAAGGTTATACGCGTCCTTCAAGATAAAACAGGATTTGGAAGCCCGCTCGCGTCGCTGCAACTTGAGAATTACTGGCCTGCCGGAGACGACCTCTACTGGTAATATGGAACAATTTATTGAAAAACTACTGATCACACTTCTGGGGGAAGGCGTTTTCTCCAATATGTTTGTGGTGGAGAGAGCACATCGCTCCCTGGGCCCACGTCCGCCTCCGGGAGCTCCGCCTCGACCAATTATTGCAAAGCTGCTCAATTACCGGGACAGAGACGCGGCGCTACGTCTTGCACGGGAAAAGCAAGCACTGATGTATGAAGGCTCTACAATATCGCTCTATCCGGACTTCACTATTCGTGTGCAGGAGGCACGCAGACAATTTGCTCCTATGAAAAAACAACTGCGGGACTTGGGCTTGGACTATGCTATGCTGTATCCTGCCAAGCTACGAATAAATAGGCAAGGTCAATCCCACATTTTCACGGATCCGAAGGTCCTGCAGAAGGCCCTAAAAGGTTGGTCCAAAGAACAACGCGGGAGCCCGGACCGGCACCTGCTCGACGAAGCGGCTGGAGGATTGATGGAAGAACAGGACTGAAACAGATGAGCACCCGCTATATGATGAGTATAATAGGGGAGCATCGAACGATGGGAGATCGGGGGGTCCTGAGGGTGGAATGCCTGTTAATTGATGATTTCAGGTTTGTTTGCACACTGTCGAACTATGTTAGTACTTCACCTGTGACATTGTGGAATTGTTTGCAGCACACGGGCAGGGCGGGACCCAGTGAATAGCACGTGCTACCCGGCCCAATTAGTATGAATGCCGAAGTGATAGTGACCTAGGGCTCCAGGCACAGATTGGGATAGAGAGTCAGCGTAAGTGGCGCGGCGCTCTACTACGCAAACAGGGGAGGTTTAGTCGAAGATGCTGTATAACTTAAGGAGATGGCGTACGTGAGGCGGTGCAGAAGAGTGTTTGCATTTTTCTCCTGTTCATCGTGCAACCTCCGCCCACGAGTGCCACACACCAGAGTCGTAATTGTTGATTTGGGGGGGGGTAGCGGGGGGTTGAGTGGGTGTTTTTTGGGATGCTGCGCGACCAAGTTGGGGGAGGTCTGCTGTGGGTGGGGGGAGGGAGGGGAAGGGATAATGTTAGATTGTATTGGTTGATTGCGGTTTTATTATGCTCTACACATGATGCACGCACTACATACGCGCTGCGCAGGTCAGGAAACATTATGGGACCGAAACACAGTATGACGACACCTAGCGAGGCTAATGCTCCGAAGCTGATAGACTCCCTCCGCGCACTGTCGTGGAATGTTCGAGGGCTTAATGACTACCGTAAACTGCGTAAGGTGTTGAGCTATTTGAACAGGCAAAACATAGATCTGGCCTTGCTCCAGGAGACACATCTCCCACAGACTAGCGTGTTGCTGCGTGGTAGGGGATTGCTGGGCAATATTAATACCTCAGGATTTACGACACATGCACGGGGGTGCTGACCTGGGTTAACCCTAGATCTGAATACGCGATTGAACAGCTGCACTCAGATAGTGAAGGACGTTTTGTGATCTCTAGATGTCGAGGCAGGGGCATGGACTTGATTATAGTGAATGTATGCGGTCCCAATTATGACTGCCCCGAGTTTTTCACGACATTGGCAACTACGGTGTACCGTTTCCAGTGCGCACAGTTTCTCTGGGGAGGAGATTTTAATTTGGTGAGAAATCCCGACCTCGACAGGTCGGCAGGACCGGCGAGGAGGCCTGTAGCGGCTGCGCGAGCGTTGGAGAGTGTCATGGTTAGCAGGGACCTTTGTGATGTATGGCGAATGCGCTATCCTGACAAGGGAGGGTTCACGCATTACTCTGCTTATTATAATTTACACACTCGCATAGATTACTGGTTAGCTACTGAGTCGCTAATGGAGCAGGTCCGTCATTGTCTGGTACTCCCACGTACGCTCTCGGATCACTCGCCGCTGCTGCTGGTCCTGGCCACTCCTAAGAAATCTATACCGCCATTCACATGGCGCTTTCTCCCTTACTCATTACTCGACCCCCTCTTCAAAGAGGAACTGGCAGACGCCATAGATACGTTTTTCACTACCAATATTGGATCAGTGGATAGCTTCCAGATCGTTTGGGAGGCTTTCAAAACGTATATTCGTGGAGTAGCCATGGCTAAACACTCGGGGGTTCTCCGCTCTATACGGCAGAGGCTAGCGGATCTAGAACAGAAATTGGGGGACTTGGAGTTTCGTCAGGTGGCTGGTGGGGGCGAAGAGCTCGCAAGTGTAATAAAGGACACGCTAGGTGAATACCAGGACGCTGCAGATAGCGAAGTTAAACATCTGGGCAAGTACGCTACAGCCCGTACATACGGGGAGGGGGACAGGCCGGGCTCGGTATTGGCACAAATTCTGAAGGTTAAGCGCGGCAAAACGCTGATCTGTGAAATTAGGTCTGCGGAGGGAGCAATGCTGACAGACATTGCGGAAAGGTTTAAACAGTATTATTCGGACTTATATACTTCTCGCTCGTCAGGCACGGACGAAGAAATACTTGATTATTTAGAACATACTAAATTGCCATTCCTCACCAACATGCACAGAGAGTTCCTCATGTGCCCCATTGAAAAGGACGAAATCACGGAAGCACTGGCGGGAATGAAAACCACTAGCGCCCCAGGGGCGGACGGCCTCACAGTCGGCTTCTATAAAACGTTTCTCGACTTATTGCTCCCCCATCTTTCGGCGCTATTCGATGATATGTGTGTATCAGGTACAATGCCTCGGACTATGAGAGAGGCAATCATAGTCGCCATCCCCAAACCGGGCAAGCCCCCGGAGGAATGCGGTTCTTATCGCCCCCTTTCACTGCTAAATGTGGATACCAAGATATTCGCTAAAATATTAGCCAACCGCCTAGCCCCCCTATCTTCGGTGTTGGTAGCGCCGGAGCAGGCTGGGTTTATCCCTGATAGGAATCTTACTTATAACCTGCGCACTGTGTTTGGAACCATGCAGCACGTTAAACAAGATACTAAGGCAGTTGCGGTCTTCCTTGATATGGAGAAGGCCTTTGACTCTGTAGAGTGGCCTTTCATGCGGCAAGTGTTGAATAGGGTGGGTCTGGGGTCAGTCTTCCTCCAGCTGATTGGCGTATTGTACAATGCGCCCACAGCGCGGATCAGGCTGGGCAATCTGGTTACGGATTCCTTTGCTATAACCAGGGGGACTAGACAGGGCTGCCCACTGTCTCCCATGTTGTATGCCTTGGTTGCTGAGCCACTGGCGTGTGCTCTCAGAGAATATCATGGACATAAAGGTATTAGTTTCCCGACCTATAGGATAATAGTGTCTACATATGCGGACGACACCTTATTATATGTTCGCGACCCGGAACACAACCTTTCTTCTGTCCTTAGGGAAGTGGTACACTTTGGTGCGCTATCGGGCTTACGGGTCAATTGGCCTAAGTCCATTGTCTTCCCGCTCACCCCGGTCACGGCAAAATTTGAGATGGACTACCCTTTACAATGGACCACAGATTCGATTCGGTACCTAGGTATTCGTCTACACACAGACTCAGAGACCGTGCTTAGAGAGAATTATGGCATTGCCATAGATAAACTGGAGGACGACGTTGAGACCTGGATCCGGCTGCCGTTGTCGCTCATCAGCCGCGTTTCCATCATGAAAATGGTGATATTGCCCAGATTTCTGTTCCTCTTTACGAATATTCCTATAGTCTTACCACGCTCCTTTTTTCACAGAGTTAATAAATCAATGATAAAACTGGCTTGGGCGGGTAAACAGGCACGTGTGCAATGGCGAGTACTCACATTGCCATATCATATGGGGGGACTGGGCGCGCCAGATTTTGATTTATATTATAGAGCAGCACAAGGAGCACAAGCACATTATTGGATACATGGTGCGTCTGACGTGCCGTTTCTCCGTATGGAAAAACTATTTGCCGAGCCACTCCCCCTCCCAGCCACGTTATTTGAACCCACGGACCGGAGAACCGGAATTATGGACTCCATTAACTCGACACGCCACGCCTGGCATAGTCTATTGCAATTACAGGCGGGGGCTCTGCTGTATTCACCTGCTATGCCGATCGAATGGGCACTGTGGATAGCCCCCTGCAAGGACGGTGGGGTTATGCGAGCGCTGCACACATTGAACATTGCCACGGTGGGAGACCTGTTTCAGGATGGAATGGTTAGGACGTGGGAACAAGCGGCGAGTGTGGCAGAAGCTAGCACCTTGTTACAACAATTTCAGTTTCATAGAGTGCGCAGAGCTATGCGCGAATTGCTGGGGGAGGACTTGAGCGAGCCCCCGGAGGTGCCGGAACTGACCTATATTATAAAAACTAAGTCTCCCCGTACGACGGTCTCCATCATATATAAATTAGCTATGTCTCATAGAGCAAACCAATACATGACGGCCAGGCGGGCCTGGCAAAGAGACCTCCAACTAACAATTGATGACTCTATGTGGAATTACTGCTGCACTAACACTAGGCGCAACTCATTACACGGCAGGCATAGACTAATTCACTTCAAATACATCAATAGAGTATATTATACCCCAGAGAGGCTACATAGATACGGGTTAAGAGAGGACGCATTCTGCGACAGATGCCATGCCCCTACTGCGGACTTTATGCATCTAGCGTGGCAGTGTCCGGGAGTATTTAATTATTGGGAGGCCATTTTCCGAGAATTGGGTAATGTGGTAGACGTGGAGCTCACACCTGATCCCGCAATCGCCCTTTTGGGGTACTCTAAAACCCTGCCTAAAGCAATATGTAAGCTAGTGGATATGGGGCTGCTCATGGCAAAGCGCAGGGTGGCAATGTGTTGGATGAGAGGCCCTGTTCCTACTGTAACACAGTGGTCACATGATATGCTTTATTGCTGCACACAATCGGAGAATTTTAGTGAACTGCTCCAGCCTCGAAGCAGGCCTAAGAACTTCTGGGGACTATACACAGCATATATGCTTAATAGGACTGTGGAGCCTGGAGACGTGGCGTCGGCAGAACCTGAGGGGTACATTTAACGCCTTAATCCACCAAATTGCAGTTGGCGGTAGACACGTCACGAGGCTAAATTTAATGTGAGACCCGAGGAACTAGCAGTTAATTAAGATGGGAACTCTGGAGGATTTGGGGACAAACGGAGGGAGAGATGTCGTATAGATTTGTTACATTCTTCTATTACACCCGCTGGGTGATAACATGCGCTGATCATATTCCTGACCGCAGCAAGCAACGACAATATTTATGTTAATTGGCCTTGGGTGCATCATTGTTATGATTTATATGTGGTACATGGAACGTATTGGATATATAACGCTGCCTGCCCCTTGGGATGTTGGCCTCAAAGCTGTGTAAAATTTCTCCTGTTATCAAGCCGCCGGCCCCAGGGTTGTAGGCAAAAGGCTGTGTATGATTGCGCAATTTCCCTGCAATAAAATAAAAAATAAAATAAAAAGAAGTGTGTTTCTTTCACTGGTTTTTCTGTACAGGGTGGTATACAATCTGTCCTCGTCCACACTAATCGAAATGTCCAAAAAGTTAACCATATGTTTGTTAAATTCAAGTGAGAATTGAATGTCCTCTGAGCGGGCATTGAGTCATGTATGAAAATCTTTCAGTTGTTGTTCATCCCCTGTCCATACCACCAAGACGTCGTCAATATAACGTCTTCACACATCAATGTGTTCCCTATAGGGGTTCTGATCGCTCTGTACATGGGTATGTTCATAATTATCCATGTAGATAATGGCTAAATTAGGCGCAAAGCTGGCTCCCATCGCCACTCCACTAGTCTGGAGATAGTATTCCCCTTGAAAAAGGAAAAAGTTCTTTGTCATAGCGATCTCTAGTAGGTCCACTATGAACTCTGTGGGAACCTGGTGTGGTCCGGGACGGTCCTGAAGGACTGTCTCAATGATATTAAGTGCCGCTCTTTGGGGAATATTCGTGTACAGGGATGTTATATCCATGGTGACTAAAATTTGGTTGTTGGGGTTGAAGGGTCGATTATCGACCATCCTAATGGTTTGCATGGTATCTCTTAGATATGTTGTGGTATTCTCTGCAATAGGTTTAAGAAACACGTCTATAAATTTGCACAATGGTTCCAGGATGGATCCACAACCAGAAATGATCGGTCTCCCGGGTGGATTGTGCATGCGATTATGGATCTTAGGTAGTGTATATATCGTGGGCATCCTAGGTTGCTTATTATTCAAATACTCATACTCATGGTTAGAGAGGAACACTTCTTGTAGTCCTCTATTAGTGACATGTCTGATAGTATCAGCAATCTCCTTGGTGGGGTCTGTTCTCAATTTTCTGTAATTACCTTGTACTTCCAATTGGGTCAAGATGTCTTTTTTGTAGTCCTCTGTGTTCTGGATAACTATTGCCCCTCCCTTATCAGCAGGTTTCACAACTATGTTCGTATTGCTATTGAGGGATTCCAAAGCCAGGCGTTCCGACTTTGTGGTGTTGTATTTTACATAACGTTTCTGTGACAAAGAATTCGTAATGTCACGCATTACTACCTGCTCATAAGCTTCCATAGGTAATAGTGACTTGACCACACAGTCCCTCACATTATTACCCTTCCTGAAGGCATGCATGGGGGGTTCCATGACCCCTACTTCGTCTGCCACCAGGTGCCAATGTCGGTTTATGATTTTTTTGATCTCATTACTTCTTGTGCAAAACGTGATGACACATACCAATCGTTCTTGGTCAGCGATCGCTCTCTGTTTAGGTTCAAGGAGGAACTCCCTGTGGTTGAACCAGGCCCGTTTACAGGCTTTCTTGAGTAAACTCACAGGGTAACCTCTCTCGGTGAGGCGTGTCATCAAGTCCGCAGACTCTTCAGAATAATCCTCTTTTTTAGTGCAGTTCCTACGCAACCTCAGGAATTGGCCATAAGTAAGGTTATCCCTGAGGCTGCGAGGATGATGACTAGAGTATCGTAGAAGTGTGTTTCTACCTTCAGTACATCGAACACAAGCCACCAATATCGATGTATGAGCTTCTTATTTATGCCCTTCCCCACTAGGTACATATGCCCTGCTTCTTTGGTTGAATAGAAATACCGACCTTGTACAACACCAAGGTCTACAATTCTGCACCACGAAAGACAATCGTGCTAACATCAATGAATGTTACCTATATCGATAGATGAGCATTATGTTCATGCCTCTCTTACTAGGGACATATGTCTTGCTTAAATATACATACCTACTTTGCTAATTGCACATCACCGAGGTTAACAATAAATTTTGTACCACCGAGACTATTGCGCTAATAACCTCGATGAACAGCACAGTGGTTTGGCCTCCTTCTACTGGGTGCAATTGTAAAGTAAAATTGTAAGGTTTTATTGCTTGAAAATATAATAACCTTGCCAATTGTTTTGTATTTTGTATGTACTTTGTTTTTATCCTTGTTAGGTGCTGTGTTAGTCAATATCTGTTCTTTCTGAATTTGACATGCCTCGTTTTATGCTAATGGGATCTCTCTGTAAATATACCATTATTCTGTAAACTACTTAATTCTGGCCTGATCATCCGTTACACAAATTTAATTTAATTGAGCTTCGTCTTTGATTAACATAGGACAGAATAGTCTTTCGTTCCTTTTCTCGGCCGCTTCGTTCGTGTTCGAACGGCAGCCGTTGAGCGGCGTTCAGTGACACGACGCCTTGACGGCGACGTGCATGCTCGGCCAAGTAGACATTAGGGACACTCCCATCCCGAGTTAGTTCTCTACCAACTAGCGAGGTGGCTACTTCGTTCCGGGATCCGGTTTTATTGAGGTGAGATACTAGGCGGGAGGACCCCCTTCTTTAAATCTGTGCAGGCACATCCTCTCGTTAATTTCACGGAGGAATCCCTTGGCACCTTACTAGAAGGCCTTGTATTTTTCTTCACAGATGGCGATTGATTCTCCATGAGCAATTATCTTATTAATTGGAACCCCGCGAAAATTGTACATATTGACCCTAGACCGTAATGCGCGTGCGGGTAAGCGACCCTTTGAGTATTAGTTTATCTGAGTGGGCGCTTTGTCTTTTATATCACGCTGGGGTCCGATAATGAACTTTGGTCTTATTTGCAGATGGCGATTGGTTCACTTTCTCTGGATACGTTAGTGAATATGGATCCCAAATAAATACCTTCTTATGAATATTGATTTATTAGGTCATAATCCGCTACGTGAGTGCGGGTAAGCACTAATTAATTTAGTTCCTTGGTTTATTATATCCCCCATTAAGTGTCGGTTTCTGATGTGCACCCCCTCATTCCTCTTTCAGGCTTCACTATCCCGGAAGCCCCGATCTGCGAGCATCCAGATTAGGTTAGTTTTAGAGGCACTTTCAGGCCTTAAATCATTTACTATACACATTCTGGCATTGACACATGCAAACGGTTTTCTTTTAACTTTAGGTTGTCTCCTACCCTTCCATCCCTTGTCCTGATGAAGACCCGCCAGCTGAGGAACTAATTACCCTCCTTGTCTCTAAGTCGGGTCGAAACGTCGACGCTTACCCCCTAGTGGGCCTGGACCACGCATCACCATTACCCCGCCCGAGTTACAGATGATATTTTTCTGTTGTTTGCAAATCAATTATATCAACCTCTTGATAATGAACTCATTGTGGACAGGCCTTATATAACTGGTTTTTTGATTAGTTGTAACCAGCTATATGTTTTTTGTACTGATTATAAGGTTGTTTTTGAATACTTTTGAATTTGCTTTCTTCTCCTAATTTTCACCTACCTTTTGTACGAGCACCTTCTTTTCACACCCCTCTTGGAGCAACCTCTCCTCTTTGACTATGAGCATGGTAGAGCGTCTACCAATTGTTTAAATGAATTTGAAAACAATAAACCAATGTTTTTATACAGCTAAATAGATGCCTAACCTTTGTGTATATTTGGTGCACATCTAAAACATTGTGTTGGGATTTAGCGAACCCACTTTTGCTGACTGTATGCATGCAGAAAACTGTAGTCAAATCATAACTTTACTAAAAACTGTGTCTTGTCTGATAAAAAGGTCCTGGACCAATTGTTTTCCGTACGAAACAATTAAACGAAGCACACTATTTATGTGGAAAAGCTGTGTGATGTGGATCTGTGTATACTGAACTGCTGTGTTAAGTGCTCTGAATGAAACTACAATGTCATGATCTTGACGTGAAGCAACATGTCATACTGTGGCAACACATTACCCTCAAAGTATTGGGCAGACAAATCCTTCATCATCAAGATTACAATACATTATGATTGTTATGGTGCAATGTCAATACATGTCAACAGCACCCTTAGAAAGTTGTTAGCCCCTTTGACACCACATTCATGGAACAATGGGAATATGTGTAACTAATTATATTGTTCACGCTCCGCAATTATGAAGATTGTCAGCAAGTCAACTTTTTCACAACCATATGTACTTCCATTACAACACTTGTGTCTCTTAGCTTTTATTCCTAGGAGCTTGAAACCTGCTTTCATGTCTTACACTGCAGATGTGTTGAGGATGGTCATAATTCTTTCTTCCCACACCTTGAGGTAGAGCTTAGGCGGAGAACTAGTTGCCCTACTTTAGTGCTTGTGCTTGGCAACTCACTTAAGTAGTTTGGACCCTGTTTTAATGCACTGCTCTCAAAATCAAGTTGATATGTTTATTCAGTATTGATTTTGTCCATTGTCTCCTTCCACAGGGATATCTTTGTATGTTTTTGGTGGCATTTTCACCATGAGTTGGCATATTAGACGGTCACTGTGACTTACCACTACCTTGACAGGGACCTCCAGCTCAGGATCCATATACTTGCATTTCCTTTCCCTGCTTGGGTCCATGATGGTATACTATGACAGCTGAGCGATATCAGAGGATGGCAGTAGATTCTGGTTGTCTTTTTTCAAGGTGCTTCGTTCACACAATATGAATGCCCGAACACTCCCACACTGAAAGAAGTTGTTGGTGTATTTTCCGGGTGTCCTAAGGTAGTTTTGTGTGTTGCTCTGACTGCTTCTCTTCTCCAGGGATTAATTCCCTCACTCCAGGAACTTTCAACGCCTGAAAATAGGCACTCCCTAATATATTGTGCATGTGCTATTTATCGGGTGCAGATTTGGTATTGAACACGTGCGTTAAATAATGATTCCATGGTAAAAACTCATAATCAGTGTTATTTAGCACGTGTTGTTTACCAAACCCTGTGGAATCGGAATTTACCCTATCTACAAGTGTTGTGGTTTTTACCACTCAACTCGTAATCGAGGCCTAAGTATAATGTTACACATTGCCCTAAAATTATCGCCCCTGCTTTTAACTGCTACACAGGGAAAGAGGAGTAATGGGGGAGCCAAACATAACATGGCCTCTCCTTGTTGTCCCAAATGTACAATATTTTTTTTTATCTGGCCTCTGACCACCCACTCACACCATTCTCTGTGCCTTCCCTTTCCTCTGCTCCAGAAATTGTGCTTCCTGCTTTCCAATACGACGTGCCAACATGGCTTTTGGTACCCACTGTTGCTACTCATAGAAGTGAATTACTGTATTTAGATTTAGTCTCTATGAGAGCCATGCATGACGACAGTATAATCTTCTTGGTACAAGGTCTTTTATAAATCCCTTTCTAGCTCGATAACATCATCATTTCAGAACACTAATCTATATAGATGAATCTAATTCCACTCACCATTTCTTTCCATCATTTTTTGCTGTTGGTGTGGAAAAGTGAGACATTAAGTGTGAATTATGGTTAGCAGTGCTAGCATCATTTGTGCAGATTTATGTTAATATGTCTTAATCCCTACAGAAGCATTGCAGATATGAGATCATAAATTTCAGAACTCTTTCTCTCCATCGCTTGCTTTGGAGTCAGCTGAAGCATTTAGAAATGTATTGTGTATTTCTGCAAACATCCTGAACTCACTGCTAAATCATCGTCTTTGACACTTTTTAACTCGTATGATCACAATAAATATGAAAAGCCCATGCATCAATCACGTGTGCACTCACATTTCTTATCAATGTCTCACCTACTCCAATAATTATATTATTAGGCTGCTCAGTGGTTAAAACATCCTTGTCTCTTTGTATATACTAGTTTTATTTGCAGCTATAGTGTGCTCCGAATAAGTATCTGAAAACAGTAAAACCGAAAAACACACTTGTAGTGAAGAGTACAGTAAACAGTAGTAGTGACCAAGATGTTTCAAGACCTCCCCACACCCACTTTAACACTTTCTGCTAGAGAATATTATGCACTTTGTAAGTGCTTGTTTTGTCAATATCTTTGCAAAAATTAATTGTTAGGGAAGATGCTAGGTGTGAATAAATCTAAAAAAGCATTTTCGAAGACCAAAAATGTTTTTTGATTTCAAAAAGCAAACATTGCCATAAAAGTCCTTGACATTTCAGGGAACTACTTTGTGTGTGGATGTGTCCCTTGCAGAATGCCGTCACTAGCCAGTGCTGGCTTGGCCTTTTATTCCACATGTACATTTCCCGATAGGCGAGAGCCCTTGGAGGCCGGTTTTGAAAGCCCAGGGCCGCTCCTGGTGCCTCTGACACTTTCCCCAGGTCCCTGAAGGTAACTGCAGCAGGCAAGGGGAGGCTCCATGAGAGAGAGAATCAGAGGGAAGGAGGGAGAAGATAAGCATAAATCTCTCAAAGAAGGAGAAGAGAGGGAGGAGAGAAGAAGAGTGAGAATCGATAGAAAGAGAGAGATTTGGTGAGGAGACGGAGGGAGTGGGGCTGGTTTGAGCATTTTGCTACAGCTGCTTTTGGTTCCTCAGTCTGACCCTGCCAATAGCCTGTGCCGTATAATGAAGTAGCAGACGAAAACGGGAATGACACAACAACAGACCAATGGACCAAGGGGCTAAAAGTCCCTATTAATAAGTATATTATACATATGATTTACAAAAGGTCGTGGCTAATGTCGGACCCAAAAAATAAGTTGTGGCAGCTCTCGAAGGGAAAGAAGACTTCTATTGTGCGAGATAGTACCACACATTGGACAATTCACCAGAATTGTCTCACTGACCTTTTTTCAGATGCAGTATTTACATTACCGCAATCAGGATATGTGGTATTGCTATATATTGAGACCATTACATTTTCATATTGTTTATTAAATAACAAACAATCCAGAAAGGAGCATTACATAAAACGTCACCAGTAAGTAATATCAAATGCCTTATGAATGTTTTCTTCTGGACTATATATTGAAACTCTGTTATACTCCCAAAAATCTTAAATTGGCTTTCACATTAACTATAAAAAAGTAAGACTACCCCACTCCCTTCTAGGGAGTATAAGAGTAAAAGGATAGACGATGGAGAACATGGCGACCGCGTTCTGAGCGGCCGCTTGCACCCGGAGCTTCCCTCTCCTATCCCGTAGCGGAATACCGTCTTACCTGCTCTTGATGAGGTTTTGAGCGGTTGGAGGATTTCTGGGTTATTTCTTTGCCTCTCAGCTGACGGGGCTCCCCAGTCTGGAATGTGTTGCGGTGCCTCTGGCTTTGGCTGCTCCTCCTGCCTGCTACGCTGGGACGAGGCCGCCCTGGAGCTTCGGAGGGATCACAGAGCGGCGGCGCGCGGGCTCCTCCGGGTCGGCGGAGGCAGCGCCAGAAACAGCAGTTTGCTTGATCCAACAAGGCAGGGAGAGAGAAAGCTGGAGACAGTTTCTAAGGAGCTGGTTTTCCCCTCTGTGGCAGCCATCTTTGCTTCCCCTGTCTCCTCTCCTCCGGAGGGGATACTTTCGGAGTCGGCGTCGGTGTCAGCGAGGGAGGCACGACGGCTTGCTGGAGCACAGGAGAAACAGGTTTGCTCCCCGCAGCAGGGGAGAGCATTTTTAGAGGTTTTTGGGGGCTCAGCAACGGCCACTAGAGGGGGGAAAAAGAAAAGTAAAAAACGTGGGCGGGCTGTTCCGGCTCTTTTGGGTATCAGGAAGACTGGTAATTTTAACAAACCACATCCTGAGGAGCAGCCCAAATTTCAATCACCAGAAGGCTCCCAAAATCTCCAACCTCTATTGATTGCACGGCTTTTTAGACCTACCAGGTAAAAGGAAGGAGTATAAAACCTGGGAGGGCTAAAAGCAACTCCCTTGACAGCAAAATCAGGATTACCCCGTCGCTAAGGTCGTATTTTAAAGTACTACCTGAAGTTCTTGACATCACGAAGAAGGGAAGTGCACTTAGTGCTTTCAGAGGGGGATTTAGTGGGCCTTCTACGACAAAACTACCAACTGCCAATATGGAGCCGGTAAGCCCTCTACCCCCCCAGACGGGACCCCAGGCATAACCCCAGGTGGAACCTGTAGCTTCAGCCCCTGATAATATGTCTGAGATAGTGCCAGAAAAAGAGATGGATCTGGTGGTTCAGAGTTTTGTTGGAGCTGCTGGCTCAGAGTGTGGAGGGGTAGAGAAAAGTCTTAAGCTCCTAGATACGGGAGGGCCCTAAGTAGCCTCGCTGGAATCACTTTTCGCTACACTGTCAAATGACATCAAGAAAGGCTTTTCTGTCTCGGCCGCAAACCAGGGAGAGATAAGGAGCGCCTGTGAGTCCCTGGAAAGGAAGGTAGATCTATTAAATATCAGGACTGAGACATTAGAGAAGACGGTTGGAGAATTGAAAAATAATCTCGGGGTTGCGGAGGTTGAGATCCAGACACTTAAACGGGAGGAGGCAGCTATTCGGGACCGAATGGAGATGCTAGAGAACAATTCTCGTAGGAACAACCTCCGCCTATTGAATATTCCAGAAGGGAAAGAAGGGTCTGACCTCAAATCATATATTATCTCTGTGCTCAAAGAAGCTTTGCAATTTGAGGAGTCAGAGGCAACCCTAGAAATGGATATACAGAGGATCCATAGAGATCCGTTTAGCAAGAATCCTAATAGAGTCAAACCAAGAAAAATTCTTGTTAATTTCCTCACGTATTCTTTAAAGGAAAAAATTCTCAATTTGGCCTTGAAAGCTAAAACATTAAGGGTTGGGGATTTCTCTTTCGAAATTCGCTCGGATCTTGTCAAAGCTACCCTTGAAAGACAGTGGGAACTTGGCAGGAGGATGGACGATTTCAAGAAGCTTGGTGCAGTTGCACAATTGAAATTTCCTGCCTTCCTAAAAGTTATGCACAACAATAAAATGCACAATATAAGATCAGTGCGGGAGGCAGATGAGCTGCTGGGGTCCATCAGTAAGGGAGTCCCATAGGAAAGAGCTACCTACTCTTTGGTCATGATCAGGGCGGGGTAGAGGGCTGCCCTTGCTACTTGTGTCTCTCTCTTCTTTCTCCGGGTTAGGTATGAGATAAACCAAATAGAGAAGTATGAGTGGTGTGTCGAGAAAAATTGGGGCGATTATTTCCCAGTTTCTAGTTTCTAGTTTCTAGTTTCTAGTATACTTATATTCCTCTCTTTCTTTTTTGGTAAGGGTGTAAATTATGTGGTATTTGAACCTTTTTTTTTTTCTACACGGGATTGGGACGGGATGGGTTGGGCAGCTTTGGGGTGCAACACCTGGACTACATCTGTCTAGATTTATGGGGAAAGGGTTCTCCAGGGGGGATCAGTTGTGTGGGTGGGGGGATGGGGAGCACCGGGGCATAAAAAATAAAAATACCTCATTCGCCATATTTACATCAGGCTTAGCTCAAATAGCTGTGGTTCGACTGCAAGGGATTAGGTGTTGGTTTTCTCGGGGCTTATTGTTGGATGAGGGCCTCAGACTTAAGCTACCATGAAAACATTACAGATATTATCCTGGAATGTCAATGGCTTGCGCGTGAAGTCTAGAAGAGCTAGGATTTTGCAATATCTTAGGGACTCTCCAGCGCAGGTCATTGTCATCCAGGAGACACATCTTCTTAAGGAAGAGACCCGGGAAATCTTTAAAAACCAAAAATGGGTGGACTCCTTTATTTGCACAAATCAGACAGCTAATATCAGAGGGGTCTTGATTCTCTTTAAAAAAACAAGTCAATGCCCAGATTATACAGCACAGGGAAGACCCATGTGGTAGATGGGTGATATTAAAGGCAATTTTAATGGGCATACCTCTTACCTTGGTTGGCTATTATGGCCCAAATCAAGACGATCTTTCATCCCTCAAAACAATTTTTTCGCATCTTTTAGACTTCCCAGAACCAGTTATTATTGCTGGAGACTATAATATAGTTCTCAATCCTAAACTTGACAAATCTGCTGGTAGCAGAGCGGCTGTCCCCTCTAGGTCCAGGGCATATCTCCAGAATATGATGGCACAGACGGGTATATGTGATATTTGGAGGGAGAGATCGGGCCAGCAGTTGGGGGTCTCATATCGAAACCTCAAATATCGACACAAGTCAAGGATTGACTATATTTTGGTCAGTTATAGCCTAAGAAGTAAGGTCAAAGACATTATCTATCTGTCGTTCCATCTGTCAGATCATTCGGGAGTAGTATTAGATCTTGATTGGGTGCAGGCCCAGCAGTCGAAAATTTGGACCTTCGACCGAACACTGCTCCTGGAGGAAGAAGAGATGTCTTTTCTGGCCCAGGAAACCGAAATCTTCCTTAAAATCAACCTAGGTACAGCAAGCACTACGGTGGTCTGGGATTCGTTTAAAGCCTTCGTGAGGGGTATTATTACTAGCAGGACGAGTTTTAGAAATAAAAAGTATAGGGAAGAGATTGCTTTTTTGGAGGCAGAAATGAAGGGCGCCGAGGCTGAACTAGATAGAGAGGCCACTTTGGGCGGATTACCAGCAACTTCGGATAAACTTAGTGAATTAAGAGAGCAGTTGGAGGGTATCCTTCAATTGAGGCTTATGCGTAGATGGGAGTCAAGTAAGATCGCCCATTTCGAGTATGGGGAAGGGGCTGGAAAGCTGTTGGCATGGAAGGCAAAAGCAGATAGACTTCGTAACCAGATAAAGGAAATTGCTGCAGGATGTGGAGTAGCTGCTCTGTCTTCGGATGAAGAAATTGGTGAGGCCTTCTTTAAGTATTTTCAGGACATATATCAAGAAGATTTAATAGAGGACAGGCCTAAAATCAAAGACTGGCTGAATAGAACAACTTTAGCATCTATAAGTTCTGAACAACAGGAGGGCTTAGAACAGAATATCACCCAAGAGGAAGTGAGGAAGGCTATAGCTGCTTGTAAGAGAGGCAAAGTGGCGGGACCAGATGGGTTACCCGCTGAGTTATACAGGTCTCTGGGTGAAGCCATTATCCCTATATTGACACAGCTATTTAACAAGATTCTAGCAGAAGGCCTAAAGCCTCCCGAGTCGTGGGACGATAACACGGTCGTCTTGATTTTGAAACCTGGTAAAGATCCTGCAAGTTGTGGGTCATATAGGCCCTTTTCGTTGTTAAATGAGGATTATAAAATCTTTACCTCAATTCTGGCGGCCAGGTTGGGGTCAGTCGCCGGGGACATCCTTCATTCAGATCAGAAGGGGTTTGTTAAAGGCAGACAGTTATCAGACCTCACATATGATCTTATAGGAGCTATTGACATTGCCTCCACGTACTCACTCCCTCTCGCTGCCCTGACTCTTGATGCCACCAAGGCTTTTGACAGGGTCAATTGGGTTTACCTGTCGGAAGTTATGGGGAAATTTAATTTAGGTAAAAAGTTTTGCCATACCATCCAATTGTTATATCAAGCCCCCTCAGCAAAATTGCTGGTAAATGGTAAACTGACAAAATCATTCAGAATCACTAGGGGGACTAGGCAGGGTTGCCCCCTTTCCCCTCTCCTTTTTGACATGTACACTGAGCCTTTTGCGCAGAGGCTTAGAGAAGATCTCAGCATTGTGCCTTTCAGGTATGGAGAGTGGGAAAGGAAGGTGGCCCTGTACGCTGATGACATTCTGGTTCTCTCTGAAGACCTAGAAACAACTCTCCCGGCAGTGATCGGTCTGGCACAGGAGTTTGGGCAAGTTTCTGGGTAAGAGGTGAATGCTGGGAAGACGGAGATTATGGTATGGAGCCTTGGGGGTAGTCAACATCAGGTCAGCACTAGTATGCGATACCTGGGGGTCAGAATTGTTCAGGACATTGCCAAAATTGCAGAAGTCAACTTAGTACGAGTGTCAAGGGAGTGCCAAAAGCAAATGAAAGCTTGGGTTCACCTCCCTTTATCTATTCTTGGGAGGGTTAATCTAATAAAAATGGTGGTGGTGCCAAAAATAACCTTTCTTTTTAACACCATTCCCCTACACTTCGATAAATCAGCTGTGGATAAACTACAGCAGGCAGTAAATTCTTTTATCTGGTCATACAGAACTACCAGAATAGCCTGGAAAAAGCTGAGGCATAGGAGAGAGAAAGGGGGTCTTGCGCTTCCTGACTTACAATATTATGCCTGGGCCTTTCAGTTCTCGCACTCTCGAATGCTCTTAAAAATGCATGTAAACACAGGGGTGGGAGGCATGTTCTTTGCTATGTTAAGGGGGGCCAAGTTACCGGAAGAGGGATTTTTGTTTAAATTCGGGGAACCAAAATTTTTCAAAAAGGTTAAATTAAAAGTCCTCCAGGCATTGATTAAATCATGGGCCAGAGTAAGGCGCCTTGTTGGTCTTAACTACTTTTCTAGCCTAGCGCTACTTTGGGATTCACCAGGCGCACCAGAATGTCTTCAGGACAGGCTTGCTTTACCACTCAGAGAAGCAGGGCTGAAAGTATGGGGCGAGTTGGTGGTAGGGGGAACACTAATCTCATGGGAACAACTAAGAGACAGAGTGGGAGCGGATCTCTCAAAGTTTAAATACATCCAGCTGCAGAGCTGGGTCCAAGCACAGCAAAGTCAGAAAAATTCGATAGGCTGGGGCAATGCTTTAGAACAACAACTAGTCGACAGGCCAGTGGGGAGGAGGGAGGTTTCTCACTGGTATTGGGCAGTGGAGGAGGCCGTGGATGGTGATTTTAAACTTGCAGAAGAACTATGGAGTGAACATCTTCCAAATCAACAATGTGAGCAACTTTGGCAGAATTCATTCAAGACTCTTTTCAGTATAGTAAGACCTGCCTGGTTGAGGAGAAACCATCTATTCACTGTCCACAAGGCCTATCTCTCCCCTTTAAAGCTGTCTAAATCTTCAAATGGGCCCCCGGTCAGCTGTAGGAAGTGTGGTCTAACTGAAGCCTCAGATGTGCATATGTTTAAAGACTGCCCGGCCATCGCCCTGTTTTGGGAAGAAGTTCGTAGGTCAGTGGAGTGTATTCTGGGAGCCCCAATCCAAATAGACCTGGCCCTTATAATTTTCGGACTTATCAACCAAGTCACCGGGTCTGCTAAATCTCTCTTATTTTATGCCATTTTGTTAGCCAGGAGGCAAATATGCAAGCGTTGGATTGAACCCTCCCCTCCCTTGCATTCTGACTGGCTGATGTCGATGGTTGAGACATCCAAGATAGACCTGTCCAGAGGTTGTAGCGCAAAAAAGACTGCCTTCTGGGACTTGCTGTCGAAATGGGCCAGGGCTTGACCAACTCGGAGATACATTTGGTCCTATGATTATGCCTCCCTGACACTCTTCGGACCGCGTTGGGCACCCCCCCCTTACATATATGCCAACGTAGGGGTCCATCAGGCTCTTGTGGGCTTAGCAGAAGAGTAACCTCTTCCCCTCTTCTCTGGGGGCAATAACATCTATGTCTGTCAATGTACCTATAGGCTGAAAGTACAGTGAGTCTCCAACCCAATGCCTATCTTTCTTGGCTTGCTAAGTATTGGTACGGATAGCTGGTTTGTTTATAAGAGGTCTGAGGCGAATGAGGAAAAAAAAAACAGGATAGCAGAGCCACAAATGAACAGTTTTGTACAAGTAACTAAACACCGCCCCCGCCCTTAGCAGCGGATAAGTTCCCCGTTGGCCTATTACACTGAGGTTAAACCTACCGCCACATGGGCGCGCTCCAAAGCACTCCACACACCTCCAATCTGGGATCTTCAAGTTCAAAGTCAGGCCATGGTTATCTTGGAGGGCCCTCGCTGAGTCAACGCGTGAGCAGAAGAAACTCTTCAATTGATGTTCAACTTGCAGTCTCTCCAGTTAATCCACCATGCAGATATTCCTCTATTGTTTATTTCCTGTGAAATGGACATCAACGCTTTGTTCCTAGCCAACTTCTGAGGATCAGGAAACAATGACAGTCTAGACTCCTCCCACTTCACCATCTCCTTTTGCACTATTTCCTGCAAACTTAGGTCTCTCAATTCAGTTAATCATCACTGCGCCACAGATACTCTCTTTAAGAATATTCAACTCTGGGGGGCTCCAAAAGTCTTTACCACAAATACCCTGCGATAGTGATAAAGACTGGGCCCACTTATTAAGTAACACTTACCCTAAGGTCTTTTTGTGCGACTTGAGGGGTGAGGAGAAAACATCTTAGTCCAATATCCAATTACATTGTAGCCAACATGGTTACACAATAACTCAGTTCGAAACCAAGTCTCAAGTAAGTAAGTTTTATTCCAGATTCGAATTCAAAACCAGATTAATGTAAACCAGTCTAAGCATAATAGTATAAAAGTACAATGCAAATAGGATGAAGCCAAATCTTCGGAAGCGGTTCACTCTAAATAACAAAAAGAAAACCACTAGTTCAATAATTGCAATATAAGTCATAAGGAAAAAGATTTTTGTATCAGATTGCAATCATTTCTTGTTAAAGATAAGCATGGAGTCCCTGTCTGTCCCTTCTCTACCCTGCCCAAAGTGGCAACCCTAAACTAAGAAAGATTAAGCTAAGAAGAAATAGGAAAAGGAAAACAGTTGTCAGCCATTAGAGCAGAGGTCTTCAAACTGGGGGGGCCTTAAGTGATCTCGGGGGGGGGGGGAGGTCTCTGGCCAAGAGAAGCATCTTGCTTTGTTTTAAGTGTTAAAAAAATGATCGACAGTAAGCCGCCTTGTAATGGGCCATCACTAACAACTTTTGTCATTATATGCTGACTGGGAGTATGTGTAAAAAAGGGTCACTAAGCTTAACTGCAATGTTTAAATATGTTTAAACATATTTAAACATTGTCAATTTAGCAGAATAATTGTGAAAAAATTGAGGAGGGGCCCAAGGATTTTCTTTTTACAGGGGGGGTGCGGCATTAAGAAGTTTGAAGACCACTGCATTAGAGGCTTCTGTAAAAGAAGCTCCAACATGGATCAAGTAGCATAAAGCCACAGATGTCAAAAAGGGGTCTGTACCTCAAGGCACCCTAAGCCAGAATGCTAGCTATCCCTCACTACGTTGCATCTTATTATCAATTGCATCCAAAGTACGTCCCACAAATCCATTTGGTAATTTTCTATTCCACCATTACATATACGTTTCTTCACACCCTCTTGTTATTCTCATGAATCATCCTGGCCGTCCTTGGTCCCGTCTCCTTCTCCCATGAGAACTCTCCTCCTATCTTGTTATCGCTCTCATTGTACCAGTTGCCCCTTCACATGCCTCACTATCTAATGAGAACAAAGACCTTCTTCTTTCTGCTAACGAAGCCTTATTCACCTGCAGCGGGAACACAAATTACATGTAACATTTCTACCGCCAAAATTTGAATGTTAAACTTAAACGTGAGCATGAATCCAAACGCAACTCCAGCCCACAAGTTAGGCTAAGTTGACAAGTGCAAGGGTTACATTTATGTGCACTCCCTTATACCCAAAAGAATCTAAACGTCTCTGCTCGTACCTCTAAAGTTAATACAGTAATAACATGATTATTTAATTAGGTTTCTAAGCACATGAATCCCATTCAGTAAACACAACACTATTTATCTTGTCTATAAACTTGGGTACAGACATTTGCACGAACAATCACAATTCTGTCAGTTAAGGTTCTAAACACACATATAAATTGTATTAAATTGCAGAGATCTCTTTATATATGCTATACTTCCATTTCTATTATTGACATTAGTCACACAGAATATAATCAGGTGCGGACTACATTGGATCATAATGCACCACTAACACGTCTTTCGGGGTGGAGTCAATTTAAAACTCCTCCGATAGTCCCAACAAAACGGTCAATGCTTGGTGACTCCCCTCTCAAGATTTAGAATTTTAAACACTTAAATGGGGAATAACCTGCAAAAATACTGTTTCTGCAAGTTTCACCTCATTTTTTGGGCTCTTTCCATGCTATGATGCAGTATTACTGTAGTTACCAATGTGATAATTACACAAATGTTTAAATCAATGTAATTCCAATTTTCTGCCCACTCTAAATTAGGTTGCTATCCCGATCGCCGTATTACAAGGCTATAATGCAACTTTAATGCATCAGATGGGATAGAAGCCATGTTTTTTTGGTTTTTTTTAAAACATATTTTATTAGTTTTAAGATATACAGTACAGGGTATTCAAATATCATGTGTCAACATTTCTTTGTAGCACATAACGATTATAAGCAGCATTTCTCGGTCTCACATGTATATTCTGAGTCAAATATCTTCCCCCATATATTAACTCTAACAAAAACTTGACTCTAACTATGCCGTGTACCTATATATGTTCATGATCTTGGTCGTGCATCCACTTATTGTATCTATGGGTGAGTCATTAGACTCTTCGTTCTTGCATCTATGTTATCTCTTCCGTTATTAATTGACCATCTGCCATATTATACGTTTGTAGGGGTATATCTCTATAGGTGGCCCACCTTGCCCATATTTTAGCGTGTTTCTGCTGACACCCCCGGGCTATAAAAACAGGGAGTTCCAGTTCCAGAATAAAATCCATGCCTGACTTCCAGAGCGCTATTCGGGGCGGATTCTTTGCTTTAAGCTGTCTGGCAATGTCTTGTTTTGCTAACGTGAGACTAAGGAACAACAAATGTCTTTTATACCTGTTTCCCCCTATAGTGTCCGTGCAGTGCAGTAGTGTTAATTTGGGGGATCTCGGTATGTCCCAGGCTAACACTTCTGCCAAGCAATTTAGCACCCCATGCCAAAAACACTCTAGAGCCGGGCAAGACCATGTTGTGTGTATGAATGTTCCGTCTTCTACTTGACATCGAAGACACCGTGGAGATGCAATCAGCCCCGCCGTCCATAACCTATGCCTGGTATAGTATACCCTATGTAAATATTTAAATTGGATAAGGCGAAGTCGGGTCGAGACCGCTGCTACCCGCCGTGATTGGAGTGCCTAGGCCCAATCATCGTCATCGATCGGACCGATGTCATTATTCCATGTGGCCCTTAAGGCTTCTAAGTTCTTGGGGCTGTTAGTAACTAATGATTGATACATTTTAGATATCTTATGATCCCCAAGGTCCCCCATCAAAAGTTTGCCTTCTAATGGACTGAATTCTGGTAGCTTAGTCAGGTCTTTAATATATGGGTGAAGGGCATGTCTCAATTGTAGAAATTTGTAGAATTGCGTACTGGACATAGAGAAGTCCTTAAAGAGGTCCTCAAAGGATTTGAGAACCGTTGCCCTCATAATGTCTCCCAGGGTAGATATTCCAACTCGATCCCAGTTTCTGAATCCCTGCAGGTCAGCGATTTGCGGGAGCAAGCGATTCTGCCAGATCGGAGTGGCTTGTGTTAAACGATCCCACCAGCCAATTCTACGGAGAGTCTGTCGCCAGGTCATATTCACCATTGTTGTTGCTGGGGGAAGGTCTTTGGGGTCAGTCCTACTATATAAGAGTGTGTGTCCCGAGGGCTCTCCCATTATCCACTGTTCGAGCCTATATGCCGGATCCTCTTTGGACCCGTACCACCACTCATTCAGTATCTGCAAGTGCGCCGCAGCATGATAGGACTGTATATCGGCCGCAGCGATGCTGCCGCAGTAAGTGGACTGTATGCAGGTACGTAAGACCACCCTGGCCGCACCCCCCCATAGGAAGTGTCCCAGCGTTGCGTTGACTTGACGAAACCAGGCCAAGGGGATTGGATAAGGGTAAGATTGTAATTGATACAGCAATTTGGGCAGAGAGATGGCCGATCTACCATCTAACGACAAAGGGAGCGTCGACCAGTTTCTAACCTCCGACTTAACCTTATCGGTTGTTGCCTCAATATTGCATCCCCAGGAAATGGTTTGATAATCTGATGCATAAACACCCAGATACATGAAACCATGCGCGACTGTTGTAAGTTAATCCGCCCACCTACCGCGTCCCACCGAACCCGGTAGCGGCTACAGCAATGATTTAGATGCATTCATGTATAGGCCAGAGGTTTCTCCAAAGTCACACATTATCTGCAATATTCTGGGGACAGATCGATGAGGATCGGTCAAGAAGATTAGGATATTGTCCGCATATAATGCTATACGGTCGAAGACTTTGGGGGTCCACTCAAAGCCGCAATAGATCGCATCTTTTCTTACCCAAGCCGCAAGGAGCTCAATGGCCAGCGCAAATAACAAGGGGGAGAAGGAGCACCCCTGTCGAGTTCCCCGTTGAATCGGGAATTGTGCTGATGTAATCCCGGCCACCCGTATTGAGGCTGTAAGGGCTGTGTATAACAATCTGATTAATGCTATGTATCTAGACCCCATGTTTAAGTGTCTTAGTAATATGAACATGTAGGTCCAGCTGACCGAATTGAATGGCTTGTCCATATCAACTAATAGTAAGGCTGCTGGTCTGGCTAGTCTGTCCACTGTGGCTATCACATTGTAAGCTCTACGAACATTATGTCGAGTCGCGCATTGTGGCAAGAAACCGGCTTGATCTGGGTGGATCAAGGCTGGGAGGTGCGGTATTAGTCTATCCACCAATATCTTGGCATGTATCTTAGCTTTGATGTTTAATAGAGAGATCGGCTGATACGATGCACATAATTCAGGTGGGTGGCCTGGCTTCGGAAAGACCACTATTTCTGCAGGTCGCCAGTCTGGGGGCAGACATTTGACCGTGAGGGCCTCATTTTGGGTTGCGAGATATCGCAGGCCCAGTATCGATATGTGCATTTTGAAAAATTCTCTAGGGAATCCGTTAGGTCCAGGTGATTTGCCGGACGATATCCCCGTAACCAATGCGGAGATTTCTTCCAATGTCTATCGAAGGATTCGTGCACAGCGGCTGTCAGTGTCCGAGGCGGTATGTCCCAATAAAAATCCTCAATTTGGGATTCCGAAAGGACTTCCCGTTTGCTATATAGTGCTTGGTAAAATTCGGCAAAGGCACCCGCGACCCGAGCGGGTTCGGTGATCGTCTCGCCAGTAATTAAGTTGATTATGGGTGTTTGTTCGGTTTTAGGGAATATTGGCACAATCTATGGAGCATTTTCCCTGACTTATCCCCCCATTGATAAATTCGGCTTTGTGTAGCCTGCCATATGTGTTTGGCTTCGTCTATTTGAATGCTTTGATACCGTCTCTGCAGGATTCCTAATTGGCGGCGAGCATCACCCCCATCTCGCGCCTGCGCTGCCCCCTCAGTGTGAATAATTTGGGCTTCAAGTTGCGTTAATTCCTGTCTTTTCCAACGTTTGGCCTCTGCGCAGTGGCTGATATCAAAGCCTTGGATGGTTGGTTTCATGGCCTCCCATAGTACAGAAGCTGATCCCACCGTCCCCTCATTCAAGGCAAAGTATTCTACCACGTCTGTATGTATGCATGTCTTATAGCTCGGGTTGTGTAGGTGCCATGGCAATAGCCGGCAACAAAACGCTGGCCTACTCGGACCTATCTCTACCTTAAGTTGAACAGGAGAATGGTCAGACAAACCTCTAGGTAGGATATCCCCCTCAGTCATTTTGTATGCGTATGCGCTAGTAAAAAAGATGTCATCTAGTCTGGAAAACGACCCATGTACCGCCAAGAAATATGTGAAACCCATGTCTGCTGGGTGCAACGTCCTCCATGTGTCAGTCCATCTCAAGGCCTCCACCAATGGTCCTAGGCGTGATTCCCTCTGAGTGTAGTGTGTAGCCATGGGACGGCATCTATCCTGGTCTGGATGGATAACATCATTCCAGTCTCTCCCGATTAATGCAAGGACATCTGGCAAAGAACCCCATATATCGTCAATACGCTCTATGCATGTGCAGCTGATGTGGGGGAGGAGCATACACGTTTCCCAGTACCATGGGCTCCCCCGCAATCGTGCCCTGAATGAATATTTATCTGCCTAGTGTATCCGCCCATGTACGTATGTGTGTGAATGCGAGTCTCCGGTGGATTATAATAGCCACCCCCCTAGAGCCTCTCGTAAAGCCTGCGTGAAAGACCTGTGTGAAACCAAATCGGGACAAGCATGGGGCCCTGGTCCCCATCAGATGAGTTTCTTGTAGTAGCAGGACGTCCACTCCCAGGCGCTTTGCATGTCTTAGTACTGCCTCCCGTTTAATCTTATCAAGGAGACCCCTGACATTCCAGGTGACCACTTTGATTTCCCCCGTTGGAGTTGTTTAAATTAACAGCATTGTCATGTTACTCTATATAGCAGATGACTAGCTGCACGATACATAGACTAAGAAAGTGTAGCACAATACTGGCATTTCTGAGTCTCTAAGACTAACAATCGTGTCAACTGGCCCTTCGGCCCTCTCCCCTCCCCTCTCTCCCCCCACCCCTCTCTCCCCCCACCCCAATACCTCAAAAAACAATGAAGTATCTGTCGCGGCTTGTAAGCAGATCCCACCCCAACAGGGGGTAACGACTGTAACAATCCAACGGTTCCCCTGAGATCCCATCCCTAATTGGTGACCTTGGAATCTAGTTCAACAGTTAAAATGCGAAAGCCCTTAAAGTTGCTGGTAAGCGGAGGCCTTGCATATTGTATCTCATCTTCCGCCTGCTCCATGCCTTAGACTGCAGATGCCGAGGGATATCTAAATCAACTATCCGGCTTCTCAAGCTGCTTGTCTCCCCGAGAGTGGGAGCACCAGGAAGATCGCGATCTATGCTGACGTTTGTCTTTTTTGTTGTTGTCCTGCTGCCGGCGTGGATCCCCAGAGGACGAATCTGAATCCCAGAGGTGGCGGAGTATTGGGCTTAACTGGTCGGCATTCATCTGCCCACTGGAAGACCTCCTCTGGGGTATCGAAGAACTGTGTGCGACCTTTGTAACTGACTCTCAGACGGGCTGGGAAGAGTAGCATATGTGGAATTTTTAACTCCCTCAGGCATGCCTTTGCGGCTGTGAAGGATTGCCTCTGCTGTTGTACCAGCCTGATGTAATCAGGGAATATCATTATTGATTGTGATGCAAAGATGAGAGTCCCCTGTGCCCGGGCCTGCTTCAAGATGGTGCCTCTATCGCAGTAGTTTAGGACACGCGTGATCACAGGTCGAGGACGGGCGCGCGGTGGGGGTCTAGCCGAGAGGGCTCGGTGGGCCCGTTCCAGTATAAAGCAGGATGACAGAGTTCCATCTGGAATCCAGGATTTGAGCCACTGGTCTAGGAATGTGCACATATCGTTGCCCTTGCACCCTTCTGGAAATCCCACGAATCGTAAATTGTTGCAGCGCGCCCTACCTTTAGCATCCTCCACAAGTGTGGCCAGTCCCCGTGTGAGTGTCTCTAGGTTGGTGACCCTCTCTTTCAGTGTGTTGATCTCATCTTCCACCCCCGAAATTCTGGTCTCGGCCTGAGTCACACGCTCCATGGAGTTGCACAGGTCTTGACGTAGTAACATAACATCTGCTCCAACCACCCCTATTTTGGCATCAAGCATGTCTCGCGATTGGGCATCCGCTGTTAGGATTGCGGCGGTGTCCGGTGTAGTAGTGGGCGTATCAGTGACAGTAGAAGCGCTGGTGCTGCGTATTTGTCTAGGGTACTCTGTTTCGTGGCTGGCCCCTGTGACTGTCCTTTAGACATGATGGCCGTAGGTCTGGGGTATCAGGACGTCGATTGTACAGTTGGGGGGTAGGGAGGGAGATCTCTGAAGCGCTCCGTGTGCAAGCGGATCGTACGATCACGTGCCTGGATCCAGGCGCAAAGGATGACCGCCCTCAACCACAAGCCGCACCAGGACCTGGCCAGGCTGCTTCCGGAGTTGAGGTGCCCTCCTCCTCTAACTGGCACCCCCGGTGTCCTCTTCCTGTGTTGTTGTGACTAGGGGGCTTATCCAAGTGACCTGAGTCTCGTTGTGTGTATTCTTGGAAGTACGCCCCTATTTCTTTGTAGCCAGGAGCATGGGTTGACTCCCTCGCATTTGCCCCTTATGTCCACTTAGTGCTGCCCCAATATTTCGGAGGTAGATGTGATCCAGCAGGCCCTCCGAGGCATTTCACTCCCTGCTGCACTGTTTAGGAAGAGCCAAATCACCTAGTGCATGCCAGAGGGCTCCCAGCCTGTCCTTGATGCGGGGTGCACTATCTATGGATCACGTTGGAGAATGCGTGGATGTGGAGGGAAGGACGAGCTCGCCGCGATCGCTGTCCGGCGTGACCTGCAGAGGGCCTAGTCCCCCACTGATCCCACGTAGTAGCAGCCCCAATGGACCAGGCCGATCGCCCCGGGTTCTCAGCCTCCCATCCGCCGCCCATAATACTTGTCCTCAGTAGGGGAATTCCCATCCAGTGCTAGCACCGGGTCATTGCCGGGGTGGGCCCTGGTTCACTCACCCACTCCTCCGGCACCGCCTGATCTGGGATCCAGCACCTCCAAGTAGGCCACAGCCCTCACGGAATTCCGCTGAATGTGCGGCCTGTCTCAGTGGCGCCGCCTCGATCGTAGCGATCTCCCAAGTTGCTATGCAATCACTGAGTTGGCAGGTTGTCCGCCCCCGTCCGGGTACAGGTGGCAGTCCCGCGGTCTTCGTCCCTCAGGGCACCCGGCTGTAGCTCTCTTTGCCGGACCCGCACGCACGGGAGGGCGTGGCTCTGCTGCGTCTCCCAGGCTGCGCTGCCCCAGGCACCCGATCCGATGCCTTCGTCTCCTTCTGCGATGCTGAGGCGTCCAAGGGGTATTCCTGGGGTCGGCAGCAACCTCGTACTGAGCCAGGTGGAGTGATAAATTGCCCCTTACCGGCAGGATTAATTAAGGGGCTTCGGGAGCTGGCCTAAGGCGCGTCTGCCATGTTGGACCACTTGGCCATGCCCCCCCGAAGCCATGTTTTTGACGGAGTATCCCATCCACCAAACTCTAATTTAGACCTATTGTGTTTTAATGGATGTACTGCATTTCCACAAATTCCTATTAGGTAAGACAGACATAATTTTTATAGTGACAGAAACGAGCTTGCACTATCCACTTTCCTTCATACTTCAATTTATTCTTTAAAAGGGGGTTGTTTATAATGTTTTTGAGGTTGCTGTGCATGGTCACCCACTTAATGGAGAGGACTGTTTTTAACTTGAAAATAATAGGGCGGTTGACAAAGAGAGTGTGAAGTTCAGTTAAGGATGTGTTGTAATCAATCTATGTTGTAGTCTTTATGAGGAGTACTTTGTAGTGAATGGGGAAAATAGAATGTTATTATTCTAAATGGTGGCAATTGCATTATGTTATTTAGGAAGGTCTTTTCTAGTGTGGAATTGTGTTTAATAAATCTGTGCTTACCTCAAGAATTTCCAGCATTAATAGAGCTTTACTTTTAACAATTTGGTGACGATTATCCTGTACACCCCAGTGGGCTGGTGGATTGTCAATCACCCCAGAGCTTCCTTATTAACGTAGGAGTAGAGCGACCCATTGGTGTAACACTCAACAAGATATCACTGGTTGCACATGGCTGCAGTTAATGTGTTCTTTTGAGGGGTTATATAATCAGGATGTGGCCGCAGGTAATACATTTATTTGTGGCATAGCAGAATCACAGGTGTTGAATTTTTACGTTAACTTCCATTTTGAGCGGTCCGTGTCCTGGTAACTGTGAATGGCAGAATGGCATTACCTCTACGTCCCTCATCCATGACATCACTTTTGAGGTTTTAACCGACCTTCGAACAAGACAGGAAAAAAAAAACAGGAAATGTATGTCTAACCACTGGGAACTATAAAAGCCTTGTGTTTTCTCAACACTTCCTTTCCTGTTTTTTGTTTCCTGTCTATGACGAGACAAGGGAATGCTGAGGAGCTAACCGGGACTGCGCCTCCACCGTGGAGCAAGGCTTTCCCTCTACAAAGCTTGCGGTGAAACCTTGCTTACAACAGGTGAGCGGGGAATTAATTGGAAGGATTCATGGCTCAAGTTATTTCTAAGTCGTTATTTCCACAAGAAGGCGGCTAATATACTTACTGTGTTTGGCAAAAGACGTATGTGTTGGTGTTCGTGTGCTTTTGATCCATGCATGTCTCCCATTCTGATCAGTGGCGGAATAAGGCATATGCGCATTGGCTTTCTCACCTCGGGTCTGCAGAGTAGCAGTCTAATTCTTATGACGGAAAATTGACTCACACATTGGCGGAAGTAGTTTGCCATGCATGCATGAGGTTCCAATATTGGCTAAAGCCATTTAAGTACAGCAGTCAGTGAGGAAAGGTGAGGGTTTGGGGGCTTAGAGTTGGAGAGTATTGCATTATTGTGGTGGGAATATTCTGAGGTGCATTTTGATGTTTTTTTCTTCATCATGGGGAAACATTCATTAAAGAAGAGGCATGCCCTTCCTCTTCTCCATCATCATTGTCTCCAAGGGTTTCCAGATCTTGTTCTTTTTCACATAAGAGAACTAAGAAGAAGGGGAAGAGAAGTCTAGAGAAAAAGCCACTCTGGAAACTACTATCTATTCAGATGTTTCTAAATTAGAGGACTCTGATGATTCTTCTATCCCAATGTCTGACTTTAAAAGAAAATTTGTTTCCAGAGATATGTTGCCGGAAATAATAAGTCATGCAAAGGGAAATTTGGGGTTCTCAGTGGATGATATTCCAAGCACCTGTAAGGATATAGTATTAAGATAATTAAAACAAACTTCCATGTACAGGGATGCCTATTTGACTATGTTATGGAAATGATTTTAAAAGAATGGGAGGATCCCAATAAAATCAACCTTGCAAGGTTCATGGTGAAATTATATCCCCTGGATATAATGGAGGGCACTCTTCCTGATTCAATACATGTGGATTTAGTGGTGGCAAGACTTGCTGGCAGATTCTCGATGGTAGAGGAAAATATCCTGAAAGACCCTGCAAAAAAGAAAATTGATGAAGCTCTCAAAAAGGTGTACTAAGGACCACATTTGTCATTGAGAGCTGAGGTGTACTCCTTCCAGTCTTTAATAACAGACATACAAAATCTTCAGATTTACTGGAGAAAATAGAGTGTCAGATTTAAGTCTTGTCAGATATCTCTTTTGATTCAGTGAGAGCTTCAGCATTGGCCTGTGGTTCATCTGTTGCAGCCCGTCTGAATTTGTTTCTCAAAGATTGGAACATGGATGCTGCATAAACAGCAACAGCACTGAGAATGCCTTTTGAGGGAAAAAAGTTATTTGGCTCCAGCCTGGAAGAAAAATTGCACAAAATATTTAAAGAAAGAAAACATTCTTATTCTGTCTGGATCAGCTTGTTCTCCTTCCTCTTCAACTTATAAAAACAAGGGTTGTTTTTGCCCGCAGTCAAGAAGACAGCATTATGAAAGGGAGCCGTTCACACCTTTTAAAAAATATTTTTAAAAAGCAGATTAGATTGGAGGTAACAAAGAACAATGGTCCTGATTATGCTGAAGCCCAGAAAGTCTTTGGACAGGATTTTCTGGTTGGGATAAGAATCCACAATTTTCAGGAAATATGTGAAAAGATGACAACAGATGCGTGGGTTTTGCACATTGTTAAAAACATAGAATTGGTGACCAGTCCAGAAGATTAAGGAATAATACAACTCCTTCCCCTTGATCTCCAGAGATTAAGTTAGCTCTGAAGGAGGGAATTCGTACACTCCTGGAAAAGAGAGCAATTGTACCATTGCCCACATCCCAGCGGGGGCAGATTTTTACTCGATTGTTTTCCTTGTTCCCAAGATGACGGGAGAATTCAGGATAGTCATTAATCTAAAAGCCTTGAACAAGTTCATTAGGAAGTTTCCTTCAAAATGAAAATCTTACAGAGAATAATTCTGTAAATACAAAAAGATAATCATACACTAAATATAGACTTCATGGATGCGTATCTGCATGTACCAGTGGTGGAGATTCATCAAAAATATATATATATTTTAATTAGTCTTTTTATTAAACATTTTCCAGTATGCATTAATGATTACAAAATGTGAGATGAACATAGCGAGTCGGTGTAAAGAGAATCCAACCATATTCCATTTCAGATAAGAAAGAAAGCATCTAGTATTACACATATAAGGGGATGCAGGCACAAAGTAACATGGAGAACAATGCAAATTAAAGTCCTCCTCCTCCCCCTCCTACACAACCCCTGGTAAACGCTCAGGGCTCTCAGTATTGGCTCCATTTGCACCAAATCTTCTTATACTTCGAGGACAGCCCCAACTCTGATAGATCTCACGCTCCGCTAGCTGACAGCAGTCTAGATCATTCTTCCAGTCCCGGATGGCCGAGGTTCCACTCGCCCCCCCCCCCCCACTTTTTTCCAATATTTTGTTTGGTTACCCTGCTGGCAACATCAAACATATTTTAAGGTACAGGGGCAAAGCCTCCTCCCCTGTTATGCACAGCAGCAGCCACCTAGTGTCAAGAGGAACCACAAGGCGCGTGACCACTGCTATAACCTGTGTGACCCCCTCCAATACTGTTGGATCACCGGGCAGTCCCATAGGATGTGGAAAAACTAGCCCACCAAGCCACAAACCTCTGGCGCAAAGGGCCGAGTCACAGCGACCAAGGGGGTGCAGCAAGGATCTAGAATAATAGGATCTATGCAATATGCGTAGTTGTATGAGACGAGAAGTAGCCCATACGGCTTTGCATGAACAGTTGGTGAAGGTCCCAGTAGAAATTCCAGGGGTGGTGTTTTAGGTGCCTGAAACACAGGATTCCCCTGTGAAGTGGAAGAAGGAGTTGTGGCAAAAGATTTGGGAAATGTTACTGCAAAGCGCAGCTACTGTGTATCATGTAGATGCTCACTGTCACATACATTTACTAGACAGACACTTTAATTTACTTACAGATTAAAAGGCTAAAATCTTGGAGGCAGAGGTGGTGATGTACGATTCTGATTTGGTGGTCGTGACTAAGTGCGAGCACCTAGGAGAGAAAGACACTACTAAGAGGTGGGCAGAGAATGAAGGGCTGCATATTCCCCTAGACTTACTTAGAACTGCGATTCCTATTTGTCAGTCTGCACAGCACAGACCAGTCCCACAGTTGGTGAATGGTTAGTTGGAGAAAGGAAAATTACCAGCGCAGATAGGGCAGATGGATTGCCTTGGGCTCATGCCAAATGATCAAAGGTGTACTTATTCAGCAGTGTATGGAGAGACAGTCAAGAAGGGGACTGCCCCAGCCCTTCTTACCGAGCAAGGGGAAGGAGAGTTTGGCTCCAATACCAAGACTCTAGAGGCCAAAGTGTTGGTAGAATTCTCAGATAATTCCCCAGAGCCAGCTGAGAACAGTGCAGACAGAAAAGATAAAACTTTGCCATCAGACCTAAAACAGAAAAAGGAGAACATGTGTTTCTGAAAAATATTTTTTCCAAGAAGAGTGATGCTTATTTCTTTCCTAAATCATACTGCAACATGTTGGTGTACCTGATGTCCCTGTCCTACGTGTGGGTGCCTTTGTTTGAGTGGGCCGTGAGGGTGTGGAACCCCCCCCCACCCTGAAGTGACCACCTGACAGCACAGACTAACAGCATTGCTGACATCCTTTGGCAGAATCAACCAGATGAACTTACCTAGCAAAGACAGTTTTTGAATGTGCTCTAATGACAATGAACTGATACTGTTAAAATGAAGAAAAATGTTAAAAGATATCATTTCAAAGCAGGAGGGCTGTGCACCTTTGACACAGAAGGATATTTTTTCATTAAATCGAGAGAATTACAGAAGAATCTGTTCAGTTTGATGAAGAAGATTTTGAGATTCCTTTATTTTAAGCAAAGTATATAAGTTTGGCTGCTTCAATAGTAGAAGTTCCAGAATTAGCCATTTATAACACTAGGAGCATTAATGAGTTAACATGTTTGATTCTATTTGTGTATTCATTTTGTGTATTCATCATACATTTATTTCTGTTGCTGAGTTATCAGATATGCATGAGTTATTTTAGATGAAGTTATATGTTACATGCTTTTATAATGTCACTGTTTTAATATGTGCTTCATTTTATATTCGTGCTTTCACTTAAGAAGTTGATTTTTTTATATATATGTTATAATAGTCAAAGGTCATGGGGTGGAATGTAGTGCTAGAGGCACTCCCATGTATTGAAACCAAGTGATGAATTTTGACTACCATTATTTTAGTTGAATTTTGGTGTTTTACTTTATCCTAGCTTGAATGTACGACATCATGTTTCCTGCATGTGCCTCTTTTTCTTGAAGATTTCTTTTGTGTCTTCTTGTAGCTGTGGTGGGGGAGAGCTTTCACAGAGTAGAACAGCCTTGCCAGGAACAGAACGTGTGGGATGTGCATTTGAAAGCATGAGAGAGAGAGGTGTGGAATGTACTTCTTGGTCTCGAAGTGCAGTGTTATAAGCAGTGGTGCTCAAATGTGCATTATGTTGTACATTGGGAGATGAAATGAAAGTGTGCACTACTATAGGCAGTGGTGCACAAATATGCACTGTGTTGTACATTGGGAAGTATTATGAAGATCTTACTATTGGCTTTGACATGCCCTCATGCCATCTTGAATTCTGACTCTGTCTAGCTTGAGCTTTTTGCGCACACACGCACGCCCCCAGATTACTCAAGTTGTTTAGGTTATGAAATGAAAAGAAAATAGGATTTCTAAAGCGCACTACTACCCGTAGGTGTCTAGGCGCTGACTTCCGGAGGGGGGTGAGGGGCCGGTGGGTGATGATCCTGAGCTACTTGTTAAATAGCCAGGTTTTAAGGGCCTTGCGAAACGTAAGCAAATTGTTTGAGATTTTTAACGTCAGAGGCATGGAATTCCAGAGCTTGGAAGTGGCTACTGCAAAGCTCTTTCCACCCCAAGTGGCTTTCCTGAATTTAGGTACCACCAGATTAGCCTGGGAGGAGGATCTTAAAGTTCTGGTGGGGATGTATTGTTGAAAAAGTTGTATCATCGATTCAGGACCCACAAGATGAAGGGCCTTAAAGGCTATGCATAGCGATTTGAACACCACCCGCTTTCTAACCGGGAGCCAGTGTAGTGCGGGGAGGGCCTTAGAGACCGATTCATATTTCGGTATTCCTAAAAGCAATCTGGCCGCTGCATTTTGGACCATTTGGAGCTTGTCTTGAGCTTTCTTGTGGGCTGTCAGAAAAAGCCCATTGCAGTAGTCAATTTTAGATAAGACCAAAGCAGTGATCACTGCTTTCCGTAGGTCTTGAGGGATGAACGGGAAAACCTTCCTCAGTGATTTAAAAATGAAGAAACAAGACAAGGTAATGGCATTGGCGTGTCCCACAAAGGAGAGTTTTTCGTCAAATTGAACTCCCAGATTTTTCACCTTAGGCACAGGTGTTGGGAGCGCACCCATTTCTTGGGGCCACCAGTTGGGGGACCAGAATGACGGTTGCTTGCCAAACAATGGCATTTCAGTTTTATCTGAATTAAGTTTCAGACTATTGTTGGACATCCAACCGTCAATCTGTGACATGCAGTTGTGAAAATGCTCTGCCGTGCTGTCAGGGTTTTCTGTGACTGACACTACAATTTGAGTGTCGTCAGCATAGGACACAACTGAGAACCAAGGCCCTTGATCAGAGAAGTTAATGGGGTGACATATAAATTAAAAAGGGTGGGGCTCAGAGTCGACCCCTGTGGTACCCCACAAGGAAGAGTGAAGGAGGTGGATCTGTGGCCATTGTGTTCCACGAACTGCGATCTGTCCATGAGAAAGGATCTGAGGAGCTTGAGAGCGGTACCTCTAACTCCTAACTCGAACAGGCGTTTGATAAGAAGTTCATGGCTGACAGTATCAAACACTGCCGAAAGATCTAACAAAATTAGGGCAGCGTTCCCCCCTTTATCTAAGGTTGTTCTAATATATTCAGCAGCTGTGATCAAAGCTGTCTCAGAACTGTGTTGGCTTCTAAAACCAAACTGGGCAGAATCCAGTAGGTTATGATCTTGGATGAATAGAGAGAGCTCAGTGTTTATGGCCTTCTCTATCAGCTTGGCCGGAAAGGGAAGTCTGGAAATCGGCCTATAATTGTTGGGGTTGTCTGCATCCAGATTTGGTTTTTTTTAAAGCGGAAGAATTGATGCAATTTTCCAATTCTTAGGGAAGTAACCAAGGTGGATCATTTAGTTGAAGATTTCTAAGAGATGTCCAGAGACTATGGTAGGGGCTAGTTGTAGAACTCTAGGGGGACACGGGTCCAATGGCGGCCCCGATTTAATTTGATTAAACAGGTTGGTTGCTTGACCAATTGTAAGGGGGGAGAATGCTGACAGAGTAGTATTCCTAGATAGAGAGGGCAATGAGGAATCAATTTCCAAGGAGTTGGCTTTACTAATAACACTTCCTGTTTTGAGCCCATTGGAAGCTGCTGACTTTGGGTTCATGTTCGAGCAGGTTCCTACTGGGTTCGAGCTGGGAGTTAATGCATTGAAGATGACTTCTACTTTATTTTTAAAAAATGTAGCAAGATTGTTACAGAAGGTGGCATCCGCATTATGATTCCTGTCTGGTGGGATGTTGCTAAGCTTGAGCACTGTATAAAATAACTCTTTGGGAGTGTTCAATGCTGAGTTGATTTTATTTATAAAAAAGTTAGATTTGGTTTTGATCAGCAGTTTTTTCTAGCGTAATAGTTCTGCCTTATACGAATCTTTGTCCTCAGCGCTGTAATTTAGCCTCCACTTCCTCTCTAGTCTTCTGCACGATTGTTTGGTCAGTCTGAGCTCTTCATTGAACCATGGTTCAGATGGTCCTGTTCGGTTATTATTTCCACGTTTGGTGGGAGCTATGATGTTAATAGACTCGCTTATCCATTGATGATAGTCATCAGTGGCTTGATCCGGATCAGGAGATACTGGTTTGATTGATTCATTTAGTGTCTTCATGAGTTGGCATTCCGAAATTAGGTGCCAAGGTCGGTAGCTAGAGGTAGGTGAAATCTTAGGTTCCTCCAAGCTGCAGCCCCCTAAGTTCAATTGGAACATTACTGCCTTATGGTCTGACCATGTTAGCGGTAGAGCGGAAGAAACCTGAATAAAAGGACAGTCTGAGAAAATGCCATCTATGGTGTGGCCACCTGAATGCGTGGGCTAATGAACTAATTGTGATAGGCCTAACAGATCCAGAGAGGCTATAAGATCCTGAGCATCTAAGTCTTCCTTGTTCTCCAATTGAAAGTTAAAGTCGCCAAGGATAGTGAAATCAGTGGAGTTAGCCTTAATGTCCCAAGGTGACTTTTCCTGATTTAGGAACGTATTACTGGGGCTGGGGGGTCTGTAGATCAAGGCCCCGTTAAAGGAGTATTTATTTGATAGACCAATTTTGAAGACCAGGGCTTCGTAGCAGGGGTGCGGTAGGGGGTCAAACCTAACCATGAATTTGTCTTTAAAGGCAATGGCTAGGCCACCACCTATCTTTCCTAAGCGATCTAGCCTAATTGATGAGTAGCCAGGGGGGGTGGCGGAGACCAAATCTGGCCCTGACCCAGCATCAGCCCAAGTCTCGGTTACAAAAGCGATATCAATATTGGCACTGTCTAAAAAGTCTGCCATTTCCAAAGCATGTTTAATGAGTGTCTGAGCATTTAACAGGGTGCATTTTATCGTTTCTGCCAAGTTTTTTTGAGTACTTGTCACAGAAAGGCTTGGTAAGTGTGTCCTGGGTCCCTTGAGTCTGAGGGAGCATACCGGGCATGTTTGACATCCTTGTACATCTTCAGGGGACAATATGTGGCCTGGGCAGCACCGGGTTTTAGCGTCGAGAGTGAGTAGCTCTTCCCTACTGTACGTTAGGCCAGCCTGATGTAGGGGGGCAAAACCAGCAGGGGGGCCTGGCGCTGAGCGCAACCGGTGCACAGTCGGGCGCAGACGGGCTTGCCCCTGGCGCGCCTTTGGCGCGTCCGCGCTGCGGCTCCCTTTAAGTAGTCTGGAAGGGTGAGCTGGTCTTAAGACTAGACCGCTGACCCTTCCAAGATGGCGGCTGTATGTGTGCAGGCCGAAGTGAGGCACACCCAGGCACAGCTGATGGCCGCAAGTCCGTCTGCAGATCAGGTAGGGCGGCGAAATTTTACTGAAATGATTGTTTCCTTTTGTTTAAAAGATATGCCCCAGAAAGAGTGCCCCGTTAAAAGAATGACTCCTGCACCCTGCAACACGCAGCAGTGCAGGAGAAAAACAGCACAATGAGACAAAGAGCAATAACAATTTAAAAAGGTCTTACAATGCTATCGTTAGGGTGAGTATTCAGTTGTTAGGCTGTGTATCCCCCCGGGAGTCACGTTCAAGGTTGTTTGAAGCTGTACTTTTGGAGATTGTTGACTGTACTGCTGGAGACTTTCGTAAGCTTTGTTAAGACAAAAGCTGGAACACATGAGAGCGCAGAAGTAACGTGAGAACTCTTTTGCCTTTGGAATGCTTGCATGGAGAGTGGCCAACTCCAGTAAGTTTCCTTGGCGCAGAGGAGGGCCTCTCGGAACCTTTTAGTGTGTTTTGAGATTATAAAGCTTGGGTTTATTGACTTAGAGACTGGGATTTGTTTGGAGTCTGAATGGGATGGGCGCGTCTACTTCAGCAGCAGCTCCTGGTTTTACTGAGTCTCTTGACCCCAGCTGTGAATCCCCCAGTCTGGAGTGGGCCAAGATGAAGTTTGCAGCTGATGGGGGGGCGTGGCCATGACTTCAAGCATGGCGGACGTGTGAGCTCGGAGCTCCGTCATGGCCCACCAGTAATCCTGTCCCAACCAACGGCGTCCACTGTAATTGAGGCTCACAAACTGACCCCCAATGACACAACCTTGCGGGGGCATAGAAGTGGTTTGAAATCGCCAGACAAGAGCACCGGAGAGAAGAATTGGAGTGGAGGAGAGGAGGCCGACGTAAAGGAGCGAACGGCCGGAGATCGGCCCGAGAGTCACGTGAGGAAGGCGACCCCTGCCCGGGAGCGACCCTGGCTTCTTAGCTGCAGCCACAAGTAAGACCTATCGGCCCTAGTCCAAGGGAAGCGGTGAAGCCCGCTCACAGTTACGGGTGACGGGCCGCAGGGGCGAGGTCGCTGGGCCTGCTAAGCGCGATGACTGCCTCGAGATCCCGGGGCCGACTGCGCGGCCCGGGGGGGGGGGGAGTAAAGAAATGCGAAGGCAGCCGGCGGGAGGACCCCACTGCAGATAGAGCTCAGGGAACCGCCTGAAAATCAGAATGTAGTGGAAACAGATGCTGCACAATTAGCAACGCCCTACCTTACATTGCCGCATAGCCACCACACCGAATACGGCAGTCTCCAGGGAGGACCCCGGACCCGAGCAGGACAGTGGCCGGAGGCGAGGAGGGCGGACCATGCGCAGGACGGCTGGAGTCGCAGAGGTAGCTGACTTGCCCCGAATCCTGCTCCCAGGGACGCGCTTCGCACCTGGCCGGCGCCGGGAAAGGGAGATAGCTGCAGGCCCGGAAAGAAGTAGGCCACCCATTGCTCGGGTGCGGCCCCAGCCCAGGCCGCCAACGAGAATAGAGACGGAGTGGGGCGTGGCCCATGCCAACAGAGGTCACAGGGCCTACAAAGGATAGTCGAGGCCAAGCACAAGGCCCTGAGAAAAGCCAGGACCTTACACTGAGGGAGAAATAAGGAGCACAAGCAGACACTGGCCATAGCCTGAGCGGGAGGCCCCTACCCCGCTGACCATGTTAAGGCCTGGAGGCCCATATCCTCAGCCATGAGAGCACAGTGGGGCCCCTGAAGAGACGGAGCAAGCAGTGAAGGTCCCTGAGATACTTGACCAGCTCCAGGATCTGACCCAGTGGCCCACGCGAGTGGGCCTAATGCAGTAAGAAGAAGGCTGGGAACTGGGTAACGTGGAGATCAACGCGAGGACCCGGGCCCTGGGTTGAAATGAGACCGTGAGAAGCCTTGTAATCCTGAGGACCTGGAGGTGGGATCCCAATACACTGGACAATTGGAACACGCTGCTACGAACCTGTGCACACTTGGAGGGCCCAACAGGGAAGAGGCGAAGAACTGAGATCGAACCCCTAAGATGACTCCTCCCTCTGCCCTACATCTCTCCTGAATGACCTTTAAGTAATATGAGATACAGAGCACTGCATGTACAGAGCAGGGTGACAGATAGTGGCAGTTGTGAGGAGAGGGCTCCAATAAGCCTAAGTAATTTGGGTGTTCATTCCACACACCTCCTCAATATGGAATCACTCGAGCCCTTCCTAATAGTGGGTGCTTGTCACCACTCTAGGTCCAACCACTAATCATAGGCAGTGCGCACGTAGGTGCAAGCCAAGAACAATAGATACCCCCCTTCAACTCACACTTGGTATGCCACATACAGATTGCGGGTAGGCCTGCAGAACCTGGACTGAGACAAGATGTCTAAACATGTCTTCGTGGGCTTGGGCCTTCTACAGGCTGAACACCACAAACTCGCTGACAGAGTGCAGGAAGTGGAGATAGCAATAACAGAAATGCAACCTGAGCAAAAAGAGAACGCTTCCACTATAGAAGAGCTCACCTCCAGAGTGACAGTTTTAGAACGTAGAGCTGAAGACGCAGAAGGTCGCAGCCGAAGAAATAACATACAAGTCATAGGTGTCCCGAAGAATGCAAAGGGAACAGACTACGCTCTCTGGTAGCTCCGGAACACCTTTCACAATTCTTCCCCCTAGAGAGGGCACACAGGGTCCCAGCTCGCCTCCCGGCTCCAGGAAGACCTCCCCGTCCTGTGATAGCAAGACTCCTCCACTATAGGGTTCTTGACAATATATTACAACAAGCCCTCACTCATGGCCCCTACATAATAGACAACAGCAAAGTGTTAATATTTCCAGACTTCAGTGCCAAGGTTCAGGACCAGCGAGCATCTTTCCTGGAAGCTAAAAGAGCCCTCCGGGAGGCAGGGAGCCAATACTCTCTAATGTTTCCCGCAAAGCTTAGAATCTTTTAAATGGAGCCACACACTCCTGCGATTCCCTGGAAGAGACCTGGTCCTGGCTGGAAGCATATAATGTTGGCACACCCCTACCTAGAAAGAAACAGGGTCCTCAGACACTAACTTACCCTACCAGGAAGAGGCAAAGGCGCCCACAGAGAAAGACTCAATTGCAGAAACCCACAGCCTCCCAAACTGAACAAGATAGACAAGCAGTGCTACGAGCCGTAGCACAACATATATCGTCTCACAATCGCGACTGAGATACAGATGCATCTTCCGGATCCAAATATGCAGCATCTGAGTTTGCAGACTCAATCGGAAGTGACCCCCCACTGCCCAAATGAACCCCACGGTCAGCAGATGACATTGTTTAGACCTACTAAACCCAAGACTACACCACGACAGGGTGCTAATGGAGGTCGCGAATTGGGCCTCAAACGGAAAGTAGAGGCCTATGGGATCGCCCACGCCGGCACTGCGGTAGGGGGGCACCAAGAATCCTTGGAGAGCAGCCAACACTATGACGTACAGCAGAGATGGACTGGGATGAGGACCAGATGCAACATTAACACGATTACCCCCTCCCTGGCAGAGTGTTCTGCCTAATGTATCGGAGGCAGCGTTCTACCTTAAAGTATTGGTTTGTTTACAGGTTTGGGCGATTAGCGGTTGCGCTGTTGCCCTTGGGTAGGGGAGTTGGGTTTAATAACCTTAAGATAATCACTCGGGGGTCTAGGCATAGTCTCACCCTGTTACAGGGACTAGATTATAACATAAGATTCACATGGCAGTTACAAACACACGTATTAAGGGGATAAAAGTCTTATCTTGGAATGTCAGGGGAATGGGATCCCCCACAAAACGCCACAACATACACAGTTATATTCGGCGTAGAGGAGCACATTTAGTAATACTCCAAGAAACACATCTAACGGCGGAAGAGGGGCATCGCCTCCGTAGATGATGGAGGGGGAAATTGTTTGCGACAACATACTCTGCATACTCCCAGGGGGCATTAGTTTGGATACATACGGGGATCCCCTTCGAGGCAACACAGGCAGGCTTCTGGGCAAAGAGGTGACAGTGGGTAGTATCTACGCCCCTAACCAGGACCAACTACAATTCCTATACAAGCTAACTGGTCCACTTGCGGGGGTCGCAGCATATGACCGATCACTGGGGGGGTGACTATAACTGCGTGGCGGATATAGGCCTTGACAGATCCACTCCCCCATTGCACGGAACAGTAGCGAGCACGAACGTGAAAGGTCTCCGCGACTGGATGGGGCACTGGGAGTTAGTCGACATATGGCGGCTACAACATGAATACACACAGGATTACTTATACTACTCCCCACTATATCACCTGCACACTAGGTTGGATATGTTCCTCTGCTCGACGCACCTGAGCCTGGTGGTAATGGACACTGAGTACCTGGAGCGCACCCTATCAGATCATAGCCCATTACTGCTGTCTCTGTCCCCAGTCCCTGAAGCCGCGGCCATCCCGGTTTGGCGACTAGACTCTGCCATGTTGGAAGACACCTGCTTCCAGCACACATTAAGTACCTCTATTTCAGAATACTTCCAAGTGAACCAGGGCACTGCAAGTTCCTCCCTGATCGAATGGGACGCATTTAAAACAGTCACCAGAGGCCAATGCATGGGGCAGACCATAGGGGCACGGAGGGAGATTGAGACTGAGCTCAGGAAATTAGAAAATGAGATTCACTCCTTAGAAACCAGTCTTGGGGAGCAAGACGACATTCAGAGACAACTGTCTGAAGCCAGGAGTAAACATAACATAACACTGGATAGACTGTGCGTGCTGGATCTCAAAGCCTACCAGCAAAGACAGCATATCGAGGGTGGGAAATCAGGGAAATTGCTGGCATGGCTGATTAGGCCAGAAAACAGGGGCACTCCTATCACTAGGTTGCAGGCTAAGGACGGGACCACGCTATACTCACCCAAAACAATCAATACCACTTTTTTAGAATACTACACAACACCATATGAGCCGCCAGCAGAGCTGCCAAGTGAACACATAGACAGATACCTCGACACACTACACTTGAATAAAGTAGACCCTGATGTTATGTTTCATATAGGTACCTAACCTTTCTCCTATATTCTACCCTACCATTACACTGCATAACGGTTCTTGGGACTGACCTTTTACCTAGTTACGATACTGCTTACAGGACGTAGGGTTTTCCCTGAAAACTGGCCTCATCCATTATGCATGAGGATTCTTGGAAACTCAGCAGGAATACCATCTCCTGCATAATAACTATGTATAGCGTCATTCCTTCTGTCATCCTAAGTCTGACATGACACAGCAAGGTAGAACCCCTGAGGGTATCACTTTGGGTATATAAACACCATATCTTGCTGAGGTAGTCAGAGGAGAAAAGGACTTCCATGCCGACACACTGACGCGAGACACTGGGGTTCCTGCACGCAGACACTCCAGCTTGCAGTGGTCTGACATCCCTTGCGGGGTGTCCATCTCGAGGACGGGGTCCCACAGTCTCTCACTTCAGGTAATGGGGTTGACTTTATCCTAGAGGGATTCTTGGCTTTACACCTACATACATGCTAGGTACACTTAGGTACATCTAGTTAGGGTTGCATCGTAGGAGTACGCATTTTACTGTCATGTATTTTATATACTTGCCTGTATTCATTGTTTTAGCACAATGGTAGAAATCTACCATCCTTTTACTCTGTTAGTGCTGCTAATCATTTATATCGGTTTCTGTCTAATGGTTGTTTCAGCACACCTATTTTACACTAGAATGACGCTGGCTCAATAAATGCTTATGGAAAAACGTCCCCGCCGTTTATTCTGTGTATCTCTCTGAGACAAAGTGAGCACGAGTAACTGAGCGAAAAGAATCGCGATCCTGAGGGATCAGGGTTGTTGTGTTCGATAGTTGCCAAGAACTATTCTCTCCTTGGTAAGAGGGGTTTCTAGTGGCACTGTGAGTTAGCTGGTATACAGGCTAACATACCTGGTATGGGTTTCTAGAATCAGTCTGGATACCAATCCTACAGTGTATGTTGTCTAAACGCACAAATCCTATATAGGTTCATAGGAACTACACAACATGGCGCCGCCAACGTTGGTTTGGTACTTATTTAACAGTCAAATCTGAGTAGTTCAGTCGTGCTTTTCTCAGAGACCCCTACTCACAAATCCCCAAAGACGTCTGGAGTGGGAGGGCACAAATTCCGCCACAGCTGAGTAGGCGAAAATACTATTTATTAGCTGTTGGTTAATCAAGCTTGAAGGACACAGTGTTCGTAAAAATTGTGCAAAACACCTTATCTTAGTTCCCTTGAAAAGTTATTTCGTGTTCTAAACACAATGACTAATCAGGTCCTAGACCCACTAAGCCAGCCATTGCTGCTCTAGGAAGACGAGGAAGATGCAGACGCAATACACATTCCCATACTCACATTTCCCCAGAGACGTCTGGAGTGGGAAGGGAACTATCCGCCACAGCTGAGTAGGCATATCCTATGTATTGGCTGTAGGTTTATCAAGCTTGAAGGACAAATTGTTCCTATTCTGCATAAAACCTTATCTCAGTTTCCTTGAAACTCTTCCTTGAGAAACCTTTATCAACAATGGCTGCACAACGTGCTACAGTTAGGGAAGAAGAAGAAGAGGAAAATGAAATTAAAATTTCAGAAAATGTCAGAAATGCCCTTACTCTAAGACTAGCAGACTACGGAGTCACGGCTAGGGGTGGGACAGTTACAGTCGGGATTGAGGCTCACGAGTCATATAGAACAGAGGTATTCTATTCATGGGTTAAATTCCCACAAGCAGATGCACAATCACATACATTTCATTCTTACACTGAAGATGAAACACCAGATGAATACTGTCTGTATGAGGACATTGAAGTTCCACTAACCTACCAGGAGCACATAAACTGGTTTAAAGACGCCCTCCCCCACACAAAAGACAAAGTAAGACTAGGTCCGCTCGGCAGTGATGGAGCCACTTGGCCAGTCCTTGCGGCTTACACACCACATCCAGACATTGACTCAATGCCAGTGGCAGACTTACGTCCACTTCATAAAGAAATAATAAAACTTTACAGAAACCTGACACAGTTCGTGATGAGAACACTCACACTTCAGCCAACAAAGGCTACACAAACAGGACAATTTCAGGGATCTACAACTAAAATTACACCACAAACGTTACACGCATTTCTGGGTAAAATGCCCACTAAACATGAGCAAATGCCATTCTGGATAGCTCAGAAAATAACACAGCTAGAGGCAGTATTTCCACATACAAGCCCTCAAGAAAAACACAGAATGCTAACAATCTTCTTGCCAATGGGGATAGCTCCCCAGATAGAGGATTGTACCACTTGGGGTACAGTTTTCGCTGCCATATATACCAGAACTCATGGTATCCCGTCATTAGCAGTAATACCAGATGTATTAAGACAAATACAGAATGAGTATGGAGCAGAACCTGCTCTGAACTTAGAGATGAAATTATTAGGACATTTTGCACAGGTATCAGCTATAATATCAGCTAACGTTAAAGGGGATGCAGCAGCAGTGGCAATACGCCAACGCCTGAGGGATTTCACTCCTTTACAACAGGAACGTGAATTACCTAAAATTATCGCAGATACCTATGCTGAACTAGGTAGAGATAGTTTGGGAGCTAGAGCAACAAAACCTCAACTCATGGGTGGTCCTGAAAAGGATAACACCAAGCAAGCACCTGATTCTTCCAAGAAGAAATGAGATAATAACAATAAAAAACAAAAGAATAGAGAGAATAGATCTCAATCCAGGGGTGGGTCTCCTCAACAGGAGCCCTCCTAAAGGAGGTACAACCTTAGGAATAGAGATAACATTAAAAAACCTGACAGGTATCAGGATACTGATACATGTTCTTCTCGTTCCTTTCAGGGTTCACCAAGAAACTCCAAGAGGGAAGGACGGTCAGAACACAGACAAGAAGACCGTACAAAATCCAGAGACACGCCAGGCACTTAGAGAAGCCAAAATCAAAACCTCAATATAAAAAGAAGAAAGTAGCAGGTCTTAAAGTTAGACATGCCCAGAATTCTGAGGAGTGAACTTCTGAACGGGGAATGGGCGCTGACGATGCTAGACAGCACAGCAGAAGTAAAAATAGCTCACCAGAACCTGATGGAATTTCTGGTGACAGCGGAGTTGAATGAGCATATCACTGTGGAAACACCTGATACAAGGGTAAGTGTCCCACATAGGTTACATGAGATAACATTCCAAATGGAGGGGGACAAACCCAAAAAAATTAAAGGTCTCTTTTGGGAGAACCTGACTTTTGGCTATGAAATTCTTTTAGCTGAAAGAGGTTGGCCGCCTGAAATTGTTATGGATTGTCCAAAGGGAGATACGGTAATTTTGCCGGCTTTTTCCGACCTCGTTCCAATATACTTTAAACACACATACGTGCAGGAGTGGGCGGTAGCCCTTGCTCCAGCATTATATCGCAACCATGTTGGGTGGGATGCTGAGTCACCTCACCATACAATCCCAGTAAAAACAACTCCAAATCCACAGAGACAGTACCCAATAAAACAAGAAGCGAAAAAACAGGTCAGGGGGATCTTAGATCAACTTGAATACCAGGGTGTAATAAAAACTTGCACCTCTCCAATGAATAATCCTTTGTTTCCCGTAATGAAACCCGATACTTCATACCGTCTAGTTTTAGACTACAGACATCTGAACACATGCACAAAAACATTTGCAGTACAGAATGCACATAGTGCCGCATTAATGAATAACATTGTGCGGAAAAAATACAAAACAACACTAGATATCTCAAATGGATTTTTTTGCCAAAATATAGCGCCTGAAAGCAGGTATTTGACAGCATTCTCAGCGCTAGGTTCTCAGCGTCAATTTTGTCGACTCCCCCATGGGTATAAGAATAGCCCTGGGTTGTTCTCCGCTAGGGTAACAGAATTACTTCAGAATTTGGATGAAGAGGCATGGTCCTATATAGATGATATTTATCTGACGGATGATGATTTAAAGGATCCCTTGACCAGGGTGAGCACCATAATTTTGGGGTTCGCCTCTGAGGGCTACAAATTCAACTTTAAAAAATCAAAAATAGCCCACCTCAATGTCCTATTTTTGGGATACGAGTTATCAAGTGAAGGGAAAAGCCTGACAGGTAACTTTTTAGAAAAGTGTGCGCTGCTCCAACCTCCTAAATTGCTGAAAAACTTAAAATTCATATTGGGATTTTTAAATTTTGGCCGAACATATATTTTAGATTACGCAGAAAAAGTAAAACCTTTCTATGACTTAATAGGACCTGATTTCTCAGTTAGGCATTGGACACAGGAACACACAGATATCCTTCATTCCCTTCAAGCTGACATGATAGCTTCAAAATACTTGCAGACACGCGTAAATGTCCGCAACCTGGTGATCCGTGTTATAGCGGGTCAATCTGGGTACACTTACCTAACCTTCACTGAAGGCGAAACAGTACCCATAGCATACAAAGCACACTTGTACACAAACGCTGAGATGCGCTTTGCTTCTACAGAAAAAATACTGACAGCAGTACAAACCACTGTAGTAAGAGAAAGAGCACTGACTCAGGGGAAACAAATAATTGTCGTAACTCCGTTACCAGCCTTAGAGGCTGCTACAAAGGCAAGCGTTCCTAATGCTAAAGCCTTACATCCAAGATGGATACAATGGGCTAATTCTCTCACTGCAACGGATGTAGAATACAGATATGACCCTTGTCTAAAAACTCAAGCATTCCTGCAGTATGAACAAGAATATCCTCTACCAAATGAAATAATGCCTCTAGATCAGTATGAATACATTATTTACACTGAGGGATCTGCTCAGCCGGCCATAGGAAGTAAACAGCACTACAGCTCAGCGTGTGCAATTGTCAAGGGTCGTATGCAGGATGGTAAGTTCCATCCCAGCTATACGAAGACACAGTCTCTAGGAGACTGCACGGCTCAGCTGGCAGAACTAAAAGCCCTATTACTGGCACTTATAAATACGGATTGAGAATTCCCCACACTGATAGTGTGCGATTCTTTTTACTGTATCCAGTCTTACAATGAATATCTTCACTACTGGGGTCAAAATGGGTTTAAAGACTCAAAAGGTGGCACAATTAAGCATAAAATGCTATGAGAACAGGTAGCTGAGTTGAAAAACAAACTACCAAGAGCTCAAGTGATACACACACTGCGTCATCAACGTGATGGCATTCACGTTGAAGGGAATTCATTGGCCGATGAAACCGCAAAGGGGGCAGTACGTACTGCTGCCGTAGCTGCAATCACTCGTTCAAAAACGAGAATAGACGGACAGATAATGGCAGCTGACATTGCTTCACGTAAAAAACAGCCCAGCCTTACCTAAAGGTTTTTCACTCAAGTACTCCTATAAGTTAGATGCAAATAACATTCCTTATGCTCAAATTCCAGGAGTGGGGGATAGAGTCATACCAAACATGGATCGCAGATTAGGCTTAATACTAGCTGCTCACGAAGGTCTAGGTTCTGCACATGCAGGGATTACCGCAACAGTTTCATTATTGAAACAACGCTATTGGTGGCCTGGTTTAACTAAACAGACAAAGAACTTTGTCCTAAATTGCGACATCTGGCAGCAGATGAAGGGTTCCACCGTGGCGCGTCCAGCGCAGACACCACTACTAATATCAGACAGACCGCTCGCTTGTGTCTATTTGGACCACTGCGGCCCCCTACAATCGGATGGGGCTTACAAGTATATCTTGGTGGCAGTGGATTCATGCTGTAGATTTCTATGGGTATGGCCTCAGTGCTCGGCTGACGCTCAAACTGTTATATAAGATTTGCGAGTCTTTATAGGGACATATGCAGTTGGCATATTACATTCTGACCGTGGCCCCAAGTTTAGCTCTAGGGCTTACAAGGAAGCCATGGAAGGTTTGAGTGTAGCATTGCGGTACTCCTCTCCGTACCATCCCGAGGGGAATTCGGTTGTGGAGAGGAAAAACCGAGACTTAAAGCAATCTTTAACAGCAAAAGTATTAGGTTCGGGTGGTGGTTGGGTCAATTACTTGTACGGGGTCCAACAAGCCCTTAATAACATCCCAAGAAGTTCTCTAGGGGGTGTCACTCTGTAGGAATGACAGGAACCGTAGCATGTAGTGGCATGCAGGTTTATTGTAGTAGTTGCAATGTAGATCCCACAGACAGGGACGACAGTGTGTGCAAGCACAGCGCCACATATCAAGTGCCCCAACTGTCAAAACCTCTCAGTCAACGTTCCGTGTGTGTCACAACGCGAGCTAGAAATAAGCGCGAGCTGTAACATCACGGAGTGTCCACGCGCGAGCGGCCACGTGGACAGGATACTACATATCTCTTTTCCTTAGAAAGAAAACCAGAAACGGAGGGGGAAGAAGACAGGGTGAGAAGAGGACGGAGAAAAGAACGAGGGAGGAAAGGGACAGGAGGAAGGGAAGGGAAAGGCAAGGAGAAAGGCAAGGGGGAAAAAATCCCAAAAGGAGGGACGAGCAGAAAGGGAAGAAAGACGGCTACCTGAACCTGGCAGGCAGTCTGATATCCCTACCACTTCTCCTGGGAGGAGCATGAAGGATGTTGTCTAGACCAGAGTTACCATGTTTACCACCTGTGGATTCAATGATATCAGTACCTTTACCAAGTGGGTGTTTGTCTAGCACTTGAGCATCGACTTTAACAATTTTGTTTATATTCCACCAGTTGCCTCAATTGACGCGAACAGCACTGCCACAGATTTTATCAATACATACAGGTTCACTGAACTTGGATTCACCTTTCTTAATAAAGCTAGATTTCTTTATCATTACGAAATCACCCACAGCGAAACTCTTGGTGAAAGCATTTTTCCTTTTGTCAAAATAGGATTTTTGATTGGCTTGGATAGTTTCAACTTTGTTTCTGACGATAACATCTAATTCTTGTGCAGAGACCCTTTGTTTAAACCACTTGGACATCCATGCTGGTTTGAATTCTGAACAAGGTTTCCTGCCTTTAAGCAGTTCAAAAGGAGAAACACCCGTAGAAGAGTGTGGTGTGGTTCTGTAGAACCACAGCATGGTCCTAACTGCAACTGGTATGACTTTATTATGGGAGATAGCCCACCGTATGCAATCACAAATTACTCTGTTTAGGCGCTCAACCAAACCATTAGTTTGTGGGTGATAGAGTGAGCTCTTAAGGTGGTTTATGCAAGATTCCTTTAGAAATTAGTTGACTTCAGAATATACAAATTGTACACCATTGTCAGAGACTATGGTTTTGGGAAAGCCTTCTCGCATGAAAACATCTTTCAAAAATTAAAAAATTTCCTTCGAGTCTGCTTTTGCCACGAATTTGACCTCAGGCCACTTCGAGTAGTAGTCGACCAAGACTATGGCAAAGCGTGACTGGTGGGGTAAAACATGGAAAGGTCCAAGGACATCGATACCCAATTTTTCCCAAGGATTGTCGGGTAAGGTAATGGGTTTCAATGGGGGATTGGAAATCCGTAAAGCTTTGTCACTACTTGCACAGATAGCACATTCATGAACCATAGTGTCAATGTCCCGGTCCATCTGCGGCCACCAAAAATACTCACACACTCTACGTTTGGTGAGCGTAGCACCCAAATGTCCTTCATGTGCTTTGGACAAGAGAATATTTCTGAGCTCATAGGGAGGGATAATCTTCTCTTGTCTGATGACAAGGTCATCTTCCACTGACAAAAGGTTGAATGTCACTACTCACATTTTTCTCCCTGGGCCACCCTTCAGCAATATATTTTCTAACACATTTCAGGGTTTCATCATTCTGCATAGCCTTTCTCCAATCACATTCATTCATGGCACAAACATGTTGTAATTCTACAGCGGCCACTAAACAATCTTCAAATTAATCTTCACTACTGTTTGTCTCCACATTCAACATCATTACATTCAACAGGAAAACGTGAGAGAGCATCTGCTCAGACATTTTTTCCCCCAGGAATGTGTTCAATATTAAATTGGAACTGAAGTAGTTTAGAGGATAATCTAGCAATGCGTGGTGTGTTGTTTCTGTAGGAAGTATTACCCAGGATGGAAACCAAAGGTTTGTGGTCGGTTTGTAGAGTGAATTTCCTACCCCACAAATAACATTTGAACTTTTCTATTGCGCACCAACATGCCAACAATTCTTTTTCGATAACTGAATAATGTGTTTCAGAATCTCTAAGTACTCTGGATGCAAATCCAATGGTGTGTTCCTGGTTTCCTCTGTTTTGTGTTAACACTGCCCCTAAACCATAGCAGCTGGCATCAACAGTTAATGTACAGGGTACAGATGGATCATATGGTTTAAGTGCTTTGACTTCACTGAGTTGTTTTTTTAAACATTCAAACGCCTTTTTACTGTCATCATTCCACTGAATCTTTCTTTAACAAATTAAAGATGGGACATACTTTTGTGGCATAATCCGGGATAAAGCGTGAATAAAATTCACTTAAACCCAGGAATGACTTTACACCTGTTTTATCAGAGGGTTGTGGCACCTGTAAAATGGCTTGTTCTAAGCCTGGTCTCGGTGTAACACCGGAACTTGAGATAGTGTGACCTAGATACTCTACTGAGTTTTTTGAGAATTCACATTTTTCACGTTTTAGCACCACTCCTTGATCTTGAAAAATTGACAAAACCTTATGCAAGACTTCATCATGTGTTGTCCTATCTGGAGCATATATGAGGACATCATCTTGAAAAATGGCCACATTTTTGAGACCCTTGAGTAAATTGACCATGAGGCGCTGAAAAACTGATGCAGCCGATACCAGCCCAAACGGCATGCGGCAAAACTGGAAAATGCCTGAAGGTGAATTGAATGCTGTGAGATGGCGAGATTCAGGGCCAGATGTACGACCTGCCAAATAGCGCCTGGCAAATTACGTCGCATTTGCGACTCGCAATTTGCAAGGCGCTATTTGGCATGCACAACAGTGTGTTTAACACTGTTTGCGATTCCCAATGGGGTCGCAAATTGCGGGGATCATGTATTTTAATGAGCCTCTCGCAATTTGCGAGCCCATTGGGAATGACAGGCCCTCCCAGGGATGGTGGCCTGCTGGGCTCAGCAGACCACCATGTCTGGGACTGCTTTTAAATAAAGCAGCTTTTTTTTTTTTAAATGCATCCCGTTTTCCTTAAAGGAAAACGGGATGCATTTTTTTAAAAAAATGAAACGTTTTTGTTTCATTTTTTAAGGGCAGGCAGTGGTCCCTGGGACCACTGCCTGCCCTTAAAAATATTATTGCATGCATTTGCAAGGGGAAGGGGTCCCCTGGGGACCCCTTCCCATTTGCGAATGCATTACCACCTACTTGAAGTAGGTGATAATTTGCAAGTGTTTTGCGACCGCAATTGCGGTCGCAAAACTTTGGTACAATGCTTTGCGTTCGCTATTAGGAAGGGAACGCCCTTTCCTAATAGCGAGTCGCAAAACAGTATTATGCGAGTCGCAATTTATTTGCGACTCGCAAAATACTGTTTGTACATGGGCCGATGCTTTTTAGCGTGCGCAAACGGGTCTAAGACCCATTTGCGCACGCTAAAAAGCGTCGTACATCTGGCCCTTAGTGTCCAAATCCACTTGGTGGTATGCTGATGCTAGGTCGAGTTTGGTAAAAAATCTAGCACCTGCAACCATGGCCAACATTTCAGTAATGTTGGGTAGTGGCTGAGAATCCACCCATATCTCTTTGTTAAGGCTGCGCAAGTCTATTCAAATTCTGAGCTCGTTATTTTTCTTGCGAGCTACTACTAATGGGGATATCCAATCGGATGATTCGACGGGTTCAATTACCCCTCTATTGCACAGCACTGCAAGTTCTTTTTCTAAATACTCTCTGGTACTAAAAGGAACACTCCTTAACTTGTGCTTTACGGGAACAGCTCCCTCCTTTACCTTGATCTTATGCTTGAAACCTTTGATTTTTCCTAAATCTCCTGAAAACACTTTTGGATAGTTGTTCAACAAGTCTTCCACCTGGGAGGAATCACGTATGGACAACACTTGTTCTTTAGCTCCAGGACATAGCATCATATCAAACAGTCCTTGGTGAAACCACCCAAGTATGTTCAGTCATTTGATGGCTACATAGATTTTGCCTTGAATACGTCAGCCCTTAAATTCCATGACATCTTCAAAGTATCCAAGTAAATCAATTTTACGCCCTTCGTATGATACTGGTGCACGATTAGGGGGCATCAAGTGTCTCTCGCCCCAGTTTGTGGCAAAAAGTGATTGAGTTATCATGGTGATACGTGCACCTGAATCTACTAAAAGTCATTAAAAAAAAATTCCAACGAGAATGTTGACATAGGGATCCACGCAATCCGCTGGATCAACAGTTCTAATTTGCCTTTCACTAACAACTAGTACCATGTCTTTCATTTCAGACATAAAGTCTTCAGCATCACTGTCACTAGTGTCTTTAACGTAACCAACCCTGACATTGTCTTTCTTCTGACTTTCGCAGACTTTGGCGAAGTGACCCACTTTGCCACACGAACTACATACCACATTCTTCGCAGGACATGGTCTGCCATTTTTGTTGTGCGTAGTGTTTCCACGCCGGAAACAAATGTCAGACCGTTTGAAAAAACTGTTTTGAAATGGTTCCCTTTTCTTCTTAGGATTATTGATACGTACAGGTGTTACTACCTCTACAGTTTTGTTTTCTAATTCTTTAACTGACTGTTGGGCTATTTCAATACTCTTTGCAATTCTGATGGATTCATCCAATGTGGGATTCCCTAAAGACAAAAGCTTTTGGCGAATGGTTCTATCAGTGCAGTGACTGATAAATTGGTCATGCACCAACTGTTCGCTAAAGTTTTCAAATTTCCAATCAGCTATAAGTTTTCTCAACGCATTTATGTACGTATCAACATCTTCATTACTTTTCTGTAATCTTTTGAAAAATGTGTGCCTCAAAACTACTAGACTCGGCTGGACATCATACCTGCAAGCAAGTTTCTTTATAGTTTCCTGGTATTCATCTAAATCCTCTTCCGTCTGGAAGATGTTCTAAGGTTGCCCTACTTTCAAATCCTGTGAGTGCAACAAGAGAAACTTTTTCCTTTCTGGCCTAAATCTACGTTTCAAAGGCATCGAGCCAATGACGCCAAACAATTGGTGGTTCTCCAGGTGAGTCTAGAAAAGGTGGTGGTGGATTAACAGCTTGCATTTTGTATAGTTTCAAATATAGATATTACAGAAATACAATCCCACCCCACAACTGCAAGCTTTATAATGGAGCCAGATCAACAGACACAGCAAAAAAAAAAAAAAATAGTCTTTAGGGGTGTGCGTGTCACCACGCTGTCACATGTAGAAGAGTCTGCCTTGAGAAGAAAAAAAAAAAGAAAAAGATGACAAAAATTGCCCAGAGAGAAATACAGAGAGGCGAGCAACCAGAACAAAATTAGCCAATCTTACTATTAATATAGTCAGTCAGTTGTTCGTGAAGATGTTCAGAATTCTTGTGGTGCCTCTTTCTTTGGGAAGAGGACAGTGTACTTTAAATGACAACTGGAATGTCGACAAATGATGAAGCTTTCCACTGAGAAGAGAAAAAAAACAAAAAGAAATCCCTCCGTACGCTCACCACGTCGAGACTCCTCCTCACGCTAGGGATGTGTGTGGCTCCACTTCACGTCGATGCTGCGTATGCAGAGATCAGCTACACCGTGCTGGAGCTGGTTCCCCTTCGGCAGATGACGCGGTGAGAGAGAGATTCCTCCTCACGGTGATGAGAGGAAGGAGCGGAAACCAGCTGGTGCGTCTGGGCTCCTCCTCTTCCTCAGCCCTCTTCCGCTTGATGAAGGGACGCTGGGTAGGCGAAACGGAAGGGTACACCGCCAACGTGAAGGCGATGAAGCAAAAAGCAATGCGCGTGTCCTCACAGCAAACTGCACAGTTCGTCGAAAGGACGCCACGCCGGTTGTCCATAGAGACTCACTGCTAGCGTGTGGTCAAAAGAAGGTGAGCCGCAGTATGTGTGCATGTGTCCGCCGCTGCATGGAACACCAATCCTACACAGGCATAAATGTTCAGTCAGGGTGCACAGAAGAAGTAAGTGCTGTCTTGGTGAAGGTATTCCTGCGATTGTCAGGCGAGGGTTCTTTGTGGGATCTAGCTCATCGCCACAATGATTGTAGTAATGACTGGAACCGTAGCATGTAGTAGCAAGCAGGTTTATTGTAGTAGTTGCAACATAGATCCCACAGACAGGGATGACAGTGCGTGCAAGCACAGCGCCACAGATCAAGTGCCCCAACTGTCAAAACCTCTCAGTCAGCGTTCCGTGTGTGTCACAGCGCGAGCTAGAAATAAGCGCAAGCTGTGACATCACGGAGTGTCCACGCGCGAGCGGCCACGTGGACAGGATACTACACACTCCTTACGAGGTCTAATTTGGGATGTGGATACCTGATCTCGATTATGAAAGCACAGTGGCGGATGAAAAACCATTTGATATCAGTAAACGTTTGGCTGTTTTACAGGATCAGAATGAATCCCGGGCACTACTAAGCAACGTGCAAGTAAAACGCACGCCACTGGGGAAGTCAAATCAGTCACAGCAAGACCTGTCTGGATCCCAAAAGTCGGGGATCTGGTCACAGAAAAGATCGAGGACAAGAAAGAATTTGGGCCATCATACAGAAAGCCTGTACCTGTCCTGGCTGTTGAAGGAACAAGAACAGTACCTCTTCCGCCTCTTGCCGGAAAAAAGAAAAGAGATTTGTCTCCATTGATCTGATCAAACCACACTATGTGGCCGATACTGAATAGTAGGCCTCGTGGGCTCCTGGGTAGCCGACGCTCTCCTCTCGCTACCATACAGGATGTTCCGACAGAAAGACTCATAACATTTGAAGAGTCACCAATACAAAATGATGGAATTTCCAACAATGAAATGGAACTCGTTCCTCTTGAAACAGAACTTCAAAACAGAAATGAAAGACAAATTTCAATTCGGCCTCACACCGATGTCTACATCAATATGCCTCGACAAGAGACACCTGCCAGTTCGACAAAACCTGCTGAGCTACCAAAGATAGATCGAACTGCATCTGGCTACTTCATCAATTTTGATACCTTCTCTCTTGATCCCAGTGAACCTGGGTGTGGTCACTCGGTCATATAGGACACTCAGGCGTAGAGTGGTGTTACTGTATAGTTTTAATGGTTCAAACGAAAAGGGAAGGAAGGACAGTCCTGGGAGGGATATCTCTTAAGCATAAATGGGAAATAGGCAGTCTTGGCAGATGAGATGGGAAAATAACAGTCTTAGCGGTGTCAGTTTCCTCACTGTACACTGGGATGGTTCCTTTCTCCCAAGGTCCTGGTCAGTCGTCTCCGGCTTCCTCATGGCCCATCAGAAGAAGGGGTTTGACATATGTCCCTCAAAACAAGCAAATACAAGACAAAGTCAGGCGTCTGGGTCTTACTCTAAATCACACTTTAACCCTTCACCGTCAACCAGGGTGTTCTCGTGCTTCCTGTCAGTGTGGCATGCTCAGTACACCAGTGAGTGTAAAAGCCCTATTTGTGCCCATTCCTCCACCTAGCCAACGTAAAGAAGTTTAGGAAGGGTACTTGCCTGGAGCCACGGCCCTCCGGGGTCGTGGCCGAGGGAGTCACACCGCCCTTCTCTCCTCCGGGACGGCTTGACTGTTGTGCAGTGCCTCTTGGCGTCAACTCTTTGGGCTCCGCAGTTCCGTCCTCTTCGGTGCTTTCTGTCTGCTCCCTGGGGCCTCTAGTTCTCTCCTGCGGCATCGGCGTCTCTCCTCTTGACTCGGCGCTTGACTCCGCTTCCTGGAGGTCCGTCGCGTCCTCTTCCTTCTCTCCCGACTTCCGCGATCACTCCTCCAGTGTCCTACCCCCTTTTTGACGCGTCCGCGTCACATCTGCTGAAACGTCTAGAGCGCCGCGTTCACTCTCCTGGCGCCGCGGTCCCACCGCCATGTCTGAAATCCCACCCTGGAACGGCGCGGGATTACACTAGGACAACGCTAGCTCCAGTTTCCCGTAAGCAACAAATTCGTGATTTCTACACTTTCCTGAAAAAGACTTACCTGGTCTCAACTCTGGATAATAACTGGAATATTGTTTTTTCTGTTCTAGATTGGCTTAGTGACTGTTTTTTGCTTACTCATAAATGGAAAATATCTCCCAGAACGCTTTGCAGTATCGAATGTGAACTTGGTCCTGAAACCTCATACATCATCTCATCGAGAACAAAGGGCCATATATATCAAAGTTAGGTTTTGCGATTCTCAAATAGCAAATTTTTGAGAATCGCTATTTGAGAATCGTAAAACGAGATGTATGTAGGATTTGAAAACAAAATTGCGAATCCTACATATTCCTTAATTGCGAATCGCAAATTGCGATTCGCAATTAAGGAAACCCTCCCCATTCATTCCTATGGGCCTAGAGGCCCATAGGAATGAATGGGAAGACATTCTCAATTTGCGATTAGCAATTAGAGAATCGCAAATAGAGAATGCAAGTTCAAGGTTGCAAGGGTGTCAAAAGGACACCCTGTTGCACCCCTGAAATAAGCATGGGTGCACATGTGGCGCACATACATGCCCTAAGGGCATGTATGTGCGCCACATTGCACTTTGAAAAATGCAAAAAAGTGTATTTTTCTAAGAAATCGCATATTACCACCAACTTGAAGTTGGTGGTAATTTGCGATTCCTTAAGGCCAAATTGCACTTTTTTGCTGCTTCTTACATTGCATTTAAGGAATCGCAATTTGCGATTCCTTAAATGCATTCGCAAAATAGAGAATCGCAAATTTTGCGATTCTTTATTTTGCGAGGCAGTTTTTCCTTCATACATACCGCTAAAACAAATTGCGATCGCAAACGCTGAAATTCTGCGAATTTCAGCGTTTGCGATCGCAATTTTGTTTGATACATATGGCCCAAAGAGACTTGTTTTTCGTGAACATTACAGCTGTTCCAATTCCTGATGGTATAGTTTGGGACAAGGTTGACTATGATGTATTTGGCCCTACTGAACTTTTGAAAATACCACATTTATTTAAAAATTCTCTAAATGATATCATTACCTCCAGTACATTTTCTGATGATTGGGATTTTGAAACTGTAAATAATATGTTGTCTGATTTGGAACAATCCGCTGCATTTTCAAGCACTGAAATGTTAGAAGACACATTAGACTATAACACTAGGCACTGTTACCATCATTATGGTCATCACTTTTTACACAAATCCAGTATCCCACGAAATATTTTCACATACCACCAATCAATCAATCAATCACAGAATTTGTAAAGCGCGCTACTTACCCGCGAGGGTCTCAAGGCGCTGGGGGGAAAAAAAAAGGGGGGGGGTGCTGCTACTGGTCGAACAACCAGGTCTTGAGTAGCCTCCTGAAGGTCAGCAGGTCTTGAGTCTGTCGTAGGCTTAGTGGAAGGGTGTTCCAGGTCTTGGCGGCGAGGTGGGAGAAGGATCTGCCGCCGGTGGTAGTTCTTCGAATGCGAGGGACGGTGGCGAGGGAGAGGTCGGCGGAGCGGAGTTGGCGGTTGGGGACGTAGAAGAGGAGTCGTCTGTTGAGGTATGCTGGGCCAGTCTTGTGGAGTGCCTTGTGTGCGTGGATGAGGAGTTTGAAGGAGATTCTCCTGTCGACGGGGAGCCAGTGCAGGTTCCTCAGGTGGGGGGTGATGTGGCTGTGGCGTGGTACATCGAGGATCAGGCGTGCGGAGGCGTTTTGTATGCGTTGCAGTCGCTTGATGAGCTTGGCCGTGGCTCCTGCGTAGAGGGCGTTCCCATAGTCAAGTCTGCTACTGACGAGGGCCTGGGTGACTGTTCTTCTTGTGTCTGTCGGGATCCACCTGTAGATCTTGCGAAGCATGCGGAGGGTGTTGAAGCAGGATGATGAGACTGCGTTGACTTGCCTGGCCATGGAGAGCGTTGAGTCAAGGATGACTCCCAGGTTGCGTGCGTGGTCGGTGGGTGTCGGGGCTGCTCCCAGCGTCGTTGGCCACCAGGAGTCGTCCCAGGCTGAGGGGTTGGAGCCGAGGATGAGGACCTCTGTCTTCTCCGTGTTCAGTTTTAGTCGGCTGATCTTCATCCAATCGGCGACGGCCTTCATTCCTTCATGGAGGTTGGATTTGGCGGCGAGGGGTCCTTGGTGAGGGAGAGGATCAGTTGAGTGTCGTCGGCGTAGGAGATTATGTTGAGGTCGTGCTGTCTGGCGATGCGTGCGAGCGGGGCCATGTAGATGTTGAACAGTGTTGGGCTGAGGGACGATCCCTGGGGTACTCCGCAGATGATCTCGGAGGCTTCGGATCGGAATGGTGGGAGGCGGACTCTCTGGGTTCTGCCGGTGAGGAAGGAGGTGGCCCATTCCAGGGCCTTGTCTCGGATCCCTGCGTCGTGGAGGCGTGCGCATAGAGTGCGGTGGCAGACAGTGTCGAAGGCGGCGGAGAGGTCCAGCAGGATGAGGGCTGCGGTCTCACCGTTGTCCAGCAGGATCCTGATGTCGTCGGTGGCGGCGATGAGGGCAGTCTCAGTGCTGTGGTTGCTGCGGACACCCGATTGGGATGGGTCCAGGATGCTGTTTTCTTCGAGGTATTGGGTTAGCTGTTTGTTGACGATCTTCTCGATGACCTTGGCTGGGAACGGAAGCAGGGAGATGGGCCGGAAGTTCTTGAGGTCTCTCAGGTCCGCCTTGGGTTTTTGAGTAGGGCGTTGATCTCTGCGTGTTTCCAGCTCTCTGGGAAGGTCGCGGTCTCGAAGGAGAGATTGATGATGTTGCACAGGTGGGGTGCGATGGAGCTGCTGGCTTTGTTGAAGATGTGGTGCGGGAAAGGGTCTGACGGGGAGCCGGAGTGTATTGTGCTCATGGTCTTGATGGTGTCCTCAATGTTCACGCTGGCCCAGGCTGGCAGGGGGTCGTGGTCGATGGTGTGCGGCGGGTCTGGTGCATCGATCTTAGTTGGGTCTGTCTGGGTGTTGAAGCTGTCGTGGATGTCGGCGATCTTGCGGTGGAAGAAGGTGGCGAGGGAATCGCACAGGGGTTGCGACAGGCGGGATGTCGTTGGTGTTGGAGCTGGGGTTGGAGAGTTCCTTCACGATGTTGAAAAGCTCCTTGCTGTTGTGTGCATTGTTGTCGAGGCGGTCTTTGAAGGAGATTCTCTTGGCGGACTTGATGAAGTGGTGGTGGTTACGGATGGCGTCTTTGTGGGCTGCGTGGCTGTCCGGTGTCTTATCACTGTGCCATTTCTTCTCTAGTTTCCGGCAGGTGCGCTTGGAGGCTAGGAGTTCCGAGGTGAACCAGCTGGCTCTTTTGGTGGTGTCACTGTAGGTGAGTTTTTTCAGTGGGGCGAGGGTGTTGGCACAGTCGTCCATCCATCGTCTGAGGTTGCAGGCGGCGTCGTCGGTGTTGGATGGGTCGGAGAGAGGGCTGAGAGCGAGGGTTGCCCGTAGTTGGTCTTCGGTGACTTTGCTCCAGCAGCGGCGTGGGATCTGTTGGGTGCGGTGGTGTGTGGTGGGTTTCTGGAAGGTGAAATGGATGCAGCGGTGGTCGGTCCAGGGGAGTTCCGTGGTGTGGCTGAAGGAGGCGTGGGAGCTTGAGGAGAAGATGGGGTCAAACGTGTGGCCGGCGGAATGGGTCGGTGTTGTGATGATCTGGCTCAGACAGAGGTTGGCGAGGTTGTCGATCAGGGTGGTGGAGTTGCTGTCGTTGTTGTTCTCCAGGTGAAAGTTCAGGTCTCCGAGGAGGATGTAGTCGGTAGAGGTCAGGGCGTGCGTGCTGATGAAGTCGGCGATGGAGTCGCTGAACTGGGGTCGGGGCCCAGGGGGTCTGTAGACAAGGGTGCCTCTAAGGGTGGTGTTGGGGTCCGTGTGGATCTGGAAGTGCATGTGTTCGGCGGTGCTGAGAGTGTCGTCGGTGCTGGTCGAGACCCTGATGGTGTTCTTGTGGACGATGGCGATTCCTCCTCCTACTGCGTTGACGCGGTCTCTGCGGGTGATCTTATAGCCGTCTGGGATGGCTATGGCGATGTCGGGGGCGGAGGAGTCGTTCATCCAGGTCTCTGTCAGGAAGGCGACGTCTGGTGATGATGTGTCGAGCAGGTCCCAGAGCTCGACGGCGTGTTTGCGTGCGGAGCGGGTGTTCAGTAGGATGCATCGGAGGTGGTTGAGGTCCTTCTTGGCGGGCGTTTCGGTGGCTCTGAGGCTGGTGTAGCTGCAGTTCCGGCAGGTGAAGGGACCATGGGTGCGTTTCGGGGCGGCCTTGAAGCAGTTGTGCGTCTGTCCAGGGTTGAGAGCGTGGAGTGTGGTGGCATCGTAGCGGCGTCGGTCCTCGAGGCTGGTGCGGGGGTGCACGGCCCAGGGGTTCTGGCGCTGGGCGCGGTCCAGGCGCGGACGGGCGCAGACGGGCTTGCTTTAGGCGCGCCTTCGGCGCGCCAGCGGCACGGCCGCGCAGCGACCGCCATATATGGGGAGGTGGGAGGGAGGAGCAGCTGGGAGGCGGGAGGCAGAGGCAGCGAATGGGCAATCAGGGGGGCGGGGCCGCAGGGGACGCAGCGGCAGGAGTGGAGAGAGGCAGCGAGGGGTACAGAAGGGAAATGGACACAGTGAAAATGGGGGCAGCGAGGGGAAACAGAAGGGAAAAAGGACACAATTCAGTGGGGGCAGCGAGGGGTACAGAAGGAAAAAAGGACACAATTCAGTGGGGGCAGCGAGGGGTACAGAAGGAAAAAGGACACAGTGAAAATGGGGGCAGCGAGGGGAAACAGAAGGGAAAAAGGACACAATTCAGTGGGGGCAGGGAGGGGTACAGAAGGAAAAAAGGACACAATTCAGTGGGGGCAGCGAGGGGAACAGAAGTAAAAAGGACACAGTGAATATGGGGGCAGCGAGGGGAAACAGAAGGGAAAAAGGACACAATTCAGTGGGGGCAGTGAGGGGTACAGAAGGAAAAAAAGGACACAATTCAGTGGGGGCAGCGAGGGGTACAGAAGTAAAAGGACACAGTAAAAATGGGGGCAGCGAGGGGAAACAGAAGGAAAGTGGGCGCAGTGAAAATGGGGGCAGCGAGGGGAAACAGAAGGGAAAAAGGACACAATTCAGTGGGGGCAGCGAGGGGTACAGAAGGAAAAAAGGACACAATTCAGTGGGGGCAGCGAGGCGTACAGAAGTAAAAAGGACACAGTGAAAATGGGGGCAGCGAGGGGAAACAGAAGGGAAAAAGGACACAATTCAGTGGGGGCAGCGAGGGGTATAGAAGGAAAAAAGGACACAATTCAGTGGGGGCAGCGAGGGGTACAGAAGTAAAAAGGACACAGTGAAAATGGGGGCAGCGAGGGGAAACAGAAGGGAAAAAGGACACAATTCAGTGGGGGCAGCGAGGGTACAGAAGGAAAAAGGACACAATTCAGTGGGGGCAGCGAGGGGTACAGAAGTAAAAGGACACAGTAAAAATGGGGGCAGCGAGGGGAAACAGAAGGAAAGTGGGCGCAGTAAAAATGGGGGCAGCGAGGGGAAACAGAAGGGAAAAAGGACACAATTCTGTGGGGGCAGCGAGGGGTACAGAAGGAAAAAAGGACACAATTCAGTGGGGGCAGCGAGGGGCACAGAAGTAAAAAGGACACAGTAAAAATGGGGGCAGCGAGGGGAAACAGAAGGAAAGTGGGCGCAGTGAAAATGGGGGCAGCGAGGGGAAACAGAAGGAAAAAAGGACACAATTCAGTGGGGGCAGCGAGGGGTACAGAAGGAAAAAAGGACACAATTCAGTGGGGGCAGCGAGGGGAAACAGAAGGAAACCGGGCACCGAGGCCACAGGCAGAGGGGCGAGCTTACCAGCAGCAGCAGCGGGCAGGACACCACAGGCGGAGCTGTGTGGTGGGAACATTGCCAGACACCACCAGAAGGTAGTTCAAAAACATTTGCACAGAATTTTTCTTATTTTTCAGGGTTTAACACTTCTGACCTGACCTCATACTACTTTAAGGTTGCACCTACACCTGCACAGAAAAATATGCTTTATTTCCCAACTGTCTGTACAGGGTTTCGACTTATGGAAGGACACTATAGACACAAAATCAGTCTGGGGTTCTAAGGAATGGCATGTTCAGGGAATAGAAGCACTATTTAGAGCGTGCCTCATTGCACAGCAGATAATATTTCTGAATGACACTGTGCAACAGACTTCATGTCTTGTACTAGCCAAGAACAAGGATTTGAACACGCCTCGGAGTCTCACACCTTCACACATCAATTTTACATCACGTGGAGGGGATACAATAGATGACATCGTGCAGTACAATACTTCAGACCCCAATTGGAAGGGATGGTCAGTTTGGCCCACAGACACACACAGATGTCAATCAAGATTCAAGGGTACCGCCGAAGGGTTTAGTATCCATAGGCCAGACCAACGCTATGTACAAAGAGAACATCTGGGGGTGGTGACATCATACAGTGTTGGGAAGTTGTACCTCGATTGGCTAAAAACCTCGACACTGTCCCAGGTAAAACAGCACTTATTCTCGGATGAGGTGGATCTAAGCAATTCTTTTTTTTTAGGTCCCCGAAAGCCACGTCAGAAACGTTTGTATTACGCTGTCTATAATGAAATCTGGAAGATATCTCAACAAGAAGCTGCGGAGAGAATTCGTGAAATAGATAGAATTAACCTAGAAAAGGCGTTAGCTGTAGTTGACAATGGTATGACTACATTAAAATCCAGTATTTATTCACTGGGCAACATTGTATCTTCTGATATGGATATACTAGAACAGGATCTGTTCATACTACAGCATGGACAATCTAAACTATGTTCTATTATGTTATTAAGCTGGACGCTGCAATCATTGCGAACTTTTATGTGCCTTGGCCATTTAGCAACAGTACGACCTTATTTTCAGCATACAATCTAACTGAACAAGCACTGGCATAGCCAATAGGTCTCGCTTTTGTGACCTTATAAGTGATTAGCCATGCAACACTTGATGTTGTTTAATGAAGGATATTGTGCTGGATAACTAAACACTTATAATGTCCCAAAGGCGAGACCTATTGGCTATGCTTTGGGGGGCCTTATAAGTGTTTAGGTAGAGCTATTGACCTTGCTAATGTTTTTAAGCTGTTCTGTAGAGAAGTGTGGCTGCTGTGCAGCATGCTGAGAAGTTGTAATTAAAAAGTGTAAGAAGCACTGAGTGATGCTGTGGTGTCGTTGAGTGATGCTGTGCTGGCCCTGAGTTATTCAGCGGTGGCGTTGTGTGATGCTGTGCTGGCCCTGAGTGATGCTGTGGTGGCCCTGAGTGATGCTGTGGTGGCCCTGAGTGATGCTGTGGTGGTGCTGACTGATGCTCTGGTGATGCTGATTGATGTTGTGGCGCTGCAGAGTGATGCTGTGGTAGCGCATAGTGATGCTGTGGTGGTACTGAGTGATGCTGTGGTGTTCCTGAGTGATGCTGTGGTGGTGCTGAGTGATGCTGTGGTGGTGCTGAGTGTTGCTGTGGTTGCGTAGAGCGATGCAGTGGTGGCGCTGAGTGATGCTGTTGTGGCCCTGAGCGATATTGTTGTGTGGTTGAGTGACGCTGTGGTGGTGCTGAGTGTTGCTGTAGTTGCGCTGAGTGATGTTGTGGTGGCGGTGAGTGATGTTGTGGTGCCCCTGAGTAATATTGTGGTGGTGCTGAGTGATGTTGTGGTGGTGCTGAGTGATGCTGTGGTGGTGCTGAGTGATGCTGTGGTGGTTTTGAGTGATGCTGTGGTTGTGCTGAGTGATGTTGTGGTGGTGCTGAGTGATGCTGTGGTGGCGCTGAGTGATGCTGTGGTGGCGCTGAGTGATGCTGTGGTGGCGCTGAGTGATGCTGTGGTGGCGCAGAGTGATGCTGTGGTGGTACTGAGTGATGCTGTGGTGGCCCCGAGTGATGCTGTGGTGGTGCTGAGTGATGCTGTGGTAGTGCTGATTGATGCTGTGGTGGTGCGGAGTGATATTGTTGTGTCCCTGAGTGATGCTGTGGTGGTGCTGAGTGATGCTGTGGTAGTGCTGAGTGATCTTGTGGTGGTCCTGAGTGATGCTGTGGTGGTGCTGAGTGACGCTGTGGTGGTGCTCACTGATGCTGTGGTGGCGTTGAGTGATCCTGTGCTGGCCCCGAGTGATACTGTGGTGGCCCTGAGTGATGCTGTGGTGATGCTGACTGATGCTGTGGTGATGCTGATTGATGCTGTGGCGCTACAGAGTGATGCTGTGGTGCTACAGAGTGATGCTGTGGTGGTACTAAGTGATGCTGTGCTGTTCCTGAGTGATGCTGTGGTGGTGCTGAGTGATGCTGTGGTGGTGCGGAGTGTTGCTGTGGTTGCGTAGAGCGATGCTGTGGTGGTGCTGAGTGATGCTGTTGTGGCCCTGAGCAATATTGTTGTGTGCTTGAGTGACGCTGTGGTGGTGCTGAGTGTTGCTGTAGTTGCGCTGAGTGATGTTGTGGTGGCACTGAGTGATGTTGTGGTGCCCCTGAGTGATGTTGTGGTGGTGCTGAGTGATGCTGTGGTGGTGCTGCGTGATGTTGTGGTGTCGCTGAGTGATGCTGTGGTAGCGCATAATGATGCTGTGGTGGTGCTGAGTGATGCTGTGGTGGACCTGAGTGATGCTGTGGTGGTGCTGAGTGACGCTGTGGTGGTGCTGAGTGATGTTGTGGTGGTGCTGAGTGATGCTGTGGTGGTGCTGCGTGATGTTGTGGTGTCGCTGAGTGATGCTGTGGTACCGCATAATGATGCTGTGGTGGTGCTGAGTGATGCTGTGGTGGACCTGAGTGATGCTGTGGTGGTGCTGAGTGACGCTGTGGTGGTGCTGAGTGATGCTGTGGTGGTGCTGAGTGATGCAGTATGTAGTATAGTGTGGAACAAAAGCTAAGCAAAGGGAGTAAGTTAGACCAAAGATTCAGATTTCATCATCACTAAGAAAGCGGCGACGAGTAATGTAAAATTGCAGAAATCATCATGTGAAAGTAGCTGAACTGTGGTCGTTCAAGTATTTTGTTTAAACATCATGCACACAAGTCAGAACTATTTTTACAAATGCACAAAGGAAAGGAGTTTTGTCAAATATCACTCATGGCAGGCTGAAAAGGTACCAGAAAAATAATTCTTACTAGACACAATTTGGGAGAGAAAGCGAGAGGAAAGCCAGATGGCGCCTAATCTTTGGGAGAGCAAGCGAGAGGAAAGCCAGATGGCGCCTGATCGAGCGATGCGAGGAATGCGCGTTACTGTGCGCGTAACCGCACGCTCTAGGCCACCCAAAAAGCTGTGGTCGGCTTTTTAAAGCCCACTCACAAAATGTCTCGCCAGACCATCGCATGCACTGGCTCAGGCGAGACCTAAAAACAGGAGGGCAGATATGAAGCGATGGGTAGGGAATTCATTAAGGAATCTTGGGAATTGCCATACAGATTTTGATGCAGGAATGGGGACATGGAAGTGTTTCTAAGTGGTACCAACTGCGAGAACTCTTTAAGTGGATCTCTCATATTCCAGGATATCATGCTTCATGGGGCCTGTAATAGTTCAGTTGCTAACTTATCCTGTCACTTGAAAGGATCCCCAGCTGCCGTGATTAATCCGGTGTTCAAGTTACCTTCGAATGGGAGTTTCTTGATGCTGAATGATCAAGGTTGTTGTGGGATGCTCCCGGGCATCGCATACCTTGTCACTGTAAGCTCCAGGGTTACTTGCTGTATGCAAGTATTGTTTCCACCGACCCATACAGTCATGGAGGTGCCGTTATGGCCTTCGTTGAATGTTTCCTTTATACGGTTTGATACTCTGAGCCGAATGAAAGCTATGCTTTTACAGAAAACCGTGCCCTTAACCTCCGCCCGAGAAACTTATGATCTCCAGGTTGCAAGGTCCTCGGCTGAGATACAGGCACTAGTACGAACAAACTGCCCTTTCCATTCCACAGAAATGGTACAACGTATCTTTAACATGTCTGATACGACCGGTATAGTACACCTATTTAAGACCATAGGTTCTGGACTGTTAAGCACCTTTCAGACAATCCTCGGAGTTATTCCCAACTTCATATACTCCGTATTCGGAAGCATTTTTGGAGGGATTTCCGCTGATCCTGTTACTAATAGCAGGTATCCTGATTGTGATGTTTCTGCTACGCAATGGACGTCCCAGTCACGAAGGAGATGGAAAAAACGCTCTTGGAGCGCCGATACCGTGATCGCATGGTACTCCATCTGGGCACACCTCGCCTTCGCGAACTAAGTGAATCTTGGTTCCTATCATTTACACCAGTCTGGATCGACTGTATTCTGCCTGTCCTCCGATGTCTGTTCTGCGGACAAGAATGCGTGTTGGACCTCTGTCTAACACTTCCATCAGTTGCGCCACCGGACGTTGATGCTTTACTGGACCCGATAACGGCCCATGTTCTGCAGTGTCCTCAGCGTATTCCAATGTTGATGTCTGCATTCTTAGAGCCACCACAGGATGCTTCAGCTCCTGTCGGAACGGATACAGGCTCCTCAACAAATACTCAGGCCTTGGCTGCCACACAGGCATCCCCAGCAGTGGCTGTGGAGAATACGGAGGAACATCTGTGCTCGACTGACCTGATCTGCGAGGTGTTGCAGGGACCGTCATCTGCGATTGCAGGCAACAGTGATGTTGCGTTTCCCAGCCAGGACACAAACATTTGGCTCATCGTGTGCTGGGAAAATTCGGCTTTTTCAAAAACAACCAAATTTGGAATTCTAAACAATAGACACTTTTTCTAAACTGCATGGCTTTCAGTCACTCATTGTTCGAACTATATATACGAACATCGTTTAGTACAGACTTCTATCGCCTGCCATATATGTTTTTTTTTGTGCATTTTTTAAGACATTTACACTTTTTAAGTACTATTTTTATGGACTTATTAGTTGTTTGCGTACAACACCTAGCTGTACGTTATAATTTTTAGTATGTCGTCCAGTCGGATGAGGATTGGGTGTTATGTTTCATATAGGTACCCCAATATAGGCTCAGGTAGTCACCTAACCTTTCACCTATATTCTCCTCTACCATTACACTACAAAATGGTTCTTGGGATTGACCTTTTACCTAGTTACGATACTGCTTACAGGACTTAGGGTTTTCCCTGAAAACTGGCCTCATCCATCATGCATGAGGATTCTTGGAAACTCAGCAGGACTACCATCTCCTGCATAATAACTATGTATAAGGGTCATTCCTTCCGTAATCCTAAGTCCGACATGACACAGCAAGGTAGAACCCCTGAGGGTATCACTTTGGGTATATAAACACCATATCTTGCTGAGGTAGTCAGAGGAGAAAAGGACTTCCATGCCGACACACTGACGCAAGACGCTGAGGTTCCTGCTCGCAGACACTCCAGCTCGCAGTGGTCTGCCATTACTTGCGGGGTGTCCATCTTGATACCAAGATGGGGTCCCACAGTCTCTCACTTCAGGAAATGGGGTTGACTTTATCCTAGAGGGATTCTTGGCTTTACACCTACATACATGCTAGGTACACTTAGGTACATCTAGTTAGGGTTGCATCATAGGAGTACGCATTTTACTGTCATGTATTTTATATACTTGCCTGTATTCATTGTTTTAGCACAATGGTAGAAATCTACCATCCTTTTACTCTGTTAGTGCTGCTAATCATTTATATCTGTTTCTGTCTAATGGTTGTTTCAGGACACCTATTTTACACTAGAATGACACTGGCTCAATAAATGCTTATTGAAAAACGTCCCCGCCGTTTATTCTGTGTATCTCACTGAGACAAAGTGAGCATGAGTAACTGAGCGAAAAGTATTGCACTGTTTCCACGATCCTGAGGGATCAGGGTTGTCATGTTCGATAGTTGCCAAGAACTATTCTCTCCTTGGTAAGAGGGGTTTCTAGTGGCACTGTGAACTAGCTGGTATACATGCTAACATACCTGGTGGGGGTGTCTAGAATCAGTCTGGACACCAATCCTACAGTGTATGTTGTCTAAACGCGCAGATCCTATATAGGTTTAAAGGAACTACACGACACTGACACGCAGAAAAATCTGGGGAAGCGATAAGGGCCCACGAGATCCGAGCAGCTATTAAAGACATCGCTAGGGGGAAGACCCCAGGCCCAGATGGGCTTCCGGCAGAGTTTTATTCCACCTTTAGTTCTCCATTAGCCCCCCAATTGGAGAAGCTGTATGGCGACTCATTGCGATCCGGTTGCCTACCGGCCTCAACAAGAGAGGCTCTGGTGGTCCCACTTCCCAAAACCAAGTCTGGAAATCCCCATGTCTCCGATTTTCGGCCGCAGTCCATGCTAAACATGGACTTCAAACTTTTAAGTAGACTATTAGCCACAAGAATACTCCCACTTATGCGTACATTAGTCCACACTGACCAAAATGGATTCATTCCAACCAGATCGACATCTGGGAACCTTAGAAGACTATATTATGTACTGTACCATCGCAACATTGCTGTAAACCCCAAAGCAGTAGTAATGGCAGTGGACCTAGAAAAAGCATTTGATTCCCTGAAGTGGGACTTTCTGATGCACGTAATCAAAAGATGGGACTGGGAGAGGGGTGGATCAACTGGGTGAGGTTGCTCTATACCTGCCCCACGGCCAGGGTCAGAACAAGTGGAATAGTCTCGGCACCATATAATATTCATAGAGGAAATAGACAGGGCTGCCCATTGTCCCCCCTCCTTTTTGCCTTAGCCATTGAACCACTGGCAGAACGGTTTAGGCAGGAGGCACGGTCTGCTACTAGATGGGAGGGAGTTTATAATATCCCTATATGCGGACAACATACTCCTATACCTACGAAAAGGTGACCAAGGGGTCAAGAGTGCTTTGATCATACTGAAGGGATATGCCACCCTGACGGGTCTGCGGGTGAACACATCTAAAACACCTGTTATTCCACTCACTCCCTCAACCCCCTGCCCACCAACATTCCCATCAGACACCAACTGGGCTCCGCGCTCATTTAAATACTTGCAACGAGACCTTCTGGAAGGCAACCTGGGTCAAGCAATATGCTCCCTTAAATCAAACATTTTGTTCTGGCGCTCCCTTAAACTTCCCACTATGTCCAGGGTGGCTCTATCCAAAATGGTGGTATTGCTGAGACTGTTATATTATTTTGTAAGTCTTCCGGTAGTGTTCCCAAAGAAATGGTTTAGGGACCTAGACACATTGCTAAAAGAGCTGATTTGGGATGGAGGCCATCATAGGGTGTCATTGGCTACTATGCAGAGATCCCCAACAGGAGGAGGGCTGGGAGCACTGGACTTCAAAGCTTATTACTTGGCAGCTCAACTTCAGTGGTTGGCCCAATGGTTAGATGGGATAGGATTAGAGACTTTGGATATCTAAACACATACAAACCAGAAGGGGAGACTACTCGCAAAACTTCTGTGTCCCAAGGTACAGATCCAACCCCAGGGCACCCTTTTCAAAGTAGCGCTGAAATGTTGGTACAGAGGTATCCAGCGGGCAACGGGGAATCCATTATATGCACCTGACCTTCCTTTGGTGGGCCTCCCGCGCGGTGACACTTTCTCCTTCTTTACTGAAGCCCACCTGAGAGCAGCCGAGGCCGCTGCAGGTAAGAGCGGTGGGGCGATGGGGCCTGGTGAGGGGGGATTTCGAGAGATGAACATGAGGGGAAATTAATTATTTATTTAATTTTCCCTCGTGGTTGTCTTTCGAAATCCCCCCTCACCTGGCCCCACCGCTCGTACCTGCAGCGGCCGCGGATGCCTGAGAGAATGGACTGTCGAAGGTATCCAGACAACCAGTGACTGCTACAGGAGGGAGAATTGATCCCACTAGCTGACCTAATCATTCATTACGACCTGCTGCCAGGCCAATTTTTGAATTACCATAGTTTACAGAAAGCTTTTAGTACACTCTGGGGGGTAGGTAACCAAGAACCAGGCACACAAGCACTGTTGCAAGCGATGGTAACATTGGGCTCAGAAAGACATCTTGTAAAATGGTTATACAGGGCTATCAGGGAGCTGTCCGAACAGCCGCTGCTTGCACTACGTACGGAATGGGGGGACCTGCTAGGTAAAGAAATTGCAGAGACAGAATGGAATACAGCACTGAGTTTGCCAAAGAAGATCTCTAGAAACTCTAACTTTAAATACATCCAGTTCAATCTACTGCATATGACCTACCTCACCCCACACACACTCAACATAATGCTAGGAACCTCAGACAAGCAATGCCCAAGATGCTCGACCCTAGATGCGGGTTTCGCACACACGATGTGGGAATGCCCGGCCCTGCAAGGATATTGGCGTCAGATCACTCTGATATTACATGATACTCTGGCACGTACCCTTCCAGTTACCGCAGAGGTCTGTTTGCTAGGCCTATTCCCAAGGCCTAAGGCCAAAAAAGTGGGTACTAGATTTATAGACCTAGCCTAAGTTTTGGCAAAAAGGCGTATAGCCTTACAGTGGCAGTCTTCAATAGGTCCAAAAATATGTGATTTGGGAAAAAGATGTCACAGCTTGGGCAAGGGCGGAAGAGCGGGCACTGATAGAGGAAGACAACAGAGGCATGAGACGCCGCCCTATAGCAGACCTGTGGTCAGAGGTGTTGAGGGAGTGGGATACCAGGGGAGCGGGCGGGGAGAGGGCCCTTCCGACTTCATGTAAACCACAGAACAAGGATACCTACCTGCATACGAGCACAACATGAGGAAAGGAACGATCTCTCTGAAAGTGTCTCATCCCCCCTGACTTGACACTAGTTATTGACAGACCCCCATCCATAGTATAGAACACCAGCTATTACGAAGTGTTTAGCAGCAGCTCGAGAAATCTCATAATGAACCCCTGAGTGCTCCTGTTACTCAAAAGTTCTACATGTAATTGTTGTTTAAAATGGTTAATTATAACATATTGAAATATCGAATTGAGGATATCATACAAAACTCCCTTAAGACATTTGGTGACAATTGGGCCCCGATGATACAACCATATTCTTATTCATAAAGCTTTATTCGATTTCTGTCGTAAAATCATAAAAGCATACAATTAATAAACATTTTATTTTCACGTGTATTTAAAACCTAGGGCTTACAAAAAATAAGAGTTCCAGAGAAATATTTACATGTTAATAAAATACAGAAGAGAGGCAATTAAATATAGTTACAGTAGTTTTGTTGCAGTTTAAAATGAGTAAAATCAGCTAATCTAAAATCTTCACATTTCATTTTACGACAAAAAGAGACCGTACAGACATGATTCTTAAATAACACTTGCTAATTGTTATACAGCGGCCCCTCAAAACTTAGTATATCAAAAATCGGTGCATTTTCATCTTTACATTTCGTAATTTATCCTACCATTTGAAAACTAGCAAATATATTTCAAGAGAGGGGCATTATTTCACTACGTTTCCCACGGCTGATCGTGCACTTTAGGAATGAGGCAATATTTCGTGTAAAACATTCATTATCAAGAAACTGCAGTGCAAGGAAGGCCGGACGGCATTGCCTCATGCCCCATATTTTCAGTATAGGTTTGATCCATCTCTTCCTCAGATCTAGATAGAATTTACAAAACAAGACCACGTGGATTGTTGTCTGAGGCGAAAGGCCATCACAGGGACAGTTTGGTAGACTTCTCGTCCAGTCGTTTATGGTGGGAAAACTTACCATGCGGTGGAATTTGTTTAATCTAAACCGCGTAAGGACGTATCTATCGTACCCTCTTATTATATGTGTTAGGTATGGCTGGATAGCAGTGGTGGAACGCATCAATTGGTTATTTTGAACTGAGGGTCTTGCTGCTTCACTGGTAAATCTATTGGCCTCCATATGGGTCATACATTGTTTTTAAAATATCTTTCTGGAGATGGAACTCATTGAGGATGGATTATAATAATATTCTGGCTGACCTAAATCTGTCATGAATTCTTTTATATATTTTAGCCATTTGATCTCTGTGCTAAATTCTAATTTGAGGCTATCGCTTAATACGTGCCGATTAAAGGTGGTTTTTAACGAGGTCCAAATCCGGTGCCATAATAGGGCTGGTTGTATTTTAATTATGTCTGTAATGTATGGTAGACCCAACTCAGTGTGACATACATATATTGATGTACTGCTTGGAACGGCTAATAGGTACCTCAGAAATGCATTCTCAACTCTCTGTAGTTCACTTACGTCACAGTAGCCCCATAGCCCAGCCCCCTACGTAGCTGTGCTAACGCACTTGGCTTGATAAATTTTAACAAGTTCAACTGGGGGCCTCATTCCCAATTTTTGTGAGAAATTTACTAATGCTGTCGTCGTTCTCATAAAGAGCAGTTTCCTGGCTTTAATGGCCTGACCCCACGATCCCTTTTCATTAATTAAAATTCCTAAATATGGGTACGTTGTTGTAGTTTCTACCTTTTTACCCTCTAAATAAATATCCCTGTGCTTTTTACCTCCCCATATTAATAAAGTGATCTATTAGAATGTAACATCACAGGCTACTCGAACGAGAATCTGTAACTTCTGCAGAACAGTATGCCTACTGATCACTTGACATTGTATCAAGCTGCCAAATTATATATGCATTATATGTAACAGAAAATGTTAATAAAAAGATATTTTAAAAAAGAACTGGTAACCCTCCCTAACGCACTGAGGTGATGGTAATCAAGCATAGGGTGCCCACTAATGTAATCTTGACTGATTCAATGACTATTACAACTCTAATAATAGTAGCTCGGGATGATTTCATTAAGCATACGTTCCTATTACAGAAAGGGCTGGAGACACCTGCTCTAAATAATTACATAATTACTTGCTCACAAAGCTTACCATTCTAGTGAATTTGTGTTTGTCACTGACTCCCAGGAGATTTGTCCTTTATTCCACAAAGATCTTCGCTGAAACTTTGTTAATCCATGTTTAAAAAGGGTAGGAAGAGAAACCTCAGGACTGGAGCACTGAATGGAGTCTTTGGGAATATGTCGCAAATGTAGTCCTTGGGCCTATAATCTAAGTAAATTATCACCTTTGCTAGAATTACAGACACCTCCAGGGTCACTAGTGGAAAACTGCAACAGTCGCAAATTTCTAGGAGGAATTGCAAATCTCTGTAAATTCCAAGTTATTCACAGCAAAAAGCATTTTCGTTGTGTAAATTTGCCAGATATGTGCAAGTGCTACTCCCCCTTTTTGAAATCTTTGTTGCAAAAGATGTTTGCCGGTGCTGTAACTCTTTTGTCCATACTCCCCCAAATTTGGAACTGTTTCCACCACATTCTCACCCACAATAGGTATTGGCTTAATCTCCAGAAAGAACATAAAGGTGACTGCTACAAATTTGTAAATACGCAAAAACTCGCAAGTAAGTGGATCCTCACTGACATTTGCTGGCATCCCATCCCAGGAATGTCAATAACGTTCCCCAAGAAGCAGATTTTCTCATATGAGACATTATGCCATACTGTTGATGGAGTGTAATTTTTCCTTTTGCAAATGAAACACGTTTTAACAAAAGTCCAATTTATCACGTTAACAATTTAATTTGTAGCAGGTAACCACACTTAGCTATTATAATTAAATACTCGAGTCAACATATCGAAATGAAATGAGTTAGCTTACTATTAATGCTATTTTGAATGTCAACTTTACAAGTAAGGCTAAGAGGCCTGCTTTCATATGTACACAGTTGTTTTGCACAAAATGTGTTTCTTTTCTTCATACTGCAGATGCTGTATTTTTCCAGAAGCCTTCTTCTGTTAGCTAGTGAATAGTTATTTGTTATTTACTAGATAACTGATAGTGAGGTTCTCATTGGGAAGCGGAGGAAGGTGCCAGGAAGAGCTGTCTGCACCACAAGATTCTGTCCAATGGAACAACTCAAAGATGTAGTCATGTTTGCACCATTGTCATAGCTGAGAGATATGGAAGTTTGCCTGCTCCCAGAGCTTGGTAGAAAATGATTGGAGTGGGAACCAACTGAAATGTTGCAACTAATTTTTTGTTGAATTATATTATTGTGTGTTGCTTTGACTGGGGAGGGAAAGGACTCAGTCTCTCATTCAAGGAGTCCCCCTGCTTACTGTATCTCACACACATTATGCTTACTGATTTTGAATCAGAAACTCTTTCTCACCTCTGCAAATTTCAATGACTGAGGTGCAAAAGGCTACATGTCTGAGCATTCCTATTCTCTCATCAGAAACCTTCATTTGGTTTTCTGAAGCTATCACCTTATCCTTTTGCTTAAACTGGATGCTTTTCTCAACTTAACTTACCTTAATTTAGAAAAGGGATTTACTTTATGGAACACACCTGCTCTATATTCTGCATCCTATTTGTAATTCTTACTAATGCTCTATTTTAGCATACTTTAAAATATCGACTACTTGATTATCTAAATCTGTAATATTGATGTGAAATTTCAATACTTAATGACTAATGATCTGATTTGTATTACATTTGTTAATAAATCCCTTTTTAACTCGAAAAAAACAAAAACGTTTGCAGCCGGTGATGTGTTTTATTTTTGATTATTGACATTGTGATGTGAGAGTGTCTGTGTGCACATTCAAGTCCTTTCCTGGTGGTGTTTTGTTTTTATTGCTTCGTCCTGTTTGAGCCTCCGTGTGGGAGGGCGGTATTTTCTATTATTTGGGAGGGCGAAGCAATACATTCACTTTTTCCAATTTAAAAAAAATATATAAACATTTGATATTTTTGGGCTATTTTCTTGGTTCTCTCTGGTAATTCATAACTCTGTGTATCTTTAGAATCCACAACATTTGTGAAAACTACCCTCGGGTACCTTTAGAAACCTCATATTTGGGGAAAAAGCATGCAAAGCTTGTTTGGAAGTGTTTTGAAAAACATTTATAGTGAAGGCTTACGCGGGAACTGCCCCAAATGAAAAAAAAAAAGTTCAGCACTGTGGGGGAAAAGCATTAGAATTTAGGGGTTAGTCCCCATTTGTAGAGACAAACTACAGAACAGCTATAGGAATCTAATGTTTTTTCAAGCTACGTAAATCTAACTATGGGCTGTGGGAAGAAAGGAATGAGAAATATCTAAAAAAACATATATATTATGGTGAGACTTACTGAAAGTCTGGTGTCGGTTTGGTGTTGGTTTTGACAGTTGCACACTAAATGTTTGACTTTTTTTTGTTTATCCGGAAGGGGGAGTTTGCTTTTGAAAAGTAAAAAACGAACCACCCCCACACCCTGGTAGTTTCCGCCCAGGTTATGAGGGTCATTATTGTTGTTTTCCTGCCCCTGACTCCTAGGTTTTTCGTGGTAGTGACGGACAGGGAAAAAAGGCGTTACACTTTCCTCCCTAAATAGGGCTGATGGTGTAATGTGCTTCCTCTGACAGCCCCTACTCCGTCGAGCCATCAGAGGAAGAATTCTGTCGCCCGAGTCAACAGGGGCTCCGTCGACAGAATACTGAAGGTCTTCCTGTCTCTAATTGAACAGGTGGACTGAGGCTTTGGCGAGCTAAGTACTCCGCCACGTTTACCATGGAGTACGGTGTCCAACAACGTCAAAATCAGGGCCTTAGAAATGATAGTTTGAAACCATCCCAAAATAACAGATATATAGAGAAGTTATTAATTGAAGACAAATTAGTGAAAAGTCGCTTTCAGATTACCAAATTCAGGAGACATGGCTGATGGAAAAACATGGATTTCAATAAGTGTTTACACTGCAAAGCATGGAAACCTGCAGTAAATATGAAATAATATAAAACAAAGGATGACAGGATACAAAAGATCAGAAAGGTAATTGAATGCGATAGTAGAATTTTTGGTTATATTGTTGAACATCCATGCAGACTAAAATACATTGGATGGATGGTCTATATGCTATTCAAATGAGTATTGGAACATATAAGGCATGATTAGCAAGGACACTTACAACTGCAGTAGCAAAACATTGGGAATTATATCATGAAAGTAAGTGGGATATTCTAAAGTACTATGAAATTAATAGGGTAGAAAAAGCTGAGAAGGAAAGAGATTGAAAAAAAAGTAAGACAACTTGACTCAATACATAAAATAGGATTAAAATGCTACATACAAAGGGACTTAATCAGGATGAAGAGATTCCTGTACACTTTGAATAAGAACAACAATGAATGAAAGAAAAATAATCAAAATTAAAGACACATGAATAGTTTCCAATTAATTTCAGACAAGCTCACAAATGAAGAGTCAAAAATGAGGGCACACAAACGAGTAGGACATAATTTGTAAAGCAACATCCATAAATCTCACTAGAAGGGAAGAGTCTTTAACTAAAAGGTAATTGAGCATGCATGAATAAAACATGTTTAAGTCGGACATTAAAAAATGAGAACCTTTGTCTCACCTGAAACTTAAATCTCTGAAGCTCTTTGACTAGCCAGCTCGTCAGCCGCTTTGTGAGCAATAACGATGCTCACCCCTCCTTTTTTTTCGCAACACCCCCTCCCCTCTCTTGCCCTCCCTTCACCTACCGATGGGTCCCCCTCATGCGCTACTCCGAAACATTGTGCAGGACTAGGGGATCTCTGGGACGCATTCTGACCTAAAAGAAATTGAAATGTTTGCTTCTTTGTTTTGGGGTTAATGACATATTATGTTTGCATGGGGCTCTGCCCGCACAGTGCGCCCTCCACCTGTATGGACTCTCAATGCGCTGTGACATCTGTACATTGTTGCCTGTGACAGTGCTCATATGTCATGCTATTTGTGCACAAGGGATGCCATTCTGAACAAGTGTTTTGTATTGTTTTATGGAAAACCTATAATAAACAAATCACTAGCAAAAACAAAAAATGAGAACAGCTGTGTGATATTATTATAAAGGTGCCAAGGAGACATATTAAGGAATGGGAATCTATGGTGAACATTACCAACAAGAAACCACTAGAGAGTAGGACTGGGTATACTAACTTATCAAATGCCTCTCTTGATAGTAAAATCAATGCAAAGCATACAAACAGATTTGTGCGAGGAATATGAAGGCAAAAAAGTGAAGGACCAATTAAATTGATATAAAAACTAGATTTAACTACTTTTTCCAGATGTCTATTAGGTTTGAGCACTGTGGATTGTGGTTTTCGTTTTTCATAATACATAGTAACAAGAGACTGAAAAGGTGATAGTCGCCAAGCCCGCGAGGGCGAAATGCATTGATTGTTTGACGTGCACCGTGGAGCGTCACTGGAAAAAATACAGGCAAAATTCAGTTATGGTTACAAAAAAACTACAAACAACTGAAATTCGCAGGTTAAGTTCAGTTAAACTAACCATAATCCACGCCGTATTCATGCACTGTGCATGACCCCAAATATGGCATCCCTGATGACATCGTCCATGATAATTCTGCTGACATTAGTTTTGATATATTTAATTATTTGGAAGCTGATTTTGTTATATATATGATCTTTAATATAATTATTTTATATTATGAGCTGTTTAGATTTTTAGTTTTTTCCAATAGTATTTTTAAAATGTTGTTTAATAGATTTTTATTGGTTATCCATGCTAATTTGCAATATTATAATATATGTATATTATAATATAATTGTGGGGCTCTTGTTTTCGAAATAGCTTTTTTACTATTTATTGGTTATATAGCTACCAATTTCATTGTATGTCATTATATATTTAAGCAGTATCCCATTTTTTGTGGCAGGATGGCAGTTTATACGCTATTCTGTGTTTGATGGTGATAAAGTGTATAATGCCATATTTGTTAATGATTTTTGATGTTCTAATGGGTATGCTTTGTTTTTGTGGTAGTATTTCATAGTGCATACAAGGTAATATGATACTTGTGGTGTGGTTATATTATATGGTTGTATGTCGCAGTAGGATAATAAGTAATATAATTGTTACAACAGTTGTGTGGTACATTCTGGTTTCATGTTGAGATGGTTATTGTGTGGCAGCGAGAAATTGGGTGTATTTGATGTTTTTATATAGTGGTTTATACCTCTTGCTCCATAACTTAATAATGTTGTATGTGTTTTAAAACACACAATTTAATCATATGATCGTAGGGCATTATTGTATGAAAAAGAATTATATTTATGAATTAGCACTTGCATTATTCATAGGCAAATTAAGTGATTTAACAGTTCTGTAATGAACGCATGATTCATTAATATATTGTTATATATTGCCCTGAGCCATTAATATGAATACTGGATTCTCAGGGCCTGATTACGAGTATGGTGGAAAGGCACCGCTGTCCCTTTTTCGGCGGTCGTCCCGCTCACTGACATGGCGGTATGACTGCCCATTTACGATCATGTTGGGAACTCAGCTACAAGACCGCCACTGAGACTCCTGCCACCACGTTGACGGTGGGAAAGCCAGAGGCGGGTCCTGGAGGCAGTCTCACCAATGGTGCCATCTAGATTATGATCTCCCTTTCCATCAAATGTTTCTTGGTGGGTACACCACCATGAGCAAGTCGGCAGAGAGGTACAAAAAGAGGTGAAAACCCACCTTTTTTGGGGGTCCCACTTCGGAATCTGTGTCGGACGCCATTATCCAGGTCACTCCTCTGCTGCTGCCACCAGATCACGACACTCTGCAACCCCGTTGTCGCTGAATTCGAAGGTAGGCTTCACTGTCACTTCTCCTATGTAACGAATGGTAACAAAACATACAGTACAAATGACCTACATATACATCATGACACATACACAACATATATATGTGATTCAGATATACACACGCTGTACTTACCTATCTTTCCAGCAGCGAAATGTCACTCCATCGGGACTCCGCCGCCAAGAGAGCGCCAGCCCATCTGGAACATCGTAATACGTCAGGCGGGAGAACGCAAACACAGCGGTGTACTCGAGACCGCTGCTGCGGCGATATGGCAGTAAGGCCGCCAAACTCGTAATCAGGCCCACAATCTAGTTATTTACAGGTATGACGTGGCAACAGATGAAACAAAAGTAATTTCCTACTGTTATCTCATCATAAAGGAATTCCAGTCCACTCTGACAGTGCTCTCACAGAGCCAGTCAGCATGGCTCTGGCTTTCTGCTCTGATGAAGAACAGAAAGTTCAGCATTGTGTGTTTTGAGGGGAGTCAAAGGCACTGAAGTTGGTGGGAGGGTGCCAGGAGGCCAGGAATTATTTTTAAACATTTAGACAGGGATGGGTGGATTGAAGGGAGGTGTGCTGTGGGTGTGTGCTACAATACCAACTTTGTTTTTCAATTTAGGTGGAGCCTGAAGGGCAATGCATGGGGAGGCACGGAGCCAGTTCCCATTTATTTTAAATGTGCAAGGATGGAACTGGAGAGCAGGTGGTGTGGGTGGTTGGCAAGACACCAGGTTTTTCATTTGAGTGGGAGGTGGAAGGTTAAACACAGAGGATGGTGTGGCTTGGTGGCAGGACATCAGGTATTGTTAATGTTTGGGAGGGGGGAATTAGGGTTGTGCAGAATTGGAATTAGAATTCCGCAAGACATTGCGGAATAGACTGAAAGGCATGTCTCTGATTGAGTACCCTTGCTGCCCAATAAGTCCCCTGCCCCATGACTCTGCCCCCAGGACACCTGGCTCCCCCACGGATGCTTCAACCTTGCGGTGCCGCTCCTTGTGCGGAAGGCACACCCAGGGAAGTCCCTGATAAATACTCTCCACTGCTTGTGGTCCAGGTTCCTGGTCTGAGGACACGAAGACGATCTCTAGGCGCCTGGGCCATGGTTGCAGCGGAAATGCTCATAGAAGTCAGCCAGACTGGCGCTGAACCAGTGACAAGGCCCACTCAGGCTGCATCCAAAAAGCACAAGCAGGGCGCTGGGGGCTGAGGCAAGCTAGTGCACATCCACCTATGTCAGCGCCTTGCCTCAGGACACTAGGTTCTGAGTAGGGCCACGGCAGGAACTGCCTCTGATATGGCCTTGGGGAAAGGGGTGTGGAGGGGTGACACAGGTTAAGTGGCAGCCCACATGTGCTGGGGCCTACTCGGGATACATTCGGGATACGGGATCATACATAAAGGACGCTACACAATATAGTGGGTGAGTGCAGTCAGCCACGAGTCCTGGCTCCATGTTTATTTATACCTTCTGGTCCGCGCCCGGCCCAGAAGGTTGCAGGTGGATACATTGTCTGGTAGCGGGCGGGTGGCTCACTACATCCCTCCAAAGCAATCATCAAAACAAAATAAAACGAAAATAATAATACATTAATAGCCGAAAGATGCACGGCATCCAGGGTGCTACCTAGATAGCCAAGTGTTCAACACATAAAGTCTTTTAGCCTTTGGCTCAGTCGTGGATTGTCTCTCAGTCTGTACGGGTGTCCCCGTTGAGTCTGGCTAGTCCCTTCTTCTTCTCGGTCTCCTCCATTCTCCACTCGACTCTTCTTCGACCATCCTTGGGGTCTTTTCTTCCAATTCGTTACTCGAGGTATCCGGTGAACATCTGTGCTCTACTTCCTCTCTTCTCTTCTCCTCTGGAGGTGTGATTTTCTTGAACCAGTACACGTTCCTCGATAGTATCATCTCTCCTCTTTTCACCGTGACCATGGTCCCTCACACCTCCACCACTTCCCAGGGTTCTCTCTTGAATGGTGTCCGGAACTTCCACACTGGATGTCTGTCTCTCACCACCACTCTATCGCCTGTGCCAAGCTGCGCCGTCCGAGCTCTCCTACTTTGGCTGGCTCGATCGTTGTTTTGTTTTCTTTTCACCTGGGCAGTTTCGCTATCCAGTTCACAAGAGGCCCAGTGTTTGCTCACAGGTACGACATCTCTCACTGCCCTTTTCATCATCAGTTCACTTGGCGAACATCCGGTCGTGCTGTGGGGCATTTGTCTCTCAGGAATTGGTGTAGACACCCTTCTAGGTCTTCTTGTTGATCGACCCCAATCCTCAGTGCTTTGTTAGTTGTGCGCATATATCTTTCTACCTCCCCATTGGCTTGACGGCATTGGGTGGTCTCTATTCTATGTCAGATGTTACAGTGGTGCAAGTATTCTCTGAACACCTGGTCGAATTTCCTCCGGTGTTCCTAGCAAGGCAAACATTTTTTCCATTACAGGCTTGACACACTCAAACGCTGTGAATCTCATGACCTCGACGACAGGAAACTTTGAATGACTGTCCTTCATGACTAACGTGAGCCGCCCCTCAGGGAATACTTATAGTTGCCCACGGCTTCGTACTGGGTGCCTCCGTGATCACCGTATGAGCTGGCGATTCACCTCCTGTGATGATGCATGCGTGGCAATTCTTCACCAGTTCTTCAACCATCCGGTCCATCCCGGGGAACCACACTTTGGCTCTTAGACGTGCTTTAGTCTTCGCAAGACATTGATGACCTTGGAGAGCGAGTTCCACCGTCCTCTTCCAGAAGCTGACTGGCATGACAATTTGTGTTCCTTTAGAACCAGCCCCTCACTGACGACACCACCAAATGCCTGTTCGGGCTTCCTTTTCTTCCGCTGTCAAGCTACTCACACCATCTAAGAAGTTTTTCCATCGGCGTTCTCGCAGGGCATCTTTGACAGCCGTTAGGCAGGCAACTTCTCTTGTGGCCTCCACAATATCTTCCAGGGACAATGCTGGTGGGCAGGCAGACTCAGTGATCAGTTTGATGAAGCTCTCAGCTCCTTTGTCCACCTCTTGCAGATGGCCGGGTTCACTGCCATGGGATGGCATGACAGGTAATCTGCTGGATTGTTAACACCTGGCTGATATACTACTTCGAAGTTATAGTGTTGGAGCTGCACCGCCCATCTCTCAATGCGAGGGGGTTCATTTCTTGCTGTTCCTCCAAACAGTGGCACTAAAGGCTTGTGGTCTGTGATCACTTTGAACTTGTGCTCGCAGAGGTAGATGTTGAAATGCCTTGTCTTCACGGCTGTTAGCGCTCTGCTTGCATATGCTATCGGCAACCATTCCTCCTGTGCATTCTGCTGAAGAAGTACTGCCCGAGGCCAACCAGGCTGGCATCCGCCACGAGCTCTGTGGGGTTTCCTGGTTTGAAGTATGACACTGTTGCACCTTGCAATAGCGCTCCTTTCACTTCCTGAAATGCCCTCGCTGCTTCGCTAGTCCACTGCCATTTGGTATCCTTCTTCATGAGGGCCCTCAGCGGCTCTGAGATGGTTGCTAGGTGGGGTATAAAACGGCCGCAATAGTTTGCCATGCCCAAGGAGCTTTGCATCTCCGTCTGGTTTTGTGGAACGGTTGCGGCACGGATAGCATCAACCTTCGCAGGGTCAACTTGTAGACCGTTCTTGGAGAACTTGTAACCAAAGAATTCTACTTTGTTGGTGAGGAATGCACACTTGTCCCGGTGCAGCGTTAGGCCCTGGTCCACTAGCCTTTGCAGCGTCACCCGTAGTTGCTTGTGATGTTCCTCCGGTGTGTGAGAGAAGATCAGTACGTCATCACTGACATTGATCACTCCCATCAACCCCGAAAGGGCCTCACGGATCGCATCCTGAAATACCTCCACCGCCGATGATAGTCCAAAACTGAGCCGTTTAAATCTCCGCAACTCCGCGTAGGTTGAGAAAGTTGTAATATAACGACTCGCCTCATCAAGCAGCAGCTGATGGTATCCAGAATTGAGGTTTACCTTTGAGAACCATTTCGCTCCGTTGATGTCAGCGACTATCTCATCTATGGTCGGGGTGATGTGCCTTTCTCTCCTTATCGCCTTGTTAGGCAGTCGCATGTCTACACATAGATGTATCACTCCCGGCTGTTTGGGAGCAATCACTAGTGGAGACACCCACGGGGTGGGACCAGACACCTTCTTGATTACTCCGGCCTTTTCAAGCTTCTCCAATTCCGCCTCCACGAGCGCTCGCCAGTGGGATGGCACTCTCATGTGGCGCAAAGCCACCGGCTTGACTGACTTGTCGATGTGCAATTTGACCTTCCCGCCCTTCAGGCAGCCAAGCCCCTCGAGCAATCCTGGAAACTCAGCCATGATCTCCTCCGCATGTGACTGGTGGACTTGCCGTGCGAACATTACCTGGCCCAGGTCTTCAGCTGAGTGACAACGCAGCAACGTTCCCACGCTGTCTTGCATCACGTGGAACTTTGTTCGCGGTGAGATGTTTCCATGGGCCACCTCCACCTCAATGACCCCCTGTAGCGGAATGGGCGTGTCGACCCCATACGTGAAAATATTTGCTTTTGTAGCCATCAGCTTCGGTATAGGGTTTAACTTTCGATAGTGTTCCACATCCAGGATGTTAACCAACGCTCCTGTGTCTATGAGGGCTGTTACGTGGTCATCCCCAATTCGGATCTGGAACATCGGTGGGGGTCGTCTCTTTTGATTCGCCCGTCCTGTGTACGAAATGACGAATACATCGTCCTCATCTATCAACCTCATCTGCTGGTACAGATTATCCACATCCTCCGCGGCCTCGGCCACCCTGACCATCTGTCTGGGATGCCCAAATCTTCTGGTCTTGCCACTCGACGTGGACACTTTCGATGCACTCATACACACCTTCGCGAAGTGTGCCACTTTGCCGCACTTCAAACATGGCTTCCCATACTGGGGCATCCCCTTAGCGGGTGATTTTCCAGCCCACAGTTTCCGCATCCTCGCCCACCTGGCCGCGCATTGACGGCCCCTCTTCCTCTTCCTGACCCCATCCTAATGGTCTCCACTCTCTCTTCCTTAATTGTGACTGGGTGGGTCGGCAGGGGTACCGTCGCTCTCCTTGCTAGCGCCAATTCCATTTCTCCAGCTCGGGCATCCGCCAGCTCATGGGACCTTCCCAGCACCAGAATTTCATCCAGTGTGATGCCTGGCTGGCGCAGAATCAGTTTTGTCAGTTCTGATGACTTGCAGCCCTGAATCAGTTGAGCTCTGATCTCCAACTGCTTGTAAATCCCGGTGCAGAAGCTCGCCAACTTTCGCAACCTTGCGAAGAACATATTTGCCTGTCTCAATTTGAAGTGCTCCTAGTCGAGGTTCACTTGAGGGTCGAAATACCGGTCTAAGGCACTTACTGCTTTATCATAGTCATTTACATCACCGGTATCGGGCAAATCTTGGAACAGTTTGTATAACTCATCACCGCCCATGTGCAACATCATGGACCGCTTGACCGCCCCATTGGTCTCGTGTGTCGCAAGGAAATAGTTTTCTAGCCGTCCTACCTACTTCCGCCATATTGGCGCCGCTGTGGCTGGGTCCGCCAACTGGCTGAACGGGAGCAACGCTGCTAGCGTGGGCCGAGCGCCTTGCTCCACTGCGCCTTCTCCTCCACCATCGGCCTGCACTGACATATTGTCTGCTTCCTGCGCTATTGTGTTCCTCCCCGGGATCTCTCACTTGGCTCTACACACTCCCACGTGCTGATTCAGTTTTTTTTCCCCGCTGGTTTGACGGTGCTCTCTCGCACTCTCTTGCTCCTGTGCACCTGGGGGTCTTGTCCTGTCCTTCTGGTGCTTATTCCTATATCTCTTTATTATATATGTGTTTTTTTTTCTTTTTTTGAATGTGCTCCCTTTTGTGCCTTCACAGTTTTTTTTTCTTTTGCAACCCTGTTTGCTGCCTCTCACTCTGGTCCAGTCACTCATGCCGTGCACACGGCTTTCCACTCTCTTCACTCTTAGGCCCAGAAGCCACGTGGTAGGCCACACTCTGCTTCCTGCCGTCTTCACGGCCTCTCGCGCAGTGCTGCCGAAACTCCTTCACGCCTCCTGCTGCGATCGCCGGGCCCAGGGAGAGGGCGCGCGCCTCACACTGCCCTGAGCGCTCCGCTGCGGCCCCCACACGCTTGTACGTGCTCACCTCCTCCCAGGACGTCTTCAGGCAGCCGCATCGACACAGCAGCCCGCCTCTTCAGGTCCGACACTTGCTCTACGCACCTCTTCACTTCGGCGGTCATGGGACAGCAGTGCACCTCCGCCTTGCGATCGCAGTATCGCAGTATCGCGATGTCCTCTCACAGCAGGTATGCACGCCCGCTGCGCCTCAGCTCCTGGCAATGCACACGATGTGCTCGATCCCCCTCATCGCCAGTGTGGAGGGGTGACATGGGCTTAGGGGCAGCCCACATCTACTGGGGCCTACTCGGGATACACTCGAGATACGGGATCATACATAAAGGACACTACACAATATAGTGGGCAAGCGCAGTCAGCCACGAGCGCCGGCTGCACGTTTATTTATACCTTCAGGTCTGCGCCCGGCCCAGAAGGTTGCAGGTGGATACATTGTCCGGTAGCGGCCGGGTGGCTCACTACATTGGGCACCGGGTATTTCATAGGGCGGCACACCAGGCACCGCTCTTGACAGAGCCGAGGGAGGTTCAACAGGCACCTTTCCTTGCAGAAGCAACAGTTAACAGGGCCCTCCAGTGTTAGGTTCACAGGCCGCTGGTGCTATAGCAGCATCTCCTGGGTGGAATGCAGCGGTACAGGTGAATGTGACGTAAGGTGCTGGCCTTTTCTCTATTGCAGAATGCCTATGTTAGAGGTCACAGTGATCCCATCGACTCAAGCAGGAGGCTCACCCCACCGCTTACATTAAAATGAATTAGAATCTCACTACAAACTTTTAAGTACCAGGTACACTTTATCTGCACCAATGTATGGCCGGGCTATTCATTTCATCCTTGGCAGGTAAAAAAATATTTTGTGCACAGCTGTCAAAGCCCGCCGACATACGAAATATAACTGAAGCTTAATGTCACAAAAACACGCCCACTCTCACTGAAACAGTGCTGTTTATGAACGTTGGGAATTTTTGGATGTGCACTGCACCTCCAGTTAAGATCTGATAGCTCATAAATGCTTCGATTGCGGTGATTATGAATGCCCGCGCACACAACTCACTTACGATAAAGAAGTTATCTTTATGAATGGTGTGGATTTTAATGTCTGTTGCACCTTCAATTATAATCCAGCAATTCTTGAATAATAGAATTGCAGAGGAATTAATAATATTCAGTGCTGATTAATTCCGCCGGCAGAGTGGCAGAATATATTAGTAATACCATGTTACATGAGTAACATGGAATTACTAAATTCCTCTGATTCTGCCCACCCCTAGGGGAAATTAGGCTTGTGCTGAGGGTGTGTGGTAAGTTATCAAGGCAACAGGTACCATATTTAAAATTTGGTAGGTGAAAGGGAGTGTCAGCAAGAGGGCAGTAGCAAGACACCAGGTTTAAAAACCTCTCCTATGCCTATGTCACACAACTCATTCTCTCCCTTACAAAAAAGAAGCCCGGTATCCAGGATCAAGTCCAATACCTGCATGACTGAAATCGGTCGCTGTATGAAGACCAGCTGTCTGAAGCTGAACACTGACAAGACCAAAATTGTGATCCTCAGGAAGAGCACATCCCTGTGGGACTCCACCTGGTGGCTAACATAGCTAAGACCGACACCCACTTCCACCACTCACGCCAAAAACCTCAGGATCATCATCGACAGCAAACTCAACATGACAGTCCAAGTCAATTACAATGACCACCACATGCTTCCATACCCTGAAAATGCTGAGGAAGATTTTTAAATGGCTGTCAATCAGCACCCAGAAAACTGTCACACACGCCCTGGTTACATGCAAGCTGGACTATGGGAACACCCTCTATGCCGGGATCAACAAAAGATATCACTAGAAGGCTGCACACCATTCAAAACTCGGCAGCCACAATAACTCTCAATGGCACACTCACATCACACTACACTTGAAGGAGCTTCACTGGCTCCCCTATCACAAACGAGTACAATTCAAACTCCTCACCCACACTTTCAAGACACTACATAACACAGGCCCAGCATACCTCAACAATCGCATCTGCTTTCACAAACCTTCCAGACACCTCCGCTCGTCCAAACTTCTACTTGCATAAGTCCCACAGATATGGAAAATCAGATCCGGTGGTCGAGCCTTCTCCTACATTCCTCCTAAAGCATGGAACAACCTCCTGCTACACATAAGAGCCTCCTTCTCACTTCATCATCATCAATAAACTTTATTCGGTCGTCAGACCATAAAAGTACAGAATTCATAAATACAGCCCAATAAAATTAGTTTAAAAAAAATAATCTTATAAAACCATCATTATACATAATAAAATTAGAAAGAATACTTTTAACAACACAGATCTTCTAAAGGGTCTAAAAAAGTACAGCATTTGGCTTAAAAAGAAAACAAGTTCTCTGCTAGTCAATTCATGGGACCTAGTGCAGAGATGCACTAAAAATGATCATGCTATGACACTAAAATGATGTACATGAGATTGTTGCAATGGTGCTTCTTCTGGTGCAAGGACACATAGATAAGTACTCGATTGACAGCACTCCCTACTGATCAGACTAAGTTCCCCCACCAGCAGAGTGTGACAGGGATTTGCCATGCTGTAGGCCTATTAAAGAAGGTGGCAGGGTCGACCTCTTGGCCTCTCTTCTTATTGCCCACATGTACCCCAGGAACTTTGCAGTTGCGCACACAAATAGCGATCTTGTATGTGATTTTAGTATGCGCAGCGCTGCCCCATACTTGAGGGTTCCAAGCTGTTTACAAACGGGGGTTAGACATTTTTTCCTAGGACCAGAGCATACAGGACAGCCAAAGAAGTCATGACCAATTGATTCAGTAGGGGCAGGGCAGCAAGGGCAGCCTTTAGTTGCGGCGGCATTGCCTGCCCAAGAGCTTGTAAATATGTTCAGAGGTAGAGCGCTGTGTCTAAATTGTGTGTAGAGCTTTCTGCCAGCTGGCACCTGGATAAGATCGAAATATCCTTCCAAGGTGCATGTCGGTTTGAAATTCATAAATTCTTCAGCTAATCTACCCCGCCTGCTGTCCCTAGTTTCGTTCTGCGCTACCCACTCCCAGTACAGTGATTTAATTTGTTTCCTGGTGGGACGTTCTGGGCTGCTGATACTACTCCCCTGTACCCCGATTTTGTTAAGGAGATTTCTGATGTTTCTAATCCAGCCTATGTTTTTTAGATGTATCTAGTATACAAACTTCTTCAAAAGCAAAAACGTACTGGGACAATTCTGGAGTGGTTGCTATCCTCTGCCAAAATAGAAGCGGGCGGAGTTTTACTACATCTTTGACAGATTTAATTCCCATGTCCAGTTTGAGTGGGCAAAGTGGTGTACTTGTTGGGAAGGCCACCAGGTTCCTGAGGAACTTGTTCTCGGTCACTGTCAAATCGCTCACTTTCTCGAAGCTCCACAACTCAGCCCCATAAAAGGTGCTGCTTACAGCCTTGCTTTTGTATATTTCTAGGGCAGTTGCAACCGGTTTTGTTTAGGAGCAGCAATGTTCCTTCCTTAGAGCCCCTGTTACCTGTGTGAACTTGAGGTAGGCCTTATTTAGATGCTGTTCCCAGACCATGCCTTCGGACAATCTAATGTCCTCGTAACCAAAACAACTCACTCTCTCCAAAGGTGTACTATCTAGAAATAAACGACCCTTGAACGTTTTGTGTGGGTTCAACATCATCAATCTCATTTTGGAGGTGTTTATTTCAAGGCCTCTTGCTTCACAAAAGATCTTAAATCGATTAAGTAGAGTTTGGAGCCCAATTGGTGTTTTGGAGACAAGCAGGGTGTCATCTGCAAAAGATAGGGTTGAAATTTTCTCTTTCCCTAAGGGGGGCATGTTTGTTGGTGTTGCGGCTAAGAAGTCAACCACATGGTTAATTTAGAGGGAGAATAGTGTTGGGGCCAAAACACAGCCTTGTCGAACCGCCCTACTGATTTTTATAGGATCAGTGACTTGGCCCTGTCCACCCCATCTCACACTGGCATAATTATCTTCATGAAGGCGTTCAAGTAACAACAAACTTTCTAGGGCATCCCCATCTCCTTCAGCAACTACCAAAGCTTGTTTCTAGGCACCAGGTCGAACGCGGACTTCAGATCTATAAACGCTATGTATAAACTCCCCTTGCCTAGTATAACCACCTTCCAGGAAAGGAGAACGACCCGGAAGACCTGGTCCATTGTTCCCGTTTTTTGGCGAAACCCTGCTTGAAACGGGGACAAGGTATGGTTGTCGGCCATCCAGTCCTGCATCCTCACTAGAAGGAAGCGGCAGAATACTTTTTGGATGCAGTCAATCAAACTAATGGGCCGGTAATTAGATGGATTGCTACTGTCACCCTTTTTAAAGATGGGGATCACCTCGGCTCCTTTCCAAGAATCTGGAATCGGGGTCCCCCTAGCGATGTCGTTAGAAAGCGCTGTTATGTATATTGACCATTTGTCCTTGTCGAAGCGGAAGAGGTCCCCTGGGATCCCATCCGGCCCAGCCGCCTTGGCAGGTACAATGACCTCTATGGAGGCCATAATTTCCTCCTTGGTGAAAAAGAGCCTTGTTGTGGGCTGCTGGAAGGTATCAGGGGAATTTGGCCCTATAGCAGGGCAACAAATGTTGGTGTACAGATCACCGAAGTGCTCTAGCCAAGTGTTTGCCGCGATGTTGTTGCCTAAGGGGGGCTGATTTTCGAGATTTCCTCTCCCCACGAGAGCCCAGAATTTCCTAGGGTCAGATTGAGAGCAAGCCTCCCCAAGTTCTCTCCACTTCCTTTTGTCCCAGTCACCCTTAGCCCTTGCTAGGGATGATTTGTATAGCTTTCTTTGTTTGCGCACCAGTGGCATGTTTCTAAGTCTAATGGCTATGGCCAGACGTTTCCTTAATGACCTGCATTCACATGTGAACCATGGGTTTGCCTTGTTTGTTTCTCTCCGCTTATACCTAGAATAATGGGGATGGGCGGCAAAGTTTCGGGCTAGCTGGTTGAAGAATTTTACATGCAAGGCACTGACATTCACCGTTGAGCTCGGCTCATCTGATGGAGTTTGATCACAGCAAGGGTTCTTCTCGTTACCGTTTTATGTTAAGTTTGGATTTGTCCCCCATACCATTGGCCACTTAAGGCGACGCTTGTCGTTCGTAGGTGTTACTTCTTTTGTGACCAATTTATTGATTACTGCGCTCTTGTGTTTGCCCCATGGGTGCGCCAACCTCAAGCTTAGCGGGTTATGATCACTATCACACTTGTTAGCTATGGTCATGTCGATTACAGTTGGCCATAGCCTAAGGTCCACAAGAATGTAGTCAATACGACTGGCGCCAGTTGGGCCACTGAAGGTTAATTCCCCCTCTGTCTGCGCTTGTTCTCCCATTAGTTGCCTGCAGCCTATATTCTAGGGTCAATGCATTCATTTGTAGTACTGAATGTGACCACTTCTTTATTGGTGGGAGGTCGAGAGATGGAACTGACATTGACTTATCCTCCTCATTGACATCGTGAATGTCCTCCTTATCAAGGGGCTCAAAAGTCACGTTGAAATCGCCACCTATTACTAATGGATGCTCTGGCCATCTCAAATCCAACAGCTCATGAAGAACTTGTAGGGTGGGGGATTTGCCCCCTCTGGTGCCCCTTGCGTAGACATTGATAATGTGTATAATCTTGCCTGATCTACCCTTTAGCCTCACTGCTAGGATATCTGGGCTGTTAGTAGGAAGCTCGCTGATGGCGCAGTTTAATGCAATGCCGATCAGGATCAGCAAGCCTCCTGATGGTCGGCCCTGTTTGGATGCTATGGCCAGCTAATGCAATGTCAGAAACCTGGCACAAATGTGGGTGTGAGGCTCCATGTTTCCTGCAGTGTTCAGATGTCATTCGAGTTGGTGAGCTCAATCCACTGGGGCAGGCATAGCTTACTCCTTATGCCAGCCACATTCCATGAGACCATTTTGAGCTGATAATCTACAGGCTGTGGCAAGTCAGGGTGACATGGACATCCTGGGTCTGTTCTCCCTGGGGCAGTGTATGGTTATAGATATCGATGTCTATGGTATGGTTTACAGCTCTCTCTCCTGGGCGAGGCTCTGTGGTATGGTTTGAGGGTTCTGACCCAGTTACGTGCCTAATCCAGTGGATGGATTTATTCTTAAGGGAGTCCCTGTTCTCATTTTTTGTAAAGTTGACACTTTTGGGTACATTTGTCATATAGATTAAATGGGGACGGGCTATAGGCAGTTTGGGTTGGGGTCTTAGCTGATTAGGTGTCTCACCCCCCCCCCCTCCCAGGGCCAGTGATTGATGTCCAGGTGCCCTCACAAGCGGCGCAGGGCCATTCTTGGCCCCCATGCCCCCCTCTGCTCGTTTCGTCCTTGGTAGTAATGTGCTATGGTTGCCTGTACTGCAATGGCCTATGATAGTTGTGGAAGATGTATGGGTTGCTGGTGGGACAGGGTTTGGAGATTGTGAAAGTTGTAATGCATGTTTCCAATTGGCAGCTGCCCTCGATAATTCTACAGTTGATAAAATATCTAGGCTACCCGGGCCTTCTACTCTATCAAGCAACTTGTGGATGAGCCCGGTGAGAGTCCCTATTGTGGCCTTAAGAGAGCTATTGTCTCTATAAAGATCTGTTTTGGTGATTTGGGTTTCTTGGGTCGCGGACTCTCCTCCCCCGGCTCACAGGGTGTTGTCTGCCCTGTCCACCTCGATGACTACCCTGTCCTCCTGTTCCCCTGAGTTATTGCTGGTGTCCAGTGGGTCCAATGGGTCTGAAAGGGGTAGGAATCTGTTGTTGCATGGAAAGTCAGCTGTAGTCATTGACTCAACGCTACTTGCACTAGGCATGTTTTTGGGTGACTTAGCAGTGACCTCCGGTAACTGTTTCCTAATAGTTGCCCTTTTAAACATGCTTGGAATGCGCCCCGATTTTAAGGGGCTAGCAGATGCAGGTGCAAGTGAGGTGGTGGGGTTGGGTACTCTGTGGGTGGCAGTGGGCTCATGGAGCTCTTCACATTCGGTCAGAAGATCATTAATGCGGTCGAGCACGCAGGCCCCACTACCGAGCTCAAGCTTTGAGCTTTCTTTTTAATTTTCTTCTTTTCATGGGCTCCTCCCACCCCTCCCTTGGCTACCTTCCTCTTTCTCATTCCACCAATAATCAGAAAATGAGGAGGGAAAGCCCACCAGCAAGGACAGAATAGGGATTCTCAATAACAATCTAAATAGCACACAGTACCTTTAGGGGTATAGTCTCAGCAGTCCTCTGGAGCAAGAATTTAGGGGGGTGGCCCAGCCCAGCCTCTTCCAGGCTCTGATGGGCGCAGATGGGCCCGCCCTTGGCCCGGGCTGCGGGGAACAGGCAGCACCTTTGTAGCTGCAGGAAGACTCCTCCCTTCTCCTTCGGGAGAGCGATGTCAGCTGGGGGACCGAGTCCCACCAGAGCACAGCACAGCCTAACAGGTGAGAGGCGGCAGGCAGGAAAAGAAGTGAAGAGTCCAGCGCTGAGGGGAACAGGCAGCACCTTTGTAGCTGCAGGAAGGCTCCTCCCTTCTCCTTCGGGAGAGCGATGTCATCTGGGGGCCCGAGTCCCACCCATGCACAGCACAGCCCAACAGGTGAGAGGCGGCAGGCAGGAAAAGAAGTGACGCATCCCACGCTGCGGGGAACAGGCAGCACCTTTGTAGCTGCAGGAAGGCTCCTCCCTTCTCTTTCGGGAGAGCGATGTCAGCTGGGGGACCGAGTCCCACCCCAGCACAGCACAGCCCAACAGGTGAGAGGCAGCAGGCAGGAAAGGAAGTGAAGCGTCCCCTTCTCACTTGAATTTCGCAAGAAGCTGAAGACCTGTCTTTTTTAGTAGTCCCGCTAGGCCCTAGGTGTGGCTAGACTCACACCTGCTGAGCACCAGGATACCCTCCCAGGTGATAGCAAAAATCTGCAAAACATAACACATAACATAAAAGGAATGAGTGGACTCTGGTGAGGCAATGTAATGTATGCCTTCTCCATGACTACTCTATTCCTGCACAGCTAGAGCAGCAGTGTGAGATGAAATAGAGGGGGCATGCTAGTCCGGCCCTTCAGCCTTGTGCAGGAGGCTTTAGCCTCAGTATAGGCTAGGCTGTGGGTGGGGTTGTGGAAGGCCTTTGGTCATGCACAGTAGGGGTTGACCATAGAGACTGGTCATTTCCTGGGCTCTGTGACCAACCTGCAGTGTGCAACTAACCCCTGCAGCCCACAGCTGCATAGCAGGGGATGTCTGGAGGGAGCTGGCAGCTCCTATTTGAGTCTCTTTTTTTTCCTTTTCAGGGTTTGCGGACACTGCTGCTGGGGTTGCAAATCCTTGCAGGGTTATGGTCACTTGTTGAACTTCCTGTGGGGTTGACAGGCCCAGACGTTTGCCCATCAATGCCACAGAATGTCAAACAAAGGTCGAATAGCTCTTGCCGTATGTTTGCAGGCCCTTGGATAGGGTTCACGGACCTCAGGGGCCATTCCGGGACTCACAAACACTGCCATAGGGTTCTCAAACCCCGCAACAACATTTTTATTTTTTTAACATGTGGGAAGTCCCTTTGAATGCCCTATATGGGCCTGTTTTTTTTTTATTTTGTGTCCATGGAGGGCTGTGAACCTTTCGCAGGCTAACAGTCTCTTTGTTTTTCAACCCTTTCAAGTCCACCAAAGAAATTGTTTTAAATGCTCATTCCTAAAAGAAAACTACTGAATTACTTGAAACACTAAATCAACCAAAGATACTTTCTTGCTTAAAGCTCTGCTTTCATGCCAGGCTTGGTGCATGCTTCCGTTCAGCTTTTTTCTATATTTCAGAGAGCAAAAAATCCTATGGGGATTTAATGTGAAATGTCATTTTTTTACGCCTCCTTTTACTGCCCGCCGCTTGACAGTCCTTTATGAGATTTTGAGAGGCCGAATACAAACTGGGATTACTTCATAGGAAAGTTCTTGCAAATTTGTCAAATGGCGCCAAAGTTATTACTTAATCAAAAAATACCTTTCCAATGGAAACTCTGATCTAAACATAATTATGAAATGCCTATCTCAAGGATTCACAATTAAGAGAGATGGAGGTCATAAAAAGAGTTACTTTACTAATAATTTTGATACCATTTCATGAATCCCTGCAACATTTTGGAAACCTCTAGCATGTTTTGTTTTCTGGTGCTATGTCAAATGTTATACAAACTAATTAAAGGAGAGCAGATTTAATGAGAAAGGGAAGAGAGAAAATCTTCAATTTGCTAATATGTTTGCTGGCTTGGCACAGATCTGCACAAAATGTGGCAGACCCTTATCAGGTTTACCCAGACGCTTATTGGTCTTACTTTTGATATATTGAATTTCAAGCATACCCTAAAAGGAGAAGCAGAGGTAAATAGGAGGAAGGGTTAAAAATTAGACATGAATATCAATGACAACAGATATATAGACCTATACTCACCATTGCAGGCTATAGTAGGGCTTCATCAACTAATTAGGATCCACAGGGGGAATTGTCATGGGAGAGAATACAGCTGGATGAAAAAAAATCAGTAAGGCCCAGTGGACAACATCTAGGGAAAACAAAAAAGTTAAGACACAAGGAAGGCCTGTCACGATTTGCTCCCTGTGCTCTCATGTTCACCACCAGGGAGCCTACCTGCTGGACTTTAAATATGCTTCTGGAGCTACGGCTATACCCAAATACTGACCAGATGCTTAATTCCAGTCTCTTGGACACTATTCTGAATTTCCTATTCATTCCAGATCCATGTCGGGTTTTGGTGAACTTTCACATTAGATCCCTTTTCTCCCCCAAACTCAAGGAATTCAAAGGAGCTTATAGGAGAGTAGAAAGGTATGGAGGAGCAGCTATGCCCTAGATGAAAAAGTAAAATATAGGAAGCTTTTAGCGACTTATAAAGCAGAAATAAAGTCTGAGAAAATAATTATTTGTACCGAAAAGATTACATGAGCAAGCAATTCCTCTAAAGAATCATTTAAAACAGGACAGCTGCTCTCTCACCCACCTAACACAATCTCTGCAGTTCCTACACAGGACTTTTGTGATAATTTGGCAAATGTCTTCAAAAACAAAGTTGAAATAGAGAATAAAGTTTTTAAGGTAGGAATGGGATTTGCTCCCCAGTTAGCACCACAAGTTCTACTGGTAGGATTCCTCCTCTAAGTATTTTTCCATCTCGTACAATGGAGGAAGTGGCCCAGTTAATATTAAAGATCAAGTCTGGGGCCCCTGGAAACCCTTGTCCGGTTGACATTTTTCATGGGCTGACTCATATTGTGGCTTCCCCACTCACAACTGTGCTAAATGAGATCATGGAAACAGGGAATTTCCCTACCGAATGGAATAGAGCATCAACCCTTCCGCAACTAAAAACAAGCATTGGCATAGCCAATAGGTCTCGCCTTTGGGACCTTATAAGTGTTTAGACAAAGCTATTGCCTTTGTTAATTTCTTTAAGAGGGTATTGTAGAGCATTGTGAATGTTGTGCAGCATGTTGAAAAGTTATAATAAAAAAAGTGTTATAACCTTATTTGTCACCCTATATATAACCAATAAAACATTATATACAACTTAACTACCCTAATAAAAACAGAATTAACACAAAGACTGTGTTCTAGTTTTTTTTCCCATGGCAAATGGCAAAAGAATAAAGTAATACTATCACAGAATGTGCTGCATTATGCCGCATAATTTGCCTTTTCTTGCCACATAATTTACTCAACCCTGCTGAATAATTTGGCCCTCTCCTGCCACATAATTCCAGTGGCCCTGCCTATGAGGTTCTCAGTGTGATATGCTTCTCAGTCATTTGACAAAGTCTTTGAACAATGAAAACGGAACAATCAGCGAGTCTTGTTAGCTGACCATAGAAAGAGTAAAAGCCCTCACTCCTGCAAGCAACTCTCTTTAAAAAAAAAAAAAATCATTAAAACGCCATAGGTTTTTGGGGTAATGATACAAACAGTTCATTGCAGTATTCAATTTGCTATGTCAATAAATATTTCTTATTTTGCAGAAAAAAAGATGTTTCATGCCGTTCCAAATAAACCATGAAATATAAAAAAAAACACGAGTAACGCATGTCTTATGGTCCAATAAAGGCATTGCCATGTTCTGGTGATCTTTGGCATCGTGGTTTGTTATGTCACAAAAAACCAGGCTCCGAGGCCATTAATGGACGACAATAAACCAGTGAATGACCAGGTGTCTCTTCTCACTAGAGAGAGGGAGTGAGAGAGAGGCGAAAAAGAGAGAGAGAGGGTGAAGGGAGAGAGAGAGAACAGAAGGTGAGAGACAAGACGGAGGCACAGGCAGCCGTATTCCTTTATTAATTCCGGATAAAAAAAAAAGCACAGGATTAGTGAAGCGTCAACTGCGAGCAGGAGAGTCTGGATCTTATGTAGTGTAATTTAATATACATAAAAGGGGGTTCATTCGTAATCCAACTATATTTTTACGTTGCTATAGTGCAGGTCTGAGAATCACTATTAGGGAGTATTTGAGGCGAGGTTAGGCCCAAAGGCAGAAAATGGAAGCCAGTTCACCCGGATTAACTGTTACTTAATCATCCAGAAAGTAACCGCACTGAAGCCTCATGTACATAACCAGGTATTCTTTAGTGAGCACTGAAATTTCAGTGATGGACCCTAACTCACGGCCTTGAAGCCTATGACGTCACCAAGCATCCTTTAGTGACCACCGGTATTTCAATGACTGACCCTAGCTCACACTGTGATCTACCCTCTATGAGATACTCCATCTATTGAATACACGTATCTGGCAGGAGCCGCACTGACAGCATAGAATCCTCAGTAAACGTTACATAACATAACTTACATTTGGCTAAAAGTAAGGCTTGGGTTGTTTTCAACCAATAAGAAGGTGATTTTCGTTTGGTTTTTTTAAAATGCCAAATTCAAATCTCTCTATGTTGGAATGGACACGTGGCCTGGTGCAGGCGTGCCACGAGACGCTGTCAATCAGCTTGCAGCACACCTCCCAGGCCGAAGACTCCTGATCACGTCAGCATTCCATAAGAGTGTCACGTGCTCAAGTCTTGAATACATTGGCAGATTATAGGTGCGTCCTCCAATGATGGACAGGAAACATTTATCGCATCTTGCAGAGATACTCACAACCTGCTAACAGATCAAACATCTAGTCTGACAAGACCCACAACACAGATACGAAATATGAAGCAAGTCAACTCCGAAAAACAACCCATCATAAGTGCACGCATAGAGCTGTGTACATAAGAAAATATTTACAGGAGTCCAGGCGTGCAAAAAGAATCATTGTGCACTGGTAATTGTACAACAAAAGTGGGCCACGGTCGGCTAGATTCATGCCAGACTTTCAGGATAACTACTAAAGACATAAATGATGGCCATTAATATTCAAGGCATGTGCAGTTATGTTAATTTTACGCTCTAAAATCTGGCATGGACGTGGCTTTCCTGGACCCAAATTGGTCACCCCACTTTGTAAGAAATCATAACCAGGTAACTGTTGTCAAGAGATAATGTTCACAGGGATCATCATATAAACAAGAGATTGTAAATATTAAAACCCTCTACAAGTATACAGCATGTATACTGCATAAATCAATTGGTATCCACATGCTTCAGGTGCACAGTGTGAAATAACACAGCTTTGATAACGATAGACAAAAGAAATCAAAAAAGACTGTTTTTTCTTTGCTGACATTAGGTTTACATTGAAGGCTTTGAGGAAAACACCGGAGACAAGCACTGGACTTTAGCTAAACTTTTTTTTAAATTCAGATACAGTGAGGAAGACCCTCTTCCTGTGTGAATTTGGATTCTTTCGTTTGTCCAATGTGCAACAATTCTGGATGCACGTTGGGCTCCGCTGGTATACATGAAGACTATGTCAACGGGAAGCCATTTAATGATTCTTGGCCAGCAGGGAAATCACAACAGGTTTCTATGAATTACTTGGCTCAGAAGAGCCTGCCCCAATTTTTGATCAGCGGGGGCATCCCTGAAATAACAAAAGACTATCTTCGAGAACTCATGTAATCGTTCTTGGCTACGCCTGGAGCACAGAACGGGTTTCCATGAATAACTTGGCTCACAATTGATGATACAGTTTGTGATCAGCAGCAGCTAACCTCCACATTGGGTGAAGCCCCACCTTGCCTGGCAGCCTAGGCGGAAGCATTTTGGGATTAAACCCATGTGGTTGCATTGTTAAACATTGCAGGGCGGGTATTGCTGTTTGAGTGTGGCACTCTTGGCATGCTGCTTCTGTGTATTTATTTATTTGCACATGGGTGTTCCAGGCAAGCGGACACTGATACTGATCAGGCTCAGTAGTGTGTTGACCTCGGTCCTCTTGCATTCTTTTCAAACAACAATCCTGACCTTTCACTGGGTACCAAATTCTTCAGAAGCAACCTCGTCCCCGAGCAACCTCGCCTCACTCTCGAAACAGGAAAATCTTCCAATTTAACATGAATTTCTGAAATTCCCAGCAAGAGGAGCATGCCACAAATTACTCATAGAAAGGCTTGCAATTTATGTTCAGCGAAAGTTCTCATTAATCTTTTTAAACGTAAAGTTTGTGACTGATACATGGTCCAATCTTATATGAGCTCGATCCAAATTAAAAAAAAATAATAATAAAGCCAGGACACTCATGAACAGACCACCGCCATGAAGCGGATTAAAGTTACATTGATGAGGCCATGTGTCCACGGACTAGAACAATCTAATATGGAAACCATGTTTGCAAAGCTCGTCACCCAAAAAGTGTTTATTTGCAGAATGTGGCACACACAGGTCCGATCGAGAAGGGCTTCCATTAGTTACTTTATTGGTAAGCACTGACATCGACTATCAAAGGGTCTTAGTAACATAGCTGCCGGCTTAACATGTTTTTTATGGAGGCAGTGTGAAAAGTGCTTGTTGAGCAGTAAACAACAGTGAACAACAGTGAACAATCCAGTAAGTGTCCAGATGCTGGCTGGCGCAAATACTTCCCATCTCTCCACTCACCTTCAAATGCCAGCTCTATAGATTTCCACATGTAGAAAGGTCCAATAACATATTTCCTATAAAAACAAAAATCGAAATAATGCAATTCCAGAGGCATAGCGTGTGGAAAGCCCTGGAGTTTGATTATGAAATCAAAATGATTACATGATCTACTTTCTTCCACCGTAAGTCAAGCACATGCATAAAATAAAGAGAAACAGCAACTCCTGGGTGTTACATATAATATATGCCTATCACCCTGAGAGCAGCGATGCGCCGCAGTTTTCTTTCCACTTTCTTTAGGGCATCAGCTGGCAGCGTAATTCTGCACACAGCCCGCGGCAAAGAAAAGACACACAAACGGGGGAAACAGGATTTAAACTTCGTCAAAGATAGAGGGCTCAGAGCGTGGCAGAAGCTGCAACGGTGTGCAGAAACCAGCAAAGGACAACTGCCCTAACAAAATGACGACTCTGCTTCGTACCCCGTATTTCCGGTGCACAAATGTAAGCAAGCCCATGAGACCACCGCAATGCCCGGCCGCGTGGCTGGATCTGCGTGACATAAGAAAACAAGCATTGGCCGCGCGCTGTGGTGGGGGAGGGGGAGGAGCGGGAGAGCAAGTGACACGCGGCCGTGAAAGTGACACGGCCGCGCGGCTGCTAGACGCGCTCTGTGGTGGGGGAGGGGGAGGAGGGTTGGAAATTAAAGCAAGATGGCCTGGAGCATGCGAGGAATGCGCGCGTTACTGTGCGTGTACTCGCATGCTCTAGGCCAGGACAAAAAAAGTGGTCGCATTTCTGAAAGCCACTACTAAATGTCTCGCCAGACCAGCGCATGCGCTGGCTCAGGCGAGACCTAAAAACCCACTCTAGATTCAACCATAGAGAAGAATTACCGTCCTATCTCTAGACTCCTATTGCCAGCAAAAATCTTAGAGAGGCACTTGAATGTGATGCTCTCGAATTTTCTGGAGCTGAACAAAATCTTAGATGGAGCTCAGTTTGGTTTCAGAAAATGACATAGCACTGAATCTGCTCTGTTAGTGGCAACTGAGGAGATCAGAGGTATTTTGGACAATGGGGAAAAGGCAGCAGTGGTCCTTTTGGACCTTTCTGTGGCCTTTGATACTGTGAGCTATCAGGTCTTAATTTAGCGGTTAAGGGAGATTGGACTTAAAGGCTCTGCTCTTAACCTTCCGGCTTATTTTTGTGTGATAGAACTCAGTCAGTTACTCTTGGAGATTTTACTTCCAGCATGTTTTCCTTACCGTGTGGGGTCCTGCATGGGTCTTCTTTAAGCCCCACACTGTTTAATATTTACGTGGCTTTCCTTGCTGCTCTGATTAGAGCTTATGGTTTTAGCACAATATCTTATGCTGACGACACACAAATTGTTGTCTCTATCCATTCCAATGTTGAAGGGGTTGCCAACAGATTTAACAGCTGTATGTCTGCCATAGGTAACTGGATGGATAGTCATTGTTTAAAATTAAACTCCGATAAGACGGAGGGGCTTTTTTGGGGATTGACTCTGTCTTGCTGGAATTCCTTCTGTTGGCCTTCTAGTTTCGGCCCGCTTCCATCATCGGTCCAAAAGGTAAAAAATCTTGGAGTGATCTTTGATTCTAAGCTTATTTTCAAAGATTAAATAAGAAGACCGCTGAACATCACATGCAACATACTATGCTTGTATTTCTCAATAAGTTCTTTCATGCCACAGAACTAGTCAACAAACTGTATCCTCCATGTGATTTCTGTAACTCTGGGCATAACCTGTCATATGTTGCGTATCTGTTGATTTTCTGCATTATTCTAAAACTCAATAAACAGAATTTGAAACAAAGATTAAATAAATCACTTGACCTCACCTTATTTCTACTTTTGAAAACTTAAAAAACAATTGCCATTTATTCCCATCGATCTTCAAGTTACAGTGGTGGTCTCCCTGGTGCTTTCGTGCCTGGATTACTGTAATGCCATCTATTTAGCCACCACAGAGCCAGCAAGCCTACCCGAGTCCATTTGTATGACAAAATATCTTAAACAACAGTATCATGAGGAACAGAATATTGTGTCAAAAATATTGTCAACAAAAAATATCAGGTGTATATACTTTGTATGTAATCTATTAAAGTACCATGTCTACCATGCCAAAATATTGTGTAATAAACTATCACCCCCCAAAAAGTAGGAATGTCGAAATTTTAATATATATAGCAATAGAAGTAATTTATGTAAAATAGTAAACTGTAAAATAATACAATTGATATTAAGAAGTTTTAAGAAGTAATGTAAGTAAAATAAATACAAACATATGTATACTTACAAACTACAAATCAATTATTAAACAATATTTACAATACATTAAATTAAATATATGAACAATAATCTGAAAATAAAATAACTAACATATACATAACGAAAACATACATGTAACCTAATTTAAAAAATAATGTAATTTAAAAAAACAGCTTTAATTAAAACTGTGAACTAATTAAGAAAGTATAAAATTTAGAAAGAAATATATATCATTTTAAAAATAAAATACAAATATTGAAACAATTTTACAAATTACATTTATAATATTCTTAATAACTTCAAGAATAAAATTAATACAAATATATTGCCAATAGCATATACCACAATTAATTTAAAGAAAATTAATATTAAAAACGCAAAAGTTACAAAAAAATACTTATTTAAAAAAAATATTAGAAATATTTAAAAAATGCACAATATAAAAAATTAAAAAAACAACACTAAGAAAAGAGTTGGACTTGAAAGGTGTCAGATTAAGGGCCTCGTTGATATATTTGCAGATAGGCCTTTGTTTGACCAGTGCGATGGAGTAAATTACTCCATCTCCCTGGTGGAGGGACTGCCCAGCAGATTTATAAATGACCGCCAAGGTGGCAGTCATTTATAAAGCACTGTCAGGAACTGCCGTCATGGCGGGTCCAGTTAATCCATTTTTCTGACTGGTGCAGAGCCCCTTCTGTGGGACAGAGCCCTGTACCAAACAAATTCCTATTTTGTTTTTAAATCCCGAAACAGGATTTTCTTTTTGAAAATTAAAAATACAATACTCCCCTTGTGATGGGAGTCCTCTCTTGTGGTGAGGGGGAGCATCTAGCTGCTTTCACTGCCCCTTACTGCAGGGGTTTTTTAGTGGTGACTGGCAGTTAAAAATGACCTGTCACCCCACTCACCTAAATTAGGTGGGCAGAATGACAGGTCAGCCTTCAACAGTCCTTACTCCACAGGTCTGTTGCAGGGGATTAATCATGCGGAGATGAACTAATCCAAGGACTGCCCGCATTTTTAAATCTGCAGGCGAGTCGCATTCTTGGTGGTAAGGATACTCCGTAGTTTGTAACTTCCCATCCTATTTCTCAACAAACCATACGACTCACTACTGAATTATAAATTACCAATTAAATGTAAAACAAAATTGTAATTACACATTAAAAACTACAAGCTATACTCAATTTTTTTTAACCAATAACGTTAATAATATTACCACTTATGTTTAATATAACTAGTATATATTAAATGAAATAAAAATTAATATTTAACACAACTATATTATAGTAATTGATATTATATACAACAATATTGTTAAAAACAATAAAAATTATATTCTTACCTTCTATAATTTGTCACTCGATATTTTTGTAGAGACAATATTTTTGACACAATATTCACCCCGCACAATATTTTTGATTCTATATTTTTGTCATTCACCCAGATTTCGTGGCGGATGACATGATCATGAGAACAGACGTTGACCAGAATAAAGGCACTGCTCCCCACAATGCTCAGGGGATGGAGACAAGTGAATGGAATAACAGAAGGGTTTTAATGCAGATAAAACACAGAAGCAGGGAGAAGCCAAAAAAGGGTTCTAGAAAAAGACTAACGTAAGGGAACCAAAAAGGATTAAAAAAAATCGAAGGTGTGGAAAGCTAGGTCCAGTGAATGATCTATATGAAAGCGGTCAGCCAATTCAACTACAAATCGTTATCAGGCAAAAAGGCCTGTGGGCTAATGTGGGTAAATATGCTCTAATACTAATGATCTGTAAGTGCGTCTGCTAATCTGCAAATTGGCACCCCTGCAATGGTTAGCTGTTTAGCTTTCTCACTTGTCATTACCCGAGTTTCCAGGTGATTCAGGAATTAACTTGAGAGGAAACAGACTTATACATTGACTCTTTCCAGCCGTCTTGGACTAAAATCCTGACAATCTGTTAACTTTTAACCCTTTCAAGCCCACCAACACATTTTAATGCTATTTTTTCAAAAACAGGGATCTCAGGCTTCAACAAGATCTGACAAGCAGGGCAAAGGTCAAGGGATGGACAAAGATAAAGAGGCCATGAGCAGATGAGTTAACTGCAGGGTTGTCCTTGTTGCCAGGCCCTTCGCTCAATCCATGTTTCTTACAGCTTTAGGCAATCCGAAGTGGGGTTTGGCCTTGGGGCATGCCCTGTGGTCTGACTCTGTATTTTTTACAGTTTTGTAAGGGTTTGTGAACCCTTATTTGGGGCTCGGGGGCCCAAATTTCGTACGATGGACCCAAAATTGATGACAAGAACAAGAAGCTGCCTAGTCTAATAGGGGGTGGAGAATTCTATTTTTTAAATTTAGGATAAACATGCTATGTTTGTGCAAATTCGGCAAGCAGGCTAATGTTGTGGGCAAATCAAAAATACACCTTTCCACCTGTCAAGAGAGCTCTATTTTTGTAACCCTTTCATGCCCGTCCCCCCAAAATTGTTTTAAACACTACAAGGCCCTAATTACGATGGTGGTTGATCGGACCACCGACCACCATCGGGCAGGTGATCATCCGACAATAAGTCGGTGGTCCCACCCGCTCTATGCCCACCAGTACGGCAGTCAGAAAGTGCTTTTTTTACTGCAGCTTGTGCTGTGGCCCAGGAAAAGGGCTGCAGTAGAAAAAAGCACTTTGTGCGCATCCATGCACCGTCTGCCATGTGGTGCCTTGAACACGGTGCATGGATGTGTTGGGGGGCACTACATGTGCCCCCAGGGCCACTTAGCAGTGGCACAAGGGGCCCTGCTTGGCGACTCCAAAGTCTGGTCCCGTCTACCTTTTCCTGGCGGTGAGACAGCTATTAAAAGGCAGTCGGAAAGGGACATCCTAATCCTTACGACGGTGCCTGGGCAGGCACCGCCTCCTTTGTAGGGGTAGGATTCCAACCGCCACCCCGACGGGATCTTGGATCCTGTTGGAGGCAGCAGTCTTTCCCCCCAACCTGTGCGCTCCGACCGCATGCATCAAAATGCCTATCGGTGGTGGTCTGCCCGACATTGTAATGAGGCCCTAATTTCTCAAAAACTCCTGAACTAATATACACCAAACCAAATAAAAGCTCTGAATCAAATTCTATTTTCATGCCACATTTGTTGTACTTATGTGCATTTGGGTTTTCTTTGGTCTCATCTTTAGCTGTCTGTAGGCAAGGCTTATTGTGAATCATACCAAAAACATATACCTGACTATTGTTTACCGTCAGTTGCCTTTATTATCAGTGTCACTTGCTTGCTTCTTATTCGCTGACTTGCCTTCATCTTCTAGTCTTTGACCAAACCCTGGAACGTAGTCCCTTTACCATCTTTTTGATTGGCAAACTTGTATTTTTCCACTGCTCTCATTTAGGGAACTCACTATTTCCTTTTTATTAAGCACTCCATGTGTTGCTTTCTCTCTCGTCTGCTGCTTACCACCCCAACACCTATACCAGCCTGTTGCTTTACCTGCCCTCACCCGCTCCTCCTTTGTTACCCCACAACATCTCAGACCTTTGAATATTTTTTAAAGGTTAATATTTTTTCTTATTTACTGATCTAAATGGCACATGCAATTTTAGATAAGTAAATCAAAACAAATCTCCTTGTGTCCCATGCCGTTTGACTGCCTATTTTTATTAGTCTGTGAATTTGGGGGTTTATTCACATAAAATGCAAAGTACCTTAGAATAGCAATGCTGTAGAAATATAACATATTGTTGGCAATTCTGAAAATGGCAGGCATATATTCCTTTCATATTTCATGATTTCACAGGCATATTATTATCATTATTAGTCCTACTTCTGTGTATTTTCTGCCTAGGGCAAAATCTGGAATCTTATGTTTACCGAAAACCTACAATATATATATATATTATTCTATGCTTAACATGTATATAGGTCACAACATAGTTTTAATATAAGTTATTTGATTAAATGCTTATGGATCCCTGTTTTATTTAACTATCACAATATGTGAATATTATCATAACTATTTTATCTACAAGTGCTTCACTATTGAAATATTGAGGAAAATGTAAAATTGAAATAAAATTCAAAAGAAATAGTTATAAAAATACACACAAAAATTAGCTTCAAGTCCAGCAACACTTGAAAGTCTGAGTTCATACAATACAATTTTAAATCTCGATATATTATCTTCCTTATACATGTATACCCTTTGTATATAGTTACGTATCTATATATTTATTACTTTACTCCTATTGTAGAAGAAAAGAAAAAACTATGACTCTCTCCAATGCACTACTCTATGTCTAACCCTATACCTCTCTCAACATATCCTCTACCTCCACTCTCTGACTCATCCCAAACCTCATTCTACTACTATAATTTCAAAAATAAAATTTTCTAGACTGTCCCCTCTTTTAGCCCTCCTTGGCTCACCCCAAACCAAATTTTCCTACTGTGATCTCCCAAACTACCCTTTCTAATTTCTTCCCTCATAGATCCTTCCTTTGACTCACCCCAAACCTCATTTTACTTCTATGATCTCCCTTATCCCTTTCTAGAGACTTTTCCCTACTCCATCTCTCCTTTTAATCATCCCAAACCTCATCGTACTACTATGATCCCCCAAATAATATATCTAGACTCTTCCCTCTTCTATCACTCCATTATCCTATTCAATTCAACTAACAGACTTCCATGCCCACCGCTCAAATTAACTCATATTTCCCTTTCTAATTTGGGTTCTGGAGTAGCATTCTACTTGCCGAAAAGTGCTTCAATGCCTCGTCGGGGGTAGCAAGCGCTATTTAAATACAATTACAATTACAATACTGGCGGTGAGCACATGGATGGTGCACATATGTGTGTATAAGTCATCATGCATGCATGCCAACAGAATGGTACAGCTTGCAGCAGTGGCTGCATCATTTTTGTTGCCTATGCTGCACACCATTAGTAGAAAGAATTGCCAAATAGGTCAACGAGATGAGTCCTATTAGCTTTGCCACAGCTTGTTTATATTTGGAAAGCAAAACATCCTATGTGAATTAAAATTGGAAAAGTTACTTTTTGACCTCTCTAATATTTGGCCCAGGCCTAATGGAACTGCACAAAGCATGCCATGCTGAACGCAAACTGGATGAACTTTTTATAGGAACTGTTTGTGCCGAGTCATAAAAGGGCCCAAAGTTAGTAATAACTAAAAAAAAGTTCTTTTAAAGGATACTGTCCTACCTATAACTACACATAGACAATGGTAAACCAAGAAACATCATGAGCATACCATAAAACCTATGAATCATTTCGCCAATTACATGCTTTCAATAAATAGCAGTAGTACCCACAACAAAAACACTAAGACACCATTTCCAATTACATTCTTTTCCCCCTCAAACATCATAACTGAATGATTGAAAGTTTCACACACTCAGCAACACACTCACCCAGTCTTGACTGCCATATGCTTGCCACCTTTGTATTAATGACAACAGGCTTTTGGATAGGGAGCACGCTGCATTTATTACTAACTCCCGAACCGTCTCCACACTTTGGGGCTCATTACGATGTCAGGCGGACTTGCATCTGCCCGATACCATCTCGGAAACGGGATCGACCAACCTCCGGTCGGCGGTCCCGACCACCTCATTATGATGCAACCGAACACTGGGCCTGATTTCGATGTCGTGGGTCCGACACCGACGGCTCGTCAGTGTCGGGCCCACCAACATCTGCCCCTGCGGTCCGCCCACCTCATTACGATGCGGCAGGCGGAGGCATCTGGCGGAGGGACCGTCCGCTATGCTTCCAATGGTCTCAAGGAGCCCGTTGGTGCGTCGAAAGGTTAGTAATCCCTACAATGAGGGCGGTGCCTGCTCAGACACAGCTGTAGGGATTACAATGTCCCTTTCCACCTGCCCTTTCATGGCGGTTCACCCGCCATGAAAAGGCAGGCAGAAAGCGACTTTGGGGGCTCCTAGCAGGGCCCCCTTCCACCCTGGCCCTCCGCTATGGGGCCTGGGGGGCACCTATGGTGCCCCCCCTAAACATCCCTGCACTATGTGGCAGGCACAACATGGTGCCTGCCACATGGTGCAGGGATGTTTTTAATGTGTTTATTTTCTATTGGGACGTGTGCTGCAGCCTGCAGTACACGCTGCAATAGAAAATATAAACGTTGCAACCGCCATGAAGGCGGTCGCATGGTAATCAGGGCAGCGGGACCGCCGACTTCTAGTAGGGCGGTCCTGCTTTCGTAATCAGGCCCATAGTTCGGTCGCATTCCAACATTTCCCTATGCGAGCATGTGTTACGGCCGTAAACTGGCCCCAGTACATGCTCCCATATGGAAATGTGAGGTGGTGTCAACCTCAAGGTGCCTGCCACAAGGTGCACGGATTAACATGGGGGCACCATAGGTGCCCCCTCGCGCCCCCAACTGGAGGCCGCAAGGGAAAGGGAGCCCTGCTAAGGGCCCCCTAACACGCTTTCCGACAGGGTTTCCATGTCGGAAAGGCCGGCATGGTAACCCTGGAAACCATGCACCATAATCCAGACTGCGTAAACCGCCGCCATTTTGATTATGGGCCGGTTCCGACTGGAATGACTGAGACCTTACGGTTGGAGGACTTACGACCGACATTGTAATAGGCCCCAGAATGTCAAACCGCTTCTCCCAACTGCCAAACCAACACTCAACATTCTAAAGCAGCCTGCGAGGAGCCCGCATGCATAGAGGAGGCGGAGGGTAGGAAATGGGAAAGAGCCCAAGGGAGTGAACCAATCAAACAATGTACCTATATATTATTTCAACGGTTCCACATAATACATGTTGATATAACATCTTCTCCCTCTCTTGGAAGAAGTCAGTCTAAAAAATAATCTCTGAGCTTAAATGGCATACCCATATTACGCAAAGTTACCTTCCCTGATCCCTTTTGGCCCTCAGGAGGAGTAATAGAAGAGTCACTCAAACCGTCGTGGGGCAAAGTCATACCATGTGGTGATGGAGAGGTTGTAACAGGATTTTGAACATTGAAGATCCCATAGAATTACTTCTTATGGGCACCCAGACAGTGACTCCTTTAGCTGGCGGAGAAGTCTTGTGATGGGGTAAAAGCCATACAGCTTGTGACATGTTTCACCAGCATCCATTATCAAGCATAATGGCAGAACCAGAAGTTTTGATCATCCGCATGGGATTCCTGAATGAATTAATCATCTATATAGCACACAGCTCACCGAGAGACGTCCTGGTGCTACTTAGGCTGAAGAAAAGGAGGGGAAGAGAGCTATGCTACTTACTATGACTGATATAACCAGGTTTTCAGTTGTGTTTTCAAAAGGTCTGTTCATTGGTGGAGGCTCAAATTTTATGTGGAAGGACCTTCCATAGTTTAGGGGCCAAAAGGAGAAGGTCCGGCCCCCCAAGCAAACGCTTGTAGGCACCACCTTAATCACCTGATCAGAAGATCTGAGAGATTTTGCAGGGTGATATACTCGGATTCTATCCCTCAAAAATACTGGGCCTCTGTTATGGAATGCCCTGATAGACATAAGAAAACAATTAAAATGTATACGTTGTTACAACAGAAACCAATATAGGTTCCTCAGGTGGCTCGAGATAGATTCCGGTCTGGGGATGTTTAATAGGAGCCTAGCATCAGCATTTTGAATCAGCTGCAAGCAACCAAGGAGATAGTCTGTAAGACCCAGACACAGAATGTGGGCAAAGTCCAAACAAGAGGCAATCAGAGGATGTAAAAGGTTTTCCTAGTAAATTCGGGATGTAACCTAAGAATCTTTTAAGGCTTTTTAGAAGGGTAAAGTATGTACTTGAGACTGCCTTCACCTGCGGAGCAGAGAGCAGCTCCTTTTTGAATTTGACTCCAAGATTCCTTACCTCCTCTACTGGAAGGGGGGAGAGTCAAATTCTGAAGGCCAACGTGCATTGGGCCAGAATGAAGGGGAGCAACAAAAGAGCAGTACTTCGATTTTGGCTCAATCTACTTTTAATCACCTGCTCTTCATCTAGACAGCTGTTATCCAATGTTAATCTCTGAAAAAGAAAACAGAAGCTGTGTATCATCTGCACCGCCTTGAATTCAACTGGCTAGATGATCTCTGCAAGGGAGGCCATATAAGCGTTATACAACGTAGGACTAAGGGTCGAGCCCTGAGGGATTTCTTATTTCAATAGCTTAGGAGAAGATGTAAAAGGAGGCAGATGGACAGTTGGTACCGGCCAGATAGAAAAGACCTTAGCCATAGTAGAGCCAGCCCGCAAATGCCACTCTTCGCTAAACGCTGTAACAATATCTGATGTAAGACAGTGTCAAAAGCTACAAAGAGATCTCATAATACCACTGCAGCTGTGTGGTTCTGATCAAGACAATAATGCTTAATTTTGCCTTGGTTTCTTTTCACTTTATCTCTCATGACTTCCTGATCACTACTCTGAGTCATAGCTTCAATGGAAACCCTCTTTCCCCCCCTTTTTGAACCAAGGAGGCTGAAATTTCATGGATTTGAGTCTCCCCATCAAACTTTCATATGGGATTCTGCCTGTCATGCCATGTGGTGTAGTTTGATACATCCAGAAGCGAGTTCTCAGGGCATTTCAGATAAGGAGTTTTCCCTTCAAGGCTAATTGTATGGTTGCTTTGATGATGTGGTGCCCCCCTCAATTTGATCATAACTTTGAGGATGCTAAAAGGGTGCTTTATGGTGTGTGAGTCCACAAGAACTAAGAAATTCTGACATTTCAGAGGAAAGGAACTGGGTGCCATTGTCACTTACGATTCCCAAGGAGTACCCTTGCAAAGAAAATATGTCTTTGAAGAGTTTGAGTATGTTACTATGAATCTAGGAAATCCATATCTATCCACTTACTATAATAGTCAATCATGATTATGGCATAATGCAAAGAGGGTGATAACTTATTCATAGGTCCAATTAAATTCACACCCAATTTCTGCCAAGGACCCCCAGTAAGGGGAACAGGTGAGAGGGGACTAGTACATACCTTCAATGTTTTGTCAGCATCTTCACACCACAGGCACTCTTGTACATAAATGTCTATGTCACGGTCCATGGGTGACTATTAGTAGTTGATTTTTAGTTTACCTTATGTTCCAGTCATACCTAGATGCCCCTCGTTTGCTAAAGCAATAAGATGAGGTCTTAAGAGAATGGGAGCTACTAGCATGTCCTTCCTCACAATGACCTCAACCTTGATTGTCAATTCATACCTTACTTTCCAGTATGATCTAAGGTTTATAGCCAATCCCCTCTTCTTTGGCCAAGCATTCGCAAGAGCAGATACTTTAGAATACTTGGAATCTTCAGCAATTGCTGCCTTCCACTTAGGTCTTATCAAGGAATGTTCACACAAGGAATCACCCAACAGATATGCGACAGTCACATCCTCACTCTCATCATTGTTAGAAGAATCCATCTGATATGGGAAACAAGATAAATAGTTAGCAACAACATTGGTTTTACCTGGAATATGTTCAATGTTGAATATCTATTTTTGCAACTTACATACCAGACTTGTAATGCAGGGGGACACCCTTGCTCAATATGCTCACTAATGGTATGTGATGGGTCCTGATGAGCAAATGTCTGTTCCATAAGAAACTTTTGAACTTACCCACAGCCCACGCACATGCCAACAGTTCATGTTCAATAGCAGAGTATGTTGTCTCAGAACACTTCAACTTCCACAAAGCAAAGGCGATAAAGTGATCCTCATCCTTTACATTCTGGCTAAGAATAGCTCTCACACTCACATGACTGGTGTCAACTGCCACCACAGAAAGTAAGGTCTCATCAAAGGATTTCAAGGATAGTGCTTTTTGTAGCTCTTCTTTCAATATAAGCATTCCTTGTTCTATGTGAAGTCAACATCCTTTTTAGTTAATGTGTGCATGGGTTCTACCTTTTCTGTGTGTTTTCTGAATTTGGAGTAGAATTTGCATTATCTTACACAATTAGCACTGATGACATGACCCAAGTACTCCACCTTGTCTTACAGAAATTTACACTTTTCTTTTTTCAGGGTCAAGCCGCTTTCTTGGGTTTGTTTGAGAACTTCTCATAAATTTCTAGCTGGCTTTTGTGGTTGTTGGAAAATACCAGTACATCATCCTGCATGGCCCAGATCCCTTTCATGGCATGGAACAGTTTGCTCGTTATTTTCAGAAAGACAGAGATGCAGAATTAAGGCCAAAGAGAACACTACATAATCCGAATGCCCTGATTAGTGTGATTAATGAAGTGAGGTCAAGGAAGTCCTCATGCAGTACAACTTGATGGTACGCGGCAATAAAGTCCAGTGTGGAGAACACCTTTTCATTACCCAAAGTAGCTACCATTTTATGTATGTTAGGTAGAGGATGATTTTCAACCATCACTTGTCAGTTCAATTGTCATAGGTCTATACAAAGTCTAAATTCACATTTCTCTTTTTGACTGATACAACAGGTAATAGCCATAAGGACGCTGAGATAGGTTAAATTACACCCGCTTTATGCCTATTATGTAATAGTTTTTCAACATACTTTCATGCATAAAGTGGAATATTGGGTACTTTATGCTTCATTGGCAAATCATGTGCCTTTAATTTAATGACATGCTGGTACCTAAGCCTTTTGTGAAAATAGCCCCATAGTTATTCAAAGTATCACTGAGATTGGCATCAGAAAGGCTGAAAACATAGGTCAGTACGCATGGATTAATCTGCAGGCGAAGACTCTGTTGCTCAGACCACCACAAGATGTTGACACCCCGGTTAACCACATATATTTTGGCAGAAGTAGATTTCCTTCAAATGCTAGATCAGCTTTAAACACAAGTTTAATTCTGTGTCTCCTGTAAGCATCATATGTGATATGGCTTGGTTGCAACATGTTCTCAGTTGGTAAATTGTTGCATTCTTCCTTAGATATAATCGTGATCCATAAACCAGTATCGACCAATGCTATGATGTTGTGGTGATTCACCTGTATGGTGCATTTGGGTTGATCGTTTGCATCCCAATTATCAAGAATCGTCACCAGGAGAACAAGATCTTATCATTCCTCGATGTCTGTTACGTCATCGTCATCATTCTTGATTGCAAAGTCCTTCTTAGGACAGGTAGCAGCAGGGCAAACCTTGGCAAAATAGTCTCTTTTTCCACATTTGCAGCATTCCTTTCCGAGTGCAGGACAGTGTTTATAAGGTGCCCTGCCGTTGGTAGAACCACAATGATAACTTTCATCACGGTGAGATAAATCTGGTCTCTTCTTTGGTTTTGCACTTTTGTGTTGCAGTTGTACATTGGCTTGTTTAAGATTCACTTTTGTGGTTTCTTAAGAATTTTCACAGCTAATGCAGACTGTTCACTGTGCTTGATGGAGTTGATAACCTTGTCGAGGCATGGGTTTTTGTGGTATATTAACCTTTCCTGTGCCTTGGTACATGTTGTGTGCATTACCACTTGGATACAAATCATTTCATCCATATTGCCAATTACACAGGTTGATGCCAGAATGTGCAACGTAGCAACATATGCTTCTATTGTTTTACCAGGGCCTTGGTATCTGTAATAAAAGCTTTGATGTTCCATTATGATACTAATATTGGCATCAAAATGTTCTTCCATTTTTTTTTTGGGCTTCTATGTATAGGTCCCAATCTCTGTCCCCTTATGGTTTTTGCAACTGGTGCTATATTATCAAGCAGTTGCCTGCCTTTGGCACCTTGGCAGTTATAAAATTGAGCTTGTTTTCACTCTGCACTATATTCTAGTCCATTAATAGCTTCCAAGTGCATTTCGAAGCTCTTGGCTCACCAGTTCCACTGTTCTCTGGGTTGCCCATGTATTTTCAGGAAGGTTTGCCTGCATGGACACTGTATTCATTGAACCTGCAGCCATGCTGAGACAAAAGGCAAAGTTCAGTGGACAACTTGCACTCTTTCAATTGAATTATAATGATAGCCCATAAAAGCACAGGGGTCTGTGTCAGGGATCAAGAGGGTATAGTGAAGTACGATGCAATGTTCAAACTGGATTTGGAAAGACGTACCTTGTAAATGTGAATGACAACTGGACATGGTATAAATCCAGTAGTAAGGGAAGAGGCGTTACTGGGTAAAAGGCTCCACCAGGGGCATGGCTGAAACAAGCCAGGAAGGAGCACTGGAAGTAGAAGAAGTGTGCCTCACAGGTGGGAGAGGCAATATAGATGACACACGGGGTGGTTATAGAGATAAAGCAACACCACGCTGAAAATGTGGGGAAAAGCCGAGGCAGCCTGGTGTAGATTGTAGACTAGCTGCAGGACCAGAGAAGCAGGAGGGAGCTTACGACTCACCAGCATATGTATGACAGGACTATCCCGTTGCTTGTTGCCAAAAAGGAACCTGTAATAGCAACAGTAGGCTGAGAGTGTGGAGCACAACACGTTTATTACTAACTCCTGAGCTGTTTCCACATAGAATGCCAAACCGCTCCCCCAACCACTAAACCAACCTTCAACCTTCTAAAGCAGTGTTCAAAGGGCCCATGCGCACAGAAGCAAGAGGAGGTAATAGGTAGGAAATGGAAAAGCCCAAAAGAGAGTAAAAACAATCAAAGCCAAACATACAATTAATGTAGGTATATATTGCTTCAACAGTTTCACATAACACAACCCGATTTAACACCTTTGAAACGAAAGCTGGGAATTAAAGTTAACATAATACCTTAACTGGTGTAGTTTTGTCTTTTAGGAAGTTTTGTGCTGTAGGCACTGTTCACCGGCTTTGACCCTAACTAAACCTTATTATTTTCCAGTGAATATATAATATATTAACTGAAGAAAATGTAGAGACCCAACATTCTTACTTACCTGGGGTTTACCCTGCTTCCTATTCAATTAATATATGGACAAAAATACACCTCTATACATGTGAAACAAATTGGTGACAACTGAATTATGTAAAAACTTAAGGTCCGATTTAATTCTTGGCCGTTTTCTGCCAGGGCAACGGAGTGAAGTACTCCGTTGCCCTTGCGGAGGTACCGGCCACCGTATTTAGAAATGTCCATCAAGTCAACGGACATTTCTAGCATTCACAGGAACCACTGTTAAAGCGGTTCCTGTGAATGCCTTTGAACGTTGCCCTAGAGCTCTGTCAAGTCAAACATGACGGAACTGTATGGCAAACTTTCTAAAGTTTTTTTTATTTTCAGAGTTTGAAATTAAAAACCCAGCAATGCCCCCCTCGTAATGGGAGTCACCTCCCGTGGCGAGGGGGGCATTTTTACTATGTGCCTACAAAGTGCATGTGCTGTCTCTGCAAGACTTTTGCTTACATACAGTGGGCTGGAAACCCACCCATAACATACTATTTGTTAGCTTCAGCGTCGCTCCATTTGTTTCACTCCTGTTTGTCTTGGCTTGCTGGCGTCATGTCCTCTTCTTGTGTTTGGCTTTCCCCTGAGCATGAACCATGTACTTGCTTCTATCAACTGCTTCAGTTTTTGTAGCTACTTTTTTTTGTGTTCAAGCACTCCATATGAGTGCTTGTGTTTTCAGTCTGTCTCCCATATCCCCATCCATGTAGCTTCTAGATACCCTTCAATGTTGCTTCTTTTCCTACCCGCCCGACCCAGTACTCTATGCCACTGCTCTCTACGCCACTGCACTCTACTCTGCGCCACTGTACTCTACACCACTGCACTCTAAGCCACTGTACTCTACTCTGCACCACTCTACGCCACTGCACTCTATGCCACTCTACACCACTATTTTCTACACCACTGCACTATATGCCACTGCACTCTACACCACTGCACTCTGCTCTGCACCATTCTACTGTACACCACTCTGCTCTATTCTACACACTTTACTGTATGCCACTGCACTCCACTCCACTCTACTCTTGACTGCACCACTCTACTCTACGGCACTCTACTTTGCAGCACTCTACACCACCGCACTTCATTCCACTCTACTCTGCACGACTCTACTTTATGACACTGCACTATGCACCACTGCACTCTACGCCACTATAATCTTCTCTGCACCACTCTACTCTACGTCACTGCACACTACGCCACTGTAATTTATGCCACTACACTCTGTGCCACTGCTCTCTATGCCATTCTACTCTGCGGTTCAGTGACAAAGTATCGAATCCTTATATGTGGTGGGACATAAATATTGTGTCGAAAATATTGAGCACAAAAATATTGTTATCTTATACTGAATAACAAAAACATAGAAAACAACTATCGTTATCCACTAATATCAAACACAAAAATATTGTTTTTTAATATAAACATAGTTAAACGTAGTAAACATTAAATATATCAACATTAAAAAGTAATATAATGTATATTAAATATATTTAAATAATTTAAAATGATATATAAACTTTATGCTTATTTAAAAAAAACTCATACATATGTGAAGCCTGATACCGCTTCAGGGGCAGGAGCAGGAGCCTACAGGCCCCAGAATTGCTTGCGGCCGTCGCCGCCACCGCCACACATCATCCTTGCACCCGGAGGCACTTTATCTGCAGCTTGGGGCTCCCGCAGCGCGGGAAGCCTGATACTTCAGGGGCAGGAGCCTACAGGCCCTAGAATTGCTTGCGGCCGTCATCACCGCCACCACACATCATCCTTGCGTCCGGAGGCGCTTTATCTGCAGCTTGGTGCTCCAGCAGCACGGGAAGCCCGATACCGCTTCAGGGGCAGGAGCCTACAGGCCCCAGAATTGCTTGCGGCCGTCGCCGCCACCGTCACACGTCTTCCTTGCGCCCAGAGGCGCTTTATCTGTGGCTTGGGGCTCCCGCAGCGATGGGAGCCCGATACCCCTTCAGGGGCAGGAGCAGGAGTCTACAGGCCCCAGAATTGCTTGCGGCTGTCGCCGCCACTGCCACACGTCATTAATGCGCCAAGGCACTTTATCTGCAGCTTGCGGCTCCCGCAGCGCAGGAAGCCTGATACTGCTTCAGGGGCAGGAGCAGGAGCCTACAGGCCCCAGAATTGCTTGCGGCCGCCGCTGCCACCGCCACACGTCATACTTGCTCCTGGAGGCGCTTTATCTGCAGCTTGGGGCTCCCGCAGCGCGGGACGAGTGCGTCCAGGCCAAGGGCGGGCCTGTCTGTGCCCGTCCGCGGCCAACTGAGGCCGGGCTGGGCCCTTTCTCTTGGCTGGAGTTGACCGGAGTTGGTGTTTTGGATGTGCCACACCATTTTTCATCGGGGGAAAGGAATTTACATCACCATTGGAGGGTAGTGGAGACATTGCATCGACAGCTGTCTCACAGTGAGTACTATTTTGACAGCGCTCTGCTTGCCTTTATATTAGTGGCTTGACATTTTTTTGGACGCGCTAGAGTCAGCTCACAGACTCGATAACAGAATTCTCTGAATCGCAGCATTTTTAACGTAATTTTCTCCCGCAAGGGATTTTAACCGATACGCTTATTAGTTCATATATTTGTTTATGTTTTAGTCTAAACTATTAGTTCAACCTACCTGTTGCCCTTTGCATTGTGCTGACGGCCGCGTTCCTCCCCGGTCCACCACGGGTTTTCCCGTTTGTGTGGAGGGAGACTACACAAAAGCGGAAGTGGTCTTTTTGCTCTTCCGGGTGTAACGGAACTGAGGTCAGCAGTCTAGCTGCGAGCCTCACTACTTAACCATATGCCTGGCACGATGCGCAGCGGGCACGCCGCTGGCGTGCCTAAGGCAAGCCCGTCTGCGCCCGTCCACGCCTGGGCATCGCCAGGAGCCAGGACCCCTGCCGGTTTGGTGTTAGACTCAGGAAACAGAATAAGGGACTTGTGCACATATACTAGTCAAGAACTACTTAAGATCAGACAAGGCAGCCCAAACAATTGTAGACATCTGAAAAATGCCATGCTCAATACTGCTAAGGACATGGAAGGCCCCTTCACGTGCAGGTCCTGCCGATTCCAGAGTATGAAACTGGAACAGCTTTCGACTAACAGTATGACTCCTGACCTGAGTAATAGTCTACCCCGCCGCTGCGACAAGACCGACTCCTTTCCCCACACTCCTCTAGAAAACCGAGGCTGGAATTGCCTATTAAGTAATGTCAGATCCCTGCCTAAACATGCAGTTGATATCTGGGATTTGTTTTCATCCAAACGCCCTGATATCGGGTGCATGACCGAAACCTGGATTAAACCCAGTTCTATCCCTGCAATCGCAGTGGCACTCCCAGAAGGTTATCGTATCCAAAAGCTGGACAGACCAATCAAGGTGAGGGGGGGGGGGGGCATAGCCATTATCCATAAGGACTCTATTAAAGTCTCTATACTTGATCAACTAAGTAATGGCACATTGGAAATCTTCGTTTTCAGAATCGACTTGCTCTTTCAACATAGTTGGAAAGGTGCTCTTGTCTACCGGCCTCCGGGCCCCCTCTCTGACTTCGCACTTCAACTCATGGAACTCATTTCTCCGCATGTCATCTCAACTAGAAATTTTTTGCTTCTAGGAGACTTTAATGTACATAGTGAAAACACCGTAAATCAAGATGTCTCTTCACTTTTGGAAGATCTAACTACTCTCGAGTTAAGAAAGATCAACAATCGCCTCACTCACTCAGCTGGCCACACGTTAGATCTTATTTTCACTAACTCTCCTAATATTCTCTGTGGAGCTACTTACCCTCTGACATGGACTGACCATTCATTAATAGAGTTTCAAATCAGGGGTCCTGGGACACACGTTGTCCCCCATACAAACCCTCTTAGGTGGCGCAGACAGTGGCACAAACTTACGCCCGACCACTTCCGGGATATCATTCCAACACCTCAGAATCCTGACTCAGATAATGTAGAGGAGTGCCTGGCCCGCTTTAATTCTATAATTAAAACCACCATCGATCATCTAGCCCCCCTGAAACAGTGTCCAAACTTAACCAAGCACCCCCAGACAACTTGGTTTTCCCCAAATCTCCGAACAGAAAAGAGTCGCTGCAAAAAACTGGAACGTCATTGGCGCCTCTCACACGATATACAGGATAAAGAAAGATACAAATTGGCTTTGACTCAATACCATAAAAACATAAAAACTGCTCGTAAAGCCTACATAGCGCAGCAACTTGAACAGGCAGGGAGCGCCCCCAGAACTCTCTACCAGATTTTAAAATCCTTCACCAATCCCAAGGCATGCAACAATGAAGAAGCTCCAACCCAAGCCCTTTGTGATAAGCTAGCAATTCATTTCACTCAGAAAATTGAATTGATCTACAGTAAAATTACCTTAGCTGGCAGCACTCAGATAGACATCAGGGCAGACCACCCAGAGGCCACACCCAATGCACAGACGTTAGACAACTTTCCCGCACTTAAGCCCGAGGAGGTAGAGTCGCTACTAAATATAGTAAAATCAGGCTCCCCGCTGGACATTATTCCAGCTAGGATCACCTCACTACTCTCCAAACAACTTGCTGCCCCAATGTGCTCAATCCTTAATTGCTCTATGAAAGAGGGTCGTCTCCCCTCCAAATGGAAGGTGACGCAAATAATCCCCATCCGTAAAAACCTCAAGGCTCCCATGGAGGATGTATCCAATTATCGCCCCATTTCATTGCTACCTCTCCTGAGCAAGATACTAGAAAAACATATCAATAAACATCTGTCTGATTTTGTCGAAGCTTCGAGCTGCCTCGATCCATCTCAGTTGGGTTTTTGACGCAGATTTAGCACGGAGTCGGCTTTGATTGCTGTCACCGACAACATCAGAATGTCTCTAGACAACGGACAAGCAGTGCTTCTTGTGCTGCTTGATTTATCGGCAGCCTTCGACACGATTTCCCATCAGACTCTGCTCAGGAGACTTAGGGATATTGGCCTCCAAGGGAACGCCCTACAATGGATGTCGAGCTTTTTGTCTGATAGAACCCAGACTATCAACCTAGGCCCTTTCCGCTCTAAGACTACAAGACTGACTAAGGGAGTACCTCAGGGCTCCTGTCTTAGTCCCACCTTATTTAACATATATGTCGCTCCCTTAGCGGGATTACTAAGGAATCTAGGATTTGCTCCAATATCTTACGCTGACGATACCCAGCTACTACTTTCCTTTGATAAAAACAACCCCAATGTCCAGTCTACTTTTTCGGAGGGTATGACGGCCATCGCTGGCTGGATGAGGGATAACTTCCTCCAGCTTAACGCAGGGAAAACTGAGATCATGTTGTTTGGTGATGCATCGGTGAGGTGGTCCCCAAGATGGTGGCCAGAGGAATTGGGCACCGTGCCAACTCCCAAACTGGTGGTTAAAAATCTGGGAGTCCGCCTGGATCAGAAATTGATAATGAAGGAGCACGCCACAACGACTGTTGGCGCATGCTTCCATGTGCTAAGTCTTCTCCGAAGGGTATTCCCCTTCTTACCTTTAACCACTCGAAAAACTCTTATCCAGGCACTGGTGTTAAGCCGCCTGGACTACTGCAATGCTTTGCTGATTTCAGCGAATGAAGCCTCTTTAAATGGATTGCAAGTAGTCCAGAACACCGCGGCTCGCTTGGTCTCCAATGCTCCCGCCCGAACGGCCTCCCTCCCTCTTCTGCAACAACTGCATTAGCTTCCAGTGCGGAAGCGGATCAGATTTAAGATCTGTTGCATTGTCCACAAATCTCTGAATGGCAAAGGTCCTAGTTACCTAGCAGACAAACTCACCAAATATCTGCCACTTAGGTCCCTTCGATCAGGGTCCAAATCTTTACTTCTTACTCCACGCTATAAAAAATCTCACCTAGGTGGTAAAGCTTTCTCACACCTAGCCCCTACTTATTGGAACCAACTCCCTATCCACTTGCGACAATGCCCAGATCATTTACAGTTCAGAAGGCTCCTCAAAACCTCATTGTTCTAACCCGATCCTCTTCTGTGGCTGGCTGTAGCAACTCTATAGCGCGGAGATACCCCTTGGGGGATGATTCAGGCACTTTACAAATTAATAAATATCAAATATATCAAATACTTTATACATTTGGAGGATTCTCGCTAGCTGATCGCCATGAGAAAAATGAAGGCAGTGCCCACCGATAATATTCCCCATTGCAACAAGAAAGCCACTATTCACTCCTTCTTGGCGAAAACGGTGGGGGCTATCACAAAGGCGATAGACAGAGCGGAGAAGAGATTATCTTTGGGACCCGGTGGCCCCTCATTATCCCCGTCTGGTGAAACCTCAGTCATTGAAATCGTAAACTCTTAAACTTCAAAAAACCAGGAAAATTAGGAATCTGCTACAGGTGTTTTATTACCTTCATTAACTGCTGCAATAGTTGTGATGCCTAGTACCCCCCCCCACCCCTCTGGCCCTATTGGTAATGGGAGAAGAGCGATAATAGCGCCCAAACAAGGAGTGGAACCGTGGGGCTCCCCAGCACCCAAGAGGCTACGAAGAACCAAGAAGCAAAATGAGCCCCAATGTAGAGGGGTGGAACCCGTAACTACAAATAACTGGACAGATATATGGGGAATTTGGGGATTTTTTAAAGCAAAAAATCACAGACGTGCTGACGGGTCTGCTGTCCCAGTAGTGGGACAAATTGAATAAGGTACTATCAGACTCTCGAGATACACTTGTCAGAGTGGAAAGAATGTTAAACACTATTAAAAAGTCCCCCCCCCCCAGATCCCCAGGTACAGGCAGTATGATCTGGAACGCCCCCGTTAACCAACCTAAAGTCTATACCACTACCTAATAACCACTTGAGGGGGGAAGGAGTTTTGATACACAAAACGGACCTGGGGAGGGCTCCTCACAGTTCTTCTAACCCTCAAGCTAGCGGTGGGGACAGGGGCTATGGCGATAGGGGCTATGGTGACCAGCGCCCTTTGCTATGCGTGCGTGAACCATCTAAAGAAAGCTCATTTATTACAAATAGCCCTGGCTTACCAGTTATTGATCTCCCTCCAGCCTGCTGCCCCTATACTGTGGTTTTGACTGGGGTACCAGGTCTGGGCACTCACAGTGATGAATCCACGGACAAATTAATTAATAAAGTGACGCACTGGTTATGCAAACATAGTAGATTCAAGGTGGCAGATCATAGCCACATTTTGATGGCCAGGAGGGTCTCTTGGATTGTCCGATCCAAGAAAACAATCGAGGGAGATAGTGTGTCTCATTCAGATTCCCAGAGCTTGTACGAAACATACTGAGACATTCCTTCCAGTCACCTTTTTATGCTTCTGACATTAAGCCACTCCCATTGTTTTTTTATTTATAGACCTACTCCCAACTCCGTCAAAAACAGCCATGTTTCAGGTCTGGGTGGGAGAGTCTGTGTCTTGGGGGGAACAGAGGCCACACCTAACCCCTTTGCCCCCCTGTCGGATCTTAATGGCTTAGATTGACAAATTGAGGGCGATTGTAAAAGTATAGCGCAGGTCACGCCCGATGATCTACCAACACAGGAAAGTAAGCCTAGTGAGTCCGGCTCCGGCATAAAGTAAGGTCATCATTCTAGCTGCCCTAATTCCATCAGTCCAATAGACTCCCATGCAGAAGCCACAGCACATTATACATCCTTCAAGTTGGAATACGGGGGGATTTAAATCTCATCTCCTGGAATGTGGCAGTCTTAACTTCCAAATTTGAAGACGTCAGGTGGATTCAATTAATAAGATCGTTTAATATTATCTGCATTCAGGAGACCTGGGAGGTGGTAAATAAATTCTTCATTGAAGGATATAAGATATTCTTCCTTCCAGCAGAGGGTTCCACTTCGGGCATAGTGAGGGGCGGTTTAGTTATTTTTATAGCCCTTGGGCTTGGCGGGTCTGTGAAGCAGGTGAATTGGGACTCTAAAGTGGCACAAGGCCTTAAACTAGTGGTAGGGAGAGCGCTGAGGCTAACATTAATTAATTTTTACAACGCCAAAAGAAGAAAGCAGGGCCGCTCTAGTCTGTCGGAGCTAAGTGGCCTCATGGAAAGGCTACAGGGCGACGATCTCCCTAAGGAGAATCTTATGTTACTATGAGACTTTTTTTTTTTAATTCTTTTTATTAAACATAAAAACATATGCTTCAGACAAAAACAATACAGTGTGTACAATAGTTGCTTTGAGATACATATCAGTACATTGGGTCCCACTTTCAATGCCCTCTGCAGCTCACCTTCACAATCATCAAGGTCTGGAATGCTATCTACTTCATCAATTCACCTTTATTATAGACTGGTCTATCACTAGCGCCTCCTCACTCTACTCCTATATTTCGTCCAAGCCCCCATATCTTTTCCCATTTGCGTGGGCAGCCTCTGCTCTGGTATATTGACTGTTCCGCTCGTTGACACCAGTCAAGGTCCTTCTTCCAGGAATCCAGTGTTGGGGTCTCCGCCGCCCCCCCCCCCCCCCATGTGCGGGCAATATTTCTTTGGGCCACTCCTCCTGCCAAGGCAAGCCAAATCATGGCCCATTTCGGCAAGACTATCTCACCCGTCACACCCAGGATATGCCATCTTGCCTCTACAGGTAACCTGTGCCCCCACCACTATCGCCTTCACTTGGCCAAAACACTCCAGTACCTTTGAATCCTGGTACAAAACCACAGAATGTGAAAAAATGTTCCTCTCTCGCCACAGCCTCTCGCACACTCCTCTGACTCACAATGACCAATGCAATGCTGTACCGTCCTTGGGGTGTAGGACCTACGCAGAATCCAAAGCTAAATCAACCTGAACCGTGCCCTTATGGCTATTTCTCTGGGGCTCTGCATGGCTTTGGCCCAATCATCATCCTCCAGAAGGCCCACATCTGATTCCCATGCCGGCCTCAAGGAACCCATACAGTCTGGGGAGTTGTTTACTAGGTTCCTGTACATGAGGAATATAGCTTTATCTATCATTGGGTCGAGTAGAAGTCTGTTCTCCAGTGGAGTATATTCTGGTAGCGGTTTCCCTTCCATCATGTGACAATAGAGTGCATGTCGCAATTGTAGGTACCTGAAGTATTCCCCAGCACCCATCTGAAATCCGCCTGTAGACTACTAAAATGTATCATTGACCCTCCTCTCCAGACATCTTTCAAGAGGTCTATACCGATAAGTCCTCACTTGTTAAAGTCTTTTAGGCGTCTCACCTCACCTAGAAAGTCTCCCTCCCACAATAGGGTTTGCTCCGTCAGCTTGGCCTCCCAGCCTACCAATTTCATTGCTTTACTCCACTACTGTCTGTGTGTGCGTCGGTAGGGTCGTGTTGCTTTTTTTCCTCTAAAGCTCAGCCAAGTAGCTGCCCTTGCCCATTGCTAGTCTATCGACCCGATATGCCGGCTCCTCATTCGGCGAGAAGACCCAACCATTGATATTGATAAGTTGCGCAGCACAGTAATATTTCCTAATGTCCAGGACTGCCAGCCCCCCTCATACACCCCCTGCTGTAGCTTTTTCAATGCGATCCTGGGTCTACCCCCCCCTCCCCCCCCCCACAACAACGCGCGCTGCTGTGACTCCACCGCTCGGAAGAAAGCTTCTGGGATTTGGTATGGTGTGTTCTGTATTGCGACTAGGAGACTTTAATTGTTACTCATGCCCAAACATTGGTCAGTTCTCACGAGACCTTCCCATATGCAGGGTCATAGAGGATCTGCACATGAAACATTTTCCAGATGGCCGTGAACTAAATGCACTTTTAAATACCCATGGTCTAAAATTCGCGCTAGATAATGTACCTAAACTCTCAAACTGTGACCAGCCACCAACTTATAAAGGGAGGGGATGTGCTACAACCATTGACTTTATTTTTGTCTCTCCACCTGTGGGTCGTCTCATATCTCTTTTTAAAACTTTACATAGTCCCTTTAGTGACCACAACCCTCTGAATCTGGTACTTGCGGTGCGTGGCATCCAGATAGCGCCAGGTGGTAGGAATGTGGGCACACTATCAGCAACTGATCAGGGGAGGTGCTTACGGTGGTCACAGGTGGATACTAGTGTTTTTAATCAGTCTCTTTTTAAATTGCAGCAACAGGAGATAGTAAAGTGTTTAGATATGTCATCCTCAGAAGAAGAAATAGTTAGCTTATTCATTGTTATCGCCCTGTCAGTTGCAAGTTTGCTTACCACCCCAGTAGCTTTTATCTGCTCGGACAACCCGAGATGGTTTGACAGTGAGGGCTCCAAGGCGCACAGGAACCCTAAATTGGCCCTGAAACAGATCCCACGTAACAGATCCTGGGTGGCTAGTTGTCAGAGTAATTATAAAAGGGCCATTAAGGAACGGAGAAGCCTGTTACAAAAACAAGCTTGGGATGATTTGCTACAAGCAAGCGATCTAAAAGATAGCACTCTTTTCTGGAAGGTCATTAACAGTCCCTGTTTTTCTGAACCAGACAAGCCGAATTTATGTCATCATATTACCTCTGACCAATGGAAGGCTCACTTCCAGGCTGTTTACAACTATGGTCATGAAGAGGGAGTCATTAAAGATTTACAGCCCTTGCCTTGTGAGGTGCCTATTAACTTACTCCTTGATGAGGTTAGGATAGGAATTGAGGGACTGTCCTGGAACAAGGCCCCAGGACCCGATGGGATCCCTCCGGATTTGTTCCTGAACAATATTGAGGTGTGGGCCCGGGTATTAAATGCTGCAGCATTGACAGCTGTGCCACCTTCATGGTCCACCGCCACTATTGTCCCGATCTTCAAAAAGAGAGATAGGGATAATCCTTACTGCTATCGCTCCATTTCCCTTATTGATTCCACAGTTAAGGTTCTGGGTCGGGTTTTATTAAACAGGCTTTCTGAGTGGGCAGATAACAACCAAATTATTTCGGAGGTGGAATATTGTTTTCATATAGGCAAATCTAAAGTAGACCAGTGCCTGAATCTCTATCTTTTAATTTCCAAATATACGATCGCCAAAGAGGGATCCCTTTTCCTGGGTTTTATGGACCTTACTGCAGCATTCGATCGAGTGAATCATAACAAATTGTGGTTGATACTTGGTGAGTTAGGAGTTGAGCCTGCAATCATAAATGTTTTAATGACTCTCTACGCCCACACCCACAGCTGCAGTCAGGTTCACCAAAGAAGGAGGACATATTGATAATTTTAATTACTCTAGAGGGGTGCGCCAAGGGTGTATTCTTGCCCCTTTTCTATTTACGTTATATATCAACTGTTTAGAATCTGCTCTGACATCATTACAGACCGATACACCGAGAATAGGCAGGAGACCAGTGCCTGTCCTGTTGTACGCGGATGACGCTGTCCTTATATCGCGCACACCTTTGGCGCTGCAAGTCCTAATAGATGGGTTTGTCTCTTTTATAAATGGGTTGGACCTGTCCCCTAATTTCACTAAATCATTTGTGATGGAGTTAGGTAGTGGAGGGACTAGACTAAAAACTTACAAGGCAGGTACACATAGTCTAGCTAAGGTTCCAGCTTTTTCAAACCTTGGCATTTTGTTCAATGCTAAATTAAATTAGAAAGGAGGGGAAGCTAAAGGATATGAAAAAATCCATTGGCGCAACTGCTAATTCTGCACACAGAATAGGCACATGGTCCCCAGGGGTGATTTTAAAATTATACCAGTCTTTTTGTACCTCCAAGGGCCTGTATGGCAGTGAGGTTGGGGGTACATGGGAGCAGACGAATTACAGACGGCACAAAACAAATTTCTAAGACGGTTGCTGAAAGTCCCCCAGGGTACACCTGCTTATTCTGAACATGAAGAGCTAGGCATCAAGTACACAATTGACCTAGTCGCTGTTAAGCGCTTGTTGTGCTGGGTGAATATTTATTCTAATGAGGAGGCATCTTTTAATCAAGCAGTAATGGTGAATTGCCTCTCACTTGACCAAGCTTTTAAAATCCCGTGGCTAAGGTATGTTAAGGAAACTTTCTCGGCCCTGGGAAGAGCAGACATTTTTACGAGATATGACAAAGTGAGGCAACAGGACAAAAATTTGGTCAAAGACCTTTTTTTTAAAAAAGAAAAGCCATGGCAGATCGAGAGGGCATGGAATTTAGTAAACCCACGGTAAGAGGATTTGTCCTAGTTAAATCAGTACAGGGCATGGAGACTTATCTCTCCATTTTAACCAGTGCTCATGATAGATTTTTATTTACCCGTTTTAGATTAAATATGTTTCACTATTTAGTGGCATCCCCAGCAGGTTTTGTTTTACGCACAGAAGATAGAGGTCCCTGTGGTTGCAACAATAGGTCTCCACAGGACACCCAACATTTTGTATTCTTATGTAAATATTTTACCTTTAGAGTAAACTGGCTTAGAGTACAGTGGCATAAAGTGCCGTGGTCTAGAGTAGAGCGATGCAGAGTAGAGTGGCTTAGAGTACAGTGGCATAAAGTGCCGTGGCCTAGAGTAGAGCGATGCAGAGTAGAGTAGAGTGCCGTAGAGTACAGTGGCCTAGAGTAGAGTGGCATAGAGTGCAGTGTCATAGAGTGCAGTGGCATAAAGTACAGTGGTGTAGTGTGCAGTGACGTAGAGTAGAGAGGTGCAGAGCAGATTATAGTGGCATAGAGTGCAGTGGTGCAGGGTGCAATGGCATAGGGTAGAGTGCTGTAGAGTAGAGTGGCATAAAGTGCAGTGATTTAGATGGTGTAGAGTAGAGTGTCGTAGTGTAGAGTGGTGCAGAAAAGAATAGAGTGGCATAGAGTGCAGTGGCAGAGAGTAAAATGTGCAGAATAGAGCTGAGTGGAGTAGAGTGGTGGAGAAAGAGTGCAATGGTGTAAAGTGCAGTACCATAGAGTGCAGTGGCATAGAAGAAATTGGTGTAGAGTAGAGTTGCGTAGAGTACAGTGGCATGGAGTGGTGTAGAGTACAGTGGCATAGAGTGCAGTGGTATAGAATACAGTGGTGCAAAGTAGAGTGCAGTGGTGTGGAGTGCAGTGACGTAGAGTAGAGTGGTGCAGAATAGAATGGCGTAGAGTGCAGTGGTGAAGAGTAGAGTAAAGTGGCATAAAGTGCAGTGGCGTAGAGTGGTGCAGAGTAGAGTGCAGTGTCGTAGAGTGCAGTTGCATAGAGTGCAGTGGCGCAGAGTAGAGTGGTGCAGAGTAGAGTGACGTAGAATGATGTGGCACAGAGTAGAGAGTAGAGTGGAGTGACGTGCAGTGGCGTAGAGCAGAGGGGTGCAAAGTAGAGGATAGTGGCGTAGAGTGGTGCACAGTAGAGTGCAGTGGCATAGAGTGCTGTGGCATAGATTGTAGTGGTGTAGAGTGCAGTGGCGTGAAGTAGTGTGGTGCAGAGTAGAGTGCAGTGGAGTAGACTAGTGTCACAGAGTAGAGTGGTGCAAAGCAGTACTTAATTTGTGAAAAGAATTAAGTGCCAGGGCTCTCGTGAGGGGGCCACTGCAGCTTGCACCACACATTGCCCCTGCCACGCTGCCAATGATAGTAACAACACAACTACTAACCCTCACACTCCCACAAGTGTGACAATTAGGAGTATTTCAGGCCTCCAAAGCTATAAGAATGACTTGGGCAGGAAGTAATAATCATTTCTAATATATATTGAATTAATAATTACTTGTTGTTGCAGTCATCTCTAAATTATCCAGACAGCGCCACCTTGTGGCAGACTGTCATAAGCGCCGTGTTGTAAGTGCTGGTGAAGAGCACCAGAAACCACCAGGTTAAATTAAGCATTGGTGCAGAGTAGAGAAGAGCGGCGTAGAGTGCAGTGGTGTAGAGAGCAGTAGTATTGAGTACAGTTGCGTAGAGTGGTACAGAGTAGAGTGCAGTGTCATACAGTGCAGTTGCATAGAGTGCAGTGGCATGGAGTGCAGTGGCACAGAGTATAGTACAGAGGCGTAGAGTGCAGTGGTGTAGAGTAGAATTGTGCAGGTTACAGTGGCGTAGAGAGCAGAGGCGAAGAGTAGAATGGTACAGAGTAGAGCAGAGCAGAGTAGAGTAGAGTGCAGTGGTGTAGAGTAGAGTGATGCAGAGTAGAGTGCAGTGGTGTAAAGTAGAGGGTTGCAGAGTAGAGTAGATAGGCATAGAGTTTAGTGGTGTAGAGCGCAGTGGTGTAGAGTACAATGACGTAGAGTGGTGCAGAGTAGAGTGCAGTGGTACAGAATAGAGTGGTGCAAAGTAAATTAAAGTGGCATAGATTGCAGTGGTGTAAAGTGGTGTAGAGTAGAGGTGCGTAGAGTGCAGTGGCGAAGAATGCAGTGGCGCAGAGTAGAGTGCTGTGATGTAGAATGCAGTGCTGTAGAGTGCAGTGGCATAGAGTGTAGTGGTGCAGAGTAGAGAAGAGTGAATAGAGTGCACTGGTATAGAGTAAAGTGGTGTAGAGTACTCTATGCCACTGCACTCTACTTTGCTCTACTCTGCTCTACGCCACTGCACTCTACACTACTGAACTCTACTCTGTACTTCTCTACGCCACTCTACTCTACTCTGCACCACTGGACTTTATGCCACTGCACTCTATGCCACTCTACTCTACTCTCCACAACTCTACTCTACGCCACTGCATCCACGCCACTCTACTCTACTATGCACCACTCTATTATAAGCCACTGCACTCTATGCCACTCTACTCTGCGCCACTGCTCTCTTCGCCACTGCACTCTACTCTGCACCACTCAACTCTTTGCCACTGCACTCTACGCCACTCTACTCTGTGCCACTCTACACTATTGCACTGTACACCATGTATCTTATGCTACTCTACTTTACTCTGTGCCACTCTACTCTACGCCACTTCATGCTATGCCACTGCACTCTATGCCACTCTACTCTGCACAACTCTACTGTGCGCCACTGCATTGTATGCCACTTTACTCTAATCTGATCCACTTCTCTCTATGCCACTACACTTAATTGTACGCCATTCCACTTTATGCCACTCCACTCCACTGTACGCCACTCTACTCTATGCTACGCCACTTCACTCCACACAGTGCCACTCTACACCACTCTACCCCACTCCACACAATGCCACTCTACTCTAAGCCACTGCACTCTATGCCACTCTACTCTGCGCCACTGCTCTCTTCGCCACTGCACTCTACTCTGCACCACTCTAATCTGTGCCACTGCACTCTACTCTGTGCCACTCTACACTATTGCACTGTACACCATGTACCTTATGCTACTCTACTTTACTCTGTGCCACTCTATTCTACGCCACTTCATGCTATGCCACTCTACTCTACTCTGCACAACTCTACTGTGAGACACTACATTTTATGCCACTGTAATCTATGCTAGTTTATTCTAATCTGATCCACTCCACTCTATGCCACTCCACTTAATTGTACGCGACTCCACTGTACGCCACTCCACACAGTGCCAGTCTACACCACTCTACTCCACTCCACACACTGCCACTCTACTCTATGCCACTCTACTCTATGCCACTCTACTCTACGCCACTTCACTCTACGCCAATTCACTCCATGCCACTCGACGCTACGCCACTCCAAGCCATTCTACTCCACTCTATGCCTTTCTACTCCACTCTATGCCACTCCAATCCAAGGCACTCTAGTCCACCCCACTCCACTCTATGTCACTCTACTCACCTCTATATCACTCCACTCTAGGCCACTGCACTCTTCGCCACTCTACTCTATGCCAGTCAACTCCACTCTACTCTACTCCACTCTGCACCTCTCCACACCGATCTACACCATGCCACTCAACGTCACTCCACGCTGCTGTACAACATGGCTAAAAGACATTGGCATAGCCAATAGCTCTTGCATAGGCAAAATCTATTGGCTTTGCCAATGCCTGTTTTTTTTAACTGCCCCTTACCGCCAAGGTTTGCCTGGCAGTGACGGGCAGTAAAAAATGGCCATATGTCCATCCATCCTAATTGGGCGTACAGGCATACAAATTAAGCACTGCTCTGCACCACTCTACTCTATGAAACTGGTCTACTCCACTGCACTCTACTCTGCACCACACTACTTTACACCACTGCACTCTACACCACTACAATCTATGCCACAGCACTCTACGCCACTGCACTCTACTGTGCACCACTTTACGACACTGTCCTCTACTTTGCACCCCTCTGCTCTACACGACTGCATGTCACTCCACTCTACTCTGTGCCACATCACTCTACGCCACTCTACTCTGCACCATTCATCTTGGCGCAACTGCACTCTATGCAACTGCACTCTACGACACTGCACTCTACTCTGCACCACTCTACGCCAATGCACTTTATGCCACTCTACTCTACTCTTAACCACTGCACTCTACGCCATTCTATTCTGCACCACTCTACTCTACGCCATTGCACTCCACGCCACTGCACTTTACTCTGCACCACTCCATTCTACACCACTGTACTCTATGCCACTGTACTCTACTCTGCACCACTCCACTGCACTCTACGCAACTCTACTCCACACCAATGTTTTCTACACCTCTGCACTCTATGGTACTGCCTTTACACCACTGCACTCTGCTCTGCAGCAGTCTACTCCACTCAGCTCTATTCTGTACACTTTACTCTATGCCACTGCTCTCTACTTCACTCTTCTCTGCACCACTCTACACTATGACACTCTACTCTACACCATCTAAGTCACTGCACTTTATGCCACTCTACAGCACTCTACTCTATGCCATTGCACCCTGCACCATTGCACTCTACGCCACTCTAATCTGCTCTGCACCACTCTACTCTACGTCACTGCACACTACACCACTGTACTTTATGCCACTGCACTCTATGCCACCCTACTCTGCACCACTCTACTCTAGGCCACTGCACTCTACGGCACTCTACTCTACTCCTCATAACTCTACTCGAGGCCACAGCACTTTATGCCACTGTACTCTATGCTACTTTACTCTACACCATTTTCTTTACTCTATGCCAGCGCACTCTACTTTGCACCACTCTGCTCTACATCACTCTACGCCACTGTACTCTACTCTGCGCCACTGCACTCTACACCACTACAAGCTACACTACTGCAATGTACGACACTGAACTGTACTCTGCACCACTCTGCGCCACTGCACTCTATGCCACTCTATTCTACTCTGCATCACTAGACTCTCTGTCACTGCAATCTACACCACTCTACTCTGCACAACTCTACTCTTCGCCACTGTACCACTACTGTACTATGCACCACTCTACTCTATGCCACTGCACTCTACGCCACTCTTCTCTATGCCACTACAGTCTATGCTACTGCACTCTACTGTGCCCCAATCTATTCTATGCCACTGCACTCTACGCCATTCTACTCTACTCTGTACCACTCTACGCCATTGCATTGTACACCATATATCTTATGCCACTCTACTCTACTCTGTACCACTCTACTCTACGCCACTGCACGCTACGCAACTGCACTGTATGCCACTCTACGCTTCTCTGCATCACTCTACTCTAAGCCACTGCATGCTACTCCACTCTACTCGGCTCCACTGCACTCTATTTCACTCTACTCTTCTTTACACCACTCTACTCTACATCACTGCACTACTGCACTCTACTCTGCTCTGGACCACTCTACTCTACAGCAGTCTACACCACTGTACTATACCTGCGCCACTGCACTTTACACCACTGCAACCTACTCAACTGCACTCTACGACACTGAACTCTACTCTGTACTACTCTACGCCACTCTATTCTACTCTGCACCACTGGACTTTATGCCACTGCACTCTATGCCACTCTACTCTACTATGCACCACTCTATTATAAGTCACTGCACTCTAGGCCACTGCACTCTATGCCACTCTACTCTGCGCCACTGCACTCTACTCTGCACCACTCTACTCTGTGCCACTGCACTCTACGCCACTCTACTCTGTGCCACTCTACACTATTGCACTGTACACCATGTATCTTATGCTACTCTACTTTACTCTGTGCCACTCTATTCTACGCCACTTCATGCTATGCCACTGCACTCTATGCCACTCTACTCTACACAACTCTACTGTGCGTCACTGCATTGTATGCCACTGTAATCTATGCCAGTTTACTCTAATCTGATCCACTTCTCTCTATGCCACTACACTTAATTGTACGCCACTCCACTTTATGACACTCTACTCTATGCTACGCCACTTCACTCCACACAGTGCCACTCTACAGCACTCTACCCCACTCCACACAATGCCACTCTACTCTATGCCACTTCACTCTACGCCAATTCACTCTATGCCACTCGATGCTACGCCACTCCAAGACACTCCACTCCACTCTATGCCACTCCAATCCAAGGCACTCTAGTCTACACCACTCCACTCTATGCCACTCTACTCTACTCACCTCTATTCTACTCTATATCACTCCACTCTAGGCCACTACACTCTTCGCCACTCTACTCTATGCCAGTCAACTCCACTCTACTCCACTCTACTCCACTCTGCACCTCTCCACACTAATCTACGCCATGCCACTCAACGTCACTCCACTCTAATCCGCTCCACTCCACGCTGCTGTACAACATGGCTAAAAGACATTGGCATAGCCAATAGCTCTTGCATAGGCAAAATCTATTGGCTTTGCCAATGCCTGTTTTTTTTTTTTAAATGCCCCTTACTGCCAGGGTTTGCCTGGCAGTGACGGGCAGTAAAAATGGCCATATGTCCACCCATCCTAATTGGGCATACAGACATGTAGCCAATTCTCTGATGGCCTTTAATACGTCAAGCTGTTGGAGAAGTTTGACCACGGCAGAGATGGAGAAGACGGAGTAGTCTGCATTGTGGTCAAACTATGGTCCGTCTGCTTTTAAATGTGCTAGGCGAACCATCATATTGGCGGTATCCGTTGCCTTTGCAATGGTGTATGCTTACAGTCAACATTTAAATCGGCCCTTGGTTTTCACTAGTAGGTTTGGTTATTGGTGATGAGTTGTCCTATAATTAGAAAATTAACTGAAGATTTTCATAGAATAAGTACACATATTTTTTATATGCATGATTTGAATCATTATATGTCATTTAAGTGCAACTTCAGAGCATAGACAGAGGGAAAAACAAGTGTGCCCTCGATACAGTTAATCTTACAATAATATATGTACACTCTCTTTGAATGGTTGCAGTTATACAGTGCTAAACCCAAAAATATGTCTCTAGGTAGTAAATCAAAAGAAGTGGCGGGGTAAAAGCTGCGCAAAACAGTGTATTATAGTGTCTCTAGAAGTGTATTTGTGATGGTGCTCCAAGGACCTGAAGGAGCCACAAAACCCTTCCCACATTTGAGAAAAAATCTTCAAAACTAGTCAAATTACAGTCCTGAGCACTCAATATTAAATCAAATTTTGGTAGTCCAAATGATATTGTTGCTGTAGTAGTTCTTTCTTTTATTTGTTGCTGTTTTCAAAATCTCATGTAGCAGAAATCACAAACTTGATGCTTTATTTTCAATTCATATGTATCCAACGAAAGCTCACACTTGTAGCCAACACATGTTTCGTCTATTGGTATTTAAACCAGCGACTTCATCAGGGAAGGTAATAGTCTCATAATTATTACTTATTTGCACTTCCTATATCTGCTATTCCATCACCACAGTGAGTATTAGTATCTCTACATATAATATCGCCATTGCCAGAGGTATTACACACCATGCTACCTCTTAAATTGAAGGATAGTGCTCAAGGTTAAAAGGACCAAGAAGGGACCTTCTATATCTGCATGCATAAGGCACATCAGAGTGCAAAAAAATGATTTTTATTTTTTTTATTTATAGAGTGAATCTAAGTGGAGCAAAAGGATGTATTATTAGTGCCTATATCTATATGGCCAAGTGTTGTTATATTGGTTTTATTATAGAGCATCTACTGTCCATAGAGTCCGTTAACGTTTACCCTAATCATTCCAGGTAACTCTTCCAGATCGGATATTGTATATCCTAAATCACCAGTATCTAAAAAAATATACGCTTCACATCAGTATTAACAAGCACCCTACATAGAGTAGCCTGTATAAGTAAGTGTCGTGGCCTGGAATCCTCAGGATCGTACGTTGCTCAATAATGGTCCACCTCTCGACACCCCCACGGTCTGATTAGATATACACAGACACCATGGAGTGATCAAGCGAGGGAAGGGAAGGAATGTTGTAGTAGCCTCAGCAAGGCCTACCAGTGCTTAGGGGTTCACCCTTCTCTGCACAGAGTCCTCAGACACTTAGGAAGAAGTTGGCACAGAAACTGAAAATAGAAAAGACAGAGTTTATTAAACCTCATGAGGTGGAGCTAACATTCGCACATCACCCTTCAGTAATGCATGAAGTAGCACACTGAATGGAAGGATCCTGGTCCTTTTATACCCACACAGGGGCTCAAATGAAGGCGGTACTAACACAAATGCTGGTTTTAGGTACATATAAGGTCATACAGAGAATGCACAGTCGACAAGTGGGTGGAGCTAACAGTGTCTACTTTTAGTAGACACATCCTGACATTTATAAACTCGGAACAGCTGCAAGCTCAACTGAGCATGTGCAAAGCAAGAGGAACTAAATATAACTTGTCTCTAGGCAGATTTCAAGAGCAGTTGACAGGAAGGTAGGACAGAGCACATGGCGAGCACATGGTAGCACATGGCAGCCAAAATGGCTGACAGAAATACAAAATGGATTCCACAAAGCGGACAATTTAGCCTCTAAATACAGGCTGTCTTCAGCTAATGCTTAACTTAAATGCTGCCAAATTTACAACAGACGACCCTTTCAGCATTGGCTGAAGACATTCGTTTATCTGGGGTAATCTAGATATTCATCCCGTACATCTATTAACATTATTTCGGCCACCTCTTTATTCAACATTTGTTGGGCCTTTGTTTCTGCAATGTTCCCTCTGGCAGGTATACAAGCAGAGATGCAAATGGAGCAAAGAATTGGACCACATTGGATACATACGCAGCATGTAAAAAATATTGTAATTATTACACATAGGATAGTCAGTAGCTTCCAGCCCCAAGCAGAAACAAGAGTCCAAAACCATCCAGCAAAAGTCCAAGTTCCAGTCTCTGGATGAATTTCTGCAGCAATCTTATGCAATTTTGATATTGCGTCATATACTGAAGGTGAGTGATCTGGTATGAATACACAACAGCTGCTACCGATGATGCGACATGCACCACCTCGATCAGCCAAAATCACGTCTAGCACCATCCTATTCTGGAGTGCTACAATCCTTGCAATCTGTAGTTCCTCTGTAATGTTCCCAAGTGCCATAGCTGTCTGATTGGTAACAGCTTCCACAACACGAGTCAGTCGCCTAATCTTCCTGCTATTTAATGCAGCACCCACAAAGAAAAATAAGCCCAAGTTGAAATCAACATATTGTTGTAGGGTAGTGTCGGTTTGGTCAACTTCATCCATACTTATTGTCCTCTTATTTCTGTTTTTGGAAATGTCATTGTACAGTTTAAAATCACGGTGATACAATGCAGGTGCCAGAAACACAGGGGGCAACAGAAAAGATACATAACAGATTCCTGACCACCCAACAGGTAATTGATAATATCCGTTATTTCCGCACACAAAATACGTGTTATGCGAGGCTGTGAAAGTGCTCTTATTGGCACCTTCAATGGTCAGGATTACAGTACACTCGCTCCTCCCCACTGGAATTCTTCCAACACTACAAATACACAAGTCTGCTTTAGCTTTTGTCACAGAAATCACAAAAGGTCCAATGTTCTTTATTATTCTCACATTTGTGAAAACATATGGTGTTGAAATATTGTCCGGTTGATACTCTTCCCATTCCCATTTAGTCCCTTTGGCTTGTGGATAACCTTCTTTATTTTGATAACATACTTTATTAAGTTGAAAAATAATCCCACCTACTGAAGGCTTTCCAAATGCAAACAAAAGTGCATACCAAGCTTGACAAGAACCATTGTGAGAAAATGGAAGAGGAATAAAAGGTGTTCCTCCTTTCTTTTGATGTGCAGGTATCATCCCACACACCCAACAGTTGGTAGTATTCGTAGCATTGTGAGTATGGTGCAACATCTGGATAAAAGTATTGTTCAGGTAAGATTGTCGATGCTTTTGCTCATGGTAAGGAAGAGTAAAGTAGTGGTGTTCCACGGGTACTGTTGTAGTGGCAACAAAAAGCTGTCGAACAGGAGCCACCTTCTCGATGTACCACGTAATTGCTGCCATAGCCACCATAGCAACAACAAACCCTACAGCACAAATGATTTGTTTTTTCATTTTAGCAGCAGTAATGATTGATCTTTCTGAAAACTTGTTGAAAACAGTCGTTGGAGCTCTTCTCCCTGGGCAGCCGCTGATTTCTTCACCATGGGCCAAAGCGGGTGTCACTACACTAATACAGGGCTGATCCCCCTCCCCTTGCCACAATGGCTCTCCGTTTCACTAACCCAGGGTGGTAGCTCAACCAGTCTTTTTCAAAACTGCAGATCCTTTCCTCGGTCTCAATTGATATCTGGATACTCCAGTGATCGTGTGGTCCGGGAAGACTTCCGCAGATTCGTCAGGTGAGATAGCTTGGCCTTTCTCCGTCTCCAGAATCTCTCGATGGTCGGTCAACACAGCAGGTTCCACCAAGGCAGGCGACACGCGTTTGCAGTGTGTGCTGTGGATCCAATTCTTTCTGTTTGTCACTCGAACTGCTGTCCTTGTCGCAAGGAGCACCTGCTCTGGTCCTCGCCACCTTGGGTCCAAGCTGTTCGATCTGTCAAAGACCTTGACCATTACATGGTCACCAGGACGGAGTTCGTGGGCCTCACCTGTAGATCTGTCAGGAAGAGCTTCTCGAACCTGTTGATGAATAGAAATCAAACTGTCAGTTAACTGTGCCAAATAATCATTCATCAGAACACAAGGAACATCATGTATGGGGCGTGGCTTAGGAATTCCCCAAATGTTCATCGGTCTCCCAAACACCACCTCATAGGGGGTAAGACCTGATCGTGAATGTGGCACCGATCTTATGGACAACAATGCCAAAGGTAGGGCATCTGGCCACTTTAGAGACGTGGAAGCCAGTATTTTCGCCAACTTTGATTTTAGAGTAGCGTTATACCTTTCCACCAATCCTGCTGATTGCGGGTGGAAAACTGTATGGAATTTCTGTTTGATCCCTAATCCTTTCAGGACATGCTCAACAACTTGCCCAATAAAATGAGGTCCATTGTCACTCCACAAAAGTTTACAAACACCGTATCTAGGGAAAAACTCCTTTAGAAGCACCTTTGCTGTGGTGAGAGCAGTATTATCCTTCGTAGGGTATGCCTCTATCCATTTGCTAAAGGCACACACCACCACTAGGACATATTTCAGATTATTGCAGCGTTCGAGTTGGATGTAATCCATCTGCAAAACTTCAAAAGGTGCAGTTGGTGTAGCAAACCCTCCTGTAGGAGTTCGTGTCCCTTTTCCAGGATTATACTGCCAACAGATCAAACAGGACTGTACTACCCTTTTGGCTGTGCTAGCAATTTCAGGATGCTCCCAAACTTGTGTAAGCAATTTAGTTATTGCTAGAGCTCCAACATGTGCCAGCCATGTGCCATTTGAACCATAGGTTGTAAATAGGCCGCAGGCATTTTCCACTTATTCATTTCTTTGTTACGCCAACAACCCTCATCATCTAATATTCCTTCTTTAGACCATTGCTCAAGCTCTTCCACAGAAGCAGATCTCTGTATATCCAATACTTCCTCTCTAGCATCATGCCAACGCTCAGCTTGTGATTTCACTACGTACATGGGTGTAGTGCTTCGCTGCATCGCAGTCTCACGGGCTACGCGGTCTGCAAAGGCATTGCCTTGTCCTATTTTGTCAGTCACTTTCTTGTGTGCGCTACACTTCATAATAGCAACTTTCTTTGGGTATGTAAGTGCAGTCAAGAGATTATGCACTAACTCTCCGTGCATTATCTGCATCCCATGGGATGTAAGAAAGCCTCTTTCCTTCCAGAGTAGGCCAAAATCATGAACCACTCCAAAAGCATAGCGACTATCCGTGTAAATGTTCACACACAAGTCAGTGCTAAGCTCACACGCTCGTGTCAAAGCTATTAGTTCAGCTGCTTGAGCTGACTTCTGAGGTATGCGAGCTGTTTCCACTACTGTCTCAAGCGTGGTAATTGCATAAGCAGCTGAAGTCGTGCCATCTGGTAACTTCAGACAGGACCCATCAACCCACAGTTCCCCATCTACATCTGGAAGGGGCGTATCTTGCAAATCGATGCGACCCTTTGTCTGTTCCTCAGTAAGGAATATACAATCGTGAGGCTCCTTTGACTGAGACTGAGTCGCAGGATATGGCAACAAAGTGGCTGGGTTCAGTGTCGCACATCTTTTCAAGGTAATATGAGGTGCTAGCAGTGTCAATTCGTATCCTGTCAAACGAGCACTAGTTAAGTGCTGAGTCTTAGTCTGATTCAAAAGGGCATCTACTGCATGGGGTACTAGCACCAACAGTTTATGTGACAAAACTATCCCTTCACTCTGACGTATGGACACAGCCGTCGCTGCAACTGAACGGAAACACCCAGGCAATGCACGAGCAACAGGGTCAAGAACTGCAGAAAAGTATGCACAAGGACGCTGTTTGTCCCCGTGTGTCTGTACTAAAACTGACAATGCACATCCTTCTTTCTCATGTACATAGAGTGTAAAAGCCTTCGTGTAATCTGGTGTGCCTAACACTGGTGCAGAGCAAAGAGCTTGTCTCAACTGACAAAAAGCATTTTGACATTCATCTGTCCATGGAAGGGGGATCGGTGTGTTTTTAGTCAAAAGTGCTAGCAAGGGTTTAACAATGTGTGAAAAACCCAATATCCATTGCCTGCAAAACGAAGTCAGACCAATGAATGCACGGACATCTTTCTGCGTGGAAGGTACTGGGGTGTCTAAAATTGCTTGAATGCGATCTGGTGTCAGTGCACGGCCCTCCTTAGACAGAAGGTGTCCTAAATAGGTCACCTTCGGTCTACAATATTGCAATTTCTTTCGTGATACTTTATGGTGGTGTGTAGCAAGAAAAGAAAGCAAAGACAAAGTGCATTTCTCACACTGCTCAGGTGTATCGGCTGCCAACAAGATGTCATCGACATATTGTATGAGAGCCACTCCTTTAGGCAAGGTAAAGGAATCAAGCTGTCTCTTCAATGCTTGACTGTAAATACTAGGACTCTCAGTATAACCTTGAGGAACTCTACAAAATCTGTATGATCTATTATTCAAAGTGAAACCGAACAAATATCGGCTATCAGGATGAATAGGAATCGAGAAGAAAGCGTTCTTCAGATCAATTACAGAAAATGTAGTTGCTGTTGGAGGGACCAGGGCAAGCAATGTCGTTATGTCAGAGACTACAGGGTACTGTGGTACTACAATCTTGTTGACTTCTCTCAAATCGATAATAAATCTATAAATCCTAGTGTCAGTATCTTTTTTCAAAATGGGAAGAATCGGACTATTGCAAATATTGTAAGGAACTTCTTCCACAACCCCCACCTTAATTAAATCATGTACAATACGTGTGAGTGCTTCTTCTCCTTCTCGAGAAATTTTATACTGAGGCAGTCTTGGCAATAAAGCGCCCTCCTTGACACTAATATGTACTGGTGGAATAACCATTTGCCCTACATCAGTATCCGAAGTAGCCCACAAAGTACTAGGGAGTGAGGCTAGTGCAATGTCCTCTTTAACAATACAAGATCTCTCAATCATAGGGTAGTTGTCATTCAAAATAACCCGTACTCCTTCCGGAGAACACCGTATCGTAGCCCTAAAATATTTAAGCATATCAAGACCCACAATATTGTCTGGTGTGTTTGGAGAAAGCAAAAACGGACATGGAGCAGTAAACTTATCAATATCAAATGCAAGTGGTTGTGACAATGGGCTAAGGGAAGGTGTTCCATCGAAACCTATCGATGTAATGGTTAAGCCAGACAGGGGAGCCCTTGGAACCAATTGTTTAGACAAGGCGCTACGAGTAGCTCCTGTATCAACCAGAAACTGATCAGTAGAACCCAAAACATGTGCTGTAACATAGGGACCCCTCTGATCTACTGGAACTTCAACTGATTCCTTACCCCGTCCTAGGCAATCCTATGCATAAGCAGAATCTTGAAAATCAGAGGGCACATAGTCAGACATTTGATATTGGTTCCTTCTATCAAAAGTGTTAAACCCATTCTGCCCACGTGTATTAGCATCAAACCGAGCACGATCATTCGCGCTTCCTCTAGGCCCTTGATATCCTGAACGATTTCTCATTTGTCCCCGACCACGTAGATTCTGCTGAGCACGCAGCACTGGACAATCAGAAAGCCAATGTCCAAATTTTTTGCAGTACGCACACTGATCAACAGACAAATTCGAACGGGCAGAGGAAGGAAAGGACGAACCATAAGATCCACGTCCACCTCTATCATTATCTCTAGAAGGCGGACCATAAGCTTGAGCCAACATAACCTTTGTTTTCAACTCTTTAGACTTTTTGTCCTCATTACCTTTGGCTTCTAATTCTTGCCGCTCATAATACTGGGCCATAGTTAAAAGAGAAACCGGAGAAGATGTAGTCCATGAACTCTCACTGGCCTTTAAGCGACTAGCTATTCCTGGCAAAAGGTTTGCGACATATTTATCGACAAACAGATGCCTACCTGTGTCATCTGTCAATGACTGGCCACTAAAATCGTGAAATGCTTCTTCAAAACGTGTGAAGAAGTCGGAAACTGATTCATCTACCTTTTGCTTGCAAGACGCTAGCACTGTCCAATCTATCTTTTTAGGGGGAATGATCGTCTTTAACTTAACTAATATAGCTGCCGGAAGATTTAAAATTAACTGACACGGTTTCTGTGCAGGTTCTCTATCTTCATCTAACCGCTCTAAATCTTTCCACAATGCTCCAAATGTCGCATTATCATCTATTTTGCGCACAGTTCTCCACATATCAGGCGGTAATATTAATCCAAAAACAAATCAATATCAGACAGAGTCATAGTACAAGAGCTGATTGCACCCTCAACTTCCTCATAAAAGGCTGCTGGATTCTTTCGCGGGTCAGGCAATGCATTTTTAAGGGCCATAACATCTGCTCTATTCCAAGGAGTGTAAACCCAATTATAAATAAAGTACCCTTTCGCATTAAGAGAAGTCTTATCATCCTCTGTACCCGTTCCTTTAGGAGGAACATATAAAGGCGCGGCTTCCCGCATGGGTTTCACATGAATTACAGCATTCTTATCTGTTTCAGGAGTAGAAGTTTGTGCCATGCTGATCTGAGATGCTAGTGCAGCTGCTTCTGCTGCCTTTTTCTCCTCTTGCAAACGGGCTGCTTCAACACGCAGTTTAACCAAGCGTCTGATTGTGTCAGCCACCTGGGAGAAGACAAAAAGACCGTCACGTAATTGTTTACAGTTAGTTGCTACATCATCGGGCTCCACTTCTACCGAATACTTCCTAAATCGTTCAATAACCTCTGCAGCAAATGTATCGGTAAAATATATTTGCTCCCTTTCCTGCCATCCTTTTATACTATCTAAAAGTTCAGAAGCAGTGGTAGTACTACGAACGGCTTTACGCGCAGTAGATCTGATGTCAGATGCACGCTCAGCAGATAACATGGAACGAGTTTCTCGAGCTTTGTCCTGGTCTGAAAAAGAGTCCTCATCTGACTCATGAGGAGCAGAAGAAAAATATACGGAGGTGGAGAACGATCTAATAACAAGAAATCATCTTGCGGTTTATTAAGGATAGGATAAAGGGGCTGCCTAACAGCATATTGGCCAGTTACCTGTAAATGGCGTTCCCTATCTTCCCTCTCTTTAATTTCTCTCATCTCCTTGTTTTTTAACTCTAATGCTTTCGCATAAATGGTCTTTCGCTGTTCTTTGTCAATCAAGGCTTGCTCACGCTTCATTTGCTCACGCACTTCTTTCTCCCACATTCGCACACAATCAAACATATCTTGCCTAGTCTTGTGTTTAAACATACATTGTTCCACATACTGAATCTTTCGCAAATCAAATGACCCATATATAGGCCAACGCAACTCAGGGTCTTTACTAGTATATTTATTCCATAACATGCAGTACATTATAGAAGAAATACCATACTTAATATACATATCCCTATTAGGCGTCCCCTCCGGGGGGGCTGGTTGTGCTTCGTCAAGTCTCAAATTGGTACCACTACAAAAGCAACACATCCTACGAAGTGTGCTGAAAACAGGCATGCCAAAAAATAGTGCAAAAGATGCAGTATTATAATCAAAGTAGCGCTTAAGGTACTTTTCGTACGTTGCGCTGTTCAAACAATTTTAAATAGAGAAAATTCTCCTCATTACCTGCCTATATGTATTGCAATACATATATAATTACAAAACAGATTCCAAAATTGGCCAATCATACAAACAAAGCCACAGTAAGTGTTACTAAAACTACCTTACCAATCAAAGGCATCAAACCAACAGCAAGTGCCGCAAAACGGCTCTTACCAATCAAATGGTGTCCAGGTTCCAACTGCCAAGTTCTCAAATCGACCAAATGGTCACTGCACGGCGAATCAACAGAAGAGATCTCAGTCAAGGACCGGCGCCGCCGGGATGGTCAGATCAGAAAGAAAGGAAAAACGCCGTGGGTGCCAAGACTCAGGTCTCCTCAGGCAGCGATCGCGTCCAAAAGCGAGATTCCAATCCTTCGTCGCGACCAGTCCTTCGGGCATCCGAGTCGCTGATGAGTCCCACGTTGGAAGCGCCAATTTGTTGTAGTAGCCTCAGCAAGGCCTACCAGTGCTTAGGGGTTCACCCTTCTCTGCACAGAGTCCTCAGACACTTAGGAAGAAGTTGGCACAGAAACTGAAAATAGAAAAGACAGAGTTTATTAAACCTCATGAGGTGGAGCTAACATTCGCACATCACCCTTCAGTAATGCATGAAGTAGCACACTGAATGGAAGGATCCTGGTCCTTTTATACCCACACAGGGGCTCAAATGAAGGCGGTACTAACACAAATGCTGGTTTTAGGTACATATAAGGTCATACAGAGAATGCACAGTCGACAAGTGGGTGGAGCTAACAGTGTCTACTTTTAGTAGACACATCCTGACATTTATAAACTCGGAACAGCTGCAAGCTCAACTGAGCATGTGCAAAGCAAGAGGAACTAAATATAACTTGTCTCTAGGCAGATTTCAAGAGCAGTTGACAGGAAGGTAGGACAGAGCACATGGCGAGCACATGGTAGCACATGGCAGCCAAAATGGCTGACAGAAATACAAAATGGATTCCACAAAGCGGACAATTTAGCCTCTAAATACAGGCTGTCTTCAGCTAATGCTTAACTTAAATGCTGCCAAATTTACAACAGGAAGGGAACAGCAGGGAGGGAGACCTGTAAAGATAATGACACAGGGATCAGCAAACAACAGTGTAGAATTCGCTCCTACCCTGACCCCTCTTCAATTGGTACCTATCTAGGGAACCGTACCTGTAAAGAAAATAAACTTCTCCTCGAAATCGGTTAACCTATACGGTATGTGGTTGCACTCAGTCAGATCTAAAAGAAAAGCATTATAGTCAACTAGTACAGTAACACCCCCTTTAACAGCAGTCTCTGGGAACGGGAGCTATAACAATCTGACCTACCAATTGGGTAGATTATGAAGGCTGAAACAGGGGTGCGGAAGAGCTGTCTTCCTGCTCACTCACTGCACTCCTGCTAAAGAAATACACAAGGAAACAGGCATGACTTCAATTACCACAATGCACCACAAACTCCCAGGCAGACACGAAATATATCCGGCACATTTCCTCAATGCTTCTTGATCAAATGGCCAAACAAAATGGATAAACAAAAATAAAGGATAGTTTCCAGGTAAGAAACTCCTCATTTCTTCCTTCAACCCAACTATGTCTCAAACAGTTCGTATTTTGATTGTGTAGGCGTTTTCCCCGCATGAACCGCTGCTTGCCGGTTCTCCAACGAGAGAAAACGCTCCGGTAGCTACTAAGCCCAACACAGGCTCAGTGTGATGCCTTAATCCCAGGTTGCCACCAAGGGGTGGAAAGACCAGGTAACGGCTGGGGAGATTCCTCCCTTTGGGACCTGTGCTCACAAAGACAGTTGCTCCGCAATGAACCTACGAACCGGGTTCAACCAACGGAGCAACGTGAAGACAGCACAATGCCCTCGCCACTCAGGAAAGAGCTGCCTCTTTCAGATAACCAGGAATGAAGCGTGGTGCTCGAAGCACCCTTACCAGCCTCTTCTCGTCACCGGTGCAGCTCCTGCAATGAGTAATCGGCACCTCTCCGATGCCCCGGAAGCCTTTTCTGCGAAATGCCTCAGCGCGTGTTGACGTCACCGACGTTAGACCCGCAAAGGTTCAAGGGGGCTGTAGTTTCTACTGCCGATACCGCGCTCTTGCGCGTTGCTGCAGTGTTCCTCCGATGCCCTTCCTATGGGACGTGACAGTACACCCCCCTCCCGAAGAACACTGACAGGGACACGGCTTCCTAGGGAATCGTGTGTGGAACAGTCTGACATAACGAGGCGCGTGAACCCCTTCCGCGGGCTCCCAAGAGTTCTCCTCGTTTCCGTATCCCTTCCAAGCTATTAGATACCACAATTTGGTACGGTATATCTTGGAATCCAGGATACCCCTTTATTCATGCTCCATCTCCTCGTTTATCAACACCGGTGGTACGCCTCCCTTAATCGCTGAACGAGAGGGTTTGAGCAAGGAGGTGTGGAACGCTGGATGGATTCTCAGTGAGGAGGGTAAGGCCAGTTTAACCACTACGGGGTTTATGAGTTTCACTATTTTATATGGGCCGATGTATTTAGGATTAAAAACGCTATGCCTCTTAAATCTAATGTTCCGGGTGGACAGCCAGACATAGTCCCCTAACTTGTAACCGGGTCCTGGACGCCGTTTTTTGTCGGCGTGGGCCTTGTAGCGTTCTTTTGCCTCTCTCAGCCTATTCTGTGCCTCTGTTAATGTTTTCTGTATATGGAGTACCCTATCCTGTACTTCTGGTATGTTCTCAGTTCTAACTGGATGCAAAATAGGAATGAATCTCGGGTGGTAACCATAACTGCAGAAGAAAGGAGAGTGTTTCGTAGAGCTATGTGTAGCGCTGTTATAGGCTATTTCTGCCAACCAGAGATTCTCTACCCAGGCTTCCGTTGTGTTATCCACGTAACACCTTAGGTATTGCTTCAGTGTCTGGTTCACCCGCTCGGTTTGGCCATCTGTCTGGGGGTGAAAACTTGTGGACACGTTAGGGGTTATCTTTAAGGCAGCACACCACACCTTCCAGAACTTAGCTGTAAATTGGGAACCACGGTCTGAAACCACCACCTGAGGTAGCCCGTGTAACCGTACCACATGTATTAGCAACAAATAGGCCAACTGGCCTGATGTGGGTATTTTCCTGCAGGCAATAAAATGGGCCATTTTGGTAAGGTAGTCCACCACTACCAGGATTACCGTGTGCCCCTTGTCCGATGGCATGCCTACGACAAAATCCAGGGATATATTTTCCCACGGGTGGTCAGGGGTAGGTAAGGGTTGCAGAAGTCCTGCCTGTCTGGTGTGTGAAGCCTTCATTTGAGTGCACACCAAACACTCCGTGACCCATAACCGAATGTCTGTATGTACCGTGGGCCACCAAAATTGGCGTAACACTCTCTCCGTGGTCTTCTCTATGCCATTATGTCCTGCGCTGGGTAGGGTGTGACACCAGGTGAAAACACGCCTCCTTAGCGAAGGGATCGGGATCAACAGTTGTTTCCCTCGAATAGGCAGACCGTCTTTTATCCTCCACTCCTGATGCTTTCCCAACCATGCCTTCCATCCCTCGGTAAGCATGTTCCGCGCAACGCTCCTAAGGAAGGGTTCCGTCACTGTGGTGCATATAACGTTATGCGGATTGATGATGGTTTTCTCCTCCGGTTCTTCCACCGGTTGTGTGTTGGATTGACGGGTTAAGGCATCAGCCTTTTTGTTATCCTTTCCTGGTCGATACGTGACCAGGAAATTGTATTCGGCAAAAAACAAAGTCCACCGCAGCTGTCGAGGGGAGAGGTGTCTGGCTGCAGTCATGAACTGGAGGTTACGGTGATCCGTAAACACTGTGACCATGTGTTTGGCTCCCATGAGATAGTGACGCCACTCCTGGAAGGTGTCTTTGATAGCGAGCAGCTCCTTCTCAGCAATTGTGTAGTTGCGTTCTGCCGGGTTAAGTTTTCTGGACCTAAACGCCACCGGCTGTAACTGACCTGTGTTGGAATGGCGTTGTGACAGCACTGCTCCTACCGCGTGATCGGAGGCATCCGCTTCTACTATATATGGCTGTTCAGGATCAGCGTGCACCAACACCGGAGCGGAGACAAATGCTTCCTTTAAAGCCTTGAACCCTTTTTGAGTCTCTTCGGTCCATTGGAAGGAGACCTTCTTCTGTAACAAGCGGGTTAGGGGAGCTGCCAGGAATGAGAACTGGCCAATAAACCGACGGTAAAAATTGGCGAACTTGAGAAAGCATTGAATGTCTCTAACGGTCGCTGGGGTAGGCCAATCCCTCACTGCTGCTATCTTCCGTTCGGACATCTCCTGTCCCCTAGGGGTTAGCATGACGCCCAAGAATTCTACTGTGGAGACTCCGAATTCACACTTGCTGATTTTGCAGTAGAGGTGGTGTTCTTGTAGGGTCTGAAGGATGGCACGCACATGAGACACATGGCTCTCAACGGTGGACGAATAGATCAAAATATCATCAATGTATACAATGACGAAGCGATCCAGATGTTCGCGTAGGACGTCGTTCAGAAAGAACTGAAACGCTGCGGGCGCGTTGCATAACCCAAAGGGCATGACAAGGTATTCGTATAGGCCGTAGCGTGTTTTGAAGGCCGTTTTCCACTCGTCGCCCTTGCGCATCCGCACCAAATGATAAGCCCCTTTGAGATCCAACCGTGTGTATATAACAGCCTTCTGAACTTGCTCCAACAATACCGGGATCAATGGCAGGGGATACCGGTTCTTGATCGTGATGGCGTTTAACGCTCTAAAATCTATGCATGCGCGCAGCTCGCCGTTAGCTTTAGGGATAAAAAACAGCGGAGAAGCCGCAGGAGACTTGGAATTGCGGATAAACCCCAGCGCCAGATATTTATCCAGGTAAGCCCGCAGGTGTGTGTTCTCAGGTTCGGTTAGGGCATATACCCTTCCGGTGGGCACTAGTGCCCCAGGAACTAAGTCGATCTGGCAGTCATATTGCCTATGAGGCGGAAGTGTTTCGGCCTTGGCATCGTTAAACACCTCCGCATAATCCCGGTATTCTCCGGGCAGCGTAACCGGGTGTTCCGCTGCTGTAGCGATGTGGTGTAGCACAGCCAATGCTTGCGAAGGGCTGTGTGTCGGCGGAACACAATGTAGAGAACAATATTCAGAGGTAAATCGGACGGTTTTTTCCACCCAGTCCACCTGGGGGTTATGCTGCCTCAGCCAGGGTAACCCCAATATTATCCCATATTGGGGTGCTTGAATCACACTGAAAGCGAGCTTTTCTACATGGTCGAGTCCGTGACGTACTTCCAAGGTATCCGTTTGAAAACGGATAGGACTTGCAGCAAGGCGTCTCCCATCCACTGCGAACACCGTTTCCGGTTTCTCTTTTTCACGAAGTACCAAACCCAACCGCGACGCTTGTTCTTGATCAATAAAACACCCAGTGGCCCCGGAGTCTAACATGGCTGTTACTTGACTCCATTCCCCTTTTACCAACAGGGAGAGTGCTACAAAGAAATGTTGTCTGATACACAGGGTGTCACCACTCAATGAAGGGATATAAGTTGGGCTTGAAGAATCCCCTTCTCCTTTCTTCAAGCTCTGTCGTTTCCCACATTACCGTCGGATGCAAGTGCCTGCTGTATGCGGGGTTCCGTGCGTGGGAACTTGGCTCTCAGGGTGCATTCCTTAATGTAGTGGCCTTTCCTCCCGCAATAGATGCATAAACCTTTCTTTCGTCTGTACTCTCTTTCCTCGCTGGTGAGGGTGGAACGGACCGCTCCTATCTCCATAGGTTCGGCTTTGGCGGCCGTTGAGGTTTCAGAGTTTCGAGGTTGATCCGCTCTCCAGAAGCTTCGGTCTCTCCGTTTGTTTTCCCCTCTCCTTTCGCTGAGGCGGTGATCTAGTCGGAGGACTAGATTGATTAGGTCTTCGCACGTCGCGGGCTGGGGCTCGATTTGGGCCAGCACGTCCTTCATATCTTCTCTTAAGCCTCTATGAAAGATGGCAGATTGTTTAGCTTCTGGCCATTCGGTTTCGGTAACCAGCCGACGGAAATCATTAAGATAAGCTATAAGGTCTCTGTTCCCTTGTCGTAGCTCCAACAGGTCTTTGTCGGCTGAAAGAGTGGCCGTTCGACGATTGAAAGTTCTTTCAAAGTCCTTAATGAAGGAATCCCAATCGTATAGCAGGGGGTCGTCTCTCTTGACCAAAGGAACCGCCCATTGAGCTGCATCCCCTGCCAGATAGGAAATCAGAAAGGCTACTCTCGCATGGTTGGTATTGAACGCCTTAGGTTTACAGGAAAAATGCAGCAGGACCTGGGTGAGGAAGACCTGTACCTTGCTGCTTTCCCCAAAAAACCTCTCTGGTGTGGCCAAGGGGACAGGAGTGGGTATCTCTACCACCAGAGGAGCCGAGTGGGATGCTAGTGGTATGCCTGCATTGAAAGGGTTTCGCTGCATTCTATCTACTGTGGCTTGTAGTGTGGCTGGCTCTACCCTGGAGGCTGCCAACTCCGTCTGTACTATGTGTAACGCGGCAAGCACGTCCTCTAAGGTAGCCATACTTCAACGTACGACCGGGAGGATTATAATCCTTGGGCCGATTACTCTGTCGTGGCCTGGAATCCTCAGGATCGTACGTTGCTCAATAATGGTCCACCTCTCGACACCCCCACGGTCTGATTAGATATACACAGACACCATGGAGTGATCAAGCGGGGGAAGGGAAGGAAGGGAACAGCAGGGAGGGAGACCTGTAAAGATAATGACACAGGGATCAGCAAACAACAGTGTAGAATTCGTTCCTACCCTGACCCCTCTTCAATTGGTACCTATCTAGGGAACCGTACCTGTAAAGAAAATAAACTTCTCCTCGAAATCGGTTAACCTATACGGTATGTGGTTGCACTCAGTCAGATCTAAAAGAAAAGCATTATAGTCAACTAGTACAGTAACACCCTCTTTAACAGCAGTCTCTGGGAACGGGAGCTATAACAATCTGACCTACCAATTGGGTAGATTATGAAGGCTGAAACAGGGTGCGGAAGAGCTGTCCTCCTGCTCACTCACTGCACTCCTGCTAAAGAAATACACAAGGAAACAGGCATGACTTCAATGACCACAATGCACCACAAACTCCCAGGCAGACACGAAATATATCCGGCACATTTCCTCAATGCTTCTTGATCAAATGGCCAAACAAAATGGATAAACAAAAATAAAGGATAGTTTCCAGGTAAGAAACTCCTCGTTTCTTCCTTCAACCCAACTATGTCTCAAACAGTTCGTATTTTGATTGTGTAGGCGTTTTCTCCGCATGAACCGCTGCTTGCCGGTTCTCCAACGAGAGAAAACGCTCCGGTAGCTACTAAGCCCAACACAGGCTCAGTGTGATGCCTTAATCCCAGGTTGCCACCAAGGGGTGGAAAGACCAGGTAACGGCTGGGGAGATTCCTCCCTTTGGGACCTGTGCTCACAAAGACAGTTGCTCCGCAATGAACCTACGAACCGGGTTCAACCAACGGAGCAACGTGAAGACAGCACAATGCCCTCGCCACTCAGGAAAGAGCTGCCTCTTTCAGATAACCAGGAATGAAGCGTGGTGCTCGAAGCACCCTTACCAGCCTCTTCTCGTCACCGGCGCAGCTCCTGCAAAGAGTAATCGGCACCTCTCCGATGCCCCGGAAGCCTTTTCTGCGAAATGCCTCAGCGCGTGTTGACGTCACCGACGTTAGACCCGCAAAGGCTCAAGGGGGCTGTAGTTTCTACTGCCGATACCGCGCTCTTGCGCGTCGCTGCAGTGTTCCTCCGATGCCCTTCCTATGGGACGTGACAGTAAGTCATGAATATAACCAGGGATCTTACCAGAAATATCTAGTGTAAAGGTATTCGTACTGCTCAGCCTTTTTAATCCTTGTGCGTACATATAATAAGTGTAGATTCCAGGTTGTCCCAAAAATATAATTTTATATATAGAGAAATAAGTTCCTTCCTATTGTCAAGATACGTTCATAATAATACAACAAAATATAAGTAAATAATGAAAATTATGTGAAGAGGAACGATAACCATGTCAGTACTGCTCTGAATATTAGATACAAATATTTCCAAATCCAAATTTCCAAAATATCAAAATTATAGAAGATAATTGCTAACAGTTTAAATTTTAGTCTCATCAGAGCTATGGATCTCGCTATGGATGTAGTGTCTTTATATACGAATATACTACACCACTTTGGGATCACAGCTTTGAGATATTTTCTCTATAGGAGATCAATTGAATACAAGAACCATTCGGATATGTTGATTGTTATCTACCTGCTCATACTGGAGAATAATGTATTTCTTTTCGATGGAGGGTGGTATAAACAGATCTGCGGAACTGCGATGGGTTCCACATTTGCGCCGTCTTTCACCAACCTCTTCATGGGATGGTTCGAGCCGGTGCACATCTGGGGTCCACCGGGTGCGAACTGGAACAAAATATACACTATTGGGGACGTTACATTGACAACTGCCTGATGATCTGGACGGGCAGTACTGGAGAACTGATGGAGTTCCTAATGTTTATGAATGATAATCCCTATAATATGACCTTTACAATGGAGTACAACCAAGAAAGAACTGTATTTCTAGATGTGGAACTTTACATCGATGGAAGTAAGATTGAAAGTAAGATGTTTAGAAAGGCTACTGCCTGTAACTCTCTGCTCCATGCGAGCAGCTCTCACCCTAGATGTCTAAAAGTGTTGATACCATATGGAGAAATGGTAATGGCTAGATGTAATTGCAGTACCGATATCGAACTCCTACATAACATAATGAAATTGAAGAACGACTCCTCTTACGAGGATATGATAAGGACACAGTATGTATTGCATGTAAGAAGTCATGGGCACTGAAACACATTGATATTCTCAAGCAAGTCAAGAGAGTTAAAAGTAATGATAAGACAATGGTGAGGATGATTATGAACTATCAACCACGCTCACCCAAGGTATATAACATGCTAAGACGACATTGGCACCTACTCACAGAGGACCAGACACTGAGACCTTTCATAACCAACTCCAATGGGGTTACGTATTGTAGAGTTAATACAATTTTAATATTATTAATCCCAGTTACCCCAAACAACAGATGTGTGAGACATGGTTACATAAGACAGCCATAGACTTGTATAATTGTGGACATTGCAATATGTGCAGACTGGCTATTGATGGTATGACTGAAATTTTTTACAATAAGTCTAAATAATTTGAGATACGCACACATATTGACTGTACTACCAAGTTTGCTGTGTATGTCGTGATTTGTAAATGTAAAAAAATATATGTGGGAAGTACTATTAGGTCCCTCAAGGAACGTATTGCAGAACATTTTAGAGCACTTAAACAACACGATGACAGATATCCTATTGCAGCACACGCAAAAGATTGTGAGGCTCAGGATTCACACCTGAGCTTTAGGTTTCATGGGACTGACACAATACAGAATGATGTAAGGGGAGGTAACTGGGAACTGAGGTAACGTCAATGTGAGGCATGCTGGATTATGAAGAGAGAGCTCTCTTGGACATCCGCCGATATCTACCTACCTACATAACCTTTGTCTGATGAATTTAAGCATTTCACATATGTTTCTTTGTCTCTCATGATGTTTTTTAATGGTTTTAATGTATGAATTTGTGTAAAAAAAAAATGTCTTGATGTTATTCTTCATTAATGATTTTTAATAAACTCTGTTTATGATATACGTTTGAGCTCTTTATCTCTGTGCAATATACGGTTGCTTTTTGGGTTCAGATCTGTGTTTTTATTGAGTTGAGTATATATGTATGCATGATATAATAGATAACTGTGGTTGATTGTGTATAGGAATGTAGGTAGATATCGGCGGATGTCCAAGAGAGCTCTCTCTTTGTATTTACCAGTGGTACCCTGTCTCTTGGTCAGTAGGGTCACTCCCTGTGCTTTCTTTACATGCTGGATTATGAGACTGCATGCTGCAGAAATGGGTCTTAATTTTGTTCACAAACTTCAATATTTCTTAGGCACATGATAGAAGCAATAATTAGGTTTCTAATAGGAACTAACACTCACGATAACCTATGATTTCCTGCTTGTATGATAACACCTTGATAATGTCACCTTATCTTACAGCAATTGATATAGAACTTATTTCAATGTATTACTTTCTGTTTGCATGATATATTCCTCTATAGGGTTTTCTTATTCGACAAGAATCGATATATAGGGTATGAAAACATATTTTTGTAAAGAGATATATTTCAGATGGGATGTACCTCTTCCTGTCCCAGGGACAATGGCCAAAAATCTGGGAGTCATATTTGATGAGGGCCTGTCTTTTGATGCCCAGGTGAACCGCATGGTTAGTACTTGCTTCCACATTCTTAAAACTCTGAGGAAAGTGCTGCCATACATTCCTCCGGAGCTACATCGGCCCACCATCATTTCCCTAGTTACCTCTCGGCTAGACTATTCCAGTGCATTATACCTCAATGTCAGCATAGGCTCTCTGAACAAGCTTCAGGTGGTGCAAAATGCTGCGGCAAGGCTTATTCTTAACATCCCTAAACATCAGTCCGTTAGGGAGGGAATCCGTGCCTTGCATTGGCTTCCGATCAGGAAGCGCATCACCTTTAAGGCTCTGAACTTGGTGTACAAGGCCATGCATTGTACAGGCTCATCACATCGTAATACCTTGTTCCATTGGTACACCCCAGGCAGAACCTTGAGGTCCTCTACTCAGAAAAAACTTGTCTCTCCTAGATTTCGTAGGTCCAAGTGGGGTGGCCGCTCATTTTCTGTGGCAGCCGCTAAACTATGGAATACTTTGCCTCACTTTATCACCGCGACGAACTCACTCGAGTCCTTTAGGAAGATCTTAAAGACCTGGCTCTTTGCCTCTTAGCTGGTTGGTGCTAGTCTCTCTTTCGTCCCGCCCAGCGCCTTTATACCGTTTGGTTTTAGTGCGCTTTATAAATACTCATCCTATCCTATCCTATCCTATGACATATAACTCCCCGCTCCGCGCCCCCCGCCCCCATTGCCCCTCTTCCTCCATTCCCTGATCGACATAGACTAATGGACGAAATTTCTAAGTGACTGGTCTTTACGCTACCCTTTATCACTTAGTTACACAAACAAAAATTATATATAAGAAATATATATTTATATATTGTATATAAATACTGAATGATTTAGTGACTTTACATGTACAGACTACTCTATGTAGGGTGCTTGTTAATACTGATGTGACGCATATTTTTTTAGATAATGGTGATTTAGGATATACAATAGCTTATCTGGAAGACTTACCTGGAATGATTAGGGTAAGCTTTAACGGACTCTATGAACAGTAGAAGTTCTATAATAAAACCAATATAACAACACTTGGCCATGTAGATACCCACTTATGATAGGCAATAATAGTATATCCTTTTGCTCCACTGTCTCTAGGTACTAAGGCTATACCACAAATTAACTTAAAATAATTCTGCGAAAGCACATACTAATAAAAATGTTGACTTTATTACAAAATGAGATTAAAACTTTGTATATTAATATCAACGCCTCGCCAGGGGTAGTAAGCGCTATACAAATATAATTACAAATACAATTATAATATTACACATGATCTCCTTTACCATCTGTATGCGGACGACACGCAAATCTACCTTAAGGTGTCCTCCGCACACGATCTCTCCCTACGCAATTCTACCCTCAACTCTATTCACAACTGGATGTCAGCTCACCAACTCATTCTGAATCCCGCCAAAACTGAATTCCTCCTCCTCTCTACCTCTCTCTCACCTCCTCCTGTTCAATCTTGGATGGATCAGCTGAACCTACTCAACAACAAACCCATCATTGTCGACAGCGCTAAATCCCTAGGTGTCATTCTTGACAAAAGACTCAACCTAATCTCCCACATCAACTCTATTGCTAAGAACGCACGGTACCAGCTGCGCCTTCTTTGGGGGATCCGTCGGTTCTTCCCGGAGAAAGACTTAAAAACCTTGGTACAATCTCTGGTTCTCTCAAGACTGGATTATTGCAATTCTCTTCTGACTGGCCTACCCAAATCCCACCTCTCCCCTCTCAAATCCATCCTCCATTCAGCAGCTCGCTTCATCTCAGGGTCTAAACGAAGCGACCACGTCACTCCTATCCTGTCCTCTCTTCGATGGCTTCCGATAGAGGCAAGATCTATTTACAAAACTGCCTGCATCACACACAAAGCCTTACACACGTCCTCCCCTCGTTACCTGGCGAATAAATTGAAATTGTCCGGTGGCTCTCGCCCTTCTCGCAATGCGGAAAAGCTTCTGCTTGAGCCCCCGTCTTCAAGAGGGAAAGATCGATGGCTCAATCCTTCTCGGGCAATGCGGTGAGAATCTGGAACTCGCTTCCCCCACTGCTCCGTGCCACCTCCTCTACCCGGATCTTCAAAGCTGACCTCAAGTCTCTTCTCTTCCAAAGACACTTCCAGAACTAATACTTTCGTTCTCAGGCCCCTCTAGGAAGTTCGCTCGTCAGTGTAAAGTTGTACTTTTGTCTGTTCATTCCTTACCTTGCGTGTTGTGTTGGTTTTTATGTGTGTGTTCCCCTCATCACTAGTCCCCTGTGAAGTCACGCCCTCTCTACTACCTCAAGGAAGCTCTTCCACTATAGGAAATTCTGTATTCCAAGCCTATAGAAGTGCCTTCCCAGTGTGTTTTGAGTTACTGCCACTTAATACAGTATTATTCCTTTAGTTGTATTTTGTACCCCATGTATCATGTATTTTGTACCCCATGTACCCCCTGCTGAATTCACGCCCTCTCTACTACCTCAAGGAAGTTCTTCCACTATAGAAAATTCTGTACTCCAAGCCTATAGAAGGGCCTTCCCAGTGTGTTATGAGTGACTGCCACTTATTGCAGTATTATACCTCTATTTGTATTTTGTACCCCATGTTTCATGCACACCTGTCACTTTTTCCTCTTGGTACTTATCCCTCTTGTATTTGGTTTGTTTGTTTTTTTGCACAATTGTCACTTTTTCCTCATGCAATGTAACGCTTGCTTTTGTATTATGCTCATTTGTATCCTCCTCCTTATGTAATGTTGCTGTTCCTGTTGTGAAGCGCTCTGACACCCTCGGGTAAAGTCCGCGCTATATAAAAACGCATAAATAAATAAATAAATATGCTTCAAATAGGAAAATTGCCATTTGACAATTTTCATTTATGAAGTCCGTGCTTACCAATCTAAGAAATTGTCGTGCAATGTTTTTATTCATAAAGTAAGACTAATGTATTTTTTCTCTTGCTTGGTGTCACTATTACCCGTGCTGTAACGTGAGCAGCACCACGACGTGATTATAACGCCGGTATTTTATTATGAATGACAGTGCAGGCTTCTGCTGCGTGTTATATAGTAGACGGGGGACACCCTATCCTGACAGGCAGACAAGAGGCAAGGATGCCTGAGACATTGGGACCGGTACAGTCCTGCTGAGCACTGCAGAAAACTCAACCTTGGAAGCTCCCAGCCCCTCAGCCTTGAGCCTGCCCATAATATACTGTAACGGGCGTGACAAGCGAGCATACTGGAGAACAAGCACCTCCCTCTTGGCTTCCGCCCTTCCATCTTCCCCGTCGACCCAAGACGCCAACTCGACCCCGCCTCTACAGCCCTCAGATTGGCCACCACCTAGTTTGAGCGGCGTGCCCAGGCCACGCCCTCCCATTAACCCCGCTGCGCCGCGTTGCTTGACTGGGCGAGCGCTTCCAGTTGAGACATGGCGGCCGCTGCAGGTAGATCGCGGCTCCTACTGCTCACCGGCAGGAGCCACACACATGGGGGCTGCGGCGGCGGGGCAGCACTGGTGGCAGCCGGCTTCCCAGGGCTGGGCGTCAGGCAGCGGCAGCACAGGACGGTGAGTGCGGCCAAGGAAGCCTGCAGGCACAGGGTCTGCTGTGGGGAGGGAGTTGACAGAAACCCTGGCCCCACCCCTGAATGTTAAAGCGGTAAAAGCCTCCAGGTGCTCACGAATCGCGGGGGGCTTAAGGGTTGGCCTGCCTGAGGTCCACCGAGTGCCCCCTCTCTGCAAAGAAAAGAAGAAATCCCCTCAAGTTTATGTAATGTCAACAAATCTTTTTCACTGTCGTTTTGAATACTGAATTTAATATTGTCGAGCTACATTGGTCTGTGTTATACAAAATGCCTTCTAACTGAGTGCTACGATATTGACGTACTTTATTGTTTTTACAAGTTCAGAAAATTAAAAAGGTTCGTTTTTTTGTCTTTTCCATACTGGGTTAAACGAATACCATTATTTAGAATTTCAGTAACACGTTGACCGAGTTCAGTTGACAACAGATTACTGACGTGCTAGTTTTTTGGTCTTAATGTTTATAATAAGCATTTTTTTTTTTGTGCTTAAGGCCTTTTTGTGATTTCCACAGAAATCTAAGTGGCCCAGAGACTGGCGAAGAAGTAAAGGCTGCCTCTCGCCTGCACCACAGGCCGGGCAGGAGCTCCCAGGAGGGGGTGTGAAGCGTGTCAGAGCCTTCCTGTAGGGGAGGGGCAGAGGGGAGTGGTGGTTCCAGTGTGTAAAGCGTACTACAAGGCCCCGCCCGTGAAATGTTAATAATATAATTGTGAGCCTGCTTTCTGGGGCCGCCCCGATGATGAAATCTGAGCCATTGACGGTTGACTGGTTGTTGATTAGCATCTCAAACGGGAATGCGGTATAGAGCTTTGATCGAGAGTACATGATTCCCCTCACTGGTGAGCTCTTGCGGGACTGCCTGTGTTTTTTTTTTGGTTGACCTTGACTGGACGAAAGGGTGGGATGGCCGTGCCTGGATTTGAACCCGTGACATTTATATCATCAACACTATGAACGATTTTGGTTCTAGCCTAAAGAGTCAATACTTAACATGTCAACGTCATGCGTGTAGAGCGACCGCCCTCATTTAATTTTTGCTACAAACCCTCTCTTCATTTTGCCACACACCCCTGTCGCACATTTCACTACATAACTAGTAACAGATGAGGTGCTGCCCGCTGTGGTTAAAAGTTCCTGCGTTAAGCTCCTGCGGTATGTGGTGATGCAGTCGGCAACTGCCGCACATTTCAAATACTGTTCCGTTGGACTTGACGGCTAGGTAACCGCTCCTAGAGAACAGGCTGCATTACAAGTCCTTTAGTAACCCGTAATCAGGAGTTGATGGATCCTTTAGTAGGCTCAACATTCCTGTGATTCTGGGCAAATTACCTAATCTCCCGGTGTTTACCAAAAATGAATGTATCCTTGTGTAACATAATTGGTGCTCGTGTAAAGTGCTCCATTACCTTCGAGTCGAGTTCGCGCTATATAAAACTGCAACAAAAACAAACCCTACAGCAGGAGCCCTTCGTATACGACCAGACCTTTCCCAAGTGCCTCTTGTGGCTCCAAGCCTATCGTGTGTCTGACGGGAAGAGAGCGATGGGCGGGCGATCGCAGCGTTCTCTCCGCATGCCAGCCTCTTACAAGGTGTCGTCGGGGTTAATGTTTCTATGGTGCATTTTTTTTCAGAAGGGGATTCCACTCGGGGCAGGCGGGGTAGGCGAGCCGTGCAGCGGCTTTCTTATTCTGCGTGATGTACTGTAAGAGGCGCGCGTGCACTCCCTGGCATTCCCATGGTCCATATGTGCTGTCCCCGCAGTCCAGCATCTGCGAGAGGGTGGGGTTACACCCGAGTGTCTCTGGGGGCTTCACTAGTCGGTGTGAGACGGGGGGCAAGCGTAGCATCCAGTATGTTAAAGGAGTACGATTGTGACAGGGGAAGCGTTTGCAACCCATAGCTCTAGTGAGAAACAGATGCAAACATAGATAGGAATGAGGAAGTCGCAGTACTATTTCTGTGTGGGTGGGAGTGAATAGGCAGTTTAAGAGATTACTAACTGCAAACTGATATGTATTGTAGCGATGGAGCAGTGTGTCTCTACTCTCATAATAACCGGGGGCGTTTTCAGTTTATAGCAGCAGTCAGGGAAAAATGTATATTACCTTTTTTTATTATTATTTTGACGCATTATTTTACATTGTCAAGCAGTATTTCCACACCCAGTAGCAATAATACTTTCGGATTTAATATCGAGTGGTTCTCAATAATGATGATTTTAGACCACATTTCTTACCTACTCTTCATAAAAACTGTTAAGGAAGGTCTTCTAAATACCGTCACAGCTTGCATTGGTGTTGGTTCTTTTAGCCCAGTTATTGGTTTATTGTATTGACTCATTAACCTCCTTCAGTTTATGTACAGTTCTTTCATTTTTTTTCCTTCGGCATTGCTTGGTTTTGACATTTTCTACCGTGATATTGTTCTTCTTTACAGTGAAACTGTAAAATTGAGTATCGCACACATCGCCCATCTGCCACACTTACAGATCGCTAAATGTAGTCTTAATTGACTGTTCGATCTGAGCAAAACAACATAAATGAACATAGAAGCTATCGTTCGCAGTTCAGCAACATCCCCTAGCCTTAAGCTTGAGTATACATGCGTCCAAACATTCATGAACTTGTAATCGCAAAGTTAAATTCTTGGTTCACCTGACAGTTTTTCACTGTTGAGCACCCAAAACTGCAACTTGCTTTTGTGTGCGGCCCTGTTCCTTGAGACGTGGAGCTTGTTGATACTTCTTTTCTCCTAGAAACCATGGAGTAAAAAAATACACAGTTCCGTACCCTGCACTCCAAGCTAGCTCCCATCATGGGATTACTCATTAACTTCAGTGCAGGGAATTCTCAGATAATGTCAACACTGAAGCATTGAGACAGATATATAAACTTCTACCCCAAAGTCTCTCTATCTATATACTTTACAATATGCAGTCTGTTGTTACCTCAGTTGGGGTCACAGTTGAAATTTTGTAATGAAATAGGGAGCGTATAGAAATCAGCAAGGGCCCAGTAATGCAGTTGCAGTACCCTGTATTGTATGCTGGAAGTGAAATTTTGGAATGGGTGAGGATCACTGGGGTAATAACTATATCCGAAAACACACTGGTCCCTACTAACAATACTTTAGATGCAAAGAACCAAATTGTGAATACAATTTATTCAAAGGAGTTTATGAAAAACAATTTCAAGACACATAGCCCTCGTGGATCATTCTTTGTTGTCTACTAGTCACCTATGCTATCCATATAATACTATATACCTCTTTTGTACTGAATAGCGAATACCAAATGTTTGTATACTACATCAACCATCTAATGTTTAATAATTATATATTGTAAAGCGCTCTGATACCCTCGTGGGTCACGTTCGCGCTATATAAAATTTTATAAATAAATAGCTGCGCAGTGGTTATTGGTGCCCAATAAACGTGCTCGGTGCTTTCTTTAGAGATAAATGGCGATCAGCAAGTGTATCAACAAACACGAGCTGCGCGGCCCCTTAGAGAAAATTCTCAGAAATCATATAGGGTACGTGGTTTTAAAGTCTAAGGCGTTTCTATCCCAATAAAAATAAATGCATTTTATTTGCCATTTGATTCTTTGTAACTAAGGTATTGTTACTAGGGACCAGTGTGTTTTTTGTTGTTGTTGTACATATAGATTTAAAGGCAAAGGACGTACCAATTTAGGGTTGATCTAATAATGCAGCAGTTTTGCAATTAATATTAAGTTGTCTCTCTAGGACAAGGCCATTGTAGTTCACTGGTATTAAATATGCAATTCTTTAAGTTGCTGACAGTCATCCGAGGAAGAGACGACTAGTGATGCCTTCAGAAGTTCATAATGTTAAGTGTGATTCCTGTCATTATGCTTAGAGGGATTGAGTGTTCCATGGCAGAAGTTGGGGTTCTGGCCCCAGCAGGGCTAAATAGGAGAGTTGCCATATGTTCTCTCCCCAGCACTAGTTCACCCCAAGTGCTCTGAATAAGAAGACAACCGTTGTCACTTGACAGTCAGAGGGATGTGCCAAGACCTCACGGATTGGGATAATAGTTTACAAGATGAAGGCCAGTACCAATCAAGCTCAAAGTAGAGTACCATAGTACTCAGCCAAAATAAATTACACAAGTGGCACCAATGCAACTAATTCCAAACAGTGTGTTGTGGTGCATGATCCTGCAGCCACCAGCGTGCTAAAACGTATCAGCGCAAATCTGGCAGCATCATACACAGCTCCACTAGTTGCAATTATGGGCTGTATATTTTATCAGTCTATTTCGGGATGCTAGCACAATCACATGCACCAGAAACACTGATCCCATAAACTGGTAAATGAACGTGAAGCTTGGTGTACACACTTTTCCACTTCTCACCTTCCAAAATCAGAAACAGAACTTCCGGATATACTGAAAAAGGACTGACCTTGTGAGTTATTTTAAACACCAAGATGCTGCTAAACCTTGGTGGGGAGAGAAGACCTATTCTTAGCAGAAAATATAATCCATTATAGCAACAGCAAGCTTCGTATTTACAGAACAGTAGTGCATAAGGAGCAACATTTAGTAATGTTGTGTGCTTTCTGTTGGGTTATATTTGTTGATTAACCATGTCTTCTAGAGCTGGTGTCAACTGCATAGCTCAGTGCTGAATGGCTAACACGTGTTCTGGCATTATATTACTTGCCAGCGAACAGCTTAAATAGAACGGTAGCTGGTTCAGGCACCCCTCCATTCGGGGAAAGTGGCAGGGATCTGGAACTGCAGATTCGTAGATGGGGGTTTGTTTTTATCTAATGGAACAGAATGAACTGCTTAATGCATTCCTTAATGATGCAGTACCTCTTGGTTGAATGTATCAAGAGATATTTCATGGGTTCAGCAAAACCGTGAGTCGGGCCTTCCCCGAAATGGGTATTTCTTTTTTCAACACCTGTAAGGTTTGAATCTCATTTAACCTGAAGCTGCATTATTACAAGCGAAGTAAGTAGTTTTCGACAACATGCTCTTGAAGTTGTGTGTTTATTATTTTTGAGGTTTGTAAACAGTTCATTCCTAGAGTTCTCTTCTGTGATAAAGGAGAGAAATATTTCTTGGGTGAAAGAGGCGTTGAGGATTTTCAGGTGGATGTTAGCTAAAGAAGCATCACTGTTCTATGTTTTCTGCCATGCATGCATTCTCAATACGGGACAATGGTTTATGGGATAACCATGTCAAAAGAAGATGATACAGTAATAGAAGATGTAATTGGATGATGCATGAATATTCAAAACTGAAATACGACCTGCTTATAGCTTTAAAGCAGAAGCCCAACAAATTTTGATGAGGTGGGTGCTTGGTAGAGACACTCCACATAATACAGGGGTCTCCCACCAGTAGCTCGTGAGCTACTGTAGCTCTCCAGCTACCTCTGAGTAGCTCACCTGTGTGCAGCCCCGCTTATTAAATTAGAAAGCTTTTGCTTGGTTGAATAATTATACATATAAAAAAATTGAAATTATGCAGCACTAATGATATTAGTAGCTGTCAATGTGTTTCATTGAACACAAGTAGCTCTCAGTACAGAAAAGGTTGGAAACCCCTACAGAAGGTGATTCAGCAAGTTGAAGATTTTGTTGCCTACAGTTAAAGTATGAACCGTCGCAAGGCCAGATCAGCCTTTCTTTTTGCCAGCTGATAAAGTAAGTATCTTTACATTTCATACAATACGCTTAAAGGAGTCCTGAAACGAAACTATCGCATGGGGCACTGTATACAGTATTATGATTGATTTATTGTAGGCAAGAGAGATGCAGAAACTAATTTATTTTTGAAGAGTAAGCAGAAAGAGTTTCCTAAGAGGTACCTAAGAATCAGGACAATTCCCCATAGGAGAGAGAAGTGGGTGCTATGAGTGTGCAGGAAAAATCGGTTATGTTTCGAAGTGGGTTTTGGTAAACCTTTGTGCCTCCTCAGAATCCTGAGGAGATGTGATAGCCCCTCAAAGGAGTAGCCGGAAAATTAAAGCCCCCTCCCACTTGAAATATACCTTTAATAAGACCGAGCGTGCGAAACGAGTAGATGCGACCCTACTAATAAGAGTTCCTTTCACCCTCCTATTTATCCTTCCATCTATTTATCCATTCACCTGTCCATACCTTCACCTTTCGACATACCTACCCATTGCCCCATCCATATTTTCCCCATCCACCCATCAATATGTTCATGTATTCATCTGTTTTTTTATTTAACCATGCATCCATTCACTGTGCATCTGTGCATTCTTCCATACTTCCACCCATTCACACTTTTTACCAGCCAATCCTTTCACTCTTCCATCCAATCATTCTTTTAACCTTTTTATCCTACCATTCACCTGTCCTCCATCCCCCTTTTCCCATTTCCTTCCTGTCACCCTTCCTTTTTCTTTCAGTTTTTTTCCCTTTGTATCTGCGTAACTTTCTCTTATCATTACTTTTTCTTTCATGTCTTTTTTCTGTCATGCTCATTGTTTTCCAATGTGTTCCTCTCTTTGCATTTCCTGCTATTTAATTGTTGTTCATTATGTTCCCATCCCTGAGCATGTCAGCTGAAGGCCCACAACACTCTCTCATGGTAATTCTTAGCAGTGCGATGTATCCGCCTTTTGTCTGCAGACAGAAGAGACCCCTAAACAATTAATGTTTATGTGGACCTCCAGCTTATCAGGTCCAGTTGGAGCCCCCTATTGAGCTGCTAAAGTAGGGGGTTCCCAGCGCCACTGTATCCCCTAATTAGGAAGATTCAATAACAAGGGAACATGAAATATCTCTAGTACTTTTTACAGCTGTTACATACTGTAGACATCCAGTAATTCATGACTCTTAGCGTCACTGTAATACGTTTTTCCTAAGGAATGTGCACTAGAAAAATTAGCATGGTAAAATTGGTTTCCTGTGATCCCTTTAACAGTGTGCCTGAAGGAAATAGAAATGTTTTTGCGTGTCATGTTTCTTGCTTAGATGTCACTAGCATCATAAAATCCCTTTAGTTGCCTATTACTAAAAGAAACCAGAGTACCCAAATCAGTTTCTTGCTGTTGGGTGTCTGTGGCAAAAGATATATTATTTTCTAGGTTGCTTAACTTGTTTAGGTGAGCGTCCTAGACCAGCATTGAGAGAGAAGATGATTAAGATTTTGTGTTGGACTTCAACTATCGACAACACATCATTTAGAGCTTCTGTCACTAGTAATATCATTGAACCTGGGCATCAGTAATATTTTTAGCCAGAACTCATAACATTTCTGATTGAATCAATCTAAAATGTAGCAGTCCAAGTGGCTAGACAAAGCAACTCCCACATTACTCCCATTTTGAAGCTACACTAGTCCACCATTGAAAGACAAGCGACTAAGAAATTTGTGTTTATTCCACAAAGCACAGTCAGATATTGACCCTTCTTTCCTACTTCAAAATGGAAGCTGTGGGTTCAGAGAACATGCAAATGGCAATTTTAACATATCTCTATTCGCTCACCTTACAAGTTAGTCAGTCAATTCACTTTATTTGATACTTGTATTATAAGATTATAAAAGTACAGATAAACACAATTAAAAACATCCATACAAAAAAGAATTATTTACAGAACCAGTTAAAAATGGTAAAAAGGTTTGTTGCATTCATAGTTAAGAAACAGTTAATAAAAACCCAGCCGACGGAAACAAAGGTTTGAAATTCATTCTTGGATATTATGCAATCGCCTGATCTTTCGTAATTGAATTAAAAAAGACGCCACAGAGAAACAAACTATGGGGTTAGGCAAAGATTGTAAAAAGTACATTGCTACACAACATTGTTTAAAATGGTATTTGCACATCAGTGGCAATAAAAATCTTTTGCGGGGCTCCATATAAAATTTGCAAAAGAAAAAATGTGTAAATTTGATTGTACGGAAACACCATCACAAGGACAAAATGGTAATTCATTTATGGTATAAATTCCAGCTGGATGGGGCAACATACAAGGGATAAAATTCAGTCGAAATCTGATTTAAAAGAATCTATGACGTGAGTTTGTCACAGTTAATAAGTATAAAGATGCCCCTTCCTGTGCCATTGGTCCCTCTAAATATAATTTGACCGATACTTTTGTGGAGTTTGTCTTCAATCTAACATTGGCCCTTTGTTTAAGGAAGTGGGATTTTATCTCCCTTTTTGAGATGTTGGAGCAGTCACTGGGGGAAACAAATAGACGCTCTAGGCCTAGAGAAGAAAGAGTGGATTTAATGTAACAGATCCACGGGATCCTATGGGCATTTTCCAGAGATGGGCAATCTTCAATTAACTTTTGGGTGACATGAATGTATTCCCTTCTCCAGATAGAGTGCTACAAAATGATTGGATCCAGGTTAATTGTATCGGTAACCTATGGGACATCCAATTCTGTATGGGCAATAAAATTGGAGCAGCTTACGGGAAGGCCTACTAATGTTTTCCAAAAGGTGTCCTCTATGGTTTGGAGGGTTGAGGGGTTAATAAAACCCCATATGCCTGCCCCTGTGGGTGTTTACAGTAGAGTAGTGTATTTATATAGAATATTATATTTTTGCCTTATTCATTCTTGCCCTGTGAGAAACAAACACACCTACACTACTTTCTGCTCTACTTCCACCACCAGCTAATATTGGCCCACTGAGCTCCATCTGAACCAATCCACATCAGGTGGAGAAGTTAAGTGTACCCTTGTGTCAACATTAAAATTTAAGTTTGCTTAAAACAGAACCCAACGTTTGTACCGAGTGTGGAGTCAGGAGCCTTGATTTGAAGCCTGCAAAACAAATTGGCACACACAATTCCATGTATATTTGCAGTGAAAGCACAGCAGTGTAATTTGTTTCAGCTACAGCTTCCCATTTGCATTTGCAATACTACAGCAACAGATTATGCTGGGCCACGGAACTAAAGTGGAAATTTCCCAAAAAAATCACTGTGGCAAGAATTAAGATGGATAGTTAAATATCACCTGTTGTGTTGTAGTTCGTTCACTTCGCATGCTGCACCTTGCATCACATATTGTTTGTGCACAACGTCTAACCCTAACCTACCGAGGTCTTTCTTACTTGACAGACACAATGGTTACTTAACTTTGTTTGAAATGAGAGTTTACGCATTCGTTCCAGTTGAAAATAACTGTGATCCAACAATCGCATTAGGTTTCCGACCAAGAGTCCCCCCGGGGGCCTTATCACTAATTTCTTTAAACAGCGTTGTACACTGTCTACTGGTGCCCACATGACAGAGGTGAAAATGCACCTGTCGAAAGTTCTTTTCTGGGCTTCCTGTTATCTTGGAGCTTTTTTTCTCCAAATTGCGGTAGTCTGTGTTGTGACTGAACTGTGGCAAGCTCTTTGTTCTTTTTGCAAACAGCGTGGCCTTCTGCCGGGTGTTTCACTCATTTTAAGCATTGCATTTCAAGAGTGCGGCTCACTATTCATTTTTTTAAGACTGGGTACGAGATAGGCAGGTAAAGTAGGATTCTAAAAACATGGCTTTTATTGTATAACCATCATAGGCATGGTTATTTTGTTCCCATTCTATGTTTGTCTGAGAACGATGTAGATTTCCCACGAGCAAGGCACCTAAAATGTCTCCTTTCCAAATGTAGTTGGTGTTCCTTGCTATTTTTCTGTGGAGCCACAGCTCTCGACTGCGCATTGTGTTTATGCATCGAATGTACCAAGGGTGATTGCTGCAAACGCTTAGAATCCGCATGAGTAACTTTATGCAGTTTGTTTCGAAGTCTAAGTTGGAATCGAAAACAACCAGTGATTAAATTGAGGCTGGATTAGATTTGAAAAACTTCATGAATGCTTAGCATGCGGTCTGTTGTTGGATTTCGGAAATCAAGCCTTGCATTATCACTAAAGCGTTTGGTTGGTTTAGCATGAGAAATTTGCCCTGTAGCAGGCCCATGAGTCCTTCGATAGTGTAGTGTTGCCTAAAAACTCTGGATCAAAAATCTTTATTTAGACTTTAAAGAGTACATACACGTATGTTAGGCCTCATCTTTTTAAACCCAGCTTTTTAACAACTGAGCCATCATAGGTGATTAAGGCTTGTGCATAAATATTAACCGGATATGCAGATACATTTAATAATCCTGCCTTTGTAATGAATTAAATATGTCAAGCTTTCTTTCTTCACAACTCTTCATTGTAGAAATAAGGGCATTTGTTAGGAAAAACTGCAATGGTGATGTAATTTGAGATCAAAAGATGGACACAAACCTTCGGATTTTTGAGCTGCTTTTGCATATAAGTTAGCTGCGAGCAATGCAGGAAAGTAATGTACAGCATTTTTTAAAATTCCCCACTTTCACGACTCATCAGATGTTCTTCCTTTTTACAGAATTGTCTTAGGGAGTCGTATTTCATGAAAGTATTTGTCATTTTGCAGCGGTCTTTGTAAAATCCTCCAAGGTCACCATAGACAATGTGCTATTGGGGCATTGGGTAACCTTCTTTGACAATCAAGATAGCAAAACGCACCCGGAAAGTGTACTGAATCTGCTGCCTAGCTACTTGCATCACAGAAAGGTAGCAAATGTTACCTTCTTACCACTTTCAGAGTACTGCTTGTTTCACAGACTTTCTTGTAGGATGTGCAATGTACCATGTATTTTAAATATTGCCTAGAATTTATAAACATGATGAATTTTTCCCTTGAGATTCAATACCATTGACCATGAGGTGCTTCTTGACTTCCTGTAGCCATAGATTGAGGTGACGTTTAGGGTCTGGGTCTAGCTGAGTTCGTGTGTCCGTTAAGGTCACAGCAAGTCAGAGCATGCCCTTCATTTCGCTGGACAAGTGGCTTTATTGTGGAATTACCTGAAATGAGTCAACACGATTTCACCCCCTCTTCAGTATCTTGAACCAATACATTGCATCATTGTACCCACTGTCAGGACTTCGACATGTTTGCTAAAGACAACTTGGTGGTCAGTCTGGTTAGCAAAGCACTGTCGTTGGGAATCGTTCACAAGACACAACTATTGCTGTTTCAGGCACCTCCAAAAATAGGCAAATGAATCCACTTACTGACCTAAATGTGGAAATAGTTAATGTACTATTTACTGAGCCATTGCCATCCACACTTTCGCTTTGCTGGGCATCTTCCTTGTGTGCTGCTTATACACTGAGTAAAGTCGTTTGTAACCCCGGTACACTTTCAGCTTTGGTGAAAGCTTTATTTTATAATGCTTTTTGATACTGCTTCTATTTCTACAGACCTGCTTTTGAAACAAAGCCATGTGCCAAAATTTGAGATATGATGGGGATTTCCTTTGCTTGTGGTATTTGTTTCTTAAGTTAGTTGTTGTATTAGTATTGTACTAATTGAGTTCTGTAACTTCACATAAAGCACTAGGGTTGTTAGACAATCCAAGAGTTGTCTAGTCAGTGGAGAATAAATTAGATATGGAAAGTTCTGGTCGAAGAGGCTTTTTTTTTTTTTTAAAGGGATCTTCTCTTGATGTTTCTCGACGCACATCGGCTGCTATGAACTACATTTTGGAGCTTGTGCCATAGCGGGAATGTTCTTGTGGCACATAATTGCATTTTGAAGTTTGTAATGACCTGGGTGAATGATCTGTATGAACAAAGGTTCATACCTAGAACATATCTGGTGATCTTGTTCGAAAGGTGTTTGGTCAAACTTCATGGGTAGCTCAGTGAACAACTGCCAAGCTCTTGAGTGCTTCTTTTGGTTTTCTTTTTACGGTCACTGATGAGTGGTGTGCTGATTGGCTGCAATTTGGTTTGAGAGTGCATGCCCGCACAGGGATAATTTTAACACCACGTGTGGGTCTATAGCTCAATATAAGATGGTGGAATCTGAAGCAATCCTTGGTTTTAGTGAAGCTCTTTATGTTCTTGTCGTGTCTGGGTAAGAAGTATTTTCTAAACACTCCAGGTAGAAGTTCACTGCAAGCATACACAGGCTTGTGATGGTGAGAGGTGTGGTGCAGCGGCCAGGGCAGCTGACTTCGGAGCACAGGGTTCACGGTTCGATCCCCGGCTCCGGCGGCAGCTCAGCACCATGTGACTCTGGGCAATAACTCACTTAATTTCCACGACGGCCCCCAGCGCCTTGAGACCCGTAAGGGTGAGTAGTTCGCGCTTTACAAATACTGATTTACATTTTTAGAACTGGGTGCTGAAGTCCCAGAGTATATTGTTGTTTGGCTGTAGTAATACTTAATGTCTTTCTTAGTCCAGATTCTTGGATTTTTTTTCTCTTCTGCAGTGCAAGAGCAGAAGAGGGCACACAAAGACACACAACTTTCTTTACCCATAGTGTTCTTTGGTTATTGTGAGGACTCATCTGGGTTATAACTTTTATTCTACATACCTTGAAAATATAATAGTTGCCTAAATAATCTAAATGAAGCTTTTCACTTTATTGATTTATACATTGTTAAAATGCTTTGCTCAAGTGGTATGTGAATCTGTCTCGTTTAAGAAGCTACGTGTTAACTACCAAAACATCTAAAAACAAATTATTAATTCAGTGCACTTCTGTCTACAAATATGACTCCTTGTTTGTAGGATTGTCTCCACCCAATTTTCCGCTGATTACAGCATCAAGTCTGTAGTTGAAAGTGTTTTAATTTCTTTCCAGCAAGATGAAAGCAGATTTAAGTGATTTGTAGCAGCATTTAATTGCAGAAATCTCTGTTTCTGGGCCCACTACCTTCCTGATCAACCTGATTGCTGATGTTGCAGGACATATCTGTTAGTCTTGTCAATGAACACACAAATTGTAATTTCATGACTTTTTTGCTTAATTAAAATCTATAATCTTCTCATTGATGTACAACATCCTTAATGGTAATGTTCTAAAATGCAGATCCATGAATTACAAAAAATGGTCATCTTCGGGCCCTGTGGGTCACTCTGTAGAGTAACTAGTGACACATTATTTTGGACACGTACAGTTAGATCAGGGGGCTCGAACCTTTTCTCTAATAAGAGCTACGTTTGTCCAATGCATATCATTGTGAGCTTCTACTATTAGTTTTATAATAGGGGCCACATCACACAAGATTACCATAGTGGCCCCCCTATGCAAGATTACCAGCAGTGATCATCACTGTGCATCAGGAGGGTTGTCGGCAGTAATGTAAAAAAATAAATGCTTTGTCAATTTAGAATGCCTTTACATGGGTAATGTATAACCGCCATAGCTGCAATGCCAGAGCATCACAATAATGTTGTTAGTAATAAGTTCCTGACTGCCACATGATTTCACTCTAATATCCGCTTTAAATATATTTTGCAAACTCTCCTATTTTCCTCCAAATATCAGCTTTTCGTTCTGAAAATAAATTTTCGATGTGAGTACACACTTTTAAATTTTGGTTTCCAAATAATTATTCAACCAAGCAAAAGTTTCAAATTTAGTTGACGGGACTGCACAAAGGAGAGGTACATTAAGTTAGCTGGAGAGCTACCACTAGCTCACGACCTACTCGAGAAGCCTGATGCTTTAGAAGAGGCAGTTTTTGTGCAGTGCTGGAAGTATGGATTACGGCTGCCACGATTTACACTGCATGGAAATCCACCCTCTTCCAAAGAATTGCAGGCATCTTTTACTTTGTACATTGGTCGCCAAAAGATCTCATGGGGGAATTTTTTCATTTTGAAGAGTTTTCAATTTTTAGGTCGAGCCTGGGGAGCGCATGCGCTGCGAGGCATGCTGTATTAAGGTATGGACTTGAAGCTCCGCCCATCTTTTCAGTTGTCTCCTGTTACTGTCCTTTCTAAATGATTGCTTTTGATTCATGAATAGGCTCAGTAGTCCCTCCTTAGTACCCCATTGTACACATTTGTAACCTCCCATGAGGACTGTCCCTTTTACTTGTGGTGTTACTCAGTATGTTTTATTTAGTCTATAAGCAGTGCTTTAAATGGAAAAAAATAAGTGCAGGTACTCACCAAAAGGAGCGGTGGAGTGTGGGGCGGAGCCAGGGGCGGGGCTAGGTTTTCAACCTTTCCAAACTTTATATGCAAGAAATCCAAGTGCAAAGTAAAAAAATCGTAAGTATCTGTCCTATGGTTATGGCCCTAATAGTAATAATAAGGGTATGTTCAAAACCGTCTCTGAATTTTGCCATCAAAGCTTTGCATGCTGGAATTTTTAGAAACCCTTACTTATAATGAGAAAGGAGAACTACAAGTCCCAGCATGCAAAAGCATTACCAGCTAAAATCCATAACTGTCAAAGTCTAAGGCATTCCATGGAGCTGTCTGTCGCATTTGGGTTAAACATGGTTACGAAACAAGCGGTTTAAATGCACCAAACCAAAAAAAAATTTGTGTTGCCTTTAAAGTGTTTTTTTGTTTGAGGGTAATCGTAAAATTGGCGGCAAGGATTTACATTCAAGTAAAAATGCTTAATTTAAATTGCTGATGAACTAACATTTACAGTCATTTAAAACAATGGCATGCTGAAACGCTGTACTGCCCTGAAGATGCGCCCCACACCATCTCCATAAGTTTTATGGTGGACTCTCAACTCCTACTGTGCAGCATCAAAGGGTAAACAAACACCCTGCCGCCTCACCCCTGCTGGAAGAGTTGCAGCGACGCAGGACAAGATTGCTGTGTCAAGGTGAGAAGAGCTGCTGTTCTGGCGCTCCTGTGCGAACTCAGCTTGGCATTGCAAAATCAGAGCTGGGCGTGTTTAAAGTACTGCCGAGGCACAAGAACATGAAGCGCACCACCTGTGTCAAGGCAAGGCCCCCCCATGAGTACCGGTACTCTCCTTGTCCTAGGAGAAGTTCCGGTACTCAAGAGGCGATAATTAAAAAGTGCCGGTACTCCGTATCGGTGAGTACCGGCCCATTTAAAGCACTGTCTATAAGCACTATTTTCTGGAATGATTTCTCCGATTCCACCCACGGCATACTTTCCTGTAACGCAGCAAGGCGCCCGCTTTTATATTTTTTTTTTAGTAATGGTGGAAGCATCATATTTACAAAACTAGCTTGTTTAGTAATGGCGAACGTGTCATATTTAAAAAAAAAAACAGCTTGCACCTTTTCATTGACATTTTAATTTTATGGCAGCGCGGCCTGCTTTAACTATAGCAGCTGCGCTCTTTTCTTTCTTTACGTTGCCAGCGCGGTCCGCTTTGGCTATAGCGGCCGCGCTCCTTTCTTTATTTACCTTGCCAGCACGGTCCGATTAAACTATAGCGGCTGCACTCCTTTCTTTATTTACGTTGCCAGCGCGGGTCGCTTTAACTATAACGGCCGCCATCTTTTCTTTTTATCGGAGTACTAGCCATTGGCGGCCGCACACCTGAGGTGGGGAGGCGGGCATCTTGCACATAAAGACATGTGGCCGCCATTGGCTAGTACTCCGTACTATACAGGGAAGTCATTGAGCCTTTTCATCGACCGCTTTACATAAGCACCGGTTTCATTGCACAAGGTAACATTCTTTTTTTTGTCAGCTTGTCCATAGCTCATCTCCCCAATCTCCCGTGCCCAACACCATCTCACCCCTCCCACTTGCCCACTACCCCTCCGAGGTAGAGACCTCTTTCTGCTGTATATTGATTTCCCACGCCTTTTTTTTTTTTTTTCCAGCTTTATAAAAAGCTATGCCCACCACTTTACATAAGCACCGGTTTCATTACACACAGTAACATTCTTTTTTTTGTCAGCTTTCCCATACTAATGGCAATTGCGCTGTGCAAATGTCATCATTCTGCTGCATAACAAAAAAACATTTGCAATGCAATAGGTCTCGCATTAGCGAGAGTTTGAGCTATTGGCATTGTAAATGACAATGTCTTTAATTTGTGTTAGTTTTCAAAACAGATGAATAAAAGACATTGTCATTTACAATGCCAATAGCTTAAACTCTCGCAAATGCGAGACCTATTGCATTGCAAATGCATGTTTTGTAATGCAGCCATTGAACACTCATTCATAAAGTGATGTATTACAGTTAGGTTGTTTAGGGTTGCGGAAAAAAACGAAGGGGAATTTGTACCATTCCACGGTTCCATGTAAAAAGAAAAGAACGGTAAAAAATATCAACTCTCATTATACTGACCGTATGCATCTCCTAGTACAAAAACCATGATCTGTTTTGAACGTTTAAACACACCCCCATACTTATTCATGCTTATTGTATGACCGAGCTAATTTATTATTTTAACTGGTCAGTGAAGGAGTTGAAGGCACGTATAGCTGGGAGGCTCAGGGAGTTAGTAGAGGAGGCTTTTATCAGCAGACCTCGTCTCTCTAGCGTGATGAGGCGCTAGTAGTAGAAACAATTATGTATTTAACTTAAGAAACGTGTGCGTCTCATAAAGCTCCAGTCCGGGTCTGGCAGGGAATAAGAAGGACCGTGCTGTTGCAGTATGCAAAGGAATGGGAGGGGGAGAGCGGATTCAAGAAAGATTTTGGATGCAGCAGGCTGCTGCGCACTGCTCTTGCTTCCTTCTCTTTCAGCCAATTATGGTCATGATTTTTGCCGAGCCTGAAACGTGATCGCTTGCCAATTCTGCACATCCAGTTTTGTATTAATCACACTTGTCCGCAAATCCAGTGATTCTGTGAAAGCAGGGCATTTCCTCGCAGCAGTAGTTAAGGGAAGATTCTTTGAACAAGTCCTAGGCCCAAGAATTCCATGCCCTGACCTGTTTTTCCTTCTGCAATTCAGTTTCGGTACCTGCAGTCCTACGTGAATCCTTCAATTTAAAATTATAATAACATTCTACTGTGATAACGGGCTCTAATTCTCCGGCATGTCTTGTTTATGTTGTACCGGGAGCTCTTTGCATTACTTGTTTTTTTTTTTTTTTTAAACAAACACAAAAACTCTTCCACGTCTTAAAGGAATTTTCTTCTTAGAAGTGCTTTGACAGTGTTTTTGAGTTGCTGGATAAAACCTCCAACATCGTCAGTCTGTCACATTCAAAATTCACTGTGTAGTTCCAAATGCAACCCAAATCTCCGAGGTAAAGGTGGATGTTCTGCCTGGGTACATTGTTTCCACCATCAGGAAGCTATTGGCATTCCTTCAACCGCATGTGGTTTCTGCCTGTACAACAGGGCGTAGTCTTAAATGTCCATTATCTTATTTTGCCAGTCTTAGTATTTCACGTCTGCACCCAATGCAGTGATGACCTGCTTATTTAATTTAAAAGCTATAGAATGCATTGTAGCATGCCCCACCCTAACCATACACTGGATCTGCTTCCATGGCACTACACTGCATGTTAAACCCTGTGGAAAGCTGTCAGAAGCATGAAGTATTGTTGTGAGGTTAAGGAGGAGTCTTAAAATGGGTGTTTGTGGAGAAATTTTTACATGTCTAAATATTATAGCGCCATTTTTTGTTATATTTTCTTAAAGTGGAAACCATGGTCTGCCAGAAAGCGAATATATTGGACGTTGGCAAGAACAGAGCACTGTGCTGCCTTTGCACAACGCAAATGCAGATAGGTAATTTAAAGACGTTACCTATGGGCTGCTACACGCAGTACTTAATGCTGAAGGCTGCTGCACACCATGTCCCTATGGTGCGTCTGCAGCACGAGCAAAGGTGCGTGTCCGGCTGAAGGCTCCATGCTCTTAGCTGAATTGATTCGCTTAGCTGCCCAGAGGGCTGGTTCTAGTTGTGGCGACCTAAGTTTGCTTACTGATCCCCACCTTTCATCGTGCTTTTTCCTCAAGTGGTTTGATGTCCATACTGTTTTCCAGACAAGGGAGTAGGTGCCCTGACCTCCGCATCAGTAATTATAACCATATTCCTTTCTTAAGGATTTTTTTCTTTGGTTTTCAAACTTGAGTACTCCTTATTTAGAAGGGCCTATAATGCTTTTACTTTAAAGATGACGCTCTTTAAATCAGCCCCTTCACAACCTTTCAATGCATGTAAAGTCTACATCTGCGATTTACTTTTGCCGTTTAATAAATGTATTTAGGAAAGACACATTTGCGTGCAATTTCAGACATGCATGACACAGATAATCCCAGTTGCATCTTTTTAAAGCTTTTTTATTTTTTGGTAAATAATTTAGATCTTATGCAACAGATTCTGATGCATGTTTCTACCATCAGATTCCTCTCCTCACAGATCTCCCTAGGTAACATACTGGATCCAGAAAATTTGAAATAGTTTTCCAGCCTGCAATAAGTGGCTCCATCTTGATGCTAGTATCTCCCAAAATATAATGTCACAAAGCCCTATACGGTGCTATCCTGACACTTGGATGTTTAATTTTTTTCACATGCACTTTAATACCGATCTAGAGTTTTTATCAATTTGAATTCAGCCGAAAGCAATTTTTTGCTGCACCTTTACAGCAGTGTCACTGAAGAAGGGGCAAGACTGCCATGAATGCTGATGTTCCTGTTCTTGAGGTCCCTTACCAGGACCCGTGATGTTTTATAATTGGAGTTCAGGTTTTGCACAGGCAGGCCTGCTTCTGGTTATGGCTTATTGCTATTGACGTATGCTGAGGACTGTCAGGGAACTTTGTTATGGTTCTTCTTAGAGTTGCTTAGCCTGGCATTCTATCTCCATGGTTGCGTCTCGTGTGAGACAGTTATTACCAGGAGATTAGCAAAAAAAACTTTAACTACTGATGCCCGTTTGTGTGGCCTCGGAGCGGTACTTTCCCAAATTGATGGTGGTGTGGAAAAAGTAATTGCATTCGCCTCAACAGCATTGAAGAAACCGGAGCAACAGTATTCGTGTATCGAAAGGGAGGCTTTAGCTATTGTCTGGGTGATAAAACACTTTAAGTTTTACCTTTGGGGTATTCCCTTTTCAGTTAGATCTGATCATCGCCCCTTAGTTCAGGTTTTCTCGTGTGCGGAGAGTGAGAGACTCACTCCTAGACTTAAGCGTTGGAGTGAGGGGTTGGAAGAGTACAATTTTCAAGTACAGTATCTCCCTGGCTCTGCCAATAAGGCAGCGGATTGCTTATCGAGACTCCCCATTGACTGTTGCAATGATGCTTTGGATTGTGATGCTGTTAGCGATTGCTGGGTCAAGGAGCCTGCCATCCAAGAACTAGAATGGGAACAAGCTTTGTTGGAAGATGTATTGCTTCCCATTGTTATGGATTTTGTTGTGATGGGGTGGCCCGACAAAAAGACTTGATTCTGATTTCTTGCCCTTTTGGTCCATTAGGAATGAACTTACTCTATGTCAAGGTCAACTCATGCGTGGTGAGAGAGTAATACCCCCTGATGCCTTGAGACCTAAACTAGTGAATCTTGCTCATGAGGGGGCATTTAGGGAGAAATCTCGACTACGTGACAGGTATTGGTGGCCCAGGATGGATAGCCATGTTGAGGAAGTAGTTAAGGAGTGCTGTCAGTGTGCCTCCAGTGATAAATCCCAAGTCACTAGTACTGCTCCTTTGTCACTTGTTGAAGTTCCATGTGAACCCTGGATCAAGCTTGGTTTGGACCTTATGGGTCCCTTTGAACTCTTAGGTCCCTCAGAGAGGTTTGTAATTCTTTTGGTAGATTACTCTTCTAAGTGGGTATCTACCAGATGTGTGGGCTCTATTGTGTGGGTTATTGACTTCCTTAAAGATGAATTTGCATTTGAGGGAGTACCTAGATTTCTCAGCACGGATAATGGGGTGCAGTTCATCTCGGAGGAGATGCAGGACTTTTTGAGGGACTATGGCATCACTCATCAGAAAACTGCGCTCTATGCACCGCAAGCCAATGGACTTGCAGAACGCATGAACAGGGTGGTAAAGTCATGTGTGCAGAGAGCGTTTGATAGGAAAGTTCCTATCAAAGGTGTCTTAAGGGACACTTGGTGGGCACATCGCACTGCTCTGAATGCTGTTACAAAAATCTCCCTTTCAGATATTGAGAGGGAGAGTTGCTTTGTCCAAGCTTAATCCTAGTTGGTTACCTCTCATTGAGGGTCCGGTTCTAGATCAGGAGGAGGTGAGTGGAGGGGAAGCCCTGCAACTTACTGCCGTTTGTGGAGCTGGTCGGGGAGAGCGGGACAGGACCACGAGTCCCAGCCCCCCCCTGCGGCCGTCATAGCCGCGAGATCGCTGACGCGCCCGGAGGCGCCTTAAAAACAGAACAGGGCTCCCGCAGCGCGGGAAGCGCGCGGGCGAAGCCCGGGCCAAGGGCGGGCCCGTCTGCGCCCGTCCGCGGCCGGTAGAGGCTGGGCTGGGCCAGGGCTCTAAATCCTCGTGGTTCGGCCTGTGTCCCACCAGGATACGGCGTAGAGGTCCGAAAAACGACAAGGTACACGTTTGTTTTTATACTGATTGTAGTGACTGTGACTGCGCCCTGCTTCAGTTATAACCAGCCACAACTCCACACTATTTTTTTTGTGTTCTGTTGCCACTTTGTTGTTACCCACTTTGAAGCGAGGAGGGCTTGTTTTTTCTCCGGTACTGTGGGCTACACCAAGTTTTTATCACCATAAGTGCTCCTTGGCCAGGTGGAAATGGGCAAAAGGAAACTGACTGTGGGGGGAGCCTCAGGGTCAATTGCTGCAGGCTCAGCTGGTACGATAGATTCTTTTTTAACCAGGGCAGCCGATGCCATAACAAAGGAGATAGCCCTCACTGAGAAAAGACTCTCTCTGGAAACTGAGAAAATTGCACTGGGCAATGTTGGGTGTGGTTTGAATCGGGAGGAAAACAGGGTCCTATCAGAAGAAATAGGCTCCCCCACACCATCGAGTACATTGCTGGAAGGCCAAATGGGTGGTCAGGACCCATCTATTGGCACTCCTGTGGCCACTCTAACTGTAGGTGATGATTCGGACGGCCCACCAACGAAGAGAAAACGAACTGCGGGAAGCAAAACCTTGAGAAAGCCCCCACGGACCAAATCAATATCACCACCGGCAGCGGTATTGGCCAAGCCAAATTCGGTTCTGCTGCTGGATAGCCTTTTCTTGAGACTTGAGTCTGACTAAAGCCTTATTAGCACCTGTAATTGCTAAGATAGAAGGCATAAAGTTAAAACTTGACTCCTTTGTCTCCATGTATAATAACTGTTCTGCAGGGGGTGATATTGCAGCCGGCGGGAGGAGGGGCGTCACTGAAGTTGCCAATGGCCCGGAACGCAGACACCAGAACGGTAGCATACAAATAGATAAGGTGACTGGCTCTCGATCCACCCTGGGTGTGTCTCATCTTAGCTCCCCAATTACTGATTGCGTGCCATTGGGGGGTGGTATTGAACCGCGGGTAGTTTGTCAGGAAACCCGGGAAAGTGTGAACGAGGATCTTCCATCTACACTCACGTTAGTCCACAACAAACAGGTAACATTGATAAACAAATGTATAATTGATCTCCCACCACAATCGGCGCCTTTAGTAGCTGTACTTGTGGGGGTCCCTCCACTTTCATCTGGTATAAAGGAAACCTCATTAGACCTGATACCTAAGACCATCCACTGGTGTAATAATAATGTGATAAATAGCTCAAATATTACTCCAGATATCATCATGGCAAGAAGGGTTGGTTGGATCGGCCACGGGACTAGGAAAAATATGGAGGGGGATTGTATAATTGTCAATTTTAAGCATCGCCTGCAAGCTAAAGCACTATTGGATTGCCAACATAAATATGGCGCTAAAACTACAATTAAAATAGTCCCACTACAAACTTTCTATCCTCCCAAATACTTTCAAGTAAATAGCGATCGGCAGATGCCTGGCAGAAGCCTTTTAAGTTACTCACACGCCCCCAAGAAAGCAATTTTAATACTACATTATCATTATCAAATCGGTTCTTACCACTAGCGAATCTGCAAGGACTTGATGAAAATGATTGACTGACAATGGCAGTAGGAATTCCACAGGTTAAGACCTCACAGGCGGAAGCATACATAGAACCAATAACAGCTGCCCCCACTCCTCAATGTTTGCTGGATAATTCTATCAACTCTACTACTATTCCAGGTAGCCCTAATGCCTCTATGAAGGTATTGTCCTGGAATATAGCTGGGCTGAGATCAAAGAAGGGGGATATTTCGTGGGTACACTTCCTTGCTAAACATCATATAATTGCGCTTCAAGAGACTTGGGAATCTAACGACTGCTTTTATCTCGATGGCTTTACCTCTTTTTGCAAACATGCAATCCCGTCTAATATGGGTAGAGCCAAGGGAGGTCTCCTCTTAATGTTTAGTCTTAAACTCTGCTATAGGGCTAAACTGATCGATTCCTCATCATCCTATGTGTTAGCAGTGGAACTGTCAGGAAAGAATCTTACCACTCTGTTAGTGGTAAACTTTTATAATTCTTTTTCTAGGACCCATGAGACCAAGCATCTCCTGGCCCTGGAAGAATTACAAAAAAATTATGGGGAAAACAGCCAAGTGTATTATGATATGCTAATTATGAGGGATTTTAATATACGGAAATGTTGTTTTAACTGTTCTTTGATATTGAAGGAGGTAGATGACTTACAAGGGTCAAACCACTTTGAGCATACATTGTCAGGAACGCTTATAGAAGATCTGCTCTCTGTGTTTAACCTGAACTGCTTACAACAATCTGACAAGTCTGCCCTGGTCCCTACTTATGTAGGTAATGGTAGTGTTAGCATAATTGACCATATCTTTTTATCTGCTCTATTAACTTCGGCTGTACAGACTTTTAATGTTATTTGTAATTGTTTTAGTGATCATAACCCTTTAATATTGGTTCTCCTCCTCTCATCTGGTATAATAGGGGGGGCTCCGAACCATATCACTAATGCAAACATTACCACCAAAGATCAAGCACGAAGGCTGAGGTGGGAAAAGATTACGCCAGATAGTTTTTGGGAGAACTTGTATACTACTTGTGCCCCAGAGCTTAAAGTATGTATGGACCCTGCACTACAAGATAGAGCTACTTTAGATGCCTTTGATATTATTGTTAAAATGGTAGCTTCGAACTTAGTGACCAAAACCAAGGTGAAATCCTTAAAACTAAAAAGGTGGTTTGATGACACATGTTCAGCTGCCCATAAGGAGCTAATGAAGGCTGTAAAGCAAAAACCGAGGGACCCGATACTAACCAGGAGCTGCAGGAAGGCGTATAAACTAGCTGTTTGCGAGAGAAAAAAACAACTAAGAGAGTACTCCTGGGAGGAGCTTGGCCAAGCTAGTGTCCTTTCGGACAGCTCACGATTTTGGTCCATAGTTAAGTCCTCTTTTTTCAGATATGCCAAATCTAAGTAAGTATTGTATAATACCGGCAGAGAAATGGGTCCAGCATTTTAGCAATATTTATAGTAGCACCAACCTAGCAGAAATAGTGGGACACACAGCTCCCGGATCAGACAGTGCCCCCCTTCATTTTAAAATAGAAGAAGTTCATAAAGCTATCATATCGACATCGGGGGGAAAGGCCCCTGGCGGGATACCGGCAGACCTTTATAAGGCAGACCCCAAAGTCTGGGCCAGGATCCTAACACATGTTTTTAATGCTGCCTGTGCTTATGGCTTCCCCCCGTCATGGGCAAAGGCAGTTATTGTCCCCATTTTTAAAAAGGGCCTTCGTGACGATCCGGCTTGCTATAGGCCAATTTCGCTCTTAGATTCTGTGTCTAAAATTATGGGCAAGGTAGTCCTGGATCGTCTCACAGTCTGGCTTGATCATTTTAATGTTCTTTCCGACCTCCAATATGGATTCAGACAGGGAAAGGGGACAATAGACCAATGCCTGAATCTCCATTTGGTGATCGGGAAGTATACCATTGCCAAGGGAGGTGTCCTGCATCTGGCCTTTATGGATCTAACTTCAGCTTTTGACCTTGTCAATAGGTCTAAGCTGTGGTTGGTCCTTCGTGATATAGGGCTAGAGGCTGAATTGATTTCCTTCCTGCATACTGCACATGTTAACACCACGGCTGCGGTATGGTTTAATGAAGATGGCAGCTTGACAGATTCTTGACCAGTAGGAAGGGGGGTCCGGCAGGGGTGCATTTTGGCCCCCCTGCTATTCACCCTATATATCAACAAACTGGGGGACACTTTAACATCATGCTGCAAGGACACACCAAGGGCCGGTGCCAAATCGATTCCCGCATTGTTGTATGCCGACGATGCGGTTTTATTGTCTAGAACTGCAAGGGGCCTGCAACAACTTTTAAATTGTTTTATAGATTTTATGAATTCACTAGATTTGGTAACTAATTTTAAGAAATCTCATGCAATGTCGATTGGCCCGCGAAAGGCGGCCAATGCTAAATTTTACTGTAATGGGGACGAATTAACCAAAGTATCCACTTTCCCATACTTAGGGGTACTCTTTGATGACCAAGGTACATGGGGAGCGCAACAAACACTTAAAAAGAACATTTTGGCAAGAGCAATGGGGGCCACTATGGACTTTGCAAAAAGACTAGGGTCAAAACCCCTGCCCGCACTCTTGAAAGTTTACACCGCAAAATGTATTCCTATGGCCACGTATGGATGCGATATCTGGGGTTACAAAGATGTAAAGGAAATACAAGTGGCAGAGAATAATTTTATGCGCAAACTCCTTGGGGTCCCTGTAGCCACTCATGTTTACTGCCTGCATGAAGAACTGGGGATGGGGTACATTGCAGACCAGATCGCAGTTTCCCCCTGCTACGATGGCTTAGAATCTGGACTCAACCCCCCCGAATCTAACTCAACTTATAATTTCGGATTGTATGGCGCTAGAGAGAGCCCAGCATATCCCTTGGCTCAAATATATAAAGGAAGAAACAAAATGTCTAGGGTGCCCAGATTTGTTTTTGACCCCGAAGCCTTTGGGCAAGACTGCGATCATAAATTTTAAACAGCAGTTTGTGGATAGGCGGAAATGCCTTAGGGAGGAGGCTGAGTTAGGCAAGTCCTCTGTGAGAAGGTATGTCACTCTGAGCCTAGGCCCGCAGCTGCAACCATATTTATCTTATGTTAATAAACCATACCACCGTTTTGTTTTAACAAGATTTCGTCTAAATATGGTTCCCTGGCTGCTGGCATTCCCGAGAGGATACTCAAAATCTGAATTGTTAAAACCCTGCCCCTGTGATAACTTCTCGGAACAGGATACCTTGCACCTAATGTTTTTTTGTACCTACTATGAGTCCTTGCGTAGGCAGCACAGCCTCCCTCTACTCCGAGAATGCCAGTTTGTCCAAGTGAGGCCAGCTCTGCTCTATTTACAAATGCTGGCATCACCCATGGTTTGCCTCGGGGTCGCAAGTTTTTTAATCGGGGCCATTAGACATAGGAACAGATTACTCCCGTAATAGTAATTTTGTGTTGTCTGTTGGCTCAATTGTGTTTTCCCCTTCTTGATTATTATGGTACATTTTTATACGTGATATTAATTAAGGATCTGGTCTATTACTTGAGCACAGTGCACTTTATATGATATTGGCTTTTTTTATGAACGTTTTTAGATATGAATATTGTGATTGATATGTGGGATCATTTTATTGCTATGTATTTGGCTGGAATGTGTATTTTCTTTTAATAATATTGTATGCTTTTATGACTCTTGGCTGTCGAATAAAGTATTTCTGACTGACTGAGTGCTAAAGTCCAATCTTACCAAGAGAAGTACAAGGAGAGGTTTGACTTTAAGAATTCAACCAAAGCTACAACTTGGAAGGTGGGTGATTGGGTACTTATTAAAAAACCACGGTGGCATAGGAAGGGTATCACTGAGTTTATGGGCCCTTTCGTCATCACTTTTGTTTACAAAAATGTGGTCACTGTTCATAATGGTAGCAAATGGAGCATGTCTCGCCTGGTGTGGTTTCGGGGCGACAAGCCCTCATTTTCATCATGCTCTGATGGTTTGCCTGTTCCTAAATTGCCCAAGGGTGTTCCCCTTCCGAACTCACATTCGTGAGGTCTTTCTCCAAGGTCTCGTTGTCCTCCTAAACGTTTTGAAGACTAAGAAATGTATTGATTTATCTCAGATGTTCTTTTTGCTATGTTTCTCTTGCACATTTTTATTCTCATGCATTTTTCTTATTCTTATGCTTTCTTTGTTCTTTTCTTTTCCTTGTCTACTTTTCTTTCTTTCTTTGTATTTTCAGTAAAGGGGATGTGTTATGGTTGTTCTTAGAGTTGCTTAGCCTGGCATTCTATCTTCATGGTTGCGTCTCGTGTAAGACCGTTATTACCAGGAGATTAGCAGGCTGGCAGATGGAGTTGGTGGCTCTGTTAATGAAGAAATAAAAAGGACTTTGAAACTTACCTGTGTGAGTCCTTTCAACAAACTTCTTTCAGTTCTGTTGGCCGATATGAGTAGCAGAATCAATGCTATGTTGGGTATTTCTAATTTTTTGCGTTAAACGGCACCATCAGGGCAGCATTTTCTGGCAATGCAAAATTACAACTTTTCTGTCTTTATCTTTAAAGCACTCTGGAAATGTTTAACTTTCCCCTAAATGTTCCATGAATGTTAGGTAGAATAGTAAATAACTCGTCTGGACTGCTTTGCAGAAAATCACATATTAACCAAATATTCTAAGACTGGTGTTAGGACAGTAAATTTGCCTTCCCAACCATGAATCCCTCTCTTGCCCTGAGAGTGCAACTGAAGGCAAGAAACTCGCACATGTGCCTCTCTATTCTGGGAGGGCCTGCTTTGTTCCAGAGGGAAGTCTTCATGTTCAGGACATGTTGAGATGAAAACTGGTCCTACGTTCAACATCACTCCCAGTCATGCACCATATCTTCTTGATTGGCGGGCCTGTTCCCTGACCTAAACATCTTCAGAAATTTTTTGTGTTTTGGTAGACACGAGTCTGACCAGTGCCCAGCTCCATTCTGGCTCCATGTCTGGTGCTGCTGGATCTACTTCTTGCTTTTCTATCCCCTGGCGCTGATCAACAGAAGTGGTGGTATTCATCCAAACCCTGCTGACTATGCTTCGGTGTCCTCTGGCTCCCTCTATTGCGCCTTGTGCCCACAAGGCACACTGTGGGACTTACAACCATGCCTTCATCTGTGGTCTATCCTCTGGTGTTGGTCAATCATACGGACACTTTTGACACCCTTTTGATGATGGCATCCCTTATTTTGCTATTAAAGGCTGTTTCTGCGACGAATCAACATCATCTATGACTTTTTGACGTGCATGGAGATGAACTGCTTTGGGCTTAGTGGAACACACAGGAAAAGTCTATCGTGGGTCTCCTATGAGTCTTGCTCATTTAATGACTTACTTGTTCAAAAGGTCTGTAGTGAGTACCCTTGCTTCACTGTTATTCATACTGTCGAGGGCTCCTTTATATGCTTCCAGAGTCCCAGTGACGTCGGTGTTCCTTCTGAGGTGGTCCCTGATTATCCCTTAGGGTTTTCTATCTTTTAAGGCAGTCTTGGGCAAGGTAGCAGGGGCCTTAGACTTGTCTTTGCCAGTTGCAGATATTAAGGTAAACCTTATAACTGATACCCTTCAGAAGGGCTTTTCCATATCCGAGCGCATGTAGCCTTTTAATGAGGCACTGTTGAACACTGTTATTTCTGCCTGGGTTCGGCAGCTTCTGGGCAGACCATCCACTATCAAGTTGCCTGTTGTCATCACCCAGCTCAAGACAATCCAACATTTCAGTTCCCTTATCCATCATTCGAGGGGCTTGAGCTGCAGGCACTGTAATAAGAAAAGTCTCATTGTCAATTTACAGTGGGCTTAGAGCCTGCCAATTGCTTACCATTGGTTGGCTTTAATATTACTGAAATTTTCTTGCTTTTAAATTGTAAGCGTGTGAAGGCTTTCCTTCCTCTTCTTGTTTGTCCTTCCCCTGATGTGTGACCTCCTTACTTGTATTCTCCCACTGCCTTTTTTTCAAGCAACGCTTTTTTCCTTTTTGGTTAAACTCTTCATAAGAGTGCATGTGTTTTTTCTAGCTGTCTCCTTCATGTACTTCAGTTCCCCATCTCTACTTTCTGTGCTGCTCTCTCACCTCCCGCTAAGTTGAGCTTGCCCTCGTGTGCTTCATCTCCAAACTCTACATTGCTCCCTCTTGCCCATTTGCTTCTATTCTCTCACTGCGCTCACCGTTGCTCTCTCTACGTGTCATGTTGCTTCCTCCAACTCACACCCTCTATAGTTTTCCCCCCACCCACGCCGTCTGTTACTTCTGCACCCTACATGCTGCTTCCGCCCACTGTACTCCGTGTTGCTTCTACCTCCCATTTAAAAAATAAAACGCTTTCTCGTTACCATTTAGTTTACTTACCGATCCAACTCGGATTGTTAGTTAAAAAAAACAAAAACACCTGCATCATTTTATAGGCGCACACATGGTGGTTCGTGCACACCCATAAAATGAAGCAGCCGGCAGTATTTTAGCCTTTCTTGTTCTTTAACTCCTTAGCCATGTTGCACAGCATCTGGGATGCTGTAGAGCATCTTTGAAGACTATTGGCAAAGCCAATAGCTCCCAAAAGCAAGACCTGTTGACGTGGAGATGGCCACCACCTAGTAACAAATTATAGTTTTCTAAATTGCTGTTTTGAAGTTTAATCTTTAACAAGGAAAACACTTCCTATAAAACTAGTCCATGCCTGCTGTGGTCCCTGCCCACTCATTTTCGTTTGTAACTCTCAAGTAACAATCTGTAGCAGGGTGGTGTGGCCCATGTATTTTAAAGTGTAAAATTACAAAAAAAACTGCTTGGGAAAAAATTCAAAATGTAATTGCTATCATTACATGATAAAAAGGGAGCAGGGAAGTTAATCTGGTTAACATACCTCATACAGCAAAGGAGTCTCAGAATGGTGGATGGGGCATTTAACAGCAGTCTGCTTCTTCATTATGCCACCAAGTGCAAAGATACTGAATTGTGCAGAGAAAGAGGCTTCCACTCCACGTTTCTATCAGTTCCTTCAAACTAATATTATTTTGCCACCTATACTGGTTCGTTTGTGCTAGAACATGTAGGCAAGAAGGCGAGTAGAGTAAAAAAAAAAAATATTAATAAACTATAGTACTTAATTTGTTAAACTCAAAGTCAAAAGTGTCAACAACCCTCACTGGGATTTAAAGAAGTACCCAATTAGTTATATGCAGTTTTCTGCATTTACCCACTAAGCAATCTTATCAGCACAAATACAGTACACACATGAATACACTTTTATATCAACTGAGTAGTGTTGTTTCATATTTAATCTCTAAATATCGAACAGCTAGCAAGATTCTATATTATTTAGATAGTTTTTTTTAAACATTTTTTTACACAGTACCACAAGTCACTAAATCACAACTGAAATGCAAACGTTTCCTAACTTTTTCATGGAAAATCCTATGCCTTCTTAGACAGTCTGAGTTTCTCATGTTTCTGCATGGTTCTCTAAATTTTGTATGACTTATTCAAGTCAGCGCCTTTTTGTAGTTCACACCCATTTAAAAATGTATAGTAGAATTATTATTCCTTCAAGAACAATCACCATCAGGAGGTGTTCATTTACCAACTATGCATCGTCTCTGTAGGGCACAGCACACGTCAAAGCCTATTTATCACAAACTCTTGTATGTGCAAATTAGAATATTGAATATACTGTGTCCCATTTTTATGGCCCCTTCAGTTTTCGCTACATTTATATTTTGTATGAATTTATCCGACCATTTCCCGGATATTCTCTCAAACTCTACAAACTCGAGTGTTCAATCTTAAAATAGTCCCTAATTCATAAATATAATTTAAAAACAATTTGTTTGGGGAATGAGAACTCCTTTTGTAAATCACAAAAAGATTGCATTGATCCACCTCCAATTACATGTCCCACTAGCATAACGGCCCATATATCGCAATAAGAATCTTAAAACATTCCAGGAAATGAATTCTCACAGAGGCATGTGTATATTAATACGGGGATCTGATATTTGATTTTAAGAGCATTCCATATAGATTGTGCAGCTATGCAACGGTCCATACTAGATTGTTTGCTGTAGTACTACTGCTCCTACAAATCTAGCTTAGGAAACCAATTTATAGCCTCAATTTCAAATTCCTTTACATATACAATAATGCTTGAAAATGTTTTCAATTTTACCTTTTGCTTTTTTATGTTTATATACGTAATTCATCTGCTAATTAATTTTCTAAACAGCCGCAGACCCCCAGTGGCCTGTAGACTACAGATTTAGAACCATTGCTTTAACATTATGCAGTGTGAAGTCACATTGTAGACATTATTTCATACCCTTTCTCTCGTGTAGCCTGGTATGTCTTTGATGCAAACCCTTTGCTGCCTGCTAAGAGTGCTTTGCTATTTCTGGCGCAGTGATTCACGTCCCAGTAAGCTGCAGATTTGTGCTCCAGGTCATGTCTATAGTAAAACTGTTGAAGGATTGTCTGGTATGATATCCAACACCATTTACAGACATTTTTATGCACAATTTCTCGCTATGTTTTAAGTAAACCAGTTATTGACACCAGGACACTTTGATTTTTCTAACGTTATATGTAAAATATACTTAATTATAATGCCTTTCAGGCTGCCGTCTTCCTCCATTGATCTTTTGTACTGTCATTCACACTTTTCTTTTGTCTACTACAGAGTTCAGCATGGGGCAGTGCCACGTACCCTTTGGGTAACTTCACTGTGAGTGGTGGAATCTTCCCTTGCAAAAGTGCACATCCTTACAAAAAGAAGTCCTCTTTACTGCCAGAGACGACAGTAGCCAAACCATGGCCAATAGGCCATATTTGAATTGTTTTACAAAAGTAAAATACATTTAAAGATTGCCACCCATGTGTGAGCAGGCGTGCACACACATAGGTGCCCATATTTAAATGTGTTTTGTAAAACTTTATTACAAAAACAATTTCAAGATGGCTGCCGATCTGCACGCATGGGTGGCAATTTGTGTAATGGTTTTTGTAATAAAGGTTTACAAAACCATTACCAAAGGTCTTGCTTAAAACTAACCAACACCAGTCTCATTGAATTTGCAAATGCTTGTTATTTTCTGGTGCCATAAAGCCCCAAATGTTGTGGTTTTAGACGTTTGGAGAAACAATTAAAATAACGGCGTATTCAGTTAAACATTTGAGTAGGTCAAAACGTATTTCTTGCTTTTACCCCGAACATAGCAGCAACAACGGGAGAAAGAAAAGGTGTGTTTTTGAATGTAAATTGGCCTCCAATTTCCATTGATGTCTTTCTTGTGTAATATGGAAACAAGCTGAAAATAACTTCTAGTATTAAACTTGGTGAAACAAGAGTTTGAAGGGTTTTTCTTGGGTACATATAAATAAAAGGCAGCCTAACCGAATTAGTAATTATTCATCAGAGTTGAGATCAGTCGAACTGTCCGTAATTAACTGATTGGGTTGTTTTTAGGACGTGCCTGCAGTATGTTGGGGTTTAAGAGGGGGTGGCGATTGTTTTTATGTCCTTGAAACAGAATTGAAGCAGTCCATCTCACAGGGGATAATGAAGACACTTCTAAAACTAGCATTCATTTACGGATGTATATTATAGTTTTATTTTTTATTTTTTTTACAAATATATATTTTGTTCTTTCCGGAAATGTAGTTTAAGGACGATTTCCATTTCACATCAAAAGCTAGTTACAACGTTTTATTTTTAGAAACTTAAGGAAGAATTTATAGCAGCGATCTAATTGCGCAATGTGGTGGATAGACTTGAAGCTGTGCATCGATGTAAAGTTTACAATAGCATTGCACCCGAGGCAAAAGCATGGCAGGGCAAATCCTGGTTGTCTAGTTGCATTAAAGACTTTGGGGCTAATTCATTGCCCTTTTAGGGCCAGTCCTTTTTAGTTTAAGCTAATTCAGACCTTGACTTTTCAGCAGAAGTGGAGTACTTTTAATTTGAGAGAACTGGCACTATTCGTAAGCAAGCAAATACTCTAGTATAGGGTACCTGCATATTTAGTTTTCTATTTCAAAGACTAGTCATGTGTAAATGCTGAATGCTACCCTATATAAAAACTATGTAGCAGAACAAAACACAGAGATGCCATCTTTCTTTTTTCTCAAATTACTCATTTGTTCCTATCCAAAGTCAGCTGTGTATTTAGATTGGTGCATCTGTCAACTGATAAAGCATGAAAAGGGTAATGCGATTCCTGCTGTTGACATCTAAGTTTGTTAATTTAACACTAAGTTCACTGTGCTAACACTAAAAATCATAAGCCTGCTTACAACGTCTAATATAGTTTTTTTTTTCTATGATGAAAATCTGTTTCCTTTTTGGCATGAATTGTTGGCACTTGGAGGGCTGGAAATACTTTGTGTGTAGTCTCTTCCTGGAACTGAATCATTCGTCCCTTCCAAAGGAGGGGGAGCATGTTAAAAGTGATTGTGCTGGTTTCTATCCCTGTCTAGTGATTTTCAAGAACTTCAATTTATCCAGACACAGGTTTCAAGACTTTATACAGCTTCACCCATCTACTATGACTCAATCTCGATTAGTTACTGTTATGCTTCCTTCAATGACAGATTCAGATGCTGATGGAAATTTTCCTTTTCCAATTAAAACAAGCATTTGCAATGCAATAGTCTCGCATTTGCGAGAGTTTAAGCTATTGGCATTGTAAATGACAATGCCTTTTATTTATCTGTTTTGCTAATTAACACATAAATAAAAGGCCTTGTCATTTACAATGCCAATAGCTCAAACTCTTGTAAATGCGAGACCTATTCAAAGAAGCGGCCGCCATTGTCCCAGTCGGAAAGTTAAAGTGCGGATGGCGCTGAAAGTTGCAGGAAAGCATGGCGCGCCTGCAGTAGGATAAACTCATTAAAGAAAATAGTGCTTTTTTTTTTTTTTTTTAAATGGTTTTATTGATTATTCAAACAATGAAAGAACCAAAAATGAAATCAGATCACAGCATCATAATCACCAAAGACATAATGCATATAGATGCACAATTGCATACAGGAAAGTGCATAGACATAGGTAAATGTACAGTACGTGTACAACTCACAGATTATACAAAGAAGCAGTACGAAAGGCACACCCCGAACAGCGTCAGGCAGTGCCATCACATCAGTTTGCTGCCGAGGCAGAATCCCACACAACTAACAGTGGCAGCAAAGTGAGCATCAAACCTAATCAACAGAGGGTTCCTGTCGTGTTTGTTGGTATTGTGTGAAGAGGCCCCAGAAACTCTTCGGGCGGTTTTGAGGCGGAAGCAATTCGTTATATACATCCATCTGGGTGTTACAATAGACCATATCACGTTCCCATTCTGCAATAGTAGGTACAGGACCCCACATCCATTGCATTGCAAGTCTACGCTTCGCTAGGAGTAAGCCCATGGCTATCAATTTGCGGACCTTCTTTTGGAGGGGCTTCGTGTACCCCAGCAGTGCCAGGGGGTCTGGGGTGAGAGGGACGCCCACAATATCAGTCAACATACTAAAAATGTCGGACCAAAAGCGCTCTACACGGGGACATTGCCACGCCAGATGAAAAAAACCTGCATCCGGGGTGTTACACCGTTCACAGTTATCCGTCTCGCGCAAACCAAACCTATAGAGGCGCTGTGGAGTGTGATGCACCCTGTTTAAAAACTTAAAATGGGCCAATCTGTGGCGACCATTTAGAGATATTGTGCGTGTAACTTCGCAGCAGTAAAACCAGATATCATCAGAGGGGAGTGCCAATGTCCCCTTGCCAGGACAGCCGCGCCTTCGTGTGGGGAGTCGTTTTGGTGAGAACTGTCGGAGTAAAGTCGAGACACTAACTTAGCCGTTGAGTCTGAGCGCAGCAGTATTGAAAGGGGAGGAATCTCCATAGGTTCTAAAAGCTCGTCACCCAGGGTGGCGCGCAAAGCATGGCGGGCACGAAATAAATGAAATTGTGTTAGTACAGAGGGGACCTCCCCACCAACAGTCACGTCCTCCCACGTACGCATCTGACCATCTTTGAATAGGTCACCCATCTCCTGAATGTGTAAACCATGAAGCGAGCGAACCGCGCCCCGCTCAGAACTAAGAGCAAACCACTGACACCATTCCACTCGCAGATGGGGCGAATACAACTGGGTGCCGTCATGCAACCTAAGAAGCGCATGCCAGGCATGGACCGTGGAGTTCACGGAGTCCAGCACCCCACAGCGTCTCAGTGGTGCGGAAGTCAAGAAACGCGGCAAAGGGTCTGGGGCAGCCGCTACATTTTCAATGTGAAGGTGTGGTAGGTCATGTGGACCATGAACCCAACTATAGGCATGCGAAGCCTGCGCGATCCTGTAGTAAAGCTCTAAATCTGGTGCGCCCAGTCCACCCGCCGCATATGGCAACATGAGTATCCAAAGCCACCCATGGAGTCTTGCCCGCCCACACTAGTTTGTTCATCAATGTGCGAAGCTCTCTAAACAAGTGCTGAGGCACCACTATCGGTATGTTAACAAAGAGAAAGAGAAAGCGAGGTAGAATCACCATTTTCATTAAGGACACCCTGCCCACCAGTGAGAGCGGAAGCCGAATCCACCTATCTATATCGTCGCCTAATCGGCTAAGAGCTTTACCGTAGTTTGCCTTAATTACTTGGTCTGCATCAGAATGAACTTGGATACCCAGGTAGTGGACCGGGTCCTATGTCCACTGGAGCGGAAAATCAAGAGGGGACGGCAGTGTAGCTGGCGTTAAGGGTAAAATAATAGACTTATCCCAGTTAATTTTCAGTCCTGAGAGGCCTCCATACCGCAGTACCTCTCGAATCACTGGGTCAAGGTGGGTCTCAGGGTCACGAATATATAAAAGCATATCATCAGCGTATGCCGAAACAAATAAATTGTATGTAGGAAAGCGAAGTCCCCTGTGCCCATGGTATTCCCGCAGCGCCCTCAGCAGGGGTTCAGCGGCTATGGCATATAATAGTGGAGATAGGGGAAACCCCTGACGGGTGCCCCGAGAGATTTGAATCGGGGCGTAGACTGTATCCCCAGTGCGAACCCGGGCAACAGGCGAATTATACAGAACTGAGACTAATTTCAAGAAGACCTCGCCTACTCCCATGCGACGGAGCACTGCCAGCATAAACGGCCATTCAATGGAGTCGAAGGCCTTTTCGGCGTCTAAAAAGACCGCCGCCGCCTTGACATCCGGGCAGACATGTTGAAGGGCACCGAACACCGTCCGAAGATTGTACGACAGAGTAAGGCTAGGGATGAATCCTGCCTGCTCAGGGCCTATCAGTTGGGGCAGTAATGGAGATAAACGATTAGCCAGTATCTTAGCGAATATTTTTGTGTCTACATTAAGTAAAGATAGTGGGCGATAAGAGCATTTATCGGGGTCTTTATCATGTTTCAATAATGTAATTATGAGGGCCTGACGCATGGACGGGGGCATTATCCCAGTCACTGCCGCTTCGTGGAACAAAGTGGACAGGTGAGGAATCAACAAATCACTAAAACCTTTATAGAAGGACACCGTAAGGCCGTCCTGTCCAGGGGCGCTACCTTCCCTCATAGAGTTTAAAGCAAGACGTACTTCCGCTATTTCAATAGGACGCTGTAGGAATTCTCTGTGCCAGTTCTGTAGCCAGGGAAGTTCAATATATTCAAGATATTGTAATATGTCATCACCGCTAGGGGTAACTTCAGTGTCATATAACTCTTGATAGTAATCACGAAATTAGCTGTTGATATCCGCCGGGTCAGTAAGAGTAGAGCCCTCTCCGTTCACCATCTCCAACGGACCACTATTTCCCAGCCGGCGGCGAGAAAGTGCTGCCAGTACCGAACCAGGTCTATCCGTCTCTCCATAAGACCTAACTATAGCATATTTGCCCATATGCTCGACCTCGCTATCCGCCTTTACGTGATACTCCTCAATCATGTCTTTTAACTGGTCATGCAACTCAGGGTCATTCACGAGGGCCAGTTCAGCTTCCAGTTTAGCCATTCGGGATTCTAACAGTGCGAGTCTACATCTGATAGAACGAAGGACCCCAGCGTGTTTACTAATGGCAACACCACGTATACAGACCTTAAACGACTCCCAGACCCTGGCAAAGGAGTCAACGGAGCCAATATTAATGGGGAAAAACTCAGAGATTGCATCATGCAGTTTAGATTTGAAGACTGTGTCCAATAGTGAATATGGGGGGAAACCTCCACAAAAAGGGAGGGGGGCCACGTGATGGGACTGAGCCAGCAGAATGGGCGAGTGGTCCGAGAAGGTGCGGGCCAGAACCGTACAGTCCTGAACTTTGGGCCACAACGTCTGCGAGATAAACCAGTAGTCAATACGTGTATGAATGTCGTGGAATAAAGAATGAGTGAATCCGCCATGCGCACAAGATCTAGCACGCCATACATCTATCAAGTGTAGCTGCAAAGTTATATCAGTGATGGCCTTAGCAGAAGCAGAGGGGGGTCGAGTAGGGCCCTTCGAGCGGTCCAGAGCTGGATCAAGGACGCAGTTAAAATCACCCCCCATAACGGAAGAGGAGGACGATCCGTGAGAAGTGAAAAAATGGACTGATAAAACTGTGGATCGTCATAATTCGGGCCATAGGAATTAACAATAAGGAAATTCACCCCGGCATTGTAGCATCTGGATATGACATACCTGCCAGCCAGGTCAGTCTCGCAGTGCTCCAATTGGAGCTTCGATTGAGGATTAACCCACGTCGGCACCCCCCTTGAGTGAGATGTAAAGCAAGCAGCATGCATGGGGCATGGGAGCTTACCACTCGAGAGTATCGCGCAACTAGGGGAAAGGTGCGTTTCTTGCAGCAATGCAATATCAACCTCCTTACGCTTTAAGTAAGGTATAATTTTACGCACTTTTCTGTGGTCATTTAAGCCCCTGACATTCCATGTCTATATATGTAGACGTTTAACATGACTCATTCTAGTATGCTAGTCCGACATATAGGGAGTGAACGCCAGTAATATCGCCAGCCAGCAAAGCAATATAGTGGAGCAAGCACACCTATGGCTGATAAATAACATGAGATCTGCAAATAAAAGATTACACAAAGCAAAAAGAAGAAAGAACTCCAACCCAACCCCCACCCACGCCTTGCATACTCCAACAGAGCAAAGGCGAGCAGTAACCCACCCCATCTCAAAAAAAGTAAACCAACAAGAATCTCAAGAAATAAAGCACAAGTGCAGCAATGAACATCCCCAAGGGAGAGACATACAGCGTGTAACGCATTGGGGTGGATGTTACATAGCAACAACAAGCTAGACCACCCCACGCCGCCCAACTATTATCACAGAGCTGCCATTGTAACCGCTAATAGTCGTCAGGGGACTCCTAAAGAGACCAAAGTGTAGGGGAGACCAATATCACCTTTAGTAACATAAGTATACACAGCAAGTAGAGAAAAAGAAAAACATATGGCCCTCAGTTATCATGAAAAGGTTAAAACCTACTTAACGGACACTTTAGTATATCAACAACAATCTCAGTAGGAATAACCGGTATCTCAGCATGGCTACAGTGGTATCAACGAGATAGCTGAGCGCATTCTGCCCAGCATTAGCATTTCAGTCAGTGTCATCAAGGCTGCTATTACCCCCATCTGCGCCAGGATTATCATTCTGACCCTTTCCACGCTTGCCAGCCTTCTCCCAGTCCCTGAAAGCCTTCTGTAGAGACTGAGGGTCCGCGAAGATCTTAGGCTTGCCATCAAAAACCACCTTAAGACGAGCAGGGTATAGCATGGCATAATCTATCTTCTGGTCACGTAGTTTACGTTTCAAAGAGGTGAATTGCCTCCTAGCCTCTTGAACTTTGATGGTAAAGTCAGGGAATAAAGAAATGGATGCACCTTCATATTGCAAGCTGCCCAGTTCTCTTGCCTTACGCAGCGCGGTGTCTGTCTCTGAAGTTCAAGAGTTTGGTGATAATGGGCCGCGGGGGAGTGCCAGGCTGAGGCCTGGGGCCCAACGAGCGATGGGCCCTCTCCACGACAAACATAGAAGAAAAAGTGTCAGCACCCAACAGCGTCGTAAGTAATTTTTCTACAAAGGACTCCATGTTACCCGTCGCCGTGGATTCAGCCAGGCCCGTTATGCGAAGATTACTGCGCCGCGAGCGGGCCTCCAAATCTTCAGCCCTGTCCTGCAGGACCGCCATGGCTCTCTCCATGCTCTTCTGGGCAGTGCTAAAGTCAGACTGGGCCTCCTCTGTCTCCGTGATACGGCGTTCCGCCATATCCAGGTGCTCTGAGTGTTTGTCGACTCTCTCCGCCATTCTGTCCATTCTGTAGGCCAAGGTGTCGATTTTGGCATCGATGGCTGACGATCCTTTCTGCATGGACGCAATTATCTGTTTAATATCCCCAACTGGATCGTCCGTAGAGTTATCAGGCTCGGACTGCGCGGATTCCGCAGCATCTTCACAGCGCCTCGATTTTCGCTGGTCAAAGGTGATCTTTGGCTGAGACTTGTCAGGTTTCCCCATCGCAGCACCTTAAGCAGGCACACGTCTTCATCACGAGCGTGCAGGTCCCAGACACTCTGGACCAACCGGTCAGGCTAACGCCACCACCACACACCAGGCCCACCAGGATCGCGGCGCCTCAGGGCGAACGGCAGCGATCTGTGCAGGCGAGGCGCCGTCCACTCAAATGTTATGGGCAGTGGCACCACACCCTATTCGGGGAGCAGGAAGGATCACCAGGCCAGACTGGTTGCGCCAGCCAAATGAGGAGCGGGTTGATGCGTCCAAAATCCCGCAAACCAGGAGGACAACGCAGTCGGGGGGGGGGGGGGAGGGGTGTGCGCGGCCGGGTTAATGGCCGATTACAGGCTGAGATGAAGCCGCGTGAGCCAGTCTCCAGCACCCCCCTGAGGGGCGTAGCAGCAGCCGGACAACAGAGCTCACCTCCCGGCAATCGAGCCACGGGATCGCTCCTCAGTGGGTCTCAGGATCCCGGTCTTCCCGCCGGGGCGCGCGCTCAGCCGGGTCGCGCGGTGCTCCGTACGTAGATGGAAGGCTCAGCACTACGCCACGGCGTGAGGCGCCCTGCCACCGGCCTCTCAGATAGGCCGCACCTCAGCTCGCGCTCCGCGGGCCCGAGCCCAGTCAGGAGGGCAGTGAGTCGGCTTCTGGGCCCCGCAGCAGAATCAGTGGGAGCCGTGGCACTGCCGAACGGAGCCCCCAGACGAAAACACTGGACTGTTAGCAGCTAAATCCTGTTGGATAGCAGCGGCGGTTAGCGGAGCTCCGTTACAGTGCGGCCATTTTCAATCCAGGCAAGCTCCGCCCCCAAGAAAATAGTGCTTACAGACTAAAAAAGACGTACTGTGTAACAACCAAAGTAAAAGGGCGAGTCCTCATGGAAGATTACAAATGAAGACAAGGCGGTACTAAGGAGGAACTAACAAGGCTATTAAGGAATCCGATGCCAGCATTTACGAAGGGCAATGACACAAGCCAATGACCAATATGGGCGGAGAGTGGGCGGGGCTTAAATTTCATACTCCAATACAGCATGCCGCAGACCAGTGCATGCCGCTGCCCAGGCTCGACCTCAAAACGAAAGTAAAAAGTGCAAAAGTCTATGAGCCTGAGTTGGTTCTTGGCGGTCTTACCACTGTCCTGCCGTGGCGGCGGTCCCAAGTATCCGTTGATTTGACGACGGCCCGTCCACCGTATTTAGATGCATCAATACAGGAGACTGCCACCGCGTCGGTCTTCTGTGCTAGCAGTACTCCGTTGCCGTCAGGCCGGTGGAATTCTGCTGATTGGTATGTTCTCGTTGTGCTGGCGGTAACCTGGCAGCAGAGTCCTGATGTAGTGGGGCAATGGTGGTGGTGTGGAAACGGGTTAAGTACTACTTATTTACATCTCTATACATGTTGGGTATATGTCAAAATTTACATGTTGGTAATGTGAACTGACCATTGTTCATGCATATAGCATTGCACACCAACAACATACACACACCATTGACTATATACACACACACACACACACACACACACACACCCACCACAGAAGCCTACCTTACATTCCGGTGACAACGGGGTGGCTGGGCGTCGTGGTCAAGTAGCAGTAGCACAGCGAGAACCTGGACAATAGCGTTCAAGAAGGAATCGGTGGTGGGACCCTAAAAAAAGATGAGTTTTCACCTCTTTTTCTTCGTTTCCGCCACCCCCAGCTTGGAGATTTCCTCGCCACAGTTGCCTCGATGGAAAGGCACTTTGTAACCTAGATGGTGGGAATCTCTGCAAGACTCCAGCAGCCTCTGACGTCGTTGATGCGGGAGGTGGTCTTCTCCAATGCCCAGCCAACATCTAAATCGAGCGGGCCGTCCGCCAAGGCGATGGGCAGGAAGACCGCCAAAAAAGTGACAGTGGGACCAATCCCACCAAGCGTAAATCAGGCTCTATATTAAATAGCACATAATGAGTAAAAATCTGTAGTAGGCAATCTTACTTAGACAATATAAGAATATATAATAATGTACTGATTTAAGTTAGCTTAACTGTCGATGGTATATTAACCACAAATAATATACTAGCATTGAAAGGCCTGTTTTCCACGTTGAGCTGTTTTGCACAAGATGTTTTTTTCTCTTTTGCAGCAGATGCTGTAATTTTCCGCAAGCCTTCTGTTAGTGAATAGGCATTTGTTTTGTTTTAGACAACTGATAGTGAGATTCTTGCCAGGGGGAAAGGAGGCAACATGAAAGATGATTCACAGGAAGAACTGTTACAACCGCAAAATGTGGTCAAAATAACTTTTCAGGGAAGTGTGTTTGTGGCTCACTGTGAATATATGAGAAACTGGGGGGTTTACCTACTCCCAAGGGTTTAGTAAAATCCTATTGAATGTTGTGAACTAAGAATGTAATATTTGTTTCCATTTGCAGTACTGTGTGTTTATATTATTGCATGTTCCTAAGGGTAGAGCTGGCTTCTCCTGCATGCATTTTCTGGAGATGCTTCTCTGGGTTTCTTGAAACCATGTCTCTCTTCATTGGAGATTACTTTTGAGCCTATTTTCTGTTTTATTAGATGCCTGTTGATTTATAGCTGAGAATACGTTCCAGCTTGACCCTTTCTTTACTTGAATTGCAAAGGCATTATGCTTATGCATTTAATCTCTCATTAGACTTTTTGTATTGGGTTTCTGTATTGACGCCTTATTATATTCCATTTCAATATAGATTAGGAAAATTACTTTATGGAACACGCTTCTTGCATTATTACTATTTTAACAATTTTCACCAATATTGTATTTTTTTCTTATTGAAATATGGATTATTAGATTATATTAATTGCTGATGCTTAAAAAGGCTAATACTTATTGAATGAATAACGAAAACTTAAGAAATTGAGTAATAAAACCATTTAACTCGCATACGTTCTCTTATTTGAGTGTACTTAAAGTATTGATGTAGAAGATTGCTTCTTTTCACTTCTCCTTGTTGACAAGCAAAGGTCCATACGACCAGTGGATGGGGTTATTTAATGACTATACTTGGCCACATCTTGAGAATAAGAAGGAACATTATTTTCCTTTATGTTCCACTCTGTTTTTACCCATAAACAAGTACCACTACAATAATAAACAAGTGAGATGGAGGTCCTTAGTTAATCTTAAAACATTCATATTTTCACCAGTCTACATCAGCCAAAATCCTTTCATCATAATATGCCTTTCACGGCAAACTAGGAAAAAGAACTCTGGCAACGAGCTCCCTTGAGGGGCTGGCTGGGTATTGCAGCGCACACCCAACGAGGAGCTGCTCGATGATGAAGCAGCCACCAATTTCAGTGGGTGAAGGCTCTTGCTCCAAAATATATTTCCTCCGACCTTCACTCCTTCTGGGTACTTGAGTGGTGTTTACCTGGTGTAATAATAGGAACAGTGTACTCGCTATTTCATGATATACCCGGGAGTGTGTATGCTTGACCTTCATCACTCCTCGTCCCTCTAATAGTTGTTAATCAGCCTCGCACAGCAAGGGATTACAACAGGGCCTGATCTTCAAACAAACCCTGTTCCCAATTCTTGTTTGCATACAAGGACTTCAGCCGTGCGCAGTAAATGTTACCAAGACGCCCTGGACTTTTTGGCCTCCTACCCTTGTTTGAACGGCATAATATTATTGTACTGCGCTTAATTCACTGTCTGCCAGATTTCATGCAGCTTCATCAAACAGTACCAAAGTTATTAGTGAACAAACCTTTTATTTCCCCCATCCCCAAATGACTCCTTACCCTCTCCCTATATCCCCCTGATGGATCGGCTCCAAACCTAATAAACCAGACAAAGCTAAATCTGACAAATGTGCAGATTTAACAAACCATGTCAATTGTTTTATTAAATATTCCCATGGGCACCCCACTTGTGTAACAGTGGTTGTGCATTAGTGGCGTCAGCCATTTCACACAATTTCCTCTGAGAAGATGCAATTCAATATATGGTGCTCTGCCTTCCGGCCGCACACTTGGAATCACACTTACAGAGTAAGCCCCTTTGCCTGCATCTCTATCTTCTGAAGAACTTTTATCCTGGCTGAGGTATCCGAGTTCACATCAAGGGATTATAGGGAGCCTACTGCGCCTCAATGCAAAGAGTTTGCTTAATCTCTGCCTGCAAGATTTTATCCCTCAAGTTCCAAGTTGTCATCACTGTGCTCCTGTGTTGTATTGACCTTGCAGGTTGTAGGTTAGAGTCAAGATGCGTACTCCACCCTCCATAATTTTTGCATTACTGTGTTCACCTCTGTTATCAGCGACTCAGATGTAACCTTCGAATGCCCTCCCGGCATCCTTTATTTATGTTTGTTTTTCTTTCCCCCCTATAAACCACTGAGAGCTGTGGTAGTTTATTCAAATACTTAAAACCTGACAATTAAACAATTCTATTAAAATAAGGTTAGGCCCCCCCGGTTCAGCTTGAAGAGGTTGGCTTGACATTATAGAGCTATTTCGGTAAGGCTGTCAGGCGCAACTTAAAATGACTATTAGCAGAAACATATTGCTTTCTTTTCTTGGTGTAATGCCTTGAAGCCAGTAAAAGGGTAATGAAACCTGAGCAGTAGTTCATGTGTTTGTCCTATTTACTAGGCACAAGTACTTTGTAAGAGGTGCAGAAAACACATCTCAAGTTTTTTTGTTTGAATATCCTTTTTGGTATTTTAGACATCCATGTAAAACAGCAGCAACGAATACAGAGATCACACTGGCATCGAAAATATTTTATACACATCTGAGCAACAGCCAGTATCATAGCAATACTCCAAAGTATACAGTTATTCAGCAGTAGAGGTATTCCCAATATCTAGACTAGGTGGCTTAGTAGGATACTATCCATCGTCCTCAAACATCTGCAACAACTAGGGGCACTTTCCCATGTCCTCTGTTAATTTCTGCTCAGTTTGAACCATTGCTATTCTCCATTCCTCTGTTACTGGGCACTCGTACATCTTTCCACCACTTATCAAGGGCAGGGACAGCTAACTGTATCCAGTGTGCCTTAATATGCTGTTTTGCCGAAACTGGGCATAACGGTAAAAGCATGATTGCCACAAATATGCACAGCTCTACAAGTATGTACCTCATTGTTTTCTTTTTGGATTATCTTGGAGACCTGGGCTACAATGACGAAGAAACATTGTATTATACACTCCACAATTTTTCTGAGCTTTTCCACCACTGTCTCCCTGGATAGGACAAACTCCGGGCTGTCCTAAACCAGGTATTCAAAGTCTGCTTCTGGATGGCCACATCTAGGGCAGTTCCATGATCTATACAGGTATTGTTTTACATCGAAATGTAGGTACATAATACAAAATTTCCATTCAGTATGTTTTAATCTACTAATACTTGTTCAGTCTCTAGTGTAGTTAAAATTGCTGTATCAGGAGGTCCCCAGCTCTTCATCTCACAAACCCTGTATAAAGATGTTTTATTTGTTCTTCTCTCAGTCTTTGTGTAATATGTTAATGTTTCTAAGTAAGTATGCCTTTTATGTGTGGGTATCTATCTATTTACGTATTTTCCACCCATTGGGAAGGAAAAAACAAAAAAACCTTTACAACTGTGCCCCTACCTCTACGCTGACTCATCCAAAGTCTCTGATACTACTATGGACTCCCAAAGAACTCTTTTCAAACTCTTCCCTCTTTTATCTCTACTTTATCCTATTCATCCAACAGGCGCACATGTCCACTACACCCAATAACAATCTACATTTTGCTTCTAATAATTCACCAAAACCAATCTATCCTTTCAAAGCTATACACTTTAGGCATGAAATCTAAATGAGCACTTCTAAACACAAGCTCCACCACTACTCCCCAAGAAGAAATCCTCTTCTCCCCCCCCCCCTCTTTTTTTTTATTTTAACTAATCAACTAACTAAAAAAGAACTCTAACTTTGAGTTCCGAAGTAGTGTGCTACTCGCCGAAAATCACTTCAACATCTTGTCAGTGGTAGTAAATGCCATACAAATACAATTTACAATAAGGTAAAGAAAAGTATTTTCCACCATCTTGCAGTTGGATTATTTAGGCCCACAGTAAAACTGGAGGTCTTCCTCAGAAGCCACTCCACCTATTTAACCGCTCAGCAGGTTAATATGCTTGATGGAGAACCCATGATGTTGTAAATAGCCGTTTATTTGCTAGTATGCCATTAAGGTAGATAAAAGGGTTAATGATTTTTATTGCGTAGATCCCTGAATAATCTGCAGGTCAGACCTTTCAACCCTGATAAAATAGGTTAGCAGGTTATACACCCACTGAAAACAGCATCATGAAACTTACGAAGGCAGATGTGCGAGCCTTTGTAAGTTTTAAATAGAATGTGCATCACTGACCTGGGTATCAATTAACACTAGTTCAGCGGCAAAAAAGTTGTTTTATCTCCAGTATAAATAGACAATTTTGTTATGTTGTGTACCTTACATACAGATCTTGAGATTTAAAATGCTTTATCTGCTTTATTTCTGGATCTGCTTTGAAGTGGCAAGCATAGTATCTAATTGTTTCTCCTGAGGACCTTCTGAGCATAATGCAAGGTGAGGCAGCATCCAGCTGGGTTGCATTTGACTGTCTGCACCTGTCCCCACTTAGGACACATCTCTGACACGACAAATCCAATAGGTACTTGGAGCATGGTGTGCTGGTGGTGGAAAATGAGCCTCTAACCACCTACACTCTTGAAGCACTGGATGGCACAAGAAAACTGGAATGTATGTGGACGATACTTCATGCATGCCCAGGTGCACAGGTGTCAGTACACTGCACCAAAGCACAGTCTAGATAATTCACTGGAATTGGTCTTGGACCATGCCCGGTATAGGAATAGTTAGCAGGTCTTGAACCCATTGATCTCATCTCTATTCCAGCACTGTCCTCTTTGAAGCAGGAATGAGGAAACATATATATTTCAGCCCACTAGAGTTAACATGGTGAATGGTATATTAAATGCATCTGGAGCTTTCAAGTCGTAGAAGAACTTGTGTAAACCAGTTTGACTTTCTGTGGGCACAGGCCAAAAAACGCAGCAGAACCATAGTCTGCCAAATCGAGGAGAAGTATTGAAAGTGGCCTGAATTTAATGGTGTTTCTTGGTCCCCATTATAGGTCCTCCCAAGTGCCTCTCCAATTTCATGTTTTTCCCCATGTTTGTGAAAAATTGTATGGGTGGCACCATCTTCTCTTTTCCTCCACACCATCACGATACCTGAATAAGTGTGAGCTTGTTAAAAATCCCCCAGTTTCCTGAATTTGGTGTTACAAAGGTGTAACGAGCATTGCCTCACCATATCCAACTATGTTCACTCATACCATACATATACATGCTCCCTTAATTCTTAAACCGTTGACTCCTTTTCTAGCCCCCAACACCTTGAGCAACCTTCAAATTCTGGTTATTATACCACATGAGGGCCTTTTCTCCGAACTTCAGACATTTCCACTTCGAAGGCTTATAAAAAGAAAGTTCAGATGGCCTGCTGCAACTCCAGTTACCTTAATGCACAGAGGATGGCTACATCTGCAATTTGACTGAAGCTTTAACATATATATTCACTATTGTTGTAATGAACCTTGCTGCTTTACCGTACCTTCTACCGCTTCTGTTCCTGTCTCCACTCAAAGCCACATTCTGGAGTGTGGCAATAACCTTCTCTGGTGGCTCTCGACCCACCCACAGTCTGGACACCATAAGACTTGATTTGAAGTAGTTTGAAAATGAACAAAATAAACAATCTTTGGCCGCCTGTGCACTTGGGATCTCAAACCTGTTCACGTCGCTAAATCATGCTGCAGTTAGTAGGTTTTTATTGTTTTCAGTAATTTAAAACCATAACTATTTACCAATCAATGTAAAAACAGTATAAAATTTCATATCGCTATTTTATATCCGCATACATCATAAAATAGCCCATTTAATAATATAAACGATTAATGTAAGACTAATAAATGCCTGCATTATTTTCTCTCATCAATATACTGGTATATTGATGGTATATCGATATATCCCTTACCACCTAATTGTAGCCATATAAAGTGCAAATGGTAAGGTCTTGCGGTAGCCAACCTCTATTCCCCAACATATACATAAAGTGCATTGATTACTAAGTACCTGATCAACGTTCAACATCAATTAGAGCCAACTGAGTAACTAGCAGTATGCATTAAAAATTAAAAATTAATAATATTCTTAAATTAACCATAAAAGTAAGAAAATTCCAACTTTATCCAGGAATAGCACACTTTTTTTAATGTATTTTTATTTTTATGCAGAAAACCAATTTAAAAAAAACAACTAGTCATGCACAACAGGCGCCGATGTCAGCAAATACATTGAACAGGTAAACAGAATATTTTGTATAATACGCAGTACTGCCACTCGGGCACAGAAGAACCCAAAAAAAAAAACACCTAGAGACGGGCCTGAACCAGGAATAGCACTCTTGTTAATGAACTTGCAGCTATTCTTCAAATACTTCACAATCCTAGATGTTAACTGTACATTGTCCCCACTAAAGTATATTTATTGCTAAAAACCTGATCAACCGACAGCGACAATTAGAGCCAGCTTGGTAAAGTGCAATGTGCATTAAGTAATAATATTATTCTTAAAATACCGGTAAATACTAGATATTGCATCTTTATCCAGGAACAACACTCTTATTAATGATCTTGTAAGCATCCCTTATAAACTTCAAAAACATAGATGTAGAGGGGGCGTGGTCTGGCCACGCAGGAAGATGGCCGCCTGAAGAGTGAGTTCCGTCGCGGGATGGGCCCCTAACGGGATTAATTCACCTACCTGCGTCCGCAGGGCTTCTTCTTCCTGCCCAGCCACAGTCGGAAAGCATGTGGGCGGATTTGGTTGAGTTTCCCGGTAGCTGGCGGTGGCGGCTCTCCGACATTGAGCGTTGGTGAGGTGCTCGCACGGCTCCGTTCTGCCCCGCGCTTCTCGCCTGACGTGTCTCGCTAGGCCGCACCTCCTCTCCCTCACAAAGCCGCGCCCTTCATGCTGACAGGAGCTACACACATTACCCTTGCCTGGACCCCGCGGCGCCTTAATCTAATGAATTCTAATCTCAAGCCGAGCCGCAGGGGAAGCCGCACCTTCTGTCGCTGAGTGAACGGCATCTGAGGCCGCGCCCTTTTCCCTTACAGGGCCGCCCCTCCTCTACTCTGTCACAAACGCGCCTCCTCCTGCAATTAAGGAGGCTTTTCTTCTGCTCATTGAGAATGCGCTTTCTATCATTGCTATGACAGCTTATTTGTGATTTGTTGAGGTTATGTTTCTTATTTCAACCAAGACTGAGCCTTTCTTATAACACAATAGTGACCTCCTGGGGAATTGAAAGCAGCACATCGCTTTCTTTTATTATTAAGGCGAGTCTTTCAACATCCCCCAGCATATGCCAGCCTTGAACTTGTCTCCCTCCTTTTAACCTCCTGTACTTTTCCAATGTATTTATACATGCCATTACACTAAGTTTATGATCCTAGGAGGAGACAAGCAACGATTATTTTCCCAACGGAGTTGTCTCTACCAAACAGTCTATAAGTTGAGCCCAGGCTATTAATGTAAAAGTCGTATTATTAATCTCTGCATATATTGACTAAATAGTTACTAGCTGTACTATTTTTGCAAGTATCTTTTCCATTTATTCAGTTGTCTTTTACAAAAAGTTAACATATCCGCAACAAGCTTTAATACTTCAGTTATCTATCATCTAGTACGCTCATCTCACCACATTGACGTCACTCAAGTTTACCAACCTCATCTCCGGAACTTCAAATCGACTACATATAATTCTTTTATACCACGGAACGACGTCTCTACGCTACTTCAGAGTTTCCATCAAACGTAACACTCGAATGTTTACTAATAAACACGGAAGCAAGACCCCTAAACAACTTCTCTTCGCAGAAGTTCTCAAACAGTCCAACACCATGCCAACAAAGGGAACTGCATCCTCTCTACCCAACTTGCCTCAGACTTCAACCCCTACTACTGAACATGCACCAGCGGAAACTATGCAACGTATACTACATGAAATTTCTGGGGTCAGTCGCCGACTAGAAGGTATCGATGCCACAATCGCATCTTTGGCTGAAGAGACCAAGTCAATTAGAGCGGACATTGCAGGCTTCCATGCCAGAATTGAGGGTCTTGACTCCAGAATCCTGATAATGGAAAATCGCCTTGACTCATTTCAAAACAAAGACCAAGATCTTCTATTCCTCCATAGTAAAATCGTCGATTTAGAAGACCACAGTAGAAGAGACCACATCCGCTTCTTTGGGTTTCCGGAACATATCGAGGGCCAAAATACCAGCGCATTTCTTTGTGGTATCCTTCCAAACTTGTCTGGTATTTCTTTCACTCCACCTCTAGAAATCCAACGAGCTCACAGAATTGGTCCCCCACGTAAAGACCCTGCAGCGCGTCCAAGACCGATTATTGCCTGTTTCCTTCGTCCTGAGCAAACAAGACCATTATTGGCTGCAGCTCGCTCACAAGGCTCCTTTTCCTTCGAGGGTCATCTCATCCACATGGCAGCTGATTTTTCTAAGGAAACAAATGAGCGACGGAAAACATTTCTCTCCATGCGACCCCAATTGCGACAATTAGACATCAAATATGGTCTGTTAGAGCCTGCGCGCTTTCGTATCACCAGAAACGGAGATTCTAAAGATTTCTATGATCCGGAGCATCTACAGAAATTCCTAGACTGTATCAAACTTCAAGACATGGAAGTACAACCTTCGCAACATGATCAATCTCAATCATCCTCTGCCTTCTCCCCGCAATTGCTGGATCACAGACGACGAAACTTTAGTAACTCCAGGCATCGTGGTAGGGACTTGGAAAGACCCAACCGCTCCCAAGAAGACAAAAACTCAGCTCTGCAATCTATTTCTACTTTTACACAAGAGCCGCATAGAGACAAATCTAGGTCCCCTCATAAAACTCACTCAGATGCGGACTGAATAACTTCCTGTTACTCAATTTACTATTCCTATATTTAGCTGTAGTTAATAGAAGACCTCCTATTTATTTGTGGTCTTCCTTCATTAACACCAGGACTAATTTCTTTGCTCATGATTGTTATGATATTTAAACACTGTTAGATGAATTATAGTCAGTTCTATTACTCTACTTTCTATTCATCCAATTCTATATTTATAATGTTTTCCTCCCTCATAATGGTTGTTTACTATTTCCAACATGTTATAGTGCATTTTATTACCTTCAACCACAGTATGCTACCTTAACCTATATTATTCTATTTAAAACCTCTGATGTTAGTTCCTAGTATGTTTCACACCACTTTTAGGCTCTTTTCTTTATTAGTACCCATATTACGAATAATCTACATTCCATTATAGGCTAATGATATTTGTACCTTCTTTCATTCTGCCATTATATATTGTATTCTTCTTTATATTTTTACTGTTTTAGCCTAATAAGCCTTTCTTTTGTTACTATACATATCATAAGCTATAGTATGTTACTATAGGCCATACTCTGCCATGTTTAGTCTGATATTTAATTATTCGTTTCTATATTTATAATGTTTCACATATGATTTAATACCATTTCATGTCTATTTATATACATAGTGTATACTCTTTTAGATTGGTATATGTAAATTTTATTGCTATCTTTCTCTCCTTACTATGACCTATTCTATGTTTCCTAAATTTGTATTTTGTTCTTACTCAACCTTATGATATCTTCTATTGTATTTATGAACCTCTACTAATATGCTATCATGGGCCTTTTTACCTTATACCATCACCCGCCCTACTAATTCCTCCTTTTCTCCACCGGGGCCCTCCCCCGCGACGGTGCTCTAGTGAGCCCAGGCCCACGGTTGACAGTTTAGGACCCCCAACTTTGTATTTAACTATACTCTCTCTTTTCATTTTACTCTTATACTGTATCCTAAATCCTCTTTTCCTCTTCTCCTTATATTCCCAATAAACAAATAACATCTCATCACTTACACTATACTATCTATCTCATTTTCTTCATCCGTGATTGTTTTTATTTACCCACATACTTATGTTTTTGTGCTGAGCCAGGGTACCTCTTTTGTATCTCTTCTTCCTCTTTATATTTTTTTAATTTTCTTTTCTTCTCACCTAGATAAGGACATTCAATATTGTTTTATTAATTTTCTCCTGTTAGTATTGATACTAATTTAACATGACAAACACACACCCTTTATGTACAATCACATGGAATGTTCATGGTCTTACCCATTACATTAAACGGAAGAAAGTGCTTTCCTATCTTCAGTCCAAACATGTGGACGTGGCCTTGCTACGAGAAACTCATTTAGACACACTAGAATCTGAAAAACTATGCAGAGATTGGGTGGGAAAGATCATTCACAGTAGTATTCAAAAGGGTGAATCCACAGATGCTGGCCCTATTCGCAAATGTGGAGTTGCAATTCATCTTCGCAAATCACTTCTAGTCACTGTCTCAAAAACATGGTCAGATACTGATCATGGACGTTATGTATTTGCAAAATAGCGAATTGGGGACATACATTTGCGTAGGATTCGTCTATGCTCCGACAGGTACCAAAAAGTCGTTCTTTCTTCAGTTGTCCCGCCTATTAACAGAAATAAATGCATCACAATACCTAATTGGCGAAGATTGCAATCTGACGCAAGATCCCATTCTAGATAAAACCGGTCCATTAGACAGGGGAAATGCTGCAGATAGAGCCCTATTAGGTGACATAATATCGGATAACGGATTAGTTGACCATTGGCGTCTTAGTCATCCAACAGATACAGAATACACCTTCTTTTCTTCCACCCATGGCACATTCTCTCGTTTAGACTATTTTCTGACATCACAGAAGGTAGTTCAGTTGATCACGGAATCCCGCATCTTGGAAACGGCATTGTCTGATCACTACCCTGTCCTTTTATCCCTTGAATTGGGACTTTCTAGACCAGGGCGTAAACCCTGGCGCATGAGCATCCAACGTCATAGAACTCCAAAAGGTAAATCTCAATTACAATCACATCTTCAAGAATATCTTTCCACTAATCAGGGCTCTGTAACCTCCAGCAGGACTATTTGGGCTGCAGCTAAAGCCACTCTCAGGGGTCAATTAATGCGCGATGCAGCACTTGTTAATAAACAAAACGCTATGCGACAAACAGAACTCGAACGTGATATTCAACATTACTCTCACTTGTACACACTTACCCCAACATTGCAGAATCGTAAATCACTTGAACAAGCTCGCATGGCACTAAATAGTCATTTACATCCAAAGCAGAATATGCCTTACAGAATATGAAAGGGTGACATTATGAACAGGGAGAAAAGGCGGGGAGATTATTAGCTGCACTATTACGTCAGAGAGAGGCAGCTATGGCTATCCCGGCCATTCGAACGACACAGGGAGATCTGCTTACGAAACCTCAAGCCATTGTTAATGAATTTGCCTCCTTTTACCAATCTCTTTATACTCCAGGTAACCATATAGACTTGGATAAGATGTCTACTTTTCTTACAAAGGTGGACCTTCCTCATCTTTCTGATGATGTTAGAGCCCTACTTGAAGGCGAAATCACCAAAGATGAGATTTCCCGTGCTATTACTGCTCTGCCTTATTATAAAGCTCCTGGGGAAGATGGATTCCCAGCCGAATTCGATCGCTGGGCAGGTCACAATGCGATCGATACTTTACATGCTGCATTCCAAGAAGCGGATAGTGTATCTTCATTAGGACCTCTCTCCAATAAAGCTATTATCGCTGTCTTACGTAAACCTGGTAAGGATCCCCTGTTATGTAGTAGTTATCGCCCCATTTCATTATTGAATTCCGATATAAAAATTTTGGCTGGCATGCCGTCTCCGTAAAATTTTACCTTCCTTGATACACCACACTCAAGTTGGTTTTGTCCCGGGGCGTTCCTCTCGGAATCATCTTCGCACATTAGCCCATACATTGTGGTCGGCTAAACACCTTTCAGATGATGCACTAGCCCTTTCGCTTGACGCAGAAAAAGCGTTTGATCGCATCGAGTGGGACTATCTTTTCACGATAATGGAACGATTTGTATTTGGTAATCAATTTATAGCGAAGGTACGCTTTATTATACGACAATCCTTCTGCTGTGGTGGATTTCTATCTGACACATTCCCGATTCGGAGAGGGACGTGCCAAGGTTGCCCTTTATCTCCCCTCCTTTTCCTCTTAGCTATGGAGCCATTCGCTGCTACCATTCGCCAGTCTGATGAAATCGCAGGTATTCCCCTCCCAATTGGACACTCTAAAATTTACCTATACGCTGATGATATTCTACTTACTCTTACACACCTCCCCTGATCTCTTCCATCTCTTCTTCAAATTATCAATGATTTTTCTTTTTCGGGTTACAAGATTAATTGGGACAAGAGTGAGGCATTGCCCATTTCTAATGGAACTACAAAAGCAGCAATACACTGATTCCCTTTTCACTGGCAACCCTCGCGTCTTAAGTATCTGGGCATTCTAGTCAATAAAGGTTTAGAAGATATGGTTACAGATAATATAACTCCTCTGATCTCTCAAATGCAACGTGATGTTGACAAATGGAAGGCTTTGGGGCTTTCTCTCTGGGGCAGAGTTCAAGCTATTAGAATGGTCACTCTACCGCGATTTATCTACATCTTGGGCATGCTTCCCCTCCAGATCCCCTTATCCATACTCCGTTCAATAGATTCCAAGATTAAAACTTTTATTTGGGGTTCGACTAAACCTCGTCTTGCTGTGACAAAGCTGAAGGATCACCAATTATACGGATGAATTAGCCTCCCATCCATTGAACACTATTCCCTCGCATTACACATCTCTCAACTTTCTTATTTGTTACCAGGAATCAAAGATGCTCCACAATGGGTTCATATAGAACGCTATCTTCTATCCACAGACTCTGGTTTCTCTCTTTTGTACGGTAGTGGTACTAGTTGTTCTGACTCTAAAAACCCAATTTTATCCGCTATGCATAAATCCTGGCAAAGAGGGCATCGTTTATTAGGTTCCAACCCGCGTATTCATAGCAAGGCTCCCCTCTGGAATAACTCAGGTATTCGTATTAATGGTCGTACTTTGTCTTGGCCTGAGTGGCAAGCAGCAGGCATTTACTGCCCGGATCAACTTCTTCATAATGGTGACTTCAAATCATTCTCACAACTAAGTGAGGAATTTAATCTTCCTACACAACATTCTTCCAAATACCTTCAGCTCCAACAGAGTTTAAAGAAACATTTAGGACCACCCTCTTGGTCATTTCATACTTATCCAATATTATCATATTTAACTACATGGGGGAAACTTAAAGGAGTGACTTCTGGTCTTTATAAAACCTTTACATCTCATATTTTTTCTCAGCCTCTCTCTCATAATCTTCAATGTAAATGGCAGTCCTGTTTATCAACCTCTTATACAGACACTGAATGGGAACCGCTTTTGGAGAATCTACATAAAGGAGCTCGTGAAGCAAGGCTCAAATTCTGTCTATTTAAATACTTCATGATTGGCACTGGTCGCCAGTCAAATTACATAAAGCTGGTTTACTCTCCCATACTACTTGTTGGAGATGCTCCAATTCTGGTTGCGACATAACTCATATCTGCAAATGTCCAAGTATACAATCTTTTTGGAATTATGTTGGTACAACTTTGCATTCCATAATGCCCTTACATCTGCCTCTCACGTCAGCCACTATTCTCTTACATGATTTAAGCCATTCCCCAAAGCTCTCTAAACCACAACTTCGTCTTTTCCATACTGCATTGGCCACAACTAAAATATGTATTTTACGTCCTTGGAAATCATCCTCACCACCCTCACGGGAAGAATGGTTGGTAGCTATGATACAAATGGCTTCACATGAACGAATAATTTATAACCTTCAGGATCAAGCTGATATATTTCTTCAGACATGGTCACCCTTCCTTAAAACAAAAGCTGTTGATCCTTCCAACTCTTCCGCTCCCCCCAATACATCTAACCAAGGAGACTAATTCATTATCCTATATCCTTGTTTACTCTGTTTTATAATTTGTTTTGCCTCTCCTATGCTTCCCATATCCTTTTCTTTTCTTATTACCTCCTTTCCCTACCTATTCTTTCTCCCCCATTTCTCTGTACCCTGGCTCATTCCCTTTGCATTACTCCTATCTTATATTCTCTTTTTCTCATATATACATTATTACCTTCTTCTCTCCCCAGTCTACTTTGTTTTAATCTTTGCAAGGTGAGTACTTCCTTATGATAACACTCTTTTATATGATTATTTTACCGTTTTTCTATATATTCATTTGACTTGCATCTATTTTTGTGCTATTTTTATCTATTGAATTTCTAATATATACTATATTTATTTCTTATTTATGTCATCTACATATTTATTAATTCTTCCTCTTCCTTCTTTCCTCCCCTTTGGCTTGCTATTTTCCCTTTTACTCTTTACAAATTTGCGCTCTATCTATTTATCTATTAAATTATCTAATTATTTATTCGTAATATATTTATTTATGTCATATTTATATGCTCTATTTAAATAACAAACGTCACGCATTTACTGTTACTTTTTATCTCTCCAGAGTTTGTTGCTTATTTATTACCAATTTTCACTGTTTAATTATTCTTATGCTCATGGCATATTCTCATTGTAAAACTCAATAAAAAATGTCAACAAAAAAAAACCCATAGATGTAAACTGTACATTTTTATCGCTGTTTTACAATGCTTTATTCTTTAATGGAGAAATACTGGTTTTAGGAAGTGGCGACTTAAGTCCTTCAAGCACACTACATGTAACTACGATTCTTGCTTATAGTCACACAGTCTGCAATTAACAGCAGACCTTTTGAGACGCCCATATTCATATGCTTTCAAAGGTATTATTCTGCATCTCAGCCTCATTAGGTTTTTTTTTTCTGGTCTAAGCTCATATGGCTGGCTAAATACACCCATTCACCGTTTTTAAAGTAAGAATTAAATTTAATGATTGTCCAGGGTCCGTACTTTTACATATGTAAATATCTCTTATAGATTCTACTTGCTCACAATTGCTATGTCCTGAAGATGATCTCAAACAGCTGAGATCGAAACGCCGTCGACCCCCCCTACAACAAGAACTCCGTACACTTTGTATAATTTATTCATGAGGAGTTCTCCTATATGTTGTCAATGCGATGTATATAATTTTTTTAAGTCACCCTCACTTATCACATCACACTTGTCACTTTCTTATGTGAGCTTTTGAACTATAACTTTTTTGCATATTTTCATTAATTAAAAACCGTTAAACTAGACCCGTTTGGCCCTGGTCACACCATTTATTGTTCCCTGAGATATTCATTATCTGTCTAGACTTTAATGCACTGTGTCTCAATTTGACGCTGACTCTCTTTGCTTTGGACCAATTATTGGCCACGTAAGAACCATTGTTTATCCTAAAACATGGCTAAATATGAGGCCTTCCCAATGGATTGATGAAAGGCTGCACTCGGATCCGAATATGCCTTCAGGGCCAGTCGCCTTCGACAGATTTAACGTTTGCATTTTTTACGAGATTTTTGGCACACAGTATTGGCAGCAGGTTTAAGTCCAGTACATCCCGGAAACCCAAAAAGTCCATTGAGTCTTTCACATAGGACTCCCATTGGAACTTTTGGTCCTGCATGTTTAGCCATATCAATCCCCTAAAAGATCCAGTCGGGGCATCCTTGAGCTTGGCATAGTAGTTTAGGAACGTTGCTTTTGCCAAGATCGATTGCCTGCATAATCCAAATTCAGGTCAGATTTGGGATGATGGAGTGTCTTCAGGTAACTGAAATAGTCCTCTGTAGCATCAGCATTGAGCTTTGTCCAACCAAGTACCTAGGCTGTGCTTAGTGCGAGCCATGCTGATTAAAATGTATACCCAGATACTTCATATTTGTACTTGCTCTAGTTTCACCTAATCCATATGGAATTTGACTTTGTTGGTAATTTTGTTTCCGCAGACCTTTTTATTTTTGATTTTGTGCAATTAATTAAGATTTTATTTTCATTACAATAAATTGTCAGAGCGTCCAGGGATCGTTGTAAACCAACTGACGTGGTCCAATATAATAGTGTCATCAGCATACTTGTGAACACTGGAAATGGATGCCTGCGAAATTAGGCGGAATTGATGTCGTAATAGTCTTCTCTAACCCAGATACTTCTCCAATCACTTGTTAACTGTATGCTTACTCGTGATCCAAAACAGTTTTCTACCTTTTGATTTGGCTTGCCATTGACAGATACCTTATACGCCACATCTCTGCCTACTACATACGCAGAGATTCAATATAGTGTTGTCCTGCCAGATTATTAAGCGTGCACTTACCCACCCACTCCTGTATTTCATGTAACAATTAGATAAGTGAAAGAAAGCTACATTTTCAAAATGAAACTTGAAATAAGTTGGAAATAAAACCTGCACTGAGTGCACTGCTTAGTCTTTTCTGGTGCTGATGGGTGAGCACCATTTACCGGAGGCAGCCGAACACCCTTGCAGTTTGAGTGATGGATCATATGGTGTTCTATGAGCTGCCCTTTTGAAACTGGGGCCTGCTTTGTATAACAATGATCCAGACACCATAAAGAAAGGTCCAGTCACTGCAAGAGCATTCTCTATTAGTACATACTTTATTGGAGGGGGTCACATTGCTTAGACGGATGTAATACCTACAGGTGCGTGGATATGAATTAAGGTATGCATTTTTAGAGAGCATTTCGCTTCCCTGGCAGATGCTGATGTATTTAGTGCGTTCTAATTGTGTGAGTTCTTGCTCTGATTCTCCTCCTTGCTTGACAGCATGTTTGCAACAGGTTGGCACGGTAAAGGCTAAACCCTTAAAAGGTGTTTCCTTTTGAGCATCGTTTTAGGTTGTTCTGCCTATTCCGTGAGCGTCTACGTTGTCCTATAACTGTAATGCATAGTAATAATTGTAATGTTTTTAGAAACCTTGTCGCTTCCCCTAATGGGACAAGAATTGGCCCCGATTGTGTATTTTATTCTGCACTGTAAGTGCGCAGTGTAGCTTTGTGCATAATTACTTGAATATGCCTAGCAGCACGCATTTAAGAAGCTATTTTGTTTCCACTGCATTGCACACTGACCTGGGGGACACAGCGCAGGAGACAGCCGTGCGCTCTGTCTGCGTTTCTTTTTCCGTCTGCATAAACTCACTAGGGCTTGTATGGAGGATGGATGACGAGAAGGATTTGTTCTAGTATTTCCTGACCACGGATTTGCCCTTTGTGCACGTCATGTGGATAATGAATGTAGTTTTACACTCGTAAAAACTTAATATAGGCAAGTGATTGTGGCACTCCGTTTGCTGGTTTTGCTGCATTTTTCTCTTTACCCGGTCACTGAGGAGCCCATCCTGTGAGTCTGAAGGACCTGTCTCCGCCTCTGTAGAAGGCTTACGCCACGCCGAGGGAATGTCATTATTACTTTAGTATGCGCATCACCATAACATCTGTGCTGCTATCTCTGGTCCCTGGATACCCCGAAGCAGCCCTTTGAATCCCCGCTACTGCTCTACTGTTGGACATATAGCAGGGAGAGAAGTTTCCCCTGATCTCTAACAACAAAGTTGTGATCAGTTCAATTCTTTTCTTTGATTTTCTTGGTACCAGACCCGGAAGTGCACTCCATCATTGATTTTCATTTGGTGAACTCTTGTGAACACCATTGTTCGGAATCTAATGAACTGTACACTAGGATGCTTTCACCTGAATGGATAGGCGCAATCCTCCATCTTGTGGAGCCTATGCTTCTCCTTTGGTGTGGTTGTTCATCTGAGTCATTAACCCTTTTCCTTTATGCTTTTGGCATCTTTGCTTGCAAGCTGTGGATGATGTTCTGCATAGCATTATGACATTGTGAAGTTTCTTTTAGTCACATTGAAGGGTTGCACTATGCAGATGCCAATGTAAGCATCTTACAGTTATCTTTTTCCACGCCGTCTATTTACTCAGATCCCTTTTCTATTAATGCTTTGCAGTCTAAGTCACCCTTTATCCTTTTGGGTGAGAGATACAGTGACTTGGCTGGAGTATTTTCATACTCCTATTCAGGTGTGCATCAGCTCTGACTCTGTTTAATTTCATTTTTAGGTCGAGCCTGGGCAGTGCATGCGATGATCTGTGAAGCGCCCTGTATAAGAGTATGAACTTGAAGCCCCGCCCACTCTCTGCCCATATTTGTTATTAGCTTGTGTAATTGTCCTTCCTAAATGCTGGCTTCTGATTCGTTAATAGGCTTGTTAGTCCCTCCTTAGTGCCGCCTTGTCTTCATTTGCAACCTCCCATGAGGGCTGGCCCTTTTACTTCTGTTACATGGTATGTCTTATTTAGTCTGTAAGCACTATTTTCTTTAATGAACTTCTCCTACTGCAGGCACGACATGCTTTCCTGCAACATTCAGCGCACAATGCACGCCTTGACTTTCTAAGCAACCCAGAACAATGGCGGCTGCTTCTTTAAAATGCAATAGGTCTCACATTTTTAAGAGTTTGAGGTTGTAAATGACAATGCCTTTTCTTTATGTGTTAATTATCAAAACAGATAAATAAAATGCATTGTCATTTACAATGCCAATAGCTTAAACTCTAATGCGAGACGTATTGCATTGCAAATTCTTGTTTCGTCTGATGGCCGGATACTTGTCTGGGAAGACCGCATAATAGAAAAACTCATATTCTGCTCACCAACAGGTGTCACCTGCAGTGCCATAGGCAGTGGTTGTCTCTCTGAAATACATGAAATGCTACTTGTTCATGCTGCCTTTTTTTTTTTTTTTTATACATTTTATTGGCATTTATGATAATAACTCTTTTCCATACAAGCATATTATACCAAATACAATAGTCTTATGTTCAGACGATCAGGATATACAATCATTTACCACAGATTATTAGCATTACTCTGTTTGATATTCAACCATTATTCACAAATCACAGATGTCATTATCATTCCTACAACCATTGGTAACAGTAACTCTTCCCCCCCCCCCTTCATGCTGCCTTTTTATGGTTCAAGTACTTATCTGGTAGTAGAAAACTACAGAAGCCCACATTTTGTCTGGTAGATTCAAGACTAAATGTAATTTTAGGTACTTAGTTTGAGCGGCTCTGATATCACTGGATACATAGCATGTTTTTTGCAAGACATGTTAGTCTTACGATGCTGATTTGCCACATGATACTTTGACATAAACTGTAGTTTGCACACAGAACCCCCCCACACACACTTTCTTGTGAAAAGTAGCGGTGTGAAGTTTTTTTTACGCACACAAATTCTTGCATAGATCGCTTAATATAGCAATACAGCCCAAAAACAAGGATTTTCTTTTTCCTTTGTGCATGTTTATTTCCACAGCTGCAGGCCTAGCCTCACATCAAGTGGCTAAACAGTCATTGCAGTAGGCTACCCTAATTTTTCAAGTAACTGGAATGTGTGGGTATTGCTGTAGTATTGCCTGTGTACAAGTTGTTCCAGTGCATCTTTCCTGGCCTGGTCCCAAAGATGCAGAACTTCAGGGCAGGCTTTTCAGTGTTATTAAAACAATAAAGCTCCTGATCTAAGAGATGCTCCATTTCCTGTGTGTTTTTTGTAGCTGCTAAAAAGCTTGAAGCGATTTTTGGACTCTGAGAGCCAACCCAGCGCGCATCCGATTATCATGAAAGCAATTACTGTGCTGTTCACCTTTTCATCTTTATTGGATTCCCACTTGAGAGCTGAGATGTCGGTTTTATTTTAATATAACTTCGCACCATTTATTGACTGTGCAAGTAGATCCGTATGCTAGTTTTAAATTTTGTTGCATATTGTCACAACGGCTTTGACTAAACAGCTTGTCCATAGTTTAAGAGTTTTTCCCCTCTCGTTCACTAGTGCAAATTCATAAGGTGCCTGTGATGATATAAAATAAATAACTGAGGCGAATTTATCCTTTAGAAGAGGCTTTAATCCAGTAAACAGCAGGGCCCACAGGAGTGAGTCTTGATCCTTGAAGATCCCATTGCAACTGTCTCAATACCCGAGGAGTTGCGCTCAGATCTCCAACGGAGAGACTCATCAGCACGGGCAAACAAATCAAATACAAATATGTTTACTTATCGTTCTATGATGACATGTGCACACGCCATCATAGAACGAGAGCACCTGTTACAAAGGACATAGAAGAAATACATAGTACATAGAGGAAATTCATAGTACACTACAGTGCCCTAAAGGAGAAGTCTATCTCGCATGGAGGGAGCACGGAACCGGTATTCTCATGCCTAAATATGCTCTGCAATTGCAGCCCATTTGGCTGTCTCATCAGAGAGCACACTTCGCTTTTGTGAATCTACCTTTCATCCTGACACCTATAGGTTATATTGATTGATGTTTTAAAAAGCGTGCTTTTGTAGTTGCACACTCCGCAACTCACTTAAGAAATAAAAAAACTTAAAATGTAGCTAAAAATTCAAGAAACAAAATGAAAAATGGCACACCAATGAAGAAATTTGGGTGAAGGCATCTAAAGTTACCAAGAAAACAAGTCTTATAGTAAACTAGACCTGCCTACTCAAACGGCAACACCGTGTGTCACACTATACCATCTTTCTTCACACAGCAATCCGCTGAAGTGACGATACCACACATTGTAAGACACCGTGATGATAAGGCCGACTAATTAAAAGCCAAATTATTTAGACTAACAGTTAATATTGTGCAAAATTAATGAAAAATTAAAAGCTGAAATGACACGCATTTAAAATGCGCAAACTGCAATACAGTCCTAGCTATGTGTTTGGGCCATGACTAGAAGTGAACCTAATTTTGCTGAAAAGTACACAAATAGTATTTTTGCAAAAAAAGTTTCTTCTCTTTAGCATAGTTCATGGTTTACACATTGAAAGAAGTTAATTTAGAATGCCAGCCTACAATCAACGCCTGTGGGAACAGAGGTTTAGGTTTGCAGAACTTAACTACATAAGAATGTCTGTAGCTAACTTGTGAAAAGACTTTGCAATCCACATGTATGTTGTGGGAAAGGAAGAACTGAACCTGCTCACAGAGGAACAACCCTGCTACAATGTCTGCAGCATGTATTCATGTCTTTTATATTATTGCGTGTTCCTAGTTAGTTTTAATGCCGTTTCAACGCTTCTCTGGATGCTTCCCCCAACCTATACCTTCGTATTAGGCTGACAATTGTGGATACTGCTGCTTCTGTTCATCTACTTTACTTTTGAGGCTTTATTTTTTACAGATTGCAACTGTAGGAACACTTTCTTAAATACTGAGACTCAGCCGAGTTTCATGGGTCTGCTGCTTAAATATGACTTAAAGCTTCATGCTTCTTAAATCTCACTCTTTTTCTTTGATCTTGAACTCTTCATAATTTCAACTAACTCTAAAAATCCTGATTCGAACTTTAGAATAGGGTATATTCCTTTATGGAACGTGCTTGATGCATTATTTGTCTGATCCTAATCAGACCTTTTTATGAGATTCTATAACTTTAAAGATTTATTGACTAATAAGAAGAAAAGTTAAAGAATAAAAGGAAATTGCTAATCTCTTAATGAGAATAAAGCTTTTTGAAATTTATCCAAAACTCTCATTTAATGAATTGGGAATCGTAATTGAAATGTGTTATTGCTTGCCGAAATATCTTTGAATAATAATACGGTGACCAAGATCCGTCACCTAGGAGAAGAGACCGGCGTGGGGACGGGGCTTAACCCTGTAAGTGAAGGTAATAGAAACGGTGAACCATATTGTTTCAATTTGGCCCCAATCCGCGCTATCAACGAGAGGGGAACCCCTGCAGAGGGTGGGGTTTCCAGCTACTTACTTTGTGGACACTGTGCACAGTTGATTTCCATGGTGGGTTTAGCAAACTACCCAGACATCAGCAGCAGTTTCAAACTTTGTTCCCCCCTGTCCTCAGGAAGGCAGGGAGAGACTCTCTGGCAGTACCCAGCATGAGGTCATGCCCCCTTTCCATGGCTTGCCCCCCTTTCCATGGCCCTTCTCCTCCAAAGACCCAACATGACCAGTAAGACAGTAACCTGCGTAATGCCCTACCATCTTTCCAGACCCTGTTCCTCCAAGGGCGCTCTACCACCTCTCACAGAATTTGAATTTCTTTCAATGTTGGTAGGTCTTGAAAAGCACAGCAGAATAGCATCGTCACCCTCCGTTTAATGGAAAAAAGTGAAAAAATTGTTTTTCTCCATGCAACAGTTTTTCCTCCGAGCTGAACGTTTTCTTTCAAGAACAGGCATCAAGCAGTACTGGATTGATTGAAATCCCTTTCATATTTAGGACTGGGTTCTCTGACTCCTGTCCACGGTTTCCACTTGCAGGAGGCTTTTTACAACTCTGCTTTAAAGTTCGCATGAAAATATCCATCTCTAACTGTTGTACTAGAATTTACCACAGCAGTTAACATCTTCCTTTGCCCAAAGGGCGTTCTGCGCCCTCCAATTCCAGGAGGGAATGTTACACAGAGGAAAGCAAGGGAAATATTCAATTTTAACTTGGAATTCTTTCAGGATTATTCTATGCAGACAGCTGCAGAACATCAAATCCCATATGTTTATTAAACATTGTAACAACTTGCATTGCTGTTACCAATGTAACTTACTGGGGTAATTGAAGGGTGGCTGGGGACTTTAACTGGCAAATTTTGGGATCTGTTTCAACTCATTACTTTTTTTTTTTGTTTAAATTTTTTTTTATTATTTTGGTCTCGGAAATACACAGCCGTTCGCCTACAACCCTGGGGCCGGCGGCTTATTAAATGAAAAGAAAACAAGGCCCTGTACACAGCGTTATTGCCCACATCCCGGGGGTAGGGCCGCACTTCATGTAAAAAAAGATGGCTCTTGTTACTGCTTAAATTGTATCCACTTTAAACCAATAATTATAAATAAAACACACATAATCATTATTAACTAAGTGATGTCGGCGCCACTTGCCACTGTCAGGACCAATACCCTATGCGGTGACATATAGCCACGGAGCCCCTATCTAACTGCTGAACTGTACCTGTTTCCCTCTCCTGAGTGTCACCGGTGTCAGTAGAGTTCCCAGCCTTACCCACTATCTCCTGTGTAGGTTTAGCTCAACTGCGAACCCCTCAGATCCGGCATGTGCTGGTCCGGGATTTTGCATTTAACCTTATGTAATGTTGGTGTGAGTTCCTGCTACTGGGTCTATTGATGCCTCTTCAGTCGAGGTCCCACTTTTACTGTTCAAGTATGTTGTGTATAACCCCCAGAAGTTCTTTGGTCTGCTCCGCGGAGCAAGTAGTTCACTGAAGTTCTCTGATTGCGTACAGCAATAAAGGACATCATGTGACCACTGAGTCACTGTAGGTAAGGGGCCCCTCATCCAGCACATTGCCACCCTCCGCTTCGCTATCAGCAGGCCCATGTCCACCAGCCTACGGGCTGCTTTTGGTAACCGTTTGGAATAGCTCAGCAGTGCCACAGCAGGGTCCGGGGCAATCGTGAAACCAACAATGGCGCTCAGTTCCCGGAATATCTTATCCCAATACTGGGAGACGCCCGGGCAGCCCCACGCCAAGTGTATGAAATCCGCAGCTGGGTAAGAGCATCTATCGCAGATCGCCTCCTCTCTAAGCCCGTACCTATGCAATCTCTCCGGTGTATAATAGACTCTGTTGATGTATTTAAAATGGATAAGTCTGTGTTTGCCATGTAGTGATATACGTCTCGTGTTATTGCAACAATAATACCACATGGCGTCGTCTATAACCATGTCCAGATCGCGCTGCCAGGCCAGCCTGGCCCTTGTGTAGTGATTTGCTCTATGAGACATCGCTAACCTGTATATGTTAGAGACTATCCTGCGGGGGGACGGAGTTTTAATGACATACGTCAGCTCTTTAACTTCGGGAGGTTCGCACAAGTCTTCCCCTAGCAGTTGGTGCAGTGCACTGCGCACTCTGTGGTACTGGAAGCGTTGAAGCAATGTAGGGGCTTCTGTGAGGGCCGAGGCCTCGTCCCACGTTTTGGCAACACCATCTAAGAACAGGTCACCTACTTTGTGTATGCCCAACCCTTGCATTGCACGTATAACCCCTCCGTCTCTACAGGGGGCCAACCAGACCGTCCAGTCTAGTGGCATTTCTGGAGAGTACAATAATGCCCCTGCCTGTTGCTGTAACAAGCTGTGCCATGCGTGTCTCGTCGAGTTTAGCGAGTCCAATATGCCTGTCCTGCGATCGACTGGCTCCAGAATAACTGCCGGGAGGGGGAGAGGGTCAGCAAAGAGCTTCTCGAGTCGGAGATATGGTGTAGTATCCGCACCGTGGACCCAGCCATGTGCTTGCGCTCCCTGCGCCGCTCTGTAATATAACTCCAGGTCTGGTGCGCCGAGCCCGCCCAAATGGTATGGGAGAGTGAGCACCCGCCATTGTACCCGCGCCTGCTTGCCCGCCCAGGCTAATCGTGTCAGCGATTTATTTACTCTAATAAAAAAGGAGCGAGGTAGCACTATCGGTATATTTACGAACAAAAAAAGGAACCTGGGGAGCACCACCATCTTCATAATGGAGACCCTGCCGATTAAAGATAATGGCAGTCCGATCCAGATTTCAATGTCCTCCTCCAATTTTGCCACAGCGATACCGTAATTCTCACGGAACACAATATCCGGGTCTGTGTGCAATCTGATGCCAAGGTATCTAACAGCGTCGTCCGACCATTGCAGTGGGTACTCCATTTCGAATTGCGTAGTTGCCGGCGTGAGCGGAAAAGCTATAGACTTCGGCCAGTTGACCCGCAACCCAGATAGCGCACCGAAGTGCACCACCTCTCTGAGGACCGGGGAGAGATTGTGTTCCGGATCCCTTACGTATAACAGGGTGTCATCTGCGTACGTTGAGAGCACTATCTCATACCCAGGGAACCTGACCCCTCGGTGTCCGTGATACTCTCTGAGCGCACACGCCAAGGGCTCAGCGATCAAGGCGTATAACGTTGGGGACAGGGGGCATCCCTGCCGCGTACCCCTGGAAATAGTAATGGCCCCAGTGATAAGATTCCCCAGTCGGATTCGTGCTGTGGGAGCGTTATACAGCACGCCTATCATTTGCAGAAATTCGGGCCCAAGTCCCATTCTGGTCAGTACGTGTCTCATGAAAGGCCACTCCACCGAATCAAATGCTTTTTCCATATCTAGGAACACGGCGATGGCTCTCGTATCTTGTCTGACGTGTTGTACCGTTCCGAATACCGTTCTAAGATTATAAGTGAGGTTCCTATCTGGGACAAACCCCGCCTGTTCCGGGGCTACTAGTTCCGAGGTCAATAGGGCTAGTCGGTTGGCCAGAATCTTTGCAAACAGCTTGGTGTCCACATTCAGCAAAGACAGCGGCCGATAAGAGCCGCACTCCTCTGGGGGTTTACCTGGTTTGGGAATGGCCACTAGGATCGCTTCTCTCATAGACTGTGGCATCTCACCCGTAACGCATAGATCGTCAAAGAGCGTTGAGATGTGGGGTAGCAGCAGATCAATAAAAGCTTTATAAAATCCCACCGTGAGGCCGTCTGTCCCCGGGGCGCTGGCTGCTCTCATTCCCGAGAGTGCCTCCACTATCTCATCTTTTTCAATGGGGAGCATGAGAAACTCTCTGTGCGTGTCCGTCAGGCAGGGCAGCCGGATGTGTTCTAGATAGTCTAGTATTTCACCATCCATTTCTGAAGAGCGGGAAGCGTACAGCCCCGAATAATATTGTCTAAACCGATTAGCAATGTCCTCTTCCTCTGTTAGCTTGTCCCCCTCTTCCGATCGGACTGCAGTGATCAATGTTTTACTGCGTCTGGCTTTCAGCATATGCGCCAGTACCGATCCCGGCCTGTCACCTTCACCATACGCTCGCGCTGTGGCGTATTTGCCCAGGTGTTTCACCTCCCTGTCCGCTGCCTCCTGATATTCTGCCAATGAGTCCCTGATAGCTCCTGCAATATCCCCTTCGTCCCCAGCTAACTGACGGGCCTCCAGATCGCCAAGTTTCCGCTCCAAAGTCGACAACCTCTGTCGTATCGAACGCAGCACCCCCGCATGATTAGTCATGGCCACCCCGCGGATGTACACCTTAAAGGCCTCCCACACCGTCTGGAAACTGTCCACCGAACCAATATTGCTAGCGAAGAATGTTTCTATCGCCCCAGCCATCTCCTCCCTGAAGATAGGGTCCAGTAGCGAGAAAGGGGAAATCTCCAGGTAAAGGGTGGCACTGTTTTCCTAGGCGTGGCCAGGACCAGTAGAAGCGGCGAGTGGTCGGACAAAGTGCGTGGCAAGACCTGGCAAGCACGAATCGAAGGCATGAGGGACGTCGACGCCAACCAGTAGTCTATTCGTGTGTGTAGGTTATGGTAAGCTGAGTAGTGTGTGAAACCTCCCTCGAGCGGGTGCATCTCCCTCCATACGTCTAAGAGGTCCTCACTGAGCATAACACTTTCTACGGTCCTAGCCGCTAGCGCCTGTCTTCTCGTCGGGCCCCAGATCTGTCCACATCAGGATTTCTGACCAAATTGAAGTCTCCGCCCCACAGTATTTGTGTCGGCGCGTAACCAGCCATTGTGTTTGCCAATGTAGCAAAGAATTCCGGGCAATCATAATTGGGGCCGTAGACGTTTACTAGGAGCAGTTCCAGCCCCCTCCCCTGTAATTTGGATATCACAAATCGTCCTTCCGTGTCCGCTGCCATCTGTCTGATCGTGTACTCTGATCTGGGGTTCACCCAGGTCATTACCCCTCTAGCGTGGGAAGTGAAACCCGAGGCGTTCGCATTGCCCACCAGACCCCTGTGTCGCATCATTGGGCTGTGTAGTGGTAGGTGAGTCTCTTGCAACAAGGCCACGTCCACTTTATGTCTAGTTAGATAGTGTAGCACTTTTCGCACTTTGCGCACTTTGCGGTGATCGTTTAGGCCTCTGACATTCCACGACAAAGCCCTGAGGGAGTCCAGAGCTCTTGGAACAGTAGCTTCGTCAGCTGTTGCCATCGTGTCGGTCTATGACAGCAGTGTGTCCTGACTCGCGCCAATTAAATTCAATGTATGTCTCTCGTGACTCTGTGGTCGACATCTCTAACAACAAAAACAACATCCACACCCCCACCCAACCCTGCCCTCCCCCCGCCCACAGCTGACCACCCACAACTCGGTCGTGTCTCATCCCCGTTAACTCCCCCCCCCCCCGTTCGTCCCGCCACCCCCCCCCCCTCGAACCCAAATAACAATAGCGGTGTTTTACACTCGTGGGCAGAGGTCGCTCTGTAAAAACGAAGAGTTATACGCAGCCACTCTCGTATCCCGACCCCCACACACCGGCTGTTATAACCACAGCCCCCACCATAGTGCTCTTCCCTATCAGGTTCGCTAGAGGGCACATGCCGCCATCCCTCCATTTTCATTGTGTCAGTGGGCTGTCTACTTCCAGGCTGACCCTGCCATTAGCACTGTGTCCAGTATGAGATCTCAGGAGTATCTCTCAGCCCTGTCCTATCTTTGACATCTGGCATTGATCACGTGTGCAAATAGAGAGATTATAAAAAAGGTGCAGCTATTTCCCTCCAGCCCATTCAGACTCATGCCAACTCCCTTCCCCCCCATCCCCCCGTCACCCCGTGTTACTTATCACTTGTGCATATGGTGAATAGTCTCAGTCCTGCTGCTCGAGCGATCCTCCAGCCGCCTCGTCCAAGAGCTGCCGCTCTGGGCTCCGTCGCTGTTCTCTCGACCAGTCTTTTAATGCTGCCTGGAGCGCCTTTGGGTCAGTGAAGACGTGGGAACGACCCTGTTTGTTCACACGCAGTTTCGCCGGGTACAGCATCGCATAGTCTAAACCTAGTTCACGTAGGCGCTTTTTCATGGGTACAAACTGTTTGCGTGCCTCCTGCACTCTGGCAGTGAAATCCGGGTAGAGCGAGATGGACGACCCTTCATATACCAGCGTTCGTTTGTCCCTCGCCGTCCGCAAAGCAGCGTCTCTGTCCCGATAATTTAACAGCTTAGCTATTATAGGACGCGGTGGGGCCCCCGGCTGTGGTCGTGGTCCCAAGGAGCGGTGCCCCTCTCCACGACGAACATGTTTGAGAAGATTTCAGTGCCCAGCAGGTTTACCAACAGCTTCTCCACGAAATGTTCCATATTGCCGGTTTGCGTCGTCTCCGGCAGGCCCGTTATCCGTAAATTGCAACGCCTCGAGCGGGCTTCCAAGTCCTCTGTTTTGTCTTGCAACACTCGTATGACCCTCCCGAGCTGTTTGTGGTCTGAGTCCATAGTAGTTTGCGTCTCCTCTACCTCTGTGAGCCTACATTCTGACATGTCTAACCGCTCCGCGTGTTTATCCAGTCTCTCCCCCATTCTATCCATCCGGTAGGAGAGGGCGTCAATCTTGGTACCCAGGGAGGTGATGCCGCCTTGCAGGCCCTTTTCCATTGAGCGCAGCATACTCCGTATATCAGTCTCGTCCTCTAAGGGGGTCGGCGCCCTGCCTGGTTCCTCCATCGCCCTGTCATGAGACTTAGAGCGCTGCTGTTCGAAAGTGAGTTTGGACTGCGTCCTGTCCGTCCTGCCCATTTTCTTCTCCAGTCGCGTTCGCGGTTTAGGAGCGATCTTCCGAGTTCCCTCCGTTATTGTTCCGGTTATTGATCCAGTTGCAGCCCTGCTGTCGTTCACTGCCCCCAGCACTGCCCTATATTGCACGCAGCTGTTAATCTCTCTGTCTTGGAAGAGCGCACCTCCCTCCGAGCCGCTGCCAATGCCCCAGTCATGTAACACCCCGCTGGGCTCTGCGTGCACCGCCGCTGGCTTACTGTCGCCTCTATCCCAATAGCAGTCTTGTCGCACAGTGCTGCCACCAGCCCCGGCCTCAACCCGCCTGCTGTGGCATGCCAGTGTCGTACTTAGAACCTCCCGGCCAGGTCTATTCGTGCTGCAGAGGGCCCTCCGCAAGGCCCCCAAGCCGCTCCGGAGGTAATTATCGGACCTTTGCGCTGTCCAGGCAAGAAGCAATGGCAGTCGGCTCGGCCTTGGTTTTTTTTTTTTTTTTTTAAACCGGGACCTCCCTTGTCTTAGACAGTCACTGACTCCCTTTTCTGGGAGGCTCCCCAGCACCGCCAAGTCGTCACTGTGTGCCAGAAACCTCAGTGGGCCCTTCTGCACCTTCCCCGGATCAAGGACTCTCCATGCCTGTCTGTTGTCCTCGTGGCCCACCGAACATCTTCAGGCCCCAGAGCACGCTCCCCCGCTCTTCCCGGAGTGTCTCTCAAAATGGCGGCTCTGCCCGGCCGATAAGTTGCGCACTGACCCGCTGCCCGGGCCCTCCGCCGTCGCTCCCACAATCTGTTCCGCTGGGATGGCTCCCGCTCTCACCTCTTCTTCCGGCGGGGTACCAGCTGGCCGCCCGTGCCGCGGCCGACACTGTGTTCAATCTGCCCGGGGGCCTCGCTCCGGCCCCCCCGTTGTGCCGTCCGGCGCCGATGCGGCTCCTCCAGGCTCGCGCGGGGCCCTCCTTCCCTTCTGCGCGAGGCACAATAGAAGCCGGGTTCCCCTGTCCCAGGGGGCCGGCCGATGCTCGCAGCCCCGCGCGACGTTTCCCGATTCGTGGCTCCGACGATCACCCACTTCAGCCCGGGGCTCAGCGGCCTTCGGACCGCCCGCGTTCCACGGCCGTTTCTGTGGATTCCCTGGGGTTAGAGGGGTCGGGGATTTCACACTGAGCGGCGGCTGCGCTCCGATGTGCGAATCCACCTATAGTAGGTATTTTTGCGGCGGCAGGCTGTAGGATAGTTGCAGGATATATGTCCGGTGTTGCGGAGCCCGAGACTCAAGCGTCCATCTTGATCTCGAGCAAGCTCCGCCCCACCTTTCAACTCATTACTTACCTTGTTTATGAGATGCCTGCCTCTAACCACACTCTGTCCCTTCACCTTTTTTTGAAGATATTAAATTTCCCTCGCCTCTGCTCCCCTTTACTCTGCAGTAGAGTTAGTGACTGCTGTTCCAGCAACTTGTGGCGGTTAGGTCTACAGTGGGGGCCATACAGTGTTCCCTCACATAGGCAGCCTGCTCTGACAATGGAGATGTTTGTAGGTGAGGCGGCTTTACAGAATCCAGTGCAGTGCTCTTTAATTATTGTGAAGTGAGTGATCCAATCATGGCACATCCATTCACCCTCTTCGAACAATGTGGTTATTAAACACTACACAATCTAAATTATTCCGACATGCTTGACTGTGTCTGCAAAGTTGTCTCATTAACTAATGCTTAACACTCCTACTTTATGAACAAGATTTTAACACATTGCTCAGGAGCAGTAATTGATGATCATGATACCCGGTAAACCCTATTAATATTGAAACTCCAAAAACAGGGTTGTGCCTAAGCACCTAAATGAAAGGTGCAATTATTAGCAAACTGAGTGGTTACGGACCATTTTATTGATATCTGCAGAAAGAAAGGCCGTAGGAATACTTCTTGGGCATGTGCCTGTGATCTGTTTGTGTTTGAGTTGCACTTAGCTAGCTTTACTTTTCGTGATTGGTGTTCTCTTTAAATAGAAACATGTTTTCACTTGGTCGTGTTGGTATTGTTAGAACATTTAATTTGGTATCATTGTGATTTGAAAAGAAATGAAAGATTTATTACCAATATCAGAGTAAAGGAATCCATTCTCGTTAACCCCTTACTCTTTTCCATACGTGTTAGCCATTGTTAGAACTTGTAACCATAGCTGAATGCAAACTCTTCAAAAGTGTAGATGCTGTTGGGCATTCTTGCCTTTGTAATTTTACTCTTTTCGTAGCTAGACTTTCTGTGATGACGGGCAGTTGATCCTCTGATATGGTCTTACGAATTAAGTTGTGTTTGGCTTTGCTGTGTTAGTGAGGAGCAGAACTGCAATGAGTCGATTTGCAGCTCATTTGGCTATTTTGGGCCCACAGTGAACTGTCAATTGTTCATAACAAGAACTGCCTGGAAAAGGGTTCAAAATATTCTCTGGGATGGGCTATTGATAAAGTCATATTACTGCCATTGTCAGAGGTTGTTCATAGATGGAAGATTTGAAGAGACCATAAGATATTATGCTTTGCTCTTGATGATTCTGTGAGAAGGGACAGATTTATTAGAGTTGGCAGCTCCTTAACACTATTAATCGTTGGTATTTCCTTGTTGGCTGGGTCCTTGAGGTTGTGTAATTTCAGATAGTGGCTTGCACTCCTGCTAATTGGAAGCATTGTTGGACACATCTAATCTTTTTTGGAAACATAACCATTTTTTAGGTTTAGATCTGTAGTATTCTGTGTCTCCCTGTTCCCTATATGTCTGAGCTGGTGTCTAGAATGCTGCGAGTGAATGATGTACTAAAATGTTGGTATGCTGTGGAGTAGGAGCTACAAGATTCGGTAAGATGAAGGGAGGACAGAGCTTTTTGTCGACTTATTTTGGTGTGTAGGAATGTCAAGTAAGAAGACCTCGGGGTTCGAGCCGTGTGGTGCCTGTCACCGCTCCATGTTGGTCATGGACCCCCACTTAGTGCGTCTCCGGTGCCATGAGCGCGACCACGACTTGAAGTCGTGCTCCGACTGCCGGTCCATGGCGCTGAAGGCTTTGAGGGAGCGGTCCCAAAAGCTGCTCGCAGCCCGGCAACGCGGAGGTCGCCTAGTCGGTCTTGAACCCGGTCCAGGTCTTGGTTGAGGGGAAGGTCCGATCACCGCTCCAGTGAATCGAAGTCCGGTAAGAGGCACTTCAAAAAACACAAGAAGCCGAAGCGGAGGAACCTCTGCGTTCGAGGCCCGCTCCGCAGAGCGGGTGCCTGGGTCGGCTCTGCGTTTCCCTGCCGTTCGGGGTCCGGGAATGACCCCTGCCCAGCTTAAGGACTTCTAAGACTCAGTGCGCACCATATTGGGGCAGTTTGACCCTGCCGGCGCACCTTCGGGCCCTGCAGGCTTGGTTGATGGAGGTGTCCCCGTGGGTCCAGCGCCACGGCCTCCGATAAAACCCGTTCCTGGGTCTGAACCAGCGCCGGTCGCACCCCTGTAGCGACCTTCCCCGGCGCTGGGTCCAGTGCCAAGGTCCTCGCCTGTGCCTCCTCCCCGATCCTCATTCCAGACGACACGGAGTCGAGCGGGCATCCTCTGACGCCAATACCGGCGCCGATGGAGCTGTACTGCTCCATGCCGTTCAACCTGCCCTATTCTAAGGGGTTAGGGCTGGATGAAGAGGATTGGGAGGGGGAGCAGGATCCCTTAGAAATCCCGCACCCACAAGATATGGACTGGTATGAGGAACTGGGTGATGCCAGTGGTTTGGACACCTCCCCAGACTCTGGCATGCTGTCTCCACCTACCCTGGCTACAGAGGAAGGGGGCATAATTTGCTATGGTGGTGTGTAGGGTTGCGGAGGTCCTGGACCTGCAGCTCCCTACGGTGGCAGTCAAGACGAACGTCTTGACCGAAGTCCTGCAGCCTGGGGTCTCCAGCTCAGAACCCTTACTACCTTTTAATGAGGCCTTAACGGACGTCCTTCTGGGCACCTGGTCGAAACCCAGCACAGAGGCTTCTGTGAATAGGACGATTGCCCACTGCCATCGTCCTGCACCGGACGACCCAGTTTTCCTCACCACCCACCCCACCAAGCTTGGTGGGCCAGGCTTCCACCTCCTGTGGCGCGTTCCCTTCCGAACCTCCGGACTTGGAATCCAAGAGACTGTAGGGTTTTGGAAAGAACATTTTTTCTTCCGCCAGTCTGGCATTGCTGTCGGTGAACACTGCATGCCTTTTGGGCTATTTCCATTCGATATGGGACACTGTTGGGCAAGTGCTGCCCAGGGTCTCGGAAGAGGACTGGGCCCTACTCTACCAATCTATTTCAGATGGGAGAGATGTAGCAAAGTTCGCCTTCGAGACTACCCCTCCATCTATGCCTCCAGTGTACGATCGGCTGACTGAGGATCACCTTGCCCTGCTCCGCGAGCATGTCATTACTCTCTTTGCCAAGGGTGCTATAGAGAGGTTCCCGAGCCAGAAATAGGATGTGGTGGTTGTTCCCGCTATTTTCTGGTCCCCAAGAAGGACCGAGGCCTTCGTCCTAGCCTAGACCTCAGAGCCCTCAACTACTTCCTCAAAAAGAAGTTCAATATGCTCATCGTAGCTAAGGTCCTTTCTGCCCTGGACCCGGGAGACTGGATGGTAGCGCTGAACTTGCAGGATGCCTATTTTCATATTCCTGTCTTGCCTGCCCATCATCGCTACCTGCTGTTTGCGGTCGGTCACGAGCACTTTCAATAGGCGGTGCTCCCCTTCGGCCTCTCCAGCGCCCCTGGGTGTTCACAAAGGTGATGGTGGTGGTCGCAGCCCATCTTCGGAGATCAGGGGTTCCAGTCTTCCCCTATCTCGATGACTGGTTGTTGAAGGCGGGCTTGTCCCAAGCAGTCTGCTCCCACCTCCAGACTACGGTGAGCCTCCTGCATTCGTTGGGGTTCACTATCCATGTGCTGACGCCCTCTCCGACGCTCCCTTTCATTGGAGCGATTCTGGACACAGTGCAGTTTCCGTCTTTTCCTCCCGAGCGACGATTCCAGGATATGATACCCATGTTTCAGCCTCTATCCTGGATTTCGGTGAGAATGACTGAGAGGCTGCTGGGACTCGGGGGGGGGGGGGGGGCACCCTGCGGCACCCTGCGGCACCCTGCATCTTGCTAGTGAACCATGCAAGATGGCACATGCGGGCTCTGCAGTGGGACCTAAAGTTCCAATGGACTCGGCATAGAGGAAATCTCACCGACCTGGTTCAGTTATCAGTGGGCACTGCGAAAGATCTGCAGTGGTGGCTGACAGACCACGATTGGGTCAGAGGCAGACCTCTCTCCCTTCCATACCCAGATCTCACAGTAATGACGGACGCGTCCCTTCTGGGATTGGACGGCCACCTGGGGGAAGTGGAGATCAGAGGACTCTGGTCTCCGGCGGAGGCTCGGCTCCATATAAACCTGTTGGAGCTTTGAGTGATCCGGCTGGCACTAAAAGCCTTCTTGCCGTCCAGCAAGGGGATGCTAGTTCAAGTGTTCACCGACAACACAACTGCCATGTGGTACTGCAACAAGCAAGGCAGAGTGGGGTCGTGGACCCTGTGTCAAGAGGCCCTGCGTCTCTGGACTTGGCTGGAACAACAGGGCATTTCCCTGGTGGTTCAACACCTGGCCGGTTCTCTGAATGCAAGAATGGACGAGCTCAGCCGAAGGTGCCTTGTGGATCACAAGTGGCGTCTCCATCCGGAGGTGGCACAAGGTCTCTTTCTGTGGAGGGGAGAGCCTTGGTTAGATTTGTTCGCCTCTGAAGAGAATGCGCGAAGTCAGCAGTTCTGTGTGTTGGAGTTTCCAAGGCGGCTCCCGCTCAGCGACGCTTTTCGTTGTGTGGAGCTCTGGCCTCCTATACGCCTCTCTGCCCATACCACTCCTGCCCAGAATGCTCAAGAAGATCAGGAGCGACCGGGCACAAGTCATTCTTGTGGCTCGGGATTGGGCATGGAGAGTTTGGTATCCCGAGCTTCTAGACATGAGCATCGAACCTCCGATCATTTTACCTCTTCAGGAGGATCTTCATTCCCAGCAGCAGGGGACGGTTCTCCACCCAAACCTGTCCACTCTCCGGATCCTTGCATGGAGATTGAGCTGCGACAGTTGACCGCTTTTGACCTTCCTCCCGTAGTCTGTGAAGTTATTCTTGCAGCCAGGCGTCCCTCCACAAAATCGGTCTACGCCTGCCGATGGACCAAATTTTGTAAATATTGTACAGAAAGGTCCCTTGACCCCTTGTCCACCTCTTTGGCAGATGCCCTTCTGTTTATCCTTTCTTTGGCCCAGCAGGGCTGCCTTGGCACTTTGAAGGGCTACCTTTCGGCCCTCTCAGCTTTTCTTCAGCTTCCAGATCAACCTTCACTTTTTAAGTACCCTCTGGTGCAGAGGTTTCTGAAGGGGCTAACCTATTTGTTTCCCCCCCTTCCCCTTTTATTGTGACCTTAATTTGGCCCTCACTTTCTTAATGTGCGCACGGTTTGAGCCGATGCACAATTGTCATCTACGGTTGCTCACCATCAAAACGGCATTCTTGGCGACAGTTACCTCTGCTAGGAGAGTGAGCTTACTGCAAACACTGTCATCACAGCCTCCTTACCTGACAGTTTTTCCGGAAAAAGTGGTACTGAGAACTAGGGCGTCCTTTTTGCCCAAGGTTGTAACTACCTTTCATCTGGGACAGTCTGTTACTTTGCCCACTTTCTATGCACCTCTGCACCCTTCCAAGGAAGAGAAGGGTCTCCACTGTCTGGACCCAAAAAGAGTGCTATCGTTCTACCTTGATCATACTAAAGAGTTCCGGGTGGATGACTAACTCTTTATTGGATATGTTGGAGCAAAGAAGAGGCATGCTATTCAAAAGAGGACCATGTCTTGTTGGGTCATCCTCTGTATAAAATTCTGTTACGCCTTGGCAAAGAAGCAGCCTCCTGAAGGCCTTGGGGCCCGTTCCACCAGGGCGAAGACGGCCACCACAGCCCTCCAGCGTGGGGTTCCGATTGCTGATATATGTCAGGCTGCCACGTGGGCGTCTCGGCACACATTTACCAGACACTATTGCCTGGATTCTCAGGTTCGCAGGGAGGGCTTGTTTGGACCCTTTGTTCTGCAGGATTTTCTGGTCCAAAACTTTTCCGCAGTCCCTCCTCCGGGGAAGGTATTGCTTGGGCATCTGTTCAAAGGTAAGGAATCTGCGGCTAGATGTCTCTATCAAATGGAAAAGTTACTTCCCTTCGGTAACGCCTTATCTGGTAGAGACAGGATCTAGCCGCAGATTCCTTACCGACCACCCACCCTCCCCGCATTGCGGAATTGTTTTTAGTGTCGGGGCTGTTCCCCTTCAGGGCCCTAGTTGTCCTTGTTTAACACACCATTGTCAGTCACTTCATGGCTCCGCGCTTCTGGCGTGGAAAGTCGTGAAAAGTACTGATGTCAGTGCACCGGAGTGGGGTTATATTGACGACGCAGATGTCACGAAGATGCTGACGACGTCACGCGGAGTCGACCGACGCCACCTACCGGCGCGCAGGAGTACTGCTAAGAAAAATCTTACGGAACCAGCCTGACGCCTGGAAGTTCAAAGGTAAGGAATCTGCGGCTAGATCATGTCTCTACCAGATAAGCCATTACCGATGGTTAGAACATTTCCATTTGAAACATATTTGCTGTGTTTTATTAAAGTGCCTTTTCCTGGCTAGGCCTCAGTTGGGTCTTGACACCATCTTGTTCCAAATGCATATCTCCTCCTCCATGCTCACTGTTTATTATTACTGCAGCCCACTCTCAAGTAGCATCAAGATTGTTAATTTCCATTGACGTAGTTCTTGCTGTTCTCAAAGAGAAACTGTCAACATGTACACAGTAATATTGCAGATAACCAAGGCGCTTCCGTTGGCTCACTTTACTGCATTCATTCACAATAGTTCGCTGTTGTGTTTTTGTAATTAGTTTGTCCTGTCATCTCCAGAAGACATTATCTTAGAGTTGACAGAATCAATATTCATGTCGTGGGATAGTGCTTAGATGGTAAGGCAATATGACGATTAATAGAACCATGCTCTTATATGCTAAAGTTGTAATTCTTCTGATCACATCATGATGATTTTGCAGAAGTTAATGCATTTCTACGATAGAAAACTGTCTTTATAAACCCTCAAGTTTGGTGGCAAGTCAGAACTTTCCTGATTTCTTGATACTACTAGGGATGCTGTCCGATTTATTATTGATTTTGCTGCTCATTTGGGACTTTGATGTTCCCTGATTTTGCTCTTTATTCTATATTGACCGATCTCTGAACCTTTATGGCAGTGACTTTATGCATTTGCAATTTCTGTACCGCACCTTTTGAGTCTATGTAATAAATCTTCTTAAGTAATCTAATTCTGCCCTAGAACTCACTTATAGAGTCTGTCCTTGCTTAATTAACTGTGTTTTTGATATGCTGTTTGGTGCCTTATCTCTGGGACACATTGCCTCATGAATTTTAGTTTTAACATCGTCTCCTATTCTTCCACCGTTGGGCGTGTAGCCGAGTTGTAATTTTTGGGGTGTGCAATTTAGGGATTCCCAGCGCCCCTAACAGTTAGTATACTTTTGATCAATTCGTAGGGCAGCTTGTTAAAGTAACATTTGGCACCATTCAAACAACTGCTGCGCCGACTAGAGGAACTTAAAAAAATAAATTATTTATATATATATTTTAGAAAATCATCCTATCCTCGCCATTGCAGTCAATTGGGTTGGCAGGTAGGCAGCATAGGAACTCTCACACACACTGTTAGTTGACAGCGGACTTTGGTAGTTAGGAAGCTTTATTCAGTACAATTGCATAGGTACAAGCATGTATTTCAGACCCCACCAGGAGTAGATGTTGTTGGTAGCTCAGCCGAGATCCAACTGCCCAAGAGAGTCAATCTCCAACACATAACGTTCTATGATATTGGAAAGAAGGAAAGCAGGTCACAACAAAATCCACCACCCCCCACATGTGCTCAGTTTTAAAAAAAATGTATCTTCATTTTTCTTGATCTTAATTCTTTAGAAACCTTTCAGAGCTATGTCGTAAATCAACAATAGTTTGTACTTGCAATTTCAGGTGATGAACAGTGGCACTCGTTTTTGGGTACTGCCACCTAATTTTTTCGATATCAGATCTTGACTCTGCGTCTGAGAGAGGCCAAAAATGAAAAGTATAAAACAGGGATGAAAAGAACCCACTAGAAAGAGATAATGAGACTGGACGTTCTTGGGTGGTTGAAGTTAGAGGCTTGAGTCTAAATTAATTGGCTATTAGGCAGACTTGGTATTAGACTTCCCCAGCAGTCTGCACTTACTATTAATATTTTTTTAACAAATTTTCAGCGTGCAGTATACACATCCATATGTAGCAACTTGTGCACTTTTACTCTGATCAGAAACTTCTTGTCCAACCAATTTTAAATGTATGAAACACAGAGGTAGGTCCCAGAATCTGGAAGCCTAACACAGAGAACAGAGCTAAACCACTAAAGGTTCAAGAGAAACGCCTAAAATCTGCAACCCCCACTTACTGAGCTTTACTCTGTTTAACCAAAGGAAGACAATATTAAGACTCAATTTCTGTTACTGTTTGTAGCTGCTAGAACCACATTGCCTGCAATTTCTTTTCAATTATCATTGCTGCACAGTAAAATAATGGTACACCCATACAAATTGTGGTGTGGTGGAGGGTCTAAGATATTGACAGAGAAGTTAATTGGTGAGATACTTTTTTCCATAGGGGCATTGGTTGCACCGCTGCCAACTTTTGTTGCTGGTCTTGACTGAATGTACTTGTGTATCTAATTCAGTATGTCACATAGTACTATGAAGGTCATGGAAGGTGTATTAGAAAACGAATTAAATTAGACTTCCTGTGTGTAGCAATCTTCCGCTGGCTGCAAATGTGAATGGAAACTTAGCAGGAGATATTGTAGTGCATCGACATGCACTGGTGATGTCGGGACACTGTAAGGAAGCCTTATCTAGTGACAAATTGTGGTGATCTGGCAGTGTCGTATATTTGTCACTTTGTGGTGTTGATTCTATGTCAGGACCGGAGGCGAGGATTATGCTTTACTTTCTTTATTCCTTTTTCCAGCAGTAACTTCAACTTTCAAAACAAAAAACTAAAGTTCCCATGATGCACTCCACAAGGGTCATGTCCAATCCACCAATAGGCAGCCTCCGAGGGATCCAAAGGTATGCACTTCCTTTTCAACCTCCTCTTTCTTTCCTGCTTTCCAGCAGATAAGTACACGTTATTTTTTTCTCTCTCCATTGCTTCACTAAGTAATTGGATTTATTGTGACCTCTTGTTACTGTTTGGTTTTATCTGTAGCGCTTTATCTGCGCGCTGTATTTTGGGTGTACCACTCTTTCTATTACAGTTTCGGGGCCGTGGGAGCGTTTGTCACGCTCTGCTCGCGGCCCTCCATTCCAGGCAGCGGTGCGGTGTTCTGTCAGATTCAGAGGGGGCGCGTGTCCGCGTCTCGTTGATCCCGGCCGTACTATCCGGCGGGATCAACATTTCTCCGCGCCCCCACCAACTGCCTGGATCTCGCCTGGAAGCCCTGACGCCCGCACGATCAGCGGGTCCGTATTTTTTTCGCTGCCTCATCTCGTGACGCCCGCGTTGTTGCGGGTCAGTATTCGATTGTTTCTACGCCCGCTCGGCGGGTCTGTATTGAAAGCGCGGTACGCGCGAGCTCCAGCAGTGCGCAGTGCGAGGTGCGCAGGAGGCTTTGGGGGCGAGCCCAGGCGCGAGACACCCTGTTGATACCTGAAGGGTGAGTCGCCCCTTGAGGATTGGAAGTATCCTTAGCTCCTGGGGAGCGCCCAAATTAGTGCCTTTTGTCACGCCAAAAGTACTGGCCTTCACGGGCTGCATTAATTAAAGGAAGTGCATAGAGCGCTTAGTGAGGTTTTTCACTGGGTGGAGCCAGTTGTCTACGCTGTACTGCACTTTCTCACCTATACCTTAAAACAATACTCCCTTGGCTTGCGCTGAGTGCCTTGGTTTTTCCTTTGGTAGCGCTGCAGCGCCTTACTGTGCATTTAATCCTTGCCCAGAGGTAGTGCTCGCTTCATCATCATGGAGGAGGACTATACAGAGGAGGAGTCTCTGCAGGTGCTCCCCCTTGATGATGAGTTTTGCGATGCGGTGGATATCTCAATCCACCAGGCAGTGGCAGCTGCCATGGGTCCCTTTGAGCGGCGTATAATGCAATTTGCATACGCCTGTCAGGCGCACTAGTATCAGCGCGCACAGAAGCGCAAAGGCGCCCCAGGTATGGACATTGGGGCTTTCGAGCGCCTAAAAAAGGCTTTCCTTTTCCGCAAGTCCCACTCCCAGAGTCCCCGGAGATTCCCAGCCCACAGGATGATGGAGAGGAATCTTTGGGGGAGTCTGCAGACGAAGCAGGTCCCTCCAGGCCTTGGCGTCCTATTGGATCTCCCTCTGTTGACACGCCTGCTGGCGCTGAGGAGTCCTCAGACATGCTAGTTCCGGAGGACCTAATACACCCCAGGTCCTCAGAGTGGGAACCTTCCCCCAAGGTCTCGGCGTTTGTGGCCGGGCGTCTCCGAAAACCCCTGGAGAAGGAGGTGAGGGCTTGCCTCAAGGCAGAATGCGCCCGTCCCGCCCTACCGGGCAAGGTGGCAGTGACGCCTGAGGTGGATCCAAGGATGGCCACTTTCCTCCAGAAATATATCAGGGATCCCAAGAAGGGGATAGATGGATCATGGCGGTCCTGCCAAGATAAGTTATTAGACATATCGGGACCCCTTACTAAGATCCTGGAGCTAGCAGAAGAGGCCAAGCTTGCGGGCCCTCCTCTTTCCCCGGAGAGGGTTTCGAATTGGGCCCAATGCGCAGTAGTGCTTTTGGGTAATGCCAATTGTGCCCTCTCTACAGAGGCGCCGCTCCTTCCTCCTGAAGGTCGACCCTAAATTAGGGGATTTAGCTTCCTCAGAAGCGGGCGCGGTAGCGCAAGCGGGGCTCTTCGGAGAACCCTTTATCAAAGAGCTCTCCAAGTTCGTAGCCACTTTCACCTCATTAGATAAAGCGCAAGCCCCCATTAAGGTGTTTCACCCCAGAATTTTTGTCGGTGCCGGCCGTGGCAGAGGGCGCTTGACCGGCCGCTTCTATACCCAAGGCCCTCAGCGAGGAGGCAAGAAGGCCCAAGATCCAGGCAGACAGGAATTCTTTCAGTCGCGCAGAGGCTACTGAGGTCGCGGTGGCAGAGGAGCTTCAAGAGGCCAGAACCTGGCCAATTCAGGTGAGCCTTTCCCCTTTTCCTCACTTAAAGGTGGGCGGCAGGTTAGCGGTTTTCGCAGACAATTGGAGATCTATCACCTCCGATGCATGGGTGTTGCAGACCATTCAAGGTTTCCAAATAGAATTTTATGGCTCCCCTGTTCAAGAGTTTCGCCCCCGTCCGCTGGTTTTTGCACAGGATCAGGCTTCCCTCATAGATCAGGAGGTGGCAGATCTGCTGCAAAAAGGAGCGATTGTTCCAGCAAGCCTTCACCCGAGGGGTTTCCTCAGCAACATTTTCCTGGTGGACAAGACAGACGGAGGGCAGCGTCCGGTGATAAATCTAAGGGAGTTCAATCAGTGGTTGGTCTATCGCCATTTCAAGATGGAGGGCATCCATCTTTTGAGGGACCTCCTTCTACCCAACGACTGGATGGCCAGGTTGGATCTGAAGGACGCGTACCTAGCGGTTCCCATTTTTTCCCTGCATCGACGGTTCCTGCAATTTCAGTGGAGGGAGCAGGTTTACAAGTTTGCGTCCCTCCCCTTCGGTCTTTCTTCGGCCCCGTGGTGCTTCACCAAGGTCCTCAAACCAGTGGTGGAGACACTGAGGGCGAAAGGGCATAGTCTCATTATTTTTCTGGACGATATTCTGCTCTTGGAACCATGTCCTATCCGCCTCTTGCGCTTGCTACAGGAGACGGTGGATCTTCAAAACCTAGGGTTCGTCATCAACGCCAAGAAGTCATTGTTGGAACCTTCCAGACAAGTGACTTTCTTAGGGTTCGTCATCGATTCTGTAGACAGCACCCTGAGTCTACCCGTGAGGAAGATGACGAAAATCCGCAGGGAACTCAGGAGAATGCTAGCTCGTCCCTCCACCTCGTTGAGGCAAATAGCACGGTTGGTAGGGCTCCTCTCCTCGTCGATCCAGGCAATCTTTCCAGGGCCGCTTCACTACAGGGCGCTGCAACGCCTTAAAGCCACTCACCTGCACAGAGGCCTGCAATATTCGTTTCAGGTGCCGGTTACGGAAGAGGTGCGCACAGAGATGAGGTGGTGGCTAGAACACATGGAGGCCTGGAACGGCAGGGCCATATTCGGCTGTGATAGAATCAGACGCCAGAAAGTCTGGATGGGGAGCGCGATGAAGGGACTCCTTTACAGGAGGAAAGTGGTCCGCCACAGAAAGCAACCTTCATATCAACTGCCTGGAGTTGATGGCGGGTTCCTTCGCAATCCAATGTTGGACGAAGGACAAAATAGCTTGCAATGTCCTCCTGAAGATGGACAATGTCTTGGCGGTCTGATACATCAATCATCTGGGGGGAATAAAGTCCAAGGCGCTAGCAGATCTAGCCAAAGATCTTTGGACTTTTTGCCTATCACACAACATTTCAGTGACGGCGGAATATCTCCCAGGGGCTTCCAATGTGATAGCGGACTGGTGCTCCAGGAGCTGGTCAGACATGAGCCTGTGGCAACTTCACCCATCAGTATTCCAGAGACTCCACCTTCTGTGGGGTACGTTCACAGTAGATCTTTTTGCGTCGCGTCTGGACCACCAGCTACTGAGGTTTTCAGCTGGAAACCAGATCCTCTGGCAACAGCGACAGATGCTTTCCTCCAAGATTGGTCGGGGAAAACAGGCTACGCCTTTCCCCCTTTTGCGATGATAATGCAGCTTGCCACTCTCATACGCCGGCAACAGACGAAGGTGGTGTTGATCACCCCGTATTGGAGGTCTCAAGTTTGGTTTCCAGTTCTTCTGGAACTTTCCTGGGATTCTCTAATCCTTCTACCCCGAGATCAATTTACTCTGAAGGATCCCCGGAGAGTCTCAGGCCTATCGAGAGAGGCTCAGGAACTTCTGGGAGCAGCGTGGGCCGACAGCACATGCAAACGCTACAAGTCCGCATGGGCCAGATGGGTCTGTTGGTGTATACGGAACGACCACGATCCCATGGGGTACGAAGTGGTAGCTATCATGAGTTTTTTGGCCTCCTTGGCGACCCAGGGTTTAGCGTACCGTACCATTAACTCTTACAGATCGGCTATTTCGGCGGGTCATGTACCCTTTCAGGGCGCCCCGGCTGGGGAACATCAGCTGATTTGCAGACTAATGAGAGGAATTTGCCTCACCTTGCCTCCGGAACCCCGGTATTCCACTCTATGGGATGTCAATAAAGTTCTTTACCTGTTCCAGTCTTGGCAACCTCACAAGTATCTGTCCCGTAAGGAACTGTCGGCTAAACTGGCCATGCTCCTATGTCTAGTGTCATGTCGTAGGGTTTCTGATGTTCGAGCCCTGGACATCTCGGGCAGAGTATTCACCCCACAGGGAGTAACTTTCCATATTGTGCGCAGAACCAAAACTGACTCCAGGGTTGTATCCTATCCAGCTTTTGACAATTCACCTAACTGTGTGTTGTTAGATGTCTCCAAGAGTATGAGAGTATAACTGAGGAAACCCGTCCCCCAGGGGAACGACAATTGTTAATTTCCCTACGGAAACCTTTCAAAGAGGTTTCATCACCAACCAAAGCCCGTTGGATCAGATGGGTTATGCAGGAAGCGGGTATTAATGTCTCGCAGTTCGGCGCCCATTCTGTGAGGGGCGGTATGGCTTCGAAGGCCTTTTCTCTGGGGGCCAGACTCGAAGATATCATAAACGCCGCAGACTGGTCATCGGACTCGATGTTCAAGAGATTTTACTTCAAACCAGTCGTAGACATGGCGTCGTTGGTGGTGGATAAGCTTTGAACGAGCATAATCCTCGCCTCCGGTCCTGACATAGAATGAAAAATTTCCTAGTAATCATTACGGAAAGTTTCAATTCTATTAAGGACGCGGAGGCGAGGATTATTCCCGCCCGAGGCTCGGGGAGTCCTTTTGCCCATCCCAGAAATATTTAGTCATACAGACTTTGAGACAGAAAGAACTAGTAAGGTATAAGTAACCGTTTTCCTTTCTAGAAATGTCTTGTTAGTATTATGCAATATTAGATTGTAAGGTGCTCTATTTTGCTTATATCATGGTTGCTAGTATGACTTTGTCGCAAGGAATTGATGTCATCGACCTGTTCTGGTCTTCTTTCAGGTGCTGAAAGTTCCAAGACTGAATAACAAGGCTTAACGATGCAGTGTTCGCAGTCAAGAAAGAGGAGGTTGAAAAGGAAGTGCATACCTTTGGATCCCTCGGAGGCTGCCTATTGGTGGATTGGACATGACCCTTGTGGAGTGCATCATGGGAACTTTAGTTTTTTGTTTTGAAAGTTGAAGTTACTGCTGGAAAAAGGAATAAAGAAAGTAAAGCATAATCCTCGCCTCCGCGTCCTTAATAGAATTGAAACTTTCCGTCATGATTACTGGGAAATTTTTCATTCTTCCACATTTGTTGAAATTGTGAATTTGAAGGAGCGTTGCAAGTACAGTAAATACCCGTTGAAGATGTGAGTTTGGAGAGATGTTTTCAAATTGGTAATTGCAGTAGACTATCTTTTGATAATTGTCGCTGTCCGCCTTCCTGTGCATTGCTGTTTTCTAGCGCTAATCGTATACTGAGCTGTTATCAAAGTTTATGCTATCTGCAGAAAAAAACGACTGCAAATTGCGGTTGGGTGAAAAGTCTCCATCCTTCACTTCCAATTCCAACAATTATATTGTCGCAGTTCATTGGCCAGTGACATGTAGAGTGCAGAAATATTGTTTATCAGGAACCAGTGACCCCCATGTGTTTTAAGATGAACTAAAAGAAAAACCAGAAGATATTGGTGCGCGGTGACTTAGTTGAATCAAAGGACATAGAAAATCTACATAAACCCAATTGATGACATCTGCTGTGCTGCAGATCCTACTGTTAGGTTTCAGTTTGGATGCAGTTGTGCTGTAGTGTAGAGTAATTAATTATGCAAGACGCTGTCTTTGAACTGGAGAATAGCTGCTGCTCTAGTCTGACCGGGCATCATCTATATAAGCGTTCCGTGTATTTCATTGGTGTAATGGTCTTGTTACCGCTTTGCACAGAAGTTGACAGTGGCCCACCATGCTGCGACTTATTAGTGGTTGACCAGAGAAACTCTGGTTGCCAGGAGACTGGGCATTATGGCTGATGTGTGCTATACAGACATTTCATTTTGTAACTTATTTTTGTGAGAAACTTTATTTAAGAGATTGAAACATTCTTTCCTTAAAAATGCATTGCATTTTAAACCATCATTATTTGCATTTTGAAACAAGCAGATCACAAGCTTACAGTGCCGACAGATTACGGCAGCTATTCAAACATAGCTGTGCATAACATGTCTTACTGTCAGGGCAGATTATAGTTTGTCATTGCTGATCTTGAGTTTTGTGTGTCGATGCAAGTAATGCTCTTAAATTGAACTGAACCAAAAGCACAAATAAATAAATAGCAATACAGGTAAGGGAATGCAGGAGACCGGTTGTGACCGTGAGGTGCGCAGTTACACGGTAAGCATAATGTGATGCACCTACCGACTTGCAGGCTGTGGCGCATCTGGTAATAACTACAAGTTTGTAGTAAGAATGAAGTGATAGTTGTATAAGACCGATATCTGATTAGCAGTGTCAAATGCCCCGCATTGGGGTAAGGTTGAAAAAGCTACCCAACCTTCTTGCAAGGAGCCCCCTTTGGTGGAATTTTTGGCAGGCACATAAGATACAAAAATATTATTTTTTGCATCAGTTTTTAAATTGAGGGTTATGTTGTCTCATCCGTTGTCTGTAGGGCACTTCATGAACCTTTTAGCCTCTTCCTTTCTCAGGGCTTTGCACTCAGCCTTTGCCCATCTTAGAATGGTCTAATGCCAGGCCGCCGCTGAAAAAGGTGTACTTGCCTTCTGTTTCAATGTTAAAGTTTGTTTAGCTAACAGAAGGACTAGGTTTAGGAAGCTGGCAGCCACTATATTTTTCTTGGTGCATTTGAAGAGTCCCAGTGCACAATCCTCCAAGCTTCTGAGGTTGGGGCAGCCACTAATAGACAGAAGTGAGTATGTCAGTGACTGTGGACCAGTAGCTTGTCAGGGAAGCGAAACTCCACAGCATATGTTGTAGATCAGCTGAGAGGGCATCACACCTGAGCAAGGCCAAGTCCTGGAAGCCACCTTCATAAGTCTTTAAAGTTTAGGCATGTTAATGACATTTTCTTCCTGTGGCAAAACAATTTTTGTCCAAATGAGTTACATCTGAAAGCACCTGCAGCATCCTCCTCGCAGTGATTGTGCTTATGATTTTGCAGTTAAGAGTTGAGGATCGCCAGCGGCCTGTATAAAAACTGGCGAGATGGGTAATGACCTAACTTGGGTATTGAGACAAGGCTTCTCTTAGAGGAGGTTGCAACCTATCCTCTGTGGCTGCCATGTCCTATAGTGTGGCCTGTTTTGGTGTTCATGACTCAGAGTATGTCTAGTAAAATTCCACTGGGAATCAGTCAGGCCCTGCTGTTTTGCATTGGGCCTGGCTGCCTACTGACTTGTTGATCTCTTAAGCAGTTATAGTGGCATCTATTTCATGTCTTGATTCAGGAGGGTCAAGTTGTAGTTGTAGTTCAACCAGGAACTCCTTCAGTGCGGTGTCAGGGCTGCGGTTGGTAGCGCTGAATTGTGTGTAATAGCACTTGTGAAAGACCAAATGAATTTCGGATTGGGTGTGTACAGTGACACCTGGCGCTACCTATAGAGAGGTGATTGGGGGTGTACTTGTTCCAGGTCAATGAGCGATGCCAGTAGTTTGCCCACTCTGTCACTTTCCACCGGTGCTCTAGCAAAATATACACTAATCAAGGTGGTGAAGTCTCTCAAGTAGAGCTGAATGCTTCATATTTGCTGCCCTAAGCGTGTCTTTGCGGGTAGGAGCTAGCATCTTCTCGTCTAATTGGAGCAGGTAGTCCTCTGCCTCTTGCAGTTCCTTATCAATAATTTCACAAGCTCCAATTACACAATCAATGCAGTTGCCTCTGGTGACACCTTGAAAGCTTTTTATTCAACTGCTAAAGAAGAGGCACTTCCTGTTATTATTTAAGCTATTCGACATAATCCATGCTTCCCTAGTCCATCCCCATTTTGACGTTATTTGATCCAGTTCCAGTGTCCCTCAAAGGTTTTGGTAAGTTATTTTTTCTTCAACCCCCCCCTTCTATGTCCTCTATCAGGGATGTATATCTTTGAAAAAATTGCAAAATGTGCTAATGGTCTCTGTGATTACTGGATGGCAGTTATTAAGGAAAGAGTCAATAGTGATAAATACTTCTGTGCTTTTTTTGAGTCTTGCTTGGGAACGCTTCTCTTGACGTATTACCATTTCTTTAATAATTTACATCGAGTAGACTTTGGCTCCACTAAGATGTATGCCACTCTGTCACTAAATGATATTGGCTACTTGGGGTATCATTCTGCCGTTTAGGAATTGCTTCAATCGGAATGCAGAAAGGACTATTTTGCATTTGAAAAGTGCACTCAATCATGCACTACTACAGTTTGTGTTACACATTGTGTATGTTAGAAATATTCTATGTTGTACCCCCACTTCCGTGTCAGTTTCTTCCAACAGCTCCAATGAGCAGAATGCAATACAAAGTGAAATTGAGATTATTTGGTACAAGTTGAATCTCACCGACTTGAAAATAAGAACTACAAGTTTAAAAAAAAAAATCCCCCTTGACATGTTGAAATGAATGAATGAATCATATTTTACTAATCTGGGAAAAGAGGCAGCCGTTCACACTAAGCCACCTTCTTTTTGCCATCTGCAGAAGCAGCCACAAGTGTCGCAACCATGATGGCATTGTGCCAGTGCCACAGACACACTTCTGCTGCAGAAATGCAAAATGAGGAGGCCACGATGTGCAGCGACATATTCCGATTTGTTTACTGGCTGGTTTAGTGGTTTGAAAGAGAGCACATCCTTTTTAATGGCATTAGCCTTTATTGGTGAATGACCCAAAACTCAAATCTGCATCCCCATATGTTTGGATCTCATTTAACTCTGGATGAAGGACCGTTTCCTGTGCCTGCCTAATTGAAACCAAGTTAACAGAAACTGTCATCTGAATAAAGGACCACTCGGATAGCCACATTAACCTGGATGATGAACTTAGCCCTGCCCTACTGCGCACATCCATGTTAAACTGCAACACACCTCAGACAAACTCCCTCAGAACATCGCAGCTTGATTTTCCACATTTTGTGGCCAAAGACGGTGAAATTTGCGGCATTCTTGCAAAAGGCACTAAATGTGCCTTTCACAAAAATACTGTGACCTAGCGAGAAAACCAGTACCCCGCAGCAATCGTGAGCTAGGGGGGAACAGGATGTATGATGCCACAGAGGGTGCAAAACTCATTTAAATATTTGCGCTCCCTCTGGCATCCTCCTGAAACTTTGCTTCCCACAGTTACATGTATGCTGCTGAAGGGAGTTGTTAATCTGTCCTCCCCCCTGCACCAAGCTAGCACCTTAATATACATTGGGAGGAGAGTGAAGGGGGGTACCGTAACACTCCCTGCATAGACCGAAAAGGAATGGAGAAAGACTGCCAAAGTTTGGCCGAGACGCTCCCCTACCTGCTGTGTCCCAGTCTACAGCAGTCTTTTTCATGAACAGCCTGCTTTGATGTTTTTGTTCCCAGGTTTTGCCTCCAGGAAGCTCATAGTGGCGTTGTAGAGCAGGAGAGGGGGAATGAGAACACCTCTATCCTAACCACTTTCCTTTTATTGACAGTGTGACAGAGCAGGGTCAATAAAAGGAGAGTCAAATAAGCATCCAAGTTTTATTTTTTATTTTATTTATTTTTTGCGGGCTCCTTTGTAAAAAAAAATCTTTTTTGCAAATCGTGAGAGTGCACGATCCTGAAGGGGCTTCTCAGTGTCTGCATCATCTCCTGCTAGTTTTACACTAATTTTGTATGCCACTGTGCCTATTTTGAAGTGCTTTGTAATGGTATCTAGATGCAATATCATTAGTATTACTCAAAAGCTTTATCTTCTGAAGACTTGTGATGGACGTGGGGGTCGACTATAATTCACCATTGACCTCTTTTCAGTTAAAAACTAAAGCGGACATACAAGCAGCAAAGCTGGCAATATTGGCAGCTTGTACGTCGGCTTTAGCTTTAAACAGGGCAATCACCCGCCTTTCTTTCCTATTTACTTTTGTAGCATTCGAGCCACGCTGCACTTTTAGCTTCACATGTTTAAAGCTAAAGCGTGGTGTACCGCAAATGCCACAAAAGTAAATAAAAAGTAATGAAAGGCGGCTGGCCTCCATGTTTAAAGCTAAACCCGACGTACAAACTGCAAAGCCAGCAATGATGTAGCACGCTTTGCTTTATCTTTAAACATGTGAAGCTAAAGCATGCTGCGAATGCTACAAAAGTGAATAAATAGAAAAGAAATGCGGGCGTCCGCCATGTTTAAACCTAAAGCCAGCGTACAAGCTGCAAAGAGTGCGCAAACCCAAAGGACAAACCGTCGGAGAAAGAATACCCTTAATCTGCCAATACTGCAGGGGAAGAGTAAGACATGAGAAGGTGGGTCATATACCCACAAGAAACCATAGAGATGAATGCTTTTTGGAAGGACACACACTTTAACAAATCGGCAGCGAGGGCGTGGCCAAAGCCCTTAGAAGTGGATACAGCATGCCTAGCAGAGCAGTCCATGTGCGCTGCTAGGCTTGACCTAAAACACGAACATAACTTGCTTTGAATATATGTAGCGAAAATAATAAACAGTGAATGTGACACGTTGAGACATTCATTTTAAACAAGATGGCATTGAGGCATAGCTGAGGCCTAGTTAGCATAAGCCAAATTCCGTAGCCTTAGGTCATTAGTAAAATCGTTTCAAAGGCAATAGCATCATATATGTATATACATGTTAATTCAAGCATAGATTACTACTCTGCATGTGGGTAATAATGCACAATTCTATTAATGCACAAAATAAACTTCCTCCAGGAATGATCAACAGGTGTATCCAATTGAGAGATCTTGGTTAACTGGTGACTATAGGGCCTTTATAGCATGAGGTACCAACGAAAGTAATTCGCTTCCTTGTAGTGTTTTGAAAATACTGCGGAGTAAAAACATGACGCGTTCTCCCATAGGAAGCTTCCACACTTGAGGGAGAGGCCGAAGGCCCTAAAATTACAGTCAAGTAGCACACGCGCTGTTATGCTTGATACGAGAACTGGCAGAAAGCATACCCTAACATCCAAAATAACTGGTTTTGCAAAATACTGGGTATTGGTGAATAACTGCCTTTTGAAACCACTTACTCCCGCCTACAAGACCGCTGTAGTGCTTTATTTTCAATCTACATTTTTCTCCTGTTGAGTTAGTGGCGTTTTGCTGCAGAACATTTTTTTTTTTTTAATTTAAGAAAGGCAGGAAGTTTCTTGCAGTCAGATTAAATAAATGTTGTGTATGAAAGGAAATGAGTGCAGCACAAATGTGAGCATGTTCTTGCATGTGACGGAAAGTTGATTTCTAGCTTACACTGTAAATATATGTAGCATAAATATAACATTGTGTGTTAAGTACTCGTCGTTGCTCAGTGCAAACGTTTGTTTGTGGGCGCTTTCTCCCCCTCACTTTTACTATTATCTTGTGGTCTGTATTTGAAAGACTGAGTCATCTATACAGCAATAAAGGAATTGGAACCTGTGACCTGCAGAATACAGAAGCAGACAATTGAAGTCCTGGATTTACCCTTATGACTTCTCCTATTTGCAGTCTTTTTTTTATGCAATTTCTGTTATCTGCTTCTAACCTAGGACAGAGAAACTTTCTTCTAAATGTATTTTTAGTGGCATTTCAGTTTCATGAAACACATAATCATAGATTTTACAAAACGCACAATACAGACATTTCACCAGTAGTCCCACTTTGGTGCTTGTGGGGTAGTAGCACAGTCTGACATAGCAGCTGCCTCGAGTGTTTGTATGTCACTGCCGGACTGTGTATCACTTTGGAGTTAGACTTTAATTTTCTGGTGAGTGTTGGGATGAGTTTAGCACAGTGTATATGGTGTGACAGTTGTTGTCCGTGTCTTGCCAGCCACGTCGGTCTAAGATGGTTCTTGATAACTGTAGGAGTATTGTGTCCAGGTAGAGAGGTTAACTCGGAGTCTTGTCCCTTCTGTGCAGCACAGATATCAGTGTTTTCTGCCTCCTATTTTTTTTTTTTAACATATTTTATTAATTTTCCAACTTTAGCATCATACATAAAGGAGAATCAAGCATATATTTGGTATTCATCAGACCGTCAAGTGCAAGTGCGTCTTTTTGGTTTCTCAGACAATGCACCAGGCATTTTGCACATCGATTACAGTCTTGCTAGCTATTGCGAACAGTCTGAGTTGTACATTTATGGTCTCGAGTGGGCTACTTAACATTATTATGCTTCTACTGAGAGACCTGAGAAGGTAAGAATTACAGTAGAGCTTTTTTCAAAACTCCCCCCCCCCCCCCTCCCCTCCCCTCCCCTCCCATAACTCAGCTGGCCCTGACCTATCCTTAGTTAGTTGCTGTACCTCTGCCATTTAGCCATCCCTCTCGGTTACATTATGTTCGCTGTGAGGGGGTAAGGGGGGGTAGTGGAGGGGCGTGGGGGGGAGATGGGGCAGATCCCAGTAGGGGGGAGGGGGGTGCGCCTATTGTTCTTGCGCTACCGTAACTGGCGGCGCACGCAGCTTGAAGGCTTCCAGGATGGCATCCCATTCCATAGAGATTAGTTTTTTGCGCAACCCACAGGCTTCCTCTCGCCTAATTGACGCGCTTTCTGCACTGCCCCATCTCATTACCTCCCCGTGCCAGCCGTGGAGCGGCGGGGGTTTGGCTGATTTCCACCGCATGGTGATGGCACATTTAGCCATGAGCAGGGCTAGGTCCGTGAAGCGAAGCTGTACCTTCAGTGCTTTAGTGCGCCGGGTGATGCCCAACAAGCAATTGCCTGCCGTACACGGCACAGGAGCGCCCGTTGCCGCAGCAGTGATTGACACCACCTCTGCCCAAAACCAAGCAAACTCCGGGCACTGCCATAGCATGTGGAGCAAGTCTGCCTCTTCTGCCTTGCATCTAGGGCAATGGTGTTGTGTGTTTGGAAACATACACTGCAGTCAATGTGGTGTGAGGTATGCCCTGTGTTGAATAAATTTGAATTTGGCGTTCCGTGGGATTTTCCTGGGATATTCTAAAATCGAGTCCCATTCTTTCTGTCAGTTTTGTCCAGGTCCCTAGACCATCTAGTACGCAAGTCTGTCAGGATAATGCCTGTATGTGTTCTAATGCTTTTGTATAGCCATTTAGTGAGATGCCGACCATTTCCCATGAGATGTCATGTGGACCAGTTCGTGTTGAGCGGGTGCTTCCCTGCGTGGGGCCCAATGTTTTTTCACACATTGTAAAACCGCAGCATGTGTGAGGTATAGTTTGTCTGTGACCCCGTTATGCCTGGTGAAGTTACCATGGTCCATGAGGGTGCCGTCATCGAACAATGCACCTACTGTGGCTACCCCGCCCTCAACCCAGGCCAGTATCCTCAGTTTAGTAAACAGTCCGGTAGGGGTGCGGATTCCTACTAGTGGCGTGTTGTCAGAGTATGGGCGGCAACTGCGTGTGTAGTGTAGGGTTTTTTCCCAGTATGTAAGTGCAGTACGTAAGAGTGTCGGGGCGGTTAGGGGCATTCTGGCCCGCAGGAGTGTGTGCAGTTCCCCTCGGTCGAGCTCGAGGGTTGTGTAGCCATTTTCGTGTAAATTATGCCCTGCTAACCAGAATGATAGCCACTGCAGCTGGCTCGCGTAGCAGTAGGCGTGGAAATCCGGGACCCCCAGACCACCCTTATCCGTGTCCAGCTGCAGTTAAGCCAGGCCCACTCTACGGCGGCCGTTGCCCCAGATCAGGTCAGTCAGTATCTTGTTCAGGGAGGTAAGTGTATTTGTTGAAATCACTACTGGTAAATTTGCAAAAAAATATAGTAGTCGGGGTAGAACCACCATTTTTGAAATCGCCACTCTACCCATCACCGAGAGTAGCAGGGACGTCCAGAATGCGACCTGAGATTGGAGCGCTCGGATAGTTTTGTTCAGATTCCCCTCGATAAGGTCTGGTGCGTTTCTGTAAATTTGTATGCCCAGGTATTTAAAGGTATGGGGGGCAACCGACAGTTTGAATTGCCCGAACTGTATCGCATCCGGGCTTCCCTCTGGGTGGAAGAAGAAGGCCTGCGACTTGGTCTCATTTATGGTAAGCCCTGAAAGTAGTGCAAAATGAGTAAAGATCTCTGGCATCGGTGTGAGGTCAGTAGTCAAGTCATCTATATATAATATTATGTCGTCTGCATAGGCAGATAACACATGTTGTAGTGCCCAGATGGATCCCCTTCTGCTCCGCTGCTAGCCGTATCTTGAGAGCCAGCGGTTCTAGAGCCAGTACAAATAATAAAGGGGACAGCGGGCAACCCTGTCGAGTGCCCCTGCTAATGGGGTATTCCAGTGAGATGTGTCTGCCAGTGCAGGCCCTTGCAGTGGGGGCTGAGTACAATAGCTGGATCCATTTCAGGTAGTCTGGGGTATGCCAACATTTCCCAGTATCTGGACCATGTAATCCCACCTAAGAGTATCGAACGCCTGTCTCAGGTCTAATGTAATGCAACCAGCCATGTGGTTGTCTGAGGGAGTGGTTTCCATGACGTGGTACAGCCTCCTAATATTAAGCGAGGTGCTCCGCGCCAGCACAAACCCGCATTGGTCTGGGTGGATTAGTTTGTGCAAATATGGGAGTAGACGATGGGCAAGAACCTTACTCAGTATTTTATATTCGGTTGTGAGCAGGGATAAGGGTCTATATCCCGAGATGTCTAATGGCGAGCGGCCCGGCTTAGGGAGGGACAACACTAGCGCCTGCATCGTGGTGTAGGGTAGCATTCCTGAGTATCGCAGCGTTGTATAGTCTCTCTAGGTGTGGGACCAGGGCGTCTGCGTATGTGGCAAAGAACTCGACAGGAAGGCCATCTAGGCCGGGGGCCTTGTTTCGCGGGAGGTCGTGTTTGGCTTCTTTAATTTTTGCCTTCGTGATAGGGCCGGAGAGGTCTTTTTGCGCTGCTTGTGAGAGTTTAGGGAATGGGATGTCATATAAGAATGCATGGAGAGAGTCTTCTGTCATTGGTGGAGGTGGCTGGTATAGGGTTTGGTAATACTCACAGAAGGCGATGTTAATGTCTTGCTGTGTGTCTACAATGGTCCCACTCAGCGTGGTTACCTCATGTATTGGGGTCTGCGGGGGGTCGTCTCTGATTATACGCGCCAGGAGTGGGCCAGCTTTGTCGGCTTCAGCGTGCTTAGTGCGCGTGTAGGCAGTGTAATCAACTTGTCTTAGCGTTTCTAACAGCTCTGCATGTTTGATGCGGGATTCCTGTAGTGCCGTGCCCTCAGTAGGGTCTACTGCTGCTTCCTGTTCTAGTTTATTCAATGAGTTTTCAATCTCAATTACGTTGTTGTGTATTTCTTTCCTAACCCCTGCCGTTGTGCCAATTGCTATACCTCTGATCACCGTCTTGAATGCATCCCACTCCACCTGCGGCGAGGAGGCGGTGCCAGCATTCTCAGCGAAGTAATTTGTGATTCCCGCAGATAGTGTGCTGCGAAAGACCGGGTCTTCGAGCATCTGGGGCCATAACTTCCAGGTGGGGACTGGAGAGGGGATTCTGCCCTAAGCGAGAGTGACCTCTAATGGGTTATGGTCTGAGAAGGTCTTTCCCAGATACGTGGCATGCGTTACCTGGGTAGTGGTAGGAATAGAACATAAGATCCTGTCTATTCTAGTGTGCAGCTGGTGTGGGTGTGAAAAGGAGTATTCCATGCTGCTGGGGTACTCCAACCGCCAGGCATCCCCCAGGGACCAGCCCTCCACCCATTGGCATAGTGCATCAGCCTGCCTATTTGCGCCAGCGCCTTGGAGGGGGGGATGTGATCTATCCATGTCTATATCGAGCACTGCATTTTTAATCCCTGCCTAGTATCCATGGGTATGCTGCCCAGGGTGCAAATACAGGGTTGAGGCTCAGAAGGAATTTATCCTGCTCGAAGTTAGGGGCCTATATGCTCCCTAGTACTATTTGTGTGCCATCTAGGGTACCTCTCACCAGTATATATCTCCCCATTGGGTCCACCCGTTCCAGCAACTTGAAGGGAACCCCGCTCCGTATCCAGATGGAGGCGCCTCGTGCAAAGGCGGAGTAGGATGTGGAGAAGACTTGGCCTCCATTTCTTGCGCAATTTGACTGCCTCGGCTACGGTGAGATGGGACTCCTGCAGAAAGACTATATGCGCATGTCGCCTGTTTAACTGCGCATGGATTCTATGCCTTTTATAGATGGACCCCAGTCCCCTTACGTTCCAGGTTATTATTTTGTAGCTATCCTGCATGTGTATGTGTAGTATACCAGTGTCCTGCGCATTTCCAGCGAGAGGGGGACAGCAGTGTGTGGAGTAGCAGGGGGGGGTTGGGCCAAGCTGTACAAACATTTGAACTCTAACCAAGAATACTCGGTCCAGCGGGAGAACAGCGCTGGTCCAAACCATATTTACAACAGTGTTGGCTATTAACATTGTAGCTGTTGCTTTCGCCATGGGTTAAGCGGCTCTAGCAATCTAACTATGGAAGTAAAGACAGTGCGAGCTCTACGCAGCCCGGACCGACTTTAGTAGTGTGTATCAAGATCGGGATTTCAGAAAGGAGGGTGCTTCTGTGCTTACAGAGATTATTCTGATTTAGTGTTTCTTGTTCAGCGGCCTTTGCTTCTTTCTACACACCTGGCTCTAACCTAGGAAGCCCTCTGCAGTTTGAGGCGTAATACCACTAAACAACGCTATGCTATTTTCAGAGTCTGAGTGTACAGTGTGTTCTTCAGAGGAGTCCGAGGAAATTTGGTGCGTGCCTTCCCGGAACTTGCTGGCCGTCACCAGCGCCTCCGCTCATCCCTTCTGGGCCAGGTCCGGTGGGGGGTTCCTGGTCTGGGATGCAGTGTTCATCACTCTGCGTCGCAATCGCCGGCTCAGTTTGGGCTTTGGGGCACTAGATGCACTCTGTGAGGAGGGCCCGGACCCCGACGGGGGGAACATGATCTCGAGCCATTCCTCTGCCTCTTCCGGGGTGTCGAAAAACTGCGTTTTTTGGTCATGAATCACTTTGAGTCTGGCCAGGAATAGCAAGGCATATTTGATGTCTAGTGCTCTGAGTTTGTTCTTTGCCTCCCTGGTATTGGGAGCGCTTTCTCTGCACCAGGACGGTGTAGTCCGGGTATAGCGATACCCTCTGATTTTCGTACTGGATCTGAGACAGCTCTCTGGCTTTCTGTAGCAGTACGTCCCAGTCTCTGAAATTCAATATTTTTACTATCAGAGGACGGGGTTGGGCTCCCGCCGTTGGTCTGCCGGTAGGAATTCTGTGTGCCCGTTCTACACAAAAGAAATCTGAGAGGCCCTCTGGCGCCACATGGTCTCTGAACCATCGTTCTATAAATGCAGTTGCGTTCTGCCCCGCGCATCGTTCTGGCAGACCAACTACGCGGATGTTGTTGCGTCTGGCCCTCCCCTCCGCGTCGTCCACCCTGTCCTGGAGTCCCGCTACCTGCCGTTGAAGTTGCTTAAGTTGTTCTCCATGCTCTTTGTTGCGGCAGTATTTCTGCCAATGCAAGTTTGTTGTCCTTAACTGTGGCGGCGAGCTTGGTGTGATCAGCCTTTAGGAGAGTGAATCCAGTTGTCCGGGATCCTATCTGTTGCTCTATAGCCTTTCTCGAGTCCCGCACTTCCTGCAGTATAAGGTCCAACTTATCTGGTGGGGTCTCCAGGTTAGTTGGTGGAATTGTGTTTGTCATTTGTGTAGGGGCCTCTATATCTTCTGCGGGCTGGGTTTCGGCGCTGTTTGGGGTCTGCGTTCTTTCCCTTGGGGCAACCCATCGTGTACTTTTGCCTCGTGTCGCTCTTGTAGGAGGGTGTATGCAGACGCTACGCAGAGTCCCGGGCAGCAGCCACGAGCCGCCGATGCGGGCGCCGGTGCGGTGGGCCCAGACAAAGCAGGCACCGGGGGGCGGGAGTCTGGCCTGTGCTTATGCTGTAGCGTTTGTAGATAACGTTGCTCTCGGCCTGCAGCCTCCGTGCCCATCGGCGGAGAGCCACCACAGACTCTGTGATGAAATACCAGGTCCCTCAGGCTAGTGGGTTCTTGCAATGGTGTTCGCTGGCCGTGGCCCTTGGTGCTGCTCGACGGGCCATGCTATCAGGTCCCCCCTCCTAGGCCGCCTCGGCTAGCGGTAGCCTGGTATCTGCCGGATAGGCGCGGGGGGGAAAGGGACGCGCTTCTACTTCCCCTGTGTCCAAGCGCTCTGCACTTACCGCCTGCCGGGCAAGGAGATCGTGTGCAGGCTTCCAGTCAGGCCTCGCTATGTTACGCAGTGCCACAGCAGCTCCAGGCAGGGGCCCAGGACCCGCCAACAGGCACGGTCTTCAGACAGCCCTCCGCCAGGCCAGCCGGCCCCAGCCTCACCTCGACTTCCGCTCTCGGGGCCCGGCTGTCTCGTTAGACCCCCATGGCGATCTCCGCATCATCCATCATCCCGGCTGGGGAGCAGCGATCCGTCTCTTCTTCCACGAGGCCCGGCCCCCAGGGTCCCGCAGCGCGGCAGCAGCAGTAACCCCGGCAATGGTTCAGGTGTTCCTCAGGCGGTGCAGCTCGGCAAGAGTTTCCGCCCAGGGAAAGCGGCGGCCGCTCCAGTAGTGCCCTGCAGGCGTCTTGGCCCTCGCGGCTCGCAGCCGTGCCGTAGGCCCTCAGTTTCAGCCCTCTGGCCCCAACCGCCCCTTCAATGGCACGACTCCCGCCCTCGCCCGCCTACTGGAGGTCGCATGTGACAGGTGTCAGTCGGGGCCTCAGGGTGCCCTTGTAAGTCAGCAGGAAGGGGGGGGAGCAGGTGGCAGGGCCGGGCGTCCGACCTATTTTGCTGGGGCGTCGGCCCTCTGTGCGGTGCCGTTAGCTTCAGCTCAGTCCTCCGGCCTGCAGCCGCCTCTGACGGCCTCACCTCGCCTGTGGAATTAGAAGCTCCCGTGCTTCGCCTCGCCGCTCAGATCCGGATACTCGGTAAGGGCCGCCTCTCGCCACCGCCCAGATCCGCCGCCGGTAACCGGGCCGCAGATGCTTGGTAGTTCGGATGCTATTTCCCTCCGGGCGTGGTCAGGTCCGCTGCAGTCATTCGAGAGACGGACGTCACTTCTCCTCCATTTTCTATGCAGGTCCCGGGCTCACCCGCCTGTGATATCTTTCCCCGGTTTGCCGCACTCACGCAGCTTTACTCAAGCGTGTCCTTTTGGGCCCTGCCCCCCTGGCAGTACGGGGACTAATCTCCCTGGCCACACGCTCCTGAACAGGACTTCCAGACTCCGTGGTATCTCATCCAGGACGTCCCTTCCACTTGCGCCCAGTTCATCACTACCCTCCGGCTCTGAAGAGTCACGGGACTACCACCCATTGTGACGAAACACGTGTCGGCTGGTTCTTCCTTTTGCTTTGTTTCATCATTAAATAATCTTGATTCACACAACTGATGTCGATCTCGAATTGGGCAACTTTTGAGACTTTGCTTTGATCTATTATCCCAACTACGTGTGCACAGGATAGTGTTCATATTACCAGTGTGGGTTGTTGACTCACACGAATTACGGGGGTTATTGGGTTACTTCCCCCAACCTGTTAGCACCGTACACATACATTAGCTAGTGTTACTTAGACGCGTACGAGTCTGAGCGCCATTTCCCTGATGTACGGAAAACCCTTCACAGCGTAGGTCCGCTGCACCAGACCGCATCCACGTATCCCCAGACAAGTCTCCGTGCCCATCCGGTGGGAGTATTGGGGCCCCCCGCGTCGCTCAGCCGGTCTCTGCAGGAGGGTGTCGGACGGCTCGGCAGGCCCACAAGTCTCCCCCAGCCGCACAGGCCTCAGACGCTGTCGGCCGCGGGCCTCCTATCCTCTAGGCGCTCGTCGTCAGGCCCCCCCCCGGCACACCGGGTGGGGGGGCAGGCATACCCGGGCCCGTACCTCTGAGTTTGGCGCCGGCCGCGCCAGCTGTAGCGGCCGACTCAGTATGCCTCCAGCGGTCTCAGGCTGGGCCGCGGCTGGCGCGGGCTCCGCCCGACTACCAGTTCTCCGTCAGCAATCAGGGGTACCAGTCCACGGCCAAGTGACCCACAGCGTTTAAGCAGGGCACCCTCTTCGTTTTTGGAGGCCGATGTCGCCCGACCTTGGAGGATTAGAATAGGATTATTTCAGTCCGGGCGCGGAGCTCTCTCACAGTGCGTCCGCCATGCTTGGCGGTTGGCCACGCCCCCCTGCCGCCTCCTTTTTAAGGAGATTTCCTGTCGAGAGTACTAGCAGCGGTGCCATGTTTATGCCGTGGCCAGTTTGCCATCTCCTGGATCAAGCCTGCAAGTGTGCACTTGGACTTGACTTTTTTTGGTTTTGGTTAGTCATCAGTCCTAGCACACATGTGCAATGGTTATGGAGTGACTTCTTACCCATTAGACTTACTTTCGTCTGAGTGATGCTTGTGCACAATTGCATTATTGCTGTGCAATTCCAGAAAATATGAATCCTGTCCGAGTTCTTGGAGTGACTCTTGAGGCAAGCTTCTGGTACCGTTGGGAATATTTTGTGCAGTGAGTTGAATGTCCGGTAGGCACAGTACAGTGTATTAAATTGGAGCTGTTTGCATCTTCTGTTTATCGTCACCATTTGGGATATGTGGGATAAAGTACCTCTGCCATACACTATAAGGCTATTGTAAGTAACGGAGGAGTTTTATGACTAAATAGAGGAACGAGACCAAAGGCAGAGCTCCTTTATAAGGTAATGGAACTCCTAGCTGACGTTCAGTATCCTTATAATGTATGGCAGGGGGTACTTTATCCCATATATACCACATTCCTTATAATACGTGATCACACCATAACCCTTCCTACAAATCCCTTAAATCCTTGGTGTGGTGCTTTTTCATAGGAAAGCATTAGGATGTTAGTAAACATGAAGAATACAATTAGACTAGTGCAAAATTAAAGAACCCAAAAAGCAGTTAGATATTTATTGCAAAAAGATATTAAAATCTATAGAAACATGCAGAGAGATTATATCTTTCTTATAATTACATAAAGTGTAGCAAAAATACATGTTATCATAGCTAGCTCCTATCCTATGTTCTAGAAATACAGAGCAGTAGGAGGTAAAGCCACGTTTCATTTTAGTTTTATAGTTCTGCTTTAATTACGCTCTGTGAACTTACTACCCCTTCCTGACCCACTCTCCACCCCTGGCTCCAGCAGCAGGCATTGCGACATCAGACCCCAACTATAACGAGTGATTACAGTTGAACAGCTACGCTATTTCATTATTTTTGGTGAGTTGGAACGTCCCAAGTCACCGGTAATAAGGAAATTAGAGACTGTCCTTTTTACAAGGATTGCAAACTCCTATGTATTAAAACCCATTATCGATCACCAGTCTAAGTCTGTCATGTTATTGGTCATTTTTAGGTCTCGCCTAGGCAGCGCGCATGCGCTGCTCTAGGAGATGACCTTTAGAAATTGGTCAGCTCTTTTCAAGCACTCTTGCTTGTGGTGGCATCCACCTTGAGGGAGCGAGCAACGGCGCGCGCAGGGGCCATCTGTTTTTTTTCTAATTAGCTTTCACTGTCGTGCTTTTTGGAGCTCGCATTTTCCCCTTTAACTTTTTTTTGTGAGCAGCGGCGCGCGCAGGGGCCATCTGTTTTGTAATGAGATTTCACTTTCGTGCTTGTTTAAATATTGCTTTCTGCCAGTGGCAGGCTTCAATCGGCCCCCCCAACTCGTCTTCTTTTTATTTGTTTCTTTACCGCAGCTGCACAGAAGAGTCTCGCATTTTCCCCTTTATCTTTTTTGTTGTTGACTTTTGTATCCCCACGCCCTCGGAAACTATCAGACCTCTGGCTCGAACCGGGTTCCCCAGCATCAAAGTGCCGCTCCAGCCATTATACCATATCCTCTTCAGAACTCTCTTTTTTAAAGTATTGCTTTCTGCCTGTTGCAGACTTCAATCGGCACCGCCACCAACTCTTCTTTTTATTTGTTAGTCGTCCGTAGCTGCACAGAGGAGCCTTGCATTTTCCCCATTAACTTGTTGACTTTTGTACAATCCGAAGCTAGCAGACTGCTGGCTCGAACCCGGTTCCCCAGCATCAAAGTGCAGCTCCAGCCCTTCCACCATATCGTCTTCATTCCTCTTTCTGCCTGCTCCCTCCTTCCCTGCACCAATCTCAGGTACTTTTCAAAATAGCGAAAAATGCCATCTTGGAGACTACTGGGAACACGGAGCCTCGGGAGCGACTTTCACATTATCAAAATTGTGAATATTTTTCTAGAGCATTCATTTTTCCTTATATTAGGGTTGACATTTCAATGTCAACATTGTTTTTTGTGCATTACTTATTATATTTTCACATTACATGTACACAACACTCCATGGTGTTTTATTGTTTAACATTGTTTAACAAAATTGTGTAATTTGGATATGCTATAGGCAAAAACGTGTTAAAATTTCACGTAGTTGCATGTGAGCACGGTAAGTTGTGCGGTGGTTGTTCACGTGATCTTTAATGTTTATTCAGGATTAGCTTTTACAGTTCACAGTCACGTGTTGTTAAACTGCAGGGGGTGTTTAAATGGATTGGTTTCACCTACGCTAGAGAGTGGGTTTATAAACGACCAGTGGGTCTGGAGGACATTCTGTTGGCTCCATTGTGATTAAGTATATGTGGCTATGCTGCCGATTTCAATGTGAAAGATGTGAAAGTTTGCGAGCTCCGTAAGTCTATTTATATTTATTTTGTCCATCTTTAATTTACGTTTGGTCTACGTTTGGTCTATGTCTAAGCACAATTGGGGCATGCACATGGTGGCATTCAGCATGGTGTTTATTGTTTACATAGGGTTAAAGTATGTATATTTCCGCACTAAATTTTTGAATACAGTTTAGGTTTAAAACATCACTTGGGATTCTTTGGGGAAGGCACACTTTTTTGAGGTGTAAGTATTAGTGGCATCTCTCCCTTTTTCGTTTATCCTCCTTTTTTCATTCTTTCCTGATTTTGTCTCACTTTAACACTATCCTGTTCTGTTTTTCTCTATCTTAGTTTCTCTATTCTCTCTTTTTCCCACTTGCTTTCTCTCTAATTATGACAAAGGCAGATCCTGTGGGTTTTGTTTTTTTCAACACCTTAATAAGAATAACACTGGGCTTCAACGTACAAAAGTGGGGTTCTTCATCTAGGGCATATGATAACTCGGAATGGGTTTTCACAATGTGGCCTCTCCTGCCTCATAATTCCGTTGGCCCTGACTGTAGCGAATTTAAAACAGCCATGCTCTATAGCCATCAGCCAGGACCTTTTCCAACCATCTGCATTGGGCCAGAGTCTGAGGGGGAGAATAGGCCATGCATACATTTTGGATTAATGCTTAGGCGTGAAGGAGCAGGTGAGTTGAGACTTTACCCATGCAGCATGTTGTGGTGCAAGGCTGGCTTTAGCAAATGGGTCTCGCCTTTGGGACCTTATAAGTGTTTAGTTATCCAGCACAATATCCTTGATGCAACAACTTCAACTGTTGCATGGCTAAACACTTATAAGGTCCCAAAGGCGAGACCTATTGGCTATGCCAATGCTTGTTCCTAGGTATTTTGTTGTCCATAGGGTTATAGCTGACATGTCCATCTGGGACGAGTGCCCTTGCGTTACCGCTTTCCTACCCTCATGCAGTTTCAGCATTGTGCCCAGGATAGTTTGTGTATGTGACGCAGTCATTCTTCATACCCATGTCTTTTTCACAGTCCTGATCAGGGTTTTAAAGGAGAAGAATTGACCTGTCAGGACGAGGTGTTATTTGTGCTCATTCTGAAACATGTATTACTTTCCTGTCAAGAGGGGTAAAGATATAGCTAGATACAAGCTAAACATTTATACTTGGTGTTTCAATACAGGCTATAGATTCAGACAACACAATTGTCAATGAAAATGCAAAATAGAACATGCATATACACGACTAAAAATTCAGTTTTTTATTTCAAAAGATCTTTTTTATTATTTTTATTATTTGTTCATTATTAGTTCATACTTTATTTATATTTTTTCTTAATGATTTAATACAAAATTATATGTACAATACAATGATACACAATCATGGAACATATATAGACAAACCTACATATAAAGTACAAACAAATACGTAAAATGATTAAAAATACATCATTCTGTAAAGCACAATGGTACAAGAGATGGAGGAGGTAGATTATTAAAGAAATTTCCAGAGCAGGCGGTAGAAAACCACTACGCGCGTTTCGGCAATGTTGCCTTCATCAGGAATGACCGTCTCAACTTTCTCTGTTGTAAATTAGGCCAAAGGCTCTCTTTTTAAAAAAAAAAAAGGAGAATCCTACGTAGACAAGATGTTGTCTGTAGCGGGATAATCAGATTAATTCGACCATGCACAGATTGCCAATTAGCAGATGCTCATGGCTGATATTTATTGATGGTAATATGTTAAAAGCAGTGTGAATCACTGTTTATAGTATATTTGTGCAATGTAAAAATGTATTTACATCTTTCTTTTGAATGTGACGATAGTATAGATAAAGGAAGTAATGTTGCTGATCACAAATGATCAGTAAATGGCATCTCCGGCACGAAGGGTTCGTGTCTTCTTGGACTGAAAAGGCAGAATATCCGACGGATATTCTGCCTTTTAGCCTGTAGCTACTTGGAAGTCACACATCTGTGGCACATTTAACCAGTGCTGACAAAGTCAAAAGTGTGCCTCCCGCTAAGTGGCACGCAACTAAAGAAACCAGCTCTAATTACAATATTCACGCCGGAACAAGTGACTGAAATGTGGTTTGAAAAGGACCATTTTAAGAACTGTGGCATTAAGTTAACAATATATGGGACTGAAGTGTATCCAGTACAGCTCTGCAGCTCAGCTAGGATAACCCAGCCACAGCAGAGGTTTCACAAACGAAACCTTCTCGGTCCTGAGGCAGCTAGTCCAAAAAACAATCACGTTGGAAGGTATAGACTGAAGGGAACACAGGCCGTCCCAAATCAGCAATATGGAGACTGCCTGGTTGTGGATGCCAATGGCTTTAACTAACCGAACTGGACAACGACCTCCTGCCACACATACGTCCAGTCCTTCTGGTTCCATGACCGGCCTAAAGATATGTTTTTGGAACATAAGAGGGTTGAGCAACCTGGTTGACGACGTAGAAGTGGTCACGTACTGGCAAAAACATAATGTAATTATGCTGCAGGAAACTTGGAGCACTATCTGGGTATTTGGAGTTCTGCTCCCCGGCAACATAAACGAATGCAAAAGGCAGACCTAAAGGCAGCCTGGCCATTTACATCGTCTGAGATTTGGATGTGGATATAGAAGATATCGCTCTTCATGAACCATGGCCATACTAGTTTACAACTGAGCAGGTGATCTCAAGGCAACTCTTTTATAAATATATATCTATGTTCACCCACATCCACACTCAAAACAAGAGAATGTACCAAAGCTGGAGTCATTAATGACAGACCTAAGCCAAAAGTACGGTGGGACACACATGATCTTAACCCACCATTTTAATTCAAATCTATTTAACAGCTAGGGATATGAAACCATATTGCTACAAGATAATCTCTGGCATATCCCCTGTCAAGTGCTACCATTGATTAAAAGACGTGACCATATCCGGGAGAATATTCTGGGTGTATGCTTGCAACTCTCTTTTAGAGCATCATTGAATGGAAGAGCAATAGAGGACCATCCTCTGACCGCAACACACTGCCCCGAAATCATGCTCTATCATAGATTACACTCTCATGAGCATTTCTCTGTTTGGATATTTGGAGACTTTCAAGATAGATGTTCGCTCAGAAAGCAATCATAATCCACAAACTTTTCAACAAAGCAACAAATGCCCGCTACTTGCAAAAAGCCTAGTCTCTGCTCAGTATCACCAACTACTAGCCTAAAGAGACTAAACTGGAAAGTTGCCACAGCAAATCCTTGCTATATTTATGCTTTGTGAACTTCAAAGCGGCTTTTGACTCAGTTCCACACCACATTTTATTTCAGAAGCTAGCAACAAAGAATATTCCGCACCAGTTATTGAAAAACATTGTCACCCTGTACTCAAACACCTTGCTTCAAGTAAAGCTGGGGGATGGCATATCTCTGACACAGAAAATACAGACACCAACCGGGCTCAAACAAATCTGCGTCCTTGTTCCTCTGCTTTTGAACATATTCTTGGCGGATCTCTTGGCAGCCCTGGTAGAAGTGAATGCACATGCCCCAAAGCTGGGAGGCAAATCCACCTGCTGCCTCCTTTATGCAGACAATGCCCTACTTATATCCAGGTCGAGAGTGGGGCTGCAGCGGCGTCTGGACGTACTATACTCTTACACAAAGCAAAATGGGCTTACCATCAACCCCGAGAAAGTAAGGATAATGATTATGGGCAGAAAGAAATGGAAACCAGGCCGGTGGCTTTTGAATGGTCTCACTGTTAATACTACTGTGAAATATAAGTACCTGGGCGTGATTATGAATAACCATGGAACTTTCCGATCTCAGAAGGAGGCCATAAAGCTTTCCAAAAAGCTTTGCAGACCCTCTCCCATCCCCTTAATGAAGGTGATTAGTGCTAAGTTGCTGCCCACTCTAGTTTACGGATCAGAGGTCATGTATGGAACTGGTTCCCACTTGCTGGCTAAACTAGTAGTGAGCATCTATAAAAGGATTTTTCGCTTTCCAAGACACACTTCCCCAGCACAAATCCGGCTAGAGTTCGGCCTTTACAATAAAGTTTCGGAAAGACAAGCTGCCTTTTTAAAACCATATTTCAAGCTACGCACCACAGGTGCTGACTCATTGGAAAACTAACTAGCTAGAGAAATCCAAGCCAGACAGCCTGGGCCTTTCTGGATCAATCTGTCCAGAATCTACAGGTAGCTGCACTGTGGGAAACTCTAACACCTTCGTTGAATTCAAAATGAATGTAATCAAAGTGGGACACCAGATATCATGGCTAGCGGATAAACAAAAATTGGCTCCATACTCACACACCTGGTCGGTCTTAAGCAACCACGTCTAACTGGGACCACAACCAATCACAAAAGTTTGCATGTCAAAACATGGTAAGCACAAACTAATCCTATACAGGCTAGAAGGCCTGTAGACTTAGGACTGCATTCCTGCAAATAGAAGGGAAAGCGTCTGCCAATTTTATAGTGAAACAATTATGCACATTGTCTGCATCTGCTCTGCTTTGTCGAAACAAAAGGTGTGGGCCAGGAGGCCACTGCATGCGCTGCCAGTGACAGAACCAACACAACTTCTAACTATTGCACTCCTACATTGGTGACAGTTAAGGCAATTCCAGGCCCCCAAAGCTGTAAGAATGGTTTGGGTGGCAGGTATTAGTGATATTTAATGTGTATTCAATTAATAAACCACTGTTGTGCTCATCTGTAAATTAGATTGACAGCGCCATGTTGCAGACTGTCATAAGCGCTGGTGTTGACAAATAGGGGCCGTTTCCAAGCACCGGAAACAATCGCCTCAGATTAAACACTGGACTGTAATCTTAAAGGAAGAAAGTTTGATAGCACTTTATTAATTTCTTGCACTTTCGATTCCCCCCCCCCCCCTTCAGCTTTTTAGCGAGGTACGTGGCTAGACTTGCTTGTCTTAATTGGTCTGAGATCAGCTTTTAACTTAAAGTAGGGGTGGTATTAAATCGCAGTATCTTGCAACGCAGCTGTGACCTGAGATTTATCAACTTCAATAGCACTTTACTCACTCTGTGCACTTTAGGGAATTTTAGAAACCTTTAAGTGAGGTAAGTGGCCAAACAGGCATGTTTTAACTGGATTGAGATCAGCTTTACTGCAAGAATAAGAGAAGTACCAACTAGAAGTATTCTGATAGCACTTTGTTTTCCACATTACCTGCCCTACAACATTTTGAAATGAGTTGCAAGTATCTTTGTGTATTTTTACAAGTGTAGTGAATGAATTATGAGGTAGTGTTAGAATGTTTTGTCATACTGCTATTATCAGTTCTTTGATGTAGCTTTTAAGCCTTATTCAGTGAATAATGTTGAAGTTGTAGAATACCCCGCCATTTTGCCTTTTGTTGGATGTGTTAGATACTAGTGTACTTTTATCTTGTTTGCATGTGAATATAGTGACATTTTGTAATGGTTTTTATTAATCGCACAAAAAAAGAAAAACTTGCCGTGACCAGGGAGTAGTACCCTAGGGGAGAGAAAATTACTTTTGTTTTTAAAGGTGACACTGTAGATCGTGTCATTGATAATTGACTTGAGTAATGCAGCTTTCGTTGCTTTGTAAATAAGTTGTGGCTTCATATCTCCCTGGAAATGCGGGATGCAGAGGCATGATGCAGCATGATTTTAAAAATCATAATACACAACACATTTATTCACAGTAGACACAAAGTTGAAAGTACACGTTGCATATGACAGTCACATGAAACCGAGACAAGTGTAGTAGATGCACCGTAAAAGCCTGCTTTAAAACGCAAGATGAAAAAAACAGATATAAAGTAATACTAATACACATAAACTAAGTTCACTAATAACTTTCTATTGCACATGTTGCTTATTAACGTATACGGAGGAAAATTTTGATGTGTCCTAGTGTTTTTCATGCTCTTTCCTGAGAATGCACCAGTTAGAAAAGTTGGTGCAAAAATGTGTAGAACTGAAGTACAAGCTTGAAAGTTTGCAGTATAGTACTAGAGAGACTATAGTTTATGAAAACATAAAAACACATTTTGTAGTATGAAATTAGAAAAACGCACTTATATGAATGTTGTGAACAAATTGTGGTAGTAGGGCATTTCCAATATTAGCTATTTTCATGTAGTATTGATTTGTGACAGTTCTATATATATACTTGATTTGAATTGTTTTAATTTCATTCTATTTAAATTAAGGTTTTATTTTATTTATTTTGAGAGTTTTATATAGCGCTGGCTAGACCCGGAGGTATCAGAGCGCTTTACATTTGGTTACACAATGTTACAGAACACGATAAACAAATTACACTTTACATCAAAAAATAAGCAACATATTGAAAGAGGAAGGAAAGGTGAGACAGAGCGGAGGGGGGGGAGGGGGGAAATGTGAAGGGGGAGGATGGGTGAAAAGATGGCAGGAGAGACGAGAGGAAGTCTGCCCAAAGACCGACTGGGTAGGTGACGACCGAGGAGGGAATCCACAGCCCGTCTCCCCTATAGCTAAACAAGGTAGCTCCATCGGGCATCAGTCAAAATAGCTAGGTCTCAGCTGACGAGGGAAGGTTCACAAAAGAAAGTCAAGTGGATAAGGCAGGGTGGGGTCTATGAGCAAGGACGGGTGAGGGCAAGGGTCAGTAGCTAGAAAGAGGAGAAGAGTAGAGCTGAGAGGGTTAGGGGGTGGGGTGAAGGGGGAGATAAGGTCAGGAGAGACGCAGGAGAGTTTGCCCAAAGACCGGCTGGGTAGGTGATGGTCAAGGAGGAAATCCATAACCCATCACCCCTTTAGCTCGCGAGGTAGCTCCACCGGGCATCAGTCAAAATGGCTAGGTCTCCGCTGTTGAGGGAAAGTTCTCAGAGTAAAAGTCCTGGTGGGTGAGCAGGAACAGGGTCGGGTGGGGGCTCATTTTCTTTAAACGTGCGATGCCAACTTAAAGGGCTTTTTTAAATGCTTTTTCTCCGGTGCTGACTTTCCCCCTGATTTAATACGGGTTGTTCTCTACAAGTGAAATGTTGCTTATATGTCCCGTACATGTCTACACCCTGACATTCCTGAATGTGCACTGTGAAATATTCCTGTGGGAATAGAATTTCAGCTATTTCTATGGACAGACTACTTTCTATCTTTTTTTATTTATTTTGATAATAGGCAGCGTGGACTCAATTTTTCGTTTCTCATGACTAGCATGGGAAACTATCTCGATGTTTGAAGTGTCCTAGGTGACACTATGAGAACAGACGTGATAGTATTTCGATGGTGGTGTGATGCCACCTCACTGGGACAATCTTATAAAAGAAGAAACCCCGAAGGAGGGGCAATGCCGTTGATTTTTGCATTTTGACTGAACGCCATTCTGATTTTTAGGTCAAGCCTGGGTAGCGTATGCGCTGCTCTGCGAGCCATGCTGTATTGAGTTAGGGATTTGTAGCTCCGCCCATATTTTTCATTGGCTTGTTATTGTCCTTTGTAAATGCTGGCTCCTGATTCCTTAATCGCCTTGTTAGTCCCTCGTTAGTACTGCCTTGACTTCATTTGAAATCTCCCATGAGGAATGGCCCTTTTACTTCTGTTGTTGCATGGTATGTTTTATTTCGTCTGTAAGCACTATTTTCTTTAATGGGTTTTGCCCTACTGCAGGCACGATGTGCTTTCCTTACATTCAGTGTGCCATCCGCGCTTTCACTTTTCAAGCAGCCCGGGACAATGGCGGCCGCTTTTTTGAAATGCAATAGGTCTTGCATTGTAAATGCCAACAGCTTAAACAGTCTCTAATGCGAGACCTATTGCATTGCAAATATTTTTTTGAGTCTGCAGTTAGCCAGTTCGGATGAATTTGAGCAAACTAATCGCTTTGATTAAAGGAGTCGAACATTGGCAGTAGCAGAAAAGGCACTGTGACCTGCATCGCGTTCCAGTTGAGGAGATGTCATTACATTTGTGTGCATCTAACACAGACTTTTCCTTTTCCGCTACTGGCTGTGTTTTTTTCCTCTTTCACACATGGGAAGAGGCGTCTAGTGCTTATTATAGGTTAAGGAAGCAGACATTTCAGTTTTTGTGCTCCCACTTGACCAAAATGGTGTGATCTTTGGCACATCGTTTTGTCTCCGTTTTCCTCAGTTCCATTAATGCACGAAATAAGTGCAAAAACCAAAGGTTTACAGCTGAATAATAATAAAAAAAAAAACACCCAACATTTCCGATTATCCTCCTCCGCCCTTCAAGTTGACGTCCATTATGTATTGAGGTTGGTGGCAACCTTTTTTTCCACCGTCAGAAATTATCCATAGTGACATTATAGACCAATCTTGTCACTAGAAGCCAATTCTGCACATCTTGCAGCGGACCAGGAGTCCTCTGGTATTGGGGTGGCCAGAACTTCATACTGAGTAGTAGAAAAGAAGATGAACTTGCCAGGGAATCTTCAAACCAAAGCCAACACACAGTACATGTTTTATCTGATAACCTGCACCTCCATCAGGTAATATAGTATGTTGTGTTCCTCCTATGTACCGGTCCCGTCAGTCCCTAATTGCGGGTAGTCTTTTGACACTTAGTGGCAGAGCCATTAATTATGCAATTACGATGTAAAAAGTGCAAGTCCAAAGAGTGTGCAACAGGTCCCAGGCCAAGTGCCTGTTCTTGTTCTCCCTAGTATGCATAGTGCTTAAATCATTCCTGATTCCCGCTCATGTCCACATAATAAAGTACCTTCTGGGTACAAGCTTACCCGGCTACAGTTGCATGTCCCACTAGGCTGGAAAGGTGTGCACATCAATAGTTCAAGAGCCACTGATTCTGGGAAGTTGCGACATGCACTTGAAACCTCCCACCTCTCCTTCCGGAAGGGTCTTAAAACATGGCTATTCCAGAACAGTAATTGCTAGCCTCCTCCTTTAACTTGATTTGCCGCTAGCGCTGGGATGCCTCAGGGTAGCCATGCGCTTAATAAATGCTAATTAATAATAATAATGCACTAGTTAAGCTGCATCGGAATGTTTTGAGGACTCCTCTCTCATATGGCAGTGCTGTTATCTAGTCCTTCCCTGGGCCTTGCCTGGAAAATACTTGAGTCTCCATTTCGGTCCTCCAATGCTCTAATGATCTTGCAGAGCCTTTCTTGAATCTCCCGAATACTTACTGCCCGTTCTCAGGGAATGGTTCAGTTCTGTCCTCCTCCATTTTCTAAGCGCAGTTAAAAAAAAGTTTGCAGAAAAGTTTTCCGTCTCCTGAAATCATAAATTGACTGTGCACTCTGCCACCCTAAGGCACTTGGCTCTCTGTCTCTTTGTATTGTATTGTATTGTAATTGCATTTATATAGCGCTTACTACCCCAGACGAGGCATCAAAGCACTTTCTCGGCGAGAAGCACGCTACTCCAGAACCCATAAAGGAGTAGTGGTGAATTAGCGTAGTGAAATATGAAATTAATTTGAGTAGTGAATGTTAGTCTGTTATTTGGATTGAAAAGGATAGTGAAGGGATAGAAGAGGTAAAAAGGTTTGCATTTATATAGCGCTTGCTACCCTTGATGGGGTGCTGAAGTTCTTTTTCGGCGTGTAGCACGCTACTCTGGAACCCATTCAGCGTTCGTGGTGAATTAGTATAGTGAAATATGAAAGTAATTTGAGTGGTGGATATGTTAGTCTGTTATTTGGATTGAAAAGGATAGTGGAGGGAGAGAAGAGGGAAGGATTTAGAATTTTTGTTTTTTGTTTTGGAGCTCATAGCAGTAGGAGGAGGCTTGGGATTAGTTAAAGGGAGGTGGAGGGGGATGAGTAAAAGGGAGGGGGAAGAGTCAGAGGGAGTGTTTAGAAAGGCTTGTTTGGGGAATCGGAATAGTAAAAGAGGTATGAGATGATGCAAGGAGGGGTGGAGTAGGGAAGAGTCTAGAAAGGGTTATTTTGGGGATCATAGTAGTGGTATGGGGTGAATGAGAGTGGAGGTTGAGGATATTTATTGATAGAGGTATATGGTGAGTAATTGGGTAGTGCATTGGAAAGAGTAGTAGAAAGAGGTTTAAGATGAGTCAGAGTTGAGGTAGAGGATATATTGAGTGCGGTATATGGTGAAAAATAGGGTAGTGCATTGGATATGCTGAATTAGAAGAAAAGTAATAAATATATAGATTTATAAGTACATGGAAGGTATATAGATGCATAAAGGAAGGTAGTATATGTATGGCTTTCAAGCGTTGTACTTTAAATTAATTTTATTTATACATATATTTTTTTGTAGATCAGTAGTGAAGCAATTGTAGATAAATAGTTATGATAAAAGGATTTACTTATTTATGCAGCCACTTATATACATGTTAATACATAGAATAATGTAACTATCAGTAATATGTTCATTTGTTAAGCAGAACTAATGAATATAGATATATATTTTAAACTTAATTCTACACGTTTATACAAAGCAATACACATATATACATATCTATAGTACAAATAAATGCTTTTATACAGAGAGATATGCTGTATATTTCTATCTGCTTGCTTATGGTGGTTATGTGGGGAAGAGACAATTCTTGAGTAGTTTTCTGAAGATAAGGTGGTTATCCATGGATCTTATGTTGGGGGGGGGGGGGGGGTAAAATGTTCCATAGTTTGGCTGCTTGAACAGAGAATGATGTGCCACCCATTGTTTTTTCTTGTATCTTGGGATTTGGCGAGGTGTCACTCTAGAGCGGAGGTTCCTTTTGTTGAATGTGTTTGGTGATTTTATTCCTGATGAAGAGCGGTCTCATTCCATGTATCGCTTTGTGGGTGATACAAAGCATCTTGAAAGTGGGATTCTGGCAACTGGTTACCAATGCAGGGCTTTCAAGGCAGGGGAGATGTGGTCTTGCGGTCTTATATGTAAGTGTAGTCTGGCAGCCGAATTCTGAATCCGTTGTAGTCTTTTCATGGCCCTTAAAGGTGACCTGTGGTAGAGGCTATTGGCGTAATTGAGTTTGGACAAAAGGGAGATGGTAGCCTGGACCTTGTATGGAAATCCCAAATGGGGGAAGATTCGTCGCAGAGTTTTTATAGTAACAAAGCTTGATCATGCTTGTTTGTCCACTTGGGCATTCATCGATAGCTTTGAGTCCATGGACATTCCGAGGTTTCTTACTTCCTTCGATATTTTAGGTGGTGTTCCCAGATCATCAGGCCATGTGGTGAGCGAGTCATAATGTTTCCAATTGCCACACGTGAATAACTACTGCTCCAAGACTCCAGTTATGGAAGCAGTGTTAGTCTCTGCCAACCAGTATTAGAATTTCTCTCCTGCCTGACACCATTGAGGTGTTTATCATTGAATTGAAAACTTCCAGATTGTTTGGACTTCTAAACACTGCGATGTCCACTTGTGCATTTCTCGAAATGCAGCCAACACCTTAGAGATTTAGTTAAATACTACTTCAAACTAGGACACGCTTCAGTTTTTTTTTTTTTTAAGTTTTCAAATAATGTGCAGCGCAAAAAAAAATCAGTCAAAGGATTTATAAAGAGCACAGCAGCCAAGTGGTGTCCCGCTACCACCCCCTTGCCCCCCCCCTCTCCCATGAAGGAGTATTTCGGGCACAGGAGTCCAGGCTTCAAAATAAAGTTCAAGTACTTACTGCAGGATCCTGGGAAGTCTGTGGAACCAAGTGCACTTCTAAGCCAGAGCATGTAGAGTGTAATGTTCCTGCCACACAGTGATTTTAGGGACATCAAAATCATTTGTGGTTACAAAGTCCTGTAAATGGAGATGCTTTTATTTTCCATTCTTAGACAAATTTATCATGAGTTTCTAATAACGGCAGCACTACCAAAGAAGTATTCAAAATTATTTTTGATCACAAGACCAAATGTGATGACATGTTGAGGGGTTTATTGCTTCTACTAAGCAAGACCATTTGAGTTTGTTTTCTTGTAGGACAATTGCAGGGGTGGTATGGTAGGCGTTAAAGGCTACATTTATTAAAGCCATTTATAAACTCCAGAGCTTTTGTATAGATCACTCATAGCCATGTCCTCATGGTGCTATTAGGCCATTTGTCTGCTTGTTAAGCGTTTTTAGGTCGAGCCTAGGCAGCATGCGCTGCTCTGCGAGGCATGCTGTATTCAGGTATGGACTTGAAGCTCCGCCCATTTCCGCTCATCTTTTCAATTGGCTCCTGTTACTGTCCTTTCAAAATTGATGCTTTTGATTAATGAATAGGCTTAGCAGTCCCTCCTTAGTACTGCCTTGCCTGCATTTGTAACCTCTCATGAGGACTAGACTTTTTACTTGTTACACGGTCTGTTTTATCTAGTCTGTGAGCACTATTTTCTATAATGATTTTCTCCTATTCCACCCACGATGTGCTTTTCTGCAAGGGTGCCCGCTTTGCCTCCAGGCACCGTGCTACGATTTCAGCACGGCGCCCGCTGTTACTTTTTTATTACATATAGGGGTAACTTGCACCTTTTCATGTACGTTATTCTTTTATTTGGCAGCGTGGTACACTTTTACTATAGCATCTGCACAACTTTATTTTCTTTGTAACTTGCCCCTTTTTATATGCATTGTTTAATTATTTTGCAAACGCGGCACACTTTCAGTATTTGTGCAGCGAGCCTTTATTTTCTCCTGAACGTCCCCCTTTTATATGTACTGTTTATCTTCATTTTGCAAGAGCGGCCCGCTTTTGCTTTAGCGGCTGCGTACGTTTTTTCCCCCCTGGAGAAGCAGCCAGTGGCATCCGCACGTCTTTTTTTCAACAACCACCACCCCCCCCCCCCCTTCCCTCTAAAATATCCATCCCTGTGGCAACCAACAGCTGAGAACACAAGTTCCGAGTCAAGTTTCACTGCTATGGGTAAGAGCCCTATCACTATGTAACACATGGCAGCCGACTCGCATAATCGAAACTTTGACCTATTGGCATTGTAAATGACAATGGCTTTTATATATGTGCACTTTGTACTTGTAGTCATTGCTTGCAGGTTTTCGAAACACATAAATAAAAGCCATTGTCATTTACAATGCCAATAGCTCAAAATCTTGCAAATGCGAGACCTATTGCATTGCAAATTCTTGTTCTTACTTGAGACCTAGATGCTATGCAGACCGATTTTATTTTTATTTTACATTTTTTTTTTTTTTTTTATATATAAACTCTTCTCTTACTTTGGATTGTTTGATCGATGCTACAGCTGGTAGCTGATTGACTGAACCTTCTTACCTAACCATTTTTCATTTCCCGGTTTCTTTGTTCATGCTAATGGACTCGCCCTTAACGGACTTTAATTCTGAACCCCTTTTTCCATTCTCTTAGGACCTGAGCTGTTAGACAATGGACTATCCTTATGCCTTAATGGTGGTAGGACTCTGTATCTCTATATTTTGATTGATTATAACCATCCAAGAAAGCCTGCTTAAATATTTGCCATTTTTATGCCAGCTGTGATCTTCCTAAAAGAACGTCTCAAACAACTGCTTATGGCAATGAATTTTGGATCTTTAATACAATAACCTAATTAATCAATACTCTGTCTGAATCCATTATTGAGTCCTGTTGAATTCTTCCATTCAGACTGTGCTGTGTCCTGATAATTTAAATGTGTTGTAGGGAGAATCATCGAGCTCTGACAGAACACCAGGTGTTCTTTTGTTTACCGTGGCAGTTGCAGAGATTTTGGTTTGCATAATCCATACTCGACTTAACTTCTTTAGGAGGTTGGGCCTTCCTGTTACTATCCTTTATTTCTACAGCATGGATTTAAGAGTGGTGTACCTAAATCTGATCTTCAATTTGTGAGTTGACTGTCAATTACTGGTCCTCATTGGACAGCTAACGTGGAGTTTGGTCACCCTATCTTCCACACCTCCTATCGGTGAAGAAAGATTCATCAGAGGATTATTGCCTCTGTGGTAGATGAAAGCGTTGCTGTTTGCCTAATCGTAAAGGGTCCAGTATGGTTAGAGGAGTACATGAGAACAAGCACATAATAATTTTACGCACGCTTCGCTCTGCAATAGGCGTAACACAGGGCCCTGCATCTAAACCTTGAGGAGCCCCATTCACCACAAATTAATATATGTGAGCTATCGGAGACTCGGGGCGCCTTTATGACATTCTTCAGGGGGCCCCATCTTTTTGTGTTACACCACTGGCAGAATGTCGTTATGTCATTATGTAGTTTAGAAAAATGGTCTTGCCACTTAGCACCAAGAAACTTTGTTGTAGCAACTCAACCCAATGTAAATATCTATCACATGAATAGAGTTCACATAACTCATTCATGGTGCTGGGCATGGGTATTGTTCTATGTAAAGACTCTGCACCCTTTTTTTTAATTTATTTTTTTACCTACTTGGCACATGTGGGAAAGAATGCTCATGTTAAATGATAACTGATAAACACTGGTTTGCGTGATATTGCAGCCTACATTTAGGAGCTTTTTATCTTGTGTACATGCTGCTACAGCCAATATTTGTGAGCTGGCTTAGTTTAATCTATACTTTGTATTGCTCTTTCCTGTATTAATAATTAGTATATTGTATTCTGCTAATGAATAAAAATCTTATATTCTCCTCCATCCTACGTTTTTTCTGTATGAAATTGTGAATTTCAGAACCTGCATTTACAGACCTTTCCGGACTAGTCCAGCACTGATCCGGTTTTGGGGACCTCAAGCACAAGTTAAAATTATGGTGACTTCACGTTGCATCTCTTGCCTAATGGTAGTTTGTGATCAAAGAGTTTGTCTGCAGTGTATTTCTTCTAGTCTTCTCAATGTGTCTGCATGACGGGTCTACTTTCACATAACTCAAGTGTAATTTCCTGTCTTTACCCTCTCATTTTACACGTAAGGGTTGCCCATCATGTGTCATTCACATTATTGTGCCAGAAAGAAATGTAAGGCAGGCTTTTGTTATCCCCAATCGGGTACGTGTATCTTGCTCAGTCCTGGATTTAATTTTCTTTTTGGTACCTGCACTTTTCATAGTCGTACAAGGACAGGACTACAGACACCACAATACCAGGGGAGATAATGTCCTAAGAACCGTGGCTACAGTGTTTTGTCCACTTAAAAAATATCAGCCCTGGTAGATGGGGGGGGGGGGGCTCCCTTCTGCAAGACCATGGCCACTGAAATAGTTTGTGTGCATATTTGTTGACCAGGGCCAGGCTTCTATCTTAGCCCAAAGCAAAATGTATATTGCCGGACCGACCTTTGATAAGATTGTGCAGTGTTTGCTCTCAGTGATGCAACCAATGTAAGTCATGCACCTAACCATTTGTTTTTTCCCCGGAGTTTTATATAGTGCGAACTTGACCCGAAGGTATCCGGTATCGGGGCGCTTTACATTAGCACTCAAACCCTGTTCCCCAGATTTGAAATCGACAGCCCTAGCCCGTTCGGCCACATCCTCTCCCCATTACTCTTACTGTATTCCTTGCCTCGTTTTGTAAGCTTTAACAAATCTCAGTTTTGTGTGGTTGGCAAAAGAAAGTTTTTGCGGTGGTCGTCCTCTTTGTTGCTAATGCCACAACTGATTATGTATACATTAGTTGCTATAATTCTGTGGCTTGCTCTAGCTCCGAATCGGCATTCAGTTTTATTTTGAAACATTCAGTGCTCATTCTCGCCTATACGTGGGTATCTATGAGCACTGAAAATAAAAGCTTCAAATTTAAGCAACTGCTCTGATACTGTTAAGATAGTTTCTTGGTAAAGGTCACTTCTGGGCTTACACAGAATATTGCCTTTTAAGATGTTGAAAGCTAGATCAGAGATTTTCCAGGAAGCCCTCTGACTCTGATATTTATTGAACTGCTGTCTTTTATGAAATATATCCTATTTTTTAAAGCTGGGGTTTGTCCCTTACATCTTACAACTGATTTGAAAACATTCAGAGTAGAAATTCCTGTGGTCAGTAGGTCTGTTTCTTTGAAGTCTAGTGTGGTCTTTTTGTGGTTAGACCCTTAAATAAACAGCTTAAGAACAAGCCTTTGTTGGACTTTTATAGTGCATAGAATAATTAAAAGATGCAGCAAAAAATATTGACTTTCAATCTTTGTGTACGCCTGTCTGATTAAAATAAAATACTTGTTTTTCAATGTTTACATTAAAAAAATATTGTCAACATATCTGCAGATAATAACCTAAACTATTTAAACCATGCTACCACAACAAAAGCTGACATTTAAAAATGTTTTTGAAAATTGCTTGTCATAGTTGACTGGCGTGGTTTGTATTTCCGGCAGTGGGTGATCTCACACTGTTGGAATTTACGATTTCCTATGCTGGCAAATCTATTCATTCTAGGTTGAGAAGCTGAAAGATGTATATTCATGTTTTATTACAAACTGTGAGCAGCATTTCATATATTCTGGAGAACTTGTCAGACATGCTCATTTAGGGAACAGGCATGTAGAAGTCTAGATTGGTGTATTTCATTTTGAACCTCGTATTCAGTTTGTCTGCTTTGTGACTGTGATTGTTGTTTCTTGTAGGTAAGTAGAAGTGGCACGTATATTTTCAGTGCCCTATCGTGGTTTATTCTCTGCTATTTGGTCAGACATGTCCTGGTCAGGGCACAAGTCCTAAAAAAAGAAGTGAGGGGACGCTGACGTCACGACAGGAAGTGACGTCAAGAAAGGTGGCTTGCACCATCAGACTCATTGCCTCCCCTCGCTCACCCCTTAGATGCGATTGCATCAGAGAAGCCAGCGCGTGAGCAGCGTTCTGAATGAGCTCCGATCTTGCCCCAGAGAGGCCAAAGAGTGAATGTGTGGCTCCATTTGCTCCAGTTATCGAGCTCCCGGTAAAATAAGTGGGGGGACGCCGTCCACCCGCGTGGTACCCCGACTCGAGTCCTGGTTATGTCTTTATAGAGTCAAGTTGTATAGAACCACCGCTGCAAGCGGTCATCTCAATAGAGCTGCGAGGAAGTCATGAGCTCTGTCAGTGAAGTGAGAGAGCACATTTAAAATCTGATACTCGAGTCACTGGCCACATCGCACTCATGTGAAGATAGAATATGTATGGTAAACTATGACGTGATAGGAAGGTAAAACTGTGCTCTCTTCTTACCAGCAGAAGTAGCCTGGTTCACTCCTATATTGGCTGCCTTCTGAAGAAGAACTTTGAACATTTGTGAGCTAGCCACACAGAAGCTCTTTACATGTCTACACTGGTACTCTGACACAATTTCTTGAATCTGCTTCATTGTTGCAGTCTGATAGCAGCGCTTCTTTTTATGTGCCATATTAATCTAAAAATGGCTGATATTATTGTAGAAGGGTTCTTCAAGGAATCCACGAAGGCATAGTGGTGATTAAAGTCTCCTTTATTCTCCTACAGGTACACAGCAACGTCCCAACTGGCCAGCTTACTTCAGAGGTCTCCGCATAACTGCCGGACCTCGAATCATCAGCTGGAATCCCCACTCCATTACATTCCATCACCATGGAAATAGAATACAACACATCTTCCCCTTTAACACAATGAAACAAATAAAATAGTTCATAAAATTAAACAAAACACAATGAAAATAAGGCTAAATTAGTAAAAAAAACACTTATTGAAGAATGTAGTCCTTCAGGTAATAGGGAGCACGTATTCTTCTTTTGCTCTCCCTAGGAGGAACAGCTACCCCACAGGGACTAGACTCGACAATGACACTATCACTATCTTGCAACAAGCAAGAATTGGAGAGTGCAAAACCAGAGACAGAACAACTATCATTAGGAACATCCTGAGAAACTGTGGCATCACCACCACCAGTGTGTTGAATAGACAATTCCTTAGAATGATTGGAGAAAGAACCATCTGGTAACGATAGACCCGAACAAGGAGTTTCAATGCCACAGCTTTTATGAACATTGTTTTTCATTAAAACCACATTCCTTTTACTCCACCATTTCCCATTCTCAACCAAAACTGCATATTTGGAAACTTTAACAATTCGTGTCATGGGATAAAACTTAGACTTATGATTTTTGACACTAAACAGTCTTTTAACCTTGATGAAATCCCCAACTGAAAGTTGCACATCTTTTACTTTCTTGTTAACATCATAGGCTTGTTTCATTTTAGATTGTGCTTTTTCCACAGAATCACGTAACTGTTTCAAATCAGGGATCTTGTTAGAACACTTTGTTTGTTCCAAAACCCAATTGGGACTGAGTTTAGAGGAACCAAAACGCCCTTTAAGAAGAACAAAAGGAGGAATACCAGTCACAGAGTGTGGAGTATTGTGGTAACTCCATAACCTTTCTTGAACAGCTTCGTGAACAGACTCACCCTGAACCGAAGCTAACAATGGTTTCTTTTAACATCCTGTTCACTCTCTCCACCATACCATTGCCCTGGGGACTATAGAGAGCCACAGTCATGTGCTTGATTCCCATGTTGGTTAAAAAACTTTGCATAGCATGAGACTTAAACTGAACTCCGTTATCTGACACTAGATATTTAGGAACTCCTTCTCTATGAAACAAATCATTAAGCATATTGATCACAGATGTAGTAGAAGGTTCAGATAAAAACTTGCATTCCACCCATTTAGAGAAGTAGTCAACCGTGACTAAAGCAAATCTCATGTTAGCTTTGAGATTGTACATTGGACCAATAAAATCCATACCCAATTTTTCCCAAGGACCCTTGGGAAAATCAACAGGATGAAGGGGAGTGTTACGAACCTTCAGTGATTTATCAGCCTCAGAACAACTAACACACCGTCCCACAAAGTTCTCCACCTCAATATCCATACCTGGCCACCAATAGTAGAGACGCAAACGTTTTTTGAGCCAGTCATACCAAGATGACCTTGGTGAGCAAACTTAATCAATCTTAACTTAAGTGTTCCAGGAGGAATTAACAAACTTCCCCACATAATAAAATCGTTTTCAATGGTGAGATCATCTTTTACCTTGTAAAACTGACGCAAACCTTCTTCCAAGTTCCTTTCTTCAGGCCAACCTTTGATAATATGACTCTTGATCAAGTTCTGTAAATCATCACATTTAGCACAATCCAACCATTCTGAGTTGCTAATTGCTCCATCCAAAACAAACAAACCATCAACCAACCCAACAACACATTCAGGATCTTCATTAAAAGAATTGTAATGCTCTTCATGTAAAGGACACCTAGATAAAAAATCGGCACGACCGTTTTTCCCTCCTGGAATATGCTTAATTAAAAAATTGAATTCAAACATCCGGGCAAGTAGTCTCACCAACCTAGGACTGGCTTTATCATTATCTTTAGTGGACAACAAGAAAACAAGAGGCTTATGGTCAGTGACCAAAACAAATCTTCTGCCCCAAAGAAATGTTTCAAAGTGCTTAGTAGCCCACACACAGGCTAAAGCCTCCCTTTCAATGGTGCTATAGTGGCGTTCAGTTTGAGTGAGAGATCTAGAGGCAAAACCTGCTGTATGCTCAACACCTTCTACTAATTGGGTAAGAACAGCACCTAACCCAACTCCACTGGCATCTACTGTGACAATGGATTGTACATCATCTTTGAAGGGGTGTAGAGCAGGAGCTTTAACAATAAGGTTTTTAAATTACTGAACGCTGCAGATTCAATCTCCTGCCAAGTAAACTGTTCACCCTTCCTAAGTAGTTTCCTTAAAGGTTCAGTTTGAAGGGCAAAACTATCAATGAACCGTGAATAATATTCACATAACCCGAGAAAAGATCTCAATTGATCTTTATTCTCCGGGGAGGGACTTTCAGCAATAGCTTTGACCAGGTCAGACTTAGGTGTAATACCAGATTCAGAAATATGATGACCTAGATAGTCAATCTCCTTGACTAGAAATTTACATTTTCTTTTTTTAACCGTGAAACCATTTGACTCTAATATTTGTAACACATTCGCTAAATTTTCCAAATTTTCCTCAGTATTTTTGGAAAATACCAGAATGTCGTCCTGGTAAGCAAGAACATTATTGCAATCCCCAAACAATTTATACATTAGTTTCTGAAAAACAGAAGCGGCAGATGCCAGGCCGAAAGGCATTCGCAAAAATCTGAAAGCACCAAAAGGGGTGTTAAAAGCCGTGAGGGAGCGGGAATCTTCAGTAAGCTCCACTTGATGGTAAGCAGATTTCAAGTCAAGACACGAAAAAACCTTGGCACCTCCCAACTGAGCTAACATTTCTTGGATTTTGGGTAGTGGAAAGCAATCAACTAAGATGTTCTTGTTCAAAGATCTTAAGTCAATACAAAGTCTGATGTCCATTGTACCTTTTTTCTTTGCGACGACTATCGGAGAAATCCATTCTGCTGAACCCAAATGTTGTTTTAATTGATCTCTAATGCATAGTGGAACATTTCTCACTTTGTGGATGATGGGAACAGCATACTTCTTTAATATAATTTTGTGTTCAAAGTCATGCACAAGACCTAATTTATCACTAAATAAAGAATCATGCTTAAGAAGTAACTGTTGCAGAGAAGGATTAGCTTCAGGTATATCTACTAGCGAAATGGGACACGAAGTACCTGGTCTTAACACCATGCCAAATTTCCCTTGATCTTTCCATCCTAGGATATTGTATCCTTTTTTCGCCACATACACTTTAGTGAAAATTATTCTGTCTTTAAATTTAACATTGTTAAGAAAGAAACCTAGCATATCAATATTGCGACCCCCAAAAGAAATAGTACGAATGTCTGGTGGTGATAATTGAATTGAATTCCAGTGCTTGTAAAACAATACATCAGTGACAAAAGTAACCGGAGTCTACAGTTACCTGAACTTCCATGTCACCAATGGTAACATTGCACAAAGGCCCACCATCATTCATATCAGAATCAATAGAGCACAATCTTTTTAAAACTTTTAACAGTGCAAATATTATTATCAGAAGAATCTTCTACACTTTCAAGGGTGGCTATTTATGAGGATTCTTGCACATTCGTGAAAAATGACCATATTTCTTGCAGTTTACGCAAAGTTTGCCAAGAGCAGGACAATTCTTTCCATTAGCTAGATGTGTAAAAGATCCACATCTGTAACAAACACTTTGCTTTTTAACCTCTTTAGGTTTGTTGAATGTAGAATTTGGTTTAGTGCCAATAGCATTAACTGGTTCAGCCACAGTATCAAATTTAGCCTTATTCAATTCTTTCTGTGCTACTACTGATCTTTCAATGCCTCTGGCTAATTCAAGAGTTTCATTCAAAGAAGGATTCCTACAACAAAGTAATCTTTCTTGTATTTTTTTGTTAAAACAATTAACGATTAGCTGGTCTCTAAGGTAAGAATCAATATTACCATCGAATTCACATGTGGCAATTAAAACTCTCAATTCAGCTAGGAAAGTATCAATAGATTCAAACTCAAATTGACGTCTAGTGTAGAACTTGTGTCTCTCCACTACAACACTGGTGTCATCCTTAAAATGGTTATCAAGTCTGCAAACTGCCTCTTTATAAGCATCCCAATCAGTTTCTTCAGTTTGGGTGACCATTGGCAAATGATCAAAAATACGTTGACCTTCCGAACCAAGGCTATTGTAAAGAAGAGCTAGTTTCCTAACCGGCTCAAATTTTGACCCATCCAAAGCTATTATATAGCTAGCAAAGCCTTTAAACCATTGCTTCCATTTTGTTTTAGGTATACCTGGTTCCGGTAAGAAATGTGGAGGACATGTAATATTTTGCATTTTCAATGTTTAGATCAACGAATAGTATGAACTAAAAGTGTGCAGACAGCAAAAATGTGCCCACCAACCTATAATGAATAAAGAAAGGCAAAGAGACTAAAACATGAAATGTGGAAATGTCCCAAAAATTGAAATATGCCTCAGTGTAAAAATTCAATTGAATTGGAACAGTAAAAACAGGTGGACGCACTTAAGGTAGGTGTGCGTGTCACCGGTTTATAACAATGGAGACGTGCTGCAGTGAATTCAAAAATGCGCGTAAAATATAAACAGGAGTGCGCTGCGATGAATTAGAAAGTGCGCGTTAGGTAGAAACAGGTGTGCGCATCACCGACTTTGAAACAGAGCCTTTAATGAATGAGCAAGGGTGTGCGTGTCACCGACTTTCAATATTTATCGGTGCACGCTCAGCTGATTTCCAAACATGTTAAGTGGTGTGCGCGTCACCGCGCAGAAATTGCAGAAACGTTGGTGCCTGACAAAATGGCGGCACGTTGCGTGACCCCGTGTCACCCTGACGTTACGACGTGACGTGTGCAGAGCTGGCACTCGGGAGGAAGGAGAATGGCCGGAGAGCAGAAGAAACTTCAGTGAGGAAGATTCTGAATTACGCATGCAGGTAGGACTGAGTGCTCGCGAGGTGACAGTTGGAGGGGTGACAGGCCCAGATGAAGTGTTTTGATAGAAAAAAAAAAAACATACAACCTGTCACCAACTGAATTCGTACGCTTCAGCACCTCAGTCCAAACGCGATACGAAGGGCTTCATATCAGTAGAGTAGAAATCGGTAAACTCCCGAATAAAGTCAGGAAATGCTGTAGGGTGTACCAGGAGATCCCAATCGTCGCCAAATGTAGAAGGGTTCTTCAAGGAATCCACAAAGGCATAGTGGTGATTAAAGTCTCCTTTATTCTCCTACAGGTACACAGCAACGTCCCAACTGGCCAGCTTACTTCAGAGGTCTCCGCATAACTGCCGGACCTCGAATCATCAGCTGGAATCCCCACTCCATTCCATTACATTCCATCACCATGGAAATAGAATACAACAATTATGCCTTCCTTTTCCCCTTGAATCCTATTGTTAATGGCAAATCATCTTACAGTGAAGTAGAGTAAAATATTGGGGAAACACATCATCTGTGAAACACATAATTAATATCAAGATAAATTCTGTTCCAGATTTTTGGGAAATCCTTCTATCCTGTCCAAATGTTACAACAGGTTTTGTATTTGTAGTATAACGCAGTACCGGAAGTGGGAAATCTCAGCTTTTTTGTCTCAAGAGCTTGAAAAGGTGATATTGCAGATGTTGAGTACTGGATTCTAGCGTTAATGAAGTCCATTACCTATGGATTGTGCCAACATATTACCTTTTTCTACATCGAAAGCACAAATGCCATGTTTCATATCTTTAATTCTCTTTACATATAAAGAAAGATGCTAATGAAATCCGAGCTTCTTACCTTTTTAGGTTGAGCGTAGACCGCGCTTGCACTGTCAGGATGATCTGTTGTATGTACTTTGTGGGATTTGACTCCTCCCATTGCTTTTGATTTGTCTACTTGCTTGTCTTTTTATTTCAAATCGTTTTTATTGAAATTCAAGGAAGGAACAAAAAGTGAGACACAGTAATAATGCAACATATTAGATCACAGAAATTAATCTACGAAAGTTACGTTGCTGTTAAGTCATGTGAAATACAAAGTAAGTCGGTGGAAATCAAATTAAATATAGAGATAGAGAGAGATAGAAGGAAAGATGGAGAGAGGGAGAGAGAAATAAATAAGTAATAATAGCTACTCAAGTGCCGTGTCAGGTGAAATACAGTGAAGCTTTAGAGACAACAGACATGGTCGGCATTTGACTATTACTCAGATGATTATACAGTCAAGGTTTATCAAGCACTGATAGGTGTCATAGTTGTGCTAAAGGAAGTACAATACACTACAATCCGGACATATCAAACGGGTACAGTTACACGTACACTATAGGGGCAATACAGTACATTACAAGTATGTGATTTACGAATGTAGTCTCCTATAATTAGGGCCTTGTGAGGGGTTAGATCCTCTCACGGTGGATCAAATGTGAAAGAATGAGCGTCCAGGGTGTTCCATAGTTTCCTGTGTGAATTACGCCATGGAGAGGCATGAAGCGCCACATTGTCTGCCCCTCTGAGGAAGGCTAGCCACTCCTGCCACATCCTGAATGAGACCTCTTTAAAGTTTTTCCACTTATTCAGAATGATTTTACAGGCTAAAGTAAGCATAAGATCTAACAAGTATCGATCATTTATATCGGTGATATTAGGGTCCAGAGCACTTAGCAGGACGTAGGAGAATTCCCTCGGGGGGGGGGGGGGTTGGGGCGGGGGGGGTTATATTGAAAGTGTTGCCTATGCACTTGTAAATCTCATCCCAATATGTTTGTATAAGAGGGCAATGAAAGAGCATGTGTGAAAGATTACCGTTGTGAATTTTACAGTTCCAGCATATGGGGCTTTCGCTGAGATTAAGTTTAAAAATCCTTTCAGGTGTCAAGTATGTCCTATTTATTAACATCAGTTTGGTTTGCGCTAGTATTGGAGAAATTTTGTTCGAAAAGGGAGTGATATGTATCTTTTCCCAGTCGAATTTGATATTGCTAGAATTGGCTTCGGATTCCCATTTTTCTTCACATTTCGTGTGAGATTTGCGAGGTTTGGGGGATAATATTTTATACACTTTTGAAACAGTGTGTCCTGACTTTAGTAGCTGTGGCAACTTTGAGAGTATTGACGGATCGGCAGGTACTTGCTTGTCTTTTAACATTCCTTGCTTGCCAGTGGGTAGTTTGTCTTCTTCCTCCTTTTTGTAACTTGTTCACTCCCCTGGAGAATTGCTCCATGACTTGTCTGCTTCCACTTTTTCCATTGCTGTTACTGGCTTAGGGCCTTTTTTTCCCTTTACTTTGTGCGTTTCCCTTGATTAGCTCTGCAAGCGGCACGCGGTGCTTTATCTTCAAACATGGCGGCGACCCGCCTCTCTTTTCTATTTATTTACTTTGAAAAACCTGTGCAGCACGCGCCTTGCTTTATCTTTTAACATGGTAATGTTTTACTTTATGCGCATGTGTTGTGCGTGTGGTGGGTCAGGCTCTAGTTTTCTATGGGGGCATGGCCGACAAGTACTTACAGCGTGGAAGACTTGAAGTCCGGTTCTTTACTTTCTGCACAATAAATGGTTTAAAGTATTACACGGCTTTGCCAGGGCAGATAAGTCGACGTTCAGTGTGTGTCAGGGCAGATAGAGGTTAGTTCCTTCTGTCAAACGGTGGTTGTAATCCGTAGTCCTCGTGGTGCTTGCCATGCACGTTCTGTAGCGCATAGATAGGCAGCGAAGCTCTGTACAGGGTCAGCAATTAATCAATCAGCACTTATATAGTATTTGGACGCTGTGGATGTGACGTCAGAATAAAGGTCAGAAACGAGCAGGAAGAGGCAGAATAAAGGTCAGAAACGAGCAGAAAGAGGCAAAATAGAGGGCAGGAGTGGGCAGAGAAGAGGCAGAAAAATGAGCAAAGGAGACACAAAATATGGGGTACATTGAAATGGGCGCTACCTCACGGCTCGGGTACTTACAAGCTCCTCAGAAGCAGAGCGGCATCTGCCCTGCGCTGGAGGAGAAACCTAACCTGCTGTGCCGTCGATCAGGGTACCGGTACTCTCTCTCTGGCTACAGAGAAAATGCCGGTACTCAGTACTGGTGAGTACCAGCCCATTTAAAGCACTGGCGTGGAGCATCTGAAAGATACTCCCCTCCATCAAACTCGAAATAAGGCAGAGGGTTTGAAATCTGTCTCCCTTTGTGACCAATTTGTGTGCTCTTGGGCGATCACTTTCTGAACATATTCCTTTTAGCCCCAAAGATTAGACGCATTTAAGATTAGGGTAACCACTGCTAATAAGTATGTGGTAAAAAACTGTACTGGAACCCTTTGTATATTACTCACGATAAAAAAGTGCCCCAGTTAAAAATTGTCAGTGGTAGATAGGGTAACCATAAACTGAGACACACAATTGTTTACAGCATGAATCCGTAAATAATTTTAGATCTGATTTAAATTTTGCTGTTAACTCTGCGCTTCTTCTTATGCCAGGATACCATTTGCACTTCCGTAAATCAAGATTAGTTAATGATTTTTTTTTTTATGGTTCCATACATGTTTGTATGACATGTTGAAAATATCAATTAAGAGTTTTGGAGAAGCAATACATGTCATCTATGGTTAATAAACGTGTTTATACAAACTGGCTTATCTTTTTGTCTGAACAACTGTGAAGGTTCACCATTACACTCCCAAAACTAGAATGATTTGTGTTTCTTTAATTTAACATGAGAAGGAATTCCTCTCAATTATATGTAGAAGATTTGGACGTACAAGTGAAATGTGCATGGTCAATTTCGGGCCCGTTTTTCTTAAGCGGAATTTTCTTCATTGTAGCTAGAGGGAATTGGGCAAGCTCCCCTCTGCCTCCTGAAATGCCGGTAGCTGCTACTTTAAGCAGACATTGAAAAATGCTGTATTAACAAGGAGGATTGTCCCATACTTAATACAAATTTGTGTTCTCGGAGTGAGAAGCAGATCCAGTTCATGCTCTGCACCTTACAGGGGTGGAGAATGTTCAGTCAGACAGTCCGAGTCCCCCGCAGGCTTGCTCTGATGCATTTACTGTGGTCTTTCTGGATAACTTGTTGACCATGCGGCAGAGATTCTCTACTTCTAATGTAGTATGTGGCACTTGCTCGCAAACAATGGGGTTAAGAGCAAACTACTTTACCATCTTGTCTCAGAATATTAGCGGTTGTGAAGTGGTTGATTGGGTAAATAATTCAGAACAGACTCGTGCTTACAACTTAACAATGGCCCATTATATTTTACAGTCCATATCCCCACCACCCTTCACTCAGCCAACATTGTGATTTATACAGGGTGTGGAGATAAGTGTTATTTCAGATACTAGAAATAAGTAAAATATATATTTCTTGCATGCTGCAGATTTGCTGGTTAAGCACCCAAGTGCCAGACAGGGCCGATAGATCAGCCCCTAGGAGAACTAGAATCACAGCAGCTCTATCCTTTTTGCACCTTCCTCAAAAACACTTTGATGGGCAAGTGCCTAAGCATTGCCATCATGCCCGTGTTCAGCAGAAGTAAACAACGTAACAATGCACCTGCCTGGGACATCAGGGAGTGAGCTTTAGTGCTCCTGTCTCAACTCTCCAGTGGTGGACAAGGGTGATGGATGGCAGAGGTCTTGGAGGAGCAGGCAATTTGAAACCCACAGGTGGGGAAGCCCAGGTGCTCAAAGAGGTGAGCCAATGTCTCTTTGATGGTTAAATATGATGCCAAGATGTACTTAAGTAAATTGGAATGATCAAGGTTATCTGGGAACGATTTACTCTAGGTTTTAAAGATTCTGTTAAATGCCTTTCCTCATTAAACAGGTCAGAAATGTGACACACCAAGTTATAGTGCTGTGGAAAGCCTCTGCTTCAGATACACAGCTCTGGTTCACAAAATTCTGGTTCTGGGATGATTACATTAGACAAGATGTTCTGATCATAATCAAGACTGCTTTACCTCTGGATTTGTTTCTCCAAAAGCATAAAATTGGAAGAGAACAGTTGGTAGGCTATTGGCATGCATGTGTTGAAGCATCCACTTCCAGATTATAAAGGGCTTGTGCTTTTCGAGCTACTTCCCCAAATAGCTATCTCCCTAGATCATTCTGCTAAGTGGAGCACATGTAATTTTCCTTAACCCTCTCTCTTTAGCTGTGGCTTAGAAACGGCTCTAGCTCTCTGGCCAGCCTTGTGTAATTAAAAAAGTGTGTGTGTGTGTGTGTGTCAGTCACAAAATGTAGTTGGGTCGGTACTCTTTTCTTCACTGGTCTGCTCAGTTGTCATTCACATTTTGCTTCAACCCTTGACGGCCCATTATAAATGTTCAGTCCACTTCAACCATTGGCTCTGTGAGAGATGCAATGTGGGTTGATCACATGCACAACAGCCTAAAAAGAAGTGCACTTCTGTGCAAGGGCTGGTGAGCCAATACTTTACATTGCCAGTGGTTTTTTCTTTCAATTTTTTATCCTATTTTTTCATTTGTATTACTTTAGTCATTTTTGTATGCTTAAACTAAGCCCTCAGGTTACAGTAATTCAAAGCTAGTAATTCTTCATGCCAGTCAGCAGCATATTTTCTGGTGATGTGCATTAAAGCTAAAAAAGTTTTTTGTATAGCTGCTCTAAGTACATGCACATTCTATAAAGCACCCTTAATGTGCTATTATATACAATAGTAATTTACTTTTTAATGGAAAATTTCTAATGCATGAATGTAATACAAATATATAAATATTACCGCAGTATTTGAGTGATATACATTTTTTTGTAGCATATGCTTCCAGAACAAAAATAACCATATTCCAAGGCCAGCGCTATTGTCTTTGCTACTGCCTTTTTTTTACTTGCAATCTGCGGGCTTTTTATGTGCATTTGCCCATGCTTTGTCGTTATATTCCCTTTTTTTTTATTTTTATTTTTTACTATATCATTTCCTATTAAACCTGTTACAAGTAGGCATGCTGAGAACCTCAAGATTCAAAGGAAATGTAGCATAATCTTACAAAAGTCTTACAAAGGTGACGTACCAAAAAGGTTGCAGGAAGTTGGAATCCCTTTACAACGGTGCATGCCAGTGAGTCACATAACCGTATACATCTACTGGCGATAGCAATGCAGGCATAATCTGCATTTATAAATCCAACGCCAGGATTCGGCTTTCGTGCAGACAGACATTTGGGAAGAAAACAATATCGTCCCCCATAATATATGGTTTCCTATTACTGACACCTTATTAAGTAAACTCGTGAAATGTTTTTTTCGATTCATAGCCAAAGTAAATGTGTTCACAGGTCAGTGACTGATTTGAGGAACTGTAAAGTGCACAATGGAATGATGTGATTTATTTACTCAACCATGTTCCCAAACGACTGAAAACTAGCTAGCCATTTCCATAAATCAAACCAGCAGCCTTGGCCTTTCCTGAGCAGAAATTTCCAAGACCATATATTCTCTAGTAGATGCATGCTAAATGTGAGAGGTGGTGGTGTAATTACAGAAATTAAATGAAAAATGTAACGGACAAGGGAAGGCAAAGCTGAAAATTTCAGAGCACTGGTAAATGGTTTTTCTTGTATTAATGAGTTCAGATAATGTCATGAAATTGCTGCCACCCCTTTGCATTAAAGCATAATGGCCCCTATCAAACATTGTACTTTTTTTTTCTTTTTAAAATATCCTGCAGGTTATATTTTAAAACTGCTCGTCGTTTATTTCAAATGCTAATCAATGCATTTTTTATGAAGGAACATTATAAATAGTTCAATGTTTGAAAACTGCCTATTAGGCAATTTCTTAAAAGGGCTACCAGCAAATGGCATATTGCACTGAGCGGGAGCTAGTGGCTCGAACAGGCTCGGAGACAGGGAATGGCGTTGCTTTTTTTCTGCTGATTTATTGATTTTTATCTTTTCCAGGACCAATCTTTTAAAAGCAAGACAGATAATAGAAGGGAGAAAGGCTGTTTTTAAAACGCATCGAGTCTATGCATTTAAAGGGTTGGTATTTGTACAGCTGATTGAATTGTAAAGGGTACCTTTCATGCTTCATGTTTAAATGCAATATAAAAAGGTCTTTTGTAGAACTGCAGGTGCTTCTACTAAACCTCTTCATCATAATAGCTTATTCAATCATTAAAAAACATTCATAAGAAAGCACAATAAATATATATTTACAATACGCCACAGGCCATCCAACAGTGCAGGCTATCCCAATGTCATTCATTAATAAATGATACATAAGCGCTTTCCTGTGACACAGGCAGATTTTAAAACTAAACAAACACTAAGCTACCAAAGGAGAGCAAAGTTTTTGAAGAAACAATAAGGCGGGCTTGCACTTAACCAGACCAAACCTCCAAGGAACCGGAATTAAGTCTTTTAGTATGAACACAAAATGTACAAAAAGAGTAAAATGCAATAGGTTTTGTACATAGTGTTCATCGCAATGGCATATCCTAATAGTTGACCGATCGAACTGACCCAGGAAAAAACATAAATGACTTCTAATAGACCCAAACCTAAATCAGTTCATTAAGATCCGATCCTTAGTATTAAACACCACACAAATAAGGCTCCACACCCATGATTGTACATATCCTAAGGTGGTTGGCATTTGTTGTCTTGATTAATTCCACATCTTCCCTTTCCTGACACTTTCGGGCTATACAATTCGTTGTCAATCACCCTTTCTCTTAAACATTTAATTCCCTGGGATTGGGCAACATCGAAAGCCTACCTAGCATAGTACAGATCTGTTTAATATAGGAAAGCCATGAGACTGACACTCCCAGTCACAGGATAAGCAGTCATCCGTAACCTCTCTGTTAAAGGTAGCCTGCTGGTTACACCAGATCGAACACCATAACAGAGGAGATAAATTGATGTAATCCTCAACAAATGCAAGACCCAACCACTCATGAATCGTGTAAGCAGATGTATTGGCTGGGAGGCCTAAAATACGGCTACAGTTTTACGCTATACATTATACGGTTTTCCTTACGTAGTCCCCTGACATTCTTATAGCCCCTCATTCCTGAGCCATAGATTAGGACTGGTAGGCACTTTCTCTTATACATTTCCAAAAGTGCGCTAACAGTTTTTTTTCCAATTGAGAATGCCAAATTAAACTAAAACCCAGCAGCATTTGAGAATCTCTGTATCCTATTTCTCAGACACAGTGCCCAACAGCCCTGTGAGTCAAATGTTATTCCCAAATAGGGAAATTCATGAGCTTTAGCGATGGGCTTGCCCTGAATGGCCAGGCAATTTGACTTAAGGTTTCTAGGCCCACAAGCTATAATGAAAGTTTTGGTTAAATTAGTTTCAAGGTTTAACTGGGCCCTACAATCAACCAAGTTATCCGACAAACGTTTAAGCTCATTTAAGGTTCTTGCCAACAACAACTGCATCATCTGCATATAATAATAGGGGCACAACATTGTTCTTAATCATGGGCATATCCTTGCCCTGCTTAATTAATGCTGCTTCAACCCCATTAATGTACATTAGAAACAGCACAAGGGTAAGCACGCAACACTGGCTACCCCGCCCGACAGTGTAACCAACTCTGTATATTCGCCATTCAACCCAAATCGAACTGATGCTTCAAGGCCATAGTGAAGGGATAGTAAGAAGGTAACAATGCCCTTATCTACCCTGAGATTTCCCACAACTTTGATCTCACAGCACTATTAAAGGCGCAGGAGAGATCCATGAAGGCCAGGTAGATGGAGCTATGCTTAGCGATCGTGAGTCTCTTGAAAGTCGTAGTTGGTGAAGGTAACCAGAATGTCTCCCTAATGTAGTAAAATAGCTCCCATACACATTGACTTCTACTGTTCATGATAACCAGGTACCAGCAAGGAAGATCAACAAAAGGGACAACAAACCAAAACTCATGTTTTCCAAATTTATTTAGTATTGGTTTTATGTTCCGGATTAGAAATTAGCCAATTTTTTGAGTCTGAGATAATAATTTGATTACAGTAATGTTAGAAATGGAGCTGTCGAGTCTAACAAGTACTTCTAAACTTCTTATATGAGCTTTACACATCAGAGATGTATCCTCTCAAAGAGTCATCATTTAGAAGATTTTGTGACATAAAGGATAACAAAACTGCTATGCTACCCCCAGATTGCACCAGTGAATTATATTGAAGTTGCAGATGTAGTAACGAAAAAAAAAAACCTACTCCTCCACCTGCATTCCAACGGCTCTCAAGTCATTGTTTCACTAATCTCCTAGATTTTATCGATGATTCACAAATTCTCTTTCCAAAAGCAACTATAGCTCTTAATCTGCCTAAGAACTGTTGCCTCAAGGTTGGGTGCTGCCTTTCACCAACTAAGAGAACTCGAGCAATCAGGATTCAGAGTCAGATTAGTGTCCACCAATACATACCACTTCACAAACATTATTACTTTTACTAGCTGAACGCGACTGTGCCATGATGCATGGCACGGGTAAAGTCCTTGATCAGCTAGAGTGGCCAGTCTAATTTTGAGTGCTCTAAAGGCAAGATCTTGACCATAGTTTCGCATCCTTGTTTAAAACATTATTCTGTGCTTGAAAAGCAACTATATCCAAAAATGGATTGTCCTCACCTTTTTCTTTTTACATAGGAGAAACAAGTTTGCTGTATTCAATTTGCTACTTACCTTTGTAAATGATTGGTGCAATAAATCTCATAAAAAAAGGATGCAGATTAAAGTTAAAGGTCATGGTGACGGCCCACTTAGGTGACTTCTGATTTTCGTATTGGAGCTGGCCACATCAATCGTGAACTTTGGTCTTTCAGGCTATAAATTCAGCATAGACAAGGCCAGATTCTTATTACTTCAGTCTCTTATGTTCACTAGAAGGTACATGTAATATATTGAATTATTATTTGTGGGGGGACTTTCCACTTTGAGAAATAATCGCACCCATTTTCAGGATGACTCAAAGCCACTAATATAACCTGAGCCCAACCCTCTGGTAGCTACGGCACAGCGCGAACAGGATTAACTGTGGGGAAATGTGTAAAGTATTTATGAAGTACCAAAACAGTAATAAAGTCAAAAAGCAAAACAATAAAAATCCTAACTCGAATTAGAAAAATAGGGTACTGATGGGTAGCAAGGATAACATGCACAGAGTTCTAAAGCCAGCAAAAATATAAGGTCCAGCAAAAGGTAAACCAATCTGGGGTGACAATTTCAGAAAAGGCAGATTTCCCACAGTACATAAACAGTGCTTCATTTGAGCCAGTAGTTGCTGGTGGGGCCCATAGGTACGCTTTTTGGGGTCCAGCACATATGTTTCCTCATCAGATTTTGACCCACGCATGAGAGAAAACAAAAGGGTAAAGGCTAAGGAAGAGAAATGCAGGAAAATGATGACAATGAAAGCAGAGTGGAAAACTAACCTGAAAGGGTGAGATATAGGGACAAGGAGTGACAAGTGGTGGAATCAAGACTACGCAGCCTTGGGATTGGCATCCCCAATATTGGTTGCGGTGGCTGCAGGCTTTTGAGTAAAACTTTGGCCCTGAACACTTTTTACAAATAAAGCACTGTAGTAAATGCGTGATCTTAGCTAGTACCGGGAAATAGGAGTTAAAAAACAAATTTCGAAATATTTTCCCTCAACACCACTTCTATAAGGAACCTGAACAAAGATTCCATCCTAGTGACATGAAATATACATTTGGAGTAAATGTCACAAATTTTAAAGCCATCAGAAGGAGATTTATCCCCGGCTTATAAGGAACTGGTGAACTCCTGTGAAACAATCGGTCTCCAGCAACAGGTACAAGGCCTGACACGCATAGGAGGCCATACCCTCGACCTCATTCTTTACCCGGAAGGTCGAATATCAGTTGGGTAAGTTACCCCTCTGTGTTGGACTGATCACTCATTGATTACCTTCATCTACATATGGGCAAGAAGGTTTTTTTTATTTTTTAAAAAGACCAATTAAGCAATTGGTAGAAACTAGAGCATGGCACAAACTCTCTACAACTAAATCTGTCTTTAATTGCGCATATTTTTCTCCTTTAGACTCTATAGAAGAGAACTGTCAAAGGCTCGAAATGGAGATTTTAAAAACACTAGATGAAGTGATACCTCTAACTACTCAAGAACCTCGCAAAAGTACATCTGCCCCTTGGTACAATGCTACTCTGAAGGATGCCAAATTAAATTGTAGGCAAGTGGAAAGGAAATGGCGACGCCATTGTAATGTAATGTAATGTAGACAGTATTTATATAGCGCACTATCACCCAACGGGTATCCTGGCGCTGAAGGTGTACGTAGATGTAATGTGTCATACTATATTCGAAAATGAGAGTTTCAGATAATTCGAAGCCTAAGGGGGGAGGGACAGCAGGAGGAGCACTGGAGAATCCAGGTATTACGTCTAGGTGTTCTTTTCCCTTGGAAATAGCCATGTCTTTAGTTTCTTCCTGAATTGCATTATGTCTCTGCTCTTCCTGATGTCAGATGGAAGTTCATTCCATAATCGTGAGGCTGCAGAGCTAAAAGCTCTCCCTCCTGTTCTAGCTCTCTTGAATTTAGGGGCATTAACCAGATTTGCTGTGGCCGAGCGAAGGTTTCTTGTGGGCGTATACCACGTGAACTTTCTCTGTAAAGGCCTAGGACCCAGACCATTTGCTGCCTTAAAAACTATGCAGAGAGATTTAAAAAAATATTCTCTGCTGAATTGGTAGCCAATGAAGATCCCGTAGGGCCTGAGATGCTGAGGATCTGCGCTGCCGATTTAGGGCCAATTTTGCTGCGATTGTCTGGATCCTCTGCAACTTCATTATCGAGGAGCTGGGAGCTCCAAGACACAAGGAGTTGCAGTAGTCTAGCCTGCTCAAGATAGCGCTCCTCACTACCTGTGTTCTAGCAGAAGCTGGTAGTAGTGGGAGAATCTTTCTAAGGGCTCTGATCAGCGAGAGACAGGTGCCCACTGTTTTGTTCATTTGTGAATCTACTTGGAGATTGTTATCCATCATCACTCCCAGATTGCGCACTGTTTTGGTAGGTGTTAGCACGCTATCTGTACGGGTGAGCCGGAAGTCAACAGGGAGGGGGCGGCCTACTTTGCTTGTCATGCAATATAAAACTTCAGTTTTTTCTCCGTTGAATTGGAGGAAGTTGTGCCTAAGCCAGTGTGTGGTGATGGTCATACATTCGTGAAATCTATCCATAGAAATTTTTTGATCTCCCTCCAGGGAAAACATAAGCTGTGTGTCATCAGCATAGTTGACCAAATCTACTCCAAAAGATTTGATGATCGGAATAAGTGGGCGTAGATAGATATTAAATAAAATTGGGCTGATCGCTGAGCCCTGCGGGACCCCATGTTGAATAACTGTCTTTGGAGATGTAAAGGGTCGAATGCTTACTGCCTGTGATCTGTCCGTTAGATAAGACTGAAGCCATCTTAAGGCCTGACCCTTAACTCCGATGCTTTCTAGTCACTCTAGCAGAATACTATGATTAACCATGTCGAATGCCGCTGACATGTCCAGCAGCACCAGCACAACCGCTTGGCCATTGTCAGCGCGCATTCTTAGATCATCGAACATAGTTATTAGGGCTGTTTCGGTACCGTGTTCAGGGCGGAATCCGAATTGCAGCTCGTCCAATAGCCGGTTTTCCTCTAGATATTGGGACAGAGATTTACTCACTATTCGTTCAAGAATTTTTACTGGGTAGGGCAGCAGTGAAATAGGTCTATAGCTGGACATCTGGGCTGGGTCGAGCGTTGGTTTTTTGAGTAGTGGGGTAACTATTGCCTGTTTCCAGCAGTCTGGGACTTCTCCGATAGTTACTGATTGACAGCATATCTGACGCAGCCGGGGAAAGAGTTCCGTCTTATATTCCTTCCACATCCTCTGTGGGAGGGGGTCCAGTGGAGACTCGGAGGAGACTGTCATAGCTATATTATGAAACACTTCCTCTGAGGGTGCTTGGAAGCGTTCCAAGGTAGGCTGGCTAGTTCTGTCTGGGTGCTCATCTTGCGTCTCCCGCGCAATTAATTCATTCCCCACCTTCAGGGGTAGGTTATGGTCATCTTCCGCTCCAGTCTGATTCTTTGAACTGAGGCCGTTGATAATTTTATTGATCTTTTCATTGAAATAGGATTTCATCTTCATGCCATTACCTACATGAAGATGAAATCCGCCTAAAAACTGTGCTAAATGACTATAAAAAGAAAATCAGGAAAGCAAAAGCCAACTATTGTGAGCTAATTACCGCGGCCTCCAACAAAGCCAAAAAGATTTTTTAAATACTTAATGAGCTCACAAACCCTTCCCGCTTTAAGGAAGAAAATACACCGTCACAACAATTATGTGACGACCTGTCAGATCTTTGGAAATAAAATGATTCTCAAAGACACTGACAAATCGAATGAACTAAACATCTCTATTGCTAAAACTAACAGTCCATCTCGACTTGCCACGTCACATTTATTGGATTCCCCCTCAGCGACTTTGACCAAGCTGGATCCTATTTCTACAGAAGCATTTAAATTATTGTATAGATCTATTAAGTCAGGATCACCTCTCGACCCCCTTACACCAAAGCAGTGGATAAGATGGGAAGATGAACTGTCAGGACCACCCTTACAACTTTGTAACCAATCCCTTGAAACTGAGGTGGTGCCTAAATGCTGGAAAAGGGCTATAGTTAAGCCGCTGTTGAAGAAAGCTTCAGCCGACCCTTCAGTCTTTGCCAATTTCAGACCAATTTCCCTTCTACCCTTCTCAATAAAAATATTAGAGCGACATGTTAGTAAAATCTTGTCCCAATATCTGGAAGACCACTCATGGCTAGAAGAAGAGCAATTCGGCTTCGGACCTGGCCATGGAACAGAGACTGCGCTGATATCCGTCAATGACGAAATCTGCAGGATGACACAGTGGACAACCAGTAGTACTGGTCCTCCTCGACTTATCAGCCGCGGTCAACCACTGCACTCTACTGACTAGACTATTGTCGGTGGGCGTTGGAGGCCTGATGTTAAACTTGCTAAAGTCTTACCTGGATGACCGTTGTCAGGCTGTATCCATGCCCCCATTTCTTTCTAAACCTAGAACAATTCAAAGTGGTGTTCCTCGGGGCTCTTCCCTTAGCCCAGTTCTATTCAATGTCTACAATGTCTACATCAAAACACTAATGTCCCTTATCAAGTCCCACAAGATTAAGCTTATTAATTATGCAGATGACACCCAACTTATTCTATAATTAAATAGAAATCAGGCCAACTCTCATTGCAATTTTCAGGCTTGTATTTTAGACATATTTAGCTGGATGAATGCAAACGGAAACAAAACTGAGCTCCTCTGCTGCCCCTAGAGTTAAATGCCAATACCCATACCTCCCAGTCTCTGGCATCTACCCATGGAAACCCCGCTTGGCAACTCAACTGTGGTCCGGAACCTGGGAGTAATCCTAGATCAGGACCTTTCTATGGAAAAGCAGGTGAATGGAGTTGCGGGGACCTGCTTCACTATGATTTGCGGCCTCAGGAAACTGTACCCAATGCTAAACGTTCAAGCCAGATCCCTGATTTCCAGAAGGGTCTTACTAAGTAGGCTGGATTACTGTAATCCCCTCCTTTTAGGGGCCCCTAGTTACCTATTAAAGAAATTGGAACGCATTCAGATAGTCACGGCGAAATTAACGCTAAACAGATCTCTGAACTCTTCTGCCTCCGGGGCTCTCAAAGACCTTCATTGGCTGCCTATTAAACAGAGGATTATTTTTTAAATCACTCTGCATTGTCTTTAAGGCATTACAGAACAAAGGACCAAAACTTTTGCAAGCCAGACTAAGAAAATATACTCCTGGCAGGTCCCTTCGATCGGCTACGCTCAACTATGTCCAAGAACAGAGATTCAATAAAGTCCAAAAGGGAGGACCCGCCTTTACTGTGAAAGTGGCTGAGTTATGGAACAAACTGCCAGTCTCAATAAGATCTCAAACTGACTTGGTCAAGTTTAGGAAATCCCTAAAAACCTGGCTCTTCCCCCACCAACAACTGGGTCAAACCTGTTTTTTTTCTTTTTTCTTCTGATTAGGACATCTGTCCATTCTCTATGCCTCTACTGATGGGTCTAGCTAGCACCAGGATACCATTTGGTCACAGTGCGCTTTAAAAATAAGCAAATATAATAATGCATTTAAACTTAAGTAAATATTGCATAGTTTAGGAAGTCCACTAACAACTAGGATAACTTGAATAGAATTGGAAAAAGCTACATTTTCCTTCTATTCAGTTGCTAACCTATGCATCCATGATCATAGATAAGATATCCTTGACCAAGTTAATTCTGCACCTTGTACTGAAAAAAAAAGCATCTTGCAAGAAGATAAGAGGTTTTCTGGTAAAATAATTTGAAACGAACAAGATGTTAACCGGCAGTGTGAACAGATTTAAGTTTGAACAAACAAATCTGTCATAACGTTCTCCTGGCTTCAGTAGGAATTCAGTCTTCCAGGAGATAAGTTTAGAAATTTTCTGAGACTGGGCAAAATTGTCAGTGTTAATGAGCAGAATTATTGAAAATGGCCATGTGCAGCATCTTAAATAACATGTGTATCGTATCATCAGATCTACCTAATGAAGCTGAATCATTTTGCAAGTTAATCAAAAGTTACATTCCTAAAATAAAAATTCCCCTAGAACTAAAATGTGAGCATTCAAGAGACTATTGTTTCAGCTCAGAAGAATGGACCCCTTACCCTTCACAACAATGCTGGGCTTACCTTACAGATCCACAGAGCTGCTGTTTATTTAATTTATCTGGAGTTCATTTTTGCTGTTTTTTTCGGCTGTTCTAGTACCACTAGTGTGTTGCCTACTAATTTTCTCAGGGTGGCTCCCTTGCTGCTCCTTGGTTGACTGACCGACTACTGTGGAGACTGTTTAATACCATATTTAATACTTTTAGGGTTTCATATTCAGCTGCTTTTGAGTGGTCCTCGGAGACCCAGTACTGTGGTGATTCTTAAACTGTCCCTGAATTTCACGTTAGCTACCTCTGGATGACCCTATAGTCCCATGTCTGTGATAACTATTTAGTGCTCTTGTGGTGCTTCAACAGTTTATTCTGGGATTGTTCCCTTTGAACCCATAGCTGTGTTCTCTTCATAGGAACATTGGAGTTGCCATTAGAGTTGCTTATATCATTTCAACACCTAACTGTAGCATCACTTTAATCCTGTTTTTTTTTCTCTAAATACTTATTTGGCAAAGTTGCGATGTAAAAGTACTCTAGATGTAGTGATTCCTGATGTTACCTTCGATGTAATGAGCCACGACCAATTAAGAACTTGGTACATCAGATCCAAGCAACACCAGTAGCCCTATTGGTTTTCCACCATACAGCAATTGTAATTGGTTCTGATGGCCTCGTTTATGCTTCTACAGAGTTTTAAACATCATACTGTACTAGATACAGTTTGGAAATCACTAATAGTCATATTATTCATACTGTGCCAGATATGAGCAAGCTTCCTGGTCCCTTTCACTACATTACTCCTCTCTTGCCTGAAGTGAGTGTCCATGAAGTGCAACTAGATCATGCAGCACTGAAGTGATAATGTGTTGCTTTTGGACGTAACCACTATCAGTTACACTTCTGGTCAGCGAAGCTCACCTGTCCTCAACCCAGGTTGTAACCCCCATCATCCAGCCTGATATATGCTCAAAGATCTGTATGTGATTGCCTACTTTGCCATGCAAATGAGAAACTTTTTCTTACCATTTAAAATGATCTCTGCTTCCTTCATGTACCCACCCTGCTATCCTTAATACCTCCTCTTCTGACCCAAACTATCCGCTAGTCGAATCCTTATCCAGTCTCGTTTCACCTCCTTACTTTCATCTTTGCTGACCAGTGTACTCTTCTTCCAGTTTCTTCTGTAACCTCACACTCTCCCTCATCCTCCCAGCTGGCACACAATAAAACCCTTTATGAGACTGCCTTCTCATGTCCTTGTATCTACTCCTATTAATATTTTACCCTTATACTAGTATCTAACTTCTGGCACTGCCTGTACTCTTGCATATAAATCCTTGTTTCAGCCCTTTCTTTCTTTTTTAATTTTTATTTCTTTATTGAGTTTTAACAATATAGGCCTGTAAACATTGCAGTTGCATCCATCTCGGCTGGATAGAGAGGCATCAAACAGTTGATTCATACAGTGTAGCTAGTGTACATAACCAGACATCCTTCCCACTTGCATGTGTTTTTTTAAGCATTTATTTACAGGACAGGGGACTCCCCCAGTCCTAAGATGGCTGCAGCCACATCTTTTTTGATGTGGTAGCAGCCATCAGATCTCACCTTGAGATCTTTCGGCTCCACGGATCTCCCAGTGTGAAATATACAGAGTTTACTATTTGTTTAAGCAAATGTTATTTATTTTAAAGTTTAAATGAAATACAGAATCTAAAAGGCCTACATAAAATAATACAAAAGGAAAAAAAGCAAGAGGATAAACATACACCTGCTTGCACATTCCCGCCTCACCCCGCCCAAATCCTATCCATGAAATACAGAGTACAGCCAAGCATAAGATCATTCATCCCACCCCCCCTTAATTGTCCCTCATCCCATGAATGTCCTACATCGTGAACCAATTGATAAACCAAACGGACAGGTTCCAATTCAGTGTCCCGATAATCTGCCTATGCCTGCCAGACCTTGGGGTGTTTTTGTGGGCAGCCTCTCGCTTTATAAACCGCCACCTCTAAGCCCATACAGTGGTCCATCCCTTTCTTCCACGCTGCCAGGGACGGGGGGAGACGTGGCCTTCCACTCCCATGCTATGTCCTGTTTAGCCAAAGTCAGGCCCAAAAATAACAGTTGATATCGATTACTGTACAGATTATCACAGATATCGAGGAGAAGGAGTTTTGAATCCATCAGAACATCCAGGACAGAACCCTGCCCAAACAGGTGGTCACCTGCGCCAGAATTGATTAAATATACAACGTTTTTGAGCATACATTTCCTCAAAACTACTTAACTGATATACCCCAAATCACAAAAAGCACACTTTCTGGGCCAAGATCTTACTTTCTGCCAAATTTGGTGTTCTCCCATTCAGCGGTTTTAGATGTAGCTTTGTCTAATTATCTCATGGAAACGTGAATGAAAAAAACATATTTTGGGAATCTCCCTTTTTCTCAGCTCCTGCTTGATGGATCAACCCAAAACTATCAGTGATCTTTATTCTACCAAATTACAAGTCATAAAAGCACACATAATAAATACAAAATTCACAGTTCTAGCAGCAATAAGACAAACTAATATAATCATTAAAATCTTTAAAAATCTAGAAACACAAAGCACCACATTTACAGTTTAAAAGTTTTACAACGCATAAGATTTTCTAGGCTTCATGGCTGCAATAATATAACTAAGTACAGCACAACAGATTTCTGGAGTGGCTAAGGATTGTAGGTATCCCAGACCTTCTTTGTGATGTAAAGTGCTTGTGCAAAAGAATTGGACATAAAATTGGAACTCTTAACGTGCGATACAAAGTGCAAAACAATAAAGTGCCCAGTAGATTGGGTAGAGACAGCATTACAAGGTCAATGAGAAAGAAAAGCAACCCAGGAACCGGCCAAGGGACAAGCAACTAGATAATTAGCCATGTTTAGTCTTAGCCAAGTCAAATAAAATCTATGCTGTGGATTAACAAACCATGTTAAATAACATTTCGTGCCTAGAGCATTAAAAGTTTGCATATAATTGATGATTAAACTCGAACTGAGAGACTTGTCAATCCTGATCTCTTCTCTTTGGGAAGCAAAGATCTCTTTAACCCTCTCTTTAGTTTGGGGCCTATGCCTTTGGGAGAATTAAAGAGAACACTCAGGCCTAAGTTATGGAAGACATTTTTAACATAAGCCAACCAGGGAATAGCAGACATATGGTCGAGATTTAAACAAGCCTTCAAAACGTCTCTCGAAAAGCCAGCCCTAGGAGTGCTCCTCAGCTTCATCCAAAGTAGTAAAGGAGATATAACAATAAAATCCTCCAAAAATCCAATTCCCAATTCTGTGTGTGTAGTAAAACTTGGGATAGATTTGGGTAACGCTAAGAGTCTACATAAAAACATTTTCTGCTGCCTGTAACTTCCCTATAGCTGCGTATCCCTACGCTCCTGCCCCATAAATACCAACAGATAAGCACTTGTTTCTATACAGCTGAATCATCTCCCTGATCGGTTTATGCCCTAGCTTTTTAGCAAACCTAAATATCATTTCGCAAGCTGCCCCCATCTTTTGCATTCTCTGATTAATTAGCCTCTCCCAAGACCCATCAGCACCAAGCAAAAGGCCTAGATAGTTAAAGGAAAATACTTTTTCTATCAGTGTCCCTCCGATATCAAAACTCTTGGACTTAGTACGTTTAGGGCTGCAGGTCATTATAAACGGTTTTTGGTGATTCACCTTAAGATTTAATTTAATCATAAAGTAATTAAACCCGCTTAAAATACTTTGAAGGCCATTTGCTGTTAACGCTAAAAGAACTGTATCGTCCGTGTGCAAAAGTACCGGGACTGCACGGCATCTAGGGAGTTAATATAAAATAAAAACAGGAAAGGAGTCAAAGTACATCCCAGCTTCACTTCTCTACTGACCCATATTGGTTTTGTGCAGTCCCCTGATTGTGTATAGCGAGCACACTTTTGTAGTTGTATCCCAATGCAGGCGCCTAACAAGGTCCAACAAAGTGGGATCCGCACCTGCCAGTTCCATTAAATCCCTTAATTTCTTCCTGTCTACTAAGTCAAAGGCACAGGAGAAGTCCATGAATGGCATGTGAAAGGCACCTCTCCTGGCCTTGATGTACTTCCGCCAGATGAGGTTTAGATTAAGAGCCTGCTCTACCGTCCCTAGACTTGGCTGGAAACCATATTGAAATGGTAAAAAAAAGGAGGTAGTCTCTGCCCAATCCTCCAGTTTTCCCAATATGACCCGCCCAAGAATCTTAGCTGTGCAATCGATTAATGAGATTGGGCGGTAGCAAGCCAGTGAATTCCGGTCGCCCTTTTTTATAAATTGATATTATTGTAGCCTCTCTCCAGGATTCAATTAGGTTTCCCCTAACTGCTGCCCTTAAAACATTCGTTAAAAGAGGGGCCCAAAGTTTTACATTGTGTTTAAAAAGACCTATTGGAACGCCATCGGGGCCTGTGGCCTTGCCACTAACTGCAACCTGGATAGCTGTAGTAACAGAATCTAGATTTAAAAGATCTGCTAGCCAATCCTTCTTTATTAATAGGGGACCGGTCCTTGCATCCTTTTCATGATCACCCCCTCTTGATCTGGGTTAAAAATTATAGAAAAATGATTAATTCAATCCTGTTCGAGGCTATGGCATTCAATGCCATTAGGCGGCTTATCTGTAAAAAAAGGGTTGATTTACAATTTCCCAGAAGAGCCTAGTGCCTTTCAAATTGGCCGCTTTTTCTAAATCCACCTAGGCCTTGGTTCAAATCTCGTACCTCCTATTTTCTAGGATTTGCCTGCAATATTTCCTTGCTGCCCTGATATCTATATTTCTCAGAAATCTATTGGTAGTTTGTTTCAAAACTTTAAGTGCTGCTTTACATTTGGGACTAAACCATGACTTGGCAAGGTGTTCTCTATGTGGTTTATTTGTATACAACTCAGAGGCCACAAATCTGCTAATTTTAGTTAAACTCTCCAAGCTACTATCTGGAGCCATATCTGATGAAAGACGGCAGGTAATAATAGCCTTGGTAATCAAATTGCTAAAAACTTATCTGGTTTAATGTTCCTCCAGTTTATTCAAATTCTTTTATTCACCGAGTGACTGACCAGTATTTTGTTAATTACAGGTGTCCCTGCTAGAAGAGTGAACTCAAAATATAAAAGAATAGGGTTATGATCGCTAAAGGGAAGAGGACGAACCTCATACTGCAAAAGATTGTGTGCAAGGTCAACTGTCAAAAGCACGAAATCTATAGTACTTCCCTTACCTCACTTATAAATGCTGGGTGGCATGAGTTACCCTGAAAGCAATAATCTGTAGTAAAAATCAGATTAAGGTAAAAAAATCTTCAAATTTAGGGATTCACAGTAAGATGAGTGTATAAAATTATTTTTATCATCCCCCTGAACCCACAGGTGCAACTTCCACTATATGTGCATTTGGTGATATTAAACCCCCCACCCATATGATTGAGGTATCCCTATTCCCCTGTCGATCCCTAGAGTTTAAAAGTATCCTCCCTAGTTCTTATATGAGCTATACTGGTTGTATAGAGGAAAAATTAAAATTAACTAAAAGCACGTTTTCCAGGTTTTTCACTTGTAATTTTACAATTTGATGACATGGGCATGTTAGAAATGGGGGTCTCTAGTTGGCAGAGGTAGGTACCTTTTTCCAAATAGGGACCCTTGCTTCTAGTCAGGGTAGCGGGGGATACACACTTTAGATAACCCCTGCTCACCCCCTTGGTAGCTTGGCATGAGCAGACAGGCTTATCCCAAAGGCAATGTGTAAAGTGTTTGTACCAACACTCACAGTAACACAGTGAAAACACCACAAATGGACACCACACCAGTTTAGAAAAATATATCCTTATCTAAACAAAACAATGCCACAACGACAAAACTCCAATATACACAGTTAAAAATATGACTTTAAAAAGGTTTCAAGAACTTGTACCATAGAAAACTATGGATGCGTGACTTTTCACCAAACAACCTGTAAATGCGTCAAAGTTCCAAAAGCCAAACAGCCACAGAATCGGAAAACAAAGAGATACGACACTCCTGAGACCTTGGGGAGGCGATGTAATAGTCCCGCTGTACGCAGAGGAAGGGTTGCATCTAATCCGATCTGTATGGCGAGTGATGCGTCGATTCTTCGTGACGGTTCCGGTCCGCAGGTGATGCGTCGGACGAACTTGCCGCACAGGTACGATGTGTGTAAATCCGGGATGCTTAGCGATCGATGTGGCGGCGTCGAGCAGCGCTGCGTCTGTCCTCTTTAGCCGCGATCCCTCGGTCTCGGTGCAGCGACAGGCGTTGCGGTGGTTTCCGCAGCGGCGCGGCGATGCGTGGAAATTCTTCTCACGTCGTGGGGATGCGTCGGGAAAACAGCCGCAAGAAGAGCGATGCGTCGATTTTAGCAGTTATTCATGTTTCTTCTTTCTTCCAGTTCCCAAACAGCAGCAACAACCTCCAGAGGCCCTAAACTGGCACCGGCACCTCTTGGCAGGCTAGAACTCACAGCAGCAGAGTTCAGGGGGAGCTGGGGGTGAAGTCTTTGTGTCCATGATACTTCAGAACAGGAGGCCAGCTCTCTTCATGCCCTTGGAGATCTCCTTCAAGCAGGGGACACAACACACAGCAAAGTCCTTCTCCTTTCCTTGGCAGAAACAGCAACTGCAGGCCAACCCCAGACACACAGCAAGGGCAGTACTTCTCCTCAGTCTCTCCGCTCTTCTTCTTGGCAAAGGTTCCTCTTGAATTCCAGGAATGATCTAAAGTTCAGTGGTTTTAGGTCTAATAATTATACCCCAAAATGTCTTTGTTCTCTTTCTGCAAGGGGCTCTGAGCCCAGTTCTGGGGGGGGCACTCTGCAAGTGCACAACAACATCCATTGTCAGTGTGAGCCTTGGCTCCAGACACACCACAGGGGGGCGGAGCCAGCATTGTGAAAGGCAGGCACAGCCCTATTCAGGTACAGGTGCTACTCCTCCCACCACTCCAAATGCAGATCAGGCCTATTCAGCCTAGTGCTGACTCATCCAGACTCCTGGAGCCACTGCACCTCCCCAGCCCCTGTCACTCCAAAGCCAGACAGTCAATCCACAAACAGGCAGAGGCACACAGGATGGTTAAACAAGAAAATAGCCACTTTCTAAAAGTGGTATTTTCAAACACAATTTAAAAACCATCTTTACTAAAAGATGTTATTAAATCCGGAGTTCATGGATACCAAACTCCATTTTTCAATCTTATCCCTATGGGAAGATATGCTTGTAAAATGTTACAAAGCATTCCCCATTCTGTTCTATGGGGCAAGATAGCCTTTCAATAGTGAAAAACGATATTGGCAGTATTTCACTATCAGGACATGTTACACACACCAGTACATGTCCTACCTTTCACATACACTGCACCCTGCCCAGGGGGGTACCTTGGGCCTACTTAGGGGGGCCCTATATGTAAGAAAAGGGAAGGTTAGGGCCTGGCAAGTGGGTGCACTTGCCAAGTCGACATGGCAGTTAACAAACTGCGTGCAGGCACCGCGGTGGCAGGTCTGAGACATCTTTTCAGGGCTACTCATGTGGGTGGCACAATCAGTGCTGCAGGCCCACTAGTAGCATTTGATTTACCAGCCCTGGCACACTCGGTGCACTTTACTAGGGACCTACTAGTAAATCAAATATGCCAATCATGGATAACCAATCACAATAACAATTTACACAGAGAGCATGTGCACTTTAGCACTGATCAGCAGTGGTAAAGTGCCCAGAGTCCTATAGCCAACAAAGACAGGTCAGGAAAAAATAGGAGGAAGAAGCAAAAAGTTTGGGGATAACCGTGCAAAAAGGGCCATTTCCAACACATGGGCTCGGTGCTATTACTTTCACTGTCAAATTTTTGATGGCACATGAGATAAATATAACCAAACCCCCCTTACCTCTTCCAGGGGGCAATGGAGTTGCATTGGAGTAGTAGGATTTATATCCATTTAAAGCAGTAGTACCAACAGCCCATGTTTCTTGACAACAGACAATGTCATAGTTTGGAGGTATGCCTCGCCATCTTCATTTTTAAGTTTGTCCCGAACCCCTGCAATATTACATGAGGAATGCATACCTCGCCCACAATCAGCATTATTGGTTTCTCTGTTTGAGATGCACACAGGTTGAGCTGAAAAAGGAGAAATGGCAATCTCCCGTTGGTCAGTCACCTCAATTTGACCAGTCCGGTTCAAGCACCAATATTTTTCTGTCAGTCCTGTTAATGGTTTAAATCGATTGGGGTGGGCAAAGGATACTGAAGCGGGCGTTTTTTGTAGGATTCTTTGGATTCGATTATACTGCACGTTGGAAATATATCCTGGTTGGGGGGATAAAAAAAAAACAAATGCGCAGCCCCTTATTTTACTAAGGTTTGGGATGACAAAATTCAAGCGAGACAGTAAAAAACGAACATACTCTGGGTCTTTAAAACTATAAGCCCCCCCCCCCCCCCTCCTCCTGTAGATTTCGCTGTAGGGCTGACCCATTTTACTCTACGAGCCATGATTATTTTGTCATTAACACCTGGGTAACAGTCTGCATTCCTTCTGCACCAATGGGCAACATTATTTATAAGACATTTGTGTGTCTTCTAAAACCATTGTATATGGAGTACACTCCAGAGGTAAATGCAGGCTATCGGGCTACCTAAGAACTGAGACGTAGGAGCAGTCTGTTGGCAGTTAGATACGTTCTTGATCCCTGAAGTGTGAATGTCCAAAGGATCCTGTAATGGGGCTGATAAATCTATTACCCCGTCGTCCTGTGCACTTTGTTTAATGGTATACCTAGTAGTGCCAGGGTCCGATCCCTGCTCATAAGCTTGAGGAGGGTGTCCTGGAGCGTTAGGTGGAAAACCCAGAGCATGAGCTTCAGTTAATGATATGAGTCCTGGGTTACCAAGTCCACTCGAGGGAAATTTATTTGACGCCCTTCTTTAACAGTTTTAACTAGGGACGAAAACTGGTCTTCTATTTTCCCCAAACAAGTCATTATAGGCTTTAAAGCATCTGACGAAAGATTTATTATCCTACGGTAAAACTCCTCAAAGGGTGATGGAGTCCTGCCTTCTCCCATTTTCATCCTGGTCAGAGTTTTGCATGCATTTTCGTGTGTCCGTTTTTTTAGATGTTGTTCCAGCCTCTGCTCTTTTCCTCTTTGTACCCTTGGATTTTGATCCTTCATCCACACCCTCTCTCTGCTCTATTGTTAGGGGGCGGCTAGCAGTATGGGCAAGAACAACAATAGGGGAAAGTAGGACTATTGATTGTAGAGCCTGCTGGTCTTCAACCCCTCCAACCGTCAATTCTTGGGCCATGACCATATTGGGAGGTGATGGTGATGAAAGAGACAATCTACATTCGGCAAGTGCTATCTCTTTACTTATAACACCCACAGCCCGCTGTAAAAATACATCGAGTGGTGCCGTTAGCAGAGGGCACAGGATTTGTTTTACGTTTCCCTATATCAACAAATATCAGGCCCAGCGCAAGGATTGACCCAAAATAGTAAGAAGGCAGGAAGTGTTTTTAATATCTAATAAGGAGCCTCCATGGAAGTTGCACAATACCGTAAAGAGTTCTTAAGATGCCCACCATGCGATAGAACCAAAGGGGGTTCGACCGTGGACGGGCCCATACGAGCCCACCCTTGACCTGGGCACGCCTGCGCATTTCCTGCGCTGCGTGAGTGTTCTGCTGCTTTTAAGGCGTCCGGAGGCTGGCCCCGCCTCCTTTAATAGAGAGAACGCTGGGGGACCGAGTCTCACCCCAGCAAAGCCACAACCCGCGCCAGCCAGCGTGAAATCAAGGAAGTGCTGAGGGCCTTGGACGGCCCTGTAAGTAAGTCCTGCACTGTAGGAGTGTCCTGCCGCCTTTACGGCATTGGTAGGCTGGCCCCGCTCCTTCAGCAGAGAGAGCGCTGGGCGCCCGAGTCCCATCTCAACGAAGCCGCAACCCGCACCAGCCAGCAAGCAGGAAATCAAGGAATTGCTGAGGGGTGGGGGTGGGGTGTGTGTGTGTGTGTGAGAAACTCATGCCCTAAGGTAACTATAACCCTCCCCATGCACAGTTTTCTCATCAATAATTTTACTGCAAATGTTAGTGATATCAATGATGTCGTAGAAGATGTCTTGAGTGATGTAATATCTGGGCTAATTAACAGTGCATGGCGAGGGCATGAGTTATAGTTACCTTAGGGCACGAGTTATATTTGCTTGAAATAACTCGAACTATAACAGTTGAATTTCTACGGTTTTGTGCATGTAAAAAATGAACCTAACTATAAAGTCCCTGTAACCTTTGTGTTGTTTTTTCAATTCTATTTTCGAATTATAACGTCACTGTAACCATTGTTTTTTCAGTGGATTTCTAGTTTTTGTTTTTTTAAGTTTAGTAAGAAGTCCATCGCAATACACGGTCCGGGGGTGGGGGGGATGGTGGCTTAGGACACAGGGCCTGGCATTGTGCTGCCCTCACCCAAGCTTGCTGCTCCTGCCCCCCCCTTTCCTCCTTGCCATCCATTGCCCTAGTTCATGCCCCTCTTCCCTCCTTACAGCCCTGTGTGGCTGATGTTCTGCCACTGCCCTTCCCGGCTGCCCTAAATCGCTTGCTTTCCCCCATCCACCTCCTCCCTACCCTCTCTTGTCTGAGTCCATGCACCAGTCCTTCCTTTCTGCACTGCATGGTTCGATGTGCTGCCACTGCCCTTCATTTAGCTTGATGTCCCTGCCCACTCATCCTGCCCACTGTTGCCTAATTCTGTGTCCCATCATTTCCCTCCTGCTTAGCCTCTCTGCTGAGCTTGCTGCCCCTACCCTCTTCCCCCTGCCCTTCGATGTCTGTGTGCAGGCCCCTGCTCACTCCTTTATGTCCATCATGTTCCATGGACCTGTCACTGCCCATCCTTTCTACTCTTGAGTATTCTGTTGAACTGGTACTGCTCCTCCCGCCTGCCTAGCATGGTAAAATGGCTACTGCCTGTCCCTCCCACCTCCACCCTGCCTGTCCGAGTTCCATGCCCCTATCCCCCCTCCCTCTTCGCCATGGTCCATTTTGCTGTCACTCCATTCTGTCCTCCATGCTCTGTTGCATTTCAACTGGTCTTCCTACCTGCCCGGCGTGGTCTGTTGTGAAGCCCTTTCCCCTGCCCTCTCTTGTCTGTGTCCAGACCCTACCCCTCCCTTTTGTCCTCCATGGTCCTTTGTGCATGCTCCTGCCACCTCCCTCTTGTCCACCATGGCCGTTGTGCTGCCACTAACCCTCCCGCTTGCCATGCATGGCCTTCTGTTCTGCCACAGCCCCTCCCACCTGCTCTGTGTGGTCAGCTTGCTGCCCCTGACCCCCACCTCCCCTCTTTTGTGCGTATGCCATTATAGTCTCACTGTTGCCCTCTATGGTGTGTTGTGCTTCCAGTGCCCATCCCTCTTGCCCTCCATGGTCAGCTTGCTGCTCCTGCCCTGCCCCCTTGCCATCTGCTTTCCATGCGCAGGCCCCTATCCCCTCCCTCCTGCTTTGTCTGGTCCATTGTCGTGTCCCTGCCCTTCATGGTCCGTTATGCTGCAACTGTCCCTCCTGTCTGTCTGGTATGGTCAGCTTGCTGCCTTAGCCTTTTTCCCGTGCGCTCTGTTGTCCATCTGCATGGCCCAATTCCTTCCCTATTGCTTTCCATGTCCGTTGTGCTGCACTGCCATCCCGCTTGCCCTGTGTAGTGTTTTGTGCTGCAGCAACCCCTGAGGCCTGCCCTGTAAGGTCAGTTGGGTGCCCCTGTCCATCTCCCTCCTGCCGACTGTTATCCGAGTCCATGTCACAAGCCATTCCTTCTGACCTCCGTGACCCAATGTACCATACTTGCCAACATTTTGAACTTGGTAAGAGGAAGAGTTTGGAAAAAAAGATCTGGGTAAATGATTTCCTCATTTTATTACATTGAAAAAGATGAGATCGATATTAGGCAGGAGACAGATACAAAAAAGTCCTTTTGGACTTAAAAACATTGGTTCTTTTGGCATCTATGGTTGTTCTGCCACTGCCTCTTCCTTCTGCCTTCAGTGGTCTGTTATATTGCCACAGCCTCTCTTGCCTGTCCTGCATGGTTGTTTTGTTGCCCCTGCCCTCCATGGGCTGCTGTGCTGCCACTGCCCCTCCCGCCTGCCCAGCGTGGTCAACTTGTTGCCTCTGCACCCTCCTCCCTGCCCTCAACTATCAGTCTGTGCCCCTGACCTCTGCCTCCCCACAGTACTCTAATGAACAACTAGATGCTAACAATCTATATAAAAAAAAGTGTGGCATGCCTGATGTCCTCTTTATGTAATTGAAACTGTAATACCTAAAGCATTTCCTTTAGAAATTATAAAACTGAGTCTTATTCCCATAGAAATTATGGTTAGTGTTTTAATAAACTAAAATGAGGGCATATTTTCTGAGTTCTCAAATGGCAACAATGCACTTTTAAATTATTTGCCATCTTGATTTTTTTTATCCAGTTGATCAATTGATTATGTGTTAGTTAGGGGAGAGAAGATGGCATTACGGCTAGAGCTGCAGACTTTGCAGCTGGGGAACCAGGTTCGAGTTTTGGCATCAACTCGACATCCTGTGATTCTGGTCAAATCACTTAATCTCTATATGTCTAAAACCAAAATTAATGCGTCTTTGTGTGATGTAACTGATGCTCATGTAAAGAACTCCAGTACCTTCGGCTCAAGTCAGCGCTACATAAAACTGCAACAAAAAAAAAAAGTTAATGTTTTGCCCACTTCTGTGATTGGGCTAGATTTGGCTGATATTTGTGCTACATTTGAGCTCTTTTTTCTTTGGTTGCCATCTTGGGTGACTTACTTGTTATGAAGCTCCTTAATTTTATCATTTACTGCAGTATCCTCAGTAGAAAATGCTGTCAGTTTTCCACTTCAATTCCATTAAGGTGGTGTTAAGATGTGCCACACTTCTGGCATACATTCAGAATGTTAGCACTCTAGTTGCTCATTAGAACACTGTAGTAAAGCTGGTGATTACTAGCGAGTTAACTGGCAGTCCGCTGCTAGTGCTAAAAGTGCATGTTTCAGTCGGCATGTCAGAAGGTTTCAATGAAATAGAAGAGGAAGATATTTAAGAACTCACTTAAAATGTTGGCTAATTTTTGTTTCTACAGCACTAACCCTAATTTATATGACAAAAGGAACCCCCTCAATTTGTTTCTTTCTAAATTAAATGTTTTAAGCTTTACCAGTTTGATTCAATCAAGATGGCTTCAGGTGTGCCACACTTTTGTCATAAGTAAGACTGTCAGTGCTCTAGTTGTTCTTTAGAAAACTCTGTGAGGCTGCAGTGGAACACACGGGAATCTACTGACAAGCTGCTCCTGTTGGAAGTACATGTTTTACGTCCGACTTCATTCTCATATGGCTGAGAGGAGTGTGTGAATTTGCAGAAAATATACTCCTATTTTAGCTTTTGGAGCACCTTCCATAACCTCTATGGGAAAATCATGAGAAAACTGTTTTCTCTCAAACATGATTCATGAAATCCCAGCAGAAGGCTTTTTCACGGTAGAATCGCCTTCGAATACTCCACAATTCCTAGATTTAGTATAGTACCATCAACAAATGATTTGTCTGTTATTACCCTTTATGCGTTCTCCTTTTTGTGACCCTCAAAACCTGCCATTCACTACAATGCATTTCAATGGGGACAATGCCTCAGTCCTGTAAGTGCTACCACAGCATGTTGTGGGTTGACAAAAAAAGCAGGGGTCCATTTAGGACTCCCACATATGGCCTTTTGGGTCTGGATATGATCACCCTTCCCACTTACATATTTCTTTTAATTCATTTTCAGGACACGGGGACCAAGTCTCTGAGTCTTGTAATGCCTGCCAAAGCATATTGTTCAGGTTGTCGCCAACAAGTCCGGATCGACTAGGCTCCTTTAAATTGGCCAATCGGAGCATATCTGAACACCAACTGTCCGGCTATAGATTTTTCTTTTTTCTTTAATATCTAAAACACTACTGAACGGATTTACACCAAATAGCAAAAAAAGGGTTCTTTCTGGCCCAAGGACTACATTTCTGCCAAATTTGATGTCATTTTGTCGTGCTGTTCGAGCTGTAGTCGTGCCAAAAATCTCTATGGGAATTAACATGGGAAACACACTCCCCCTCCCCCCTTTTTCCCCAGCCCGGTGTATCACCCCAAAACTTTCCATTCAGAATAAGACCCATGGCACACTTTTTTTGGCAAATTTCTTGAAGATTAGTCAACAGGCGCCAAAGATCTAGGCAAGTCAAAAAATGCTTTTCCTATGGAAACTCAGTCCTAACTATATCTATATCTATATCTATATATATATATATATATATATATATATATATATATATATATATATATATATATATATATATATATACTGAAAAAACCATAGGTTTCAGGCACGTTATAGTTAGTTGGACATTTCACTCGTACAAAACCAGTGAAATTCCCCGTTATAGTTAGTTCAGCTAACTATAACTCGCGCCCCCGCAATGCACTGCTGATGACGTCACATATTACATCACTCATGACATCATCCAGTGACATCACTCATGACATCATCCAGTGACATCATCCAGTGACTGTGTGTTTCTGTAAAGTTTAAATATATTTAATATATATAGGGAAAGGCGTATTGAAGAATGAGTGGGTGTATAAGTGTCTGAATGGATGATTTAGTAGGTGCGTGACTGACTCTATAAGTGAGTGATTAAACGTATCTTACTGAATGCATGGGTTAGTGACTAAACTATGTGAATGTCTGTATCCGTCTGTCTGTTGGTGTGTAAGCGGCTGCATGGGTTTGCGAATAGCTACATGAGTGTCTACATGGGTTATTGATTGGTTGTCTGAGTATGTGTATGGGTGCCTGAGTGTTTGTGTGGGTGGGGTGTGTGTGTGACTCTGTGCATAGATGTGTGAGTGGGTGATTCACTGGGTGCATGGTTTCAAGAGTGCATCTGTGATGGACTGTATGGGTGGTTGAGTGTGTGTATGGGTGTGTTAGTGAGTGAATGTATATCTCGGTGGTACATGTGTGAGAAACTACATATGTGAAAGGCAGTATATATGTGTGTTGGAGTATATAAATGGCTATAAGTGAGTGTGTGATTGTGAGAGTGGCTGTATGGATGAGTGTGTACTTGTATCAGTGATTGTATAAGAGCGTAAGAATGTGCTAGTATTTGTATGAGTAAGTGAGCTGGTGTGTGTAACTGTATAGGTGAGTAAATGGCAGTGTGATTAATTATTTGCATGACTGACTAGGTGTGTGAGTACCTTTATGGATGAGTGGCGGTGTGCGAGTGTCTATATAGGTGTATGAGTGCATATGATAGTCCTGTACTGAGTGACCGTAAGTATGAGTGACTGTACGGGTGAGTGAGTGGATGTGTGTGTAGACCTAAGAATCAGTGAGTGTGTATGTAGTTATTGGTGTTGGAGTGTCTATGGTTTTGAGAATGGCAGTCTGTAATTTAGAGTGGGTGTATCAAAAGTTATATTAGGGTGTGAGAAGATGCATGAAATTATCACATGGATGATGTCATCAGTGATGTCATGAGTGTTGTCACTGACCATGTCATGAGTGATGTAATATGTGACGTCATCAGCAGTGCATTGCGGGGGCGCGAGTTATAGTTAGCTGAACTAACTATAACGGGGGAATTTCACTGGTTTTGTACGAGTGAAATGTCCAACTAACTAGAACTGTTCCTAAAACCTATGGTTTTTTCAGTGAATTTCTAAGGTTTTTTTAAATGCTAGTTTCTAACTATGCCTACAGAGGTAGGACATGTGAAGAAAGAAGAAAAAACGCACAGAAAGAAGCAAAAGAAATGCAGAAAGAAGCAACAGAAGTCCACAAAGACGAAGAAAAGAGCAGGAAGAAACAACACATGTGCAGAAAGAACCAACAGGGGAGCAGAAAGAGGCCTTGTTGCAAAATCATCCTGTGCCCACAACTTTTTCAGACGGGTACTGGTGGTAACTGACTCGGACTAACCAGGCCTAGAGCCAGTGCTATGCTAAAAGACACTTAGAATACAATGAATACACCTACATACACTAGGGAACACTTTGCGTTGGGGTACCCTGTGATTAGCATGACCTCCTCTGTAAGGCCCTAGTACATAATAGGGCAGGGGGATTAAAACTTCCTCTTAAAACGCGCCCCGGGGCGTGTTTGCACAGTGGTGAAGGGAGGGGGGGGCGGCCTGAGGTGACGTGTGCAAACAAGCCCTGTGGCCATTTTAAGTTGGGAGATTAAGTCCCCTTGAATCCTGAGGGTCCCTGGGGTCCAACTAGCCCACTAGGTACCTCCAGTAAGCGCCACAGAGCTGCGTTGCACAGAGGTGTAAAAAGGGGCGTGGCCTGGACCACCTCTCTGCAACGCAGCCCTGTGGCGCGCACTGGAGGTACTTGGTGGGATAGTTGGCCCCCAGGGTCCCTTAGGATTCAAGGGGAATTAATTCCCCAACTTAAAACGCGCCACAGGGCGTGTTTGCACACATGTCACCTGAGGCCCCGCCCCCTCCCTTCACCACTGTGCAAACGCGCCCTATGGCGCGTTTTAAGTTGGGGTATTAGGTCACCTTAAATACTGAGGGTCCCTGGGGCCCAACTAGCCCAGCAGGTACTTCCAGTAAGCGCCACAGGCCTGCGTTGCAGAGAGGTGGTCTGAGGCCACGCCCTTTTTTACACCTCTCTGCAACGCAGCTCTGTGGCGCTTACTGGAGGTACCTGGTGGGCTAGTTGGACCCCAGGAACCCTCAGGATTCAAGGGTACTTAATCCCCCAACTCAAAACACGCCACAGGGCGTGTTTGCAGAGTGGTGAAGTGAGGCACGATCGCGTCTTTTTTTTTTTTGTAGAAGGGGGGGTTGTGTGGCCCCCCTTTTTCCCTTTTTTGGGCCCTGGGGACCCCTGACCCCTTTTTTTTATAAAAAAAAAAAACTGAACGGGAAGGGGGCCGCGTGGCCCCCCTCCCGTGGCCAATTCCCCGGGGCATGGTCACATTTTGAGGGGGGCTGCGTGGCCCCCCTCCTGAGGCCTCTATTGGCCCCGGGGACCCCATCCCCCGGGGCCGGCCTTTTTTAAAAACAAAATTTGGGGAGGGGGCCCATGTGGCCCCCCTCCAGGGCCACTACTAGCCCCGGGGACCCCATCCCCCGGGGCAGTCCCTGTTCGTTGGGGACCGTGGGGGGAGCCCCAATGCCCCCACGGTCCCGCCGGCTCCCCGCGTCCTGCAGGAGCCGGCATTGCTTTTCCACATGGGAAGCTGCTAACATGCAGCTCCTCTTGTGGAAAGAAAAGCAATCTGCTTTGGATTTTGGAAGAGAGAGCAGGTTTCCTGCTCTCTCTTCCAAAATCCAAAGCAAGTTTGCTATGGCAGGACGGGAGCCGTGCGGCTCCCGTCCTGCCATAGCAAACAGCAGTGTCCCGGGGGTGGGCACCCCGGGACACTGCAGGAGCCGGGCCTGGGGGGTGGCGGTCCCCAGGGCCATCACAGGCTCCAGGAGGGGGCCGCGCGGCCCCCTCCCTTCACTTGCACAGCCCCGGGAGGTGGTGGGGCTCGGGGGTCCGTTACGGACCCCCAAATTTACATTCTTAGTGCCCCGGGGAGGTGGCGGTCCCCGGGCGTGTGGGGGGCTCGAGCCCCCCACACAGATTATTTTCATTTTTTTTAAAAAAAGCCCCGGGGGGTGGCGGTCTTAGTGGCTGCGGGGGGCCATGTGCCCCCCGCAAATATTCATGTAAAGCCCCGGGGGTGGCGGTCCCCGGGGCTTGGGGGGGCCCCCCCTCATTAAAAAAGAAGCCCCGGGGGGTGGCGGTCCCCGGGGCTGCGTGCCTCCCCGAAACTCATAATAGAAGCCCCGGGGAGGTGGCGGTCCCCGGGGTAGTGTGGGGGGGGATTGGGGCCCCCCCCACACATTTTTTTTGTCACTGCCCCCGGGACTTGGCCCACCCGGGGGCTAAATAATAACGAAGCGCGGGAGGCCGTGCTTCGTTTTTTTTTTGTTTCGCGCCTGGATCCGCGGATCCGGCGCGCATTTTGCCGTTTTTTTTTTTTTTTTAAATGCTTTTTTGGGCCCTGGGGGACCTTGTGGGACCCCCTAAGCAGGCCTAGGGGGTCAGGGTGTTTCTACCCTGCCCCCTTTTCTTGTTTTACGCTACTGTTTTTCTGTTTTCTTGTGACTCGGTTCTACCGAGTCACAAGATGGCTGCCAACACTTCCTGGTTTGGAGTGTTGACAGCCAATTAGAATAAAGCTCGTGGTCGGGAGGGTCCGCAGATCCTCCGTGCCTCTAAATATCGAAACTTTTAGTTTTGATTTTCTCAGCAACTACTGAACGGATTTACACCATTTTTAAAAAGGTCGCTTTCTGAGCCAAGCAGTACCTTTTTTTTAAAAAAAAATTTATTTTTATTTTTTTATTGAAAATTGTATGGTAAACAGAGATCTGCATGTACAATTTGTCATCTGCAAGACACCTCAGTACAGTTATATAGTACATTTATGAACGTACGCCTTCACATTTGCCCTCACCACAATTACACGTCATCATCCGAGTCACTCTCTTCCTCTGGGGGGTGCAAATATCTCCTCTATATACATTCCATTTCCCCCATATTCTACTCCATTTTTTGGGACATTTCCTATTGACAAATGTGGCCTTCTCCGCTACCATAACATCCATATCGTTACCCCATTGCATCGCAGATGGTACAGTCTCGCTCCCCCACTTTTGCGCAATGTTCCTCTTGGCTATCATCATGCCGGTCGTAGCCCACTGCCGTTCGGCATGTGTAAGATCCGTAGGTCCCCACACATTCAAAAGACAGCATTGAGGTTCCAGCGGGACTTGCTTCCCCGTTACTCTGCAATGATCCTCACCACTGTCTCCCAATACGGTCCCAGTTTCATACACCCCCACAGCGTATGGTAGAATGTACCCACGTCCCCACACTGTCGTAGGCAACTCGGGTCAGGGGACCTTCCCATTTTGCATAGAACCACCCTGGTGTAGTAGGTCCTATGCAATATTTTCAACTGTACCAGTCGTAGTCTAGAGGAGATTGCAGCCTCCTTGAGTGATGCTATGGCATCTCGCCAGTCAGGGTTTTCCATGTCTCCCACCTCTAACTGCCATGCTTCCCTGAGTCGGTCCAGCGGATCTGGACGGTTATTGATAATTTTTTTATATGTAAGCGAAGTCGCTCGCTTATACAAGTGGTCTGTTAGCAACCGGTCCTCTAGGGGTAATGATTCCGGGAGAATCTCGGCCGGAGGGAGGGCCGCCTCTATGGCATGTTTGATTTGCATATACCTGAAATGTTCCCTCGGGGTCATTTTGTACTGGTCTTGCAGATAGGCGAAACTAACCACCTCTCCATTGTGCCAGAGGTCTCCCAGCCGGGAGATACCGATCAGGTCCCAGTTTCGAAACCCTTTGCTGTTGCCTAACGTTCCCAGTCGGCCTGTGTCCCATAGGGGCATGTGTTGTGTAAATCTGCCCGTCCATCCTAGGTGTCTGTTAACCGTGTGCCATATGCGAACAGTATGCATCGCTGGGCTCATGAGGTTACTGGTTTTTCGTTGGGCGTAAAGTGCTCTATTAACTCCTCCCATCCCCAGGGTCATTCTGTCTAGGTGGTATGTGGGGTCTGTATCTGGTACGTGCAGCCATTGATTGATTACCGTGAGCTGTGAGGCCCAATAGTACGGCTTTATATCTGGCAGGGCTATCCCACCGTCGTACCAACTCCGCGTCAGTTTGTGCGTAGCTATCCTGGCCGGTTTGCCGTCCCATAGAAGGGCCGCCACCTCTGAGTTCACTGCCTTAAAGTATGTGTCTGGGACTGGGTACGGCGTATTATGCAGGTCTTAGAGGAATCTGGGCAGGGCCATCATTTTAAAGAGGTCCGCTCTACCTAGCAGCGTAAGTGGTAGTGCCTTCCAATGTTTGATGTCCCGTTGCAGTCTTCGCAGGGGGAGCTGTAGATTGAGGGTAAAAAAGGAATCTTGATCCGAGGTGACATGGATACCCAGGTACTTAAAACTATTCGTGACTATCTGAACCTTACAGCCTCTCGGCAACCGAGGGGGTGCTCCATGTAGGATGTATAGTACCAACTTGTCCCAGTTAATGGCATATCCTGATACCGAGCCGAACACCGCACAGATATTAAGTATTGCGTGCAGAGATCGTGTAGGCAAGGTGACATATAGTAATACGTCATCAGCATAAAGGGATATACGGTCCTCCCATTCCTCCCTCCACCTTAGACCTCGTATCCTGGGGTCCCACCTTATCCAGGTCGCCAATGGTTCTAGGGCTAGCGCAAATAGTAGGGGCGATAATGGACAGCCCTGTCTCGTCCCTCTACCCAGGGTGATTGCCTTTGATATATGACCATTCACCACTACATGCGCTATGGGGTTGGTGTAGAGTAAGTGTACCCATGAGCAGAATTTCGGTCCGAATTCTAAGTGCTGGAGTACCGCGAATAGGAAGGTCCATTCCACCGAGTCAAAGGCCATCTTTGCATCCAGCGATAGGACTGCGGCGTCTTCCAGTATGGTGTGTTGTCTGCCCAATACGCCATGTAGGCGTCGTAGATTTAGTGCGGTGTTTCTACCGGGCATAAAACCGGACTGGTCCGGATGAATCAGTTTGGTGAGATAGGGTGCAAGACGAAGCGCCAGCGTTTTTGCTAATATTTTCCCTTTCTCATTAATTAATGAGATCGGGCGATACGATGAGCATTCCTCCACTGGTTTGCCCGGCTTATGTATGGCCACAGTAGTGGCTAGCCGTTGATCTTCAGGGAGTGTCCCTAATACTCGACTTGTTTCATACATACGCAACAAATAGGGGGGCTATCTTGCCTGCTGTGCACTTGTATAGTTCTATTGGAATACCATTTGGGCCAGTGGCCTTCCCGGATTGTATTTTAGTGATAGCTACTGTGAGTTCGTTCACTGTCATGTTAGCTTCTAGCCTATCGGCCTCTTGGGGTGTAAGCCGCGGCATATGAATGTCTTTAAGGAAAGCGAGTGCCTCCTGTACAGTGGTGGTATTCGTGGCCGTGTAAACCCGTTCATAGTGCCGTGCCAGCGTATCCACAATGAGTTGTGGGTCAGACGTAACTTCGCCCTTTTCCGTTTTAATCTGTGCTATCCATCTATGTGATTTTTCCCTTTTGTCAAGCCATGCGAGGAGCTTACCCGCTTTATCTCCGGATTCGTAGATCCGGTGTTGGATGGCTGTCATGCGGGACACTGCGTCATTCCGGAGATATTCCTGTCTTTTTATGCGCAGTGTGTGATTGTTCCCCTCTGTAGGGTTCGCCGCCTGCCGAGATTCCAATTGCTTTAACTCATGCTCCATATTTTCTATATCGTGTTGTATCCCCTTCTTATGTCCCTCAATTTGCGATATTGCATGACCTCTTATCACAGGCTTGTATGCTTCCCACAACGTAACCGGGGAGGGAACTGACGCTTCATTATCTTGAAAATAATGCGTAGTTGCCTTGATTAAGGCTTTCTTGATCTTAGAGTTCAGGAGGAACCCCGGGTATATAGGATACATACGACGTTGAGTAGTGCAATGTGTCAACAGTTCTGCCGTAACCGGTGAGTGATCTGAGATTCCCCTGGGTAGGTGTGCGGTTCTGCCAAGTTTACCCAAACTGTCTATTGCTACGAGTATGTAATCAATACGGGAGAGGCTGTTATGGGCGCCTGAGTGAAATGTGTATTGCTGCTCATTTGGGTTTTGAAACCTCCACACATCTAACAAGTCATGTGCGTCTAGGAAGTCGGCGAAGGGTGAGCCAACACGATGCTGTGGGCGAGTCGGTGTACGATCTAGTGTCATTAGCGGTCATATTAAAATCCCCCTCCTATTACTAAGTCTCCGTCTGGTAACATTAAGTGAAATTTGCCCAGATCTTGCAGGGCGGGGACCTGCAGCGCAGGTGGCATGTAGACAGATACAAAATTAATCATACGTCCTTCCCATTGCATCGAAATTGCTGCAAAGCGGCCCTGGTCATCTTTAAAAGTACGATGGATAATGAGGGGAAACTGTTTTCGTATCAGAATCCCCACCCCCCGGGATCCGGTGGTGAACTCTGAGTGGGACACTAATTGAAACCCCCATCTATCAAGGGCCTTACATGTGGAGCCCGTTAGGTGCGTCTCCTGTAATAGTGTAACGGCCGGGGACATGCGCTTCAGGTACTGCAGCACCAGTCCACGTTTTATCTTATCCCGCAGGCCATTGACGTTCCAGGAGAGGAAGGACAATTTTGGCTGTGTGGTACGTTGTGTCGTTCGGTCACGTGACGCCATTGGGTATGTGTGTCGTTGTGACATGTTGAGGTGTAAAAATCATTATTTGCATACTTTCAGAGTGAATATACAGTGACAAGTGCAGATTTATAACCAATAGAGCTAGAACATGATGAACATTTCTACCAAGGAGATATACAGGTAGCGATAATGGCTTGCCTATCCCCCCCCCCCAAACGTAGCCCCCCTCCCTGCATCCCTACCCAGTTGGTTCAAAACTACCCACCACCCCAATAGCAGAGTGCCTATGATCCCCAACAATGAATAAGTCATAAACGTAGGGTTTCGCGGTGTAGCGCCTGATAGTCTCTCCCTCCCGGGCCCGCAGCAGTCCCGAAGTACAGTGCATCACCCTAACGGCACAGGTAAGTGTCTCTAGTCCCCAACTGAAACAGGGCGCCCCAAGCTTGATCGTGGGCGTCGCTGAGGTGCTCAAGACGGAACCCTTCTACCCACCATTATAATCTGGTCGGTAGATATTTCACTTACTGTCCTATGTCATCGTTGCAGTCCTTCACTTCCCGGAGCGTGCGGTGTCGCTGCCAGGATTCCCAGATCTTGAACTTCTGGATCTTGACGGGGAGCCTCTCCTGCCCTCTAGTCTGCGATCAGAGTCTTTGGAGTAGGAATTGGCATTTCTATTGATGGTTTCTTCTCTGTGGCGTTGGGACGTAGCCGGTCCCCCTTCAAGCCATCGCTGTGCGTCGTCCGGTGTCGTGAAGAACCAGGATTTGTCTCCGTCCAGCACCTTCAGCTTCGCTGGGAAGAACATCATATATCTGAGACCTTTGTCCCTGAGTGCCCGCTTGATACCTTCAAAGGAGCGACGGTCTCTTTGCACTTTCAGGGTGAAATCCGGGAAGAATCTGATTGTCGCGTTCTCGTACAGGAGATCTCCTTTCACCCTAGCTGCTTGTAGGATTGCATCTCGGTCTCGAAAGTTCAAGATACGGGCAATGATGGTGCGGGCGGCGCACCAGGCCGTGGCTTCGGGATTGGAGCCCTGTGCGCCCTCTCGATAGAAAATAGCGGGGAGAGTCTCTCGGGTTTGAGGTGATTGAGGACAAGGTCTTCCAGGAAGAGGTCCATACTGGGCCCCTCCGCCCCTTCAGGCACCCCCACCACTCGTATGTTGTTGCGACGAGCTCGCCCTTCCTGATCATCCAGGTGCAGTGCCATCTCTCTATGCTGGTGAACCAGTTTTTGCACCTTTTTCTCCAATTCACGTGTGACGTCCTGTAGTGCACTCACATTTTCTTCCGTGGCCGTGACCCTTTCAGAGGTCTTTCGCATATCCGCCCGCATAAGGTTAATCTCGATCGTGACCTTGTCGATTTTGGTCTCCAGGTTAGTCCCGACTGCCTGGATCGCTGCCATTGAGCCTAGTGAAGGCTCTTCCGCTGGTGTGGCCTCCTCATTTACCCCGGAGTCGGTCGTGAGCTGCCGTCGCACTGCGTATTTATCCGTCTTGTTAACCTGAATGGCGGTGTTCCCACTCTTCGGCTTCATGTCGACACGGAGGAGTCGTCTGGATTGCTGCGGCGTTTCGGATTTTCAGTCGGCGTACACCGGAGCGGCCACGCGACTCAGTGAGCTGCCTGCGTCTCAGGGCAACAATGTACCAGCGCGGCGGTTGTGATGTCCCAATAGTACTGTCCGCAGCCCAGAGACTGCCACAAGCGGGGGGGCGGATGCAGAACTTGCGCGGTCCGCTTCTTATTAGTGGCTCCCCGGATTGCGGTCTTGTCCCCGCTCCCCTCCGTTATTTACCGGCGGTACGCCACGTCTATTGCCTCGTGATGGTGAGTTCCTCACAGCCCCCGCTGGAGGCCCGTCCCAGCGCTACCGGCCCACGATTCCTCTGCTCCACATTCAACAGGATTCCTGTGTCTATGGGCGGTTGTGAAGCTTGCCGTGGCAGGCGCTGAGCCTCGCGCCTTTTTAGTATGACTTAGCCAGCACAGGGATCACCCGGTTGTCTCCGCTACTGCGCCCGTGGCCCCTGCGTCACTCTTGCCTATGCCGCTCCGCTGGTACTACTGGCTCCTCTCACATCTGTGGTATGGCCAATTCAGGGATATCAGGGTTCCGATGCTCCGCGCGGTCATCGCTTGGGGGAGGAGGGGAGGGAATGACCGCCAGTGTTCTCCCCCTCCCGGTCTCACCTCAGCGTGTGGTCGCTGGCCGTTATGTGCAGCACCTGGGCTTTCGGGGCTTCTCAGGGGCTATGTTGTGTGTCGCCGTTGTAGGCCTGAAGCCGCGGCTCTCACGTACCGCGGTCTCCAGCCTCAGGGTCTTGCCGTCTGTGACGGGGCTCCGCCCTCTGCTGTCAATGTCGGGTCCGCGCCGCGCGGATTCTCGGCGGCTCGGATTTCATCCCTTTGCGGGCGCCCGGTGCAGTAAAACTCGACCTGCCGCCGGTCCGCAGCTACTGGGGTCCAAACAGTAGCAATATTTCCTCCAGGGTTTTGGATTACTGCCGGATTTTACGTTTACCGCTGCGGGCCCTGCCGGAGCTACACCGCCATTACGATCGGCGCCAGGCCACGCCCCCCAAGCAGTACCTTTTTGCCAAATTTGGGGTAAATCCGTTCAGTAGTTTCGGCTGTAGCCTTGCATAAAGTTTCCTATGGGAAATTGATTTTTTGACTCTTATTTTTTGAATTTCTCTGGAATTACTGAACGGATTTACACCATTTAACAAAAAGGTCTCTTTCTGAACCAAGGGCTACCTTTTTGCCAAGTTTGGTGTAATTCCATTCAGCAGTTCGGGCTGTAGGTTTGTCTAAAGTTTCCTATGGGAATTAACATGGAGAAAACACGTTTTGGGACCCCCCTCTTTTCTCGGCCCCCGCTTGCCGAATCACCCCGAAACTTTCAAGACAGAAGCTGACCGGAGCGGGCTACGATTTTTGAAAATTTCGCAAAGATTCGTGTACCGGCGCCAAAGATATTGAGAAAACAAAAAACGAGTTTCCAATGGAAACTAGGTCCTAACTATAACTATCTACTGGCGACCGCCAGTAGAATAGGAATATATATATATATATATATATATATCTCAAAAGTCCAATCCGGGCACAGGCTCCAATTTTACTCAGTGCAAGGTTTATTCCGTTTCCCCACTGATGTCCATAAAATACATATATCACTACTACACGGCTTGTTATAACATCGCCAATTGGGCTTGAGAGGGCGAAGGTGAGAGTGAAGGAAGCTAAGAGTAGTGAAATAATTCTATTTGAAGGGGTTAAAAGAGGAGGGAGTTTGGTTGAGAGCATTCTAAATCTCAATAAATCACGTGAACAGACAAGGGCTAGAGGACTTTGTGAATTAGCTAAAACAAGTGTTTTGTAGTTTCAACAATAGAGCCTTGTGGTTCTTCTTAAATTTGCTAGATTGTGATTGTTTTGTGGCCAGTGTTTTTTAAAATTCTACTTCGTTATAGCTGAAGGAGCACCCTCAGAATATAGTTTAAAAAAAAAAAAGTTATATTAACTTGTAGAGCACGGCTATTCGCAGTGAGGGTATTCAGGCGCTGAGTGGCTTGCAGCTTACTTGCATGCAAGGGACGATCCGAGATGCTTCAATTTTAGTCAGCGCATAGTGGAAGTCAGTAATTTCTATCTGACATTTGGGACGTGGGCTTCCACGTGGTTGGGTGAAAATTAGACCATGCGTGGTTTTGAACTTGTTACAAATTGCATATATATTTTGTGGGTAGCCAGATTAGCAGACCATTACAGTACTCTAGTCATGACATTGTGATGTCCTGAGAGAGTATTTTAGTAAGTGAAAGTTGGCTGACCTTAATAGCTCTTGACATTTCTTGACATTTATTAGGATTCTTAAATTTGGGATATGGTAAAACCTCGCTGTAGCTTTCTACCGGCATTACGTTTTTGTCTTTTATCTGAAACTTATAAATTCTCCATTAGTTGGATTTTCAAATAATTGGAAGACCGTTTCATCTCAAACCTTTGGGATGACTTACTAGAGGAAAGCATTTTTTTTGTTTGTTTAATCTATCCCCAAAGCATTCTATAATGAAGTTGTGAGAAAGTGACCGTGTATCAGAGAGAGCCTGATATTGGTAGAATGTATTTCTCTTCTCATTGGAAATATAAACATTGTGCTGGTCTGTACCATTTCCATGACAAACTCAAAAGAGGATAACAAGCAATATTGCCCAAGAGTTAGTGCATGTTTGAAACTTGTTTAATGATGTTTGGACCTCCTCGATGCGTTATGGCACAGTAACAAAGTTAAAAAGGTAGCAATGTATACCTTGCTGCTAGAATAGCGAGTAAATTGCTCCTTTTTTCAAAACGTTTGTTTTCATCTAACCACACAAGCTTCCATAGAAACCAATGTGACCTGATTAAAAGCGTGCGTTTGGTTGCCTTGGAAATCGGGAACATTCATATCTGTTAAAATGAGTTTGAGCTTAGGCAATGGACTATATTTGTTGAATATTTGCCAACAGATTGTTTTTGTTGTTTTTGTTCCATCTTGTCCGGAGAAATCCCAGTTGGCCATTAGAAAAGGGATTTTTGCTTGCAAATTAAACAAAGCTGGTGCGATCTGTTAATATATAATGCCTTTTTGATTTACACCATCTTTAAATCCATCAAATACTGCGTTTTGAATGCCATTTTCGTAATCTTATAGACCCAAAAGTTCTTTCATTTCGTTTGGAACTCTGATGTTGAATTAATACACCGACAGTACCTATTCTGGTATTTGTACGGGGTCTTTTATTGTTCATATCTTGTTATCTATGCAGTGCTCAAAGGTGTCTTTTGGTCGACAGTGCCTAATATTCATGCAGAAACAATGCTCAATTTTTCTTCATAGCCTGTACACACTGGTTCTATATGTCCGTCAGTTGTGGAACACCAGGCAGGTGGTACACGTCAGTGCAAATCCAGGCTTTCGGAGCACAGTAAGTTTTGTACTGGTTAATAGTTGGGCTGCTTACTGAAGACTTCTTCCACCTAGACATGGGCAGCGGTTTAGCAATCTGCTTGTGATTTTCTAAGAATGATTTCGAGACCAAGAAGTTAACATCTATAAACAGTTTTGTTAATGTACATGGGAGATTTCATCTTGTTTTGGAGTAATGGTTGTCATTAATTAATGTGCAACTTATACTTTGCCCTGCTTTGTGGGTGATTCCTGTGCACCTCACTGTGTGAAGCAAAAGAAATGTAGAGAAGGTGGTACTTGGATGATCACTATTTAGGAATGTTACTGTATGTGTGTAGGCTACATATAATGCTAAAATACATTGTATGCTGTCTTTGAAATATATGAGGGAAAGAAGCGTTTACCACCTCCTTCCTTCACCTTTCAGTTCTTTTCTTCATGCTCTATTGCACCAAACGGGAATCTTATTTTACTTTAAAAGGTTTCTTGGGTATTTTTGTCAGGGTTTTTAAAATAGTTTCAACAATGAAAATCCAAAATGAGTCCCCTCAATGATACCGCTGTAAATCACACTACTAAACCCATATTTCATTTTTATCATGATCACAAATTGGCCTGGACACATACTGGGAAAAGATTTGGAGCAGTGGGGTAGAATATAGATATGGCTGTTGTATATGATCTTGCCCTCCCAAACAGTTTATGTATTGTCAATGAAGTGAAGCTTTTCTGCTTTTAAGCTGGTTTCTGAAGAAGAGAACCAATCTGACCTCCAAACCTAAAGGGTCTAACAAGCCTATCGATCCTTGTCCAGCTCTGCAAGTGCTCCACTGGCTTCTAGTGGATGCAAGGGTCAGAGCCAATGCATTTGCAATCATCCACAATGCTTCTGAGATGCAGACCCAACACACTTATAAAGCTTGCCCCAACCCCCATTTGTCCCCCCCCCAACCCCCATTCGTCCCCCCCCCCACCCCCCAGGAACGTCTGATGAGCAACTTTACAGTTGATTCCTCAGAGCTGCTTCAACTTGCAAAAACACACACGGCGATGTTGCAGAATGTTGTGGCCAAAACTCAGTAATGCCTTGGATCCCCAATTTCGAGTTGACTCAAAGTATCTTACAATCTGGGTCCTGGGATATCTTCAAAAGCCTTACCCTATGAAAATACTTAGGGCCTGATTACGATGGCAGTTGAACATCGCCGCTGGAATGGAACTGCCAGACATGTAGTTTGCAGTTTCACCGGCCAAATTACGATGTGGCCACCGTGTAGGTGGTCAGAAAAATGCCTTATTCCATTGCAGTTTGTACTGCAACCTGGACAAGGACTGCAGCACAAGCCGCAATGGAAAAAGGCATTTTGCCAATATCCATGCATCGTGTACCCAGGCACCATGTGGTGTCTGGCACACGGTGCATGGATGTCTGGGGAGGCACCACATGTGCCCCCCTCCCCCCCTGCCCCACAGCGGAGGCCCACAAGGTCCCTGCTAGGGGCCCCCAAAGTCCGTTTCCGTCTGCTTTTACATGATGGTCGGACTGCCATGTAAAGGCAGAGGGAAAGGGACATCGTAATCCCTATGGCGATGCCTCTGCAGGCACTACCCCCATTGCAGGATTTTACGGTCCGACCAACGCCCTGACGGGCTCCCTAAGCGTGTCGAAGAGGCTGGTTGGTTCCTCCGACCTCTGCGCTCCGACCGACCGCATCATAATGCAACTGTTGGAGCGCTACCTCGGCTGTCGAGTGACCACCACCAACAGGCCGTCAGACATCCTAATCAGGTCCTTAGTCCGCGATCAAATATTAGATGTGATAGTCCTTTCTTGATCCTATCACAGCAGCTAGATCACTACCTCTATTGTATCTCATGTATATTTTTTCCTTACTTTTCTGCAACGTCCACATTCCTAAGTTATTGCAACTAAAGCTTTCTAAAACACCAAAATATCCATTTGCTCATTAAACTGCCAGGTTATAATTGCAGACAACTGCAGTTCAGATAATAATTATCCTATTTACACTTACCACTCTGGGTCTTGATACGATTTCTCATTAAAGAAATAAAGCAGGAGGACTTCATGCATAGTATCGTATAGAAAGTGTTTTATCCTGTGCACGCAGTGCTACAGGAGCATATTCTTATGCACACAGAGATTAGTGTAAAAATATGCCACTTTGTCAACCAACAGCTGTCGGAGTTTTTGGTATCCTACTCTTTTTTTCAAACTGTTTGGATCTTTGTTGGGCTACCCGTGTAATATGAGATGCTAGGAATCATATTGGATTAAACGGCTTACTATCTTGTTCCATTGAAGTGGCGGTTCATGCAGCGGGATTTTTTTTAACTATTGCAGAGCTGCTATGTTTGCGGGGTGCTGTATCAGTGTAAGGAATTCATTAATGGTACCTTTGGTGAATTGTACCCCCAATAAATTTTTGCATCAAATTATTTATTACACTTTGGACTTTAAGTTTTGTGAAAATGTATACATCAAAATATGGAACCAAGTTCTCCTGATAGTCACCATAATCAGGTGGGAGCAAAACCGTACCACAAAACTTAGACACCATAAAAATTGAACGCCTCTGACATTTTACCTCATACTGTTATCCCACAGATTGAATTGTGCATCAAGGCATCTCCCCAAGCATCAATTACCAGTTTAAAACCGTTCCATTAAGTAATGGGGTCAACACAATAATTGAGTTCTAGATAAATAAAAGTTAAAGTTTTATTGCAAAATTGAAAAATGCGGTACAGAGTCAATTGCCATGAATGCTCTTAGTTGCAAAGTTATACAGAGTATGTAAAAATCAAAAACAGCTTCTATGTCTCAAAGAGCAGCAAAATCATAAGAAAATTGGGCAGCACGGGATAGCTCAGGAACATCTCAAGATGTACCCCAAGAAATCAAGGGGTTCTTGTACACAATTCCTGCATAGCAAATTAGAAAAACTGCAAAACATCATGGTGTGAGCAAATTGGGTGACCAACTGGCATGGGTGAAAATTCAGGAAGGTGAGTGTAAAAATTCAGGATAAAGGGTCAAAATTCAGGACAAAACTTAGGGACAAAAGGTACGTTTTACAGACACATCAGTGCCATTGTGAGATGTAAAGTGGCACGCATAGGATGTAGCTAATTGGGACCTGCAGTGCTGGACTAGAGTGCAGTCCTCCGAGTGGCCAGCTTTGTGTCAGATCGCTTCAAGTATTCCATTTCTGTTCAGCTGGTGATGACTTGCATAGGGGCTGGTACAGTACTGAGTAATGGAGAAGACCCATAGCGGACAGGTCTTGTGTGTGGGTAATAGCATTAAGCAGGAAGAGGGAGTTATTAACCAGCCTGCATGAGCTATAATTGGCTGTAGACTGCGGAGTATTATGGTATTTTTGTGGGTCAGAGTGGTTAGATAGGAGTTGACATTACTATATAATGACCTGGCTAGTGGTTAGGCATATATCAGCCCTCCTTATTTTACCTGTATATTGGAAATATTATACTGATTGGGCAGTTTCATTTCTGTGAGCTGTAAACTGCAGATTCTCATTGATGCACAGAAGTGTGCTACAGACTAGAAACTGTATACACTGTTAAGGCATCATTGTAGGGCAGAAGGAGGCACTGTCTTTTACATACAGAACATTTTCTATTGAATGGAAGCCAAATGCCAACATTCGGTTTTACTGATAAAACTATATAGCGCACAAATACTAATGTGTGGAAATGTGGTTTCGGCAAATATGTATCATTTGAACATCGTCAAGTAAAGTGTCTTGATTGTTTTGATCCTATTAAAACTCGGTTTCCAGCACACTTCTGAATTACAAACAAGTGGTCCGTTTGTGGTTTCCTAACTGCTATGTTTTGAACCATTTGCGCAGTTCATTTGCAGATATTTAAAAGTTGTGCGTTACAAACAAACTCACAGCTTACAGCCCTTGATTTCCCACCCCCAAGAAAATTTGGGAAAAAATGGTGCATTCTACAACACATTTGTCATTATATATCAATTGTATTAGCTTCTAAAGCATAGTAAATGATGACTTTACTGTACACCAGGTTACAACAATCTTTGATGGGGCTCTTCAATGATTCCCCCACTATCGCCAACAATGCCTCTCTCTCACATGTATTTCATTTGTTTTATAGCGCCTCTCATACCAGTGTAGGGTGCCAGAGCACTTTACATCACACACACATACAGAGACAATGAATCATACATGTGTAAATCAGTGTATAAAAAATGTTACATAAGGCAACGCTGCAAAGGGTAGAATGCACGTCACCCATACTGGTAGGCATTTTGTAAGAGTGCTTGATCTGAAGAAGCTCAAACTCAGGATTCAGAACATAACACAGTTGTTAGCATTGACTTTAATGATAAGAATGTATTACTACCCAAGCAAACCTTTTTTAGAATCATCAGGATAATGAAAAACTGGAAGAAAACCTAACTTTCTAACCTGTACCATTCAGCTTGGATGCAGCTCTTTGATGGCAGTTCATAGCTCACTGTTCTTGATTACGTGTGTAACTTATGAACTGCACAGTAACAAAATAATCTCAGTGACAAAAGCAGTAACCCACTGAGCTCTGCACATTAAATATTGTTCTTTGATAGGCATGGTACACATTCTTTGCATCAGGCATATTAACCCTCTGTGCTATCTTAGATGATTCAAAACTGCCACTAAACAAAACTCCCATCTCTCTCCAGCAGGTACATTAGTCACCAGAGTTCTTGTGACATTTTTATTGTTGCCTGAAAACTGCTGGATATACAAGGAACTTTGCAGTGCCAGCCCCCAATAACAACATCCCCCCCCCAGCCTTCCAGGGAAATGCCCGATGCCGGGTACGGCCAGTCCGGCCTTTCTACCACCCTCCAATGGTGCCCCTCATCTTCACATAGACCCTCTCTCATGTGCATTCAATTTCTTTTATTGTGCTACTCATCCAAAGTATGTACGGCAGGGTGTCAGTGTGATACATCACACACACACACAGACACTGACTCATAAATGTGAGTCAGTGTATAGGAAATGTTACTTAAGACATTGAGGGCTACCAGGTGTAAGAGTCAGATGTCATCCATACTGGTAGGCAGTGGCGTAGCTTGGGCAGGGCCACAGGGGCGGTTGTCCCTGGTGCAATAGTCTTAGGGGTGCAACATTTTAAAAGAGAAAAAATTGTGGTGGAAGGGACTAGAGTCACATCGGTGCTGTTGTCTGCAAGTGCAGGTTATGTTGTCTTGCCCGCCTTTCCCCACAGAAGAGCTGCACGGAGCTGTGCCCTCATGCATTTCTCATGGCCTCAGGGCTGGTGGGGGCTGCTCTTGCTATTTCCCGGTGGCATGGGAGCAGCGCGGCCCAGCTACACAATAGCGAAACGTCTCTTGTGGTACCATGGCACCGTACAAGGGATTAGTTTCTGCTTTTTGGCAGGCAGAAGGGGCATTTCAAGCGCTTGCTGCCTTACGTCATGTGTTGGTTTGGGATGGCGGGTTGAGTCCCCCGGGGGTGTGGCATCCATCCATCCATTCATTCTTCCATCCATCATTCAGTCTTTCACCATTCATACTGTCACCATTCATACTGTCCTTCCATCTGTGTGCCCATCCATATACAAACCTATTCAACCATTTCCAAACCTGCCCATCATCTATCCTTCCATCCATCATTTCACTCATCCATTCCTCCATCCACCCTTTTACTCCTCCAATCATTGATCCACCCTTTCACCCCATCCATCCTTTCACTCATCAATCTACACTTCCACCCATCCATTCACTCATCCGTTCAACCATTTACGCTTTCACCCATCCAGCCATCCTTTCACTTACTCATCCATCCATTCACCCAGTCACTCATTCGTCCATCCATTCACCATTTCACTTATCCATCCTTTCTGCCAGCTCTTCACCCTCCCTTTCATTCATCTATACATTCTTTAACTCATACATCCTTCTTTTCACTCATCCATACACCCATTCGCCCATCCATCCTGTCAATCATCCATCCATACTGTCACTCATCCATCCATTCTCCCTTTTTCTCTCCATCCCTCTTTCACTTAGCCATCCCTTCACCCATCCAAATCATCCACTCATCCACTCATGAATAAATCCATCCATACTTTCACTCATCCATCCATACTTTCACTCATCCATCCATACTTTCACTCATCCATCCATCTTTTCTCTCATCCATCTACCCTCCCTTTCACTTACCCATCCTTACATCCACCCATTCCCTCATCCATTCATCCTTTTACTTATCAATTCATCAATCCATCCACCCTTTTGCCCGTCCGCCCTTTTGCCCGTCCGCCCTTTTGCCCGTCCGCCCTTTTGCCCGTCCGCCCTTTTGCCCGCCCTTTTGCCTGCCCGCCCTTTTGCCTGCCCGCCCTTTTGCCCGCCCTTTCGTCCGTCCGCCCGTCCACCCTTTGTCCACCCACCCACTCACCCACCCACCCTTTCATCCACCCACTCATCCACCCACCCTTTCATCCACCCGCCCATCCACTCATCCATTCACCCATTCCTTCACTTACTCACCCACCTTTTCACATTAATTATGATCTGAGCCTTTGTCTGCAGAGTTGCAGACAGAAGAGGCCCATCAAGAATTTCATCCCGCTGTAGTTCCTAATGCAAGGGGTGGGGTGATGGAAGGTTCACTATGTCCCTGCACATAGGCAATCTGAAAACTTGGAAGTCATGCATGATGCACAGTGCCAGTACGTGAAGTGACTGTGACATGGGGTTGTTTCCAGGGCTTTAAGTGGGTTGAAAACTTGGGGGCGGGTCTCTCCAAAGGGTGTGTCCGATGTAATTAAGGGTGTGGCTTAAAACACGGTAGCTAAAAATCTGTGCTTAGCATAGTGTGCTGCCCGACTGGTATTCTGCTACTTCTGTTATTGCATCCAGATATATAATACATTACACCTACAACAAGCCAGGACTATTGGCTTTGTCAATAGTTGTTGGTTGCATAAAATAAAAAAGTAGCAACTATGGCTTCATTGTATATAATATTGATGAGACTGAAAGAACTATAACCCCTTCTTTTTAACTTCTTTCGCTGGCGGCTTTTCATTAACTGGATTCTCTACATTTCTTCCATCTGGTGAGGTGCAACATTGTTCTTTATGTACTGTTAAAACAGAAAGCACTGCCCTAGACCGAGGCTTCAGGAGGCCCACCACATGCTTTAACAGCCCAGAGTGGCCTTTTGTCATTCTGTATGTGACAATCAGCTGGCATACAGAATGACAATGAGCAGGGTGGGGCTGCTCTTGGGCTCAGAGGATGTGTGCAAGGCGGCCACATCAGGGGATTGAGGCTTCTCGCATGGGAACAGTGCTGTTCCCCAGGGACCAAAATTACAGACAAAAGGCGTCCGTAAAAGGGATCCTCATGGACAACGGACGTGAGGTCCAAATCACGGACTGTCTGTGAAATGTACGGGCGGTTGGTCACCCTATGAGCCAAAGTATAATTTCTTTAAAAATTCAGAACGCAGAAATCACTCTCGTCATTACCTTAACACATAAGCACCATCCCAATTTTCAGAAAAAATATTCAACAACCTCTGTGCTAATGTCATCTGGAGATGTTCTAACTAATATGAAACATTGAAAATAAAAACTTTAGGTGAAGGAGTAGACTAGTGATCACGGCGGAAGGTAGCAGAAGAGACCTTGACAAACAATGCAAGTCGTAGAAATTAGGTAAAGGGTAATGGAAAGCAATGTAATCAAAACAGTGGAAAGCAATGTAATCAAAACAGAGGAAATAAACTACTACATGTCAGCTTGACTGTGCTCAATGGCACCTGTGGGGAAACGATGTGCTGGGTTCATCGGAGAATGGGGGAGGGAACAGAAGTGAGTGACAGATATGGCATCCAACTTGATTAAAATGGTGTTTTGCATGAAAATATGTTGTAACTAAAACATATTAATATACATGTCTCTACACATCATTTGAAAGCCATTTCAATTATGTCAGTTCTATCTATCGAGCTGTTTGTCAATCTATCTTCATGTGTATAAAGTAAATATTAATTATCAATATTAGTGCACAAAATAGAAACCACGAAAAGCACTCTAGCACACCTCAAGGTGTTAACTTACTTGTACGCCCACCTTCAGACTTAAACTTGGTTACACATTTTCCTCCATCTCTATGCACTTCCAAATTAATATTTATTCTCTGTTTTATGCTTTATAACTTGCACTATCTGTATAGACCACGGTACGATTTTCTCACCATCACTTAAGAATGGGATTTTCTTTAGAGTCTATAGACTCATAACTTTCATACTATCCACCATAAATCTTTTTGTACAATGAAAAGGCATACATTGATCGTTTGTCACACATTCTTACGTGATCAGAAATGATCTTGTGGTTAATGTAATGTCTACATTCACAGAATTGTTTCCACATGTTTGATAATAGTGTTCTAAATCTCTATTTATTGCCGACAGATTAAAAGATTGCATATATCCACGTCTTTTTCACCAGTGATCAATCAAAAATGCTTTTTGTCTTACTCAGTGGACTTTTTTTAAACCAGATATACTTGAAGAATTACAACCAATTGCCCTTTATTGAAATTATTTGTCAAAACCTTATTTTAATGCTATTTTCAACATTTAATTCCATTCTCTACAAATTATTTATGCAATTTATTTAATATTTCTAATATCATTTCTCGATGTAATTATTCATTTTGATATGGTTGTTTATACCTTGCTCATCCATTTGCTAAATCATATTTCAATAGATTACCAACTTGAAATTTGCATCTCAAGCGTAATGTGTAATCTACCTTTTCACTTTAATGAGATAATCTTTGCTTTCTACTAAATCTCTTGATCCTTACATATCTGCCAAAATTCCCTGAGCTAATCAATGACCATCTAATTCATAATTATTGAGTGCAGTTCTGTCGTAGTCAAAGTTTGCAATTTTCCTCTAAAGTTAACTGGTGCCATGTCAATCTTCGTTATAAATTGTGTGGATTAACTTTTACACTGAAGTATACAAAAAGCGATGGATGGAATTTGTATGCAAAAAGTGATGGATGGAATTCTTGAATTCATCTCAGCCACTGGTAATTACTAAAGGTGGTTCCCAGTCCACCCGACTGATGAGCCCTAATAAGAGTGAAACTGGTCTTGGGTTGCTTGTTTCCCAGTTCAAGGAGGACTTGGTCTGGCAGTTCAGGCTGGACTGTTCTATTAGAGCAGGTTCAAGACTGACTTGCGGATTGCTGGGTCGAAACTGAAGTGGCATGGTGTGCAAAATAACTATGGACTGGGATGTAGCCCCAAGTAAATATCAGTGGCAGAGATTAATTCAAGCATTCCATCCATCACCTTGTTTTTGCAGTTGATGTCCTAAGTGTGATGCGTATACCCAGACGTGGGTCCCTTGCTCACTGTGCCACTGGAACCAAACTATACCCAACTGATGAGCCCTAATAAGGCCTGACCGGTCTTGGGTTGCTTATTTTCGGGTTTAGGGAGGACCTTGCTGGCAGTTCAGGATGGACTGTGTTCAAACTGAGGTGGCACTTAGGATTACAGAACCAGTGACATGATATTGTAGGGATAGTATTAGGCTACACAAGCTGCTTAATTCCTTTTTGTGAGTGCACAAAGAATAGTGTACACCTCAGGGCAAATATTCGAGTAAAAAGACAAGATTCTTGGAAGTAAATTTATTTTTCTCTATTGATTCTTCCTATTGATTTTTCCTGTAATTGGCAAATGGACTTTGTCGATCTCAAGCCTGGAATTTTTATATACTGACAAGTTAAAGTGTGCACATATCTGTTCCCTTCTTGTTCCCTGCCACTTCAGACTCTGTCTGATCTTAGTCCTTAATGTCTACAGGTTATAACATTCCATTATATCGTTTTGACTAACCATTTCCACTAATCGATTAAGAGGACAAGTAAGCTTGTATTCATATTTTTGAAAGTTCAGCAGCCACTGATATCACATTGGTGCTTTATACAAGATATGCTGCCAAATGAAATGACATTCTGTTTTGTTCTCCTAATCCTCCACAGTTGACTATACTGGTCATTAAAGACCCCTCCGCATTAATGCTTTTTGCCAAATGTGAGGACCAGTAACATGGTAACAGGACTGGATAATATAGTAACAGGACTTGAATGGTTGGTATATGCGGCTATTACAGCATTTGGCCTATAGTAGCAGCATATCCTAATTTAAAAAAATCTCTCGGAGGACACTGGGTGAAAAAAGAAGCATCTGGCTATCACTTCTTCCTTACTCCTCACAGTTGCTGCTGTCAGTGAACGGCAGTTGCTGCTGGAGCCGCGCCTACCGGCATTAATAGCCTCGGCAGTAACTGACAGGCATAGACAGTGGACCAAGGGAGGAAGAAACATCCACAACTTCTGCCTCCCTCTTTCTGCTCTTGCAAATTGCTTTGCTATTGTGTTTCAACAGCACAGAGGTAGCGGCAGTAGTGCCTTCTCCCTCCTCTTGGGGCTTCTGCAGTCACTGTTTTAAAAAAATTTTTTTTTTATTGCATACTGTCCAACCAAACACAGCCTTCAGCCTACAACCCTGGGGCCGGCAGCAAATCATCATGAGCCAAAATTACACAGCTGTGAAGCCAACAACCCCAATGGGGGGCAGGCAGCGATCTTGCACAACAATTCTATATGCAGCATGCTTATATGAACTTGAAATAATACCCTAAATCAACAAGCAGACCCTGCTCAGCTCGCGCCTCAAAAAAGAAAGAAAAATACACATCTTACACATCAAACTGTGGAATATCGCTAGTTTATCAGTGCACGGTAAAAGATGCATCCCACCTAGTAAACGTTATCAGAACCTGCTGCCCCAACGCATCGCACCAGCCATGACCGCGCCTGTGCAGCTCGTGTCACCACCCACCCTGGTCTATTCAGGCGCCACTAGGGCAGAGCCCGCTGAGGTCCCCGGCTGCTCAGTTATTGTGTTTCCCGCTCTGGAGAGTTGGAATGTCTTGTAAAGTCCCCACAAGTTCTTGGGTCTACTCCTGGGAGGGAGGAACTCGCTAAATGTCTGTTTGTGTGCTACAATAAAGCATATCCTGCGACCATTGTGCTATGGTGGGTAAGGGCCCCCTCAACCAGCACATTGCAACGCGCCGTTTAGCTATGAGTAGTCCCATGTCCACCAGTCTGCGCACTGATCTAGGCAGCGGTTTAGAGTATCCCAGTAGTGCCAGAAGCGGGTCCGGAGTCAAAACAGCCTCTACAATTTCACCCAGCTCCTTAAATACTGTCTCCCAGAATCCACGCACCCCTGGGCAGTGCCACGCAAGGTGTATAAAATCCGCCGCTTGCGCTCTGCATCGCTCACAGGCTGATGAGTCCCTTAACCCATATCTGTGTAATCGCTCCGGGGTGTAGTACACTCTATTAATAAATTTAAAATGTATAAGTCTGTGTCTGCCATGCAAGGACACACGTCGAGTACCCGTGCAGCAATAGGCCCAGGTACAATCATCAATGGTTTCCTGTAGGTCACGTTGCCAGGCTAACCGAGCCTTGGTGTATTGTTGCGCTCTATGTGACATTGCTATTTTATATATATTCGTGACCATTTTACGTGGCGACTTAGCTTTAATTACATGGGACAGTTCCAAAACTTCAGGAGGTTCCGACAGGTCTGCGCCTAGTATGTCCCCCAACGCCCTCCGCACCCTATGGAATTGAAACCGCTGTAGTAAGCTGCTGGGGACTGCCGGGTCCGCCACAGCCTCCCAAGTTTTCGCTGTACCATCATCAAACAGGTCTCCCATTGTCCGTATCTTTAAGGACTGCAATGCGCGGATGACCCCCTTGTCTCTGCACGGTACCAACCAGAGCGCCCACTCTACGGGCATGGTCGGGGCATACAGCAATGACCCTGCCTGTAATTGCAACAAATTATGCCATGCGTGGCGGGTTGAGTTGACCGAGTCCAAGATTCCGGTCCGGCGATCCACCGGTTCGAATAGGGTAGCCGGGAGAGGGAGGGGCTCCGCGAAAAGTCTTTCCAGGCGGAGAAACGGGATGTCAGGCGAACCATGCATCCAATAATAGGCTAAAGCACCCTGCGCTGCTCTAGCTGCTCTATAATATAAGTTTAGATCAGGCGCCCCCAGACCCCCCAAGTGATATGGTAGCGTCAGTGTCCGCCAGTTCACCCTAGCCTGTTTACCAGCCCAGGCCAATTTGATTAATAGGGAATTGACTCTCTGAAAGAAAGAGCGAGGCAAGACTATGGGTATATTGGTGAAAAGGAACAAGAAACGCGGCAATACGACCATTTTCATGATAGATATTCTCCCGAGTAGTGACAGTGGTAGACTGATCCAGATTTCTACGTCATCTTCAAGTCTGCTAACTGCGGAACCATAATTTTCCCTAAATACTATATCCGAGTCCGTATGGATTCGAATTCCAAGGTATCTAATTGCATCAGTCGACCATAGCAAAGGATAGTCCGGCTCGAAGGGGCGAGTGAGAGGCGTAAGGGGGAACATCACGGATTTAGACCAATTAACACGTAGGCCAGATAGGGCACCAAAATGTACCTCTTCACGTAGTACGGAAGAGAGGTTGACCTCTGGCTCATGTACATACAATAAAGTGTCATCTGCGTAGGTTGACACGATAATCTTATAAGATGGATAACAGACACCCTTATGTCCGTGATATTCCTTAGCGCGCACGCCAGGGGCTCCGCCACCAAGGCGTACAAAATCGGAGACCGCGGGCATCCTTGCCTCGTCCCTCTGCCAATCGTAATGGCTGTAGTCACCAAGTCGCCTATTTTAATACGAGCCATCGGGGAGTTATATAATACCCCAATTAATTGTAGAAAAACAGGACCTAGTCCCATCCTGGTCAGTACAAGTCGCATGAAGGACCATTCCACAGAGTCGAAGGCCTTTTCCATGTCTAGGAATACCGCCAGAGCTCTGGAATCTGGTTTAGTATGCTGTATGGCACCGAACACCGTGCGCAGGTTATAAGTGATATTTCGGCTAGGTATAAACCCAGCCTGTTCCGGGGCAACCAGTACTGGCGCTAGAGGTGCGAGCCGGTTAGCAAGAATCTTAGCAAACAGCTTGGTGTCAACGTTTAGCAGGGACAGAGGGCGGTAGGAGCCGCACTCGCCTGGCGGCTTATCCGGCTTAGGGACGGCCACTATTATCGCCTCTCATTGTCGGGGCATCGTGCCCGAGGTGCACATGTCTTCAAATAGTGTAGAGAGATGAGGGAGCAATAAATCGATAAAGCTTTTGTAAAAGCAAACAGTAAGACCGTCCGACCCCGGTGCGCTCGTAGCTTTCATGCTAGTCAAAGCCAAGACAATCTCTTCCTTATCAATCGGCCTCATAAGGTGCTCACGGTGTGAAGTATCAAGAAAAGGTAGTTGAATATGCTCAAGATAATGAAGGATTTCTGCCTCGGAACCCGCCTTGCGGGCAGAATATAACTCCGAGTAGAATTGTCGGAACCTTTCCACTATTTCCATTTCATCCGTTAAAATCGTACCATCGGCCGCCTGAAGTTCCGAGACTCGCGTTCTACCTCTTTTAGCCTTCAATATTCGTGCTAAGACCGAACCCGGCCTATCCCCTTCGCCATACACGCGGGCCGTGGCATATTTACCCAGATGTTTGACTTCACTGTCCGCTGCTTCCTGATACTCCCCCAGGAGCTCTTTAATTTCGCACATAGTCTTTTCGTCATTAATCTCCAGTTGTCGTCTTTCAAGAATAGCCAGTTTACGTTCAGTATCCATCAGCCTCTACCTGATAGAGCGCAGAACACCCGCGTGCTTTGCTATAGCCACTCCCCGAATATAGACCTTAAAGGCCTCCCAAACCACCTGGAAACTATCCACCGAGCCAATATTCGTCATAAAGAAGGTGTCAATGGCTTCAACCATATCCGCCTTAAATACAGGGTCTAATAAGGAGTAGGGTGGGAATCGTCAGGTGAATGGCGGAACCGCCTTCCCCGGTAAACACAGCACCATCAGCAAGGGGGAATGGTCCGACAGTGTACGCGGTATTATCTGGCAGTCCCGGACGCCTCCCAGCAACTGGGATGAGATCAACCAATAATCTATACGGGTGTGTAGATTGTGAAAGGCAGAGAAATGCGTATAGCCCCCTTTCTCCGGATGTTTAGATCTCCAGACGTCGCACAAGTTCTGCAGTCACTGTTAAAAGCAAAAATGGGAGACCCTGGATGATGGAGGGGGAGCCTCTTTTCTTAACCCCTCCATAGACTTCTCCCTCCCCTGCTCCACTTTAGTTATTCCCAGGACTATGAGAGGCAGAGGCTGTGCATTTGAAAATGTTGATGGCAGTGGGGCCTGCTCCAGCTTTAAAAGTTGGGCTTCCGTTCCATTGTTTTCACTGCGCGCTCAGTGTGCCAGTGTTTATTTATTTTGCTGTTTTTTATAGCGTGTACAAGAGTGCTTCACATAGAACAGTTACCCCTATATGTAAGAAGCTCACAAAAAAACAATTGCAGACGTTTAAGACCACAATCAGCCACAGAAACCAAATACAGCAGGAGCCATGAGCCTTGAGGATATGTAGTAACAACATGAAGTAGTTACTGAAGAAAAGAGAAACAAGTGGGTGCTGCTTGGACTATAAACATAAGACACACAATTGACGGACGGAATGCAGAACAAATCAAAACATTCACCCCCAGTCAAGAGATCTGGGTTAAATCCATCATTCTTTTTCTCACCATGCCACCCCAGTTTAGACCTGGCCATATGCAAATCAGTCTTGACCCTGTGCCTCATGGGAACAGTCCAGCCCGAACTGCCAAGCCAGGTCCTCCCTGGACCGGAAACCAGCATCCTAGGACCGGTTTCGGGGTTTCACCCCTCTTCAGCCAGGATAGCTTGATTCCAGTGGCACAGTGAGCCCAGGACCCACGTCTGGGCATACCTGGCGCACTTAGTGCGAGAAAGCAAAAGACACACAATTGACGGACGGAATGCAGAACAAATCAAAACATTCACCCCCAGTCAAGAGATCTGGGTTAAATCCATCATTCTTTTTCTCACCATGCCACCCCAGTATAGATCTGGCCTTATGCAAATCAGTCTTGACCCTGTGCCTCATGGGAACAGTCCAGCCCGAACTGCCAAGCCAGGTCCTCCCTGGACCGGAAACAAGCATCCTATGACCGGTTTCGGGGTTTCACCCCTCTTCAGCCAGGATAGCTTGATTCCAGTGGCACAGTGAGCCCAGGACCCACGTCGGTGAATACCTGGCGCACTTAGGGCGAGAAAGCAAAAGACACACAATTGACGGTCAGCATTCCGTCCATCATTTGTTTGCTGTAACACTTTTCGCCCTAAGTTGGATGGGTATGCCCAGACGTGGGTCCCTTGCTCACTGTGCCACTGGATTCAAGCTAGCCTGGCTGAAGAAGGGTGACATACCCTGAAACCGGTCCCAGGATGCTTGTTTCCGGTCCAGGGAGGACCTGGCCTGGCAGTTCGGTCTGGACTGTTCCCATGGGGCACAGGGTCAAGACTGATTTGCATATGGCTGGGTCCAAACTGGGGTGGCGTAGTGGGCAAAAGAACGATGGATTTAACCCAGATCTTTTGACTGGGGGAGAATGTTTGCATTGTCACCATTCCGTCCATCATTTGTTTGCTGTAACACTGGACTATAAACATGGCTGCTAGGATTATTTTATTTATGCGATTTTATATAGCCCGTGCATTAGAGGTGTCAGTGTTTTACATTATAGCGAAGAATGTTACATGAGAAAGTTTAGAGTAATAAGGTAGTAGGGGACCAAATTTATGGCTACTATGGTTACTCAGGGTGAGTTACGTATTTACAAGATTACATATTCGAAATAACATGATTAGCAGGTTACACAGAGAAATATTACATATTCACAGATAAATACAAGTTGTTATACAGCATAGTTTACAAACTTGGATATTAGAAGGCTTATGTACCGTTATTTTACAGAGTAATGGTTCATTCAAAGAGTTGAAACAGTCCGGGTCATGCCATTAAGGAAGGGGCGTGTGCCTGGTGGGGAGCTTGGAGAAGAGTCTTACTGTGAAAAATGTCTTTGGAAGATAAGAGTTTTGAGGTCCGATTTGAAGATTCGGATAGAGGTGGTGGTGAACAGGTTTGGAGGCAGCGAGTTCTAGTCCCATTCTTGTATATATAGTCCTGGCTTCGGTAGGAAGCCAGGGAAGAGTTGTCAACAAAGGGTTGATGGGGTCATTTCCTTTGTCCTCACAGGTGAAGCGCGCAGCAGAGTGAAGGCTGGATTTTAAAGGGGATAAGTGGGTCATGGGGAGGCCTGTAAGAAGAGAATTGCAGTACTCCAGTCTGGAGAGTACCAAAGATTGGACAAGTGTTTTCAGATCTTGTTAGGAATGTAACGTCGAATAGCCCAGAGAAGTCGTAGTTGGAAACGTCCATTCTTGGCCATGGTAATGATTTGGGATTTGAGGTAGTCTTTTGTCTAGGATGACACCTAGTGATTTGGCACTGTCAGCGGTGGTGGGTTTGCTGTTGAATGTTTAGATTATTCAGTCAAGATTGAATCGGAGGTGGAAAGTTTGAGGTAGAATTCAGAAGGAATTCCATTTTAGAAGGATCAAGTTTTAGGTGATGAGATGACCTCCATTCTTGAATGGAGTTGAGGGTGGGGGCAAGAAACGATATGTTGTGTGCAGAGGACACCTTGGGGTAGAGTTGGTTGTCATTAGCATATAGGTGGTAAATTACACCAGCTTCTTTTAATAGGGCTCCAAGCGGTTCAGTGTAGAGATTAAATAGGGTCGGAGCAAGGATAGAGCCTTGAGGGACACCTTGATCTACAGCCCTAGGAGTTGAGACAGTTCTCAATTTTAATCATCTGACATCTCCCCGTAAGGTAAGATTCAAACTATTTGAGAACTACTCCTTCAATTCCCATTCTGTATTTTATTACGTTCAGAAGTATGTGATGGTTAAGTGTTGAAGGCTGAATAGAGGTTAAGAAGGATCGGGAGGCAGGGGCTGTCTGAGTCTAGTATTCAAAGGGCATCTTCGACAACCTGTAACAATGCGGTTTCAGTGCTGTAGCCTTGACTGAAGCCTGATGGAAATTAATCAAGAAGATTATTGTCCTTTGTGTTGTGTGAGTTGTTCTGCTACACATCGTTCAGTGATTTTGGTGAGGAAAGGGAGGTTCGTGATGGGGCGTAAGTTGTTGAGGTCATCCATGTCAGCTGAGGGTTTCTTTAGTTGTGGGATCACCTGCCCAGATTTGTGGACATCAGGAAATGGACCCTTGGCTGTGAAAGAGATTAATTAGATTTGTCTGGTAGGGGGGAGTGTGTGTGCGCAAAAAGGTCTGTTGCAATGTTGCTTGGGATAGGGTCAATTAAGTGGTTTGAAGGTTTGGTTTTCAGGATGTTTTTGAGGAGAGTATTTTCAGTGATGGTATCAAGGCTATGCCAAGAGCCTTTGGATTTGCCTACCTCATTTGGGGTTGGGTGTGTATTGTGGTCAAGAAGGGATTTGACTTAAGTATCAAAGAATCGTACAAATTCTTCTGCTTTTTTGAGTGGGGTGTCAAATTTGATGGGGGGTGGGGGTTGCTGGTTGTTTTGAATAGGTCAAAGAGTTTCTTTCGCCTGTTAGCGAAATCGAGGAGGGATCTAAAGTGATTCGATTTTTCGCTAAAGATAGGTTTGTGGTAGCATGATCTTGCAGTTTGGATATGGGAAAGATTAATGACCGATGGTGACTGTCTCCATTTTTTTCTCCAGGATTTGCTTTGTAGGGGTAAACATTGTCTAACAAGATACATAGACTAGTGAAGCAGCGAGTAGTCCGGTTGATGACGTCTGAGTTGGGGCTGATGTCATGTAGTACTACTTTTGTGCTGTAGCTGAGATTGTTGAATTTGATCTTGGTGTTGCAAAACCAGGTAGTTGCCCTTTTTGCTTGGCCTAGGTTTGCCACATGAGAGCGGTGAAATGAGAAGGAAATGAGGGAATGGTCAGACCAGTCTACTGGAATAGGATCAGCTACTGTGAGCAGATCGTCTTTGGAAATATGTTCCAACGAGGACCCTCAAGAGTGTGTTGGTTTAGAATTGTGTTCTGTGAGATCATTACCTGAGAGAAATATAGCAAGCTGGTTGGCAGCAGAGTCTTCCAAGGAACACCAGTGAAGGTTAAAATCTCCTTGAAGAATCAGTTTATCACTTTGTGAAGATTGGTCACTTGCAAAGCCAATTAATTCCTCAGTAAAGGTGGAGTTGTCACCAGCTCGGTGATGGATAGCGTTAGTACTGATGAGGGAGTTGTGCTGGACATGGAGTTCCAGAGTCAGGCAATTTGAATGTAGAAAAGGAGCTACTAGGAAGTTCCCTGCACTGAAGTGTGTTTCTGAAGATGGCTGCAACGCCTCTGACTCTACCTAGCCTATCTATCTTGATAATGACAAAATTAAGGGGGAGCAGAAGATTGAAAATTGTGTGAGAAATATCATTGAACCAGGCCTCCGATTAGACCTGCATGGAGAGGAAAAGAAAGTGGACTGTGACAGTCTAGTTGATGTCTGAACTAAGAAAATCACAAGAGGGTGGATTCAAGGTAAAGTAACAATGGGGGAAGGGGTGGCCATGCCTGACACCCACCCTCCATCACAGCAGAGAAAGGGGTCCCACAACCGGCGAACTGCCCCATGAGATGCCTCTGACTGGTCCCACCAGGCTGTGAATGCCTTCTGCGCACACACACCTGGAATCGGAGCTGTAGAAGGCGCCGCAGTGCAGCAACTTTAATAAATGGAGATGCACACTGTTATCTAGTCGTGGTCTCTAAACTGACAACGCCCTTTTTGCACAGGCTATTTACTGCCAGTCTGACATGAGATTCGATCAAGCCAACACTGTGCACGACCTAGGGGTATTGTACCAAAATCCCCCTCTCTTGGACGTCCCACATGGTGTTGTCTAGAACATTGCAACACTACAGGACCGTGATGGAAGAAACCCCCAGCTTCGACAACCACTCTGTTGTAATCAGAAGTGTGGAATTGAACCTGTGACCAGGAGGTCGAACCAAGGCCCCTACAGTGGATGCATTAGTCCACTAATCTACCAGACCCAGTTTCATTCCACATGATTAGTGCTTTCTTCGAAGTTACCTTACCCACTGCACAGGGCTCCAGGCTTGCCCTCAGTGCCTTGCAGATAATTTTTTAAGGCCGTAAATTAGACTCCAGATCAGGAAGGCGAGCCACTGTTTCTTGGAAAGGTATGAGGTTTGGAGAGGTTCCACTGCCTTATGTTTATTTATTATTTATTTTTTGCTTGAAAGGTCCTTTGTAACCTTTAATCTCGGACGGTGCAGATTTGGGGGGGGGGGTTCGAGATGGAGTTTATTTTTTTTTATGGTTTTCATTTTGTAATGGAAGGGTTGTGTGGAGTAAATATGGCGTGCCTCCTTGAGTTGAGGACTTTTATTTCTTTAACACATACAAACATAACGAGGCCGCGACCCGCCTTTCAGGTTTTGTCTAAGTGTGCTCTTAATTGCAATTGTGTGGTCGGTGACTCTTTGAAAGGGAATTTGCCGTCAGAGCTTTGAAATACTTGATTTGCAACAGCAGCCAGACAAACCAGTTCATTGGAGACAGGCTTCGAAGTGCCACCGATTACTGTCTGAATATGCAATTGCACGCACTGCTTGGGCTTGCACAATTTCGTTTTGTGTTTTAAAAAAATTAGGAGCTGCCTATAAGTCCTTAAGCCTTGGGCAAGCCAGCTTTGTGTTGGTCGGACAATTTGGAATGTGTGATAAAACTGCTATGGGCTGCACAGCGGGTGAATTAATATTTTGCATCACATTTTAATGTGTTGTACACTACTGTTTGTGATCGTGATTGACAGTTCTGTTAATGGGCTTTGCACGAGAATGAAAGCTTGAAGCCAGTGATGTATATCAGCATGTTGATCACCCTTATGCAGCGAGTGAAGTCTGGAAGTCACTATTACTAAGGCCGGGTAGCTCTGGGGCAGGGAAATCATTAAATCCAACTCGCGGGTCATTTATTAACAAATGACGCAACTCTTGCCCAATCTTGTTTTTTTTTTTTTTTGGGTAGTCCCATCCATCCATAGCTTTTTGCTCTTTAGGCACCAGCTCCACATACAAGAAAATATTTATGTGCCCTTCAGTAAGTGATTAGACAGCTGTGCTAAAGTAGGATTTTTCTGAATGGAGCATATTGCTACTTTGTTTTGTTATATGCTTTATTTTTTGAATACTCTGATATACGGTTTTATGCTGCCACTGAGATCTTCCCAGGACTATTTGGGTTGCTGCTGTGAATATTCTGTAACCAAATTTGCTTTGATTCCCAAACTTGCTATGTGGGTTCCATTAAAACGGTAGATACTCTCTGAAAGTGAACACGTCTCACGTTCTCTAACAGACTCAAAAGTTAGTTTTGGTTATGTGTCTCAGACAGTGAAACATTTCTGCAGATAAATGGGATTATCATTTTATTGCATCTCTTTAATACTTGTAAAATTTGTTTGCAAATCACGCCATCTTCTTGGAACATTTAAACAAATGCACTCCGTTCCTTCACGTCTTAAATGTATGAAGTATATATTCTTGGATCGATCTATGCTCAGTTTTACCTTTTCGTTTTTTCACTCTGTGTACAGTCTTGCACCAATGTTGACATAATTATTTCTCCGCGATTGTGTAAAGTATTGTTACACTAATGACTGGTTTTTGATCAGGGTCCTGCCTAAAAAGACCAGTTACCTTGAAATGCAAAGTGTTAGACCCTGTTTGGTTACCAGGCCGAGACCTTACTGTCGACAGATTATTTTTGTCTTTAATTGTGTTCTCATGTTTCAAAGCCCTGCGGTGGGGGAGGCTTCTAGAAAAGACGACGATGAGTGTATTTACAGGGCCGGGTGGTGTAGCACTGGGCAGTCTTCTCTACCAGGAAGTCAGTTAAAATGTGGGACAATCAGATTTCTCAAGAAATTGGCTTCATTACCATGCTAAATAGAGGTTCTCTGCACAGCAAACCCGATGATTACATTTGAGTTTGCCTAAACTAACTTTCAACTCTGCCACTCGTCACTTTTGCCCTCCCTGCAGCATTTCTCCAGACAGGTACAGCAGGCCTTACCATAGATAATTGGTGGTGTATACTGCACATATGTTGCTGATATTATCTATAGTTACTTTCTTTATTAGGTGTTATTTTTGTAAGGTAATCATGCAGAACTTTCTTTACCCTCAATTAGCTACATTACCTCCTCGTAAGTCTTCCTCGCCACATGATTAACGAAGTGAGCTTCAGCTCCACACCAGCACCCTCCAAAGCAAAAAAGTTAGCCTCCCATGCCTCCCATCCCTTCCCAATACGGCCGACCCATTACACCCTTGACCTCTATAAAAGGCGGGCCGGCCCAACCCATCACCCTGTTTTTTTGGTTCTGCGTGCAGATCCTCCAGAGCGTGTCTTCCGGTAAGTTGGGGCGAGGTCCTGCTCCAGCAGGTCCCAGGTCCCTGGAGGGGGGGGAGGCCCTGCTCTAGCGGGCTCATGCACTGGTTCCCCCACCTTCTGGCCCTCTCACTACCCTTTTGGTTTTCCTGCTCTGCTCTAGCGGGCTCTGGTGGTTGCGGGCTCTTGGGATTTGGTCTGCCCTGCGCTCCCCCCCCTTGTACCTTTATGCCCGGCTATAGCGGGCTCTGGGGTTTGGGCTCTGCCATTTGGCAGCCGGCACAGTGGGCTCTGTCGGGGTGTAATTTCAGCCCTGCTCCCGGGGCGGCTGCGGGCTTCTCTTTTATTTGGAGCGGACCAGTTCCGGCTCTGGCCTGGGGCCGACTCGGCCTGCCTGCTGCCTTTGCCGTTTCGCAGGCTTCCGCGGCGCAAGGGTCGCGTCTCTGTCTGCGGTGGGCTTCCTGTGGTTCCCGCCCCACCCCCACGTCTATTGGCGTTTCTGCCCGGCTCTAGCGGGCTTTGGGGTATGGGGTTTTTCTTGGGTGGCCCTGCGTGGACGGGCTCTGCTGGGGGTCTTACCTTGCTTGCCCGGCTCCTGTTGTGTGCGGCTGCTGTTGCCTCTGTCGGTTCCTGTCCCGAACAGACGCCGCGTCCTCGCCCGTTCCTCTGGGGCAGGGTCGGCACTGAGGCCGTCTTTCCTGCTGCTCTTTTCGGGGCTTTGACGCAGCAGCAGGACTGGGCTGCTCTGCAGGCGCTGCCTTTGGCGTTGAGGCACTTACACCCCGATCGCGGGAGCGGGCTGCTCTACGTATGGGGTATTGCCTCATTTTGGTAACACGGCGTGCGGCTTGTACATTTGGGGTGTCCTTGGTGTGGCGCCAGTCCTTTGTAGGGACTCTTTCTGGGTTCATTCCTGTGCTTTGGCATTGGGTGCCGGTCGCCTTGCTGCTCGTTGCCTTCGGTTTTACTGTTGGTTACAAGTGCCTGGCTTACACGCATGCGCACCTCGTTGGTCTCCCGCAGCGTGCTGACTCCCTGGTTTACGGCTGAGAGTGGGCGAGTGTTGGTGAGCCCTCGTCTCTGCTCGGATGGGTCCTGGTGACCCTGTGCTATGTTGCAGGTGCAACGTACTCTAGGTGAGTGGTCTATATCTGTTTGATATGTTTCGTAGTGGGGGTTCAGGCTCCGTTTCCAGCGGTTTGTCTCTTTTTCCTTGCTACTTTCAGTGGAGGTTTGTGTTGACTTTTTCCTTGCGGGGTACGTTGATTCCCCCGTTATGCCTAGTGTTGAGGGACCTGCTTCTTACGCTGTGCGTCACTGGGGTGGGGATGTGGCCTTGTGGCTAGAGCGGTTGGCCCGGGGGCTGGGGTAGCCGGTTTGGGTCTCGGCTACGACGCTCGAACTCCTGTGATTCTGGACTTCTCACCGTAATCTTGGACCAAGGGGCTTTGGCTCATTGGTTAGTCTGGTGCCTCTGGTCGCACAGGCTCCCTCAGCACAAGGGTTCATATCCTGCCTATGCTTTGTGTCCTCTACGTCCTACGTTTATTGCAAATTTACTTCTTGTTTGCCTGCTGGTCATCCCTGTCTAGTTGTTGTGGTGCAGTGTTGTTTTATTCCCGCAGCATCCAGGGGCCTTGTGTACGCTCTCACGTGCACTGCTTGACTCAGCGTTGGGCCCTTCCGGGTGTTTTTTTACCAGGGGGCTATGGCTCTTGGTTAGTCTTGTGCCACAGGTCAGGGGTTAATACCCTGCCATTTCTTTCACGTGTCCCTTGGTGGTACATGTTCCTACATTCGTTTTATGTTGTGTGTTCCTGTCCTGGTGTTTTCCTGGGATGTTTAATGGTGTATCGCGGGGCCATGGCTTCGTCTTGTTGGCTGTGTGTTGTCCCCGTCTCCTTCTTCCCTTCCGGATGTTGGGCCTGCGGTCCGTTTGTCCTGGATGCTCCTGTTCCCGCCTGCTCTCCATTGGGGTGCGGGGTCTGGCCTGATTGGTTCCTGGTTGGTCGTCCACCTGGGGGTTCCGGGGGCTGTTGGCAGCTGCGGGTCTGTGGGGGCGGGCTGCTGATGGCTCCTGTCCGTCATTCTCTAGGCTGCTTCTATGGTCTCCGAATGGGCTTTTTGCTTCCTTTTCTGCTCTTTTGGGCTTGCCCTCTCCTGTCCGGGACCACAGGCGTGGTGCCCTTTTCTCGTCCGGATTCTTGGCTCTGCTGGCGACTGCTGGGCCTCTTGTCTGGTTCATGCTTCACCTCGGCTCCGGGCCTTTGTCCACCTACTGCCGCGCCACTCCGTTGTCAGTCTTGGCGGTCTTCCTGGTGCTTCTCCGGGGGGGCCTGTTCAGGTGGGGTCTTGGGGCTCTTCCTGTTCCTGGCGGTCCTCCTTGGTTTTTCCTCTGGCCCCCTTGCTTTGGGTTGGGGTCTGGGTCCTCCTCTGAGTGTGTATCAGGTGTCTTGGTGTCTTGTGGGCAGGCGGTGCTTTGCATTGTCCTTCTCTTGGAGGCTGGTTCCTTACGGTGGTTCTCACGTGCTGCTGGGCCATCCTGGGTTCTGGTTCGTACTCGTCTTCACCTGTTCCCATGAGGGGACTTTCTCTTGTCCCGCTCTCGGTTCGGTTTGGCCGGTGGTTGTGTCTCCGCGGTTTCGGTCTTGTCTGGGTTGGTGGTGTCTGTTCTCTTCCCCTGCCTGTTGTATTCCGCTTTAGGGGTCCGTATATAGGTTTTCCTGAATCATGTCCTTATATAGGCACAATTCGAATTGCCCTTATATAGGCATAGAATCCCAGTCCTTATTTAGGCATTAACCGTGCACTCCAAATACAGGCATGGTCACTGACATCCGTCCACCCTAACATCGCCACGAGTTCTTAGAAACCAGACCCTTAAGCTTCGGGAGTTCCCCTAGCACAGGACTATTGATTTCTCCAAGAACTCATCTATTATGTATGAACCGTTATACCTTAAGGGTTCATTCCTGACGTCTTCCTCTGTCCGACTTCACGTCAATGCTAACATTCTAAGACACCTACCAGGTATAAATATACCTTCCCTTGCCCAAGCAAGTTAGAGGAGACCTTGACTTCAGAGGAGCCCGTATCCCAGCCTGACGCACTGAGAAGACGCTGTCATTCCTGCACGCAGACGAATCCAGCTTCCAGTGATCTGACTCCCTTCGCGGGGTGTTAGAGTTCCAGATCCGGCTAGAGATTCCCACCTCTCTCATTCTCAAGGTATGGAGCTGACTAGAACCTAGAGGGACTCTTGGCATACTAGACTCTTAGTATATCATACTAGAGAATACTTCACCTACTTCTTACCTTGCACCACACTTAGGTTAGGTACATTGGGGTAGAACTAGTTTAGGGACGCATCGTATGAGTACTCGCATTTTTAGCTCCTGTTATTTATGTACGTGAATATATGCTAAAAGATAATGCTAGCGCAGTATTTATTTCTACTGCATACACTGTACATTATTTATCTTGCATACTGTCTTGTGATCATTACAGCACATATCTCTTACACGAGAAACAAGACTGTTCAATAAACCCTTTTTATTGAAACGCCCGTCTTTCCTTTCTGTGTAACTCCGTAGAAACTAAGCATGCACGATTGACTGAGTGAAACTGTTATTTGTTTCCACGATTCTGAGACGTGTTCCGATTCTAAAGGGAAACAAAAGTTGTCATGTTTTTCGGTTGCCAGAAACTACTCCCTTCTTGATCTCAAGGAGTTTCTAGTGGCCTCTGAGCTAGCTGGCACAAGTAATTAAGTTTAATATACTCGATAGGGACATACCGACCGTAGTCCTATGTCAAACCTATAGGTTATATTATTCCAATGCGCAGAGCCTATTAGGGAAATAGGAACTACACTACATGGCGCCCAAACGTTTGGTTAGGCAGTAATTTAACGCTAGATACTGAGTAACTCAGTCGTGCTTTTCTCAGAGACCCCTACTCACATACTCCATAAGACGTCTGGAGTGGGTAGGGTTAAATATCCGCCAAAGCTAAATAGGACAAAAACCCTATGTATTAGCTATTTTGGTTTGTTCAACGTTGAAGGATACAGTGTTCCAAAATATTGTGCACCTTATCTTTTGTTTCCTTGAAACTTGTTCTACATTTTTCAAAAAACAATGTCTGACACCGAAACCGGTGGAGCTGCGGCTCAACCAGTCGTAACAGCTTTTAACATTACAGGTTTAAATGAAACCGAGGAGGGTGTTATAGACATCCATCCAAACTTAAGAAGAGCCATCACTCGAAAACTTATAAAACACGGCCTACCACCGAGAGGAGGTAGAGCAGTTTTCGTGATAGAGGCACACAAATCCTTTCAGACAGAGGTATTCTATTCATGGATAGTATTCCCAGAATCAAATCCAGTAACAAGACTGTTTCACTTCTACAAAGAAGATGAACCACCAGAGGAATATATTCCTTTCCAGGATATTGAAATTCCATTAACATACCAGGAGCATCAGCTCTGGTTTAAAGGCGCCCTAAAACATCACAAAAACATTACCAGGCTCGGTCCACTAGGTAGACCAGGAGCAACATGGCCGATTCTAGCCGGCTACACACCTCATCCTGACATGGATGTAATGTCAGACGAGGAACTACTTACTCAACTCAGAGTTAATAAAAATTTACAGACAATTAGTCCAATATGTCATGCGGACTCTCACAGTCCAACCACCATTGACAATTCCAAATCAAACCCCTCAACAGGGGAATACACTAAAAATTACTCCACAGACTTTACAAGCAGTCATGGGTAAAATGCCCACAAAACGTGAGCAAATTCCTTTCTGGATAGCTAAAAAAATTACTCAAATAGAAGCAGTATTTCCTAATACTAGCCCTTATGAGAAACACAGAATATTAACTATCTGTTTCCCAATGGGGATCACACCACAACTGGAAGATTGCACCACTTGGGGCGCAGTCTTTGCTGCCATCTATACTAAAACACATGGTGTTCCGTCAATTGCAGTAATACCAGAAGTCCTGAAACAAATTCAAAACGAATACGGGGCAGAGCCTGCTCTGAATTTAGGTATGAAATTACTGAAAAATTTCGACCAGGTCTCAACAATAATATTATCTAATATTAACCCCTTCGCTGCTTCTGTCGGCCAACGGCCGTCGCGAGCACTACCTCCGTAGTGCTGCGCACGTCCGTTGGCCGACGTGGCCCCGCCCACTCCGCTAAACCGCCGCACCGCGGCGGAATTGCCGCCGCAGTTAAGTGGTTAAAGGGGAGGCAGCAGCAGTGGCGATCCGCCAACGCTTAAGGGAATTTGATGTAACAGAACATCAACATGAACTACCCAGAATAATAGAACAATCTTATGCAGAATTAGGCAGAGATAGTTTGGGTGGAAGACCATTGAAGCCAACACTATCTGAAAGTCCTGAGAAGGACTCTATTAAACAAACTCCTACATCTTCTAAAAAGAAGTGGGAAACTAATAAACATAATATAAACGAGAAACGTTGTCAATCCCGAAGTAGGTCTCCTCAAAAGGAGCCCTCTGAAAGGAGGTATAACCTCAGGAATAGGGATAATTTGAAAAAGCCTGACAGGTATCAAGATACTGATGCACATTCCTCTCGTACCTTTCAGACATCGTCACAGACATCGGAAAGAAGAGGACGGTCAGAACATAGAGAAGAACGCCTAAAATCAAAAGACAAACATGTTCCAAAAAATAAATTCAAACCTCAATTCTCAAAGAAGAAGGGAGCAGGTCTGAAGGTCAGACATGCCGAGGATACTGAGAACACAACTCAAGAACGGAGAATGGGCTCAGACAATGCTGGACAGTGCTGCAGAAGTCACAATAGCTCGCCAGAACCTGAAGGAATTTCTGGAGATAGTGTACTTGAATGAGTACATCACAGTAGAGACTGTAGACAGCAGGATTAGTTCTCCACAAAAGTTATATGAAATGACACTCCGGATGGTGGGAGACATACCAAGAAAAGTGAAAGCGCTCTTTTGGGAGAAACTTTCAAGTGGTTATGATATACTTCTAGCAGAAAAAGACTGGCCACCACAATTTGTCAGGGAGTGCCCACATGGCGAGGAAATTATTATGCCTGCCTTCTCCAACCATATTCCAATTTATCTAAAATATACTTATGCCAGGAAATGGGCAGTTGCCCAGGCCCCAGCATTATATAAAAATCATGTAGGATGGGATGAGGATTCACCTCACCATAAAATAGAATTTAAAAAATGAACCTACTGCACAAAGGCCGTACCCAATAAAGCAAGAAGCTAAAAAACAGGTCAGGGAGATCTTAGATCAACTTTAATACCAAGGGGTGATTGAAACATGCACCTCCTCAATGAACAATCCTTTGTTTCCTGTCTCCAAACCAGACAATACATATCGTCTAGTTTTGGATTACAGACACTTGAACACTTGTTCTAAAACATTTACAGTACAAAATGCACATAGTACAGCATTAATGAATAACATTGTGCGTAAGAAAAATAAACCACATTAGACATCTCAAATGGTTTCTTTTGTCAAAACATAGCACCTGGAAGCAGGTACTTAACAGCTTTCTCAAAAATGGGGACCCAGCGTCAATTTTGTCGACTCCCACAAGGGTTCAAAAACAGCCCGGGGTTATTCTCAGCGAGAGTAACGGAGTTACTACAAATTTATGATAATGAGGCATTGTCATATGTCGATGACATATCTGACAGACGATGACCTAGATAGGCACTTGAACAGGGTGAGCACCATTATATTGGGCTTCGCCTCTGAGGGCTATAAGTTCAACTTTAAAAAGTCTAGAATTGCCCATCTTAATGTCCTTTTTCTAGGATATGAGCTTTCAAGTGAAGGCAAGAGCTTGGCAGTCAACTTTTTAGAAAGGTGTGCGCTGCTCCAACCTCCAAAAACGCTGAAAAATTTACAATCTATCCTGGGTTTCCTAAACTTTGGAAGAACTTACATTCTAAATTACGCAGAAAGGGTTAAACCTCTCTACGCATTAATCAAACCTGATTTTTCAATCAAAATTGGACACAGGAACACACAGAAATCTTGCGTTCACTCCAAGCTAACATGCTAGCAGCAAATCACTTACAAACACGCGTAAGTCAACGCAATTTAGTGATCCGAAAAATTTCGGGTCCATGCGGATTCACCTACTTAACATTTAATGAGGGTGAAAAAGTACCAATTGCATACAAATCACATTTGTATACACAAGCAGAAATGCGCTTCACTTCAACTGAAAAATACTGACGGCAGTTCAAACTGCAGTAGCAAAAGAAAGAGCTCTAGCCCAAGGGAAACGCATTATTGTCGTAACCCCAGTTCCGGCCTTAGAGGCGGTAACAAAAGCGAGCATTCCAAATGCAAAAGCTTTACATCCGAGATGGATACAATGGGTTAATTCTCTTGCTGCAACAGATGTTGAATATGTTTTTGATCCTGATCTAAAAACACAAGCGTTCCTGCAATATGAACATGAATATTCTCTGCCCATTGAGATTCTGCCTCTCGATCAGTACGAATTCATAATTTACACTGACGGATCTGCACAACCCGCAACAGGGAGTAAGCAAGCTTACAGTGCAGCGTGCGCAATCGTTAAAGGTCGCATGCGCGATGGCAACTTCAGACCTATGGTCACTAAAACTCAATCTCTAGGAGATTGCACAGCTCAGCGAGCTGAACTACAAGCATTCAAACTGGCACTTGAAAGTAGAGATCGAGAATTCCCCACACTCATAGTGTGCGATTCTTTCTACTGTGTGCAGTCGTATAATGAATATATACAAAATTGGCTTGAAAATGGGTTCAAAGATGCAAAAGGTGGCACAATAAAGCATAAAACGCTTTGGGAACAAGTAGTTCAGTTAAAAAACGAACTACCAAAGGCTCACGTGATCCATACACCGAGTCATCAACGTGATGGCGTTCACGTTGCAGGGAATTCATTGGCTGATGAAGCCGCAAAGGGGGCTGTTCAGACGGCTTCCGTAGCTGCGATCACTCGTTCAAAAACGAAAATAGACAGTGAGATAATGTTGGCTGTCAATGCTACAAGCAAAGGCAGTGGTGCAGCGTTACCAAAAAAGTTTCCACTCAAGTACTCTTATGTAATTGATGCGAACAACGTTCCTTTTGCTCGAATCCCTGGAGTGGGGGATAGGGTAATTCCAAACATGGAACGTAGAGCAGCTTTGATTTATGAAACACATCTGGGGGAGAGTCTGTCACATCAAGGGATCTCAAAAACAATATTGACATTAAAAGAGATGTACTGGTGGCCTGGAATGAATACAGAAACACATATTCATCAATAACTGCATAGACTGTAAATTACAGCGAGAAAGCCACCAGTTACCATGCTACGAATGTAGCTGCCCAGTACAGACACCATTGTTAGACAGCCCGTTAGGCTATCTATGCGCAGGCGTCCTTTTGGACAAATGCAATCCCACAAATACTAAGTCAAGGTTCCTATGGATATGGCCTCAGCGCACGAACTGTTATAAAAGATTTGCGAGTCTTTATCTGCACATACGCAATCGCACGCTACATTCTGACCAGGGCCCTGCGTTTAGCTCTCGAGCTTACAAAGAAGCCATGGCCAGTCTGGGCATTGCATTGCGGTACTCCTCTCCGTTTCATCCTGAGGGAAATTCTGTTGTGGAAAGGAAAAACCGGGACATAAAGCAGTCTATAACAGCTAGAGTATTAGGTTCGGGTGATGGGTGGGTCAAACATCTTTATGGGGTCGAACGCTCATTAAATAATTTGCCAAGAAGTTCTCTAGGGGGGGTCACTCCATATGAGGTCCTATTTGGGACAAGAATGTGGGTGCCCGATCTGGAATGTAAAGCACAGTGGTGGAAAATAAATCCTTTGATATCAAAGATCGTTTGGCTGTTTTACAGGAACTAAATGAACTAAGATCGAAACAAAGCAACGTGTTCCTGAAGCCAGCCACCACTGGGGAAAAACTGGCAGTCCCAGCAAGGCCTGTCTGGATTCCAAAAGTTGGGGATCTAGTCAGAGAGAAGATTGCTGACAAGAAGGAATTTGGACCTTCTTACAGACAACCAGTACCTGTCCTAGCCATACACGGAACAAGAACAGTACTTCTGCCGCCCCTTGCTGGAGAAAAGATTTGTGTCCATCGACCTCATCAAACCACAGTATGTGGCCAATACTAAATAGTAGGCCTCGTGGACTCCGACCTAGTAGCAGACACACTCCTCTCGCTACTATCCAAGAGGTTCAGACTGAGAGACTGATAACCATCGAGAATTCAGCAGTAACAGATGAAGGACTGAGCAACAATGCTATGGAACTCATCCCTCTTGAAACTCAAGTAACAGTTCGTCCAAATACCAATGTAACAAGTGATCAACTGGTTCCAGTGATTTCTACAAATCCTGATGCAATTTCAACAATTGACAGAACTGCTTCTGGCTATTTCATTAACTTTGATACGTTTTCTGAGGATCCCAGCGAACCTGAAACGACGCCAGCATCAAAAACTTTCAAAAATCAAGTACAAGACTTTTTACATTTTCTGAAAGAGACTTATCTAGTTTCACCATGGATTGAACTTTGGGTTATTTCTGGAATATTTTTCTTCCTGCTTTGGCTAGCTTTGGTTATGACTATGAGCATGCTTATAAATGGGAGATACATCCATTTGGACATTGAAAGAAAAGAAGTGAACTTACTTTTGAAACCTCACAAATCATCCCATCGTGAAACAAGAGACTTGTCTGCAGTGAACATCACAGCCGTTCCTATACAGGATGGTATAGTGTGGGACAAAACAGATTTCGATAGTTTTGGCCCGACGGAACATTTGAACATTCCACATTTATTTAAGATTTCACTAAGTGATTTTGTTTCATCTAGTACCTACTCTGATGATTGGGACTTTGAAACTGTACATGATATGATGTTTGACCTAGAAAAATCTGCTGCATTTTCTAATAATGAATATTTAGAGGGTTCATCCGACTATGAATAGCTGTATTGCTATAACCACTATGGTCATCATTTTTTGCATAAATCTGCAACACCTAGAAATGTGTTTGTTTAACCAATGGGAGCATTGTCCTACACCACCAAAAGGTAGTTCAAAAACATTTGCTACAAAGTTTCCATATTTTTCAGGATACAATACATCTGATCCAGAAACATTTTACTATAGAAATGTAAACAAAACAGGACTGAAAATTGTTAACTAATACAAAACAGATTTACTCTGCAAAATTTATAGCCCCTTTCTAGACATGGTTTCGACTTGTGGAAAGAGACAATAGACACAAAATCTGTCTGGGGTACTAAAGATTGGCAAGTACAGGGGATAGAAGCTTTATTTAGAGCCTGTATCGTCCCTCAACAAATAATGTTTTTGAATGACACTGTCCAACAAACGTCTTGCCTTGGTTTAGCCAAGATTAAAGACATGAAAGCACCTTCTGTACCAACACCTGCAAGTGATGATAAAACACAGGCAGCGGTTACAGTTGACACCATACTACAATTCAACAGAACAAATCCTGATTGGAGAAAATGGTTGATCTGGCCCACAGACACAAACAACTGTCAAGGGAGATTCCTGAATAAAACACAGGGGTTTACTATTCATAAGCCAGACCCACGATACGTCCAAAGACAGCATCCGGGGGTAGTAACAACATACAGTGTAGGAAAATTATGCCTCGATTGGCTGCACAAATCTACACTTAAGGATGTGAAACAGCACTTATCTTTACTTAAAGAAGACGCAGACCGTAGGGAATTCTTGCTTGGACCAAGAAAACCGCGTCAAAAACGTTTCATATATGCCGGCATTTATGCTGCTTGTAATGAAGCATGGAAGGTGTCACAGATGGAGGCCGCAGAACGAATACGTGAACTTGATCGTATTAACTTAGAGAAAACTCTCTCTGTGGTCGATAATGGGTTAACAACTTTGTCCTCCAGAATTTATTCATTGGACAGTATTGTTTCCTCTGCTATCGACATACTGGAACAAGATTTAGCCATGTTACAGCAAGGCCAATCTCAACTACGTTCTATTATGTTATTAAGCTGGACGCTGCAATCTTTGCGTGCGGGCTATGTGCCTTGGCGTTTTATCAATACAACGGCTCTGTTTGCAGAATACAATCTAACTGATGAACAGATCGCACCGGCACAAAGTGGAGCAAAGTATACAGTACTGAGCATTGAAAAACTTGAAAAATTACCATTTACAGTGGCAGAAAAACCAGCTACAGAATGGCTTATTCATGGCAAAATTAGTCTACCTGTGACTACTTTCCAGTTTCAGTATTGCCTTAAACAGATGCAAGCAGGCAAATATGAAAGGTTGGGTAAAGAATACATTAAGACATCCTGGGATTTACCATACACATATAGATGTTGGAGTGGGGATCGTGAAGTGTTTCTAAGCGGTATACACTGTGAAAATGCACTAAGCGGTTCACTGATTTGTCAGGACATATCTTTACACGGGGCTTGTAATGGTTCTGTGGCAACTTTGTCCTGCCACCAGCAGAGTACACCAGCTGCTGTGATTAATCCAAAGTTTGGCCAACTTTCTAATGGGAGTTACCTCATGTTGAATGATCCGTTGCTGTGGCATGTTGCCAGGCATCCCATATCTAGTAACTGTCAACTCCAGGGTCACTTGTTGTATGCAAGTATTGTTTGCCCCAATAGACAGTCAGGAAGTCGCCTTTATGGCCTTCGTTGAATGTCTCTTTTATACGATTTGATACTTTAAGCAGAATGAAAGCCATGCTTAAACAACAATCAGTGCCTTTGACCTCGGCCAAAGAAACCTATGATCTACAAGTTGCAAGAACTTCGGCTGAGATACAGAATTTAATTCGTACAAACTGCCCTATACATTTCGTAGAAATGATAGGACGTATCTTTAACATGTCAGATACAAGCGGAATTGTACAGGTATTTAAGACCATCTGTTCCGGACTATTAGCACCTTTCCAGGCTGTCCTCGGAATCATCCCAAACTTCGCACATTCGGTGTTTGGTGGTGTGCCATTAATTCTAGCACTTGTTGCAGGAATTCTGTTTCTATTCCTCCTACTACGCTATGGCAAGCCTCTTCGCCAACATCACTCCGAGCGATGTGGAGAGAGCCCTCCTTGAACGGAAATGCCGTGAGCAAATAGTACAGCTTTTGGGCATGCCTCGTCTACGGGAACTTAATACAACGTGGTTCCTGTCATGCAGACCAATCTGGCAAGATTGCATCTTACCTGTTCTACGCTGCCTGTTTTGCGTTGAAGAATGCGTGCTAGACACATGCCTAACACTGGCATTCATTGAGATCTCACATACGCTTCCGGCTGCTGCTGAGGTACGAGATGGATCAACAGGCGCACAGGTAACAACGGACGCGAACATTGCATCTTCTGCTGAAGGCGATGTTTCTCATCTCTGTGCAATTAACCTTCTGAACGAGGTGTTCCAAATGTCACAAACTTCGGTGGACGATATTTTGGCTACGGACATAGATGATCTGATGTTTACACCAGACCCATACACTGACTTTGATTCGGCTCACAGTGTACCAGGGCACAATTGAAATTTGGCCTTCATATTTTCAAAACTTGGAACTATTCCCAGAAATGGAGCTTTTTCTCTTAAAACAATATTTTTCTCGATAAGAAAAAAACATGGCAAAAGAACAATCTGCTTACAGTAGAACTAGTCTTATAAAACGGACTTCTTTGAATACTTCCAGGGACACATTGTCACCTTACTTGTCTAACATTTCGTTTAATTCTATGATGTATAATGGTTTTGATTTTGAAAACTTATCGACCATTTCGTCATGTGCATATATTTCTGTTTTCATTTAAGTTGCATTTTTACTTCCGTTATATGCTTAGAATGGAAACGATGCTTTAAATGTACAGTACCTATTGCATTTCAACAGTTTTGAGCTTCTTTTAAAATGCTTTTAGAAATGTTTTTAGCAATATGTGGAACTCGATTTTATGTTTAGCATTTAAATGTTTAGCATTTAGTATTATTGTTCAATCGAAGATGGAGTGGGTGTTGTATTCCGCTTTAGGGGTCCGTATATAGGTTTTCCTGAATCATGTCCTTATATAGGCACAATTCGCATTGCCCTTATATAGGCATAGAATCCCAGTCCTTATTTAGGCATTAACCGTGCACTCCAAATACAGGCATGGTCACCGACATCCGTCCACCCTAACGTCACAACGAGTTCTTAAAAACCAGACCCTTAAGCTTCGGGAGTTTCCCCTAGCACAGGACTATTGATTTCTCCAAGAACTCATCTATTATGTATGAACCGTTATACCTTAAGGGTTCATTCCTGACGTCTTCGTCTACCAGGTATAAATATACCTTCCCTTGCCCAAGCAAGTTAGAGGAGACCTCGACTTCAGAGGAGCCCGTATCCCGGCCTGACGCACTGAGAAGACGCTGTCATTCCTGCACGCAGACGAATCCAGCTTCCAGTGATCTGACTCCCTTCGCGGGGTGTTAGAGTTCCAGATCCGGCTAGAGATTCCCACCTCTCTCATTCTCAAGGTATGGAGCTGACTAGAACCTAGAGGGACTCTTGGCATACTAGACTCTTAGTATATCATACTAGAGAATACTTCACCTACTTCTTACCTTGCACCACACTTAGGTTAGGTACATTGGGGTAGAACTAGTTTAGGGACGCATCGTATGAGTACTCGCATTTTTAGCTCGTTATTTATGTACGTGAATATATGCTAAAAGATAATGCTAGCGCAGTATTATTTATTTCTACTGCTTACACTGTACATTATTTATCTTGCATACTGTCTTGTGATCATAACAGCACATATCTCTTACACGAGAAACAAGACTGTTCAATAAACCCTTTTATTGAAACGCCCGTCTTTCCTTTCTGTGTAACTCTGTAGAAACTAAGCATGCACGATTGATTGAGTGAAACTGTTATCTATTGTTTCCACGATTCTGAGACGTGTTCCGATTCTAAAGGGAAACAAAAGTTGTCATGTTTTTCGGTTGCCAGAAACTACTCCCTTCTTGTTCTCAAGGAGTTTCTAGTGGCCTCTGAGCTAGCTGGCACAAGTAATTAAGTTTAATATACTCGATAGGGACATACCGACCTCAGTCCTATGTCAAACCTATATGTTATATTATTCCAATGCGCAGAGCCTATTAGGGAAATAGGAACTACACTACATGCCTTTAGGTTGCGGGTCGGGCACACGGTACCCCCTGCCGGGTGGTTGCGGCCCTTTCCGGCCTGTGGGGCTGGGGTGGCGTGTTTGGGTTCCCGGTCGAAGCTGGGTTGTTTGGTCCCCCTGCTGGCGGTTTTCTCGTCTGGCTTCTGTTGGCTTGTCTGGAGTTTACCCCTGCCCTGCGGGGGCTTCTTGTTTCTAGTCTGGCCCTTTGCTTACGGTCGTCTGGGCTTGTCTGGCCTGGACGGGGCGTTTGACCTGTTGGTGGTACTCACCTGGGTGCTTCTCTCGTTTGTTTGGGGTCTGGTGGCTTTGTGGCCTGCTGCGTCCACTCCCGGTGCCTGTGTTTGTCCTCGTGGTCACAGGTTCAGATCCTGGTGAGTTCACTCAACCTTTCATTCTTCTGTGTTCGATTAATTGAGTGAGTTCCATTGAGTTGGGTGACAATATGCATCTGTTCTTCTGCTCCACGCTGCCCGTTCTGCGGGTGTTGGAACATGGTGCTATGGCTCTATGGTGGGTTTTGTGCTTCTGGGGATCACTGGCTTGCGCTTGACAGGGGTTTGTCTCCTGTCCCTATTTCGTCGTGTCCCACGTTGGTATACGTTCGAACAGTGCCCTTCCTTGTCCGGGGTTGCTGGGTTTTCCCGGTTCTCCTTCCCCGGGCGGGGCCCTGCGCTTCCTGTGCGGATTTTGTATTCTCTTCTTCTTAGTCCCTGGTTTTGGGGTGCTGGGGCCTGCTGCCTCGGGTTTGCCCCCTGGTGTTGTTGACATTGCTTGGGCTCGTTTCGCCCGGCTCTTCTGTCCTTCTCGCCTTGGGTGTGTTTCTGCCTGTGGCCTTGCCTCCCTGTCCGCCCCTGTTCGTGTCGGCTCTTGGTTGTTCGGCTGTGACGGGCCTGGTTGTTGGCTGGCTGTATGGCCTTCGGCGGCTCGCTTGCTACTTGTGGAACATTATGGGGCGGTTTGCCTGGCCCCTGGGCGGGGCGGTCTCGCTCCTCCGGGCTGCGTTCCCCTCCCGGCTGGGTTCTGTTTGCTTTCTTGTGCATGGTGGCCCCTGGTGGGCTTTCGCTTCATTTCTGGTGGCTGGGCCCTGGGCCTGGTCCCTTCCGCTCTTCGGGCTCCGTGGGCGTCCTTATGGGCTTTCCGCTTTTTCGCGGTTGGCCAGTTGGGTTCCCTTGGGGGTCCGGGCCACTCCTGCAGCCCTCATATTGGTGTCGCACCCCCTTCCGGGGGGGTCCTTTGTGCCCCTGAGGTCCGTGTCCCGCCTGTTTCTCTCCTTTCTGGTGGGGTTTTGGTGGCCTTCGTTTTTTTTTTAATTGTTCGGTTGGCGTGCTGGGTTCCTTCTGCACCTCCTTCCGTTCTTGCGGCTCCTGCCAGTCTGTTTTGTTTCGGCTGGTTCTGCTGCTTCGGTCCTGGGGTGGATTCGCCTCTCTCGCTGTTGGTGGTCCACCGTGCGGTGTTGCTGTGTTTCGGTCGAGCTGCGTCTCTTCCTGCTGTGGCTTTTTGCTGGGTCACTTTGGTAGGGTTGTGTCCTGTTCTGGGCATGTATGTTGTTGCTTTTGGCCCAGTACGGTCTGGTTCCGTGCCTTCTCTGTCCTCCTTCGGTTGTTGGTTTGGGTGGATTTTCTGGCGGCCCTGCGAGTCCCGGGGGTCCGGGTTCTCGGCCCTCCCGGTGTCTTTCTGTCCTGGGCTGGTTCTTCCTGCTCGTGGTTGCCTCTCTCTTGGGTGGTCCTTCCGCTCGTCTGGTCTTTTGAGTTTGCCTGTTTCGTTGGCATCCCCTTCTGGTCCATTGTTTTCTTGTGAGTTTCCATGAAGCCTCTTGGCTTTGGTATGTGCTCACTTCGTTAATCATGTGGCGAGGAAGACTTACGAGGAGGTAATGCCCCGATTCCTTACCGGTAATCTTCATTACTCAGAGTATAGTCTTCCTCGCCACATGAGTTCCCATCCCTCCCTCCCTGTCTGGCTATCGGCTTCATGTTTATGCTTGGTAGTTTCAGGGTGATGGGTTGGGCCGGCCCGCCTCTTATAGAGGTCAAGGGTGTAATGGGTCGGCCATATTGGGAAGGGATGGGAGGCTAACTTTTTTGCTTTGGAGGGTTCTGGTGTGGAGCTGAAGCTCACTTCGTTAATCATGTGGCGAGGAAGACTATACTCTGAGTAATGAAGATTACCGGTAAGTAATCGGGGCATTAACCTTGTTGGACTAAATTGACTTGCACATTCAGTAGGTACATCTACACAAAGCTAGTGTTTAATTGTCTGGATCACAGACTTATTAAAATGTTTGTTAGAACAGTTAAAAAAAGAGGGTATTAGCCTTTCATTTAAATTTTGTCCCAATCGCTGGATTTGCTTGTTTTTCACTTGAAGACTAGCTAATCAATTATTTTATGATTGTTTTGCATCTCTGTTGAGGTCCGGGTGCCTTTTTCCTCCCTCGCACGCCCCAAATGTTGCCTCAGTGAAAACCCTGTTCACCACTAGAACTAGAGTGCAACCTCACCTTGATCAGGAACGAGTGCTTTACAGATCACTTCTGTATAGTTCTGTCTTGCCACCTCTATTTATAAGATATGCATGTCAAACATGATGTATGTCGATTCACCGAAGCTAAAATGTACCACACCCTTAGGTTATAAGCTGGGACGAATGGAAAAATGTAAAAAAAACAATTGTCTACATCTTAAATCAAAATGGAGGAAATTGCTTATCTGCCCCAGCAAAATGTTCGTGGTTCTTTCTCTCATATACTTGGGGAATGTAAGAGAAGGCTTGATCGCATTTCTGTATGTAAAGAGGTTCCTGTTTTTTAAAGCAGGTCTATAAATGCCAAGTATGGCGTGTGACTTGTTTGTATGGTGTAGCAAAGATGGGGAAAAAAGACAGTTTGCTTCCCTGCAAGACTTTGGCATCCCCATGTCTCTTGGCCACTTGACACAGTGCTAAGGATCTCACCAACGGGCAACTCCACATTTATACCCCATCATAGCTTGTTTTAATGTATATTGAACGTGTAGTGAAGAAAATACATTTTCCTTTTTAGGCGCTTAAAAACCCTTAATTGAAGATGAATGTTACAAATGAAGTAATGATGCTGTCTCGGCAGTGCTTCTCTTTAGGCATAACATAACCAAGCAAGACAGGAGATTACCAGGCGAGCTCATTGAACAGGGACCGGTGGAGTGCTTATGCTATTAAGATGTGTGATTTTGTTTTCAGAAAGTTGTCTAATGAGTCATGCGTGCGTGTTTTTTCTGTTTCATGTGAGAAGGTAATAAATGGTTTTGGATATAAAAGCAGAAGTGTTCGGTGCCAGTGTAACCCTGCGCGGAGTGTGTTTTATCATAGAGAGAGCAGAAAATACTTTTTACGTCCTCTTAATTAGAGTGGAACAGAGAAGTTGGCTGTGTTTTAATCTACCGTTGCTGCACTCACTCGTTTCTCAGAGTTTTAATGACTATAAATATTTGGACTTTCCATTACCGCATCTTTCCTCTATTTTAGTACGTGGTTCCATAGCAAAGTAGGAATTGGATGCTTTAATACTTTTATTTTTAAACCCTTCCACATAAGAATTATGATTTCTGCACGACGTACTCGTGGGATTTTTCCCATCTCTCCTTCTCCGTGCACTGTTTATACCCTTTTATATTACATCACTTATAGCATACAAAATCATATCCTTTATAACAACACTTAAGATATCTCAAATCACATCATTTGTTAGAACACATTGCAGGGTAGAGTGGCAAGTTATAGTTATTATTGTGTTTAGCAAGCTGAAAACGGTGTGCATAAATGTGCTCTAATTATAATAATGTGAAGGTGTTGTATACATTATAAATTTAAGACATAACTAGCTTTACAATTTATAATGTTTGTGTAGTTTGGTTTGTATACAAATAAAGAATAAAGTTATAGTGATTTAAAGGTGGTGGGTAAATTAAAACTTAAGGTGTAAATATAACTTTAGAATTTTTAATGTTTGTGTAGTTTGTTTGGTATAGAAAACATCAATAGTATTCCTATCTACAACTAAGATTTATTTCTACCAGAAGTAAAAGTTTGCATGCCAGTTCTGAAATCTGGATCCTGAATGTGAGACATGGTTGCAATTTTGTACCTTTGCTATCTTGTAACCTGGAAACCTCCCTCCCCTCACCCCCCCCCCCCAATATGTGAGACACACTGTTAACCAAGAAAGCCATCCAAGCATCACCAAGTATCTTGACCGCATGCTGTTACTGTATGGTGTTAAATGGGCAAACAATCCTACGACAGTCTCTTTAAGCAAGCCAACACACATAGAAAAACTCTAAACCACATCTGAGAAACCAAAAAATACCATTCAACAGAGTTCTTTTACACCCCAATTTATTGCTGTGATCAAAGGCATCCCTTACTTAGATCATAGTTGCCCATTCTCCTGAAAATCATTCTTTTCCTCCAAAATGACCGTCTGGTAGTGCCGGCCAGATCCTTGGTGGTGGAGTGTGTGAAATACTGCTATATAATCTACATCAGACAAACCAAGGAGATTGGCATGCTGAAAGAATGTGTCTAGGCTTATGGAAATGTGTGTATTCTTATTTGATTATTCAACATATAAATGTATGTTCTAAATTCAAGCCGTGGAATATTTAAACAAAGATCAGAAGTAAAATGTAAAAGTTTGTACACCTTGGGGTGAATGTATCTACTTTTCAAATTTCCATCCAGTGGAAACTTTCAAGCGTGTGTCCAGTTGCAGCTACACTAGAGTATGCAGATCTGTGCCCATACGTCGTCTTAAGAATGGTATTCAAACTCTCATTGGGAAGCATGTTGGACATTTCAGAGTCCATAAAAACAGCAAATTATTTATATTTTCAGTATGAGGTTTTTCCAAAATGGGCCACGTGTAATAACAATTACAATAGTGAGTGCAGTGTTTTTCTTACTAAAGTTGTAGGTATTGCTGTTTTTCGTATCGACCACTGAAAGTACAGATCATGGAACTGGGCAAATTATTGCCAATTGCTGCTCTTTCATTTGTCCATCTGTTTTTAAAGTCTTCAAAATAAAAATGTCCATGGATGGTGTTCCCTCTTGGTTTTGGGTTGCTTGTGTTCCTGTTTCGAGAAGACCTGGCTTGGCAGCTTGAGCTGGACCGTTCCACTAGAACCAGTGCGTAATTTGAGCCTGTGGTTTCTGGTGCTCTGCACTGGCACGTATGACATTCTGTCACATGGTGGTGCTGTTTGTCTAATTTAGAGATGAGCACAACAACTGCTGTTTATTGCTTCAATATACATTATAAATGACTAATACTGCCTCCCAAGCCATTCTTCTAGGTTTGGGGTCCTGGAATAGTCAGAATCGTCACACTTGTAGGAGTATGCAGGTTAGTAGTTGTGTTGATTTGGTCATTGGCAGGGGCACTGGGTGGTGCAAGCAGGGGTGGCCTCCTGACGTGTGTGTGTGTGTGTGTGTGTGTGTGTGTGTGTGTGTGTGTGTGTGTGTACGTGTGTGTGTACGTGTGTGTGTACGTGTGTGTGTACATTTTTTTTACAAATTGAGCACTGACTGGAGCCAGGACCAAGGCTGATTTACATACGGCTGGTTCTAATCTGAGGTGGCATGGTGGGCAAAAAATAAATAAGGTACTGGGATACAGCCCCAGTAATTTACCAGTGGCTGAGATTAATTGATGCATTCCATCCATCCCCTTTATGTATTTTTCTTTGCGACGCCCCAAGTGTAGTTGTAAAGCCCAAACGTGGGCTTTGTTTCTGATTGTGCCACTGGAGCCAAGCTGCACCTGACTGAAGAGGCCCAACTAGGCCGGAACCAGTCTTGGGTTGCTTGTGTTCCGGTTTAGAGAGGACCTGGCTTGGCAGGTTGGGTTGGACTGTTCCCACTGGAGCAGGACCAAGGCTGATTTTCATAAGGCTGGATCTAGTAGAGCTATGTAAATTGTAGTTGTGTGGTAGCGAAGTACAGAACGAGCCATTGAGCCAGCTAGATCAAATATACCCAGAAATGGATTTCAAGCCTGTTCGTGGGAACTCTTCTACAGGAGGGATGTTCAACATAGAGCCTCTGCAGCCAATGGAAGACAGAAAGCGTTGTATATATGTATCAGTAGAAGAGCAATGGAATTCTAAACAAACAAACCTCTGCTGAACTGGATTCCATTAAACACTATATGCTTATTCATTGTTCCCTATTTTCTTATGCGTTAATTATTGGTGCATACTTTTGACTCTGAGCTCTTCCAGCACTGTGTTATCATATCCCCGTTTCTTCAGATGGTTCACCCAACTTTGAAGAGGAATCTATTGTACCAAATGCTTGGTTATAATTGTGGCTGTCAGAGCAAGAACAAACAGTAATTTCAACCTTTTGGCTATGTTCTAGAGTGAAGTAAAAGCTTGTAGAAAGTTCTTCAAAGAGAACTATTAAGCAAGAAGTAAAAACAATGCTTTGTGAAACTATGGTGTACAGTTGTGAATAAACGGACTTGTCCACTTGCTGCTATCCATGATTGGATATGTCCAGTGAACCCTACCAGAAGAAAACCTAATTTCTAACCCCTGACTGTCTTCAAGCCCACAGGTGACCGTTTCCTAGTTGGCGTTAAACTTTGATCTAGATGCCAAAATCCATCAAATCTCTTTAATTGTGAACCACTTGAAGTTAAAGAATCATTAATTGCCTCCTTTGCTAAGGCACCAACGTAACTTTTTAAAAGCTATACTAGACGATATAGATTACCAGAAAGCAATGTCAAATTTGAAAAAAAAAAATCATTCAATGCGTCCGAAGTAAGGAGCTTACACTGTGTACATTGTTACCATGGAAACATGCTCGTTAGTGTCTCAGTTCCACTAATGGCCACACCCTTGGCATCTGTAGACTGCAAGAAATGTGCCACTGGTGCCTTTAAGGAAACTCATTCAAATAGTTAAATAGTCGTGGCTCGGTTCGCGTGGGGGTTCGCGCGGGGAGGGGGGGAAATTTAAAAAATAAAAATAAAAACTTACCTTACCGGGTCCCGCGTTGCCTCCGCTCCTGGCCGGGTCCCGCGCCCGCGTTTTCCTGCTGCTTACCTGCTCTCCTGCCTCCGGCAGGACCAGGAAGCAGGCATCCTCCCTCCTCTCCCCTAAGCCAATCACAACGCTGCAATGGCAGAGTTGTGATGGGTGCGGACGGCGCCCAGGGAGGCCATTTTCTCTATGTAGGCTGCATGCAGCCTACATAAAGAAAGTGGAGAGTGCGCATGACTGGTTTGGTCGGCCCTAAAGGGCCGACCAAACAGTAATAGCCCACAGCATTGGGCAAGCTACTCCTCCCCGACCCGCCCACCCCCAACCAGGCATACCATTCTGCTTTCTCGCAGCGCGAGAAGCAGAAACATAAAATGGTATTTAAAATACCATTTTATGTTTCTGCTTCTCGCACTGCGAGAAAGCAGTGGGGCGACGCTCCTCCGCCCTAATGGAGGAGCCGCCCCTAGTTAAATATATAGACCCATTAAATAAGACTGTATTATTTGTTTGTACAAGAGAGTGAGGGACAACCACAGGACAGGCGAAGTAAGAGAATGTTAGACTTCCACTGAGATCCTGGCATCATTTCCGAATCTGTTGTAACCATTTCAGAAGGAATCATTTTTAGCTTGATTCTTTCCTTCAATTATTTTTGCTAGTTTCCTATAGAAAGTTGCGCGATCAGTCAGAATAAGAACATCTGTTATGGTGCTCACTCTTTCGTTGCCAATTAGCCAAGTTACTTGCACAGATCCTTGTTTAAAGCAGAGCGACAACCAGCGACGTACACAATGGACCCAAAATGGAATACAAATATCTCTTAATGGCAGGGCACGAGTCTAAAGTACACGCGGGTAGACGGCGTCTACCCACTATTTTCAGAGGGTGGACATATCAATCCTCTATGCTACTTCGATTCAAAACTTGGACTAGATAAAACGGAGATCTTTCCAGCAAATGGTGTAACCTCCAGCATTATCTTTCTTTATTTTACCCTGTCATTTTCTGAGCACATAAAGATCTCTACAGCAGGTGCCTTAATCCCATAAGATAAAATGCAGACTTTGCAAACAATTGAGCAGAATAGATTTAATGCCATGTTTCCCCTTGATGCCAAACATACTCATGATAGGCCTGCTAAACATATGGGTGAAGTCTTAAGATACGATGCCACTTTTTGTGATGTCACTTTCTGTGAGGTCATGGGTTGTGATGCCACTTCCTGCAATGTCACATCCTGCGAAGCCATGTGCAGTGTCATGCGCCATGATGTCATTTGCATACTGCCTAACTTGGTTAGTCCCCCACTTTAAAAAAAAAAAAAAATAATAATAATTTTAGGGCTTGTGCCCTGCCTAATTCGAAGCATGTGGACTTAATTTCCAAAGATAACAGGGCTTCATCCAGGCAGGTAGAAATAAAGATATGTTATTCCTGTGTGACATATACAACCAACCTAGGGAGAAACATCCTCTATCGGCTACAGATGAAATTATTTCATCCATGCATATTCTAGCATTCAAAGCCAGAATAATATACATCTCTTGGTTATTCGATACAACACATCCCTCCCTTCCCAAGCATATATTATCAATACAACTTTAAAAAGATATTTTAAACTAAATACACGAGTGAAAAAATGCTTCATAAAAACAACAACTTTGTCAGGTCATAACTACAAGAAATCAGAACAGCAATTAAACAATAGCTAGGAGCAATTCTTAATAACAAATTTCTGCTTAGGAGGCATGTGTGCCCCAGGACATCCTTATTATATATAGTTCTTTAACTTTATGGGCAAAATCACTTGATGTGTACTTCGAGGAAAAAACTGTTCTGAATCAGTTACCTCATTCATCCTCTCTCGCTCCTTCAGGTCTACATCCCCGCATTTCTTCATATTCCTTTTATTTCTTTATTCAATTAAACTGTATACCACCCAACCTTCTGCATACATCTAAGTAAATATCATTTTGATGCACCCTTCTTTATTTCTGCAGCTAATCTCACTCAAACAAAATCACCCACCTTGAAATCATGATCCTTCCCCTAACTTATTAAAACGTCCCCCATACTTCAGCTGTTTTTCATGTACATTTTTAACGTTGGCATGCTTTGTTTACAAATCGCACACTATTCCGATTATTCCATCCCGGAACAGGATCTTTCAGTAAAACAAAAGTTGACTTCGGCTGTAGAGTGGGTTGGTTCTGCTAACATTTTCTTAATCTCTTCTCTCCAGTCATGGCCATTCTGCACTGCCAATTGCACGCTATCCCCAACACTCTCCACTAAACCATTCTTGCATGGATGATGCATTGCTGTTCTACAATGTTTCACTCCATTGTGCACTAAAAATCTTTCAAACTTTTCCGATACTGACTGTGGACCGTTATCTGTAACTATTTCCTCTGATTATCCTTTTCTTCTAAAAACTTCTCTTCTCATAATTGTGTTACCATCCTAGATTTCACTTCACTAGCTAAACGTACTTTAGGCAATTTTGAATAATAGTCCGTACAGAGTATAGCATATAAAAAGGACTACACACATCTGTCACCACTGTGGGCCTGCACGGTCATGGAAGTCTATGGAACAACTGGAGTCTCCTTCACCACATGAGATTTATTGATGCAAACCACCACCCTCTCTCAATCTTTTCCATGGCTCGATCCATTTCAGGACACTAAGAATCTCAGAGTGCCTTTCTCTTTGTGGAGGACATTTCTCCATTCCCTTCAATCTAGATCTAATGGTACCAACAACCTCTCTCCACATCTCAAAATGCTGTTGAAATATGACCATTCTGGCCATACAGATTTATAATTATATAGTTCTGTGATTTTATCAAAACCTGGTATCCAACGCTGTGGCAGTAAGTTGATACCCTTCAGCAACACTTCATCTTCAGCCAATACCTGACTACTCCTCCAACACTCCTTGCTGTCCTGTTTATGCCACCAACCAGTCACTTTCCTCTTCATCTACCTGTTTATACACTAGGAACTGAGAAACGCGATCTGCATTGACCTTCTTTGCACCAGGAATGTATTTGATAAATGTAATTTCCTATCACCTGTATAACAACTTCACAATCTGTTGCGTTGTCTGACCTGCGCCTTTCATGATAAACGAGTCAATTAGAGGCTTATGATCCGTCCCCATTTTAAATGTTGTATCCCACACAATTCCTCTAAGTGTTGAGTACAGCATCAGTAGGCTAATGTTTCCTTTTAATAGTGATATACCTTGCCTCTGCACTTCTTAATTTTCTGGAAGTGAAAGCCACCACTCTTGTCCTCTACTGGATTGCATCAACAGCATCTAGGCAATACATACTGGTATTAGTCACTATTATGGAACGATCCTTCAAATCGTTTCTGCTCAACAGCCTTTATTATGCACCTTTAAATTTCCTTAAACTTACTTTGACACTTCAGACCACTCATTTTTGATACTTTCTTATTATTATTGTCATAACTTGCACTCTGTCTGAAAAATGATTCACACATTTGGTGTGATACTCTGCCAATCAAAGGAAAGATCTCAGTTGATCTGTGTCCTGGGTACATCAAGCAATCTCAGTTGTGTCCATCAATTAGAATTTTGGCTTTATTCTATCACTAGACAATGTATGCCTTAGATATTCCACTTCCTCAACAGCGAATCTACATTTGTCAGTTTTCACAGAAAGTCCAGCCATTTTCAATATCTTAAGTGCCTTCCTCAATAATTCATCATCACTCTCTTTACCAGGATCCCAGAATCGAACATTATCTGATGGATACTTCTAACTGCAGATTCCTCACCTTGTCTAGATCTGGACGCTTTAAAGCAGTACTCATACTAGTCTGTAATTTGCGTCATGTGGCTCTGTGCCAACATTCCGCTCCAGAAGTGATGAGTAGAGCTGCACACAAGCGTGACCCATGAGCGTCGATTTTAGTCCCTTTCTTTCTGAATCCTTCAGATGTAGAACTGGAGTGCTCACTCTAGTATTTGACTTGTCCTTTTTCCAATAAATTCTTTTTTTTTTTTTTAATCAGTGTGCAGCAGTAATATCTCTTCTTAAAACAAATGGTTTAAATCTTGGAGGGACTATCGCAAACAATTGTCTGCATCAGACCACCATGAGGTATGTCCTTGGTGCCTGGGGTTCTCCAGGACCTGTGATGATTGCGCCCAGATGAACCCAAAGGGCATACAGGACTGATGTCAAAGATTGGTAGACTCTGCACCGCGACGGGTCGAAATGGAAAGGAAGATCCTGTTCTGTGATCGTCTTTGTAGTCGAAGTCTTTGGGTAAGACTAAGAACAAGAAAAAGTTCATGCATGATTCAGACCTTTTTGCCACTCTTGTACTCCAGAGAGGTCACAGAGGCATCAACGTGCCACTCTGTCTCGCTCCCCATTTCCATTAGAGATGATCCGGAGTCTGGTCCCGATGCACCACGTATTTCTGGGTCCATCGGTTTTGTCGTTAGAGGCCTTCGGGAAGTCCAAGTTCCTCATTTTCAGTGCTTTGCTGGTTCCCTCTGGTGCACCTTCAGCCCCCAAGGATCTGCAGAGACCTTCAATCAGGCTTCCACTGGTGGTGGTGCCCTCAGCACCATATGTGCCCATTGAACCCCCTTCTGGTTCAGCACTGGGCCCGGTGCAGACTTAAATTCCAGCACCACTCTCTACGTCTGTTGCCTTTGCATCGGTGATGGAGGAGAATTTGCAGCATAATGTACTCTGACTCCAAATACATCACGACCTACACCGAGACCATGTTCGGCAACCACCGGTGCACAACCAACAGAATTCCTCCGATTCTGGCACCTTGCCCTTACCACTCGGTAAAGCCCACACTTTGATCACTCTTTTCTCACTGTCTCAGACAATGGTAACTTTGATGAAGGGGGTGATTGTTTCTCAACATGATGAGGAAAACTGGTGTGAATAACTACCAGATGCCAGTGGCCTGGATACTTCTGCAGATACTGGCCTTCTCTTGGAGGTGAAGGCTGTTGACGCTCTAATCAAGAGGGTCGTTAGATGGGAACTGGAGTATCTGAGTTTCACATAGACGTACTCCAAGACTATTAATAAAACTGCACATGACCAATTTCCCTGTGGGTTTTTTCAAAATTTAGTTTAATTACAGAAAGAAAAATAAATTAACTAGCAGACTGACAAAAGGTCGGTCTTCTATAGAAAAGCTCAAAGAGCTCTATCTGTTGGCAATACAAGTGTGGTGTTTGGGTGCCACATCTGGATACAGTCTATGGGCTTCTCTGGGGATATCCATTCGTCCCTAATGGACATGATATTCTTCCTTTTGATGACTACCTTGGAGTGGTTTAAGGAAAGCAGAGCCATAGCACGTTTCTGGGTAATTCTGTCACTATCTGACAATTGCACCAACTATTTTGCCCTCTCCTTGGCCATAGTCTAGGTTTTCAGTTTTGACAGTGCCAGACCCCTCCATCAGCCCAGCAGACCTTTCAGCCCTTTCATGGCCGAGGCTGCGGTTCACAAATACCATGCCTAGGACAGCAGAAACAACTTGCAGCTCAGCCCCCTGCCACTCCTGGGTCCGCAGTCACAAAACTGCTTTAGTGTGACCCTTGCTGCACACTACCACTCTTTTTGGAGGCATGATTCAATATTTCCAAGCCATAACTTCAGACAAATGGGTCCTCTAAATTATACATCAGGGCTAGGCCTTCCTATTTCTCTCCAGTCCACCGCTCCTCCCACCACCATCAGGTCGGCTGACTGAGGACCACCTGTCCATATTGTAGCAGGAAGTTCAGGCCCTTTTGGCCATTGAGAAGTTCTGACCTCTGAAGTAGAGACTAGGTGTTAGTCCAGCTAATTCCTTGTTCCAAAAAAGGGTGGAGGTCTTCTTCCTATTTTAGATCTTCGTCCTCTCAATGCCTTACTGTGGAAGGACAAATTCAAGATTCTCACGCTAACCTCGGTCCTGTCTGCCATAGGTCCCAGAGATTGGATGGTGGCATTGTACGTGCAGGATGCTGATTTCCATATCCACATCCTGCAGTCCCACAGGTGCAACCTGCTATTCACAGTGAACCAGGAGCATTTTCAGTTTCCAGTGCTCATTTGTGGCCTCACCCGTTCCTCTCTGGAACATTACACCTTCGTAGGTCAAGGATACCAGTCTTCCCCTACCTCTATGACTGACTACTGAAGGCAAGCGCACCCTAGGAAGTCTGCAACCACCTCCAGACAACTGCAAACCTCCTAACATCCTTAAAGTGTACTATCAACGTGCTGAAGTCACATTCTTCAGATGCTCATGTACAATACCATTTTGTGCCTTTTCCCCCAGAGCAGAGTCTCCAGTATATTGGGGCTATTATCCCAGTTTTTAAGCCTCTGTCCTGTATCTGTGTAGATGATTCTGAGGCTGTTGACATTGTAGGCCTCCTGCATTGTGCTTGTCAAACATACCAGGTGGCACATGCGGGCTCTGCAGTGGGACTCAAGTCCCTGTGGGCATTGTAACTGGGGAATCTGTTGGATTGTATCCAGTTTTAGAGGAGACTGCAAAAGATGTGCAGGGGTGGCTACAAGACTGCAGTTGACCCACCCAGGTTTATTTGACCGATGATGGATTTGAAAGTGGTGCTGGATGCATCATTCTTGATTGGTAAGGCCATCTGGGAAAGGTGGAGATCAGAGGCCTCTAGTCTCATGAGGAGACTCAATGCAACATCACTTTATTCAAGTTGAGGCTGATTCGCTTGCATGCAAGTCCTTCCTGACCATCATGAGAGGAAGGCTGGTGCAGCCGCTCATGGACAACACCTCAGCCATGTGGTACTGCAAAAATCATGGCGTGGTGGGAGTCCTGGGTACTGCGTCATGAGTCTCTATGCCTCTGGAAGTTGGTGGACTGCCATGGAATTTCTCTAGTGGTGAAGCAGTTGGCTGGATCTGTAAATGCCAGGCTGGACAAACTCAGCTGACGCTTAACTGATCACAAATGGAAGTTGCATCCAGAGGTGGCGCAGGGCATCTTCCGCCAAGAACGCGCAATTTGGCATCCTAGTGGGACCTGATTCAGTCAGGAGAGTGTTGTCACTGGAAGTCTTGGGAATTAGCATTTGTCTCCCTTTCGAATCGGCAGCTTATTCAAATCTTCTGTCCCAGCAGCAGGGCAGGGTACTGTACCTGACCCTGAATATTTTGAGTCTTCTTTCTTGAAGATTTAATGGCTGCAGTTGACCTCTTTCGACCTGCCTCCCGAGGTCACTTATGTCATCTTGATGTCGAGGCATTCGTCCACAAATTTAATGTACTTCAGTCGTTAGGATAAATTTGTGGCTTGGTGTGCCACCTGACAAATTGACCCACTGCAAGCCAAGTTTTGTTGTTTGTTTGGTCCCTGGCCCAGCAACGACTAGCCTTGGGTACTGTTTCAGCTTTTTTGAGTTGCCTTATCAGTCTACTTTATTTAAATCACCAGTTGTGATATTTTTGAAAGATCTGTCTACACCCTTTATGATGCACCATTGGGACTTGAACTTGGCCCTCACCTTTTTGATGTGCACCCTGTTTGAACCTCTGCAAAGTTGCCCATTAAGGCTCTTGACATTAAAAATGGGCTTTCTCATTGCCATGACTTCGGGAAGGTTTGTGAGCGAGCTGCAAGCTCTTTCTGTCTATCCACCATATACCGCTTTCTTTCAAGAAAAGTTGGTATTGAAGCTTCTTTTCTGCCAAAAGTGGTCACTCCATTTCATGTCAGGCAGGCTATCATTCTTCCTGCATTCTTTGCCCCACCTCATCCCTTTAAGGAGGAAGAGAGACTTCGTCATTGGGACTCCAAGAGGGCACTAAAACTTTACATTGGCCGTAGCAAGGAACATTAGATAGACCATCAGCTCTTTGGGGGTATCTCCGGGGCAAAGAAAGGGAAGGCAGTGCAAAAGCTGACCTTCTCCCACTGGATTGTTTTCTGCATAAAGATCTGCTACGCACTGGAGAAAAAGCAGCCGCCAGAGAGCTTATGGCTCATATAGCCAGATTTTTTTTTTTAAATAATTTTTGTTGAACATATGATCAGCTGCACAGGAACATCAGTTCGTTGGAAAATGATGAACAGTAGGTACAGAACATTGCCATATCATTCTTCCAGTTTTTTGGCAGCTACAACTTCGCCAACACGAGGAGTAGCTGTCCTTGACATTCGAGAGGGTCATTTAGCCTTTTTGGCCCTGCAGGACCTTTTGGTTTTAGCCAGTTCAGACCCACCACCTTGGGAGGTACTGCTATAATATCTATTCTCAAGATGAGGAATCCACGGTTAGTAGTATCCATCAGAAGAACAAATTACTTTACCTTTGGTAACACTCTTTCTGGTTGATACTCTAAGTGCAGATTACTCACTGGCACTCCTGCCTTCCAGTTCTGGGAAATGGCCTCTTTTTCATCTAAAACGTTCCTTATCTAGATACCTGCACATGGTCATGCCAGTCTGCTGATACGCTCTGCTTCGGAGGGTGTGGGAAACCTAAGAAAGCAACTGACTGTGGCATGCATGGGTGGCATCTGCATGTGGCAAGATTCGTCACTTCTGAAGTGGAATCAGTGCTTTAATTTGTAAAAAAAAAAATAAGTGCCAGCGGCCTCGTCAGGAGGCCACTGCAGCTTGCAACACACATTGCCCCTGCCAACGCTGCCAATGGCAGCACCAACACAATTACTAATCCTAACACTCTTACAAGTGTGACAATTCAGCCTACTCTAGGCATCCAAAGCTATAAGAATGGCTTGGGCGGCAGTCAATTGTCATTTCTAGCAGCCCCCCCTTGTGGCAGACTGGTACAAGCCCCGGTGTTGACAATTAAGTGCCGGTGTTGAGCACCTGAAACCACCGGCTCAAATTAAGCATGGAGTGGAATGATGTCTGTGCGGAGCCACATGAACGTCACCTACTAACACGCTGGAGTACTGCTTTAAAGTTTCCTGATCCAGTCTGATGCCAGGATAATATTTACGAGGTGAGGAATCTGAGGTTAGACACAGGAGAATAAATATTTAGAGTCCGGACGCAGCAATATTTGATGATAGACACTTATAAATCTATGGTTAAGTAGTACTGTCCTCCTGTTACACAGGCCAACATCTCATCTGTATTTGATAAATGATAGCGATCCACCCATGTGTTACTGTTGAGAGCTTGAAGATCAGTGCACATCCTGATCTTACCAGTGGCCTTCCTTGCCATCTAACTTTTGGGCTTAACCATTCTGAAGATTCTGTTGGTTCAATTATATTACTCACACACAACCTCGCCAGCTCTTCCTTTAAAAGATTTATTCTAGGAGTACATTTTTTAAAACATTCAGGTTCTTGTCCAAATAACTTTGGTAATTCCTGTACCAATATCTGTTTCACCTTGAACTGCTGCCAAAACTTGCTCCACCTTATTAATATCCAACGCAACTCCCAGCGCATGTTACTGTCTCAAACCCAAAAATCTTTTTCCTTTCTCAGTGATGTATATTCTTCCAGGTTTGTAAAACAAATTATTTAGATCGATGCAATTATTTGGTGAAAAGGGATCTTTTCTGTTTTTCCTATTCTTCCAGGTGCACACATATTCTTAAACGATAACATTGTTTGGAAATATTTTTGTCAGTTCACTACATAATCATCCACCAACAAAATACTTATAAAATGTCATATTACTTATAAAATTATACAAAATTAATAATTAAAATCTTTGAAACCACAAATTAATCTTTCTCATAAAAAAAAATTTGTGGAGTAGTATAGTGCATTCAAGAATTCAAAGAGGAAATGTCAATACTTTGATTCTCAAGTACCAGGCAGCTTGCACAAATCTTGAAATAGCAAATACTACAAGGGTGCCAGTGTCATATTTGCAAATTCTTAGAGTGTCCTGTTGATGTGTTATTCCTAGAAGCAAGCAAGGATATTTATTCTGTTTTAATCTGCATTTCTTGCAAATTGGACAAAATAAAAAATGCTCCTCTGTGTCTTCTGACTTTTGGAAACTAGAGCGCACATTACTTTCGGTTTCAGGAGCCAGCCATCCACTTGTAAAGAGTGCAAGTGGAAGAGTCCCACAACCTAAACTTTATACCAGAGTTCTACTCTGAGGGAGTCTAGTGTTGACCAGTTATTCTTCTAATCTATAATTGACTAATTGCTTTTTAGATCTGAAATGCAATCTGTCCATCGTTGTTGATTTCATTTCATTCTCTAGAGCACAGACCGAAAACCTCTTTCACAATGCGATCCACTTTTGGAACAATAGGCTCTGTATATAACCAATATTTACCTAGTCCATGATTGGATAGGGTCTTTTTGACATATTTCAGTCAGGGAATTTAAATAGCTTGTGACCTACGTGTAAAATCAAGTAAGCTTTCTTTGTATGGTATCTGCTTTTTTGTCGACCAAATTCTAATCCCAGTGCAGGATGGACCTGAACTTGGGATACTCCATTATTGGTTTTAAAGCCAGATCTGAATGTAACATCAGAAGTGGTGCGCTCTGAGGGAGCCTTAGCAGTGATTTAATAAAATTGTTCTCAAATTTACGAAGATGGTCCACACCAGAGTGCCCTAAAGCCCTGAGCCATAGCGGACATAACTAAGTATCTGGGCTCTGTAAATCTTAAGTGCTGAGGATATGTGGTAAGTTGATGCCTGTTGTGCATATTTGACTATTGCTGAAGATCTGTATTTTAATAAAAGTGTGCTTTTTAAAATACGCTTGTGCCATAAATGGGAGTGCGTTATCCTCAGACCAAGATAATCAAGCTTTGTCACCCCATCTAATGCATTATCTCCCAGTGTTATCTGCTAAAACTTTTGTGAGGACTGAATCCCATTAATTTCGTTTTTTCATCGTTAATTTCTCGTCTATGGCACACCTCTGAAGGAGTATCTGAAGCTCCTTTTGCATCTTGAAAAATAGAAGGATATCATCTGGGAAATTTGATGCTGTCTCTTTCTGGGCAGCTAATACAGGCAAATAATTTTTGCAGTTGACCATTGGCACACCCATTAATAAAAAAAAGTATGTTTGAAAGTACCTTTGGGCGGGCAATTTGATGCCACAGTATTCTTAGGGCTCAATATCAGTTTGCATCAAGTTCATCCCTCCAAATTTACCCCTATTACTTAATCCGTGTGTAAGGTGAACACGAATCTACCTACATCTCACTTCTCACACCACATATCTCAACAAACATTTTTGCAGACGATATGTTTCAACAACAGCGTTTATCCATACTTGAGACGTTTCCAGATCATCACATACAATCAACACTTCAACATCCCCATCTGTAGCAGATTCTTTTCGGCATACCATCTCCTTCCCAACATTCAAGCCATACATATTTACTGTAATCTTGGAGATAGCACTTTCACACTTGAAAAGTGCCTTAATTTTTTACATTTATAACATCTCGCCTTGGCAGCAGGACAATTATTGGATGTTAGTACATGTTTAATATTGACACACCTGTAACATGTTCTCTTGTCACCTCTGTCGTGACCTTCTCCTTGCCTCCTCCATTGACATTCCCCTTCTCAGATGTTTGTAACATGCTCTATGCGTTACAAGCCCACAATGTCTCTTGAACGCTTTTTGTCATGCGATGATGCAGGTTAGTAGCATAAACGCACTGAACAGTCGTGCACATGTATACCACAACAGCATCCATGCTCAATGATGCAGGCACTCTTCCCGTGGACTTTACACGCAAGGATGCTTGTATCCAACCCAAAAATATGCAAGCGATACATGTTTATAACACGATGGTGCAGCCACTTAATCATTAAGCTGGAGATGAATATAGTGTCACAATGTAGCGGGGGCGATCATTTTATGGATACTCTTCCCCTTTAACTTCCAAAATATTGATGTACACTTGCAAGTGGATGTGATAAACAGTTTGCCTCATAAACAACGTTGATTGCAAATCAAACAGTTGTTTAGGACTGGCCGATGGGTTTAATAACTCGTCACCAATGTGGAGTTATCTTCCAATGATAACCGGGCTCCAGGCAAGTAGAAACAAAGATACTTGATTCCACTATGACCTGTGCGACTAGCCCGGGTGGAAATATCCTCTAACTGCAACAGGTGGAATTAATTTCATTCCATGCACATTTTAACATTATAAGCCCCTAGTTATAAACATCACTTGGTTCCTATATGCAACAAAGTCACTACATTGACAATCGGAATTGGTGCTGGAAACTTGAGTGGATAAGGTAAACAAAAGCATGCCACCTCAGAAACCCCATGCTTGTATTATTGAGAAAACATATAAAATATATTTGGGGGTGGGGGGTCTCCATTTGTCCAATGTAATTAATTGCTTTTGTTTCGAAAAATCAGTAAAGTATTTTAAAAATATGATAAAGCTAACGGTGCAAACTGAATTTCCTCTTAGCGTTAAGTTCACACTCGTGCAAGAGGCACCCCGCTTGTATTGAAATTTCCTTTCTTGTTCAAAAAAGGCTTCTTTTGAGGCTCTTTACCTAATGTGCATGCTTTATTTCACTTAAGACGTTGCTTCCTTCGTCAAGGAGAATCAGTGCTTCAGGCACTCTGTTAATCACAATAATTCTGTCCTTTGATCACGTATTGATTGTTCCTATGAGCATGTGGTAGATTCTTTCCTTTGGCATCAAACTGTTTTGGGGAATTTCCCACTGTTTCAACATTTTTCAGACACTTCTTTAATGATGGCAAAGCTGTAATCTGATCATCTTGCTGTACTTTGTGTAAACATTGCATTGATTCCAATGTGAGAGCCAAATTTGATTTTTGTTCTATTTTTTTAAATGTGTTTTGGACTGCTTTCATGAACCCGCCACCTTGCCTTGGGCCCGCCTTTTTTGTTTGGTGCTTCTTGTTGTGGTCTGGCTTGATAGAGCTGCTGTCGCCAGACAATTGTTTGAATCACCAGATAGGGGCTTTGGCTCCGCCCATATGCTAACAGCCAGGAGTACACGAGCAGAAGTTGTGTGCTTGAACAAAAACGTGTTTGCCCTCCACATACCTGTGATCATTTTGTTTATTCAGCTGCCTGAATTTGAATTTTCAGGGCCACACACATGACATTGCAATGCTATTAAAGTGTCTTCGATAACTAGATCATTTCTGTAGTTTTTCTCTGGCAGCGGCACTGATGAGAGGAGGGCAGTCATTCACCTACATGGATTTTTCAGTCTGGCTTGAGAGTGGCTCTATTATCTAGACCTTTTAACCTATTCCAATATTACTATGCAGGTTTTTTCTTCCACACACATACATATCAATTCCCATGTTATTTACTTTTAATGCTTCACATTGCCATACAACATTTTATTAAAGACAGATCTAATGGCACTGCCAATGCTTGCATTCTATTTCAGGCCAAGCTTGTCAAACCTGCTAAATCTTCACCGGCTGGTTTGAATGTATGTAAGTGGAAGAGAAGGACTCATAACACCGCTAAGCTTAAATATTTAATTTGGCTACTATAAGAACGTCTAGTGGCTGCCAACACCATATTTGGTGCAGAGCGCAGTCTTTCAGGTAGCTGGTAAATCCATTACCGAGAAAAGGCAGGCACATGAAAACTAAGACCATGCTACCTTCTTCCATGCGGATCCCTAAATTAAACTTGCCTCTAATGAAACGGTCATTTTCAGCTCCACAGTGTTCCTTAGTTTCAATAAACTATGAATAACAATTAAAACTAATAATTGTACTCATGGCAACAATGAGTAAGTAGGGTTAAAGCCACCAGAGCAGTGCAAACAGAGGGATATACAGAGAAATCAGAATATATTGTACTAAAACTGAAATCAGAAAGTATCTCATCTTTTTGTGCTATCAGATACATCCAACATAGTTAAAAACGAGGCCATTCAGGGAAGTATTTGAACTTTTCCAGAAGACGTTTGTTTTTGTTTTTATTAAAGGGTATTAAAGCTCCTGCTTCTGGAGGGCAGTAAGTAAGTGGGTTCATATAGGGGCAGTGTTTTGTGAAGTTTAACGTTCTATCAATATTAAGGGAACTTTCAGATTCAAGGAAATGAACGTTCTCACATGATCTTATCGCAGGAAGGATATAGTTGCATCACTGTGTATCTGGTTGACCTGTTTGAATATTCTCGAGGAACTCTGAATGGAACTCATTTACAGAGTGTGTAGTTATCCTGAAAACCTTGCTGATTCTGCCTAGACATCCTCTTAGACATACATTGGACACCTGGGTTGTGTATTCATGTAATTGAAGCTGCTCATAATCTTCTTGGACTCGGTAGACGGATTGGTCGGTCATGCATTACAATAGTTGCCACTGTGTATGCCTTGTTTGTGTTTCCGTTATATGACATGATGAACTCAATGATTTCCTTCCACAGTTGTCATCCTTTTATACTTTGAGTGAGCATTTTGAGATGTTAATTGTGTCTTTCACTTTGAAAAGTTCCCCTGTACGTAAAGAATTCCTCTTTAGAAAATGCAGTACAAATACTGGTAGTTAAACGAGTTGGTAGATATGCAGTATCCTGATAGCGTTCTTTTGTCACTTTTTCAACTCCATTCATTTTTATTTTCTTACCTTGCGTATGTGATGTCTAAACAGTGGCTATGCTCGTCTCCCTCCTTCAAACTCACTTTAAGCTGAGTGGTTCCACTGTTTAACCAAAGGCCTGCAGTCTATTACTACTTCAGGATGATTCCGGCTCCCATTTGAGAGGACATGTCAAGAAGCTGATGAGTTGCTCCTATGAAGTGGATGGTGGATCTCTTCCTGACATTGTCCATTTTGTTTGAAGAGCTAATCTGAGAAGCCACTTGGGTGAGGTTTCCACTCTTTATTTAGGGTGTGGCCTTAAACCTCATTATTTCCACTGTCCACAGTGTCGAGGCTGTCCCCCTCCATCTACTTTCTAGCAGTGTCTGATCCGTTTCTTCTAATTACAACCCTGCCCCCTTAGTCAATTCGGGTTAAACTGAAAGTCACGAGCTTAAAGGTGCACATTACTCATCTTCTAAAATTATAACAACTAATTGTTTCTCATTTCCTGTTTTTTCCAGAACATTACACCGAAGAGAACAAATGCCATCCTGTCAGAGGTGAAGTTGGGGTTACTATGAAAAGAGGTGGTGTGGGGAGGGTGAGATATGGGAGGATGGAGGCTGCTGGTAAAATGGTGGGGTGTAAATAATTTTCCTTCTATGAACCCCTGTACATGGCTTAGAAGGGTTCGGACCATTGTTCTTCCCCCTCATTTATCATTTACTGTGATTGTCATAAAAAATATTGGTGTACATTCTTAAAAAGTTGGTGTTGTAAGCTCATCAAAGTGAAAAGCCCTGCTAGACTTAAATTGTGGGCAGGTAAATTAGCAATAGTTTAAGATCAAAAAGCCAGAACTTTCTTTGCAAATATACTTGGACACCTGAGTATTTATAGGGGGGGGGGATTGTGGTGAGACATCCAGGAAAGGTTTTAGGGGTAGCTGAGTGCAGCCGATATCTGAGGCAATGTGATCGTTTAAACTTGACCCAATGTTAAGGTTTAAAATCAGATGTAAAGTCACAAATAACAGCAAAAAAATCTCTGGTTATCAATATACAAAACATAATGTGAGTACTGTGCTTTCTGCCTGTCATGACAACATATTGCTTTCTATTTATTGTTCAACGCCTAAAATGGCTGATAGGCACTGTTTAACTATATGGTATACTCTGCTCCTCAACATTCCAATATATAGTATAAGAAGGTTGGACTTCCTTATGGAAGGCAAATATAATTTGCAACCTTCTTGACATAAAGTACACTAAAACAAAAAAACAGTTGCGCTTCCTGCCCCTCACCACTTCAACAGTTTTTTGGCTCACATTGTTTCTTCCAACGGTCCGGCTGTCTCTTCCTTTTGCCCTTTACCATCTCGTTATGTTGAAAACATCCTCCTAACTTTGAAAATCTAATCTAGGGGTTACTTTTTCAGGAAGCGATGTAGACCGTTTACATTTAAATAAAGATTTCTCCTTTTTTTTTAAACTTTTTTTTACACTTTCTAAAGGAAGTGTCACATGCTGTCACAGGTTTTTGGTACTTCAGTGCCTCCTGGTAAATCATAACCAAACCCAGATCTTTTTTTTTTTTCTCTTTTGCATAATTTATTAATTCATTTCAACAATGAGATGATGGCAGTAACCATTACAAAGGGGAAGAGATACAGGAAGCATCGCAAAGTGCTCACATATGAGGTACTCCAGTACAAAGACAAGTCTCGTCACCAACCCTACTGCCGCCACTAAAACGAGAGTATAATATGGGGAAGGAAAGGGAGTGTTGGGTAAGGAAGAGAGGAGAAGAAGAGTACATGGTGACATAAAATCGGCAGATCGTTAACAACCCAGTGTTCTCCAGAAAAACATAAGAAAGCAAGTAAAATACCAGCAGGTCATTAGATCGTTGTGTAAGACAGGCTTGGCTAAGTTGAATACATTTCTTTTTTTTAACCTAACAAGTGCTTTTATCCATTTACCTGAATGGCTCTTCCTCCTCAATTAAACTTTATATATAGAGGATATAGAGCCTATCTAACATAAATATTTCATCCCACCTTTGACATATAGAACATATCTTTGTACATTAGCCCAGAACCAATCTTTTAGTTGTAAATACTTTAAAAAAATTAAAAAAAGTTCCCCTAGCAGTGAGATTGAAGTGTTTTCATATTTGGGATTTCCATCCAAGATATCTTAAAAATGGGAGATGCTGCATTTTTGCAACAGCTGGCTTCCTGCTCTAATTTCTGCATTGATATTTGGATTCTCCAAAAAGGAGTAAGCTCATGCAGAAAGGGAATGTTCAAAGTGATATAAATGAACTTGAATGTCTTTGAGTAAACATATCCGATTTAAATCTGATTGGCCGGCTGCGGTTTGGTAACCATTTTCTTTTCTTTCCCGCTATGTGTGGTGTTTATGCAAGATGTGGAGAGAGTAATCCAGCTATCGACAATCTCATGTGTACAGAATTGTGATAATGCACGTGAAGTTATCTTTTGTTATTAAGGATAATGTTTGTACCTTATGTGAAAATTCTAATAAAGAAATGAAACAAAAAAAAAAAAAGATTTAAACCTCATTTTTCTTTATGAACTTGGGGTGCCCATATTTTAATGAGAACCCATTTAACCCTGCTGAGCCGGTCATCTCCTTCATGATACTGTTATCCATACTGTGTTAGGAACCAGCAATAATTAAATGCTTTTAGGTACTCTGAGGCAACAATATAATAATTTTCCATAATGGGCAGTGCCCATCCCTCATTCAGAACAGATTGACATAACACTGTTAGTTTGTCGAACCAAATCTTCAGGTCACCAAGAACCCACAGGTTAGTGTATTTGGATATATATTGTGAGGCATCTAGGCATGCACTTGTGAAAACTCCATTGCTTGGTGGTGGTCACTACTAGGTGCAGACGAAAGCAGAATTCAGTGTGCATCTTAATACCATTAATTCACACCCTGGTACTTTTGTAGATTAAAATTTGAAGGTTAGGAGCAATTCTTTTAATATTAGTACTAAGCCTCCTCCAGCTTTTCTGTAGTGATTTTACATATGGATTCGATGATATTGTAGTAATGCCTTCTCAAGTATTAGTGATGAAAAGTAGGTCCAGTTTTGAGTTGGTTATTAGATCTCAAAATGTTAAGTATATTCTTTCTCATTGATCATGAGTGACGTGGCGCGAAGGGGAGACACGAAGGTGAAGGCAGCCCGACTCAGACTCCTGTTCCCCCGTCTACCCGGCCCGTTCACCTGACACTCGCTTGAGGCGGGGGGCTGAAGCCAGCGTGCTGGTGAGTCAGGTGTGCTGCACAGGGGGCGCGGGCAGTTGACTTGCGGCTGTGGATGGGCGTGAACGGGCGTCAGTGCACCTGATTCCGTTAGAGAGAAAAATCCCTGCTGTCCAATGGCCCAAGTGGACCTCAACCTCCAGCTGACCAACTATCTTTTTAGAAGTTTTAGAAGATTTTTAGGAGCTTTTAGAGAACTTGGAGCGGGGCGAGAACTACGCGCCCCAGACTGCCGCTTCAACCGCGGCTTTACCCAACCCAGGAGGCGCATACAACTGCACTGGGGCTCCCGCGGTTCCTGCCGGGTGCGACTGGTTGAGGCTGGTTGAGGCATCAGCTGTCAGGCTGATGGGGCAAGGGAAAATGGAAACTGTAGCTCCCCAATTTCGACTCCTAAACAAAATATGCCACGCTTTAGCAGGTTCCTTCCCTACGATGGCGTAGAGTTGGAAGGAACATCAGAGGGAGGTGGGTTGGCTTTTGAGAAGTTGGCCTGGTATATGCTGTCCACTAATTAAAGTGGGCACCTTGCACCAGTCCAACCGACCCTTATGATGATTAGGTTAAAGACAACCTTTATAGAAAGCTATCCTAGTGGTAGCTGTGGAGAGCAGCCTTCAGGCTACGTCTCGAAGGAATGTGAAGCAGCTTGTTTTACCAGATCAGAACCTCCTGAATGACCAAATGAAAGGAGAACCACACAAGAGATATACAAAATATATGTATTTATTACTAAACACTCTCTACTAACCTCTTTATGAGATTAGAGCACACAGTACACAATATTAAATCAATAGAACGACAGTAAATAGCACAATACACAGCAGGCTCCAGGGGGAGACCGAACCATATACTAAGAAAGTGGTATAACAACCACGACTTAACTAGACACAGTGCCTAGAGCACGTAGAATCGCTGGGACCCCAAGGAACCACCCAAAGTAGTGACACAGGGGACCCACGGAGGACGGGTGCAGTGGGTGAACACAGACGCGAACTCCGTACAACTCTAAGGGAAAGTCGCGGTTGGAAAATTACAGTTTAAGGACACTTCGGAGAGGACTTCAAGCAAACCCTTTGGAACATAGAAGGTTCTCAGGCCAGCACCCTTGTGAGTACCGAGGTACCCGTGTTACCTATCCCAGAGGAGCCGGGTGCATAGGGGTCAAGTGGTGTCGGAAACCCTCGTCGTTTTCAATGGCGTGATGCGAAGAAGTGCTGAAGTGAAAAGTGTCCGGTGGAATCCAAGCCTGGATCCGAGGTGAGAAGAACCTGAAAGCAGAGGGGACAGAGTCTGGGTCACTTCAGGATGACCAGGGGCTCGGTAGACGAATGCCCACCGATGTTGGGTGCTTCAGGTGAGATTACGGGATGCTTGACTCTGCAGCCACGGGGACCAGGAGATGTCAACGACGACCAAAGTCCGGAGGTGAGCTGTCCCAAGAAGGAGGTCGAGTGCTGGGGGGGTCAGTGTCCGGATTGATCACCAACAAGCCTTGGCAACTGCAACCACGCGGGCACAGGAAACAAGTCACGGTGAGGACCAGCAAGGTCCTGGGGACTCTCCAAGCTATGGAGAGTCAGGGCACGTCTGGAGCACCAGGAAAGCCCAAGGAAAGTCAAAGTTACCTTCACAGGGACCCACAGGCCAACGGACCAGGGATCGCGAAGGGACCTCGAACTGAATCACGAAATACCAGCCCACGGAACACTCGTGAAGTGTAGGCCGGAAATCTTCGGTGCAATTACTGCTCGGGGTCAGGACTACACGTAGCCCAAAGCACAGCCTCAAGGATCGCCAAAAAGCATATGCTGCTGCAAAAGTACACGGTGCACAGGGGTTCGGGTTGCACGGTCCCCACGAGGGATGCTGGTCTCAGAATTGCCGAGAGGTCAGATCAACCTCAGGGACGCTCGGGAACCCACCTCCTGTGTTGCAGAAATCTTCGGAGTCCTCAGGAGCTCTGGAGATGCAAACCGGTCAGATGCGTTTAGGTGCCTGCTGCTGCAGGGGAGTAACTCCTTTGTTCCAAGGGAGATTCTTCAGTCATCCAGCGTAGTGTAGATCGTCGAAGGTACTTGGTTTCTGTAGCAGAGTTTAGTCCAGGTAAAATCGAAAGTCCTGTAGTCAGGGTTCCTACTTTATACCCAAGAAGGGGTGGGACAAACTCTGGGGACCCACCTATGGGAGGGTCAGGACAGAGGGGTGGCTACACCCATGTCCTTTGTCCAGTTTCGTGCCAGATCAGGAGCAAATGGCTCCTGCAACCGGTTTGAACTGGACTATGCACAGGGACACCAAATGTGCCCCCAGTGCAGACTTCTAACACTCTTGAGAGTGCACCCACCCAGCCCCAATACACCAAATCCTGTCTGGGAGGTGGTCACACATCCCTGTGACAGGAAACCTATTGTCAAACCTTCCCCTGCTCGAGCTTGGCTCAGCAGCAGGAGGGCAGACTCGTGTCTGTGGCTGCAGCATCCATTTTGTGATGCCCAGGTCGAGAAAGCTGGTACCGGGTAGACCGGTGCCCCATAGTAGTGGTACTACATGGGAGGAATCATACCTCCCACACCAGTTACTGGTGTGGAGGTATGATTCCAAGGTGTTTGACACCAAACACGACATGTTTCTAAGCAGCCGTTTTAAAGTTAGCATTTACCGCGAGGTTATAATGCACTTAAGTATATATGGTTGGCTGCATCACAGACAACCCCGGAGAATAGATTCCGAAGGCTGCCGAAGGGCTCTGCTCATGCAGGGGCACCCAATCACACAAAACCCAGCACCCTGCCTTCAGGATTGAGAAGGCCTGCCATAGGGGTGACTGATAGGTTTATATGTGCAGTGATTTAGAATAGATATAGTGAACCTATATCTAAGTAAGGGGTGCATGCACCACCTTACACAGGCTGCAGTAGCAGACCTGTGGTGTCAGTTTGAATGGTCTCTCAGGGGTGGCATAATACATGCTGCAGCCCCTGGGAGGCCTCTGGGGTACCTATGCCCTGGGTACATAGTATACCATATACTAGGGACTGATGAGGGTACCCCAGTATCCAATCTGGAGTGTACCTAAAGTACATTCACAACCGAATTTAGGGAGAAAGCAGATAAACTGGGGTCCTGATTAGCAGGATCCCAGTCAGACTAGTCCAAAACCAGCAAAACACCAGGAAAAAAGTGGGGGTAACCATGCAGTCAGATTCCACCTTCCTACAGGCTTTACCAGAGGGGAATGATGAGAACTATAACAGTTACCAAGCAGACCTAGTCCATCACCATCTACTGCAAGAACTTCTCCTTCTAGGCTCAACGGGGGGGGTGGGCTGAAACCAACAGGGAGGGGTGGGAACGGGGAGTAGTAAAAATTGGATGCACTGCAACAGATTTGGTTCTAGGGAGGCAGACACATGATTACATACCAGAAGGTGACCCGATAGGTTTCTACAGGGTGTCAGAGAAACCTCGAAAGTAATCAAGGTGCTTCCTGGAATACTGCAGATCTGAAATATAAGTTGGACTGCAGTGAATGGGGGTATTTTTTTAGACCAGTATGATGTAATACTATTCCAGGTAACGTGGATTAGGGAGGAAGCACAATGCCTGGGCTTTCCGGCGTTTACTAAGCTAGCCATCACAGGTGGGAGGGGCAGACCATCTGGGGGGCTAACCATGTGGGTGACCATCCATTTGGGATGTATTATCAAGGAGGTTGCAACAGGGTCGGATGATATTTTGTATGTTGAGCGGATGTTTACCCCTGAAGTGGTTATAGTTTTGATTAATGTCTACTCGAGACCTACGCCTACTGACCAGGAATCTTCTCTTCTGTCCTCTATTCCAGGGAGCTCTTTTGGGGTTGTTGGGGGAGACTTCAACTGTTGAATCGAATCCTTGGGCAATGGGCAAGACGACACCCAAAGTGATGAAAATAGTCTGTGGTCTATCCCAGTTTTGACGATTCCCGTCGTTATAGGAGGGTAGATCTTGAGACCAACATTGCTGTGTGGAGTTGGCACTTCTGGTCCCTTTCTGATGCTCAAGAGAGCCAGGAGGAAAGGGTGGGCACTACCCCAGGATATTGCACTAGGTATGATTCGAAGGACTTTCCTCCCATAACTCTCTCACAAGTACATAGCGCCATTAGTAAAATAGCACCCAATAAGGTGCCTGGATCGACAAAATACCTGGGGCTTTATACCTCTTTGAACCAGATGTCTGTGGCCCCCACCTGTGAGGGATATTCAACGCTATAATGGGGAATGCCCATTCCAAATTCCTGGGCTGGAGCTGAAATAATTCCTGTGTACAAAAATGGCTCCCCTCTGCTACCAGAGAATTATAGATTCATCAACTTGATAGACGTGATGCAAAAAGTCTTCTCAAGGATAGTATTGGAACGATTACAGGAGTGGATAACAGTGTACTTAGCCCACTACAAGGTGGCTTTCGGAAGAGAACATCTACTGTCGACCAGGTCTTCAGGCTCCAACTCCTATACTGGAAAACAGTCGTACTGGAGGGTTGTAGCCTATATTTAATATTTGTTGGCCTCAAGTCAGCTTTCGATCTGATTCTGAGAGCAAAACTTTGGTCTGCAATGACTGATATGGGGGTTCCCTCCTTTCAATGTCAAATTATCAAAAGATTACATGAAAACATTTTTGCTCAAGTGGGCTGTGGGAAACTCTGGGAGCTTTCAGAACCTTTCCCTGTGAGCAGGGGAGTATTCCAGGGTTGCGTGCTGGCGCTCACTTTATTCTGCTTATATATAAATGGCCTGGTGGATTCACTTAATCATGTCAGCAACAACGATGTTTCTAAGATCATCACGACTAAAGCTCCAGCATTGATGTTTCCTGACGACACCCTTCTCTTCTCTAAATCTCCCATGGGTATGCAAAGGATTTTAGACGGGTTCAGCTCATTTTGTAAGAGGAGGGGGCTAGAGATAAATGTTGTCGAAACAAAATTTATGGTGTTCAACCCATCTTATTTCTCACGGCCTAATCCCTGCCTGAATAGAATTTCCCTCGAGAGGGTTTCTACCTTGGACTACTTGGGGCTCACTCTCAATGAACATATGGACTGGTCTTTCCATATTGGCAACCAAAGGCTGAAACTTGCCAAGATCACAGGTTGACTTGCTAGGGTTCTTCAGGGGCTCCTTTTTCAAGTCCATAAGCCACTCGGTAGAGATCTATAAAACCCAAATCTTAGGGGCGGAGCTTTGGAGCACAAACCTGTGAAAGACCGTGTTGGCTGAAAATAAATTTACTGGGCAGCTAGTGAGTCTTCCATCTAGTACTCCATCAGTCCCACTTCGCCTTGATGTAGGAATTAGGCCCATTTCTGAGGGAATCTGCTTGAGACCCATCCTCTTTTGGAGGAGAATCTGGGTCACCCTAGAGTTGACACATATAGAATTGCATTGGAAGAGATATTAGAACTACTTGGGGCCAAACGATTGCCATGGCTTTCTTACATTAAGGACACTCTGACTAGAATTGGCCTTGTGAACCTATGGTCCCCTGCAGTAGCCCTCTTGTCTACTAATATCTAGAAAGGGTATACGCTTTCCTCCTTGTTGACTAATACTACGCTGGGCACCTTGACAGAAAGATTCATCAGGATCTAAGATGTCTATAGTCCTGAGGCCTTTCTAGATGAGATTCTGCCAGCATTGGCCAGAAAACTGTACATCCAATTCAGACATGGATTCTTCCCTTTGCGCTCTTTACCAACACCTGGAGAGAAGATTCAACTCAGAAGTGTCCATCATGTGATGCATCTGAAGAAACTGAGGCTCATGCTCTCTTTATTTTCTCAGCCTGCAACAAATATAGATCTAAATGTATAGTGAAGATTTGTAGGAACCTAGGGACCTCTAGCTGTCACATGGCCATTAGAATCTTGAAGTATGACACTAATCAGCCAATAGTTTTTGATGTTTCAAGGTATTTCTTTGCCATCTGGTGCACAAGGGGAGGCTTATGTGAACCACTGTTTAAGATCCAGAGTGACTACAGTTACCAGCTGGTTGCCCTGAACAGCACAAAAACAGATGCCAAGGCATTGACATTTGGATTCCATACTGGTCAAGCCTAAGTAATCAAAATCACTGCAGTAAGGTAGCTAATAGCCGAATTATGCAGGGAATCAACCTGAAACAGTCCGTAAACAAACTAAAGGAGATGTCCCTTCCCGTTTTAGAATTAGTTGAACATGTCTCAGTCTAATAGGAGATGCATAAGGTACCATATTTTATTGAGATTAGTATTGATTTTAGCTATCTTATGTGTTTTACTGGGGTTTTAAAATTGTATTGAAATTGACTTCTGCTCGTCTCTTGTGTTCATAGGGTTTATGATTATATATATAAAAATATATATATATATATGATGATTTCCCCTAACTTGCACTTAGCACTTTAAACTCTGCTTCAATTGCTTCCTGCCGTTGACTTTCCGGCTGGCATCGCGGACCTAATCCAAGCTTATTCCCCAGGACTCCTTTTGAGGTTTTTGTCATACTAGCAATTGTCTAATTAGGGGGTACTCGGTTGGGCTTAGCATGTCATCAATTGTATCAGGCTTTAGCCCATTTCCAGCTTAAAGTATTTGGCACTGGATGATTATGATTGTACTATTTTTATCTTTTAAGTCTATGTGCACCACAGTGGACTATTTATAACATTTTGTGATTGTCTTTTTATGCACTGTGTATATTTGTGTACTTTTATGATTTTTTATGAATCGAAATAAAGATGATGATGATGATCATCATCATGCGCTTAACATTAGGCTGCTTATTTGAGTGGGTTGTGCACGGAATGTGGGTAGAGGGGGTATTTTCGATACTGGTGCAGTTGTGCGTATGATTAGCCTGTGTGGGACTGTGTTGTGTGTTAGAGCTGATTTCTTAAGTAGGGTATAGCAGGAGGGCTTTGTCTATCCAGCTATGTCAGTGAGCTCACTTTCATATATTCAAGAAAACTTAGAAGGGTTTTAAGTGTTAGCTTGGAGAGGACAGTTTGGGCGATATGATTGTTTCATGATTGGAGGGCTGACATGTTTTGGTACTTTGTGTGCTGGAGTTTGTTGTGATGAAGTAGTGGGGAGAAGGAGAGAGTTGTGAAGGTAAGGTTCCTCTAGAGCTTCATTTCTTCATTTTCTGTCTCCAGTTTGTGCTCCGTGCAAATGTGTATGGCCACACACTTATTTTGAAAGAGAAGAGACTCCATTCCAAATCTCGTACATATATAACTGCATACCCTCACCATCTCCCCTAACGTTTTATCTAATTGTGTTACTTATCATTGTTTTAATCCTATCTCTTAATTTTCTTACCCCGACATTAACTCTGCCAGAAATACTTTAGTAGTCAAGTCAGTAGCAGCTGCAACTTACGGGCAAGCATTGCTTCTATATGAACTGGGCTGGAACCCCTTTTTGCGAACACTACTTCATGTGTCACAAAGGAGATCAACCAAGTATTTGCACTATAAGGCCTCTTATTTTTGGGTGGTACTCTGGCTCTCTTCCATTGTTTGGTTTTCTTATATCATGTTGCGGAAGACTAAGCACTAGGCTTCCCTGGCTCAGTTTATAGAGATGCCGCTAAAATTCCTTGACCCTAGGTTATTTGTGAGATATTCTCAAGTATATGAAATCAAGGGATACATCAATGTTCTGAAGTCACCAGAGTCTTTTGTGGTATGTATAGGCAGGCTCTCACCACTGTATTATTGTCTGTACTGCAAGCAGGATCAAGTTTGTGACTGTAATCTGGACGAAATGTTTCCCAGTTGCCCTGCAAAGTTTGAGGCTTGGGACTGACCTGCCGTTACCTACTCTCACATGTGAATGGATTGGTATTTATTTAAAATAGAATGTTAAGTGTGATATGATCAGGAAACCACTGCTCACTTTTTTTCTATGTTGCCCCTTTTTATGCTGCCTTCTAAGTTGAAAACTGTTTTGTAAGTAGGGTACCACGGTAGTCTGTAAGGCATACGTACTTCTGCACTCGGTGATATAGTTTAGCACTTAGTTTGGAAAGCTTGGGTTGCATTGAAAAGAAATTGTTTTGCAAATTGAGTTAATGTTTGATTTACATGTAAGCTCTCTCTCAAGATAAACTGTTATCTTACCTTATTTATATTGAATGTTAAATAACCACAATTTTGAATTTCTGTGATTCTAAGATTATAGTTTTTTATCATTATTTATCCATAGGTAACTGCATGTGAAAATGTTTTAACATGGTGAAGGTTCAGGACCACTATAAACCTGTTTGATTGCATATCAGTCTTTTTGGATCAAATCACAAGAGGATGCATTAAGAATCTGTGTAGTGTGGTCTTGATGTTGTAATAAGTACCTTCTTTGGCCATTGAGGATCCTTACTCTTATCATTGTAAATCTCCCAAACCTATTAGGTGAACGATGCCCTCCCATTCATTGTGAAGGCCTACAAAGAGTTAAGTCAATGATTGCTTTGCAAATGCAATTCAATCCAATAAGACACTTTCTCAGTTAAGTGCCATAGTATTGTTGTGGCTGTTGGTGTCAAACGTGTGTGTGGGTTCTTGCTCCATTTAAAAATGCAAGTGCTGTAATATAATTTCCACTGCAAAATGCCTAAAGTACGGAAAAACTGCTATCGTTTTCTTCTCATTGATCATCTGTGACTCCACTACAGTACCAGTTGGTAGCCATGTTGCTACTGCTTGTTTGTGTCTTTGGGCCAGAATAAAGGCTGTGCTTTAAAACTACTAGCACATCAATTTTTTGTTTCAGTTGAATTCAGTAATCATGTGGAGGCCTCGGTTAAATTGTTCGATTCAATTTTACATGGTTATTTAGACAGAATTCTCAGTCACGTTTTTCTGTATTTGTGTAAACTAGTGAGAAAGGCATTGAAGGGATATGATGGTAGAAAATAACCTTCTGCTGAAATATGCCATAATCTAAGCTCTAGTTTGCCATCGAATTCCCAGTGTATTCCCTGCCTGTGTGGCTACTAGAATATTTGCAGCATCTTATTCTTTAAATTAATTGCTATAACTGTCTGCATTAGTGGTGAGATTTTAGCAAGATTACGCCTAAAAGCTGCCATTTCATATTTGAGGCGCCAAAATTAATAGGTAATTGTTGCTTGATATTCAACCGTAATCATGACCTAGATAATGGCTATGCCCGGGCTATACACATTTTGTGAAGAAAGCTTCTATTACAAGACCCATATCTGTGTCCCTGTTGCTTTGAACTGTTATACACACAGTAGACCCCCCCTTAGCATCGAAAGGAAGTATAACCTTAATGGAGAAAAGAGGAAACTGGCAGCTCACCTCCTCAATTGACAACCCTAACTCAGAATCTTTTATCTGCTGGTGGTGGTGTACCCCCAATCAGTATGCACACACAACGAATGGTGTTTTACTAATATTTGTTAACACTGTCTACAAATCATGGGTATCAGAAATATCAAATTGATATCAACTCTGGGAATATTGGTGAATGTTAGATTGGCTGCATCATGTTTCATCACACATCCTTATCCTATTAATCTAATCTGATAGAGAATTTTAGCCGCAGATTCCTTACATTAGAGTAATCCCCAGGCGTCTGACTGTATCTGGAAATGTTCTTGATCAGTAACCCTGCGTGCCGGTAGGTGACGTCGTTCGGCTGTGCATGGTGGCGCGCGCGTCAGAAGTGACGTGCGTGGTCTCTATATAGACGCCACCGCGACATGCTGACGTCAGTTGTTTTCTTTCTGCGCCAGTCAGCGCAGATTCGTGAAGAGCTAATCCCACTTTTTTTTGGTAATTTTTATTTATCATTTTAAATTATAAACAAAACTTGCATACAACCCCCGTAAACTGGGGAAATAGTCATGCTCGATATTGAAAGCAACATCATTGGAAAAACCCCCATTCTGGATGATAATACATTTACCAAAAGTACCACACCCTACACAGCATTTGAGTCATGATAGGAAGACTTATAGAACAAGCATTTGCAATGCAATAGGTCTCGCATTATTAAAGTTTTAGCTATTGGCATTGCTAATAATAATGCAACACCAATAGCTCAAACATTCAGTAATGCGAGACCTATTGCATTGCAAATGCTTGTTCTAAAACTGCTACTGAATTTGTCAGTATGTCAGAACCAATCTTTTCTTGTTCTGAGAAGACCTAGTCCTTCGTCGCGTTACATGAAAGCCAATAAATTAAACCCGTTCTATTAAATCAAAGCATAGCGTTGTGGAAGCAAAAGCCAAAGGGGGCGTCATCGAGGTAAACAAGCACTGAATATGCATTGACACTGATCTTTCTCCACCACATATTAAATTTTGTCAGCAACAGATCTAAATATTAAGAGGACATGAAACTAGACCATGCTGAATTTTTATTATATGATTGTAATCTTGTATAGATACCATCTCCTGGGCTACTTGTAACTCACATCATTTCCTGTTTTCATCACGCTTATGCTACTGCATGAGCTTTCGCTCATGATTGTTGGTTCTAGCAAAAAGTCTCATGGACTTTCATGAGGGAAAGGTACACAAGATCATTTATTCTGGCAAACAGATGTTGAAAATGGTTATCTCACAATGAAGAGCATGGTGAAAGTCGATATTTGTCCTGTGGACAGCCTCCTCGTGTAGCATGCATTAAAATGTGCATTTCCTGTGATAATTACATACTCTATGTGAGCAAAAAATACACCCACCCCAGATGAAACCTGTATCAGACCTTAGAAAAAGCCCCAAAACAGCCCATACACTGTCCTGTCAGAGCCGCCCTTCCCCCATCGCCAGACTGCCCCATAGGCCAGCCCAACCCTGAAGACACCGAAGCGGGCAGAAAGGGGCAATACAGGCCCTGTGGTGGGGTGAAGGGTCACGGGAAACGCAGAAAGGAGTGGTACACAAGGGTAGTGGACGTGGTGACCGCATACAGACCTCGTGGACGACGAGGCTGGGACCGGCTGAAGGGGCCGAATACATGCCGTGTGTACGGAAGACTGATACAGGCCTTGTGGAGGTGTGAACGCCCAGGGTCACCGGGTGAGGCAGAGAGGCCTCGCAGGCAGAGACGTTTTAATGCATGGGCGAAGTGGGCTCTGGCCCAGGGCCCCAGTCATCCAGGGTTCCCCTGATAGAGCCAGCTTTGTTCTGCAGAGTCTTGCCCTGATCACCATGCATCATTCTTAAACAGCTTGTTTTAAATACTTTTTCGCCTTTAACTAATGTCTAATGTGAGTGAGTCTATTACTGACATTTTTCAGAGAAATGTAGCGTTTATGTTGCATGCAACATCCATAAAAAAGTTTCCTTTAGATCAAAACAGGACCTCACATATGAGAAATGGCAGGGTGTCACAGATTATTTGCAGTGATATTAGTGAGCTGCTGCTGTGTTAAAATATTGAAACACAAGTAACTGTCCCCGAATATTAGATGGAGCAACGGTTGAATGCCCCCTGCTATGTTTGTAACTTTGCCAAAGAGGGCATGGAAGATCTGAAATTGGATTAAATTCAAAACAGGGGCCTCCAAATACATTCGGTCCGATCCCCCAAAACCCTTAAGATGTCCCTGCTCGCAGGGTCACCATGCGAGGCAAAAAGATCCGGCATACAAGCATTGTGGGCGTTGGTGAATGGGAGGGACAGGCAAAGGTGCCCGGATACAGGCCTTGTGGAAGTGTGAAGGGACCAGGGTCACACGGTGAGGCAGAAAGGGGTGGCATAGTCACCATGAGAGGCAGAAAGTCCTCGCAGGGTCACCAGGGAGGGCAGAAAGGACCCGCATACAAGCATTGTGGGCGTCGGTGACTGGGACAGGCAGACGAGTCCGGTTAACGAACTCATTGGCATAAGGCTGACCATGACAAGCACTAGGTGCCCGCAAACAGGTCTTGTGGGCATCTGGGTGACTGGCACAGGCAAGAGGTCGGACACAGGCCTAGCGGGTCAGAGGCACTAGGAAAGATAGAAGGTGCCCGGATTCATTGAGGGGCATTGGGGTGGTGTCCGAACTACGGCTGGGGCAGTGTGGGATGCCAAGTATCAGCAGTGAGGCCAGTGGGCTCTGCAGAACATGGGACATTCATGACAGCGTGCATTGTTTGCAGGTTTATAATCAAACTCAACCTCAAACTCAACCCAGCGCAAAGGTATCGGGGCACCTTACACGAGCAGCAGCCACATTACACAAGGTCACGGTATTTTTTAGGCACGGTGACATTAAGTGAGTTGCCCAAAATCACAGGATGTGAAGCCGACGCGGAGACTCGAACCTGGCTCCCAGTTCCAAAGTCGGCAGCTCTGACCCTAACGCCACTTCTTAACCCTTCATAACGCAAATATTAGTGTCCTAAGAAGGCAGTTAGTTGATATGAATCTTTCTTGAAACATTCTCAAAATACTCTCTAACATTAATTCAAAGCATTTTGATGCCTCGTCAGGGGTAGGAAGCGCTATATAAATGCAATTACAATTAATTTCCAATCTTTATATAGCACCAGCATGATGCCTTGCAGTCATTACAAAAATTCAGATAGGCCACAATGCAACATGGCGTTGGTAATTTTGGGTAAAGAAATTAATGGTTCCATTTTAAGATAGACCTGGACCTACTTTTCTACATATCGCCAACCCGTGGTAGTGGAACTGAGGTAGGATGAGACAATCACTTAAAAACACCACATATCAGTAACAGCAATTTGCCAAGAACAATCTCCAAACACAAGACCTCTGCCGATGACATGTCTCATGCTACACAAGGGGCATTATAGAAACAGTCATCCCAGGCTATTGAGACTGAACAAAAAAAAATCAGTTATTGTCCAACATGTCAAACAATTAGGAGCAACTGTCCAGCAAAACAAAATGGCATGGAATTTGAACTATTAAAATGACTATTTGACCAGTTCAATGGAAACTCTATAAACGGAGAGAAATATTTGCGTAACAAAACTCTGAAATACCAAGTAGGAGTGCATCCTAATCAAAATTGATGAAGGCACACGTATTCCACTATTCCAGTGTAAAACACTGAACACCCAAAAAACGATAACCCAAAAACAAATCATGCGTTCGATTTGATTCCTTATGATGGAGCCAAGCATCCAACGCCTAATGAGTTAGGGTGTTGCTGGGAGGCTGTGGCCTCCACATCCTGACTGGTTCCGGCAAAGCATGGATGTGGCCAAACCAGTGTGGAAATACTAACCGGGGACAGCAACCATCACAAGTATCTTAAACTTAAATATACCATTATATGCAGGCCCTTTTAGGCCTATGCCTATGAGGTTCGCCATTCTGCTTACAACACAAATTCCCCCAGTCTGTGGCTCTCCGGGGATTACAGTATGACAAAGGTGCAGCTGACTCATAGCATCGATTACACAACAACTGTGATCCTGGCTTTTGTTGCTGTTAAGTAACTGTGCGGCTTTAACTACTATGGATGCATTAAAGCATCTCAGATGGAGGCATTCGCAGATCCTTATACTTATTTAGGAGAAGGTCCCACTACGACTCCTGCGCAGTCCTCACACACATTCTACCTTAGCCTAAACACAATGTCAGCCACAATGTAACATAACCGTGCCGCCTAGCTAACACGGACAGGTGGACATGACCATTTAAATGGTGCCTGCAGCTCATCAAAACACGCACACAGGAGGGCCAAGGGTACTGTACTCCCTCAATATATACAGAGGTCCCGGCAAACTGTGCCCCTTACCAACAGAAAGTAACACATACATCATCATCATAATGCAAGTGCTACCTATCCACCAACATATACACACAGAAATATATGTGTGTGTGTGAATATATACATATATGTTTGTATAAATATATACATATATATGAATGCTCACAGTGCTGTCTGAAATTCACAGCACCTTACACACACTACTCTTCGTCAGCATGCACAAAACATATACCAGCAGTACTGATCGCCAACATACACAGAGAGCACCATGCTAAATTACCAGGAGGAGGGCAATGCCAACAGTGCCCCTCAGGAACACATACAAACAACATCACACAGTGTTGCTCACCAGCACCGACAGACAGCACTGGGAGCAGTACTCTCGCCAATACACACACTACATACTGTAAGCGTGGCCGCTTTTAATGCACAGGGACTCATGCCTCATCAACATATACAGCACAATAAAAAAGTTTCCCTTTCCAGCATAGACAGTGCAGCGCCACCCCACAAAGCAAATAGTTTCTCTCAATACCTACACAGGATCACACAGAAAGTGGTTCTAAATCACACACAAACACCTTCATGCCATCTAGTCACAAAAACATGTAAAACTTGTTAAATATTATACAGTAATTATAAGAAAAATGTTATAACCGCCGCTCCACCTGTTATAATTGCTGCAAACGTCGTACCGATGTGTGATCCACATAAGAACTGAGCCTCCAGCATGCACGTACATCAACACACTTGTATTTTATGTGTAAGTATATGCATCGGTGTACTGGTATGGTGTACTGGTATACACCCATCTCTATGTGCTGACTGATTCGCACGTTACCATTTAACGTAGCGCTGCCACGTCTCTGCCCCCAATTTAAACATATTTAACAGTACTTTCGCCAAAAAGGTGGCAATGGTCCTTTCGCGCTGGGGTGCACAAGCGTTTGCAGTGTGTATACTCAGAGTGCTTCTCCTGCTGGCCCGGTAGTCCATGGTTTGCAGGAAACGCAAGGGGTTTCATACTGAAGAAGCATGCACGGGCTGGATTTACACATCATGCAGTGACCCTTTGCCCATTTCTAGTCAAAAGCATTGTGGTAAATAAACAGAGGCAAGAGAAAGAGGCGAAGAGGCGAAGCGCGGAGAAAACCTCACACTGGCGCGGCAGAAAAGCAATCCAAACAGGGGCTCCGGTCTCCATTTTCAGCAGGCTCCTCGCCTGGGCATCACCGGCGGCAGGAAGGCGCGGCGGAGCCCGGTGCAGCCAGCATTCCTCCGGGAGGACGAGAGCATCGCCGACAGCGAGGGATGGCAAGGCGAGGAGGAGACAGGGAGCCTCAGCTAAAATGGCTCTAAATTTTCATAAACATGTATTGCTCCCGAAATGCTAGACTTTTAAACCAGTGGTGCGTGCGCACCACAGAGGAGCGGGGGGAGGGAGCGCAGCAGCGGCAGCGAGACGAACGCGTGCTGGCCACCGACGGGAATGGGCGTCGCAAAGGCGGGACATGCGCCTGCCTTTGCCCAATTGCGTGCTGGATTTTGCAAAAAAAAGCACGCGAAAGCCAATGGCAGCCACGGAGAGCAAAACCACACGCGCGAGCGTGTGGTTAGCTTTTTAAAGCCCTTTCTAGAGGTCTCGCGCTGCGCGAGCAGTGCTGCGCACTGCAACGCTAGGCGCGAGACCTAAAAAGGAGTTAAACTCCCCCAGGTCGTAAATTTATAAGCATCACAATAGGCATGTTGGTATACGGAGCTCGCAAGCACCATGCAGTCCTCAGAATATCCTTTATTGTACAGAAGGTTCGCCCTCTGAGTCTAGCTGATCTCGCTGCAACAAATAGTCACGTAGTGGTTGCCATATTTATTTCAGCCTAGCGGGGGGAAGAATAGATTTCACTGGTGGCGTCACAAAACGAAAGGCTTTATATTCAGCCCTCAAGTGTCGGACAGCACCTGCTGCACCAATGCAGAGCAATTTCTCGTTTCGCTAGCAATAGTGCCAATGAGGTAAATCGGTGAATCTCCTTGGGTACATCCCGGACATATCCTAACAGAGCCAGGAGCGGGTTGGGAGTTAGTGGGCCCTACCATTAATGAGAGCTGTGTAAAAACTTCTGTCCAGAACCTTTCTCTGTGGGTGCATGTCCAAGCAAGGTGCGCAAAATCATTGTCATCCATATGGCATTTAGGGCTTCAAGAAGACCTTGTAGGTTCAATTTTATTCAAGGAGCGAGGTGTGCTGTAAATGTGCCTAAGGAATTTAAAATGTATAAGTTTGTGTCTGTGATTGGGAGAAATAAGTCTTGTTTGCTGACCACAATAATACCAAATCTGATCTGGTAGGGGCTGGTGTAAGTCATGCTCCCAGTGTTCCCGAAGATGCTCGTTCCGAGCTAGTCAGGGTGTTAAATTGGGCATCCATGGCATGAAAGCCAGAGCGGATCTCCGCCAGAAGGGCGTCAGTGCTGCTCGATCTATCAGGGGCCCCGGTTGCCCAATCAGCCATGTCTGTCGCAGTCTTGGATCTGTCCCCATCCCTGGCGTGTTTGAACGGTAGCTTTCTCTGCTTTGGGTCCCCGTGACCCATTCTGTGTTAGCCCAAGAGATAGGCGCAGAGGGCCAAAAGGTGATGCATGAGGCCTTAGCCCTTTCGGAGGGCAACATTGTGATGAGACACAGCCATAGGCGTTTAGGTCACCAAAGTTACCGTTTGGCAGTCTGTAGGGCACAGCGGTGCAGCGCGCCCAGATGTCCAACATGAGGGGGGAGTCTGACTACAAACAATTATGAGGAGCAGACAGCAGATGGCTGAAGCCAGCCCCCTGGAATCTCCCCCCAGGTGGCCGCCCTGCAGGCTCGAAATGACACCACCGCAGGGCAGTAGCCTCCCAGCGAAGGTATGCTGCAATGAGTGCTGAAGGCCGAGACCCTAGGCCAGGCCGTAGGTGGGCTCCTGAATGCGCAGCTAGGCTTCCACTTTGGCCCCAGCCTGAACAGTGGGGGCAATGAAAGCAGGGAGGACCAGGATCTGTTGGTTCTTTGATTGCAGCAGTGAAGAAGTGTCAGCAGGGGCACTCCAGCGCTGTGAGTAGACTGCCTCCGGCCCAAGAGGTCACCACACCTCCCGCCAACTCCAGATGGCCGCCGCCGTGCCCGGGAGCCACACAGGCAGCCCCGAGGTGGCGCCGACTGCCGTACAATCTGCTGGCAATAAGTGCTGAGCCACAGTGTTGGTCAGGGGACCTTCAGTTTAGATACCCTCACGCAGATGCAATACAAGACGGTCCCAAGTGCACACAGCATCTAGTGGTTTTAGGTAACTTAATAAAAAAAAATCTAATTTGAATATTTTTTTGTATGATGGGAGATCTGTTTTTTTAATTTCTCAAACATCCTGTTCTTGAAGAGGACCAATGAAGCCCACAGCATGTGTTTTCTATTGGCATTGGTGGTGTGGCCTTGCAGTTCAATTCAAATCAGACATCTTGTAGGTTGGGTTAAGAGTGATGTAGGTAACGTTGATTCCAGTTCTTTAGTGGCACAGAGAACGTAAATTTATGTGAACATGCAGCCTTCTGCTATTTTCAGTGGTTTAGCAACATTACTACAATGAGTTTGATTAGATTTGGTGGTTTTGTTGACTCCTTCAGTGAATTGGGTATTTTAAGACACACATTGTTTTTCCTACCTAGAAACTAAAAATAAACGTCACTGACTATGTCCATTGAGATTGAAGTACATCTGGGTTTGTGTGTTTTGTTGTGCTGGGAGAATTTGACTGCTTCTTTAAAAGCAGTGTTGGTCTTATTTGTATAACATTTCTTTCTGCAGTGACCCAGAAGTTAGGGAGTGACGGAAAAACCTCTCTGGGGATTCAAAATCATTTAACACGATTCATTCAGTCTTTCATCATATTTTGTGTGATGTGAATAGTTGTCACCATGACGATTAGACTGCGACTTGGTACATGATCAACTGAAAAGTTGTACATGCAGGTAGCATTTACAGTATATGGTAGGATACAAGGTGGGGGTTGAAGAATGTGGACGTTAGCTTGGCTTGGAGACAGTTTGACACACATTGGAAACTGGAGCAGGGAGAAAATCAAACAAACCTGGTGGACATTGGCTAGTCTTCACTTTCGGGCTATGTACGCTTTCCATAAGTATGGCCTATTATAGCAGCAGGTTTACCTATCTCAGATCACTTCCTGTTGGAAAATCCTAGCTCTTCTGGCATTATCACACTGAGATGCGAGTCCCTTCTCAAGGGTGCCTACCTTATGAATGTATATTTTTAATTTCTAGTGGATCTTGAGTGTGCCAGTGTAGTGGCAGCTCTACCACTTTAATGAATGGTGAAATAGATTTTGAAATTATCTGACGCATTCCCGTGACATATTAATAATCATTTTTAGGAAATCACACATGAAATTATATTTTTCAAATGGCTTTCTTATTCATACTTAGGTTTTTTTAAAGATCGGAATTAATTTTCTGTTCAGACCCATATATATCCGTAGCTGGAAACAATGACAAGTAGCAGCAACATGACAAATTGCCGTTGCTGTGTAGAGCGTCCATTCTTTGAAAAATGTGATCATTTAATAATTTGCCGATTATTAAATTGGTATTAAAGTCTTCCTGACTGAGTCTGTGTAGGTTCTGGCATGCAGCAAAGGTATGTGGGAACCTTCATGCAGCTGTTGTGATACATAGCTTTTCTGCTGAAATGGGTACAAGTGAAAAATGTTGAATTTTCACATTGTTTAGATATAAGCCATTTGAAAACATATTTCAGTTTTTTTGCTAGTTAACACGATAAGTTAATATAACACTGTTTCTACTGATAATTGAAAGTTTTGGCATTGTCTTGACAGCTGCTGAAACTTTAGATGATATTCAAACTTAAACTGTCTGAACGAGTGTGTTTAGCTCATTACAAACCACTTCAAGGAGTGATTTGGAGAACACTTCCTGGTTGTGAGTCGTACTTGTGCATAAGTAGGGTATCAACTAATCGCGGCTATTACGTTTCTAGACATAGACCATGTAGCTGGCTTGCCTGTGGCGCAACCTCCTGGGTCACTAATGAAACCATTAAACAATGGTTTAGATATCATAAAGGTGCAAATCAAACTAAGCAAATCAAACTAAGCTGGCAGCAGTTATGAAAAATTGGCTTCCCGCACTTCCTTCACGCACTGGATTGTGTGGTAAAGAATTCAGAGTGTAGCCAAAAGGAGGCGGTGTGAAGGTTGAGTCAAGGTATACTGTTCAACACAGCTATCACAATCGCAATAAAAAAAATAACTTAAGTCAGGTTTATTTTATATGAAAAATATATATAGTAACTGTTTTCAAAAGATCAGAATAAATAACATAATGGAAAGAAATGTGGTTGTAACATTAGGCATTTGCCCAAAATGCGCTTTGTGTTTTTTTTTTTTTTAATGTTTGTAGTTTTATATAGCGCGAACTAGACCCGAGACATCGGGTATCAGAGCGCTTTACATGAGTACCAGTTTCGTTACAGAAGGACACATTCTTTATGATCAGTGACTGTTCGTGAATGCTGTTGTGATCATAAAACCAGGAAATCACTGAGGATTGTTACCATTTCAGCAAAATACAGTACATGTTTCAACATTTAAAGTTTGTGAACCTTTGGTGAATAGTGAAAATCTTCTTAGAATGTAAATGGTGCATCCTATAATTAAAAAAAACCAAAAAAAAAAAACCTGATTCAAACACAGTTGAATCAACTGCCCGTGCACAGGTGGGAGTTTGTGACTGAAAGATATTCTTATCTCTGAGTTGAAGAGAGGCTATCTTGTGACATGGGGTTCTGTTGTCCATGGCACAATGACTACGGTTGGGTAGGACATTTCTTTGTACTTATGAGGAGTATATTGCCATCTGATCTAAAGAGCAACTGGTACGCCTGCCACAGGTACAAGGTCAAACAAAGACCACACAGACCCTCTACAAGTTATCTATTTCTGGGTAGCACAAATGCCAACTTGGTGCCTTGCCTCTGCACTGCATGGTGAGGGACCACATATCATGACTTGGGGACATATCGTTTGACTCCCAGGTCACTTATGCTGTTGATGGGCCTATGCTCGTACTAGGTCGATTGGAGTTTCACTACCGGGAAAGATTAGAGGCATGAGCCTGGGAGGACCAACAAATTGAGTACTAGCATATTGTTGTGATTTGCTTATTTTGGGAAACTATGGTATGATCTGCTTTGGTTCCACTTCATTACATTGTGTGATTCTTCTGCGGCATTCAGTAGGATTACGGTTGCAGCAGTGGAGCCAGCCAAACCTGGTCTGAGCTTGATATGCTGTTTGGTCTGGCATCGGCGGCAGCAGTTTTCGAACGTTTCATGCACAATTAGTTTGGAAAAGAGAGTGGGGGATGTACTTCCAGGATGACATTTTAGTCTTTGGGGGGTTGGAGCAGGACACACTGAGAGACTGCAGAAGGTGCTGGGTATACTGGAAAGAAAGGTTTGACTATGGAGTGGAGTATGTGCAAGTTTGCTGAGAGGAGTGTGACTTATTTGGGGCATGTGATTGGAGAAGGGGGGTTAAAACCAAAACCTTCCTTAATAAATACTATCATTGGGGCCCTGGCACCTACTACTAAGGATGAGGTTAGGTAATTCCTAGGGATGGCAGAGTATTGTGCAAAATGTATTCCTAATTTTGCAGAAAAGGTATATAACCTTAGGCAGTTACTCAAGAAACTTGAAATTTTCATGGGATGCTTTGTGTGAAGAGGAGTTCTGTAATGTCAAGGGTTATTTGGAGAAAGTGCCGAGGTTGAGCAGTTTTGACCTGAAATTGGAGTGTTATTTAACAACTGATGCCAGCAATACAGGCTTAGGGGGCAGTGTTGACACAGATGGATCCTGAGGAAAATGAAAGCATCATTCTTTTTGCATCCAGATCCTTGTCCTCAGCTGAAGTAATCTATCCTATAATAGAAAAGGAGGCACTAGCTTGCGCATGGGCATTGTAACATTTTGCGTGCTTTTGTAGGTGGTAGACCTATTCCCATTCGGTGCGATCACAAATCCTTTGTTAAGTTATTGATCACGGAGGGGAGTTTTACAGCATTGGCCAGGATTACGAGGTTGTCGATGAGGATGAAGAATTACATTTACAACATTATGTACGTTCCAAGGAAGGACAATCTAGCAGCAGTTTGCTTGTCCAGAATGCTGTGTCCTTTAGAAGTGTCAGGTTGATCCTTGGAACGATTTTAAAGTTGCCTTGGTACTTGATTCAGGGTCAGCAGCTATCTAAAAGGAGGATTGGGAGGAAAAACAGAAGGATAAAATTTTGCAAATGAATTTGAAGAACATGTTAGATGGTTGGCCAAAAAAAGAGCATTTATCTGAAGATTGTAGACCGTTTTGGGAGATCAGGCCAGAGCTGTCTGGGGACAGGGAATTTGTTTTTCAAGGGTGTAAGATTATTACTCCATATGGGGTGCGAGGCACGATTTTAGATCTTTGTCATGAGGATCATTTTGTTTTAGTAAGGACCAAAATAGTCGTGAGATGTTTTGGTGGCCAGGAGTAGACAAAGCAGTGGAAAGGTTTATCCGGAAGTGTGGAATTTTTTCATCATCGGACAAAACTTTGAGTACTTCAAGACCACCCATGAGCGAGTGTTTGATCTCTAAACAGCCTTGGGATGGTGTTGCAGTGGATTGGTTTGGTCCGGTTGTGGAGGCACAGGAGTACGTAATTGTGTTGATAGATCTTATCACTAAGTGGCCTGTGGTGGATATAGTGGAGAGAGTGGATGCTACTATAGTGTTAGTTTTTGGATTAGACTTTTGGGTTTAAAGTTATTCCTGCTTTGCTTTTGAGTGATAAGAGTGAAGTTTGTTTCCAATACAGCTAAAACGTATTTTGTGTGGGTGGGTGTGAAGCGTAGACCACTGCCCTTTATAATCCAAGTGGTAGTGGTACAGTGGAAAGATTTAACTATTATCAAAGGGGTTATTCAGAGTGCGTTTGGTAAGAGGTGTGATTGGAGAATTGCAGTTAAAGCTGTGTGGGCTTATAGGATGACTAAGAATGTTTCTACTGGTATGTCACTGTTTGTGATAAGAGGAAGGAACCCTAGGTGTAAGTTCACACCATAGTGGATGTGTGACAGTGCGGGTCAGCTATGGTCTCCAGAGTTGCTAAAACTGAGGTTGGAGGAGGCACATAGCAAGAATAAAGAGTACAATGATGCTGCCCATAAGGTCAAACCAGTTCACATAAAAGTGGGAGATTAGGTGCGGATTAAGCAGCCGGTTAAGGTGCCTAAGGGCGAAAGTAAATTTTTTCCACCAGAGCAAGTGGTGGAAATATTGAGGATTGCTGTTAAACTTAAGAATGGTAAAGTGTGGAATCTGAAGCGTTGGGGCTTTCTGTTCTAATGATCAACAGACTGAGTGTGATTGTATGGTGGTAAGTGGAGGTGTTGATTCTCTTTGATTAGAAGATATGGTTGAGTTTGTGGGTAAGCAGTTGACATTGCACAGGGTGTTGTTGCTGATGGGCTGGTGGTGCGATTGAATAGTGCGTGAGCAATGTTGGTGAAGGTTCCAAAGAAGGTGCACAGGAACAGTGTTCTGATAATGAGAAAAGGAAAAGAGTATTACCTGAATGGTTAAAGGATTATGTCGTAGGATAAGGATAATTAGTTTCTGGTGTGTCTGTTTTCTTTGTGCATGATTATATTATGGTTCTGCATTATTATTTTTATTTTAATGGGGGGGATGGTGTTATTAACAACTGAAGTTTCCTTTATTTATTTTATTATAAGGGGGGTGTTGTGAGTTGCTTTTTTAACACTAGGGTTTGCATTGTTTGATTCCAGGTTCCACTTTATTATATTGCCTGGTTCCACTGCGGCAGTCGGTAGGATTACGGTTGCAGCAGTGGAGCCATATGAACCTGTTTCCTGTATGGTCCGAGCTTGAATAAAGAAGCTGAATTCACATTGCTAGGCCTCTGTGTTTACTCATGCGTCATGGAACCCACTCCAACACATGTTAGCACAGGAAGAGTGTGTTCTTGCCAGGCAAAATCCACACATAGCTCACCTGCACTTATAGGTAATTCATGTTCAGTCCTCATCTGGCCGCTAGTGAGTTGTAAATGCTCTGTGTGGCTGGGGTCCATTTGGCTAGCTATGGGCTTCCACGAGGACTAGGGCCAATGTAGGGCAAGTAGCAGCGCTTCAACTGGGCATCAAGCTTAATCCTAACAGATGCATACTCAAAGCACCGCAGCAGGGTCCAAGTAGGGGTGTTAATGTATGTCTTCCCTGAGCTGAAGTGGAGCCTCAGCATATATTTACAGTGTGTGGAAGATGGGCAGTAGCTCACTGCCAGTCAATGCTTTAAAAGTTTGAAATCCCAACTAACCAGGTTGGCGTTTCCCTGAGAGGCACTCCCTTTTTTGTTCTCATATAATGCACTCTAGGAGCTAATTTATGCATAGCCCAAGATAGGAACAATTTCCAAGTGTCTGCACTTGTGGGATAGCTCGTGTTTTCCCTTCAGGCACGTCATGGAGACAAAAGTAAGGGGAGAGAAAGAAATGGAGAAACTTCAGTTGTAGTTTCTCTGTGTGCAACAATCATCCTCAGTATTTCACCCACTACTCTAAACTAAAAAGATGTTCTCGATCAACTATGGGTGACCTAAACGACAGGGACAAAAGGTGTTTGTGATCAAACTTCCATCCACACCTGTTCTGAAGTTTGCATTCACTATTGCAGAAACCAATGCAAATAATGTTGACGTTATTTTACATTTATTAAAAACCACTGCAAAGTTACTCTGGTTTTATCGAAGCGACTTAACTTTAAGTACAATACACACCACCCAAAGTTTCAGCTACCACAGCTGAATATGCCTCACAATTCCGCAGCCTGTCACCCCGCATGTTGTTACAACGCGGTCGTTACCACGACCGCGTTGTAACAACGCATACCATTACCCCGCAAGTCGTAACAACGACTTGCAGAGGTGGGCGCTGGATGTTGGAATAATATAATTTTCTATTCCAACTCCAGTCTGTGCGGACAGTAGGGAAGGTGTTGGATTTTAAATCCAACACCTTCTTCCCCCCCTCCGCAAGTCGTTGTTACGACTTGCGGGGTAATGGTATGCGTTGTTACAACGCCGTCGTGGTAACGACCGCGTTGTAACAACATGCTGGGTGACGGTTTCGTGGTGACGATTGTTCACCCACCCTAAACGCTATACATTGTTTCTATAGCCAGAGCTTGAACAGAGAGGAGTATGGCCCCCTCAAACAGTGTCAAAGTGAAAATATGGGTAGCTCGAAGATAGTGGCAATGTATGTGGGATGGACCAAGTGAAATGGAGGTTGAGGAGGATTTTTCTTTAGAAGGCTATAACATCATGAAGGTAGTTGTCTTTCTTTGTCCTTCTGCCTGACCAAGCCCACTTAACAGAGAATAGTCTACATTGTTTGTGGCAGGGAACCTCCTTAACCAAGGAAAATCTATTTTTGCACACTCCATGATTAAAATAATAAAGAAATCACTCCACCCAAGTCTTTCGCTGAGGTTGCTTAATAAATTAGGATTTAATGTCTGTCCTTAAGAACTTGGGTCCCTATTTGGAGTTTGGCAGATGTGGGAAATCTCCCAAAAAGAGATGGATGGCCTATCCGCCCTATCCAGAGTGTACATAGGACCCATTTTTTGGTTTGTCCCACATTTCATCAACCTCTATATCTGGCCCCTAGCCATCAAAAGTTTAGACATAATCTGATAACTGCTTTATTTATTACTTGTTGCTCCTTTTTAAAATAACTTTTTCTGGGGTAGTTTATTTGGTTATGAGCTGCATTTTTAACTGTTTTCGTTATGTCTAATTGCTTTTGTTATACAGTGCATTTTTGTAACCTGCTTCTGTGCCAGTACCTAGAAAAATAATTAATTGTGCAAGGTTCTCGGAATTAACCATAGCAGTTTTACAGCATAAGGTGATGTAAAATGCTTTTTGTCTAATTTGTAGTTTATTCTGTAATTTTTTTTATTACAATTTAATATGTTCACTCCCTTGGTTGAAAACGGTTTTTCGTGTCCGGAAGAATACTGTGGCTGAAATGCCTTCTTGGTGTTTTTCTTACCCAAGTAAATTAGTGCTCTTTTACCACATTTCTTGGATACATTAGTTGGGTCCTCCCCCACAGGCAACACGTGTGGCTTGCTTCATCATTGGACTCATAACCACGTCATCTAGTGTGAGTGGGTGGGCTCTACGTGTTTGTAAGTGGAGCACTTAGAAGGTGAAAGGCAAGGGATTTCGTGAGTGAATAAAAATTGTGTAGAGCCCACCCGCCCACCCACTCTAGATGACATGGGTGTGGGTCCAATGAGGAAGCAGGCTACAAGTGGTACCTATGGGTGAGTACCCAGCCAAGAAATGTGGCGAGAGCACTAATTTACCTGGGTGCTTACAGCTCATTCGCTTGAAATATTGGTAAGGACACACATACAACCAAGTACAAGACTGGATTTAGGAGAGTTGGGTCAACCCTCCTCTTTGTATTTTCTAGCAAATGGCATAAACAGGCAAACCTTTACTATCTCGATCCAAATCTTGTATTTACATATGTTGACACTCTAGGCTGTATTTTATGTAAGTTTCTGCTCATTTTTATAGAGTAAGGTGCAGTGTTAGATAATGTGTGGGCCCAAAAATATTAGTCCTTTCATGCCCAAATCAGAAGTAACATCTACAACACTCTTCATTTCAGTGTAGAGAAAAAACGTAATTAAAGTGCAGCTAGTCTGCAACCTCTGCAATGCTTGCTGTATTACTGCTTTTCAAGAAATCCTAATTTGGTCTTGGTTGGACTACTTTATTGTGAAATGGACTTCTTGTTACTTGTCTGCTCCACATGCCTTAGGTTCTTGACTGTATACTGAAGTATTCCTAGCATACAAATGGGAAGAAAAAAGAGTTTTCTGATGGCGATTTCTAGCTGCAGATTACTCCCCTTTTGATTATTCCCCAAGTGTCAGACTGGATCGGGAAAGTTTTTCCATAGTACTACCTCTGCACGCCGTGCGGCTGCGCACTGACACTGTTCTGCTCCGGAAGTGACATGCAAGGCCTATATAGGCACCACCCCTGCACGCAGACCTCAGTTCCTTTCTTTCCGTGTCTCCAGACACAGATCCAGAGCTTCTCTATTGTCTGAGAGCTTTTTCGATTTTGTTTTTCATCAAATTTCTACAGTGTGCAAAAGATTTTGACTCATAAGAGGAAAGGTTTTAAACCCTGTAAGGACTGTCTCAAGCAGGTGTTTCTGACAGACACCCCCCCCCCCCCCTGTTCCCCCAGGTATGTCTGAGGTTGAGCCACAACTCCAAGACCTACAGAGACTGCACCCCAATGAACCTAAATGCCATCCGGCTACCCGAGGCAAAACTTTGTCGCCAAGCACAAAAAGGCGCAGAGCCAAAACAGCTTCAAGTCCTGCTCCAAGTCTTGCTTCAAGTCTAAAGCTCAATGACGTTTCCAGAGTCGACATCTGCTTTAGAGGCCGGTCTTCGTCTCCCTCAAAGTCCTCTGGTAAGCACAAAGAGAAATAGAAATCGTACAGGAGTTCCGCTCCTATACACCAATCCCACTCACCTGATGAAGTGCGTGGGCGATGCCAACCCTCCAGTTCCCACACCTGAACTTGGACGACTTTGGAGCTGATTACGCAGTTGGTTCTGGCACAACCTGGGATTCCTGGGGCATCAGCCACGCTGCGCCAGATCGAGGAGTTCAGCATAGTTAAGCTCTGGCTATTTGGTTCTCTGCTGACTCCCTCAGGCACACCTTCAGGCCCCAAGGAGTGGAAAGGCTTCCCACATGGTTTTCTTCCAGTAGATTCGCCTTCGGTACCAGCTGGCCCCTCTGAGCCAATTCTTCATTTGGCTCCAGGCCTGACGCAGCACCCGGCGCTCACTGCCACACCAGGCCCGGCTACATCCCCTCCTATGTCGATCTCACTGCCTGAAGAGGGTGGCCCTCGATTGTTCTCTCTTAGACCCACATCACAACCAAATCCAATAGAAGTTTCTGCACTTGCATTACCACAAGGCAGGCAGCATTCTTTACATTGCCTTTTTGGGACGGACTCTGATAACAATTACGACCAGGGTGATGAGTTCGCTCAGCCCTATGCTGAAGGCGATTGGTATGACTACTTGCAAGGGGCTAGTGGGCTTGATACTTGCCCTGAGACAGTCCTTTTCTCTCCTGCTGGCCTGGCCACGAACAGTCTGCCTCCTACGTCATGGCTATGTGTACGACGGCCAAAGTCCTTGATCAACATCTCCCCGCCATGAAGGTAAAAACAAATGTCTTTACCGCAGTCCTTCAGCCTGGCCAGACTGCTTGTGAGCGCCTCCTTCCTCAATGAAGCCTTGATATATAATCTCCTAGGGGCTTGGGCTAAGCCTTGTTCCCATCCTCCAGTTAACCGGCAGATTGCCAAGTGCCACCGTCCTGCTCCAGGTGACTTGGCCTTTTTGTCACAGCACTCCTTTCCGTAGAGACTTGTGGTGCAAGTTTCCACAAGCCGAACCAACCCCAACAATTTCTCTACCACTCCCCTGACAGGTAATCAAAGAGTGTGGACATTTTCGGGAAAAGCTTAACTCCTCAGCCTCTTTGGCCCTGCGATATGCAATCCCTCCTGTTTGTTGGACCGCTATACTCATGCTCTTTGGGATCAATGGTACAAGTCCTTTCTGGTGTTCTTAAAGACCTTCACCCTGTTCTTTTACAGGCAATTGAGGACGGTCGTGATGCGGCTAAGTTCATATTTTGTTGTGGCTTGGACACTACCGACTCAATCGGGCGAGCTATAGGCACCTGTGTTGCCATTCGTGGCTGTGATTAACTGGAATCTTGGGCGACATTCCGTTCTCCCTGATGGCCATGCCGTTCAGTGGCACTTGCTTGTTTGGGGACAAGGCTGATTCTGCCCTTGAACGTTTCAAGGAAAGTAGGGCTACCGCTCGCTCTCTGGGCCTCTCTACCCAACCTCGCAAGCATCCATTTTAGAGTTCCTTTGATGGCTTTGGATGAGGCATTCTCTACTGCCAGCCTTCATAACCCCAGCACGGAACCCACCAGTTTTGCAAGAGCGGCAGAGGTGCCACCGCCCCCGCAGCCTAGGTCAGACTGCTGCGAAGTCCCACCCCACCTACCAAACCTCTTTAAAGTAGCCTTACAGGGTCACAGTCATCCTGTGGGAGGCAGAATCTACCAATATCTGGGTTGGCAATCACATCAGACAAGTGGGTTCTACAGATTGTCTGCTAGGGTTATACATTTTCCTTTCTTTCTTCCTTGCCGCACTTTTCTGTTAACCCTGACTGATGACCATCTCTGTTTTCCAGCAGGAAGTACAAGCCCTTTCGGCCATGGGGGCTGTTGAGAGGGTGCCGATGCCAGAAATAGTGTTGTAGTTATTCACGCTACTTTCTGGTGCCCAAAAAGGAGGTAGGACTTTAGCCTATTCAAGATCTGCTTCCTCTCAATGCCTTCCTCCGCAAAAAGTTAAGTGTTCACCCTTGCCTGGATCTTTTCTGTCCCGACCCTGAGACTAGATGGCAGCATTGGACCTGCGGGACTCCTGTTTTCATATTGCCGACTCTAGGCCCATCGGCACTACCTGCGGTTCATGATGGGAGAGGAACATTTTTGGTTTGCTATGCTTCTCTGTGCTTTCACCAGTGCCCCTCAGCTGTTCAAAAAAGTGATGGCAGGGGGCGAGGCTTGAGCCCGACTGTAATGGCCGCTCTGTGAGTGAGCTCCGGCAATCAACTGCTGGATCCCCGTCAAATCCGGCATTATCCGACTAGATATTGAGCACCGGCAGGCAGAACAGGTCTGGAAAAGAGTCGTCCTGTTCGTGTTTTGGGCGCTACTGAAGAGAGGAGGCGAGAGTAGCGGCCGTGACCTGCGATTCAGCATGACGCCAGCTGTCCTTCTGTACCCGAGGCGCGCTTGAGGTGACAGATCCCCCGAGTGACGGTGCAGCGGAGCCCTGCGGGGAGTACAGAGCGGAGACAGAGCTGCGCGGCTGACCCAGGCAAGTGCACGCCGATCCTGCTGTGGCGGCGAGAGGACGCGGACGGGCATAGCGGCCCTGAGCGAGTGGGGAGTGGACAGGGCCGAGATTCCAGCACGGCGGGGGCCGGAGCCGCGGCCGTACGTGGGGCTGGCCGCTAACCTGCACCGGAGCTCCCTTTAGACCAGGAGCTCCCCAGAAGCGGGATACAAAGCCACAGCGGGCCATATACAGACGAACTCTGTGCTGCCGGCTCAAGCGGGTGCGCGCAGACGTCTCTGGAGAGGCGGCGGCGGTAGCCCGAATGGGCCTTTCAGGACACGCGGGGCACTGAAAACAGCGAGAGGAGAGGCACTCAACTAGTGGCCAGCATCGGGCCGGGTGGGGACCCTCAACGAGAGCACGCCCGCCCACTCCTGCAAGGCACATCTCTCCTCCTGCAGTGGGGTTGCCAGGACTGGAGACCCACGAGACAGTGAGCATACCCATAAGGCCTGTAAGCGGTGGCACGTCAGGGAGGCAATGAGGACCGCACCCACGAGGGTGCTGCAAGACCATATCCAAAGATACTGGTGGCCTAAACTACAGGACACGGCTCGCAGTTCGGCGAGTGGGACCCCCCCTGATCCAAACACTTAGACTCCCCGGACTGGATGATACAACCTGAGGCATGACGCACAGAATCTCCGTGAGGCAAGCAGTGTCCACTACTGCGTAGGGCTGGGATTGAGGTGCGACAGCCGGTGCAGTTGCGGCGCCCCTGGGCTCGGGCGGTCCCTCCCCACGATGGATCGCAATAAAGGTCTGGGGCAGAACAATCGAATGGACAAATAGATCGTTGCAATGAGCGGCGACGGAGGAGACGACTCCTCTGCAGGAACTGGAGGAGCAGGATCCGGACCCATCACTCAAAGATATTACGCGGGCGATAGCCGGCCTGAAGGGAACCCTAGAACTGAAATTGGACTCAGTTACAGAGGAGGTTAACTTACTCAGGGCAGACCTACGAAAACTGGGGGACAAAACATCTGCAGCTGAGTTACACATTGAAACCCTACAAAGCAAATCTAAACGCCTTGAACAGGTCGCCGCCCTCACTAAGCAAAATTTGGACATCATGGCCCGCCTGGAGGATCAGGAAGGTAGGGCACAGCTCAATAACATCCGCGTCGTGGGAGTGCCGGAAGGGGCGGAGGGACCGTCAGTGGATCTCTTCGTGGAACACTTGATCACCCACGTCCTCAAGCCACCGAGACTCTCCAACTTTTTTACAGTGGAACGTGCCCATCGTGCGCTGGGCCCCCGCCCTGGGGCGCCTCCACGTACTATAGTGGCCCGTATCTTCAACTATCGTGATAGGGACGCTATCCTGCATGCGGCTCGAACCCGGGGAGATGTTCAATTTGACAATACCACGATCCGGTTCTTTCCAGATTTTACGCTACAGGTACAGCGCCAGAGGAGGGCATTTGATTCAGTGAAAAGGACCCTCCGAGAAAGAAACGTGAAGTATATGATGATGTACCCTGCAAAGCTCAAGGTGTTGGCTGACTGGAAGTCGCACTTCTTCACCTCTCCTGAGACGGCGTGGGACTGGTTAATTCTCTGCTCTGCATACGTGCCGCCTAGGCTACACTCGATCATGCTACCCAAGATTGGTGGGCTGTTGCTGGAGCTCCCACTAAGAATTCTCCTGATGGGAATAGATGCGAATGCAATAGTCGATCAAGAAAGGGATCGACTGAGTGGCGCTGGGGAACACCCCGGCGGACGGGTGCTGTCGGACTTCCTCCTTGCCATGGGGCTAATGGATGTATGGAGGGCACACAACCCACATGTTAAACAGTTCACATATTACTCGGCGCGTCATGTGTCTTTCTTTAGAATAGACTACATACTCACACGGCAGGATCAAGGGGGGAGCTTTGATCATCCGCTCCTTCTGGCAAGGGGGATCTCCGACCATTCCCCTATCTCTGTCACTCTCAGGGGTCCAGAGATAAATAAGACAGGCTTCCCTAAGATAGATATTTGGTACCTCCGTGACCCGGAATTGAGGGAGAAACTTGAGGAAGACATGAAGCTGTACTTCGTAGAAAATGAAGGAACTGTGGACTCACAGGTAATGCTTTGGGAGGCGTTTAAGACAGTGTTGCGGGGGCGGGCACAGGCGCTAATTGGGGGGGGGAAAGAAAGAGAGAGCTGTTGAGTTCCATAGGTTAGAACAAGAAGTAATGGAAATAGAACGAGGAATGTTTGAAGGTGGTGCCCCAGGCCTACGGCAAAGATTGCTCCTACGCCAGCGTGAACTGCGCGCACTGGCTGAGAACGAGGTGCGAGCACATGCATTGGCAACTCAGAGGAGGATCTATGATGTTGGGGATAAAGCCTCCAAGCTCCTAGCGTGGCTGGACAAACGTGATAAAGAACGGTCTTGGGTGGCGGTAATCAAGACAGCGGATGGCGTCGAACATACTACCAATGCCCAAATAGCGGAAGCTTTCACATCCTACTATGAAAAGCTGTATGCACCCGTGAGCATGGGGACGGCCCAGGATTGTACTGAGTTCCTGGCCGACTTTGCACTCTCGACGCTCACCAGAGAGATGAGTGACACACTAGAGGCCGACCTCTCTGAAGAGGAATTGGCCTTGGCGCTGGGTTCCATCCGTTCTGGGAAGGCTGTGGGACCTATCGGCCTCCCGGTCGAGTTGTTTAAGGGCATGGCTTCTAGAATTACTCGTCCCTTATTGAACATGCTTGTAGAGGCCAGAGAAGTAGGTACGCTACCTAGTGACCAGCGTCTAGCCACGATAGTAGTGATACAAAAGGCGGGGAAACCCCCGGAAAGTTGTACCTCGTACCACCCAATCTCCCTCCTGAACGTAGAAGCGAAGGTACTAGCAAAGGCTCTAGCCAACAGACTGACGGCAGTCCTCAGTACTCTTATCCATGTAGATCAATCGGGCTTCATGCCATGTAGGAGCACTCGCCACAACCTACGGCGTCTCTACGGCGTCCTGCACATGACAGCTGACCCTACATCCTCACAATCGTCATTGAAGGCACTAGATGCCTCCATGGCATTTGATAGCATGGAGTGGAACTATCTGTTTGCGGTCCTAACCAGGCTGGGCTTCGGCCCACGGTTTTGCATATGGGTTCGACTGTTATATCAAGACCCGCTCGCGCAAGTGAGGGTGAATGGGACGCTATCCCGTCTGTTTGCACTGGGGAGGGGAACTAGACAAGGTTGTCCCCTGTCACCATTGTTGTTTGCAATGGCACTGGAGCCTTTTGCACACTGGATCAGAAGAGACCCGATGATGTGGGGTATTCAGGCGCCGGGAGGGTGGGAAGAACGCATATCGCTTTATGCTGATGATATACTTTTATACTTATCTAGACCTTATTTTTCCATCGCCCGGATCCTCCATATTTTTGCTTTGTTTGGCAGCTATTCGGGTTTCGCTATAAACTGGACCAAATTGATGGTTGTGCCCCTCTCTGGACTCCCACCGAAGCTGCCGTCCGGGTGTGGGGCCCCAGTGGTTGAGGAAGGATTTAAATACCTTGGTCTGTACATATTTCGAGACCCCCAGTTATTCCTGCAAGCAAATCTCTATCCATTACTACAGAGATTTCGAGCGGACGCGAGACACTGGAGCTCGCTCCCCCTGACGCTGATGGGTAGGGCAGCACTGTATAAAATGATGACCCTCCCGCGCCTTCTCTATGCCCTACAAAATACACCCTACACAGTGCCAGACGTCGTCTTTAAGCAGATAGCCCAGGAACTCCGCAACTTAATCTGGCGGGGGGAGGGGCACCTAGGATAGCGCTGAACAAGCTACAGAGAGGAATCTACGACGGGGGTCTCGCGGTCCCAGACGCTAAGCTATATTACTGGGCCTCACAGTTGTTGGTTATCAACGAATGGGTTATACTGACAGGGAGGAACCAGCCTATAGGATGGATAGAGAGGCCATGCCCAATGGGAACCACGAGGCCCTGCTATATGCCCGGGGGGGCATGCAAGCTTTGCCGGCCCACACAGCGACAGTCATACAATGCTGGTCTGCAGCCAATAAATACTTCGGGTGGCATCGCTGCCTGACGGCGATGACGCCATTATGGGTGGGTGACCTCCTGAGGGAGGTGGCTGGACTGGAGGGGTTTGCGGTATGGAGAGCCTTGGGTATCGATCATCTGGGCGACATATGGAGAGGTACAGCGTCACTATCATTTGAGGACTTACGAACCGAATTTCGGCTTACGCCTGCCCAGGCATTTCCCCATATGCGGCATACACATGCACTTCATAGACACATTAAGACAGGAGAGACTATCCCGGACTATTCAGCCCTGGAGGATCGCTTATTGGCAGACCCCATACCGGACAAGGCGACCTCGACGATATGTAAAAAATTAATTCACAATGCCCCGGACCCCCTGATACTCCTGCGGACAACGTGGGAGTCCGATGTGGGTACTCTGGAGGACGAGGAGTGGACTGATGCGTTACAGGGGCCTAGAGAAATAGCGATCAGGACTAGATTTAGGCTGATACAACTCAGAATCCTACATCGCTCGTACTATCCTCGTACACTATTGCACAAATGGGGCAAGGTACAATCAGCGGACTGCGTAAGGAGGTGCCAGACAGAGGGGTCATTCTTCCATATACTTTGGGACTGCCCAGTGATCGCGCGTTATTGGCAAGGAGTGGCGGCAATAATGTCCAGGGTAATGGGAGTAGAGGTACCGGTGGAGGCCAAGGGTCTCCTACTGATGATTAAGGGTGAGGAAGACTGGCCTAGGCACACGAGAATTTGGCTCGCCCTTGCAGCCGGGGTGGCCAAGCGCAACATAGCACGCAAATGGGGGGTCCTGCGTATCCCCCACTGTAACCGAATGGGAGGCAGACCTTGACTGGTGCTACCAAGCAGAAAAAGTGATATGATAGCAGGGGATGCAAGAAAAAATTTGATAAAATATGGTCCCCCTGGGCAACATATAGAAACCGAGAAGGGACCATACCCGGGGATGAGCCAGGGGAAATAGGTGAACCTTCTGCATAGAGGCAATTCCGAGTACAGACTGCCTGTCCTAGCTATGGTAAAAGAGGTGATATCCTGACGAAACTGGGATGTGATTTAAATGTGGCACTGGCTTTGAAAAATTCTTTGGACACCAATGTATTGAAATGGTTAATTATGTATACATGTAATGCATTGTATGAGATTTTGTGAGCCTGTTCAATAAAAAAAGATTTTCAAAAAAAAAAAGTGATGGCAGTGGTGGCAGTGTTCCTTCAAAGGTCAGGGTTGCCAGTCTTCCCCTACCTCAACGACTTGCTGATGAAGGCAGTCTTGCCCCAGGCAGTCAGTTGTCAACCACCTCCAAATTACGGCAAACCTCCTGTCATCTTTGGGGCTCACTATCAACATGCTAAAGTCACACCTTACTCCGTTTTAGATGCTCCCCTTCATCTGAGCCATTCTGGACATGGTTCGGTCTGTGCCTTTCCCCCGGGAAAGAAACCAGGACATTCAGGCTATGATCCTGATCTTTCAGCTTCGATCTTGGATTTTAGTGCGGTTGGCTCTGAGGCTGCTGGAACTGATGACCTCCTGCATCCTGATCTTCCAGCACACCAGGTGGGATATGCGGACTCTACAGTAGAATTTGAAGTCCCAGTGGGCCCAACATCAGGGGACCTCTCAAACCACATTCAGATTTCGGAGGAGACTGCTGAAGATCTGCAGTGGTGGCTACTGGACTTCGACATTGTCAGCGGCAGACCCCTCTCCCTTCCCCACCCAGAGCAGACAGCGGTGACCAATGCGTCACTTCTGGGCTGGGGTGGCCTTCTGGGATGGGTGAAGATCAGACGTCGCTGGTCTCCACAGAGTTGCGGCTCATATCCATCTTTTGGAGCTGAGGGCTAACCGGTTGGTGCTTAAAGCCTTCCTGCCGTCCATCAAGGGGAGACTGTTACAGGTGCTCACAGACAACACCACTGCTGTGTGGTACCGAAACAAACAGGGCAGGGTGGGGTCAGGACCCTGTGCTAGGAAATGGTTCTATTGCCAAGAATCCTCCTGGTGGCGAACCACGTGACAGGCTCACTGAATGACAGGGCGGATAACCTCAGTTGCCGGTGTCTAGCAGATCTTGAGTGGTAGTTACACGCAGATGTGGTGCAACATCTCCTCCGGGAATGAGGGGAACCTTGGCTCGATCTAGTCACTGCTGAGAATGCGCATTGTGCACGCTTCTGCGCATTAGTTTCCAAGGCGTCTCTGGTTCGGAGACGTGTTCTGCTGAGAGTGGAACTCTGGACTCCTGTGCCCCAAGTTGTCAAGAAGATCAGAACAGACCAAGCCCAAGTCATCCAACTGGCTCCTGATGGGCAGTGTGTGTGGTACTCAGAACTCCTGGGCTTTAGCATATGTCCTCCGATCAGGCTACCCCTTTGAGAGGACCTCCTGTCGCAGCAACACGGCAGGGTTCTGCACTCTGGCCTTCGCAGCCTCCGCCTTCATGCGTGAAGATTGAGCTGTGACAGCTGAACACCTTCGACCTTCCTCTGGAGGTGGTTGATGCCATGTTAGCAGCCAAGCATCCCTCAGCGAAAACCGTATACGCCGGTCGCTGGGACTGTTATGTGATGTGGCACTCACCAAATTGACCCCCTCCAGGCCAAACTGTCTGTTTTGTTATTTATTTGGTCTCCTGCCTGTCAATGTTCCTGCTTTGGAAAAGTGAGGGTTATCTTTCGGCCCTCTTGGGCTTTTTGCGATTGCCAGATTGTTTAAATCACTGGGTTTTTTTTTAATGGGCTGCAACATGTTTCCCCTTCTCCTTTTGTCATGCTCCAGTGATACCTTTATCTTGTCCTGACTTATCTGATGTGCAGTCCGTTCGAGTCACTTTACAGCTGTTAACTCCTTACCATAAAGACTATATTCCTTATTGCCTTCACCTTGGCACGACGGGGAAGTGAGTTTCAGGCTTTTTTGTGTCGCCTCTCCATACACCACCTTCTTCCCAGATAAATGGGTTTTGCGGATACAGACATTCTTCCTGCCGAAAGTTGTGACACCGTTCCACGTCAGCTAAATAATCAACCCTGCTGATCTATATTTTGCCTCATCCCTCGGAGGAGGAGGAGCGACTCAATTGCTCGGACCCAGAGAGAGTACGGAGCTTCTACATAATTCGTTCCAAAGAACACTGGGTGGACAATCAGCTCTTAGTGAGGTACTCTGAAGCGAAAAAAGGCAAGACTCTATCCATTAATAAGTTCCCAAGCCTAGGAATCTTCACACCAGTCTGTTTGCTTTTGGTGCTCCACGTCTGGGGGTGTGGTGACTCTCTAAAGCAACTGACGTCCACGCACAGGTGTGACTCCTATAAAGGCCCCGCATGACACTTCTGGAGCAGAACGGTGTCCGTGCAGAGTCGCTTGGCACCACCTTGCGGCGTGCAGAGTTACTATGGAAAAAGTTTCCAGATTTAGTCTGATGCCTGAAGAATATAAGATGAGGAATATGCAGCTAGATAGTCTCTACCAGAAAGAGCGTTACCGAAGATGAGTAACTTGTTCTTGAATATTTTTGTTGACATAGTTATGTGCTCATGGTCTCCTGTTTAGTTTCCCATATGTTTAAGAAGTTGGTATTACCAATTAGTTTTTATCTCTGCATGTGTTAAGCATACTTATTGTTCATCAGGCTCATAGGGACTGTTGATTTGTGACTGTGCCACTACATTTTCTATAAAAGAATTCTCATTATGAGGCATTGAGAAACTCTAGCTTTAGATGTCTCTAATACATTTATTTTTTCGGCTGTAGTTTTGTTCGTTTTTGAGAATGATTTGTATTGATTTAAAAAAAAATATATACAATTACCTAGACCATTAAGAACTATGTCTGAACATTACGAAGGGGACAAATATAAACACATCAACATTATTTAGCCCTGCAGATTGCCTGTGACGCTAAATAATGTGCAGGTGGCTACACAAAGCACAAGTGAAGATTTTGAAGACAAAATAAATGGCATTCACTGACAAGAATTGGAAAAGCAGATCAATCAGGAAACTTTATAAGTAAAAGCCCCTTTTCGTTGTTTGGCGTTTCGTGTGTGTTGTTGCGTGGACGGCTGAATGTGAGAATGAGTCAACGTTTGCGTGTGCATGGAAAAATGAATGAATGAATGACTGATTTCATATATAAATCTACCTTGAGCTCTGAACCCAACCATTTCAGGGAATTAAGGACCTCAGTTTTTTTTTTTTTTATAAATATTTTTATTAGTAACATTTCGTGGCGTACAAATATACAGCGATTGTTACATTTTCCGTAGGCTATAAACATCTCCATACATGTTACATATGATGAGGCAGCAGATATGTTAAATAGTTACATCTCTGTCCGTATTTCTCCGCATGTCCAATTCCACCATGGGTGATTCACAGATCTCTCCTCTATGCTTATTCCATTTCATCCATTTCTTATCCCACTTCTTTGGGCATCCTCTAGTTATGAAGACCGCTTTCTCCGCGATCATGCACCTATCAAGCTCTTTCAGCCACACCGACACCTTAGGCGGTGCCACTCCACCCCATCCCTTCGCCAGTTCCCTTTTTACTAGTGTGTATCCCAGCGTCACCAGTTGTTGTTCTATGTCAGTCAGGTCCGTGTCCTCCCATATATTGAGCAAACCCAGTCTGGGTGTCAGGTTCACTTTCTTCCCTAATGTAGATTGCATATGGTTCGTGGCCCTTTCCCAGAGATCTCGCACCAGCGGGCATTCCCACAGTATATGATAGAAAGTAGCTGGCTGCCTACAACCCCTCAAACACTGGTCATCTGGCCGAGACCCTATCTTGGCCAGCGTTATCCCCCGTCATATAAGAGCGATGCAGAATCCTGAGCTGTATTAGTCTGAATCTAAGCACTATGGCCGCCTCTCTGGGTGACATAAGAGCCTGTCGCCAATCCTCCTCATCGATCGGTCCCAGGTCTTTCTCCCATTGCTCCTTGAGCTTGCCAAAGGCATCTGGCAAATTATTACTAAGTTTTTTATAAGTCAATGATATCGCCTTAGACTGCAGTGGCCCATCCAGCAGGCGATCCTCCAGAGGCGAGGAGTCCGGTATATTTTCGCAGCTCGGGAAGGCCGCCCGCAGGGCGTGTCTGATTTGCAGATACCTGAAAACCTCTCCCGGCGCCAACTGATAGCTCTTCTGGAGCTCCTCAAATTTGAGTATTGCGCCCTTTTTAACCAAATCGTTCACTGTCGAAATACCAATGACATCCCATCTGTCAAATCCTGGTTGATAGCACAGCATGCCTAGTTTCTGAGCATACCATAGTGGCGTTGCCTGAGTGAGGACGCCCGCCCATCACAGCCGCGAATTCACCAAATGCCAGATTTGCACCGTGTGCAGTGTTGGGCCAATATAGCTTTGTTTCTGTGTGCGGGAATATAGGGCACCCAAATAGCCTGAGCGGTCCATCTGGTACCTATCTAGGGCAAAGGCCGGATCCGTTGGCGGGGCATACATCCAATAGTTTACGACCACCAACTGGGAAGCCCAGTAATACAACCTGATGTCGGGCAGCGCTATTCCCCCATCATACCACCCCTTCGTTAGCTTCTGAAGCGAGATTCTAGGGGCCTTGCCATCCCATAACAGAGTGCGTATCTCCCCTTCAACCGCTACAAAATACGCGTCTGGAATTCGGTGTGGGCAGTTTTGGAGAATATACAAGAATCGCGGGAGCGCCAACATTTTGAAAAGAGCAGCGCGGCTCACCAAAGACAGAGGCAGCGACCGCCAATGCTTAACATCCGTTTTCAATCTAGCTAACGGGGGCGCCAAATTGCGGCTGTAAAAGAGAGCTGGGTCAGACGTGATAAAAACTCCTAGATACTTAAAGCCTTCTTCCGCTACCACTAACGCACAATCTCTCGGGAGACGGGGAGTTTTCCCATGTAAAACAAACAATACAGATTTACCCCAGTTTATTGCGTACCCCGAGTATTTCACAAAGTTTGTGAAAATGTTCAGAACAGTGTGTATAGACTCGTATGGGGAGGCCAGGTAAAGCAAGATGTCGTCCGCATATAGGGATATTCTGTCCTCACACTCCAACGACCATCGGAGACCTCTCACCCTCACATCCCGGCGGATCCATGCCGCGAGGGGCTCCAACATCAGGGAAAACAGCATCGGGGACAGTGGACATCCCTGTCTGGTGCCCCTTCTTAGCGTAAACGTATGCGACGTGTAGTTGTTAACTCTCACCTGCCCCTGGATGTCGGTATATAGCAGCTTCACCCAGCTTATAAATTTAGGGCCCAACCCAGCCCTCACCAGCACTTCGAAGAGATATGGCCACTCGATCGAATCGAATGCCATTGAGGCATCCAAGGACAGTATAGCAGCATCTTCTCTCAAAAATTCCCTTCGGGCCATCACGTTGTGCAATCGGCGTATATTAAGAGCCGTATTTCTCCTGGGCATGAAGCCAGATTGATCTGGGTGCACTAAGGAGGAAATTACAGTTCCAAGCCGTGTGGCAAGTACTTTGGCTAAGATCTTTGCCTCTACATTTATCAGCGAGATGGGCCTGTACGAGCTACAATCATCCACAGTCTTTCCTGCTTTATGAATAACAACTATGCTAGCCAAACGCTGGTCTACTGGCAGAACTCCCTTCTCACAGCTTTCCTCATACATTGCCCGCAGATGTGGGACAGCCTGAGAGGCCATAACCTTAAGGAACTCAATGGGGGTGCCATTTGGCCCCATCGCCTTCCCTGACTTAATTTGGCCAATAGCTTTCTGGATTTCACCGTTTGTCAGATCTTCCTCCAGCGCATCCCTATCCAGCTTCGAGAGAGTCGGAATGTCACTTTCTGCCAAGAGCTGGCGCGAGTCTTCTGCGGTATACTTAGTGGAGGGAGAATAAACTCCCTCAAAGTAGCCTGCAAATGCTTCCGCTATATCCTTGGGGTGATAGAGCACCTCTCCGCTAGGCGATGTTAATCGGGGCACCCACCTCGTACCCTGTTCTCTCCTTTCCAGCCAAGCTAATGTCTTCCCCGCCCTATCTCCCAGCTCGTACAACCTATGCTGGCCAGCCCCAAGCTTAGCCATCATGTGTTCACGCTCCTTAAGTCTATACTCGTCTTGTTTCAGCGTCAAACTATGTAGTGTATCTTCTGAGGGATTCCGTGCATGTTCAGCCTCAAGTCCCCGAAGCTCCTCCTCTAGTTGGACTAGGAGCTTGCGCCTATTTGCAATATATTTCGTTTTCAGTGAGAGAGCATATCCCTTTAGGACCACCTTATATGTTTCCCATATCGTTTGTGCCGAGTCCACCGACCCCAGATTCTCGGTGAAAAAATTCCCAGTTTGCACACAGAGCTCTTCCTTGATATCAGGTATTTTCAACAGCCACGGGTTAATCACTATAGTATGTCTCAGCTGTCGTTCCCCGTGAGTAAATTCAACCCCAACAGGGGAATGATCCGACATACCTCTGGGTAGCGTCCGGGGGAGCCTAAAGTTGCCTACAGAGGCCGTATATGTTAGAAAATAATCAATTCGGGAAAGACTACCATGCACACTTGAAAAGTACGTATATTTGGAATCCGCTGCTTGCAACTCTTGCCCCACATCTGAGAGGCCCATTGCCGCGGTGAACTCTGCCATAAGTTCGTTTGGTCTGGCCCCCTGTCTCTGCGGGTATCTGTCAACCGTATCATCCATTGTCATATTGTAATCTCCGCCCATTATCAAGGTGCCGTCAGGGAGTCTAGTCAATGCTTTGCCCAGATCTGCTAAGGCATCTCTACCCAGTGCCGGTGGCAAATAAACAGAAACTACATTAAGCGCCCTCCCTTCCCATTGGGCTTCGGCCACAGCAAACCGTCCCCCGGGTCTGTCCATGTCTTGTGTACTATCAAGGGTATGCCTTTTTTAATCAGAATACACGTTCCCCTGGAACCAGTGGTATAGTCGGCATGCACCAAGAGCCGGTACCCCCACCTGTTGAGAGCCCTACTTTTGTTGCCCACTAAGTGGGTTTCTTGCAGTAGAACAAGATCTGGGGACTGTCTCTTCAGATATTGTTGGACCGTCCCTCTCTTTATTTTATCACCCAATCCGCGGACATTCCAGGATAGGACAGAGAGCACTAATTCCTTGTCACCCCCATCACATAGCACGGTTACATCTACTATCTGACAAGTCCGCATTATAGCAAAGAAATCCTGACTCATCCCACCGATAAGAGTAACACTTTCCCACCTATGTCTGCCATTGTCGAAGCTAGCCTGAAAGTCGCTGCATGGCCAAACATTACATTGATATTGTGACTTGTCACAGAAGCGCCTACTTGTCAGTGTGTCCATCTCTTGCCTGAGGATCGCACAACCACTTTGTAGTTCGAGAAAACAATAAAGAACTCCGAAACACCCCCCCTCCCCGACCCCCTCAACTCCCACCCCCCTCCCTGCCCCCCTGCCCGTGGATTTAAAACTACCCACCCCCAAACATGGCAGAGTGCCTCTCCCCCCAAAATGCTGAAAATGCACGGGGTAAACTGATCCCCCTTCCCGCAGGTACACATCACAGTTGACTTGTATCTTAGCCATCCACACTTAATGATAACTTATCCCTTTCAGATCACATCAATGAAACCCATCAGCCTGTCTCATTACGTTAGCTCCACTCAGTTACACAGTCTCGTATCGATGGGTATTGCCACCCCTCCCCCAATTCCCCCTACTTGCGCCCCCAGCGGCTCCAGGACTCTCCAGTCTCGCAGCCCCGGTCCATCAGTCCTGCTCCTTCAGCAGACTGTCTGCTTCTGCGGAGCCAGTATTCGCCCCCTCCGTGCGGACCCCTCTGTGTTGGCCACGGCCACCAGGTCGATCTCTCCTGTGGCTTCCCACCGTGCTCCAGCCTTCCATCCATTCCCAGACTGCCTCTGGTGAGTCAAAGAACCACGACTTGCCCTCGGACTCCACTCTCAGCCGCGCAGGAAAGAGCATCGCATATTTCACCTCCCGATCTCGCAGTTCCTTCTTCACCGCCTGAAAGCTGCGACGTTGAGCTTGAACCTTGGCCGTAAAATCAGGAAAGAAAGCCACTTCATAGTTATCTATCTTCAGGGGTGGATTCGAGCGTGCAGTCTGCAGGATAGTGTCCCTATCTCGAAAGTTGAACACCCGAGCAATAAGGGGCCTCGGAGGCGCGCCTGGTCTCGGTCTACCTCCTGGTACCCTGTGGGCTCTTTCAATGGAGAAATAGCTGGACAAGGTCTTAGGTTTAAGGTGCTTCGTAATGAGATCTTCCACGTACAGGTCAGCAGCCGGCCCCTCCGTTTTCTCCGGAACCCCTAAGATACGAATGTTATTGCGGCGGGCACGGCCTTCATAATCATCGAGCTGTTGCGACATTCTATCCTGCTTCTTCTGCATTTCAAGCATTTGCATTTGAAGTTCCGAGGTATCTGTCTGCAGGGCGCTTGTTACTATCTTGAGCTCTTTGACCTTCTCGTCCATCTTTTTGAGGTCGGCTCTGATTAGAGAGACCTCCACGGTGACCGAGTCCACTGACGCACGCACACCATTTATTGCCTCCATGACATCGTGGAGAGTCGGCTCTGGGCCTTTTGTAGAGGCGGCTGCCCCCCCTTCCTTCTCCGATTGCGGCGATTCACCATTTTTGGACCATGCAAATTTCGCTTAGCTGCTTTTGGGTGCTGGCCTTGGGACCCCTCCCCCCGTCGCCATGGCTGCGCACCTCCTGATAGTCCACCGGGTGAGGGCACCAGGTGGCCCGCAGGGGCAGCCCTGTGGTGAGATGGACCAAGCCCGCACGTAGTATTTTGGGCGCAACCGCTTCTTTGCCTCTTCCCTCAAAGCACGTGTTACTCCGAGCAGGACCACTGCCACCTGCACGCGGCGTCCTCGACCACTGTCCACGCCACCTAGGCTCAATATTCTCTTGTGTATGAGCTACGGCGTCCAACCCTTTTCCTCCTCAATATATGTTGAGTGTCAAACACTCTCCTGGCCCCCACACCTGCACTCGGATAGGTCGTCTTCCTTCAGGCGGATTGGGGCTTCCCCCCACCTCAGTAGCAGCCCCGCACTACACACTTTGCCGCTCTCGTGGTCGCGCAGGAAGGGCTTGTGCCCTCTGCACCTCTCCGGTGCAAATACCGGGAATCTTTAGGGTCACTCTCCCTCAGTCCAGAACGCCCCTTGCAATTAGGACCTCAGCGTGCCCAGTCTCTGCTCCAAGTCTGCACCTCCAGAGTCTCTCACTCGCAGCCACTCCTGCCCTGCCCACACGTCAGGTGCCTTCCACAGGGCCCAGCTTTCAGCTCGTCGTTGAAAGGCCTATCCAGTCCTCAGTGTGAGATAATTGCTCAGGGGCCAGCTACACGCACTGTGTTAGTCTACCCTTGTGCCCCCCGGATCGCAGGTACAGCAGGGCAGTCGGGCATCACTTCGCCAGGACGGAGGCTTCTGCCTACTTTCCCCCTCCAGGCACCAGCAAGCAGTAGGTCTTTCCGAGGACCGCCCCCTTAGGAAAGGTCAAAGGCCCGGGCGAGGCCTCCTCCACTCACAGGCCCCAAGCCGGGACCTCGATTTGCCACTGTCGCGTCTGCTGGGCCCCGCCAGATCCCCCTCCCGCGGGCCTTCACAGCCTGCTGCAGCGTCCACGCTCAGCCAGCTCAGTCAGTTGGGGCCTCTGATGCATCGGCTGCAACTCTGTACCCTCACCTCCAATCTGCCGATGTCCGCCCAGTGCGACCAGTTGTTCAGGCCGCAGAGCCGGGGCCTCCGGCCGTAGGGCGCTCGCTGGGGCTTCCCTTCTCCGTCCGCTCTGTCGGGCCGTTTTCCGTTTTTTCGCCGCCTCGGGCCCCCCCGCTTACTCCGTCTGCGCTGGGAATACCTCGCCAGTGGCCTCCGGGCCCACAGGGTGCAGTCCCCGTCCCGTCCAGAGGACACCGTCTACCTCACTCTGCACCCGGGAGCCTCCGTTGTCGCCCAGCACGGACCAGCACGGACCGCCGGAGAGGGCTATATCGCCCAGTGCACTCTTCACCAGGAGCCCCAGAGTCGCCCAGGGGGTCCGGGGGTGGAGCACTCACGCTGCAATTTACGGTTTATTTGTGGATGGCACAAGTTAAGACAGGATAAACGCCGGGAAGGAAGGAGCTCGTTCAGGCTGCGGCCATTCTCGACGGCTGCTAAGCCACGCCCCCTAAGGACCTCAGTTTTGATCACATTCCATAAAGGATATTTAATGTAGAAATGAATAATCATTGAGTGTATGATGCATATGTGGCTAGATAAATGGGTGAATGGGTGCCTGAATGGAAGGAGATGTGATTTAATTAACTGCCACAGCTGCTGCATTGCTGGGAAGACTTGTTTGTTTTCCTAGTGCAGAGAGAGAGCGAAAAAGAGACTAAATAGTAAAAAAGTGTTCTATGCACAGTAAACACATCACTAACAAACTTGGATACTAGCTACGAATGACCCATCGCCATCTGCAAAGCAGCATCTCAAAGCGTCAAAAGCAAATCAGTACCTTAAAATTATGACAACTGCGAGTCCGGGCCTACATAGCATAACATGTTTATTTGTAAAGCGCACATTTACCCGTGGGCATCTTGGCGCTGAATAACGGATGCTTATTGTTACCCAACTCAATGGTACTCTTTTTAGCGACCTCAGAAGGATGAAAGGCTGAGTGGACCTGCTGGGATTTGAACCTGTGACCATGAGGTCAGACACAGACCCCTAAAGTGGACGCATTAGTCCACTAAGCCACCAGACATGGCCTCACAAGGCCGACATCACAAGGCACAAACTCATGATGTAAGATGTGTGCACGTCTGTCTTTGTTCGCATATAAAAGCAAGACCTATTGACCAAATGAATTAACTATATTGCAGTCAGACAGGTTGAGGTTACACATTAACCCATGCTTGGGAATAATATATACATATCCCTACATCTTGCCATTAATCATATTGGACATGGGTGAGTGAATCATTCATTGGTGGTATAAATAAAAGCCTACATAAAATACGTTTCATTACATTATCTACGTGTCTACTGGACTAAACACATTTTCTGTCTTTTTAATCAAAAAGAAGTTGCTGGGCACATTTTAAAAAAGAATAGTATGTTTTTTGAAGGCACCATGCTCATGAAGCAAATCAACAAACTGAGCACGGCTGGAAAAAAATGTTTAGTGTTATTCTGTTGATACATTACGCCATTGATTCTTAGAGGTCTACGGGGCAGCTCCAGTTCTATTTACCAAAATGAGTGAGCATCTTTTAAATTGATAGTCTCACAAATTCACCCCAAATGTCAAACAGAGTAATTGGTGTGGAATAGAATTATAGTTATTATAATTAGGAGTTCAGATGGGACAACGAAAAATATTGGTCTTGCCCCTGCCACTTGCACCCCTCTGCCATTTTTTTTCTCACATGGGAACTTGCACCAAGCACTCTTGTACAGAACAATGATAATACAAGTAATACAAAAAACACCCCACTACATAAAGGTGTGCCACACTGTTCAGGCGGTTAAATTGCCAGGCAGAGATCTCTAAACACAGCCTTTAAAGATGGCCACGCCCATATATAAAGGTACCATTTATCAAAATACCCAACATCTTGGTATAAAGCAAGGGGAGCAAAATAGTGATCAAAATTATCCTAAAGTATTCACCTGAACAGTGTGTTCTGAATGACAGCAACTAACATCCAGTAACCCTAGATGCCATTGACTGATATGATTTTAAACATCGCAGAGCACTTGCAAACATGATTTATACTGGAAGTGGAGCGACATTAGACCGCTTCTAGAGCACCGATTGGGGCGCATTGAGTCAGCCATATTGGTCCCATTCTCAGTAGGAACATGCAATTCTTTTAGGAGATACAGTTGCATGACTAGAACGATCTGGCGCAATGGAAAACTCTACCTTCATTATAAGGGAATGGTCGCTGTCCAGCAGTAACCTGTATTGAGAACAATGTTTTTGTAATCTCTTGGGTAAAACAAAATATCCATTCGTCTTTTGAAGGTTCTTTGGTGAGATGGTGGCTCTTAAAGCTATGGAAGAAGCCATCTTGACTTGCCACACGATGTGCCACATGGTCTTTGAGCAGGACAGAGGTTTGTAGAGCTAAGCTGTTTTATATGGTCAAATAATTATGCTACAAAATGCAAGGAAATCAAACCTTGAATGCTCTTCTCATATCCCTCTCAAATAACGTGCATGTAATTTTCTTAAAAAGACATAAATGATCCTGCAAAGTACTTTTAAAAACAAATGCATGTAGTCATAGCAGCTTATTGAATGACAAGTGTGGTAGAAATGCCTATCTTACGGTGTCCACTGCAGTGTTGCTTGGAATTTAAGTAGCAGCACAGGAACATTAAAGGAAGCCTGCACTTGTATATCTCCGTATTTTATCACCTCTGTAAAAATTAGATACGGCTGAAGACTAATTAATCCAAACAAAGTGATAACTTAATCATATGTAAGAAGCTTACCTCATCTATAGCAACAATCCGAGCAGAATCAGATCCACAAATAGAACATTATATTAGCGACCAATAACAAAAGCCACAATCTTGTGGGGGAAGGCTTTTAGATTTGAATGCCAATAACCAGCAAGTAGTTAGATTTCTGCCAGTAATTCCCCTTTATTTTAAGCTTGAAAATTGTTGCTTTTTGTTGGGGAAGCCTTTTTTATGTTTAATAAGCTTTATTAGCAACAATATTGCAAAGAATAAATACAATCATTACCTATGAAATAACAATTAGTGAGACTGATAACTTACAGCAGAAGAGAAAGCGGTTTACAATTTTTAAACAAAAAACTATGGGGAGGAAGGGGAAGGGAGGAAAAGAGAAGGAATAGAGTAAAATATATATCATACAACTGAGGGTCGAGTAATATTATACAATGAAATAGAGTAACTTAAACAATTAAGGTAATTAATGGGTGAATATAGTGGTTAAGGGTACTGAAGAAAAAAAAACAGAGAAACCATTCATGGGGGCTTAAAATTTTCAGAACAATTGCGAAATATTTGTCGTTTTGCAACCTTATTCAAATAAGAAGTTAGTGGTAACCAAAATAAGTCTCTGTTTATGTGCGGTATACAAGAAGAGGCAAAGCAACATCTAACCTATGATGTGACAAACATTATTCCACCATGCTGTAATTGAAAGTTTCGAAGAGGATTTCCAGTTTAATGTAATCTGTTGAAAGGGCAAAGCTAACGTGAGGTCAAATAAACCTCGTTGACAAGAACGTAAACCCAAGGTGTCAGAAAGACTACCAAGAAAAAAATAATACGGTGGACAGGGGAGAGTGTAAATTAAAAATAAGTGACATACGAGACCAAACATTCTTCCAAAATGTGGCAGTGTGGGGGCAGGTGAATAAAAGATGTAGTAAATCTGCAAAAGGGTGACTGCAAGACCAACACACCGAATTATGTGAATGAGAAAAAGAAGCAATAGAAACCACAGTATGATATAATCTATGAAATACAAAAAACATAGTTTGAGTAGTGGACGCAGATCTAGAGATTTTCAATGATGTAGCCCAAATTTTGTCCCATAGATTAATGCTCCAAACACATCCCAAGTCAGTCTCCCAAGTAAGCTCCAGTTTTGTTTTAGTGCGTTCAGAGTTTGGGGCTGTTCGAAAATTGTAAATCAGAGCAGCTTTTGGGAAAAGAGAAAGGATCTTTAGAAGATTATCATCCGGAGGGGTATCATCAGATGTCGGAAGCGAATAGAAAACATCTAGAATTACCTCCATAAGGATTCAGTATTTATACCAAAAGGAACGACAACAGCGGAAAATAACCTGAAATTGAGGAAACGAACAGGGAAACGTACCATCGAATAAGTCTTGAACCCAAATTATGCCCTTGAGTCTCCAAGTCTTCCAATAGAGGGACCTATTTTTGAGTGATAAGACGATTATACCATAGAGGTGATTGAAGAAAGTCCTTTCTAGAAAGAATCTTGGATTGATAATGAGGTCTTAGCAAAGAACAAGTATCTTTAAATAATGGGGAAGAGGTAATAGACGTCGTTGAAGAAAAAGCAAGAACTTCTTTCACAGAGAAAGGTGCCAATAGAGAATGTTCAATAATACACCATAAAGGTAGAAAGGGAGAAGAGTCAGAAAGGAACCATCTAGAAGCCTGCCGAAGACCAAAAGCTTTATGATAAAGGCGAAAATTGGGAAAGCGAACCCCTCCATTAGATTTAGCCTCTCTGAGACGATTTAAGGAGATTCTAGGTTTCTTATTATTCCAGAGAAATTTAGACAGCATTGAGTCCAGCTTTTTAAAATAAATGGATGGACTAGGAAGGGTAATCATAGACAAAATATATAAGAATATGGGGAGAATCATCATTTTGATAGAATCCAGACGTCCCCACCATGAGAGAAATAACTGATTCCAAGAAGAAAGAATCTTCTCAACTCTGTTGAGTCCTTTTTTCATATTAATGGTAATAGTATCAGCAATTGAACTAGTAAACCAAATACCTAGATATTTAATCTTAGAACTGTTCCAAAGAAAACCAGTAGAATCAAAAGATTGTTTAACACAAAACTTGGTAATAGGAAGAATCTGTTTTATCTGAATTGATTTTGTAACCTGAAACTAAAGAAAAATTTGAAATTTCCTGTAATAAAGGGGGGATAGAGGTATCTGGATTGGAAATAAAAAGCAAAATATCTTCAGCGTTGGCAGATACTTTTAGGTGTCGTTCACCGTAATGAAAGCCAGAAATAGAATTATTATTACGGATACGAGATAAGAAAGGTTCGAGGGCTAATATAAACAAAAGAGGTGACAAGGGACAACCCTGACGGACACCCCGCTGTAATGGGAAAAATTGGGAGGTCCGTCCATTAACTAAAACCGAAGCCCGGGGAGCAGTATAAAGCAGAGAAATAATATAAATAAAAGTATGTCCAAATCCATGTCAAGTAAGGGCTTTAAGTAAAAAAGACCAATCAACTCTATCAAAGGCTTTTTCCGCCTCATTGGAAACTGCTCCCAAAGAGTATGAAAGATGAGGAGCCTTATTCAAGACATTGAAGAAAAGCCTAGATTTGTCTGAAGTCAATCTACCTTTGACAAACCCACACTGTTCCTTACCAATGAGATGGGGCAGAAGAGGGTCAAGTCTCAGGGCAAGAGTTTTAGCAAAGATGTTATAGTCTACGTTTATCAAAGAAATAGTTAGATAATTCTTACAGAACGAGGGATCCTTGCCCTCTTTGGGAATTAGACATATGGTGGCTTCCTGAAAAGTACCACTCGCTCCACCCATCTCCTGAAAATAAAGAAAAAGTTGTAAAAGCTTAGGGAGGAGTAAATTAGAGAAATGTAAGTAAAATTCCACTGTAAACCCATCCGGCCCTGGAGGTTTACCTTTTTTAAGAAAATTTAAAGCCTTAGAAATTTCCTCCAGTGATAAATCTGAATCAAGAGATGAGAAGTTCAAGGCGTCCTGAGAGGGAGAGGGAACATCAGCAAGGTATGCATCAATAAGAGAGGAGGTAGGAGGGGTCCGGGTATACAGATGTTTAAAAAATCTTGTAAATTCATGCAAAATATCTTGATCTTTAAATAGGATGGATCCTTCTGACGAATGAATGGATTTAATGAGTGAACGTTCTTTTCGTGATTTAAGATAGTTGGCTAAAAGGGACCCTGCCTTATTACGGCCTCCATAGTATCGAGCACTACTACGTAATAATATAGAGGAAGCCTTCTCCGTAGAGGACTTATTAAATTCTAACTTAGCCCGGATAAGTTCTTGTAAGGAGGTGTCGGAGGAAGTAGTGTGAAATTGATGTTCTAAACGTTTGATATTTGCTAAGAGAATATTATGCTTTGTAAGAAGTTGTTTCTTTTTTCTGGACACATGATCAATAATAAAGCCATGAACAGCTGCTTTAAAAGTGTCCCACAATAATTGGGGAGAGGTATCAGTCGACACATTCAGTAAAAAGAATTCATTAGCAAAAGAAGTAAATGCGGAAGAAAAAACTGGATCTTTCAATAAAGAATTATTAAATCTCCACCTATTGGACCTGGGATGCGGAGGGAGCAATTCAAAATCAGTAACAACCAGAGCATGAATAGGTTCAAGAGACGATGAAATAAGGTTTTGAGACAAGGAACTAGAAAGAAAAATATAATCCAAACGGGTAAATGACCCATGGGGGGGTGAAAAAAAATAATAATTCTAATGCATCTGGGTTACATAAACGCCAGGTATCTACAAAGTGTGTTTATGAAATTGTAGTGAGGAATTGTTTGTGAGGTTTATGGGAGGCAAAACGGACATTAGATTTCCGGTCCAGGAAAGGATCAATCTGGTTACAGTCCCCACCTAAAATAAAAAATTCATCTTATATTGGAGACACTTTTTTGTAATATTAGGCCAGAATGAATAGTCAGGTGGAGTAGGACCATAAACATTAAAAACAGTTAGAGAAATACCATTAATGAGCAATTTAACCAACAACCACCTTCCCACAGAATCAATCTCTTTTGGATGAAACACAACAATTTAACTTTTTATGATGGAGAATAACTTCATTCTTCTTAGTAGATGTAGGGGAGACTAAAACTAAGCCAACCCAATTACGTTTAAGTTTAGTGGATTCCGCTTCTGTAAGATGACCTTCTTGCAAAAGAACCAGATCAGGGTTATAGGAAGCCCAGTGAGACAACATTTTCTCTCTCTTAATAGGGTTAACAAAACCTTTAACATTCCACGATATGACTCTGAATATAAAAACATTGAACATACATAGAACACCATACGAACATCAATAATGACTAAGCCAACCCTATTACATTTAAATTTGGAGGTTTCCGCTTCCGTAAGATGAATTACTTGAAGAAGGACCAATTCAGGGTTAAAGGAAACCAAATGAGAGAAGATTCTCTGGCTCTTAATGGAATTAGCGAAACCTTTCACCTTCCACAATATGACTCTGAATGTGAAGATGTTAACTTTACATAGAAAACCATACGACCCTCAATAATGAAAAGAAGGGAAAGGAAAAGAAAAAAGAAATAGATGTGAAAAGGAAAATATACTGGAACATATACTAGAGGAAAGGAAAGAGGAAAAATAGAAGAGCAAAGGGACAAAAGATACAGCAAGAAGGGACAGCACATGTTAAACTGACGACTGTAATACGTACCGTTTAAGGGGAGAAAGAGGACAACAATAAAGAGTGGCGACAACAGATTAGATGGCACAACGGACAAGGGAGAAGGCATCCCGTAGGACGCCAACATGACAAATAAGAAACGGGCAACAGAACTCCAAATAACCTGCAAAGAAATTGAAGAAGAAAATCCACTTGAAACAAGTGAGAAAACGAGCATCAAGAAGCAACCTGTAAGGGAAGCAATCATAAGTATAACTGAGAACAACAGTTACATAAAAGTCAAGTGAAAGAAGAAGGACCAGGAATTTCCATCGATGTTGTAGAGTGTGAGTGAATGAATTTCCTTAGGTCTGCAGGATCCTCAAATGTAGACGTATTATTCTGAAATGTCACTTTGAAGAGGCATGGATGAAAAAGACAATATTGTGCACCAAGGGTCCGTAGAGCAGGTCGTAATTCAAGGAAGTCCTTCCGCCATTTAGCCGTTACTGTAGAAACATCTTGGGAGATAAACAAGTTAGCCCCAGACGAGACGCTTCTTAGACTTAGCTGCGTTTAACACTTGGAGAAGGTCTGTGAATTGTAAGAAGAGAAAAATGACTCCACAAGGTTTTGATGGGGCTGACATAGAAGACAGGCGAGGACCCAGCCTGTGAGCACGCTGGATGTTCAAGTTAGTCGAAGGAGGAAGATCTAGAAGCTTTGGGAAGAAGGACGTGAAAAAAGCAACCAGATCATTCCCTTCAAGGCCCTCTGGAAGACCATATAGACGAAGATTATTGCGTCTGTTCCTGTTTTCGAGATCCTCAGCAGATTTTTTAAGCAGTGAGATATCTTTCTCCAACGTCGCTGTTTTTAAAGCAGCATCCTGGACATCACTGACACGTTGTTCCACCAAGGAAAGTCGAGAATCCATAGATGACCACTTATTATCCATCACTTGTAGGCAAGTGTTGGTCTCCTCAATAAATGGGCGCAAAGCGCATATCTCCTCCAAAATAGTATCTAAAGATACAGTAGTAGGAAGCTTAGGAGGAGAAGGCTGATCTTGCTTGAGGCACTTATTAGCCGTAGGTACTGTTTGCGTCTTGGAAGTCGACAAAGGCAGGGGTACTTACAGAGGGGTAGAAGACTGAGCCATATCCGCTGCAGAGAGCGAACAGTCCATGAAGGGCACAGTAGACGAAGAGTCAGCCTTAGATACCTTAGAAGTGCTGCTTTTATTTGAATATAATAAGTTTTTACTTCTGCCCATAGGTAACCTTGAAGGACGCAGTCGAAAAAAGAACGCAGACAGCAGTAAACCTATGTTTCCCTCCACTAATCTCCCAAAGCCAGAAAGTCCGTCAGTCTGCCAGTTGCGTAAATCTCAGCAAACCAAGAGGCTCAGGACTGGTTAAGACAAGATATAACCAATAGATTGAGGGGGAAAAAAAGCGCCACAAACAGCCCAGTGCTGAGGAGAATCAAAATGCCCAAAAATCAAAATAGCGGCCGCAATATTGAAACAGAGTTCAGGGGCCCAAAGTGAGTGAAAGAATCCAAAAAACAGGATAAGAAAACCCTCACTCAATGTAGGACATGTTCCGATGCAATTACTTGCCCAGTTCCAGTTCTTTTAGGATCGCGGGAGCCGCATATCAATCACGGCATTCCTGACGCGATACGGAGCTCTGAGATGAGGCGGCCATCTTAGGCGCCGCCGCACGCGCGCTCCTCCTTGTTGGGGAAGCCTTTTGTTCAAGGTGGCTTGTGCATTCACCAAATACTCCATGCAGCTGCTGCTACTGCTCCTGAAAACAATTCACCTCACATTGTGATGGAAATACTCTGTAGGAGGTGGAATACTACACCAAATAGCTGATAGCATGATGATGGTGGTAAGGGAGGAATACATATCTGAAACCTCTGTATGTATGTAGGAAACTGATGACAAAAGACAGGCAACACAACTAAAACTGACAGTAGCCAGACCTGAAAACAGTTTGAGCAAAGCAGCCCAGAATGCCAAATTTAAAAGTATGTTATAAAATCGACTATACCATTGTGAAAAAGTACACCTGGGAAAACAAAAGCCGCATTTGAAAAAATGCACCATTCATGCACAAAGCAAGTCTAGTTAGCAAGTTCAAACCTCTAGAGCAGTATTTGGGTGGGGGGGGCAGCTGCATCTGTTTCAGCCTCACAAAAACCGCAGTACGTTGGAGTCTGCCTTGGCCCCTGCTTGTTAAAGCATTTCACGGAGGGTGAAGAGGCAACCCTTCCTTTTTCTTGTTTCGTGACAGCCCTCAAAGAGCATGCCTACCATCTAATTGGCTGCAGTGAGTAAAATATCTCAGGTGTTCTGGTTCTCTAGCTGGATAATCCGAGTTGAACACCATTTGGTGTGAGGGAAGATTTAATTAACCTTTTTGATACCCAAGCTCCAATAGATACTTCTGTATACATTGTTTCTTTGCCTATTGAAAGGCCTAGGTGGTATCTGCTGATATGTCTGTAGATGGCTTTTCCAACGTTTCCAGTAAACTTTCCCTTGCCATGTTATCTTTCATAATTGCATTTATCTGTGCCTGCATGTCTAAGAAATGTATGCTTTTATATTAAGGTCTTCCCTCTCGTTTCATAGCTTTACCATTATGTTTTCAATGAAATTATTAGGCTTTTGAGAAAGTTGCTCAATTTGGAAATATGCTTTTTGTGTTCTTCAATTACTGTTTAGTCCCCATTGAGGAGTTTTCATCCTTTAACATATCTGCCCTGTCACTATTTCCCGTTTTATGGTTTATCCTTAATTTATCTTGTAATAAAGCATGGATGGTATTTCTCCTACTGTGCAAACCCATTATTCATGGCATGAAGGATTTTTTGTTTGTTATTGGTCCTGCCCAGCAGGCATTCAATGCTAGATGTAACAAATAAGCTAAATGGAAACAAGATGGAGATCTTAATCTATGAAGGCAATTCCCTGACATGGTCAACTGATATGTGGCGGCCATCCCTTGGCAACACCCCCTCTTCTGCCAGTTCTGCGAAAAATATTGTTTTTGGCTCATTTGAGTTCTTTGTGCACCCGTATGGATTAAATGTGCTCTATGTTCCTTGTTATGCTGAGAGCCTTGAGGAAAACCTGGGACAGGAACGCCCTCTGTTTAGGCCTACCAGAATATCACATTATTAATTTTCAGCACATTCATAATATGGCTGTTTGACTTATTTCTGGGCTTCATAAATTTGATAATGTGTCTGAAGCACCACTGCTCTCTCCACAGATTTCCGATGAGATAAAGAATTCCGTTCAAAGTACTCTGTGTCAGTTATACTTCAGCACAGGCCAAAAACAAATGTATATTTTTTAAATGTATAATTTTCTTACCTAGCAATACTTGCATGTTTATAGCACTCCTTATTTTTAGGTTTTAAAAAAAAGTGCTCATGCATAGACAGAGAATTATTTCCTCAGGATGAAACTACAATTTGGTTGAGTAGGGAATCTGGACACAAGGCTCTTGCTTCCACAACTGGCCGGTTAACCGACGAGTACTCCAGTTCTCACCTCTATTTGGGGCAAGAGCCAAGATCAGAATGACAGGGGAGCGAAAAGTGGTGGCCCTTGTGAGAGGAATGCACTTTTATCTTCCAAAACATTATTTATTTGCCAATACATAACAATATTGTTGAAACAAAAACAATTTGTCCTTGAAACCGTGAAGTTTCATCATTATCGAGGAGCTGTTATTTGTAAGGTTGAAAAAAGGAAAGTGTATGAGAGGAGAAATCGGGGCGCCAGTACGGAATTAGAATGTATATTTTTAAGATCACTCTAAGATCTGAGAAGCTTTTTGAAGATCAGTAATTCTATAGTGACCTAAAAAAATATGAAATTAAGTCTGACTAATACAGACAGGTGGTGTGCGCACTCGCTATCATTTCACTTCAGTGTAAATAACCCAATTACTTTAGAGTAATTTGCTGTAATTTTGTGTTTACAGCAGCGGTTAACAGTCTAAGACCACCACTGTCTGGCCTGTAACATCTCTTTTGCCCATTCTCTCTGACTTTCTCGAGCAGGCCCGTCAGACCCCACTGTACTATACAGATACACTTGTCTCCAGTAATAGCCTTTGCACATTTCTCCATGCAAAGATAAAATTCTGATTGGGGCTTGGATTTTGAACTGTAAGGTTATGTGGACTACCACCAGATTCTGTTTCCATTCAGGCTGTTTGTGTACTTGTAAAACATCTGTTAAAAAATGTAAGATGTTGACCCAGAAGGCAGAGGAGAGTAAAGGGTTTTGTTTCTGAATGTTTTAATGCACTGACTCCTGGCCACTGGTAAATCTGGAAGTAGAGCAACTGTACGTTGATTTGGAGGAAACCTTACCTTAATGTTGAACACTAAGAGGAGAGCTCAGGAGTTTAAACACCGCTATAACAGTATGTGAAGCATGACCCTTCATCTCCTGCGTTCCACTAGTGAAAATGATTACTAAGACTGCCACTGTCACTTCACCATGCTCCGTGCAGTGCAGTCACTGGTGCTTAGCTTCCAAATGAGGAAATGATGCAAGACATGCTGATAATTTGGCTGGATTACTTCTAAAAATTCTTCAAAACAACCAAAAACAGTGCAGCATAGTACAAAATAAGTTCTAGACTTGAAAGGATCAGACCCTGGGCGAGACTAGAAACCAAAATCATCTTTGGCGAAAATACTCAAACCAGCCTCACACTGCAGGAGGCCGCAAGTAGAATGGGGTATGAGGCTTTCATGGTTTGGTCATGGCAGTCCATTCAAGTCTGAAAGCAGCTCGCAGCCTACGGTGAAATGGCAGATTGGGCAGTCTGGCCCTGATCAGACCACATATAAAACTAACTTTGTGCTTTCTCCAATCACTGCACACAGAACAGTGTAGCTTTCAAGATGCTATGTGTGATCCGCCAGTTGCACTTACCCTAGGGACTCCCGGGTACATGAGCAAGGAGATCCACCACATCTCAACAGGATTCTGATAATATTTTAAACAAAAAAGGCTGAGCTGGGAAAACCATATGGGCAAGATAATCAAATACAAGACTGAAGTTAGCCTACGGGATATAGGCGAAAAAGAGATAGTTGGAGAACACTACATTGGGCGGCACTGTCCTGCAAACTGTTGACTGCAATGAGACTACACAATGTTTTGGAAGTATCTGATTGTTCCTCCATTTTGTTACTTTGCTCTACTGCCCCATAACCCTAGTCTTGCTAGGGTGGACCGTGAAGTGAATTGTAAATAGCATGCAATGTCTGAAATACATAGGCTGTCCTGTTTTCAGTGTTGGTTTTTGTTGATTTCAGTGGTGTTTTTTCAGTGTTTTCCAAACCTTCTGAAATCAGTGTTTATTTAGCTTCCTAAACCTCAAACTAGACAAACTGTGTTTTTCCAGTGCTTACAAAACATGGTGTATTTTGCAGTGATATTCATAAAGCGCACATTTAATTTAAAGGAGAAGCAACTCGGGGTACGTAGGGTCTTCAATTTGTCAGTGTGTCCAATGGACATGTTAGACTGTTTCAAGTATTGAAAGTCTGTGTATTGCACTTTCACTCACTCGCATCTCATTAACCTCTTATATTGCATTACCGCTCACACTCGCAATGTCATTGGTACTCTGGTTTACAGTACTATTAATGTAGTAAATTAATGGAAAAAGTAAGAGTTATATATTCAGATGTTTTAATAGACAAATTCCTGAACATATTTGGGGGTAATTTGCCTGCTCCTTAGTAAATCTTATGACATTGTAGGGGTGGTCAACCTTGTATATAGCATAGAACCTTGTGAAACCGTTAATATTTTGAATTACACAAGATTAATTTGAAGCCCTGCATTTTAAGGCACCTGAAACTTAGTGCTTTAAGCATATGCTCGTCACCACATTTTTCACTAATTGCCTGGCTACATTAAGGTGGTGCTGCTGTTGTGTGGACATTCATAACAGCTAAGTATCCCCATGGAAAATGTCTCACTTTGTCAGTCCTGACATTTTAACCGTTATCACATTTTATTCTGGAACTTGAGATTTTGGTGTTAACATTGTAACCATGGGCTCAAAAACCCTAGCAGTAAAGTGCAGTGGCGTAAAAGGTCCGGATTAGCTGAAAGTATTGCACATAATGGGTCACCTTGCAGCTATGAGTTTTGTCGTTATGCTTGTTGACAGCACTCTTTTCACAGTAACTTGTCACTAAACCTTGCATTAAATGCTTAGATCCTGGAGCGTTTGGCAGTTCACCCGCTAACAATACTGATTTTTTAGAAAAGGGTGCTGGTGTGTCAAAGGACTTGACCCATTCTGTGCCTTATGTAAATGTGATATAACATATGAGCCAAGATTCTTATGAGCCAACCATTTCACCAGTCAGTGAAACAGTTATACACAGCCGAAAGATCAAATATGATTTTAATAGTTCCAGATTCTCTACTGTGTATAAAATCATTAGACCAGCCCTAAAACGTGCTTCTAAACCCAGTTCCTTTAATCCAAGCACACAAAACTGGCAGAAACAAAAGGAAGGGCAGTAGTAACACTGCTTGTTCGACTTTGCCATTTAATCTAATTGCAAAGCCCCTACTTCCCTTAGCAATATATGTAAGTCTCCCCTATAGGAAGGCCTATAGAGCCCTAAGGCAGGGAGCTGTATATTAAGTAGGACATGTGTTTTTATATATGTCTTAACAGCAACACTTCCAAATTGTCATATTGCTGTGGAAGGGCTAGTAGCCTAATTGGCTAACACAGGGTTACCGGCTGATCCCTCAGCCTGGATAACTTACGAGTGGGACTACTTAGCAGGGTATTGTAAGGTATCAAATTAATTGTGACATTTAACCCAACTTGATGCCCAGTCAAATTTAATGTCCCTATTAAAGAAATGCAACTTTTAGAAAGTTGCCACTCTGTGACCCAGTTTGTCCATTGGCCTCATAAGGTCACTGGCCAACAGACAGCATTCTGCCCACCTAGGGACTAGTGTAAACTACTCCCAGGCTTAGGAACAATAGCAGCCTGCTGTTGTGCAAGGTGTTACCTCCCCTTCACAGGAAGCCTCTCAGGGTGTTAGTCCAAATGGCAAGCTTCAAAGGCGAAGCCGCCTTTTGTGGACAAATTGGATTCACACTCCTGAGGGGCTGCCCTTTGTTCAGGTAGACAGGCTGGAGACCGGAACAAAGAAGGAAGACCAGTGTTTAAACCGATTTTCCCGTGGGTGTGTAGCCCACAGGTAGCCATACCTCTAGGGTGGGCTACCAAGCTCCTGACATCCGAGGAGGGGTCCCGACCTCATGAGAGGGGACAGAATAGTGAACTCTGGGATTGCTAGATGCCAAGATACAGAAAGTATGCTGATCCTAATTACGAGACAAGGGAGAACTAGGGGAACCGGTTTTGCGTGGTCATGAGAAGTAGGAGGACGGATTCTCCTCTTGGAATCTGGGGCCCACACACCTGGCTGGGTGTCATGCGTCATCACAGGGCTGCTCCTCGTCAGGTCGGCGCTGCAATACCTGACGGGCTCCCTATGAGGGGCTTTGGCGGAGATCTTTTATTCAAATTGCCGTTTGAGTGCCGTGTGGGTGAGGGGCCTAACCAGTGTAGATGAGTGAGTGGAACTGTGTACCTGAAGGAAGTTTAAAACAGATTTGGAAGTACCAACGAAAAGCAATTTTAATCAATAGGTCTCCCAACCTGATTAAAGAAACAAAGGCACATGTCTGAAGTTATGTCTCCGGTAGGGCGCTCTATTGTGTGGTCAACATGTTTCTCGCCTGGTAGTCAATCAATCTGGTGGCGATTCAGTCAGGACCTTCTAAAATCAAATCTATCTACACGGGTGGTTATATGGTGTAATCTACCTCTTTAAACCAGCCTAACACATACTATGTGTAGTACCTGATAGAACATGACCAACCCCAGTCGGGTTTCTCATTTTACTTCATCAATACCCGGCAGGTATCAAACAATAGTTCATCAATACCCGGCAGGTATCAAACAATAGTTTGATACCTGCCGGGTATTGATGAAGTAAAATGAGAAACCCGACTGGGGTTGGTCATGTTCTATCAGGTACTATACATAGTATGTGTTAGGCTGGTTTAAAGAGGTAGATTACACCATATAACCACCCGTGTGTAGATAGATTTGATTTTAGAAGGTCCTGACGAATCGCCACCAGATTGATTGACTACCAGGTGAGAAGCATGTTGACCACACAATAGAGCGCCCTACCTGAGACATAACCTCAGACATGCGCCTTTGTTTCTTTTAATCAGGTTGGGAGACCAATTGATTAAAATTGTTTTCGTTGGTACTTCCAAACCTGTTTTAAACTTCCTTCAGGTTACACACCTCCACTCACTCATCTACACTGGTTAGGCCCCTCACCCACACGGCACCAAACGGCAATTTGGAATAAAAGATCTCCGCCAAAGAGCCCCTCATAGGGAGCCCGTCGGGTATTGCAGCGCCGACCTGACGAGGAGCAGCCTTATGATGAAGCATGACACCCAGCAGGGTGTGTGAGGGCCTCAAATTCCAAGAGGAGGAATCCCCGTTCTCCTACTTCTCATGACCACGCAAAACCGGTTCCCCTAGTTTTCCCTTATCTCGTAATTAGGAACAGCATACTTTCTGTATCTTTACTAAGTTTGGGCACGTATGCTGGACCTGTCCAAAAATCCCAGAGTCCCTCCTTTGTGATTGATTGCTAGATGCCACACACAGCTGGAAGCCCATAGGCTAGTGAGCGCATCATCCTTCCAGGGCACTTTCTGGCTATAAATATTGCACCCTACACGTCAGATCACATCGGAACTAGAACGAAGACTGAAGAACTGCCCTGCCGCCCCCTGGACTGCACAAAGAGAAGCTGTACCGTCTGCTGGATCGCACCTACTGAACCTTGGGCTAGCGAAGAAGGGTCTGAGTCTGTGGCTGCTCGCTTGGGGAAATGTTGTGCTCCAGTGACAGTGGCCTGACCCCATGGAACCTGCACTAGGTCAGCACAGCTGAAGTAGCCCATATCGGCAAGTTGTTAGCCAACATAGAAGATTCGCTACTAGCTGCTGCTTGGCTCCCCAAGAGACTCATCCTCGACGGCCAAAAGCTGCACCCGGGTCAGCCTGATCCGGGAGTGCCACTTGAGTCCATATTGATTGCTCAAGAGGGACACCAATACCCACCAAAGGATCTCCCTGGGACTGCTGTGCAAGGAGACCGGTAGCCCAGCCGCAGCTGGCCTTCTACGATCTCAAAGAGGGCTTTGAGGGACATCGACCTTTGTGGTCAAAGTAACCCCACCTGACCCGTGGACCGAGGAATAACCGCAAAGACACCCACAGCATCAGGACCACTCTATTGAAATCTATGGCAGTCATGCTGCCAAGTTAGGAACTGGACTGGAAAACGCTCTGGTGGCCATGTAACTGTATAAATTTACCCCATTGGCTGGGCCACAGTATCCAAACTACCTTTTACAAACTCTTCAAAAGTTTTCAAACTTTACAGTTGCCAATGCTTGTTTGCAGTTAGATTAAAAATTAAGATTTCTTTAAAAATCTGTATCTCCATAACCCTTCAGGTGGATTTTGCTAATCTTGGACTCTAAAAATTCATTAAAATATAATCTACTTTTTTTTAATTAGTGTTGCATTTCTTTTGTTTTTTGTTTTTTGCATGACTTTCTTATTTCGTTGTTTGGTGCTGTTAAATGCTTTACACTAGTTCCTTTGTTCAAGCTTTGCTGCACAAAGCCAGGGTTGAGCGTAAGGTTGTACAAACGAGCCTGACTAGCCCCATGGCAGTTTTTTGCAAGTATATTCCATGGTAAGGCCGCACAGCCAAAACATATTATACACCCAAATCCTCACAATTGCCAATTAACTGAGTGGTATGAATCTAATTTGAGATCACCCTGGCCAAGCAGCTAGCAGGTTAACTACACCCATCACGGGTGACCTGTTCCTCCCTCTGACTACCCTTCAAGATTGATCTTAACCTCTGTGATTTAAAAAACAAACAAAAAAAAACTGCTCATCAGAACTGAGGGGTGAATGCATACTGCAGTACTTGATAAAGAATGAACTGTACTTGTACTCTTGTTTACCTTTCCATTCTCAGATGCTTCATGCACTGTATGTTGCTGACCTTGTCTGTATAGTGAAGTTAATAAAATGATGAACTCTGTCTCGCACTGATGAGTTTGAGTACTGTGTTGTGGTAGGGGTTGGTTCAGTATAAGGGGAGTGCTACAGTAGTGTTGTCAGAGGAACGGTGGGACTGTACCTTACAGAGGATTAAACACAAGAATACAATTTATCCTGCTCCTGTGTTTGTCAGACAGCCATGCTTCTTGGTGATGGTGTGATAAGTTGAGTGTGCATGTCTTGCAGGTCATAATGTGCCTGTGGAAAAATAATTGTTTTTGAAGTAAGAAAAGGCATATTGTAGAAATCCGACCAGTAGATGTTTTCGTCCACTAGATGTTGTCGTCCACTAGATGTTTTGAGACGCCCATCAAACACTTGACAGATTTTCTACTAGTTGACTAAGTGAAATCTAATTGCAGAAGAGGACATATTGATGAATAATTAACTTTATATTTTGAAGTTCTGTTGCACCCCAAAGTTTCTAGTTGGTGGGATGAGAATCGGGATATTAAGAGGGAACTAAATAGGAGCAGCTAGAGGATTTCAGTGTTTGGTGAGCTTGGCAAAGGCAGTGAAGTGGTAAACAATGTTGATTAGTTAAGAGACTGTTTGCAAAAGAGGTGAGGGAGTTGGACTAGAGAGAAATCTGGGTGTCATAAGTGTATAGATGGTATGACAACTCAAAACATGAGATTTCTTCGTGAGGTGGTGGTGGTGAGTTAGAATAGGGTGGAATGCTGAGTCCACAGTGTTGAATGCATCTTGGAGCTTGAAGAGGATGAACATGGAAATACGTTTTTGAAGTTTGGATGGTTTTGGAGAAAATAGGAAGTAGAACTGCTGGATGGTAGTTTTCATGGGATGAGCAGTTGTCATTTTTTTTTCAGAGATGCACGAGGTAAGATTGAGACTCATGATACAAAGACTGATTGAAGAACGTAGGAAGGCAGCTCATTACTGAAAATGATGAGCAAGAGGCTCTGTGGGAAGAAAAGGTTGGCAGGTACAGAATGGTTCAGCAGATTTAAAGATCATTCTGATGAATTTTCAAGTGTGAACGTCAAGTTGAGAAGCTTGGGTGATTGTTGGCGAATAATTTCTAGAAGCGAGGTATAATGGAGGAGAAGAGGTCTGTGTTTTATGTGGATATGATAGTCGATGGCTTTTGCGAATGTGACTGTCATTAGATCTTCATGATGTGTTCTTGGATGTGAGGTTTCCTACATCTCTCAGTTGGGTAGTACGCATATGCCCTTAACTGCTTGACTGCACGAATCCCCCTACTTCCATGCTGTGAGTTCAAGGATGACCTTGGAAGTTGAAGGTTGAGAAAAGTAGACCATCAAAGTGGTTAAACAAGATATTGTCCATCTGTTGAGTCAAATTGACAAGTACATGGTTAAGGTAGCTGGGGAAAGTGTCTGAATGGGTTTTCCTTTTTGAGAGGGGATCATTCATAATGAGGTTGGGATATAGCAGAATGATGTTTGACATTTGAGGTAATGGGCGGTCTGATGTGTTAATGATGGGGATAGGGGGAGAGATTAAGTTACGCATACTGAGAATATGATGGCATTATAGAGATGGCTTTGTAATTATGTGGAACGCGTGGGCATTGAAGACAACTTGAAGAGGCTGGCTCTGGTGTTTCTTTGTACCGAGGTTAATCGCTGAAAGAGGGGGGGAGGGATAGATGGATGGATAGATGGTGGTGCCAAGTTGAGCATGTAGTCTGGTTCATCAAAGAATGTCAGAGGTACCTTGTGAAGATTATTACACTTGTAGTATTCTCTAATATTCTAGTGTATTGAGGAGAACAGATTCGCCATCTCTTAAACTTCCTTGTGAAATTGGAAGTATCGTGTGCCAAGCATATACAAGCCTTTTGAAATCACATTTTTCTTGTATATATTGTGAATTACACCTTGGACTTTAATCAGCATTTTAATCACATGATAATCAACTGTCCATTTCACAGTTAAACCATTTGTTTTTATTTCTGAAAATAGTTTTACTTTAACATTAGAGCACATGCATAAAAATGTTTAGGTGTGCTAAGATCTTGCTATCAGGATTTCCTTTAATTTGTGACATACAGTGGCAGCACCAGTCAGCCTCGACTTAAAGCACGAGTCATCCCTTAGATTCACGATGGCATGTTATTATTTGCTAGAATATTTTTGTGTCTAATTTTTTCAGCTATCCATTGATGAAAAATATCTCCACGTTTGACTTTGTGGAGCTTCAATGCAATACATACTTATTGGGTTTCGAATATGCCTGTAATTCCGCCATGGTCCCTTTTCAGAGTCCCTAGAATACTACGAATATGTGCTTGATTGAGTGCTGGTGACATTTGATACCTTCCTGAGTATAGTCCTGAGTATACATTTACGCACCAGGATTTCTAATCTCCGATTTTCGCAGTTTAAAAAAAACCAAAAAAAAAAAAAACCATGATACATTACCTCCGTTCTGGGTTGCTTTTATGCTCAAGTTTCTAAATGGACAAAGACGTTATTGTGTAGGGTTATGATGCAGATCTTTTGTGAGATTCTGTTGTCATTTACAAGGTGATGCAGGTGCAGACTCCTAGAGCTTCCTAGTTTTGTCCTCATCAACTTAAGTAGAACTTTAGACGGTTCTGGTAATTAAGTTTGTCTTGGCTACTAGAATAAAGAAATCCCCCATAATCTAGTGTACAAGCAGGGCCAAGGAATTTCACTATAGAGCTGCATACAGTGGCAAGATGGCTCGGAATTGAGGGCTCATTACTACCCAAACGTGCTCGCTGCTGCTTGTCTGTATGAAGATAGTTTCTGTAATCGTCGTAACATCCATCATTTCTGTGCATAACTCGATTTTGCCTTTGTAACTAGTTTGTGTATTTGAATGTCATTGTTTTTTTAACGTTTTGTTTGTTCGCAAATGTTACTAATGGTAGTACATGGTCCAAGTGAATGTGGGGTGGGCTGTGCTAGGGTTATGGTGGAGGTGTGAACAGGGATTGATTAACACAATTGTGCACGAATGCATAATCCCCCCCCCCCCCAACCGCATGGCCATTGTGGATCCCTAGTTGATTGTGTTGCCTTCTGAAATTAAGCCTGAGGCTAAATATGTGCATTTTTATCTTAGTTCTGCAATACGAACTTAGCGTTTGCAATATTACCTTTCAGAGTTTTCATAACAAAATAGAATTCAATCCCCTTCCTGCCAGCCAGCACATCACTGTATGATGATCTTTTTTTAAAATAAAATAAACAATGTAAATCCCTTCCACTTTACCATAGATAGTTAGATATATTTCTTGGAGGGAGGTCCCAGTGGACAAGCTACAGTAACTGAGTGCATTGCCAGCTATAGCAAACCGAGCTTTTGCTTAAATGGTTAAAGTCTGTTTTCTCTGTGTTTAATACACATTTTGCTTTACAGTGGAGTTTCTGAATTCACATGGGGGATTCGTGGGGAAATGTGTCCTCAATTTACTTTTGCATGTTGAGGTCTCAATTTAGATATTTTTTTTTGGATGATTGCTAAGGAAGATGTGCAGAGTCCTCCAGCACTCGATATTCGGTTTCCCACCAAACGTCTGACATTCTAGTCAAAATATCTACCAAGAGAAGTATTGTCTTTTACATAGTGTTTAATTCCACAGAACGTTTGCCATTTTTAAGTATGTTTGCCATTTTTAAGTATGTTTGCCATTTTTAAGTGCTGCAAATAGTGGGTGTTAACAGTACACAAAATAAAATAAAGGTGTTCACTTTCTCAGTCTGGTATGGATGAAAGGCTGAGTTGAATTTGCTGGCATTCCATCTTCTAACCTCAGGTCACCTGGTGTGTGCAACTGAGCCCTTTGCCGCCTCATCCGACTACCCCATTAACTTTGAATGGTAGATTCCATTTTCAGTAGATACTAGCCTTACCATGACTCTTGCAGTATTGTTGAGAAGAAGCCCATTAGCTTTGCAACCAGTTAAAACTGTTGCACATGAAAACTAAGCATAAGGGTGCCCGAACACAACTGCTGTTCTCTAGCTATTATGTACACTACCCTAGAACGTATTTCTCTCTAAGCTTCGAGTGAGGTCCCTCAGGTGGGGATCTTGTCCCTAAGATGCTAAAAAGTTTCTCTGGGGTGGAGGCAATAAGATGCTTTTGTCACCTGCCGGCAACGGATGTCAGTCTTTTTTTCATTTAACCTATAGTTTACCCACAGTAACTGAACCTCATGCGAGTCTGAGGCGTTTGTCATTTCCTTTGCATGCCCGATCTATGGACTAACGTTCACTTCATCTACATGCCAAGACGTATGCTTTCTCTTGTTATTCACTTGACATAAGTATATTGTGGCGATGTCTTGTTTTGGACAGAATTGCCCTTGGCATTGAGTGTGTGAAAGGGAAGAAACTCCTGGGAACTGTATAATAAAATCTCCACTAGCCCATATGGCATGCATGTGGTAGTCTTGAAGTCAGCCCTCCCTTCTTTAACGACTTATATTTTTAGTTTCATAAGAGAAAGGGCACCATGCTCTCCATACCCTTCTGAATGCTGTTGCTGCAAGCAGTATACGTTAACGAATATTTTCATTCTGAATCCAAATTTCCTGGGTGACCAACAATAAAAAACATTGCCAAGATATAGAATAGAGTAAGCCCTGCTGACTGTCCTCTTGCTGCTAATGCTTTTTAATTTTCCTGTTGTTTAGCCGCTGAGATTGCTTAGGACCTTAGCACTCGCATTTCTGTGTGGTTTTTATCTTGCTGTTTTTAATATTTTAAAACTGTCATTGTGTTTTAATACCTGCTGCCATTTGCACATTGTTCATTGCTCTCTTGCATCGTCAATCGATTACGCCCTGGTCCGCCGCGGCTCAGTGCCGTTTGTGCGGAGGGCGGGGTGATTATTCACACGCTTCCGGTTAGACCATTAGTCCCACTTCCGCTGGTGAGCGGTCTAGTTTTCCGACACCACGATACTTAAACAATTCCATGATGAGTACGCGCAGCGGACGCGCCGCAGGCGCGCCAAAGGCAAGCCCGTCCGCACCCAGACGGGAACAGGGGCCACTAATTCTGGCCAAAGGTTTGGTCACTCCAATAACTTAATACGATATTCCACTGAACAGCTGTTGAAATACCGTTTTACCGCCCATCCTGATTGTAATATATGTTTTCCTTTAGATAACGCTTTTATCTGCCCGTGCTGTAACTTCACCTTTTGTACAACACTCTCTAATGAACAGAGCAGCGTAACTCTGAATTCTGCCCCGCTTCCAAAAGCTAATATTTCCTCGCTGGGTAGTAATTCTCCTAACATTCTGGAATATCAATTGTCGCTCCCTTCCCAAACATAAGATGGACATCTTTGATCTTTTAAATAGTGAACATCCAGATGCCATCTTCCTAACCGAAACGTGGCTACATACAAGTTCAGGACCTGATGTAGCTTCGGCTTTACCACCTAACTATGCTATAGTTAGAAGAGATAGAGATCCTGGCAAGGGTGGAGGCATTGCTATAATTTATGATAAATCTTATCAATGCAAGTTAGAAGTTCTACCTTTTTTAAGTTGTGAGGCAGCTCTATTCAAAATCACGATGACCCCCGCAATTTACTTTTTCAGGCATTCTTGTCTATCGGCCCTCCGGACCATCAGGTTCCTGGGCTTCCTCACTTCCACATCTAGTCACTCCATATCTTCTTAAAGCGGCGAACTTCACTAATTTGGGTGATTTTAATTTACATCTGGAAAAATCTGAATGTGCAGTCAGCAGTACACTGATCACTGATCTTGCAGCACTAAATATTTTGCTTTGTAATACTGGCCCGACGCACATTGCTGGCCATCTGTTGGATCCCATCTTCTCCAACTTATCTTACCTTCAGTGCTGTCCCGCTCTTCCTCTATGTTCGTCAGATCACTTTGCAGTTAAGTTTCACTGTACATTTCCGGTGAATCTGATTGCAGCCGCCGCTGGTACTTCGCAAAGATCTCGGAATTGGGGCAAATTAGATATGGTAGCTTTTAATAAGCTCCTTTCTAATAGTGTCCCTACCATTGATCATATGTCAACTACCTCTTTGGGTACAATACATAATTGGATTTCTAACGCAATTGATCATTGTCTCCCACTGTCTACTAAAAAAATCTTACAGTCACCGCCCTCCAGCCCCTTGGTTTACGGAGCAACTAAAAATTGAAAAAACCAAGTGCAAAGCTCTGGAAAGACATTGGAAAAGAAACTACTCGCAGGATTCTAAACTGAAATATAAGAAAGCTTTACATCATTACCAAGCTCTCTGTAAATCGGCGAGGGCGGACTATGTTTCCCTCACCATTTCCAATGCGCAGAATTGTTCCCGTACCTTGTTCACTGCGGTGAAAAAATTAGCTGGCTCTGACACAGTCAACACCCCCTATTCTAGATGAACAGTCTTGCTAAGTATTTTGTGAATAAAGTAGAACAAATACATTCCACACTGCACAATTTTCAGTCAGTGGTTCCTGCCCCGTCGCTCTCCATTACTGAGTCTGCCCATATGGAGGAGTAGAGCACCAAACTGGAAACTTGGGTGCCATTTGACATCAATTCCTTTAAAAAGATCTTAGGCAGTATTAAATCCGGCTCCCCTTGCGATCTCCTTCCCGCCTCAGTGTTGCAGCAGCTGGATCTACCATCATTGATGTTAATTATGCAACTGCTCAATGCCTCTATTCAAGAGGCCTTTGTTCCGTTGGCTTGGAAACATGCTATGGTCCTTCCTCTTCTGAAGAAGGCCAATGCTGATCCAACCCAGCCATCTAATTTTAGGCCTATTTCTCTACTTCCAATTTATTCTAAAATTCTGGAAAGGCATATAAACTTGCAATTAACTCAGTTTGTCGAATCTGCTAACTTTTTACACCCCTCTCAATCTGGCTTTAGAGCCGGTTATTCAACCGAGATAACTCTCCTTGGAGTATCAGAAATGTTACGACAGCGTTTGGATTCCGAGGAAACCGTGGCTCTTATATTGCTCAATTTATGCGCCGCATTTGACACGGTGTCCCATACCGTGTTAATCAATTCCCTACAGTCTCTTGGCATATCTGGTTCAGCACTCGGCTGGCTTTCATCCTTTTTAGCTAAGCGGACATTCCAAGTCTTTTCATCTAGAGCCACCTCTAAAAACTACTCTTCTTCTTATGGGGTACCTACCCAAGGTTCCATTCTAAGTCCTCTTCTGTTTAATGTGTATGTAAAACCTTTGGCGACAATTGCAGAGGAGGCTGGGTTGTCCCTTTTCTCTTACACGGACGACACCCAAATCATCTTTTCCCTTTCTACGGAAGGGATGTCTGGACCTTCAGTTCTTCAAACCGGTTTGAGTAATATTGCATCTTGGATGCAAGCTAATTTACTTAAGCTTAATGGCGAAAAAACTGAAGTCCTACTTTTGGGAAAAAATAAAAATCTTTGGGGCCCCCAGCATTGGCCGACTGCAATGGGTGCTTTACCCCAACCCACTGATCAAGTTCGCAATTTGGGAGTCATCATTGATGACAAACTATCTATGAAGCAGCAGGCAGTGAAGGCACTTGTTTCACACTTTTAAAATGGTTGAAAAAAATCATCTGGATGCTCCCGGCCCCTACTCAAAAGACCGTAGTCCAGGCACTTGTGACCTCTAGAATGGACTACGGGAACATCCTTTATTTGGGGGTAAACAAGGATGTTACGCGTAGGCTTCAGGTGGTTCAAAACTCTGCGGCCAGACTGCTCTCCCGGACTCAAAAAACTTCTCCCACTTCTAGTGTCTTGAGAGATTTACATTGGCTTAGGATCGAAAACCGTGTAAAGTTTAAAGCCCTAAGTTACATGTATAAAATCAAGGTCGGCTCTGCCCCTAAATACCTGCAAGACCTAGTCCACCCCTACCAACCTTCTCTTCTATTACGATCGACCACTCAGGGAAAATTCTTGGTTCCCAAGATTAAACTTACAAGAATGGGAGGCTGTTCATTTGCTTACCTTGGCCCATCCCTGTGGAATTCTCTTCCCATCGCGCTTGGTAATGAAACTTCATACATGAATTTTCGCAAACTTTTAAAAACCTGGTTGTTAAACCAATAATTCATGATCCGTTTTTTAATTTTTTTTCTTCTTTTCTGCTCCTTCAGGCTTGGCGCTGGGAAACCCTTGTTGGGTAGCTGTGCGCCGTATAAAATTAATTTAACATAACAAGATTGCATACTGCTTTGTAATCTAGGCGTGTGAAAGCACTTTGTTAGACAAAAATGGCCATATTTCACCCCATTGATTCCAAATTAACAGTACACTGTGGTTTTAACACTTAAATGCATATCTTCAAAATGGACTGCTGGCAAGATTAACTTATCTGCAGCTAAATCTTTCCTGGATGATCATGCATGAGTGCCTATTAGGGGTTGCCAGAGATAGCTGCTGTTCACTCTTGCTTGCCAGTTGGTTCCCCTGGAACTGTCGTTGCTGCCTCTAGCCTCAGGGTTCATAAATGCAGTGGTATGAATGAAAGTATACATCTTTACGGTCCTATACTTTACCTTCCCCCAAGCCACCAATTGCAAATATTTTGTTGTTAATGTGCTCAGAATGGGAGTAGAGGTCATCCGTTTGTCATTGGCGATCAGAGAGTCCGTGATATTGCTTTCTCTTCCCCTGCTTTTTTGTTGATTCAAGTCCTGTGTGACCAAGCCAGGAGAGAGTTTAGTCTCACTGAAATAAATGCATGTTCCATTGGTGTAAGCAAGGATTCATTGGGTTTCCATGACACCTGTTAGGTTATAGAAGCAGGCATTATTGGGATACAGTGGACTACATCCTCGGCCACAGCAGCGTCTATAGTGCTAGCGTAGCCCCTGAGATCATTACATGCTTGCCTTTTCTTTATGGACATTTGGAGGGTTGGATTGGGATCAAAAATAGGCCCGGGCACGTTAAAAAAAAAAAGTGGCCCACATTTGCGGATTGCCTTTCCGCACAACACTGCTTTGGCAAAGTTTTATGAAAGGAAGGTGGGTGGGGGTCTCTGACAGAGGAATGTTTTCTTAACTACGCTTTGATTAAAAAAAAAGCATGGATTAGTTCACACTGGTAAACCACACATGAATACAAGTGAGACCACTTCTGTTCAGGCCCCCTGCCCCGCTCAATCTGCATATATTAATGGGCCAGCCCAGCGAGAGAAAGGGACTGACACATCCGCCCGTTGGTAAAACGAAGGTAACAGAGGCCCATCTGCCTCCAGAAAGGCCACTCAGGCACCAACTGGGCTGGTGGCCATCCGAACAGCACAGACACCGCCCAAAGCGGCCCCCAGGCTGCCCAATAAAGCGGCCCACAGCTGGAACTCGGATATTGGCCCCTCGGCCATTGCCCGAGTACCCGCCTTACCAATCCGACCCTGGACATTTGAACTATGGCATGGCTTGTACGGTGAATTTTCCTCTTTGACGTAGTTAGGGTAATATGAAAAATATCTGAAAACCAGAATAGCAGTAGTTTCTGCCACTTATCTTTATAATAGTACTCATGAAGTGATTGGGGTGGTGGGTAAATAATCGCAGTGAAGCGAATGTAACTAGAGTTCGAAATCCCTTCAAAAACTGAAGACGAGGCATTTGGCAAAACAAGAACAGTTTGTTTAATTAAACATTACGGCCGGGGGAACAGTTACAGACATGAGGTCTGAAGACTGTCCAATTTGCAATCAGTATGTGTCCTTCTTTCATACAAAACATGATGGGTTATAAAAGTTTCCGGCGTACCATATATGGTGAGGAATGTTGGTTGCTGCCTTCGGAGTTATGAATTAATTGTCTAAGGGTTACCACAGATTGGTCTCGACCTCACATGGACACAGTGTGGCCAGTGTATACCTTGTCCGGATGCCTGGCATAGGGAACGCTTGATCACTGCATGTGCTTGGTCCTGAGTGGCTAAGTGTTCCTAACTCATGAGGCGTCTGACTTTTTATGGTGTTTTAAGAGCGTGCCATGTGTGCTTTTTTTTGGGGCAATCTCCCTTGACCATTGTAATGTCATTGCGCCTAGCTGTGGGATTGATCAAGAGTTTGCTGCCCAAGCGTTTGCCTGCCAGCTACACACCCTCCTACCTGTGACCTATCAATCAGCAATCCCGGGCCTGGATCTCAGGACCTGCTTGACTACATATTTGCGTGTAGAGGTTGATGTGGAGTTCACAACGGGCAATTCTATTAAGAATGAGATTTCATTTTCATCAATGAATGCATTGATTTCCATATTAACATTCCCCCCTCTAGTTGATTCTTCAACTACACTACCTAACTCATGCATTTTGCCAATTACTTTATTTGGGGCCTGTTGTTCCTTATTCTCACTTTTGACAACTCCCTTCCTAGTTACCTGCATTCTTTTGAGTTTGAGTAGGATGCATAGAGCTGCTGGGTTAATGTCATATCTGGTTATGTTTAAAACTACCCTGTGTGGTTCCATCTTGTTGGGATCTTGGCCCTTATTCTACATAGGTAGAGGTGCACAATGTATTTTGCTTTGTCAGGGGCTACTTCTTGGGAGAAGAAAAGCCTATCTGCGCCTACTGCATGTGGACATAACATGACCTGGCTGATGCTTGGGAGCAGAATGCGCTCATGTGCTGGTACCATGTGTTATGCAACGGGGTGCTGTGCAGTGCATGTGGGATGCTGGTGTTCTGTTTGGTGTAATTGTAGGTAACATGAGAGATCCCCATGCAGGCGCTGTGGTTCCATTTAGTGAAATTCTTTTGACTCTGCAGTTCCTCGGCAGTGCTAAAGTGTGGGACTATCCATAGTAAGCAGATTGTACATAACCATGTAAATATACATAACTTTTGTTGCAAGACTTCTGTTTTAGGTATGGGTCTCCTGGGACTAGTCTGCGCTCCTCTGGCTGTGTTCCTTCTGACCAGTTCATGAAAGTTTGCAGTTTTTAGTTCTAGGGTGATATTGCCATCGAAGTGCTCGACTGCCTGTTGGAACGGTGCACCCACACACTTTTCCCCTCCTTTATGAGGGCTGTGGTTTTTAAGCAGACCACTCGCTGAGGGCCTGTGGGTTTTTCCTCATTCCATATGCACAAGTTCAGCACTGTTCTTTTTCCTTACGGTCATGGGGGTTGCTGACAAGTTGGTGCACTTAGTTGTCCTTGTGGTTACCTGTTTTTGAAGGAACTTTGTTGACTGTTAATTCAGCTTAGTTACATATGCTCCGTTCTCAATGGTTTTGGGGACCCATCCCATCAACCTACTAGTCGTGACCTGGTGAGGTATCGGAAAGTGACCCCCTGTTGGATACGTCTTCTAGTGATCTGTCAACCCCCTTATCCTACTAGGGTGTTTTCGAACCTTTTCCGACATTTTGACTCTGGGTGGTCCGATCAGTGGTAGGTATGTTGTGGAGTTGTCACATGAGCCCCATCAGATTGTAAGGGGCTGCAGTGGTCCAAATACACACATGCGAGAGGTTTGTCAGATATTAGTAACGGTGTCTGCGCCGGGCGTGTTCTGGTGGAGCCTTTCATCTGTTGACAGATGTAGCATTTCAAGACAGTCTTTAGTTTGCTTTGTTAGACCGGGCCACCAATAGCGCTGTTTCAACAATGAAATAGTCGCTGTAATGCCTGTATGTGCAGAGCCCAAACCCTCGTGTGCTGCTAGTATTAAACCTTGCCCACGATCCATATTTGGTATTACTCTGTCCCCCACTCCAGGAATCTGAGCATATGGAATGTTGTTTGCATCTAACTTGTAGGAGTACTTGAGTGGAAATGTCTTTGGTACTGCTCCGCTGTTTTTGCTTGAAGCAATGACAGCGACCATAATCTCACCCTCTATTCTCGTTTTTGAACGAGTGATTGCAGCTACGGAAGCCGTTCGCACAGCCCCCTTTTGCGGCTTCGTCAGCCAATGAATTTCCTTCAACGTGAACGCCATCACGCTGATGACTTAGTGTCTGTATCAAGTGAGCCCTTGGTAGGTCGTTTTTCAACTCCACTACCTGTTCCCATAGCATTTTATGCTTGATCGTGCCACCTTTTGCATCTTTAAACCCGTTTAGTTCCCAATGATGTAAATACTCATTGAATGACTGCACACAGTAAAAGGAATCACACACAATTAGTGTGGGGAATTCGTGATCCTTATTTACAAGTGCCAGTATCAGTGCTTTTAATTCTGCCAACTGAGCCGTGCAGTCTCCTAGAGATTGCTTTTTGGTGCAACTTGGATGGAACTTTCCATCTCACATGCGACCTTTAACGATTGCACACGCTGCGCTGTATTGTTGCTTACTCCCTATGGCCGGTTGAGCATATCCATCAGTGTAAATAATATACTCATACTGATCTAGAGGCAAAATTTAATTTGGTAGAGGATATTCTTGTTCGTATTGCAGAAATGCTTGTGTTTTTAGACTTGGATCAAATCTGTATTCAACGTCCGTTGCAGTAAGAGAATTTGCCCATTGTATCCACCTCGGATGTAAAGCTTTTGCTTCTAAAGCTGGTACTGGGGTTACGACAATTATGCGTTTCCCCTGAGCCAGTGCTCTTTCTCTTGCTACAGCGGTCTGAACTGCTGTCAGGATTTTTTCTGTTGAAGTAAAACGCATTTCTACGTTTGTGTACAGGTGTGATTTGTATGCGATCGGTACTGTTTCGCCTTCACTGAAGGTTAAGTAGGTGTACCCGCATTGACCCGCTATTACACCGATCTCCAAGTTGTGTGCGTTTACGCGTGTCTAAGTGTTTGGAAGCAATCATGTCTTCTTGTAATGAACGTAGGATATTTGAATGTTCCTGTGTCCAATGTCTGACTGAAAAGTCTGGTTTTATTAATTCGTAGAAAGGTTTTACTTTTTCTGCATAATCTAAAATGTATGTTCTGCCGAAATTTAGGAATCCCAGTATTGATTGTAGATTTTTTAATGATTTTGGTGGTTGAAGCAGCACACACTTTTCTAAAAAGTTAGCTGCCAGGCTTTTCCCTTCACTTGAAAGCTTGTATCCTAAAAACAAGACATTGAGGTGGGCTATTTTAGATTTCTTAAAATTAAATTTGTAGCCCTCAGAGGCGAATCCCATAATAATGGTGCTCACCCTGGTCAAGTGCTTTTTTAAGTCATCGTCCGTCAGATAAATATCATCCACATAGGACAATGCTTCCTCATCAAAATTTTGGAGTAACTCTGTTACTCTTGCTGAGAAAACCCCCGGGCTGTTCTTGTACCCCTGGGGGAGACAACAAAATTGCCGCTGTGACCCCAACGCTGTGAATGCGGTCAAATACCTGCTTTCAGGCGCTATATTTTGGCAGAAAAATCCATTTGCGATGTCTAGCATAATTTTGTATTTTTTCCGCACAATGTTATTCATTAATGCGGCACTGTGTGCATTTTGGACCGCGAATGTCTTTGTGCATGAGTTTAAATGTCTGTAATCTAAGACTAGATGATGTGTTGTCCGGTTTTGATACAGGAAACAAAGGGTTGTTCATTAGTGAGGTGCATGTTTCAATCACCCCTTGGTATTCAATTTGATCTAAGATCTCCCTGACCTGTTTTTTAGCTTCTTGCTTTATTGGGTATTGCCTCTGAGCATTTGGTGAAACTTTTAACGGGATCACGTGCTGGGTTGAATCCTCATCCCAACCGGCATGATTTTTTTACAATGCTGGAGCTAGGGCAACCGCCCACTCCTGTGCATATGCATGTTTAAGATGTATGGGAACGAGGTCGGAGAATGATGGAAAAATTTCAGTTTCTCCCCTGGGGCACTCCATAACAAATGTTGGCGGCCAATCTTGTTCTGCTAATAGGATGTCATAACCAGATGACAGATTTTCCCAAAAGAGACCTTTAACTTTCCTGGGCTTGTCCCCCTCCATTTGGAGTGTTATTTTGTGTAACTTATGTGGGACGCTCACCCTGGTGTCTGGTGTTTCCACCGTGATGTAATCATTCAAGTCTGCTGTCACCAGAAATTCCTTCAGGTTCTGGCGAGCTATTGTTACTTCTGCTGCACTGTCTAGCATCGTCCGAGCCCATTCCCCGTTCAAAAGCTGCGTCCTCAGAATTCTGGGCATGTCTGATCTTTATGCCTGCAACTTTCTTCTTCTTAAACTGAGGTTTTGATTTTGGTTTGTCTTCTTTTTTGGAAGTATAGTCTTGAGCGTGTTGCTTGTCTCTGGACTTCGTACGCTCTTCTTTGTGTTCTGACCGTCCTTCTCTCTCTCTGAGTTTTTCGTCGAGCCCTGAAAGGAACGAGAGGAACGTGTATCAGTAGCCTGGTACCTGTCAGGTTTCCTAATATTATCCCTATTCCTGAGATTATACCTCTTTTCAGAGTGCTCCTGTGGAGGAGATCTACCTCTGGATTGAGATCTGTTTTTAAAATGTTGTTTTTTATTCTCCCACTTCTTTTTAGAAGAAGCAGGTGTCTGCTTGGTAGTGTCCTTTTCAGGACTGCCCATCATTTGTGATTTTAATGCTTTCCCACCCAAACTGTCTCTGCCTAGTTCTGCATACGCAGTTTCAATTATATTGGGTAGTTCGTGTTGCTGATCCAACGGACTGAACTCCCTTAGGCGTTGGCGGATTGCCACTGAGGCTGCTTCCCCTTTAATATTAGCTTGTATTATGGCTGATACCTGGTCATAGTTATTTAATAACTTCATCCCTAAGTTCAGGGCACGTTCTGCTCTGTACTCGTTTTGTATTTGTCTCAATACATCTTGTACTACTGTTAATGAAGGACTACCATGTGTTCTGGTATATATGGCAGCAAAGACTGTGCCTCAAGAGGTGAAGTCCTCTACTTGTGGTGTTATCCCCATGGGCAAGCAGATTGTTAGCATTCTGTGTTTTTCAAATGGGGTAGTATTCGGAAATACTGCCTCGAGCCGAGTTATTTTCTGAGCTACCCAGAATGGCATTTGTCACGTTTTGTGGGCATTTTGCCCATTACCGCGTGTAATGTTTGTGGTGTAATTTTAGTTGCTGTACCCTGAATTTGAGTTCCATTTGTTGCGACTGATGCTGGTTAGACTGTGAAAGTCCTCATGACGTATTGCGTCAGATTTCGGTAGATTTTAATTAAATCCTTGTGTTGTAGGAGTAAGTCTGCCTGGGGCATTGTGTCAATGTCAGGATGTGGTGTGTAGGCTGCTAATATTGGCCATGTTGCACCGTCTCCTCCGAGCGGACCTGATCTTACTCTGTTTCTTATATGGGGTAGGGCGCCTTTAAACCAGTATAGGTGTTCCTGGTAAGTGAGTGGAATTTCTATGTCCTCACAAGGACCATATTCCTGTGGTGCATCTCCTTCTATATAGTAGTGAAATGTCTGTTATTCCATTTGCTGCTGGGAATGTAACCCACGAATAAAATATCTGTTTTGTTTGATTCGTGTGCCTCAATCACGAACGCTACTAAGCCACCACTAGGTGCTAAACCATATTCCAATAGTTTCAGGGTGATAGTGCGTCTGAATTTTTGTGCAATTTGTATTGCATTCGCATCTTCTTCCTCGTCTGAGAGGTGTCTAGCCACCACTGGGTTATCTTCCTCAGTCATTTTGCAAAAAAGAGAAGTTTTGTTCAAGGGAACTAAGATACGGTGTTATGCACAATTTTAGGAACAAAATGTCCTTCAAGCTTGATTAACCAACAGCCAATAAATAGGATATCTCGCCTACTCAGCTGTGGTGGAGTTTTGTGCCCACACACTCCAGACGTCTCTGGTGTTTTGTGAGTAGGGGTCTCTGAGAATAGCACAACTGAATTACTCAGATTCTACTGTTAAATAAGAGCCCAACCATCGTTGGTGGCGCCATGTCGTGTAGTTCCTATATTGCCCATGCAGGACCTGCGCGTTCGGATAACATAAACTGTGGGTTTGGTGGCAAACTAACTCTGAGCACCCCCACCGAGAATGTTAGCCTGTTTGCATAAGCTAGCTCACAGTGCCACTAGTGTCTCCTCTTATCGGGGAGAGAATAGTTTCTGGCAACCTCAGAACATGACAACCCTGATCCCTCAAGATCGTGGAAACAATGTACTACTTTTCGCTCAGTCTCTCATGCTCACTTATCTTGTCTCAGAGATGCACAGAATAAACAGCCTGGGCGTTTCAATAAAAGGTTTATTGAACAGTTGTTATTCTCGTGTAGAATATATGAGCTGCAACAACCATTAGACAGTAGCAGAGATATATGATTAGCAGTACTATGAATATAAATGGATAGTACAGTTTTACCATCTTGCACTACGCATGAATAAATACATGAATATAAAAAGCATTGATAAAAGAAAGCGCGTACTCCTACGATGCCTATCGAGATGTACCTAAATGTACCTAGCATGTGAGTAGGTGTGTAGCCAAGAATCCCTCTAGGATTTAGTCGAACCCCATTACCTGAAGTGAGAATGTAGGAGCCCCTCTTGGTCCCGAGCTGGACACCCCGCGAGGGATGTTCAGACCACTGTCAGCTGGAGCGTCTGCATGCAGGAGCCTCAGCGTCTCTGGTCAGTGTGTCGGCCTGGAAGTCTCGGTTCCCTCTGACTAATACTAGCAAGAGGTGCTATATTTATGCAGAAAGTATCTAGGGCTCCTTTGTCCCTTGTTGCTTGTATTAGCCATTGTTGGATTTGAGGATGACGTATGGGATGAACCGTGTACGTAGATGTGGGGAGGAAGGTGGTGTAGCCCCAGCCTGGTTTCTAAGAACCCTTATGAATATCCATTCATACTGTGGGAGTCTATTGATGGAGTCGTAGGACTCTATTGTTCAGGAGACACCCTCCTTCTGCACCCAGGACTAGAACTAGGTAAAGGTTCAATCCTAAAAAGGCTTGTTAAAGTGCAGTGTAGGGGAGGTAATGTAGGTGAAGGGGTATGATGTTACCCGGGCCTATATTAGGGTACCTATATGAAACATAACACTAACATAGCAAACACAGACCCCGAGGCACTAAGGGGCATAAATTATACAGCTATTACACAGGCTATCAGACGTGCTAATTAACCTGATTTCTGAAAAGCCTGCATCGAAACTCATAAAGCTTGTTTAGTGGAGCCTCTCCAAAACCCTGGGACAAGAGCGTAATTTACTGAAATCTGCAGAGACCGATAACCAAAAACTGGGACTGTTCTGGCTAAAGCGGGGTGTCTGGTCACCCTACGCTGAGACCTCTTAGCTTATTGACTCTCTCGTGTGGGGGCTGTGGAGTTTTAGGGTATTATCATCCAAGACGCAAGACGAACATTGTTCCCGTCACAGAGGATGGCTTCATTTATAGCTGAAGAGAAGCCTCTATTGGTTCAAAGGCTTCTAGCGCATTATGGGGTGCTTTCTGGACTACACGTGGACATGATACCCGAAATGGGTACCTTCCGGCTTGGTAATTGGAATGTGTCCCATTAGACTTTGACTGCGAGATCTGGGTGTCTGCTTTTTAAAATGCTTTCTAGATGCTGTCCTGCCCCCTCGTCTGACTGCCCTGCCCCTGGGGTGTGGCCAGAGAACCCCGCCCGGGGGGGCGGGGGATCAGCAGCATACGGGGCCTGTTTCCTTAAATGTCTTAGGCAACATGATTATTCTCCGCTCCCACGGAATCACCATCGGTGACGGGCTTAGTGTGGACACCTGATCGACCTAGCACACAGCAGCCCAGAACTCCTGGACTAAAGTAAACACTTTTTGGGACACACAATGCTGTCTGATAGTCCTTTCTAATCTGATACAGTTATTAGGGAGAGGGGTAGGGAGATGCTGGTTGTCTTTATCATCGGAGGAGAACTACTGCGGGTTAAGTCGCTGGAATTATTACCTGTCTTCATTTACTGGGGGGAGTGTCTATTTTGCTGTGAATTTTGGCTCTGTGGAGGCGCTACCTCCCCACACTGTTACCCCTCCTTGCTGGGGTTGTAGCCCGGTCCCTGTTGTGCAGGGTTCCCTATCTATGGTTGCTGCTGCCCCATGCTCGCCTAATTACTTGATCCCTGCTGTGGTTGTGTGGCGAACAGCGGACCTTTCTGCGACTGAGTGTATATAATATGTTCTGGTTACCCACTGCTTGGTACTGATGAAGGACATTAACCATATCCTGTAGCATGGGGTTTTGTGGTGGCTCGCCAGTATTCTCTAACCTCAGTTATTTTTCCTGCTTATGGTATACCTTTCTCTGGCATGCCTCTACCAGGTGACCCCGCCTACGGCAATAGAAGCACTCTGTCTGGTTGCGGCCAGCCTCCCTGGCCTCTACTACCATAACCTGTTCGTGTTCCTGCACTACCTGTTTGGAACCCTCTAAAGTTTTGCGGTGGAACCCCCATTGTGACTAGTGCCATCTGCATGGCTGCGGCCATTGCTGCTCCCTCGAGGGCAGTCTTTCAACTTATGCTGCACTCATTTTGCTGTGTCTCTTTGCGTCTGCTCCTGCTTCTCTCTATCATTTTCTTGCTTTTTCTTATGGCAGTGGAATATATGAGCTTGTATTTCCTGACAGGGTTTGGTATCTAAACCAACTATGCTGTCCAGCTCTCTCTGTATCTCGGTGGGTAACCCTTTCTTCAAAATATTATAGAAAAATGTGACCTGGGGCCCATGTTGGCCCACGTTTGTCCAGTTTCCTGTCCCCATCTTTGCCTCATTATGTATAGGAATTTGTTAATGCTTTCCTCTGGCTTCATGGTCTCTGCCATTGGCCCTCCTACATCTGTGCGGTCAGGGAATATTTCTCTCCGAGCGGTCCATATCTAGTGCCTCTGCATATTAAATGGGATCCTGTCATGCTGGGTATTTGTTAGCGTGATTACTGGAATGCGAACTTGGGTGAACACAGTGTTTGTCTGCTCCCCAGTTTGCCTGCTTAGCAGGCTCTTAGTGTGTCACCTGTCGCTAGGTTGATACCTGCAGTGTTTTTCACGAAGCATGTAATCTATTTCCCTGCCCTATCCAGCAATGACTGTAATTTTGTTCTCAACCCCTCCTTGTCCATCTGGGCCCATGGCACGTATACAATCCCCACCGCGCCCTTCTGTAGTAACTGGTACATTCTCATTCTAGGTGACTCATCGGGTTTCTCCTCAACATAGCGCTCCCATCTTGCGAGGCATTGATGCATGAATATAGAGGAAGTTCCACCGTGTGGTTCCCTTCTTCATGCCTGATGCAATCCTCCGCTTCTGCCATGTCCTCTGGCTCAAACCATCCTTCCCTCGGCCAAGACCTGTCATATTGGTCCCTCTCCTCAGTCCAATCTGCTAATAGGTCTCAAAACGGGTACACAAACTTCTTGCCTTCCTTTTTGGCTATACTCTCCCTTGGGGTTAGTTTCTTTGTCGTGCACCCATGCAGAGCAGTGCGTATCCTCGTCCCTGCTTCGTTTGTGTGGACGCACAGGTGTCATTTTGTTTTTCCTGCGTCGCGGGTGGGTAAGTACCAGTCTGCCTTGTTCCCTTATTTCTTGGTCAACCCCTCTCCTTTGTCGACCAGACGGTGTGGCTCTAAGCCCTGCTAGTGGCCTTTCATCTACCTCCGATTCTTCCCAGCACTGCGCCATGTATCTGGCTCTGCTTCCCTCATGTAAAGAGCGTGCTATCCTGTACTCTAGCTCTAACTCCCTGTTCCGTGTCCTTTCTCTCGAGCATCCGCTCATGCCTCTTTCTTGCGCCGTCTTGCCTGTCTTTTTTGCTGTGAGCTACACGCTGCTTTCATTTGCCTGGCTTTACCTTCAAATTCACTCTCTGTTCCCTTTTCGGCTACCTGGGCAGTCCCTGTAACCCCACCCTCGTCATCGGTTCCCGGGGGACTGGAACGTCCTTCGTGTCATGAGCTCGCTGAGTCGCTATTTAGAACCGCCCAGACCTTCCTGACACTCGTGTACACTCGCCTGAGCCAGTGGGGGTGTGTTTTACTTGCCTTTGAGATGTCACGTGTTGAGTGTGGTGGGCGGGAAGTCAAGCTTTTGGTGACCTTCCCTAGGGATTTGGGCTGCGCTGAAGGCATCTGGGCTCGCTTGCTTTTGGTTTTCTCAGGTTTCAGCCAAATGGTCCTTTTTTTGGTGGGGGGCTCGTCTGCTTCTACTGTTGTTGGATTTGAATATCCTAATGCAGGGAGAGCTGTTGTGAGTACATTCATCCCTGCATATGGTGGGGGAGTTGCTGACGCCTTGTTCGCTATCGGCATTGTGGGTCTATCTGTTTTAGCTTCTTCAAAGATCACCCATAATTCTAACATTGACTATTTTTTGTCTTTGTTTTGTTCTGCATATTTAGTCTTTATATGTGTTTTAGTATGTTCAATTATATTTGTGTTAAATCTTCCCTCCTTTGGCCAGGGAAATGTTTGTGACTTTCTGTGTACATGCCACTCTTGGCTAAACTTATTAATTCTCTATCTGTTTGGGGAACCTAGTTTCCTTATGCTTCAATGGGGAACAAGTCGATTTTGGTAATTTGGATAAATACAACTCAAATGACGTTTAGTAGTTTCGTTTAATTGTATGTGGTGCACTCTTACAAATTACGTACTAGGAGCTTAGCGCTTTTACAATATTTGCATCAAACAGTTCGACTGAACATTTCAATAAAAATAAGATAAATATGCATATGTAGTATTACAACATAGAGCAAATATGTGATACGTTAGAATAGCATCTGCATGATCTCCGTTTTTCACACAATTCAGTTTGCAGTCAAAAAATCAATACAAGATCACATACAGAGACAGTTCAATAATGGTTGACAGAAAAAATTACTCTGTCAAAAAATCAGTACGCTCTCGGCACGTTATCCTCTGACAAGTGAAGGCTTGCGTGGAACACATTCCTAAGTGACCTGGATAGTCTGCCAATATCCGCTCCTAGACAAAGGTGGTAATCATAGAAACCATACTGTATTAACTCTGGAATCACCAGACCCTTTTGGCCACACACCAGCTACGCCCAGTTTCCTGGGTCCACTTTTTTCCCTATGCCCGAATTCAACCCTGTTAAATGCCCAGGGTCCAAGCTAGCTACTGGGAGTGTTAAGAAACCTCTTAGCACTGGGAAATGGTTGAACTAAAAAACTATGAGACCGAGGTATCGACTTCGCCCATTCAGGATAGTTGTATCACAAAAATCAACATCCTGGGAGTCAAGGGCTATCTTCACCTTAACTAGTGCACTAAGCTATCGGAAAAAGATGACTTCCACAGGAACACCTCCAAGGCTGCCTTATGACTGATTCAGTTAGGACATATAAAATAGGTAATATGTCAGACCCTGTCAATGGCACAAACACTTAGGTTATCTTTTTATGCTTCTTCCTAGTTTACCATACGCCAGGTGCTTTAGACTATGTTTTAGGTTCAGATGTATTCTCTTATCCTCTGTGACTGCTGCTTCAGGTCGGACCTCTGCCCCGGGGATTAAGCAGAGCTTCCAGTCAATTGCGGTGCCTGCCCACCTTTCTTGTTGCGCAATCATGAATCCATCCAGGCAGGGTCTCCTTCCTTCGGCTGCAGTCAGGTATGAGGCCCCAATCCCTCCTATCTGGCTCACCAGAATGCTACTTGAGTTCGAAATCCCTTAAAAAACAGAAGACAAGAGGTGTTTGGCAAAAAAGGAACAGTTTGTTTAATTAAACATTACAGCCTGTTTAATTAAACATTACGGCCGGTAGAACCGTTACAGGCACGAAATCAAAGAACTGTCTCAGTTTACAATCAGTATGTGTCCTTTTATACAAAACATGATGGGTTATAAATGTTTCTGGCGTACCATATATGGTGAGGAATGTTGGTTGCTTCCTTCAGAGTAATAAATTAATTGCCTAAGGGTTACCACAGGTGGGTCTCGACCTCGCGTGGCACAATATGGCCAGTGGATATCGTGTGCAGATGTCCGGCTTGGGGATCGCATGATCACTGCGTGTGCTAGGTCCTGATTGGCTATGTGTTGCTAACTCGTGTGGCATCTGACTTTCTATGGTGTTTTAGGAACTCTCGTACCCCTTCCGCCCATGTGTGATTTATTGGGGCAATCTCCCTTGACCATTGTAATATCGCTGCGCCTATCTGTGGGATTGATCAAGAGTTTCCTGCTCAGCGTTTGCCTACCAGCTACGCACCCTCCTACCTGTGACCTATCAATCAGCAATCCCGAGCCTGGGTCACGGGGCCTGCTTGACTACATATTTGTGAGTCGAGGTTGATGTGGAGTTCACAGCGGGCGATTCCGTTAATATGGACGAGATTTGATTTTCATCGATGAATGCATTGATTTCCATATTAACACAGAATAGTTAGTAAGGAAGAACAGTTGTATGTTGGCCTGGGTTGGCGATTGTACAGCCACATTTATATTGTGTACATATGAGTACCTCAGATTAAAGATGTGACTACACTTACTGTCTCTCTTTCAAACATTTGTGTAAATTGATAACATCACTGTCATTTATGATGCACCCTCCAAAAGGGTGTATATGCAACAATGTTTTAATGTGGTGTGTATGTAGAAAGTTCTCAATGAATCCAGAAAATTTAAATTACAGAGTAATCGTAGCTAAGCGATCGATTCTGCAATTTAAGGTAACTGGATGTAGAGATTTTCCTAAATATTTAGTAGTGTGATGTAATTTTCAGCAGATTTCTTGATCAGTTATTGGGCAGAAAGTGCTTTGTGCTCATATGGTAATAAAATGTGAAACCTTACAGAATGTATGCGCTTATAGAAATGAGCCAAAAGACAAAAACAAGACAATTTTATTTGGGCAAAATGAATTGTGTTCATTCAACAAATCTAAATTAGATAATTGGTTTGCTGATATTAAGGACCACAATGTTTACGCCGTTTCAACCCTGAGGTGATTTCTGGGTCATCATCATGACAATGAGAATTCAGAGCATAAGCATGACAATTCTGCAAAAAATTGTTTGTGTTAACACTGCAGGTGCTGATAGGTTTTTTAGAGGGAAACATTGCTGCAAGCCAGTATCACTCATAACTAGGTCATTTTTCTTCTAGGTGAAAATGCTATTCTAAAACCATATTCAAAAAGTATTGTTGGAGACAATTCCCTACATCAAAGAGAGCTATCGTGGTATGGCACACCTGGGAAATTACACCTTTGGAAAACAATGGGGTATAATTCGCTCAGTTTGTAGCTAGGGCACCAAATACTCTGAATGAATTTTTTTTAATGTTTGAGAGAAACCACTACATGTTTTAAAACCATGGATAGGCTGGCTATGTTTATTACTTACTCGGCTCTGTGGCCAAGGGAGTTATTTCAGATTTGATTGTAGACTCAAAGGTTTTGAATGCTAGGCATAAAACGACCCATATAACGGTAATCTTGAGAATGTACTTGCTGGGTAGATGGGGGATAAAAAGTTACAATATGGATTTTAATGGTTTTAAATTAAGGAATTCTGACAGTAATGCACTGATCGGTCTCCGCATTGCGTTTAGTAATGAAGCATCCATGTAGGCATACGCTCAGGAGGTAAAAATATGAGGGCTGCAAGGGAGCCCATGTTACAAGTACTTTGCTGGAAGGACATAATCATTTTTAGGTCTTGCCTAGGCAGCGCTTGCGCGGTCTCTTCAAGACATGCTGTATTCAGGATATGGGCATTAAGCTCCGCCCATGTTTTTTTATTGGCTCCTTTTAGTGTCTTTTGGAACTCTGTTAATTTTATTGGTTTATTTGTTTAGTAGTCCCTCCTTGTCCTTTTTAGTACCTCCTTCTCTCCACTTGTAACCTCCTATAAGGAGAGCCCCTCTTACATGTGTCCTTACTCTGTATGTTTCATTGACTGTTATTGAGCACTATTTAGTTAATTTATGCTTTGTTTGTAATTGCTTTAGGAGCCGCGACATGCTTTCCCGCTTTTGCAACTTGCCCTGGTATCACTGCTTTGTGACTTTCCCTTTAGTGCGCAGCTCAGTAAGAGTGCCTGGAGTAAAACATTGTATATTTTATTTTTGCAGTGCGGCGCACTGCGCTTCATCTTTAACATGGCGGCCCGTTTTTGTTTTCTTATGCGCGGCTCGCCCAACTCAACTTTTCTAACATTATTTTTTGGATGTTTGGCAGCGCGCCATGCTGTGAATTTACTTTATCAATTGTTAATTTTTACCAGCGAGCCATGCCGCGCTTTCACTTTGATAATAGCGGCCACATGACTTGCTTTTGGCCACACTACGCTTGATCTTTAAAATGGCAGTCGCGTTTTTTATTTTCTTCTGCGCGGCTCGCCCAAATCAACTTTTCAAACATTATTACCAGCACGCCATGCCGCATTTTCTCTTTAATAATGGCGCCCACGCGCCTGGTTTGCAAAGTTTGCCTTCCGCTACACAGTCCCTGAGCTACAAACCCTTCTTTCCTCAATCAGCTGTTCTCCCTTCTACAAGCCTCTGAAAGACTTCTTAAGCTGATACCCCACGTGACCGCTTCAGGTCCTCTAAGGTGCGTTTAATTGCTTTCACGACTTGAGCTGTGCACCCTTATAATTTATATAGCAGCTTCTTTATAAGGAGTATTTTAAGAAGACAAATACTTAGTTGCAATGTTACCAGATTTTACCATGCATGACATATGCCCAAAAAGCCACGGAGATGCTTTTTCTTTCTTCCAGGGCCTCTCTAAGTTAGACTCTCCCGTATTCGTTTTTGACATTGGTGACATTTATAAAATGGAATACGGTAGTCCCTTTTCACGTTCTGAATTTAAAAAAATCTTATGCCCGAGTAGTCAAATGAGAAATTCTACTCCGCCACTACAAGAAGAATAAAAAATTTAAAACTAAAATTATCATTTACAATGCCAATAGCTCTAACTTTCACAAAAGCGAGACCTATTAAATTAAAAAGACTTGTTTTAAATCCTGTCATAGAGCAGCTACAATATTATATGTTAAAGGGTCTATTGGAAATGGATTTAAAGGCAGTGGGAGAAAAGTGCATTTTAAAGGATTATGTATAGATTAAACTGCATGTATGTGAGCTGAAACTAAACATTAGAGAATTTGCATGTGAATACAGCCACTGTTACATTCTACATTGAACAGTAAATACAATACACCACACAAAATTTCAGCTCAAGAAAGAGAGGACTCATCAGGATGTCAGGTTAAGTGGACATAATAATGTTGCATTACTCAAGTCTATGTAAACTATTCTCGGTGATAATACTTTATCCATTTACACTTAAATTTGTTACAAACCTGTGGCAGAACAGGGCCTCAGTGGTTTTTTTAATACCTACAGTAAGTTGCCAGAAGATATAATTTTCAGAATGATTTGCTGCCAAACATTGTGAAAACAGTAGTGCAGTGGGTACCCTGCACCTGATTCTGCTCTTACGCTGGCTAATCCTTGCTTTCATTTTCTGCATAGTCTGGCTAATATAGACCAGAACACATGAGCACTAGACTGCACTGGAAGAGTTACAACTGGACATTTGTTTTAGAGAGTGCGTTATTCCATTCAGGATAAATCTTCATTTTTTACAATAGAACATGCCGTTCAATCACCTCACTTGAAGTGGCCAAAAATGTTGAGGGTGCCCCAGATACCTGCAATATTCTGAACATGACTCTTTGTTTGATATCATGCATAATGTTGGCCTTTGGTACAGCATTTCTTCTACAAAAGCATGGGCTAGTCCTTTGCCAAATCACTCTTTCTCAAGATGGACAAGTGTTTTTTTAATTATCTTTACACGTTTTTCTCCAACTGGATTAAAGGTAGTGATTTATAACATTCTGTGGGTTTATTTTTTTAGTCTTTGGTGTTATGTTTTTCTATAGCCAATGTGGGCCTTTGTTACTGCCTTTCTTGAGTAAAAATATGGGCTGCTCTTTTGTCAAATGGCACGTTCTCAAGATGGACAAATGTTTTTTTTATCTTTACAATTTTGTCTCCAACTGAGCCAAAGGTAGTGATGCATACCATTCTGTGGGTTTATTTTTTGTGGCTGTAGTTTTATTAGGTTTTCCTATAGCCAAAAGTACGAATTTTTGAGGGAGCATTTCACCAATTTCCTGTGGTAGCCCCTTGCATGGAGTTTATTACTTAAAATATTTGCTTCTCTGATATTGTCATCTTCCCATTTGCAGTTTATCCAGATCTAGAGGCCATCCCACGTGCGCTCTATTGTGATAACTGTAATATTGTAGCAGAGTGTTCTGCTCTGTTGGCTTCCTGTGCCTAGCACACATTCAGAGGGTTTATGATCAGATCAAGGAAGCCTTGTCTTAACTGTGGTTGTGGAAAAGTGCAAGTCAGAATGTACTGATTGAATCCATTGGAGGAAGTTGGCAAAGAAGTGTGCATTGTCTCCCGTATCATGAATATATACTCTAGAAACTGTTTAATAAGTGAATGTGATAATGGACAGAGTTATTGCTAACACCGTAGATGATATCACGCTAAACTTTGTCTACATAAAACATAGCAAAATTTGGCGCAAAGCAAGCACCCATTAAAGTACCTATTTGCAAATAGTAAGTACTATCAAGCACAAAACAATTCAAAGTAAGAAAAATATGCGATAACAGCATTATAAAGTTGGTTAGCACTTCTGTGGAAGCTTAACGCTATTCAAAAGGCCCTCTGACACCCTGGTTCCATTTTCTGGAGGAATGTTGGTGTATAAGGGCTCGGTGTACTAGCAAACCAAATAATCTAAATTGACTGTTTTCTTTGAGTATAATTTCTCATGTGTGGCACTTCATATGCATGCCTCTTTTTGATTTAGGTCATTATCACCAACAATACTTAAACATCCAGGTTATGTGTAAAGCATACTGCCATGCAACATTTTTCCTCTAAAGCAATTATCTACACTTGTGACATTAAAACAAATCGATTTAACTTTTTCCGAAATTCTGATCTGAATACTCCCTATCCTGATGATGAAATATACATAGTGGGAGACTCATTGCCTAAAATTAGTTTAGTTGGATGTCCACAATTTCTTTTAAGCTGTCCCTTGGTCTCTGATTGGTCTTGACTCCTTTCTGCACATACAAATGTTCTGTTACTTTTCTCATGTTGTCACTGTTTGAGCATTCACACTTTCTTCACCATAATTATTTAAGATAAAGACTGGGAAGGAATCCATGAGGGGGCGAACATCACGTTCACTAATGCAAGGTTTAAGCTACTTCAGTATAATGTGGTGCACCAGATCTAGCTTGCTCAAACTATGCTACATATCCAGCGCAGCCCTCCTTGTTCCCCCGCTGCACGAGGCAGGGAGCAGACTTCCGTCACATGTTTTGGGTGTGTCCTAAGCTAGACGAATACTGCGAGGTGGTTCTAAAGTCCTATAATGAGACCACTGGGTGGTCAATCGCCAGAGATGTAGGGCAGTGTCTGTTGGGACAAATCTAGATTGAGAAAAAAATAGAAACTAATTGGGAAATTCCTCCTCCTGGGTCTCGTGCTAGCCTAGCGTAGAATAGCCATATGATGGTTGTCACCATTTGCACCAAAGTTAACTGAGAGACATGCCCGAATGGGTGAACTTTGAAAGAGCCATATGCGCAACACGTGTAGGGACAATAAACTCGCTGACTATCTACAGGCCTGGGCAGCGATGCTCACCGAACTGTTGGCTCCCCCAGAAACATTGCCCTTAGATAAGTATGCTGCTGAAGGATGGTGGGATTGCATTGACCGGTTGCGAACTGGTAGATGATGTGCACTATTGCATGTATCGGATTATATATTCAGTTTTCTACTTCTTATCTTTCACAGTGAGCCAAGATCGTTATACAAAGTGGTTTTGTTAGAGCCTGAAAGGGAAGGGGGGGAGGGGTGCGGGGAAGGGGTTTCATTTGAATCTCTTATTGAACAACATTGTGTTCTCTTAATATGCAAGTATCGAACTGTTGATTATGAAAATGTTAATAAAAACTTATACACGAAATAGTTATTGAAGAAATTGCTGAGAATAACAGTGATTTACTTAATTATGAAAATCTATGCATGGATTAACATTTATTGCAAAAGACATTTAATGCCTAATTACGATTAACGGGTAACATTATTTCTATGGATTAATTGACAACTTTCTATATTCATGACACAGTGAACTATTGCTGCTTATACAAATGTGTAATTAATAAAACACATAGTATGTTGTCCTTCTTTGGAACCTATAACTAACAGTGGCTGGTTAATGACCTATTATGTTTTGCCACTTTTAAACCCCTGCTTCTATCTCTCTTCTGAGATTTTTAAAGTCCATGTATATGTTGTGCTGAAGGTGTGATATGTTGCGGTTTCCACTGCACCTCTCCATTTTAGCCATAGTCCAGAAGAGAGGGAGTCCTTCTTTTCTTTCTCTTTAAGAAGCAGTGCTGTGAGTCAGTGTTCAGAAAATAGCCATCTGTACAGAAACAGGATTAATTTTCCTGTTTTTTTGACTGGGATCAGTCCGGTTAGAATCCTGTTTGGCAGGCGAGCAGCAGTTGCATCCAACACACGGGTGCTTAAATCAATGCAGTATCAGTTTCCCGCCTGGCCTCGGTGACGGCTGACCTATCTGGTTTCAGATACTGTGGTCGGGGTTGGATATTTACAGCTGTTCTCTCACACGTGAGTACCTTCTAGACTTTCATAGACAGATTGACAGGAGGCAAGTGTGAAATGTTTGAAATGTTTTCACTCGGTATATTATTTTGGGCACGCACTCTAACTCCAGCACACCTGCTGTCTGTGTTTCAAGTCATGCAAGTAATGACAGTTTAATATAATATGTTCAGGCATATTGTACTCTAAGGCACCCCTTGTGCGGTACAGGGTGCCACGAGGGGATCGTAGCCAGATGACCGACCCTTCAAAGCATCAGATTACAGCGAAATGTGTGTGGCAAAATGGCTTTTTCCTAGAGTGGCTAAAATCCCTACACTGCCCTCAATATTAAATATAATTTGTTTTGCATACTTTTATCTAGAACCCTGTTGCTGAATTACTTCAATACATGTATGTTTTTATTAGCGTGATGGGTCTTTGGGATGTAGGCTTAAGCTCTATCCTCCAAGTCTTTTCTTTATGCATAGTCAGGGTGATTGGAATTGTATTGCCACTGGTTTTTCTCCATAAACGACTTTGCTAGCCTTACTACTTAATTCACAACTTGCTAAATAATGTTCTGATTTTATTTAAAAATAAAAAATTTAAAAAAAACACTGCACATGGGGTGGAAAATGCACCTGACACTTAACATGAACTAACTAGCCACCTTTCAGCTGTTGATAGTTATATAGTTATGGATTTATACATATATATGGCAATTTTACCTCGTTGTAGCTGTCCACTCCGATGGATAATTCACAGGTTTCCTATATAGCACTTTCATGGTGCCTTTCGGCACTGCAGAATGCTGAGAAAAATTGCAAGCGTCCGACTTTGCCAAACGAAGCAGTATTCAGACAAGTCCAAGCTAGCAGAGTAAGCATTGTGCATCAAGTGATGTATTCCTGTAGATGCTGTTTTGCAACCTGTTTCAAGAACTGTTCAAAAACCCATGCTCTGGTTTTATTACAGCAGACTGAATGGTGAGTTATTTTTTTAAACACTTTTGTTGGGGGAGGGTGGAAAGCAACATATCTTTTTAAAAAACATGTTTTAATTGATTCTCTATCGTTTTTGTGGTGAGTTATTTGTTTTTTTGCCCTCTCCTGGAATGGTGTTTGTATGGGTGGAGGGATTAGTTATGCACTTGACCTCCGTTCCGCATATCACTTCACTGATTCCCATTTTCCCCCCTCTTTATGTGATGGAGTCAACACAGCGTTAACGGCAGAAGTAATACAGTTGAGGCATCACCTCATCCCTTTTATGCGCAATTAGTTATTTTTAAAAGGACACAGGTTGAGAATTAATGTGAGAAGTTTAAGCTTTTTGACCATTAAGATATATTCGAATAAGAGACTCAAACATGGTTGTCTTAAATTTGGATACTGCTGACATGGAAAATGTGCTAGGCTGTTTTAGAAAGTTCCTCCCCTGACCCATGCCAAAGTCAGTCCAGGCACACCTGGGAATACAGTTAATATGCTGATGAGACAGTGCTACTGGAATGCACCCCGGTGAGACTGCAGCACTTCATCGATACTGTGGATAGATATAATAAAGCAAATTATTTTTGAGGCAAATCTGGCTAAGACGAACTTAGTCATAGTCAGACAATGGCCCACAGAACAAAGAAAATGGTACCTTGTTGGAAATGAGAGGCCAACCTCAAACAAAATCTCACCGTGTGAGGGGGACTTATAAGCAGGGGGCGGGGCCTAGGGAGTGGTCGGGACCTTGAAGCCATTGCCCCAGCAGCACTGAAACTGCTTAGGAGGGGGTGGGGCTTTTTGCAGACCACTGTTCATGACCCACTGTAAAGCCCGAACCCCCCCCCTTCCACCCCCAAGCCTCCAGTGATTCTGTTGCATTGTAATGTGGAGGGGGAGAAGTGGGGTTATTGGATATTGACCGCCTAGAATGAGCTTGGGGTGGCAGTATTAAGATTTTATAAGCTAGAACAGACAGTTGTTTTTCTTTCTTCACCTTTTTCATATCCTTTCATTTAGAATTTATCTGTTTTGTACTTGCCTATGGGATGACATTTCTTTCATTTTTGCTCTGAGAAAGCTCTATTGAATGTCTGTACTGGCAGTCCCTTTCTCTGCACGAAGGCAAGATTGTTTGATTGCAAGTCGTGAATTTATCTTTTAATGTGAACGTTCTCTACTGCGCTATTGTGGTGTTCTGGCATGACAACTGCTCGATGAGAGTATCATACACTTGACATGATGCCACGTGTTCAAGCCCTCACTTGGCTGTTGAATGTCCAGTGCCCTTGCTTGGGCCAGTGCTTTTGCTTGAGCTGGTAGGCATTCAAGACCCTCACTTAGAAAGCTGAATGTCCACTGAGCTCACTTGTGCTGGCGGCGATCCAATGGAACTACATGAAAGGCTGATGGCCAGTAACCTCTTTGGCTGGCGGGCGGATGTCTAAGGTCCTCACTTTGTCCCCTGACGTCCTCTAGAATGAAAGAACCATCATGGCATTTTCCCTGTTGCTTTTCTTGTAGCCATGGGAAATCACCCACATTGACCTGGATGTCTGGCAGATTACTGTAAATCCGAACATGAAACCATTCTGCTTTCAAGAATGCTCATCCGCCCTGTCTAAGTGATTCTTACAGTGCACTACGTGGAATAGAAAAAAAGGGGGGCAAAGTGCTACATTCATCTCAATTTACAATTAATTTCTAAGGAAGGTTTAATGCATTCCTAATACTTGAAACCTGATCAACAATTTACGCAGATTTACAGAGGGGGTTGGGGGGCTGTGTGTGTCAATATCCAATTATTTTATCTCCGTGGTTGGTATGTTTAATTAGCTTGACTGCTGCACTGCCCTAGTGCATGAAGCCTTGAAATACAGGCTAGACCACTTTTGAGCACCCCTGCCATTCGCTGCTGAGCGAAAGCTTTGTCTCACCTTGTGTTTTCGCCGAATCTTACCACATGAAATTGTTCGGTCTTGAAATCGCACTAGTTCTCTCTGTCATCCGGTGAGGAAGTTTTAAGTTATATTTTAAAACGACGAGGAGTGAGAACATGGACACTGTTACTTTTAATTTACCTTTTACCAGTGCTTAATTTCTAGCATGCCGTCCATGAGGGAGAGCCACAGTAATTCCTTTATTTTCATTATGGTTTGTGGAAAGAGAAGAGGGCTGCCAATACAAGGAATGGTGAAGAATAACTGTGTTGGCTGTCCTATGTCTGTAAAGTACCTTGGCTAAGAAAAAAAAACTTCTCCTGTCTACTGCTGCTGCTCAGCGAATAAGGCAGCACCACACCACGACAAAATGGAATATAGTAAAGAGTTCCGCTACCTAGAATTATGTGGCTGTGGTACGCACCAGCACCAATTAAGTGCTGCGTATGGCTTGGAATCTATTTTCCACATTGTTGTTTTGCCTTTTGAGTCCTGCTGTGCTCCAAAGCAACAAGCATTGAGTAAGAACATATTACATGTAACCCAGCATTGGCCTTTAGTTGTTTTTTTCTAATGTTTCTGCAAGGTTTACTCCATATGGACCCAATCCCAATAACGTTTCTTTTTGTGGTATTTTACTTGTCTACCATTTCCCCAGATTAAACACACGTGTTATTGCTATAGATAAAGGGATATTTTTCCTCTTTTACTCTACAGTGCATATTTTTGTCATTGATCTGGAGATATAATACACCAAATATTTACTTTATTCCGATCAAGATCAGGATTGGCTGGGAGACGTAGGCATGTGAGTAATGTAAACACTCGGTGCCTAGCTGCAGAATAGTCACAACATGGACGTTTGAGATGCCTCAGAAAGATAGAGTGGGAAGATATCTGATTTGGAGTGGCCTTTGCCACAGGAGAGCGAGGGAAAGGATACACAACAACAACATTACCTTGTACCAAAGTTCTGGACACCATACTGAACCGGGCAGGTGGTTAGCAAAGAGTAAACTTTTACTGGAGGTGAAGGCCATGAGATAAAACTTTAAAACGCTGGGGAAGGGTCAAAATAATGAGCAATTGTATCCATTTAAACTTTCTTTTAGCTCTGAGAGGAATCCAGTTAAGGCATCTTGGTAAGGAAGGGATGTGATACCTTTGTTACACACAGAATGCACTTTTTATCCAAGTGGCAAAGTATCCTCATCGATTTTTAGGACTGGCTTGACAGCGCTGCTCTCATGGTCCTTATGTGAGCAACAGAAACGAGCTTTGAGAAGCACTATTGAGAGAGTGGCTTTAGCTCCGAACACTTCCTCCCTGCAGACTTTGATTAGAACGTATGTGCTTCCACTAAACGAGAGTGCTTGTATTGCTCAAATTATGCTCATTAGGGTAGGCTTGAGTTGGGTTAAGGTGGCAAACTAGTGATTAGTGCTGGGGCCTGATTGGATAAAATGGGAACAAATGTCACATCTAGGTAAGGTATAAGGGGTATTCAGTTCCTAGTTAAGTGTGTATGTCTGTTCAGGTCAATGTCGGTTCAACAGAATACGCTGGGAGTGTGACTGCAGGAACAAATGCCCTCACACACGTGTAGGTGTCAATGCTTTATCATTGGGCGTTTGCTCTGTTGGGAGACAGTTTATTGTATGAAAGGCAGCTTGACCAACAGATACCTGCAACATTTATTGCACAGTGACCGTTATTGCCTCCTCGAGTTCTTCTTTTTTTTTTTTTTTCTTCATTCTGCTGCTTTTGACACCTTGAATCACACAGCACTGATACAACGTATGTAAAGTCTTGGCCCTGAAGGCTGTGGCAGCTAAAACCTGTATTGCTTCTTTCCTAACATAGTTTTACTAGAGTTTGGATTGGGGAAGCAGATTATTGTCCATCCCACATACTTTGTAAAGTGCCCATTCATTTTCAACATTTGGTCAATTCATGATTTTTTTTTGTGTAACTCTAGGTTACAGTAATCCTTCACCAGTCAATGTACAGGTGTTTTATTTTAGCTGTTGGATGCAAATCACAAGACTTTCTCATGGCCCTTGCGATGTTCGATAGAATCCAAGTCGGGGTGCAAGAACTGAACTTCTCATAAGTGCCATAAGCATGACAGTTGGGAATTATCAGTTTTATATAACATCTTTTCAATTTCTGATATCAAGACACTGCAAGTGCCCCCCCCCCTGCTCATGTCACAGGTCTCCTTGCTTTTTATCCTGGCACATAAATGCAATGACTATGATGAATGTACGAAAACCAATTAAAAAAACTGCAAGAGCCTTTCAATTGAGGCAAAATCATTTAATTATAATTTGAAGCTTTTAAGACCGATTCACAACTTTGTGTCAGAGGACCGAAGAGCAGTGACTCGGGGCTGTTTTGTGGGATCCAAAATTGACTTTGGGTTTTTCTTTCATCAATCCCCCCCCCCAAATAATGGAGCGATAGATAACCTTGTAAGCATTGAAACCACCACTTAATAGCATAGTATGCTCAGGATCAAAGTGCTTAGCTGCCCCAATTAGTTTCTAGCACTTTTGAAAGACAGTTTGAATTGAAAAAATATTGATTTTCAGCTGAAGGTGAGCACATTCCTCCTAGTCTCCACTAGGTTTTACACGGTCTGGGATTAATTTGATAAATTAGTTTAATGCTAAATGAATATGTTCATGAAGCAGGCAATTACAAAGTTTGCATGCAGAATTCAGAGTTTCTCGCTTCAGAATGCTCAAACAAAAGTTATTTCTGCAATTAATTACACATTTTATCAGATAATGTGGTAATTAGGGGTCTTATTGTGTGATGTTTGTATTCTAGCTAGGTCAGAGTTTATTGGAACAAGCTCGCCTTCTGACCTGGTATCTAGATTGTTGCTTTTGTGACTGTTGTGGGTAGACTGATGGCTTTAAATCAGCTTTCACTTTGTGTGGCTTACGCAGAGTATAAAAGCACGAGGTTCATTCCTGATATGGCACAGTACTATCTTCCAGGAAGACTCCTTGATAAGCAGCTGATCGTTTATCTTTTGCATATAGAGACCGGGTATAAGAGGGTATCTCAATCTCTGCACCCCATTGATAATCGGAGTCTAGCATTAAAGGAAGTGGAGCTCAAATCCATTATCACCTCATCCCATGCATCCTTTTGTCACATCCACTCCCTGATACTTAAGTTTGTTAAGCAAGGTGGGATAGGGCATCCATTGTTGGTACATTTATATTTGGAATGGCTCAGAGAGCTGATCAGCCAGCTGATTGTCACTCCACATCAAGTTAGGGTATTGTGATATGGCATGATAGTACATCCAGACCTCATTGAAAATGAGAGGTACCAATCATTTCCTGGGGGTCAACTTTTCCAAACTTAAGTTTTTCCTTTCCTCCAGGCAAGACAGGCTCTGTTCAATTTTATTTTTGTTGCATTGTGGTGATAGCTTATTCATCATTGGGGTTCTTATTGGAAACAAAAGTCCCTCCTGCTTTTGATGTACAAATCTTTTTACATTGTGTTGCTCATTCTTCATCATATGTATCCTGTATTACGCATTGAGAACACTTGCAGGGTGACTCAACCTATTCTATTGTGTAGCTCTGGCAGTGCCTTGCTTGCTGATATTCTCGACCACGTTAATGCCACTGAAGGCTGTACTGCATCAGCAGCCAAGCTGGTGTTTGATCCCAGGAAATTTGACTCATCACCAATGTCCCAACGCATTAAACAAATATATAAATATATGTGATTTAAAAAAAATTGAAAAAAATTCCAGTAAGTTAAAATCTATATGGGAAACCTAAAAAGTTTTCTGAAAATGTATGTTATTGTTTAACAATAATTAAACAAACTACATCAAGCTACACTCACCCACTGCTTACCTCCTGTTGTGATAAGTTAGCAACTCAGTCAGTGCCAGCGGTGTTGGTAGTTTAGGGTGACTTAGGGTGATGAGATTTTGAAAGCTAAAAATATGAACATTGCACAAACATAGAAATAGGACTACAATTTTGCAATAAGTGGGGCACACTTGGACTCAATTGGTGGTACTCATCAACATAGAAAATATTGGACAGTGAGCACAGAGCAGAATTAAATGCAATGTTTTAACACAGTATCATGTGAGTTAACTCAGTTCCTTTATGCTAGTGGCTGCTAAATCGTTCTCCACTGGGGCACGTGAAAACTTGTCTCCCTCTATAGATCGGCCCACTCTGTAATCTGGCAATTTACTGAAATTTTCCTGGATAGATGGTGGAAAATTGGGACCTCTGGTCGCCCTATGAGAGATTATGCTAACATCTGGGCTAAGCTGGAGATAACTCCTCTGTCTTCTCATCTTCTTTTTTACTAATGCATTTTCTAGCTGCTTCAAAATTGTCAGACATGTAAAAAAACTGCAGTTAGTTTCCAAAGTGTGCGAAATCTTTAGAATATTTGCGAAATGTTGCGAAAATATATGAAAGCTGTGAGAAATACATTTTTTTCTGCAGTGAAACGTGCACAACGGATTTGGAATTTTGCTACCTCGCCGAGAACTCAGCAGAACTCAGCAGAACAAATCGTTGTAAGGTAACCCTATCAGTAGGAGAAGCAAGAGCAAATATCAGCTAGGCAGGGCATATAGTCTGCCTGCATTCATGGCTTAGGTTACACCCAATACAACTCGGCGAGGTAGCAAAATTCCAAATCCGTTGTGCACGTTTCACTGCAGAAAAAAATGTATTTCTCACAGCTTTCATATATTTTTGCAACATTTCGCAAATATTCTAAAGATTTCGCACACTTTGGAAACTAACTGCAGTTTTTTTAGGTCTCTCCTCTTCGAGACATTATGTATCTAGAATATGGCAAAACCAAAGGGGATGATGGACGGAGTGTTGAACATTGCAAGCACTCACCCCCAGTCAACTGATCTGGGTTTAATCCATCATCATTCTTTAGCTCACTCCGCCACCCCAGTTCATACATGGCCATATGCAAATCAGTCTGACCCTGTGCCTCATGGGAACAGTCCAGCCCGAACTACCAAGCCATGTCTTCCCTGGACCGGAAACAAGCATCCTGGAACCGATTTCTGGCTTACAGCCGTCATCAGCCAGGCTATCTTGAATCCAGTGGCAAAGTGAGCAAGGGACCCACGTCTGGGCATACCCTGCCAACTTAGGGCGAACAGTTGGCAGGGTCAAGACTGATTTGCATATGGCTGGGTCTAAACTGGAATGGCATGGTGAGCAAAAAAACGATGGATTTAGGCCCAGATCTTTGTACTGGGGTGAATGTATGACATTGTTCTGCATTCTGTCCATCAATTGTTGGTTTTGCATTTGTCACCCCGAGTGGGACGGGTATGCCCAGACGTGGGTCCCATGCTCTCCATGCCACTGGAGTCAAGCTATCCTGGCTGATAAGGGCTGAAAGCCCGAAACCGGTCCTAGGATGCTTGTTTCCAGTCCAGGGAGGACCTGGCCTAGCAGTTCGGGCTGGACTGTTCCCATTGGGCGCAGGGTCAAGACTGATTTGCATATGGCTGGGTCTAAACTGGAATGGCATGGTGAGCAAAAAAACGATGGATTTAGGCCCAGATCTTTGTACTGGGGTGAATGTATGACATTCTGCATTCTGTCCATCAATTGTTGGTTTTGTATCTAGAATATGGGCTTGGAGCACCGCCCATCTGTTTAATTGGTTCCTCTTTCTGTCCTTTGGAAATGCCAGCTTTTGTATGGTGAATACGCTTAACAGTGCCTCCTTTTGGACTTTTGTATCCTCCCACGAAGACTGCCCCTGTTACATGGGCTCTTACATGTCAGGTTGTTTCGAAAGCTTTCCGCGCGCACTTTTTTTTTGCATTCCTCTGTTCGTTCAGTGCTCTGTTTACTTGCTTCTGCAGCTTCATTTGCCCTGCTGTTACTTAATCTCCCTGTGCCATCTCCCTCACCCTCTCACCCCTCCCACAACACTGCTTGCCTGTCCCCACCACCCCTCTGAGGTCGCTGTTCCTTTTTTCTTTTGATTAATTTTAGTTTAATTTACATTATTGCTTCTCACACTTAATCTCCCTGTGCCATCTCTCCCCACCCATCACCCCTCCCACAACACTAATTGCCCACCCCCACCACCCCTCGGAGAACGCTGCTTAAAAAAAAAAAATCCAATTATATAGTACGGGCATAGGAGGAGTTAAGTGATTTGCCCAGATTCACAGGATGTTGAGCCGAGGCTCAAACACTGGTACCCAGCTCCTAAGTCGGCAGCTCTGATGCACTTTGACCACTGAATAGGACTCTGTGCAGGGCACCGAGTCACAAGTCTGGTAATATTTTAATGAGTTATATATTACCACTTATTAATTTTATTGGAGGCTGTGTTTCTCTATGAAACTATTATTGCTTATTAAAATCCCCCGATCTATTCTACTGTGTGGCTTGACTACAGTGAAGTTCTGTCCTTCCTTATGGTGTATTTGTCTGCTGTTCCCACTGGAGGGTTTTGGCGCATTCCTCGAGGCACACACTCGGAGGAGGTTGGCTGCTGTTATGTTTATGGCTGGGAGGCATGCTCGATTTAATTCGCACATCTCCCCCTGAACACCGAATTTTTCTCAGAAACGCCGATGCTTGTGGCTGTGTTCTGGGTGGGCTTGCGCATGTTTTGTTTACAGCGTCTCTCCGGGGACCATTATTGTCAGCCGCATTCGATTTTTAGTGCATCTCCTTGGGAGTAGCTTCGCTGTTCAAACAGCTGATTGTTTTTTGTGGTGTTCCGAGGCGGTGCATGTGGATGCATCGTCATGTCCTCACCATGGAGCACAGGAAGGACTCCTCCAACTGCCCTCATTCTTCTGGAGTTTAGGATGCTGATGAAAAAAGACAGACGTGATGCTTCCCCTTCTGACTATTCTGCTGGTGGGTTTCATCTCTCTGAAAGATTGTCCCCTCACCCCTCCCACAGTACTGCTTGCCCGGCCCCACCACCCCTCCGATAACTCACCTCTTTTTCCATTTTGTTCCCTGCTATTTTTAGCACAAGATGGCTCCACAAAAAAAAGAAGTAAAACACATTGTCATTTACAACACCAATAACTTTAACTTTCACAGTTGCAAGACCGATTGCATTGCAAATGCTTGTTTATACTTGGAACCCGTATTTACATTTTGAAAAACAAAATTGCACTCCATTCTCCTGACCACTTGTCGAGAGTGAATGATGCCTAACCTCTGCCAACGAAAAGTGGCTTGACGCTAACTGGATTTTGGGTCAAAGATGTGATTCCTGCAGAATAAAAAGATGAAATCTCTATTTTTTATGTGCTGATGGTATGCCGTTGTGAAACAATTGGATTTCGCTTGAATTTCAGATGAGCTTAATATAGTGTTTTGCTTGCTCTGTTGGTGAAGTAGAATAAGGCCACTCCCTTTACAAATGTGTTTTAAAGTAAGTGATTCAAACACATCTTAATTTGTCAAGTAATGGGCAAACTTTGAATTCGGTGCCTATTAAATCAAAAAATAATGTACTCCTACTTAAGATACCCGTGGTAGTAAATTTGTAATTAGCAGGTCATGGAAAATGCAACTAAATGGTGATTCAGTGTTAAATATCTGGCGAATCTTCACTGAATAGGTAACTAGCAGAACAGGGAGCAACACCTTCGTGATTATTGAAGACAAAAGGTTCCTTCAAAGACAGTCTCATGAGATCTGATAGGTTGAGACTGAAAAAAGGATATAGCACTTATAATTTGTGGGAGAACATAACTCGTAGTGTTCCAGAAAATATGGTAAATGGCATTAGGTTGAATGGCTATATTGAGCGTCCCCCTCCTTGCAGTTCAGTTGGCGAGAGATAATGTTAAAGGAAGATGGTGCAGTTTCTAAAGTACACACTTTGAATAGGTATAAAGGTGAATCTATATTCCCTTTATTGTGTACGTTTTGTAGGACTCAGCACAAGGTGATAGAGGGTCACTGCCAAGCGGCATGGAGAAGAAATACCTAGTGATAGAATATGTTGAAACTGCATTTGCACACAAATGGGAATATGGTGGTACTGTTGATAATATTATCTGACACACTCAATGGAAGAATGCCCCCTAGTGAGAGGGGCACTTGGAGTAGAAAATGCTGGAAGCTCTATGGCGCATAATTATAGGTATTTCATTAACCCAAAGATGAACACACAGGCAAACTTATAGTCCTATTACCCCAGCCTGACTTCATGTCTAAGTGTAAAGGGCACTTTTTAGCATATCATCTGTTGATATGAATGGGGTTAGAGCTACACTACTTTCAACTGTTTATTCAAACGTGGGTGAGGGTTTGCTTCCAAAATATCTTGGATGAGTTGGTTAGCCTTATAATATACATATAAGGATCATTTAGCTTCATCATAATCTTTGTGTAAATAGTTTAGAACAGTGGGGATGCATTGACGAGGATTTCCTCTCTCTCCGTATCGGTGAACTATTAAAAACAGTGACACAAAGATCTTTTGAAGTAAGATGGCAAAGAGAACAAGAGTTCAGTGGGGCCTATCCTGCGCTCTGTTTTTTGGGAGTGTTCTGCTGGGAGGAAAACAATCAATAGCTCCTGTAGAAGGCAGATCATTCAAGTATACAAGATGTTTGTTATCAAAAACTCCCATAAAGTGTGGATTGCTTTCCGTGTTGGAGATTGGGATAAAACATTATCTAAATTCTTGTCGGGGAGAATAGAGGAGTGGGTAGTTGATAAATGTCTACCACAAAATGGACTTCTACAGTGGATTCTCAATAACATCATTACATCACTGTAAGTTAGATAACTGAAAACACGCTGTAATTAGCAGGCAGCACCTATATTTTGCCTTCATTGATTTTCATGCAGTGCCGTTAACAGAACACTGGGAGGAGCTAAAAGAAGAAGCTGTGGATGCAGCCCTCCTTAATATGATGAGCTATCTATTATCGTCTTCCACTCTGCCATAGGATGGAGATAGGAAAACCGGTCATATGAACAAGTCTCCATTTGGATTCCAGGACATAACCGATCAAAGCTGAGCTGCATCCTGGCTTGCATGAATATTATCTTCATTGTGTTGTCTTTGTCAGACCAGTTATGAGCAGCAGAATCTAATCCCCCTGAGGACTGGTTGTCAACCAGTTGTTTTGTTGCAATATACAGACAATATTATAATTTGAGTTAAAATGCTGGTAGGTTTACAAAAAGACCTTGATGGCCACAGATTATCAAATAAAGTTTGCGTTAATTGTGCCAATACAGCTTCTTCGTTTTTGGCAAACGGGAAACAAATTGTACTTAGTTGATCAACCATGGAGGAAGTTGCATCATAAGTTTTGCAAGCTGTGCCAATAAGCTACACTTGAACATCTTTAAGAGCTTTTCTAAAAAGCCTGTAGTACATGTTGAGGATTTGAGATTCAACACACTACAAGGTGACTAACACGCCTCTTTTTGTTTCCCTTTGGTGCAATTGAAATCTAGGCTACTAAAGGACTGTAATTTGTGGGTATGTGGTGATGGAGACCTAAATAACTCTCTATTACTGTGCCCATTGTTTGTAAAGGTTATGTTGAAGATACATGCGACCGTGTGTATAAAAAGAATATAATGATTAAAAAAAAAGTTAAAGCCTTACAGTTCTTATTGAATGAGGAACATTTGGCTGGACTAGGAGCGGTTGTTTTATTTTTTTTATTTTTACAATCCTGTTATTGTGATGTGAAGACTAGGATTAAGATTTAAATACTGATGAGGCACGCAAGTTACTTTTTCTAGATTTGTACATGAAAATATAGATTTTTGTGTTTTGTAATTTTCTGGTTTGTGTATTACGGTAAAATGTCAGTGTAACCACCCCAATTCCTGACCCTTCCTGAAGTCTCCACTCCATCCTTTCCCACACTATCCCGTAAATCACTGCTCCTATCTAGCCCTCTTGCTACTCCATGCAAGCTCTATCCAGCTTCCTTACCCTCTCCAGTGGAAATCCTTGTCCCCGACGTTGTATCCCAGTTTTCCCTCAACCTCATTTTTAGATCGAGCATTCGAAACCTCTTGTATATACTTTAGTATATACTTATATGTGTATGTACTTAGTGGGCTCTGGCGATCAGCCCTAGGACTTGTCTGCTTCCGCGTAGGGACTTTTTTTTTCTGTTCAACTGCCTCTATTTAAAACGACCAGTAGAGGACAGTAAAATAACAGAATTGCTTTCTGCTTGTTCAACTGCCTCTATTTAACTGTCTTGATAGAAAACGACCAGTAGAGGTCAGTAAAATACCAGAATTGCTTTCTGCTTGTTCAACTGCCTCTATTTAACTGTCTTGATAGAAAACGACCAGTAGAGGTCAGTAAAATACCAGAATTGCTTTCTGCTGAGGGACTTTTTTTTTTCTTTCTGGCAACTGCCTCTATTTAACTTTCTTGATGGAAAAGGACCAGCAGAGGTCAGTAAAATACCAGAATCACTTTAGCATTCTCTAGATTCCAGTCCATAGAAATTGTCTTACACGAGCACCCGTAGACAATATTTTTTTCAAATCTTATATTTTCAGTGATATGACCACCAAAGGCCTTGATTTTATATTAAAAACAGAGCTTTGGGCTATACCATTTCCCGCTGAAAGGCAATATTTCTCTCCATGTGTTCCCATACCTGGCGTGTCACGCAGATTGGTGCTTACTTTCCCTCCATGTTAAAGAACAGTAAATGTTTCAGCATCCAGGCTAATGTGCTGCATAGCTAAATACATATAAGGTCCCAAAGGCGAGACCGATTGCATTGCAAATGCTTGTTGCATTACCTACTGCAAAACGCCCATTGTACAGAACAATTATTGCTTTGTTCCAAGTAAGCGCTGTGTACATTACATACATGGCTCTCATTAACCGAACTAGTAAATGCTTTTAATTTGAATTTTTCAGAATGTACAATAGAAATTCTAACCTTAATAAAAATCAATATATTTGTCACCTTAAGGAGGTGACATGAAACCTAGATGCTTTTGCTAATGTATTTGCTCACAATGATTTAATTGTTTCCAAATATTGACCAGCTACTACCTATTCGTTATTTAAAATAGAGACTTGCACTGTTTGCTCTGAATACCCTGAAAAACAGAATACATACTTAACTCGGTCAACTCCAAATATTTTTATTACTTTGTCGGGTGTTGTGTATTGGCATTTTTTAGAATTATGGATCAGCACAAACTCTACAACACAAATCAACTGCATAATTGTAGACCTTTTTCCCCATTGATCGTCCGTCTGTTGTATTGTGTTTTTATAGTTCATAATGTTAACCAAACCAGAGTGCAGACTCTAGGTCCTTGTGAAATGAATAAACATTTATGGGGGCTAAAAGGAACACAGTTTTCTGAGCACTATTGTACGAGCAAAACCTGATTTGCTGGTTTGCAACATGTGAACAGGTTGCAGTACTTCCTAATAGGTTAACGAATTTATTTGGCTATCCCATCAAATTTGCTTACGATAACGAGCATAATTGTTGTCGAAAGAGAGGAGAGGGTGTGGCTTAATGGCTAGGGCGGACGACTTTGAAGCAGGTGAACCAATTTAGAGTCACGCGGGAGGCTCAAACATCCTGTGATTCTGGGCAAATCACTTAATCTCCCCGTGCCTAAAAATGATTGTGTCCGTCTGTAATGCAACTGGTGCACATGTAAAGCGCTCTGATACCTTCGGGTCCAATTTGCACTATATAAAGAACTGCAACAAAAAAAATATATATATATATATATGCTAAATCAACATTGCCTTGACATGGGTCACTCTGAACACCTCCGATTAAGCCTAAATGTTAAGTTATTCATTCTCTAGTAAATGGCGACCACTCTTCTGAGTTTGATTGTTGCCTGAGTTGAGACTACATTAGATTTCAGCATATATGTTGGTTACTGATGTGATATAGGCCCTCCGGGGCTGAACCGCGTCATGGCTGCCAATTTGTGGAATTAAATAAAGAAATTTTTAATAGCGCTTACCTTGTGGTCCGTACTCCATTCCTTCGTGTAATACGAATTTGCCATCGGCTGGTGGAGAGCTGTGGATATATATATATATATATATATATATATATATATATATATATATATATATATATATATATATATATATATATTTTAGTTAATTACCTGGGGGGAAACAAACCTGAAGCTTAAAGTAACGTTACAGTTAGGTGTGATAAAAAGATCTGTTTTTGTCTAAGTGGGGAAAAAAACTTTGAAAACTCACCAAAAAAATTAAAGGTTGAAGTAACGTTATGGTTAGGTGAATATGTCAGTGACATTAACATTTTGAACAAAAAAAACACAGAAATTCACCAGTTTTAGTTAGCAATTCTAACTATAACTTGCGCCTCTGCCATGCACTGTTTATGACCTCACACATTTCATCACTCATGACATGCTCTATGACATTATTATTATTTTTTTTTAAACTGAATTTTATTGAGCTTTTGGGCATACAGTCTTACATTTCTTAACGATTGATGACATTGTTACTATACACAGGTAAATATTTTCACTTTCAACAGAATTGCAGTTACAAATCTAAGGACGAAGTTTCATTCCGTGTGAAGGGCTTAACTACCCTGCCATCTTCTGATTCTATGACATTATTTATGACATAAAAACTGCCATCATTGATGACTTCACTGATTCCATCATCCAAATTTCTTTTGCGCAATTTTCTGTATAAACTAGTATGGCATTAGAGGCCTGAAAGTAAGCACAAAATAGCTCAGAATAATATGAAGCATCATTAATGTCATCATAGATACAACTCCCTTGGGTGTAGCAAGCATGAGTTATGTGCTGACCCTATACCTTATACCTCACAGGTAGACTAGTTCACATTAACAATCAACCACTGATATATGGGAAACCGTGATTGCACACTGTGCTCAATCTGTATACAACTTTTCTGAGAAAGCCAAGTTCCTCAAAATACTCAACATCAAATGAATGCCCTACAATGGACATCTTTAATCTGTATCAGACCCCTCACTGTCACTGAACCTACATTGAGAAATGAAGTTGATATGAGTAGAAAACTGGGTACTGTAAACAGTGTTTACTCTATGTAGTACTCTGTACTACACTGTTTTCAGACGCTGATGAGAAACACACCACAGGGTATTAAAAGTATCTACTAAGAACATTGTACACTCTATGCAATACTTGTCAATAAGGACACTATTTGCTTAAAAAACCAAGGTCTGAAAGTGCTAAAGATTATACTACCTGCAGCCTTCGTACTGTAGTGAAAACTTTACAGACAGCCCTCCTTCTGAAGCAAAAGAAGCACATGTAGATAGGTTAGTACGTGGCGAACACAGTCTTCTACGTTATGTAGAAATTGTTATACTAAGACAATTCCGTCTAATAACTCAAGCCTGCTTACAGTACTTCGTATCTACTATGTAGAATCATTGGCCTGTTGGTTAACTTTTTCTGCAGAACCAAAAAACTTGTATGGAACATACTAGACACAAGTGGTCATCTTTCATCTCCACACAGAGTTACTCTTCAGTGAAGAGGTGTGGCGCCGCGGCCAGGGCGACTGACGCTGGAATCTGGGGTTCACGGTTCGATCCCCAGCACCGGCGGCAGGTCAGCCCAGCACCATGTGACTCTGGGCAATAGCTTGCTTAATCTTCCAGACGGCCCCCAGCGCCGGGATGCCTTCGGGTAGCTGTTCGCGCTTTACAAATACTGGATTTACATTTTACATTACAAAGAAAGTATTCATTACTTCTGCACACCTATGACGCATAAGCAGCACATGCATTTTGTACACTCACACCCATTAGCTGGCCACAGGCAGTACAAAATTAGGTAGTGAAGTAGTATGGTAGTTACCCTCCACTATATAAACTATCAAATAAACTAGCACACTTATTGGAAAATGTCATCAGTGATATAAATGATGTCATAGAACATGTCATTAGTGATGTAATAAATGTGATCATAAGCAGTGCATGGCGAGGGCACAAGTTATAGTTAGCTCAGCTACCTATAACTGGTGAATCACTGTTTGTTTGTTTTTTTAGTTTAAAACGTTAAGTTGGTCACTGATATCTTCACCCCACGCAATATTCCAACTAATATCAGCATAGCACAGACCCTTCCCCTGGACTGCTTGCGCCCTGTGGTCTCTTAGCCCATAATCTCCACTAATACAGGACTTCAGTGGAGTTAAGGGGATGAATGCAGTCAATCATTGCTGTCTAGCCTACTCAATGGCTCAAATCTATTCGTAAGGGGGATCAACCTAAAGTGTTCATCACCCCGCATTTCTGGCCATGCGCTCTGCAGAGCAGTGTTCAGCCTTCTGTGATGCGAGAATTTTGGCGGGTAGAAGAAAGACAGGGGGACGATCCTCATCTCCGTAAAAGATTTGTGACTATGTGTTCTATTTGCACTAAATCACTTGTGAACCCCGGATGCCTCAGGTTGATCACCACACAGCCCCCTTTAATACTTTTCTCTTTATACCCGACCCATCCCACTCTTCTAGCCATAATTATGTGGGGGATAGGGCAGAACTGTTATCCATCACATTATCACTCCAAAATTTGACTTTGCGCATTAACTTTGGGGTTGACTCAATCATGCTCTCCTTCAAAGGTGGAACTTCCATTAAAATGGCCACTTGGTCTGAGACTCGACGGGCAGATTTGCGACATTCCGATTATGACCAATTTGCTAACTGCAAATTAACTGTATCGTTCCACTGCATATATTTTTAATTTTCATTCAGCACTCCATGGGAGTGCATGTGTTTTCTTGTTCTCTGCACCATGTGCTGCTTGAACCACTTGCATCCTCTTCCCAGCTCATCCTTGCTTCGTCTACTCATCCCTGTCATCAATTCATGATAGAGGGTTAAAAGCTTATTAAAGATGAACATCATTAGAACTTAATTATATTGATAAATATTTTTCCTCAAATATTACACATGTGAAGTCTTGCCATCTTAATGTGATGGTCAGTTAAAAGGTGTTCTAAGAACCCCCAGGGTTTTGGAAATTTGCTATATCCATATCTGCTATTGAGCTTATAGCGTGCTGCCTTCCACTGATAGTGATCTAAGAATTTTATAAACCATTGCCAGAAAGACAGCAGACTAGAACTGAGCCAGTCTTCTGCAATATATAGTTGTGCAGCCATAACTGTGATAAACTCTACCGTAGAAGATTCATTAAGCATGTTTGGTTCTGTGCCAAAGATGATAATTGTACTTGTAGGTGTAAGTTCTTTATGTATGATAGAGCCTAATTTTTGAAATATGCTAACTCAAGACTGTTTTTTCCAGCAACAAACTTCATTAAACCTAAAAGGCCTGGTCAGTTAATGCCTTTCAAAGATGAGACCTGTTTGGCTTTGCTAATGCTTGTGTGTAAATTGGGAGCCCTTAAAGACCAATTCTTATGTGAATATGTGATTTTGTTCCATCGATTAAAACTTTCCACATGGTCTGATGTTCGCTCTGGCATGAAGCTGTACTTTCCTCGAAATTTAGGTCATACTCTCCTTAAACATTAAGTTAAAAAATTGTTCTGGACAACCAGTTTGATTACCTTAGTTAGGGTGCAGTTGATATAGCAAATTTTCCGTTCACTGCAGCAATTTCACTGGCTGAAGGTTTTTTTTTTTTTTAAACTCACACACTTGCACTACTACACTCACCCACCCGACAAAGGTGTAGGCTAGAAAGAAAACTCTTTGCAATTTCTCCCCCTCTGTCCACGACCCATCCCTCCAACAATCACCAGCCGCTCGACACTAATGAGCCTTACAAAAAATAAACCAGCATTAGAAATGCAATAGGTCTCGCATTTTTTTTAGTTCGAGCTAACAGCGTTGTAAATGGCAGTCTTTTACCCTTGTGTTATAGAGTGGATGTATGTGGTTTGAGTGGAATTATGTGGGTTGGATTGGAATTGTTGTGTAATTGTGTGGTGTGGGGTGGATTTGTGTAGTGTAAATATGGGGCATGGTGTGCAGTGGAATTATATGTATAGTAATTATGTGATGTAGAGCGCAGTGGTGTAGATTAAAGTTGTGTAGAGCATAGTGGTACTGCGTATATTGCAGTGATCTGAAAGAGACACGTTAGTGACAGATTCCTTACCTTAGAATATCCCCAGGCGTCAGGCTGGATCCGGAAAGTTTTTGCGTAGCAGTACCCTTGCGCGTCGGTAGGCGGCGTCGTGCGGCTCCGCGTCCGTCGTCGGCGTCATGATCGCCGGGATGACGTCGCGGGCAGTACTTAGACGCCGCCTCTGCGCGCTGACGTCAGTTCTTCTTTTTCCGCGCCAGCAAGCGCAGATCCGGGAAGAGCAGTGCCCTAGTCATTTTTTGACTAGCTTTTTTGGTGAATTTTTTCACTGTTTTTCGAATCGACTTCAAGGTGTCGTAGGGATGCCCGGCTTTAAACGTTGCGGCGCCTGTGCTCGGATGATGTCCATCACAGACCCGCATTGGGAGTGTCTCTTCTGCCTCGGCCGAGGCCACAACACGGAGTCGTGTTCCGACTGCCGGGCCCTCAACCCGAAAGCTTTGCGAGAGCGGTCTCGAAAGCTCCTCGAGGCCCGGCATTCGGCTCCGCGCAAGCCCCGGTCGCGTGAGAGGTCAAGGGGTCGGTCGCGGAGTCCTCACCGGTCGTCGGTGTCGAAGTCTTCTTCGTCCGGTAAGTCAAAACACAAAAAGTCCAAAAAGCATTGTCGCTCTAGGACTTCGCCTCGCCGGTCTCGCGACTCGGCTGAGGCCCCTCCCGGCACCGCCCCCGCGGCCCCGGACATGCCTGTGGAGTCGCCCCCGCAATACCCGTCCTTCCCGGGTTCGGGGGAGGATCCGGCCCAAATACAGGTATTCCTGTCGGCCATGGCCCGCCTCTTCGGGCCTCAGAGTCCCTCCGGTGCGCCTTCGGGCCCCGCGGGCCCTGATGGGGTTGCTCCGGCGTCGCCGACGGCTCCGGCCCCGGCGTCGCCCTTGCCTCCAGCCTCGATCCCGGCTCCGGCCCCGGCCTCGATCCCGGCTCCGCAACCCCCATCGACGCCGGTCGACCTAACGACACCTCCACCGGCGCCGATGTCTCCGGTGCCGTTCACGACGCCGCCTGGGGCTCCGGGCGTCGTCCCCCAGTTCCTTCCGGCTCCGGACATGGAACCGGGCCGACGTCGCTCGACACCGGTTCCGGCGCCGATGGGACCTTGGATCCCAAATGTCCCTCCTCCTCCTTATTTTGAACCAGAGGAGGACCAGGAGGACTGGGAGGGGTCTGATGACCCTCTGGCACAACAGTGTCAGTTTGATGAGGACTGGACAGAGGGTCTAGAGGACGCCAGTGGTCTAGATACTTCCCCTGACACTGGCATGCTGTCTCCTCCCGTGGCTACGGAGGAGGGAGCCAACTTTGCAACGGTGTTGCGTAGGGCGGCTGGAGCCTTACATCTCCAACTCCCTACTGTGGCGGTCAAGACTAATCTCTTGACAGAGGTGCTTCAGCCGGCAGCCTCCTCTACGGAAACTGTGCTGCCGTTTAACGATGCCCTCACTGACGTTCTTTTGGGCGCCTGGTCCAAGCCCAACACAGGGGCTCCTGTGGATAGGAACGTGTCCCGACGCCATCGCCCAGCTCCGGGCGACCCCTATTTCTCTCTGTCCACCCCACTCCTGAGAGCTTGGTTGTCCAAGCCTCCGCTTCCCAAACCGCCTTCCCTACCGCCCCTCCGGATAGGGAATCCAAACGCCTGGATCAATTTGGGAAGAAGGGTTTTTCTTCCTCCAGTGCAGGCTTGCGGTCCATCAACACCGCTTGCCTTTTGGGCCGATATACCCACTCCTTGTGGGATTCGGTGGCGAATGTCTTGCCCCAGTGTTCTGAGGAGGTCCAGACACTGCTTTCCCGCGCCATTCCGGAAGGAAGGGATGCGGCCAAATACACAATTCGATGTGGCCTTGATACCGCCGACTCGCTGGGCAGGTCTATTGCAACGAGGTGGCGCTGCGTCGCCACGCCTGGCTGAGAACCACTGGTTTTTCAGGGGATGTCCAGAATTCTCTCATGGACATGCCCTTTGATGGAGTCGGTCTTTTTGGGTCCAAAGCAGACCATGCGTTGGAGCGCTTTAAGGACTCACGGGCTACTGCCAAGTCCCTGGGCCTTTCTGCTACACGCCCTCCGCTAACTTCTGCTTTTCGCCCCTATCGTGGCCACGGAAGGGGCGCCCAGTCACGTCAGCAGCCCAGCCACCGGCCCGCGCAGCAGGCGTCTTCGCGTGGCCGAGGACGTGGATACCGCCGTGGCGGTTCGGGCAACCAGCGTGCGGGTCAGGCCACCACCTCCAACCCGTCCGCGGCCTCCAAGCCCTCCTAGTCCCTCCTTTCAGGTGCACAGCACGCCAGTCGGGGGCAGGGTCCGCCATCACCTTCACCACTGGCGTCCCATCACCTCGGACAGGTGGGTCTTGGACATTGTCCGAAGGGGCTACTCCCTCCCCTTCGAGACCACCCCCCAGCCATGCCACCTCAATTCCACCGCATGTCAGGGGATCACTTGGTGCTTCTACAGAAGGAAGTCACGGCCCTCTTGGCCAAGAGGGCCATCGAGCATGTTCCGACCCCAGAAGTAGGGCGTGGTTGCTACTCCCACTACTTTCTGGTGCCCAAAAAGGACAAGGAGGACATGCGTCCTATCTTGGACCTCCGGAACGTCAATCGCTTCCTCCGGAAGGAGAAGTTCAAGATGCTCACCCTAGCTCAGGTCTTGACTGCCCTCGACCCCGGAGACTGGTTGGTAGCATTGGACTTGCAGGACGCCTATTTCCACATCCCCGTCCTGCCGGCCCACCAGCGTTACCTTCGGTTCACGGTAGGCCTCGAGCATTTTTAGTTCACCGTGCTCCCCTTTGGCCTTACCAGTGCCCCTCGGGTGTTCACGAAAGTGATGGCGGTGGTTGCAGCTCATCTGCGCCGGGCAGGGGTTTCAGTCTTCCCCTACCTCGACGACTGGCTGCTGAAGGCGGGCTCGTCCCAGGCAGTCGTCTCCCACCTCCAGACTACGGCCGAACTCCTGCACTCGCTGGGGTTCTCCATCAATGTGCCGAAGTCGCATCTGATTCCTTCTCCACAGCTCCTTTTCATCGGAGCAGTTCTGGACACGACGCAGTTTCGGCCTTTATCCTGGGTTTCGGTACGGATGACCCTGAGGCTGCTGGGCCTCATGGCCTCCTGCATCCTGCTGGTCAATCATGCCAGATGGCATATGCGGGCTCTGCAGTGGGACCTGAAGTTCCAGTGGGCGCAGCACCAGGGCGACCTGTCCGATCACGTCCAGATCTCGGAGGGGACTGCAAAACAGTTGCAGTGGTGGCTCTCGAACCGGCAATGGGTCATGGGCAGATCCCTCTCCCTTCCCCAGCCAGAGCACACAGTTGTGACGGACGCGTCCCTTCTGGGATGGGGCGGTCACATGGGAGAGGCGGAGATCAGAGGCCTCTGGTCTCCGGCGGAGTCCCGGCTCCATATCAACGTTCTGGAGCACTGGGCGATCCGACTTGCACTCAAGGCATTCCTTCCCTCTGTCAAAGTGAAGGTAGTGCAGGTGTTCACCGACAACACCACCGCCATGTGGTACTGCAACAAACAGGGCGGGGTGGGGTCGTGGACCCTTTGTCAGGAGGCTCTGCGCCTCTGGACATGGCTGGAACATCAGGGCATGTTCCTGATGGTTCAACACCTGGCAGGTTCCCTGAACGCCAGGGCGGACGAACTCAGCCGCAGGTGCATGATGGATCACGAATGGCGTCTTCACTCGGAAGTGGCGCAAGGACTCTTTCTACAGTGGGGAGAGCCTTGGTTAGATCTATTCGCCACCGAAGAGAACGCGCAATGTCATCAGTTCTGCGCGTTGGAATTTCCAAGGCGGCACTCGCTTGGCGACGCTTTTCGTCACGAGTGGAGTTGCGGTCTGTTGTACGCCTTTCCGCCTATACCACTTCTACCCAGAGTGTTGAAGAAGATTCGGCACGACCGGGCCCAAGTCATTCTTGTGGCTCCGGACTGGGCTCGAAGAGTTTGGTATCCCGAGCTACTCAGTATGAGCGTAGATCCCCCGATCCGTCTGCCTCTTCGGGAGGATCTTCTGTCGCAGCAGCAGGGGACGGTCCTCCACCCGAACCTGTCCAGTCTACACCCGCTTGCGTGGAGATTGAGCGGCGGCAGTTGATTCCTTTCGACTTGCCTCCCGAAGTTTGTGATGTGATTCTGGCAGCCAGGCGTCCCTCCACTAAGGTGGTATACGCCTGCAGGTGGAACAAATTTGTGGCATGGTGCACAGCAAAGGCTCTGAACCCCCTTTCTGCCCCTCTTTCTGAGGTCCTTCTGTTCCTTCTTTCTCTGGCCCAACAGGGTTCTGCCCTGGGTACCATCAAGGGTTATCTCTGTGCTATCTCGGCCTTCCTCAGGCTCCCTGATCAGCCCTCCCTTTTCAAGTCCCCTGTTGTTAACAGGTTCTTAAAAGGCATTACACACCTCTTTCCTCCTGTTCCATTTGTGATGCCTCAGTGGGACTTGAACTTGGTTCTTACCTTTTTAATGTGCGCTCCCTTTGAGCCTCTGCATAACTGTCCTCTTCGTCTTCTGACTCTAAAGACAGCCTTTCTGGTGGCCATCACCTCCGCTCGGCGGGTGAGTGAGCTCCAGGCTTTATCTTGCACACCTCCCTTTCTGTCTGTTCATCCAGACAAGGTTGTTCTTCGGACGCGTCCGTCCTTCTTGCCAAAGGTGGTTACTGCCTTCCACATTGGGCAGACCATCACTTTGCCTACCTTCTTTCCGCCTCCGCATCCTTCCAGAGAGGAAGAGAGGCTCCACCGTCTGGACCCAAAACGTGCGCTCTCCTTCTATATCGACCGCACAAAACACTTCCGGGTGGATGACCAGCTCTTTGTTGGCTACGTGGGCGCCAAAAAAGGTTGGGCGGTGCACAAACGAACCATCTCCTGCTGGGTTACCTTGTGCATCAAGACCTGCTATTCTTTGGCTAAGAAGGAGCCTCCTGTTGGGCTGCGTGCCCATTCCACCAGGGCAACGGCTGCTACCACGGCTTTAGGCCGCGGTGTTCCGCTGCAGGATATCTGTCAGGCAGCTACGTGGGCCTCGCTGCACACGTTTACAAAACATTACTGCCTTGACGGTCAGGTCCGGAGGGACGGCTTCTTTGGCCGTTCTGTCCTCCAGGACTTCCTTGTCTGATCTTTGTTCGCAGACCCACCACCGGGGTTGGTATTGCTGGGATATCTATTCTAAGGTAAGGAATCTGTCACTAACGTGTCTCTTTCAGATGCACAAGTTACTAACTTGTGTAACGATATATCTGTAAGAGACAGTAGTTAGTGACAGATTCCTTACCGCCCCACCCATCCTCCCCGTTCTGCGAACTGATTTCTAGGGTTAAGGACATCCCTTTCAGGGCCCTAGTATTTTTCAGACACCTATGTCAGCTTCTTGCATGGCTCTGCGTTCCTGGCGCGGAAAGTCGTGTACAGAACTGACGTCAGCGCGCAGGGGCGGCGTCTAAGTACTGCCCGCGACGTCATCCCGGCGATCACGACGCCGACGACGGACGCAAAGCCGCACGACGCCGCCTACCGACGCACAAGGGTACTGCTACGCAAAAACTTTCCGGATCCAGCCTGACGCCTGGGGATATTCTAAGGTAAGGAATCTGTCACTAACTACTGTCTCTTACAGATATATCGTTACACAAGTTAGTAACTTGTGCGAATAGTGTAGTGGAATAGAGTGGAGTGGCACAGATTGTAAAAGAGTGGCTTAGAGTGGTGTTAGAGTGTAGTGGCGTATAGTAGATTTGTTTAGAGTGAAGTGGTATAGAGTGAAGTGGGAAAGAGTAGAGTGATTGGCGTAGAGTGCAGTGCCATAGAGTGCAGTTTTGTAGAGTAGCATGGAGTGGCATAGAATGGAGTGGTGCAAAGTACAGTGTAGTGCAGGGGTGGCTCCTCCGCTATGGCGGAGGAGCGTCGCCCCACTGCTTTTAAGCAGTGAGAAACCTAAAATGACAATAACTTAGAGTTATTATCATTTTATTTTTCCTGTCCTGCTGCTTTGCGCGGGCGGGGCTGCTCTGCACTCCTGAGCTGAGCAGGGGAGGAGTGGTTTGCCCACTCCAAAGTGCGCAATGACTGTTTGGTTGGCCCTCTTGCGCCGCCCAAACCAGTCATGCGCACTTCCCTGTTCTCCATGCATGCTGCATTACAGCCTGCATGGAGAACATGCCCACCCCTCCAGCCCCTGGCTGAGCGCCGTGTCATGGCGCTCAGACCAATCACAACGCTGCAATTGCAGCATTGTGATTGGCTTAGGGGAGGGGGCCTGGCTGCCTGCTTCCTGTTCCGGTCGGAGGCAGAAGAGCAGGAGTGGAGAAGGCGCGGGACCCGGCCTCGAGATACGTTTTTTTTTCATTTGATTAATTCAGATTGTCTCACCCCCTTTGTTGGAGCCTAAAAGTAATAAGTAAATGTGAATTCCAAACTACCAAGTCATTGTACGAAATGTGTGGAATGCGTTTGTATGGAAGCTTTGGGAGTCTCCCCAAGATGTATTTAGCAAAGAAGAGAGCGCATGGTAGGCTTCGACTTAATTAAAGGGTTCGTTAAAATTAAAGTGCGTGGTCCGTGAAGCGTGTACCATGCTTATCATTTTCAAGTTTTTAGCAATAGTCCGTATGCAACAGTAGGACTCGCATCTGTGAAAGTTAGAGCTATTGGCATTGTAAACGACAATGTCTTTTACCTATGTGTTTTGGTTTGTAGTGGATGTATGTGGTGTGGAGTAGAATTGTGTTGAATTGGAATTGTTAGTTGTGGAATTGTGTAATGTATTTGTGTATTGGAATTATGTTGCATAGTGAATAGATAGGGGTGAGAGCTGCACAGAATAGTTAGAAAGGAAGATGGAGAGGGATAAGTTGTTTGTGCACGAAGCGGTGAATGAAATTCAGATAGAGGAGCAGAAAGAGTGTGTGAGAAAGACTGAAGGGGAGAGCAGGCCAGAGACGTTTAAAGAAGGAGCGCCTGTGTACATAGCAGACACCCCAAAATGGGTGGGTTTGAATGAGGGAAATCTTGAATAGGCACAGGAAAGAAACTGTGCTTGAAGACCTGAAGTGAACTGCATCAGCGAGGCGGGGAGAGAGGGAGAGAGAACGAGGGAGAGAGAGAACGAGAAAGGGAAACGAGAGAGAGAGAACACACAAACCTGGGAGTGAGGGGAGCGGGGAACCAGTGTATAGTGCGAGGATGTGTATAGGAAGGTAGCATGTGTGAGAAGGCAGTATAGAGAGGTGATAGGCCATGTGAGGGAGGGATGAGAGGTGGGAGTGTGAGTGAGAGATGAGGGGCAGTAGGTGTTGAGAAGAGATGGCTTGTATTGTAATTTTCCTGATGAAAGAGTGCTGCTTATTGCAGTGCTTGGATGTGAAGGAAAGTATCAAGCACTATAATTAATGTGTATATGTGCTCTTAAAAGTATTAACACACTTCTGGGGAAAGTAATGCAAGTTTGCATCTAGATTTGATTTTCTGCATAAATGTGATTTGTACTTCTAAATGTTTTTTACACTAATACTAATGTTGCACCAAAGAAAATTTTGTAACTCAGTGTGGGCTCAACATAATGTCATACCGATGCACAACTTTTCAACATAGTCTTAGTATCACGTTTTCATTATGCATTGAGTGATTTTGTGCCGAAACACACTGATAACCCTGCACCAAGAATTATTTTGCACTTAAATATGTTTGTGCACCTAAATGTGATTGTTGTTGCTAAATATGATTATTGCTTCCATAAGTGTTGCCGCCTGCCTGAGCTGGTTCTGGAATCTAATGTGACTTTTGCTACGTGCCACTCCAGCATGGTAACCCCTAGTGCTTAGAGGCACATAAGGTGCTGTGCTAAGAGGATGTAGCCTGTCCAGTGGCTGATGCTTAAACTGAGGACACCTAGCGTTGGCTTCCGAAGATCGATCGGAAAGCAGACTGCTCGGTAATGGGACAGCTCCAGGGCTGCCATGGTGGTGTTGGGCAGAGCAAGGGCTTCTCGGACTGCTGCACTTTGGATAGGTAGTACAACACCTCGGTAGCTGCACTTCTTAGCGGAGATGCTTTACAGCACCAGGGTCCGTATCATGATGGCGCTGCATGGAGCAGAACACCTGTTTTTTACGTTTGATGTGTCTGAAGTCCAAACATATAACTCAGAATTTCTCCTTGGTATTACACAAATCTCAGACGAAACAAGGCGGAGAGAAAGGTAATCTCTGCTCACTGTTTGTGGCTTGTTCAGTCTAAAGTTAATGCATAGACCCGAAGGAACCCAGAGACGTATATTCGATCTTTACACATCTCAAGCGCAAACAAGAAGGCGCTGGGTGGATTTTCTTCAAGTTGAACGAGTCAGCATATGAGTGCGAGGATTTTCGAATTTTATAGACTCCGACCCATACAGAATAACACTATGGTCATCAGATAGGTTACTATGAGGAAAGCAATGGTAAATGCAGCTTAGCTGTAACAACATTTTACTACTACTTTACGACCGCCACCTACTCACTAACGCGACAGGCCCAGCAGGCTGTGCCTGACCACTCCCAGCAGCATGACGCTGTTCAGCGGTGGAGTCACAAGCTCTTCCTCTGCTATTGTACAGGGAGACGTAAGCACTCACCTGCAGCCACTCAGGAAATTATATCTGCGACACATGTTGAACAGATTACTGCTCTGGCTATCACCAAAAATGAAAATAAAGCAACTGTTGCGGCAGGGAAGCAGCATGCATTGGGCATATGCAGCAAGAGTCCCTCAAACAGGAAACAAAATGACAAGTGCCGATCTGTACTGGCAATGGTCTTGGCAGTGGAACGTGTTTGCAAAATAAAGGGAAGCAACAGCGAGGGGCGACGAAACACTAAAAGTAACAGGCAGTGACTGGCAGCAGAGGGTGTGGCGCAGAGGGGGGAAATTCCTCGAAAGATTTACAGACTTTTTTTTCAAGCTGGGGCAAACGCTCACACAACTTTGTTTTTGATTGTACTACAGACTGAAACATGAAGTGTGGCGTCTGTGAAGCGGGCGCTGTGCTGATACACGAGCAAAGCAGTGCGCACTAAGTAACCTAAATAAAAAAAAAAGTAACACCTCATGTAACAGGGGCAATCTTCTGGGAGGGTCAGAAACAGCCAAAAGGCGGGACTAATTAAGCACACTGACCAAACAAAAACAGGCATTTATGAAGGACAGGAACCAATGAAAAAGATGGGAGGTATTCAAGCCACAGTCTGGATAAAGCATGCCTTGCAGAGCAGCGCATGCGCTGTCTAGGCTCGACCTTAAAAGGAGCCCATCAGAGACAAAAACTGTAGTGAAGTAAGCTGGAGCACTGGCCATGAATCTGAGGAAATGAGGGGGATTTCAGGGCGAGGGAGGAATCCCTTGGACCAACCTGCCCCCTCCCGCTGTAAACAAGTATGTGCAGATTTTCCCCGTAAGAAGGACTGGTATTAGGTCATAGAATGTGTATAGAACTCACCTAGAACCTGCTATGATGCATCAAATTGCTTTTTTGTAGCGCAAATGGTGGCTCACCAGTGGTTTTGGTGACTAGTTATTTGTTGACTGTTTGTAATAAAATATATTTTAGAGCTCTCGCACATTCACTTGTAGATTTCACAACCTTGACTCCCTCCTCCCATTTGCAACCTCGACTCAAAAATGTTCTCTCCTAAACAAGTGGAGGAAGACCTAAAGGATACCATGCTGTTTATAAGCTCTCACTTGCTGATTTCTTATGTTCAACGCTGTAAAATCAGCTTACTTCCAGGAACTCTTACATTTCCAAAACTTGCACTCAAAATGGTTTGTGCAAACAGTAATCTCTACTTGTTCTCAAGGTCAACCATTCCTTGTCATAGTTCTGGCCTCAACTTTGCCTCATAATTCTCCAGAATCACTCCCATTCACCCTCACCTTATTGCTTGCTGACCCACTCCCTCTCACCTTATCCATATTTCATTATTTCCTCTGTGATGCCCATGCTCATAACTGCCAAGTGTTCTTCTGTACCTTCTAGTGCCTTCCCCCAGCAGTGATACTTTGACTTTACTCACATGAGTTGAAACAGGGTTAACCATCACATTTATCTTCCCTGCTTCAAAACTTACCAAGTCAGCCCTTCTTCACGAGTCAAGTTTGATTACCTTCTCTTGTCATAGCTCCTTATCCACTCTTCTCATCCTGGATGCCTTCTTTGAGGTATTTGGTTCTGTTCATCATCCAACACTGCTCTAATCTCTCTTGATGAGGCATCACTTCCATGGCTGTACACTGATTAAGGACAGTATTTGTTGGTTTGTAGCCGGTATTTCAAGTATGGAGATGGGCCCTTTGTTGTTGGTATAAACCTATGTGTTTTACAAGGCGCCCTGTCGGTGTGAGAACAGAAGACATTGCAGCCACATAGATAATGATAAGTTGGGAGGCACCCCTTCATGAATATCACTTATTCTCTTATAGACAAGAGATTGTATGTGGATACGTTTTTTATAGTCCTCAAAAAATGTATGCTACAAATGTATGCTTTTTAGGTCGAGCATTCAAGACCTCTTGTATATACTTTAGTATATACTTATTATATACTTATATGTGTATGTACTTTGTGGGCTCTGGAGATCAGCCCTAGGACGTGTCTGCTTCCGCATAGGGACTTTTTTTATGTTCAACTGCCTCTATTTAACTGTCTTGATAGAAAAAGACCAGCAGAGGTCAGTAAAATACCATAGTTACTTTCTGCTGAGGGACTTTCTTTTTTAAATCTTCTGGCAACTACCTCTATTTAACTTTCTTGATAGAAAACGACCAGCAGAGGTCAGTAAAATACCAGAATCACTTTAGCATTCTCTAGATTTCAGTCCATAGAAATTGTCTTCCACGAGCACTCATAGACAATAATATTTTTTTCAAATCTTGTATTTTCAGTGATATGACCACCGAAGGCCCTGCTTTTATATTAAAAACAGAGCTTTGTACTATACCATTTTCCGCTGAAAGGCAATATTTCTCTCCATGTGTTCCCATGCCTGGCGTGTCACACAGTTTGGTGCTTACTTTCCCTCCATGTTAAAGAACAGTAGATGTTTCAGCACCCAGGCTAATGTGCTGCATAGCTAAATACATATAAGGTCCCAAAGGCAGGACCGATTGCATTGCAAATGCTTGTTGTCTGTTCTTACCACTCATAATACCCGTTAGCCAGAAAAGGAAGAACATTGGGTCACACAGCTTCTCTTGAGAAGTTGAATAATGTTCCTCTTTCTCAACGGTGGTGTTTTATTTCACAAGTAGTGAAGTGAAGGAGCATGTATTACGACATTGTCAGCTGCCTATTTCATTTTTTTTTCTCAAGCATCAATATTAAATGCAGCTCCATTCAGCCCTTTCTTCATTTGAAAAAGAACCTCAGCTAATCAAATCATTGCTTAACGTTCACATAGGTAAAGGATGGCCACATAGTTGTCTGAAAATCTTGGATATTTTATTAAATTTGATTGGACGATTCCGTCCAATAATAGTTTAGTCCGAGATCCCGTGTGAAATAACAAGTTGCTTGTAGGTTATCCACGGTGCCGGAGTACTGCAGACGTGTGCCCACTCCTCCCCTCCCCCTCTCTGCAGAGGATCCTCACAATCTACTAGAGCATCGTTATTTTACTTTACCATCCCTGCCATGGGGAGCTCCCATATATCCGGTCTGAGGCATTTCCTTGGCTGGCACTCTCCACTCCTGGGAGTTGGCGGGAAGGAAAAAACGGCATCAAATAAGCCCCATTCATCTTAATCAGTGGCGCTTTATTGGAATTGAAATGCAGCGCGCGCAGAATCCTGCGGCGTCAGGAGAGTCGGGATTCCGGAGCCACGCGGAGGTTTTCCCCGTGTTTAGCATGCAGGGAGAGGCTCATGATGCAGTCAGAGTAGCTTCCCTGACTCCCACATACATCAGACGCGTAACAAAGCGCAGAGATGGCAAAGCCGGCGGGCGCTGCAGCTGCCTGCACAGCTCGTACAGTAGTAACCTTGCAGGCTCCCCTCCAAGGTTACCTGCAGGCGGCAGCTTCGTGTCCTGGATCATATTCTCTCCAAGCTTTCCCTTCATTTTCATGAAAGCTTTTGTCATGTAGTCAAACAATTCAAAGTGTTTGGTGCAGTAAAGGAGAAATGCTGTGATTTGCTGGTGCCGGATAGGCAGGTACGTTTAAAGTCTGCAGCATGGCGATCTGTAAAGTGCCCTTCGCTGTACATCTCTTGACGGGGAGGTATCTGCCCGCAAATATAGACCTGATTTTCTTAATAAATTATCTTCAGTTTTTGTTCAGTGCCTTCATGTGTATTACAGACACCCGATTCCCCCATCCTTCACACCCTGACGTGCTGCCACAAAGCCTTGGACATTCTGTAATATTTTGGATCCTCTCTCCATCCTGCTACTCTGCCAGTCTAATAAAATATAGATGTAATGGCCTAGCATGTCACAGTTCAGCACCATGCAAGTCTGGGCTGCTCACTGAACACATTTCCGTGAATTCGAAGTATTTAGAGAGACCTTCCCTTCTTGAAAACTCCTTTTCTGCCTACGTTGAAACCATTTGTTCCCTTTTTGGGGGAAAAGTGTTAAGCCCCTGCTGCATATCTTCCAAATGGTCCAGTGTCATGTGTATTACAGTTAGCCTTTTTTAGATTTTTAAGTAAAAGTGATTTTTTTTTAGGTTTTTTTTTTTTAGAACTTGTATTTTTGATTTTAGCTTAGTATTTGTGGGCTGAAAAATCCCATCTTACAAAGCGTTGTTTACTAAAATACCAGGGCTGACTGAAGATAGGTAGTCAGCTCCTTCGAGAAGGGTGTTGCTCCAGTCAGGGGAAACGTCAGCATTAGAAAAAAGCATTTCGAAAAGGCCTTTAAGTTAGCATCACACCTTTAAATGAATTGAGCTCTAAATCAATATCACATATAGTGAAATTAAATCAATTCACAAAAAGATTATATCGAATGTTCACCATTAATTATTACATGAAAATAGCTAACATTAGAAATGAACTACTACCACAATTTTTCTCCACATTCATATGTGCTTATTTTTCTAAACTCTTATTACAAAAATCATTTTTCTATTTTCATAAACTATAGAAGTTCTAATATAACCATGTGAAGTTTCAAGCTTGTACTTTATTTCTACACGTTTGTGCACAGACTTTTCTAACTGGTGCATTCTCAGCAGAAAGCATTTGAAACATTAGGCCACTTAACATCAAAGTTCCATCAATATACATAAATGTGCATTAGAAATTTATTAGTGCGACTAGTTTATAATTAATAATATGGTCTGGTATATACGTTTTCTTCATCGTCACATTTTACAGCACACGTTTACGGTTCTTCTACTACATTTGTCTTATTTTCATGTGTCACTGTCTAACGTGTGCAAAGTGTCATCCTTTAGTTCACAGATATGTTGTGTATTATTATTTTTATAAATCTTGCTGCATCAAGGGGGTCTCAAGATTTTCCTGTTATGCTTATTAAGCGGATCCCCCCACACCTTAATTTCTGTATTTATTCCGACATCTTTGCCGTTCTCTAACATCTCCTGTGCCACAGCTGTAACTACAGTTGAACACTGCTCAATGTGCCCTGTCGCCCATGTTTTTGCTGTAAAAAACCAAAATAAATTCAATTTGGAAAAATTTCCAGACATTAAGTCTAGTTGTTGATGAAATGTTAAGTATCATAAATAATTCTGGAGTGTGAAGGTAGGCCCAGTATAAAACATAACACACAAGTGATTTAATTGTTAAGGCCATTAACAAACCAAAAATATTTACCCATAACGTCCTGATTGATTGAAAAAAAACTGTTTCACATAGCGTGGCACTTGGCAGCTATGTTACGTGAGACAGATGAGACATGTTAGCTAGTAACGTCTGTAGGAGACACTTCAGATTTTGAGGCATTTACATTCACCATCATTTCTTAACTCTCCCTCCTCATGCAGTCACTGAACTAGGAATTGAAAGCATCTTTTGCAAAAATGTCTTACACCAAACCTGAATGCCCTCATTGAGCAAGCCCGACTCTTCCAATGGAAGCACGCAGAAGGGAGAATTGTACGTATGTGGTTTTCCAAACGAGTCAACGTGGGATTGGAAGAGTCGCAGATTTCTAAGAGAGAAAGTGGACTTTTACTGTATCGTATTTCTTTTGTTCTTCAAAGAGATGTGCAGGGTTGGGTCTTCGCTACCCCGAGTCAAGTGTGTAAAGGGTGAACTTGACCCAGTTCCCAGAGCCATAGTAGGACTGGTCACAGGACATCCGTAACAAAGAACGCCCAACAGCCATTGTTATGGGCCATTAGCCCCTGTTTGCCTTGACAAGATCTGAACAGAAAAAATACATGCTGCATATTGCGGCTTCAGATATTAAAGTTTACCATGCTCCAGGCTGGGGCACTTTCAAATTTCGGTGCATCTCACAATTATATTTTTTAAGGTGCTTGCCAGTTATTTGGCTGTAATAAATAAAGGGTGGCTTTCATATCTACCATTTTCATTCAGTTGGGTAATTGTGTCATTGATTTTTCTGGCTTGGTAGGTTGAACAAAGGTCTTGAGATTTATTCTTTTACGCCCAGAAACCTGATATTTTTTAGATATGTGCAAACTGCTGAGGTTTGTAAAAAAGGATTGTTCTTTTTCTCCTCCCTGACTAAAAGTTTGTCTTTTCAATAGACTCTGTGACTGCGCCCATTTTCTCAATCTCGATTAGACTTTCTCGAATTACAAGGCTGTTTTTGTGATCCCTCTTCTGTGGATAAATAAGGGCATTTTCATTCAAGACCATGTTTCCAGATGTATAACAGGAGGTCAGACGGACTGGCTCATACTCTTCTGGGTGGCAAGGCCAGAATCTGACGGGTGGCAGCATGCTACAGGATTGAATGAGGACCAGTTTGGGAAGGGCATGTGGTTTTGGTTTCAGACCTGTTTTAAATAACTTAATGTGTCCTTCAGTAAAGGAACAGAAGGGGCACCTAAAGCTGTTTGGTAAGAAGTTTGCCTTCTTGAAAATGCAATCAACAGTGGCGTAGTGCAAAATGATTGGGCCCCCGATCAGAATGTGATGAGGCCCTGAGTCTTCCACATCTCACTGACATTCATAGGTCTTGGGCTGGCGAGGGGCCTCATGCACAGCAGGGGCTGTGGGGGCTTTTGGGCCTGTGAATCAAAGTACTCTTTCTCTTTAGGGGTGACATTGCCTGGTGACCTATTGAGATTGTTTGAAAATTGCCAGACCTGTTGTCAATCTCTTCCCTGAAAGAAACTGGGACACATACTGCCAGTGCTTGCCAGGAAATCAATATCATTAAATTGTTAGGTGACATATTGGCCTTGAGTTCTGCAGGGTTTGAATACCACTGCAGCTCAGAAAAGCAGTTATTGATTATATGGAAGTACAGATTAGAAGGAGCGTATTGCCATTAAGTGTCATAGTTTCAGCAATAGAGATTAATCTATGTATGGCATATTTATTTCCCTGTGCCATGAAATTGACAAATAATTGTAATTTACATCAAGCACGCTAAGTCTTGTTTACCCTCTAGTAGCTAAACAATATCCAGCAAACAGCCTGTTATTCTTTGTGGAACAATAGTAGGTAGTTATAGTTAGAACCAAGGTTTCATAGGACGAATCTTAATTAAATTTTCCCCCAAAAAGTGCCCCGGGGATTTTTGTTGTTAATGGAAAGTCTCGAAGCGATCCGTCAAGCGGGAACTGAGAAAGGGGGTGGGAGGGGCAAAATAAGTGTTTTTCCAATGTTAATTGTCACAGTGGCGGCTGAAAGGGAACGGGGGTGGTTGGGGTGGTGGGAGGTGGTGTGACAAAAAAAAAACTATATAACAAAACACTTACCCCCACACGGCCGCCGTCTCTCCTCCATCGTTGCTTCTCTTCCTGGCGAGTCCCGGAAGGAGGAAGCACACAGGCTCCCCTAAGCCAATCACAACACTGCCTGCTACGATATGATTGGTCTGAGCATCGTGGTTCGGTGCTCAGACTGTGACAGGAAGCCGGTGCATGTTCCCCACCAGGCTGTGCATTACAGCCTGGTGGGGAACATGCGAAGTGCGCATGACTGTTAGGCCGGCCCAAGACAGCCAGGCAAACTGTAATGCGCCCTTGGAGTGTGCAAACCACTCGTCCCAGGCTTTGACACCAGCCCCGTCATGCCGAAACCCAGCCACGAAAAATAAAAAGATAATAACGATGCTATCATGTTATTTTTCATTTTTTCACTGTTTTAAAAGCAGTGGGGCGATGCTCCTCCGCCTTAGCGAGCAGTCTCCCTGAATTCTGTGTAAATCTGTTCATTAGGTTTTGAGATGGTTAAACAAAAAAAAATGTGTATACAGGGACGCGGATCCTCCAAGGATCTCACAGTCCCTGTGCTGAAATCTGATTGACTGCCAACAATTCAACCAGGAAGTGTTGGCAGATCCTGGGGGCATTAATAAAAATAAAAAAAGAGGAGGGCGTACGTGGCCCCCCTCCTAAGGCTCATAGAGCCTCAGGAAGCACCACCTTCCCCGGGGCTTTAATTAAATAATGGAGGGGGGCACAAGGGCCCCCCTCCTCAGACTCTATTAGCCCCTGGGAAAGCAAACACTGTGGGGGGTAGGGTGCGCAGACCCCACCGGGGACCACCACCTCCCCAAGCTAAATAACACAAATAACTGGGTCCGCTTACCCCCCATCCCCCCAGACCCTAGTGACCACCACCTCCCAGAGGCAAAATATTTTGTTAAAGAATGGTAGAGGGGCCACGCTGTTGGCAGCAAAACCGTAGAATGAGCTCCCATTTGATCTGAGAAAGACCAACTCTGAAGACCTTTTCAAAAAAAGATTGAAAACCTTTCTCTTCAGGTAGATGCCGGTTTAAAGCCGTAACCGTTTGCTGGTTAGCGCCAGGACACCTCTTCGGAAGGAGCTGTCACGCTGAACAAATTGCAATCAATTCAAATGAGGCAAGGACATCAGCATAGACAACAAACAAACCCACAACTGGTACAACATTAACAGCTGCCGTAAGAGGAGCTACCAAAGCAGTAATAACAGCAGCCGCCACCACAGCAGAGACAACAATTGCAACATTAACTGTAGAGACATTGGCAGCAACTGTGGTTGTAAAAACAAAAAAAATTAGGAGTCAATGCTTTAATTAATCTCAGCCGGTATGCAGTCTTTCTGCCGCGTACAAAGTTGCACAAGACTTGTTGCTGGCTATAATGTTAGACACCGCAGTGCAAGAGAATATGGTCATGAGGGGGGCAACTCACAAGGAGCAGGGATAAGGGGTGGGAGAGCACCTCCTGTAAAGAAAACGAAGCAGGGACATGGAAGGGGTGGACATGCTGCCGTAAAAAGAAATGAAAAAATAAAGCAGACTGCGTAAGCCCAATTTCACACCTTAAAAAAATGTAAACTTAAGAAGCTACTATTCTAGGGGGAACAGCGAAGGGGGCGTTCCCAAAAATATATATAACGGTATGTGGGGAAATGAGGAAGTGAAGCAGAAAGGGTAACTGAGACGCAGATATCGGTGCCTGCCATTCGCCAGCAGAGAGAGTGCGACAGTGTGAATCCTGCGCCGAAATGTCCACAAATCATCTCAGCCACTGGTAATTACTCGAGGCAACATTCAAAACCAGTGTTTTCTTTTGCCCAGTGTGCCAATACACACAACAACCAACTATATGCAAATTATCCTTGGTTCTGTTAAAACTGCTAATCTATGTTCCCACTGAATGTACAAACAAACCCAGATCAGTTTAGTTTGTTGGACCTCATCAATGAGATATAGCTCAAGTCCAATGGGACAGCGAGGACCAGACCCATGCCTGCGTGTATATATACCCTTTGCAATTTGGGCATCTGAGAAAAATAAATGAGTATCATCAAAGACAATAGGCATGGCATTCAGCAGGGTACATAGTGACAAGGCCTAAACAGTCTACGTGGCTTTGTGCATGTCTGTTTTAATGCATTATCACATTAAAACAGACCACCTGGCTTTGCCAGTGCTTGTTTTTGACATTCCTAGCGACTAGGCCACACTGGCTCAATTGACATCGACATTTAAATATTATTTAACTTTCTAGAGGCAAAACTCAAAGAGAAAGATTAAAGTACATTCACAGATAAGTAAAATGAAGGTGGTAAGCTTTAACCATTAGCCATCTAGCACATTGACGGGAAAAAGGAATTTTAGTAAATGTTAAAGGGACCATCCGGTTTGGAAGAAAAAAGGTTTTCACGGTCCAGTCCTTCATCTTTAACAATCACAAATATGCATTCTAGAATGTTTGTTTGATGTTAGCTGTAGTTTTGAGACCGTTTGTATCATTCATCGGCTTCAAGCAGAGTCCCAAGATGGCTGGCAACACTTCCTGTTTGAACTGTTGGTAGCCAATCAAATTTCAGTAGGATCCGTAAGTCCACTGCAAGGACTTGCGTCCCACCAGATATCTATATTTTTTAAACTTAAATATCTCTGAAACTACTGACCGGATTTACATCAAATCCATGCTTTCTGGACCAGCATCTAGCTTTCTGCCTAATTTGGTGTAATTCCGTTCAGTGTTTCGGGCTGTAGTCTTGTTCAATAAATGAAAAATCCCCATAGACATAACATGGGGAAAACTTGTTTTGCCCCCCTCCACCCTTTTTTTTCTCGCCCCGCTTGACGGATCAACCCAAAACTTTTAACACAGCAGCTGAACCAAATAGGGGAAGGTTTTTGAAAATTTTGTGAAGATTCGTCAAGCGGCACCAAACTTATTGACAAAGCAAAAAACACTTTTTCTATGGAAATTTTGGTTCTAACTATAACTACCTACTGGCGACCGCCAGTAAGTTTTATATATATATGTGTGTATGTATATATATATATATATATATGTGTGTATGTATATATATATATATGTATGTATGTGTATATATGTATGTATGTGTATATATATATATGTATATGTATGTGTATATAATCAAGGTGGGTCTAAGGGTCGATTCTTGAGGGATACCTTATCTTAATTCCTTATAGATGAAGGAATAATGGTGAGGTGGGGGGAGAGATGCATGACCTGCGCAAAATCAGATAAAAAAAGATTTTAACTGTTGTCTGGCCAGGCCTGCCACTCCGCACCCCTTTAAGCGTTCCAGCAAAATAGGGTGGGACACTGTGTCATATGCCACAAATAGATCTAACATAATTACCACTGAATTATTCCCCTGGTCTAAGTTAGTGTTTATGAACTCTGAGACCTCCAGTAAGGCAGCCTTGGTACTGAACCGTAGACGGAAGCCTGTTTGAGTCGCGTGAAGTAATTGGCTATCCTCAATAATACAGGACATCTGTTTGTTAACCAGTTTGTCCAACATTTTCATTATGGCTGGCAAAAGGGTGATTGGCTTGTTACTGCTCGTAATCAAGGAGTCTGGTGTTATTGCTGCTATCATAGTGGTTGCTCTTTTTTGTAGATGTCATGGCGGTGGCTATGGTCACTGCTTGATACCTGCTGTGGTCGTTGCTCTTGTGACATCTGTGGTGACTGCTTTTGTGGCAGTTGGTTTGCTGCTGTTGTCTCAGCTGTTGTCTTTGTTGTTCTTGCTGTGGTCTTTGTTGTCCCTGCTGTGGTAGGCAACCTTGCTATTGTAGCAGTCCCTTCTGAAGTTACAGCTTTGATTGCTGCTGTCTGTGCTGTTGTGGCAGGTGTGGTCCCTGCTCTACTGATAACTGTTTTTGCTGTTATTATTCTGCTGTAGTTAATGCAGTTGTTGTCCCTGTGGTGATGACCGCTGTTGCAGTGCAGTTGGTACTGCTGTGATCGCTGATGTTGTCTGTGCTGTAGTTAGATGTGGTTGAAGCTGTGGTCACTTTTGTGATCCCTACTATGCTTACTATTGTTACTTCTATTGCTACTTTGATGGTGGCTGTCGTCACAGCGGTTATTGTTGTGTGCTCCCTGCTGTATCCTAAGCTGTTGTCACTGCTATTTTGTTTCTCAAGTGCCAGCTCTCGTTGATGTATTAGTTCCTGTAGTGATTACAGGTGTGGTCAGTTCAGGTCATTACATGGTGGCAGCTGTAGTTCCTGCTGTTATTACTGCTGTGGTCTCTGCTACTCTTGTCGCTGTTTTTACTGCTATGACTGCTTTTGTTGCTGATGGTGGTGACTGGATTGGCAGCAGCTGTGGCTACTTTGACAGCTCTTGCAGCTTGTGTAAGGATGGCTGCTGTGGCACCTTTTTTGATGCTGTTTCTACTGTATTCCCTGCTTTAGTCACAGCTGTTTGCTTCTGTTGTCTTTGTAATGTGGGCAGATGTTGCTTCTATCGGTCAAAGCATGGTGGCAGCTATGGTCCCTACTGTTGCTAAAGCAATGGTGCCTGCTCTTCCCATCTGTGCTGGCAGCTGCTATTGTTTTGGTCCCTGCCAGGGTGGTGCTGTGGCGATTGTTCTTGCAGAACTTGTGGTTGCTGCTATGGTCCCTGTTGTGGTGGTAGATGTGGCTGCTGCTTTAGGCCCTCCTGGCTGTTTGATGACACCACCGCTGGGAGCTCTGGGTGAAACATTTGTCAGAGAAGCTCCATAATATGATTAGGGAGAGGAGCTACTTTTTTAAAACCCCCACCAACCAATGGAAGAATACAGTTCGAAATGTTTAACTGCTGAACTCAACACTGAAAGACCCTCACTGTTGTCTTTTTTTTCTTTTCTTTTCTTGCTGCCACATAAGTTCAACTAGACAGCTAAAGCAGTCTCTATGTAGAACAAAAGAGGAGCTTTTTTTCTTGCTGAAAGAAACTTGTATAAAGTAAGGGTGTCCAAAATTCACGTAATTTGCTTTTGCGTAATTACGTGAAATTTCAGGAAAATTGTACACAATTTTGTGTATTAACGCAAAATGTGACTGTCATTTAGCACTATAACATAGGGCAAAATGTGTCCTTGTGTCGATTTTTGACGCAAGGATGGATTTCAGATTAAAAAAATATATATATATTGAAAAACCACCAGCGGCACAAGCAACAGCTTGTCGCTTTCTGGCTGCTCGCTTTATTCATGCATGCTTGTGGTAAAATTGTACCACAGATGAGTAATTGCACGATGTGGAGTAATGTCTGGAATTACGTGTAACAAGCATAATGAAAAATCTCCCAAATTACACCAGTGTAATTTAACATTTCTTCCAGAGTTAGTATAAAATGCGGGGCCATCTGAGAAAGGAGACCATTTTACTGCTGATGCAGATCACGAGGCAACTAGTAGTGATTAAGTTCCCTGTCACTCTGAACCACCAGAGACCACTTCTTTACACCAGCATCAGTGTTTTCTATAGGCTAGCTCTAAAATATCTTTTTAGGGGAAATATGCATGTTTCTTGTAGATGGTTGAGGAAGTCCAAGACTAAACAACGTCTGATCTAGTGCCCTTTTTTGCACTTAGTGATAGTTTTGAGATTATTTCACTTCCTCTTCTATCCATTAAAAAGCTTTAGCAGTGCCTCTTCCCTCTTTATATACGCTCACTTAGTCATTGATTTTCATTCATTCACGGTCATCTCTTTAATTACGTTGCTTTTTAGCCTAAGTAATTGTGTCCTCAGCCCTCACAACCTTAGAAACTTCATTGTGATTGTGACAAATTGCAGACCCATCACTTTCATAGGCTAGAAGACTATTTACACAATTTTGCAGTAGAGGTGGACGTGGCAACAAATTAACAGGGAGAGCCAAGCCAAGGATCTGGCTTGGCTCTAAAAGTCTATGTATAAGCTGGCCATTACAATCTATGGCATGTAAATAGTGCAACAAACATTATGTAAAAATATGAGTCTCTTCCAAATTCAGTCTTTTTTTTTTTTTTTTTTTTACCATGCTGAAGCATTTCACCTTCATACATGAGAATATATCACTGCCCTGAGAAGCATTTATTTAAAGCAATAGTTTTTAAACATGAACTTGGAAACATTCATTCCAACTTGCTCTCGGGCGAATTCCTGGCTTCACCAGCTTCACATTTATGGTTCTGATTCTCAGACATTTTAAGGACTTCATCTGTCATTAAAACATATGTTTCATCGACCTCACAAAGCACTCTTTGATTACAAAGCTTCATATGAAGCTCAGGATAAAATTCAAAAAAAGTGTGTAACATGCACAAAGCACAGTGGAGCAGAGAACCATGGTACTTGCCAAACCTGCTGCAGCTCTCACCTGCCTGGGCTGTGCAAATTCCCATATCGATCACGCAGCCAAAATTCTGAACTTCGAAGCACAGTTAGTAATTTCTAGTCCCTAAGTTCGCCAATGTCTCAAACCCAAAAGTTGATAGCAGAAAACCCACTCCTAAACTTTAGGAATACCGTGAATACTGAACTTTATAGACAAGCCTTTGACAAAGGGCTGTTTTATTAAAACTTGACTGCTGCTAGTCCCTAAAATCAAGACCATAACAGACAGACTGACTGACTGCCTCAGTCCAGAGAACGGCTGATCTAAGTACATTGACTTGCCGACTCTGGGTTCTACAAGACGATAAAGGCACTACTGGAGTATTCTTACACAAGGTATGTTTGAATTCTATGTCAGGACCGGAGGCTTCGGATTATGCTTATTTCTCTCTTCGCTTTATTCTTCTCAAATTTCCCAGCAGCCAAAAGAGCGCATTTTCAGTCAAAGAACAATCAAAACAACAACTCCCATGAACCATAGGGAGACTCCACATAATAGTCCTTTTACAGTGTCCATTAACACTATGTAGTCCTTCTATCCTGTCAACTCCTCCTCTTTCTTCGCTGCTTCGCAGCCAGTTAAGTGTACTTTTCCATTGTTCCTCTCTGGGGGATTAATTGATATGTTTTGTGTGGGTTTTCTATTGCTTAATTGGTGATGTTCCCTGGAGGCGCGTGATCAAAGCGCTCTCCAAGGGAGGGGATACGGTGAATTCTGTGTTTTAAGAGGTTTTTTTACAGATTCCTGGCCGCGGGAACGTCTCACCGTTCCTCACGCGGCCACGCCCCCTGAAGTTGCGGTGCTCGTATTAGCCCGCTAGGCGGACTGTCCTGTCTCGCTGCTCCCTCAGCGCGTCTCTTCAAACGAGGAAACTGCGCTGTGGGAGTTCGCGTTGAACGGAGCCTCGTCCCCGCTGTCACCTATACGCCCGTTGATCGGGTCTGTACCTCCGCATTTACCAGCATTGTAAACGCCCCGGCAGGGGGTCTGTACTGCGGCGTTGGTCGCGTAGACGGTCAATGAGCGTAAATCATTGCACTTGACATTTTATATTTCAGCGCTGACTACGCGCGCGAAGTGCCGGTTTCTTGTCACAGTTCAGCTCACAGTGGGACAGCGGAGCCCGGTCAGGTTTTCCTGAGGGCAGTTTAAATTAAGTGTATTTTCCTGTGCGCGGGGTGGTGCAAGCCCCATTGCAGGCCTCAGGTCTGCCCAAAGTCATTGTCTGGGAATTCCCAAGTACCAAAAAATTTGTTTTGCAAGCGCAAATACGTTTTAAGCCCTCCTTATCCCTTGGTGAAACAACTTTTTCTGGGAGATTTTATTTCCCTAATTCCAATAATGGAGAACCAAGATAATTTTTATGAAGAGGAGTCACAATCCTTTTTACAGTGGGATGATGACTTTTTTGAAGCAGTAGACACCTCTATAGGGTGGTAAATGAGGTGGTGGGTCCCATGGAACAGCAGCTCTCTGTTAGAATTGTCCAGGAGTGTGCACGGCTAGCGCAAGCACACACAGGTCCTCCTGCACCTCTGCCCCCCCCTTGCGGGCGAAGAGGCCCCTCCAGCTAAGAAGAAATGCACTGATGGGGTAGACAGGGAAGCGTTTGCGCATCTGAAGACTGCTTTTCTGGCGCAAGGAGTTTGAATTCCCCCGACTCCCTTGGCGCCCTCAGAGCCCCCCCGGAACCCCTGACCCAGTGTCCCCCGAGCCTGATGTGGGGTCCCCGGGTGACTGAGGACGACGCAGGTCCTTCTCGGCCTTGGCGTCCAGTGGTCACATCCTCCTCGACCACAGGAGAAGATTCCGGCATGTTGGATCCGGATGAGATTATTCATCCCCGGTCCGCGGCTTGGACTCCTGGAGACAAGGTAGCCAAGTTTGTCGCGGGACGCCTCCGCAATCCTCTTGAGAAGGAGGCCAGAGGCTGCCTCAAGGCAGAGTGCCCGAGACCCACCTTAGAAGGTAAAGTGGCCTTTACGCCAGAACTAGATTCTAAGATGGCCACGTTTTTGGCCAAGTATATGAAGGATCCTCGCAAAGGCATTGACAGGTCTTGGTGTTCATGTCAAGATAAGCTGCTTGACGCCATCCGGCCTATGACAAAGATTCTAGATATGGCAGAGGAAGCCAAGGTTTCCGGTTCCGTAATCTCCCCTGAAGTATTGTCCAATTGGGCCCAGCGAGCCATAATTTTCATGGGCAACGCCAATTGTGCGTTATCAACGGAGCGTCGCCGCTCCTTATTGATCAAGCTCGACCCAAAACTCGGGGACTTGGCCTCCTCGGAGGCGGGCGCAGTTGCCCAAGGAGGTCTCTTTGGAGATCCTTTTGTTAAGGAGCTCTGTAAATTTGTAGCGACCTTTACCTCGTTGGATAAGGCGCAATCCAATATTAAACGCGTGTTTAACCAGCAGTTTTTCTATGGGGCCGGCCGAGGCAGGGGCCGCTCGTCCGGCCGTGGCTTCCACCAGAATCCTCCCAAAGGACAAGGCTCCGGGCGCGGTCAGTATACTCCAGCGCCAACTACACCAACTTCTACCCCACCCGGGGTCAACGCTTCAGAGGCCGTGGAGGCTTCAAGAATAATTCCTGAGGCGGAAATTCAACCGGTAAGTGTAATACCGTCTTCCTCGGTCCGCATTGGGGGTCGTTTAGCAGACTTTCTGGAGGCCTGGCGTGCTATAACCTCGGACGCCTGGGTTCTTCAAACCGTACAAGGTTTCCATATAGAGTTTTGCGACCAACCTCACCAAGGGGCCCTTCCTCGTCCTATTTGTTTCTCGGTCTGCGATGCAGAGTTGATCGACGAAGTCTTGGCGCTTCTGCGCAAAGGAGCTATTTGCCGGTCAGCTCTGCATCGCGCCGGTTTCCTAAGCAACATTTTTTTGGTGGACAAGACCGGGGGCTGTCTTCCGGTCATCAACCTCCGGGACTTCAATGGTTGGGTGGTATATCGCCACTTCAAAATTGAGGGGACTCATCTCCTTCGAGACGTCCTTCTGCCATCGGACTGGATGGTTCGTCTGGATTTGAAGGACGCCTATCTGGTGGTCCCAATACATCCTCCCCATCGACGGTTTCTGCAATTCCGCTGGAGATCTTTGGTCTACGAATTCACTTCCCTTCCGTTCGGTCTTTCCTCAGCGCCGTGGTGTTTTACCAAGGTGCTCCACCCAGCGGTGGAATTTCTTCGGGGACAGGGCATCCGAATGATCGTGTATTTAGACGACATTCTCCTCATGGCTCAGTGTCCCAAGGTCTTGAACTCTCAGCTTCACCAGACAGTGAACCTTTTACAAAGACTGGGTTTTGTCATCAACGGGACAAAGTCAGTCCTCACTCCCTCGCAGAAGGTGGTTTTTCTCGGCTTTGTGGTAGATTCAGTTCAAGCTTCTTTAAGCCTTCCATCTCGGAAGATGACCAAAATCCGTCACGAGTTACGCCAGTCTATGGCCAAACCACGCACGTCCCTCCGGCAGATTGCCCGGCTGGTGGGGCTGCTGTCCTCCTCCATCCAGGGAATCTTCCCGGGTCCCCTGCATTATCGGGCGTTGCAGCGCCTGAAGGCGTATCATCTGCGTCAAGGGCGTTCTTACAACCATTCGGTCATGCTTACTTCTGAAGCAAGGGAGGAAATAGCGTGGTGGCTGAGTCATATGGAGGCTTGGAACGGACGGGCGATTTTCGGGTCTGTTCCAGATCTCATCATAGAGTCGGACGCCAGCAGATCGGGATGGGGCGCTCGATGTGGGGAATTCTCCACCGGCGGAGTCTAGTCATTAGACGAGCAATCCCTTCATATCAACTGCCTGGAGCTCTTGGCAGGGTCGTTCGCAGTCCGATGTTGGACCAAAGACAAAATTCAATCTTGTGTGCTTCTCAAGATGGACAACATCTCCGCGGTTCGATATGTCAATAATCTGGGGGGCTCCCGGTCCCTAGCGAACCTGGCAAGGGATTTTTGTCTAGCCAATCAGGTCTCGGTAATAGCGGAGTATCTCCCAGGCCAGGCCAACCAGGTTGCGGATTGGCACTCGAGACATCTGCACGATTCCAGCCTCTGGAAATTAGACCCACAGGTTTTCCAATGGCTGGCGGATACTTGGGGCCCTTTTGCGACGGACCTCTTTGCGTCCCGCCTCGATCATCCGGTACCACGCTTCAGCTGGAGGCCGGACCCTCTGGCCGCGGCTACAGATGCTTTCCTCCAGGACTGGAGTCTGGAGAACGGTTATGCTTTTCCCCCGTTCTCAATGATCACGAGGGCTGCGGCCCAGATCCGTCGTCAGGGGGCAGAGGTGGTGATGGTGACTCCCTTTTGGAGATCTCAAGTTTGGTTTCCGGTTCTACTGGAACTTTCTTGGGATTCTCCAATCCGACTCCCCCGGTTTCCTCATCTTCTTCTGAACCCAGATCAAGTGCCTCACCACCTCACGGTTCTGGGATCCCTGCAATTGATGGCCTATCGGCTGTGAGGCAACGCTGATCGCTCCCAGGCTTATCGCGACCAGCTGAACACCTCTTGTCCAATGCGTGGGCTGACAGTACCACTAAGCGTTACCGGTCCGCTTGGACAAGATGGCTTCGTTGGTGTCTTCGGAGGCACTTGGATCCCGTGGCGGCAGATGTCGTTCAAATTTTGAACTTTTTGGCAGACCTGGCTACAGAGGGTTTGGCGTACCGCTCGATTAATGCCATCATATGAGCAATTTCCGCAGGCCATGCTCCGGTAGACGGGGACCCTGTGGGGGAACATCCTTTCGTTTGCAGATTGCTGCGCGGCATTCGCCTCTCTTTGCCTCCAGAACCACGTTATTCGGCCTTGTGGGATGTCAATCTGGTCTTGAATTTATTCTTTCCTGGCAACCGAATAAGTATCTTTCTTTGAAAGAGCTCTCGGCCAAGCTGGCTATGCTCCTGTGTCTGATCTCCTGTAGGAGAGTTTCGGATGTCATAGCCTTAGACATTTCTGCAAGAGTTTTTTCCCCGGAAGGGGTTACCTTCACGATAGGGTGCCGCACTAAGTCGCATTCCCGCACAGTCTCCTGTCCGGCGTTTCCAGACGCCCCTAAATTGTGTGTGGTGGATTGTCTTAAGGCGTATGAAAACTTGACTCAAGAGTTTCGCCCTCCGGGTGAACGCCAGTTACTTATTGCCTTAAAGAAACCTCACAAAGCTGTGTCCTCCCCCACTATAGCTAGATGGGTGCGCTGGGTCATGCAAGAGGCAGGCATTGACACAAAGCAGTTTGGAGCCCACTCTGCACGAGGGGCCATGGCCTCGAAGGCTTTAGCTTTAGGAGCTCGTCTGGAGGACCTGATGCGGGCTGTGGATTGGTCCTCAGACTCGACCTTCAAGAGGTTTTATTTCAAACCATTGGTAGAGGTCGCTCAGTTGGTGGTAAGTAAGCTTTAAACTAGCATAATCCGAAGCCTCCGGTCCTGACATAGAATAGAAATTTGCCTAGCTATGTTAGGTAAGTTTCAATTCTATTAAGGACACGGAGGCGAGGATTATCCCACCCGATGCACCGTCGGTGCAAACCCTCTCCGTATGATGGTAGGTAAATTGTTCATGAAGTTTTCGCAAATGATTACGTGGTTACAGTGAAACTGTTTGATATGGTTCAACGAGTTTATTTCGATGCCTTACGTTGTTTTATTTTCTGCTAGGAAATGACGGTTCGAAACGGGACCAGTGATGAGAATTGTGGCGTACTCCACGCGAAGAAAGAGGAGGAGTTGACAGGATAGAAGGACTACATGGTGTTAATGGACACTGTAAAAGGACTGTTATGTGGAGTCTCCCTATGGGTCATGGGAGTTGTTGTTTTGATTGTTCTTTGACTGAAAATGCTCTCTTTTGGCTGCTGGGAAATTTGATAAGAATAAAGTGAAGAGAGAAATAAGCATAATCCTCGCCTCCGTGTCCTTAATAGAATTGAAACTTACCGTTACATAGCTAGGCAAATTTCTATTCAGTGTTTGGTGGACATGAAAGAAGGCCTTCCCTGTTATTTTAATTGCAGTCTGCTGCCTGCGATGCACAACATAGAGCTTTCCTCTTCTTCGTTCCTGCTTAATTGCCCCTTGCTGCATATACCCTAATGTTAACGAAGCAACTTTGTACATGAAGTATGCACGCTTATGACCTGGCCTAAACCACTAACCATTTATTCCATCGTCAAGCAACGTGTTTTGTGTGTGCGAAGAGGCAGGAGGGTGACATGTCATTTCTCCAAATAGTCCCATGAATAAACACCTTTTGCCTAGGTGAAGAATATTTTTCTGTTTTCTCATTGACCATAATTCATTGCATATTCTTGCTATTCCAACACTTCATTGATGATGGTAGCGTTTGTGTTCAAGTGTTGTTAATGGTTTGTCTCAGAAGATGAACGAAGATGAAAAATGGGTAATTGGTTTTAATCATTTTTCTGCCCTGAACCTTAAATTAAGATGGCTTCTAACTACTTCATAATATTCAATTGTATGTTTCTAATGGGATTACATTGCTTACTGAAATGGGTTTGCTTCTGGCAGGCAGCTCTAAGTAAATGATCAATCCTCCTGCCCTGGGGTCATGTATGCTGTAAAGGCCATGAGTGGAAGGTGGTCCCCAAGGTCACTCGCCAGCTCTGCACTGAGTAGGAGCCGGTCTTTACCTCCACTGTCCCTGCTCGCTGAGCAAGATTTGTTTCTACGAGGTGGAGGAGGATGGGTATAGTGCAACCTGAGAATTACAGCTGGAGCTTGTGTTAGCAGCAGGCACTATTTGAAACCAAATTCCCACTAAAAGGTCGTAAATTCTCTTGATATGTGGACATCATGTGGTCTACTCCAATAGCATTCACACACCTTACGATTTATATTAACTCTTGGCGCGCTCCAATCTCATGTCTTTTAGTAAAATCCTCACGCTGATGTGTAACCTTACCGAGCCTCCCTTCCTGTAAACCTACCCCAGACCTTGGCATCATTCTGAATTTAAAATAAAAGCTAACATTACGCATACATCTTAGTTTAAACCCACCACTATGCCCAACACTTAACCTAAGACTCCCTCTAACCCTAAACCTACTCTTTACCCTAATATTTAAAAAAATTCTTCCTTTTACCCAACACTAAGCACAACCTTTTACTTAAGACTACAACTAAGCCTAATTCCAAGGCTAAACTAAGCTCTGAACTTACCCTACTCTTAACCACAAACCTAATCCTAACCATAATTTGAATCTTAACATTAACTTTTGCCTACCTCGAACATTTCCATATCCTTGTAATGTGTTAATGTATTGGTTTGTAGATCTGTGGGTAGTCGGCATATTAAGATGTGACAGTGTAGCTCAGTTATAAATTAATGGACTGGTTTGCATGTACCCCTGTCGGTGTCTCCTACAAACGTTTGTTGCTTCCCCTTTAATCGTTTTGGCATTTTTTGATAGGCCACTATTTGGGAGTTTATTCGCAAAGCTCTGTTATATGTCAAATATCGGATTGTGTGAACCTTAAACCTGTATATTTACTCATGAAAATATTGCGCAAACAGGGAAAGGGCACTTTATTACCATGAATGCGCTGCCCCCGGGTGGTCGCGAACTCGTGCTGTCCTGGGGGCAACGCATTCAAGTGAAATACGGAGCAGCTGCTTCAAAACCGCTCCATGTTTCGCTGTATGGGTGGCAACCCGCCTGCACCTTAAAGAGGGGACAGTGATCCCCTTGCAGGCTTGTGCAGTGAGTGACAGCACCCGCCTGCAAGGGGTTATCTGGGGGGTTCATGGGACCCCAACGCCCTTTCTCTCCTCCAGAGGGCTGCCTTTAGGAGGTGCACTGAAAGAGCGCAACCTTTTTGTGGCACACTTTCAGTGTGCCTCATAAAGGCAATTTTGCCTCTGCTCCCGCATCCATAATACGACGCGGGTGCAGAGGCAGTGATTCCCTCATTTGCATGGGGCCATGCCCCCATGAAAATGAGGGAGTGCCCTCTAATGATAGCGCTGGCGCTACGTGTGACCAGCGCTATCGATATTACAGAAGGGACTGCACAAAGTGTCTGTGGCCTCCTTCTGTAATACCAAAGTGTCCTGGGGGCACACAAAGGGGGCACACATGGCTGTTGCACCCCCCTCCGGGCGACACTGTGTAATAGGGCCTCTGGCCACTTTATTTTTAATTAACAGTTTTTCAACTTGCCCTACATCTGTCTTAGCGAATTATGATACTTATTTTATGCTGACGTGGACTGGTGTAGTGTGAAAATATCCTCTTCGCTGCCCACTGTTCCTCTTTCTACTGTCCGATCCAATTTTTGTTCAAATCCTGATGATGTTTGAGACAACTCGCTCTGCAGATATGACAGGTTTTCTGTACCGTAGTCACATGCAACGCATGGCCTCTTTTGAGAGCTTTAGGCATTACTGTTTTAGAAATGTATGTGTGCAGGTGAGCTAATCCTGTGTCTCACCAGCCATTGATTTAAAAAAGTCTTTCTTAAAGGGGTTCTTACCCACTTGACTTCTGTGTCCCCCCACTAAATCCCTGCTGAAGTCGGGAACCCTGACCTAAACATTTTGTACGATTTAAACCTTAAAACAATGCGCAAAAATACAGTAACAAGTATACATCCAACACATAAATTATCAATTGGTATTTAATTCACAAAATCCAAAAACTATGTGAAAATTTAATTTTTAGGAAGGTTGCAGCTTTTCAAAATGTGGTTTTATTTATAGAATACACGTGATATGCGAGCTTCTAACATATTACTTTGTCTTTTTGCTCCTCATGAATGCTCTTTTTCAGTGTATATCAGCGTTTTAATTGATCGTCTGTACTAGATTGTTTGCTGTACTTCTGCTCCTACGAGACAAGCAAAGGATGCCAATTAAATTTTTAGCTTCAAGTATCAAATTCCTTTACATTTCACAAAACATTTTTAAAAAAATCAATTTTACTTTATGTATATACAGTTTATGAATCTATTGATATTATTGAATTTTCCAAACAGTCGTGCACTCCCAATGATCAGCGGACCACAGGTTAAGAACTGTTGTCTTAAATGACCTTGGCAATTTTGCGTTTCTACAATACTTCATAGCATTCATTCTATAACCACTATTAGGCATTTTTTCCCCACAATTTGAATCCTACTCCAGGTATAAAAAATATGATGGTGTTGTAGACCGCCACAGATAAACGACCTAATGTTTTTTTTTCCGACAGTGGCTGCTATAAGTTCTTGATGTGATGAGATGGTTTCCTGACTCGTGTGTTGTACGCATTGCTTATTTTTCTGACAGTGAATATTAATTGTGCTTGCATGATAGAGAAGCCCCAGTAATAACATTTGTATGTTTTTTAAATTTGCCCTGCATGTTTTGGTGGTTTGCGCCCGAACGGTTAGACTGACTAATATTTGTAAAAGCAGGCTTTACAGCAGAATAACGCAGCTTAAATCACAGGTGTGTTTGGAATGGTAAACCAGTTGCTGAAGAGCCAATGTCGGTTACTATGTTATACAGTTTCCAGTTTCTGAAGTTGGCCAACTTTCCAGTGGGCAAACAGGATAAGAGTGTATTGGTTCCATTTCATCAAAAAAGTAGGTAGTAGATTAGACATGTATAGATAGGTTTTTGCTGTTTCTTGTTGATCTCCTCATTTAGGAAGACTTAATCTCGTCTCCTTAAAAGAATGGGATTTGAGCAGCGATGCAGATTCTTGAGTTACTGCATTTTAGTGGGTGTAGTGATGAGCTACAAACACAACTAAGTTATTAACAGCGTAGTATGAATAGCAGGAAGACTACTATAACCAAAGAGTGGTTTAATGAAAGTGTTAAGTTAAAGGAAATCTTGTTTTTGAAATTATCTAAATAGGTGGTCAGAAATCTGAAATGTAGACCACTAATGCTCCAATATCTTTTTGAAAAAGTTTCTCCATCTTGCTATTTTTCTAAATATTGTGTTGCAAAGATCTTGTGCTGGATAATGTTTAATTTATGATCATCTATCTTTTGTTTTGTTTACTTTATATTGGCGCAGAGTAAATAAAAACACTGTGCAGTTTATCTTGCCCAAGCCAGGCCTACACTGCCCTGTTCAAAAACTGTTGCATAGGTAAACAACAGAAGCCAAAGGCCTGCGATGAAGTTTGCTCAGCTAAGTGAGGAGATGATCAACTCTTCTCCAAAATCTCAAAAGCTTCGACAAAGGGTGGTGTCTGTCACCATGGGAGGATGTTTTTTTTCCTTAAATTCTTTGTAGATGTTTTACTAGGACATTCTTACAAAAACCATTGCTGTTCCTCTTCTGATCTGTCTCATCGTGTAATTTAAAACTAAATTGCACATTCAACATAGTAGTAGATTTCTCTGCAAGAAGTTGCTTTGCTGGGTTGAGCAAGGTTGTAGTCATTTCTGAGAAGTTTAAACTTCATGTCTCCTAAACAACAAAGTGTGATTCATGGGCAGATTTTTCTTCTTGATCAATCTACATGGAGCAGAAAGGGATTCAGAGGAAGATTTTCCCTGAAACTCCTGAAATCGAATATACTTGGAGAACGTGGACCAATAGGAATGTTCTAGTCCATCAATGTGCACATTGAATATTACGGAGTAAGCAACATTTTTAGTGGGAAAGCTTTAGACTTTAGTGTGGATTTTATGACCTACTTCTACCACTTGTGTTCCAGTCCTTATATGTGATGTCTTCATTATCTTCGCAAGAATGAAGCACTTTTACAGTTGGGAGCAGTAATGTCCAGTTTTGTTATCGACTCAATTCCACTGAGCAGCTTCAGCTAAATAGTGTGCAATTTGTGGTGTTAATATCTGAGGCTGCAGTTTCCCTTCTGTTAAGGTGGTCTCTTACTGACGTGAGACACTGGCAAATAAAACAAATGACTGAATATTACATTAGTTAGTTCGCCTAGCTACCTTGCCATCTCAGTAAAGCTTGTTTTTAAGAAGCCGATGGATTCATATTCTATTGTCTGCATTTAGGGCAGGCTGTGAAGTTCATACATCGACTGTACACAAAAGGGGTTGGTTGGCAAACTTGTCAATTTTCTTTTTTACTATTTGCTGCAGTGTTCTCAGGGTTGGGCGAATAACGGCACCAGATCCCCTTACTCTAAGTATATAGCTTTCTACTGCAGTCAGCAGATCGCAGGCTGAGTGTGGAGCGCAGAAGCTTATTACCAGTTTCAGCTGCTCGAGGAACAGACTAGTTATAAATTAAGAATAAGTCTGAAGGTCCTGAGTGCTTTCACACACGCATCCTCCCACTGGAGGTCTCGAAGATGCGGGCGGGAAAGGCTGCAAATGGACTGCAGCAGAAGCTGTGCTGTATTGCTTTTTACTGCAGCACCATACATTAGCAGAAGACGCCAGAGTGCATTCACATTATGCGGACCGTGTACATTTTAATGTAAAATGCTATATTTAAAGAAAAAAGCGTTTCATTTGTTGATAAAACCCATATACGTCATGCACTTTGATTTGTAAAAGAATTAATGTAAAAAAAAATATATATATATATATAGCACATGACTTCATTCTGTGCTATTCTTGGACCATCGTTCTTAATCTTACTGAACATTTAAAATGTAGTCGTGTGTGATTCAGTTTTGTAGCCAGTCACGCAATATCTGTCTATATGTTCTCAAAGAGCATCTGCAGACAATGCTGGTGCATTGCTTAGCCTTGCTGCAGAGGAGGACTGCAAGGCGTAAGTGATATGATAAATTATGTACAAACAGCGAAGAGAATCAGACACTGCTGAAAACCTCCCTGACGGAAAGGATATGAAATGTGTTGAATTTAAAGCCAAAGTGCTAACCAACATCCTGTCATATTAACCGGTTCCCATATCCTTCACCGAACTTCATCCTTTCTCTTTGAATATTTCTTGCATTCATTTACACTTATACTGCTACTCTCTGCCTGATAGAGTGCATGAATCAGTGTGTCTTCCTTTAGCTACTCACTAAACTGACCAATGCTGGTTTCAAACCACCCACAGCCACACTTTACTACAGCATTCATTTAAGGACATCACTTTTCGATCACATTGTTCTGCCTCAATTCTCACTCCACCTCACTTAAGTGAAAAGGAAGAATGATGATGTCTTAAAATGTATGTTAGTCATGCATTTTAGGATATTGTCACTCCTCTTTCTAGCTTCTCAGTTGTCCTTCCTTATTCTTCAGTGATCAAGTGATAACGACAAACATAGATGTCCTAATATGGATGCCATACTGTATAGTTTAGGACATATACATTGACCCACCTGAAGGTGGGAGGGGTTATATCCTAAAATGGCTGATATATTAAATTGTTAATTAATTTTACTTTTTTGTACTAGACATGGCCAATAAATTCTTACGATGCTGTCTATCCGGGAAGTGCTTCTTACCATCACGTAGCCAACCTGCAGAAAAGGACTTGGTTCAAATTCATAATAATGGCAGTCCGTGCCTGACTTGTGCCATTCAGATTCATGTCAAATGGTCACACTTTACAAACCACAATACCTATTGAAAATAATGGTGTCTCCTGCTCCCTATGTCCCAAAAGGTCCATGTACTTTCTCTCAGTTCTGCTCATCTGCATTACAAGCTCCCTACTTTTAAAATGGACTTTCTTTAATGCTCGGGTCTCAAATCTCCCTCAATATCTTCAAGGCATTCCTCTGATCTTAAATTCTCTTCTGAGTGTCCCCGGTCTTCCTCCAGCACCGGGTTTAAAGACCTCAATAGACATTTGGCTCAAGTTGTCACTTTCTAACAGAAAGTTAATGCTTGTAGTTCCTTCACTATTACTGCACCAGAGACTACTGTTGTGTACTTGTTTCTGCTATGTACCTCTATTTTTCTTATGTGTGGCTTGTGCTTGGAATCTATGGAAAGTTTTTCTGGTGAGTGGTGTTGCCAACACAAACCACGTTCTATCTTCTGGTGCTGTAAGTAACATGTTCTGCAGGCTGAATAGTTATTATTTTTATCAATATCAGAAAATCCAAAAGTCTTTGCCAGCCCCTCCAAGATTTAGGTAGGTTTCTGCAGCAAATGAATTGAGTAATCTGTTAACATGTTACCCCTTAAAAACCCTTGATGTTGGCTGGTAATCTGAAACTATCCGTTTTTATTGCTGCAGTGTCTTTTTATCACGCCCTTTTGATTGAACAGTGTAATAGGATTTCATGCAGTGTTTGATCCTCGTTACCACAATGGTGGAGGGCTGCACTGCTTGGAGCACAATGAATGCCTGTTAAACCACATCCTTTCTTAATGGGATGCTACTCCGTATGTTCCAACAAGTATGTTCCAAGTGTGAACTTTTGCTAAAAACTCTATAAAATTGTGTTTTTTATGTTAAGTTTCCGTTTCAGATCGGCAGTGGCATTTGGAGCACTGTTCATTAAAATAGGGAGGTTTGGCCATGGTTTTATTTATTCAAAGTCCCTATAGTACTTTTATGATGGTCCAATTTTTCCATTAGGTTTCAGAAATTATGGTTGTGGATTCTAGAATGCAGTAATGTACTACTTGGTTGCTTGCTTGTCCAACTTACCCCATTGGATATTGCAGTTAGGAAAGTATCTATTAGGTTGATGTTGGAGTGGTAGTGAGAAGTAACATAGAATGCGCTGGTGCTTGGCGGGTCCAGCATCATAGGTGATCCTTGTCTGCCTTGTGCTGTTGTCAAGTTCAATTCAGTATTAAAAGTCTGAAATTGCACAGTCATTTCTGGAAATGTTGCTCATGAAAACGGGGAGCCCTGTATACTTAGCAACCTGGTCGTTGACACTCTTCTGAAAAAGGAACTAATTCAGCCAAAAGTGCTAGGCCACAGCATTCTAAATGGGTGTGCTAGCACTCCACCCCAAAACGCAAAAAAGCATTAATATAATCGAATGAAAAACATCTAGACAGTAGAGTTTCTGAAGGCACTTTAATTGTAGAGTCTCCCAATGGTTTATTAACCTGCACATCAATTTATCCTCGGATCTATACATTTGTGTACAAATTAATTTAAATAAATCATGCCTCTGTTGTACTGTAGCATTTAAAATGATCCCAATCGAGTCTGGGTAATTTGAGAAACTACCAAATTGGTGAACAAATATTGTCCCCTGCCTATATCTGTCGGTTTTTCGGTTTTCAGATGTTACTTGTGTGATGTGATATGGCCATGTCTTAGAAGCGATCACGGTTTCCTGCACTTGAAAGCAGGCTGGGAGGTTCAGAATAAATGCCCGTGCTCATGATAACATGTCCATCGCTGCCTTTATCTGCTATTTGAGGTCAGGGTGATGCATGCACTATGGTTAACAGAATGTTTTATTTCAAATATGGTCTTAGTTTGTGGTTTGGTTTGTAGTAGTGTTTGAGTGTTGCTGAAGTGTCGAAAAGATGAAGGTATTCAATAGGGCCAATAGATGAACCAAGATCATGTTTGTGAGGTATCAGTTGTACCTTTTTTACCTGTGGAAAATAAGTCTACTTGATGTGTTTATTTGGGATCGTTAACTCGACTTGGTTAGTCCGCTGCTTCTTGTGTAGAATTCCATTAAGATATATCTGTATAGCTTATTGGGATGAGATGCGCCCAAAATCCTGCCAAACAAGTTAACAACACCACAGTGACCATCAAACATGATGTCCCTTTGAAGGCGGTAATATGACTATCTGTGGGTTGAGTATTAAAAAAAACATCTATTGTAGATGCCCGTTCTTTTGTGATGCGAGCTGTATAGCTATTAATATTTTCTGTGCTAGGCTGTCCTAAGGCCTCAATATATTTCCGGATGAGCACAGGGAATGAATGAGGAGATCCATTTTGTAACTTATTCAGAACAAATCTTTTTTGTTGCATTGCAGTTTCTACTGAATAGAGAACTCCGGCTGCCGGTTTCTCCACATTTTATTGAAGTCTTTAAAAGTGGTGTCTTAGGCTGATCTGCTGAATGAAAAAGATGAAACAGTTTGGCACACAAAGCCTCTTTTTTGAGGTGATGGCCCTGAGCAGGGTAAAGAGAATATTTATTTTAATTGGAGAATTGCAAAAATTATTTACTTTGCTTTGATGACTTAGGTGTGTGCAGATCTAAAAAAAAATTGTTCTGTGAATTCTTAGTTCTTTTCGGGGTCATGAGCAGCAAAGCACCCGCTCGTCCAGGCCTAGATGTAACTCACTGTGTTGTGTTCAGCTGTGCCATTTTGCAAAACGTTTTTTTTTTTTTTTTAAACTCCGAATCTGTTTATTGAATTTCAAAAACAAGTACATGTACCGGTCATATAACAGAGTTTACAGAGTCATTCGCATTAGGAGCCCATGTAGATGGACGACAGTACAGCACAATAGAGCTAAACAAGCATTTGCAATGCAATAGGTCTCGCATTTACGAGAATTTAAGCTATTGGCATTGTAAATGACACTGCCTTTTATTTATCTGTTTTGATAATTAACGCATAAATAAAAGGCATTGTCATTTACAATGCCATTAGCTCAAACTCTTGTAAATGCGAGATCTATTTCATTTCAAAGAAGCAGCCGCCATTGTCCCGGCTGCTTGGAAAGTGAAAGCGCACATGGCGCGCTGAATGTTGCAGGAAAGCATGTCGTGCCTGCAGTAGGAGAAACTTATTAAAGAAAATAGTGCTTACATACTAAATAAGACATACTGTGTAACAGAAGTAAAAGGGCCAGTCCTCATGGAAGGTTACAAATGAAGACAAGGCGGTACTAAGGAGGGACTAACAAGCCTATTATCGAATCAGAAGCCAGCCTTTACAAAAGACAATGACACAAGCCAATGAAAAAAATGGGCAGAGTGGGAGGAGCTTCAAGCCCATACTCGAATACAGCATGCCGCGCAGTTCATGCGCTGCCCAGGCTCGACCTAAAAAGAGTGGCACAAAGGAAATAGCCATTACAAGAAGACAATGAGGTCCCTGTCAATATTAGGGCGGAAAGTAAGAGGTGGGAGCGACTACTAGACCAGAGGATCAGTCAAAGAGCGCGCAGCTTAGGTGGTTGAAAGCAAAGGTGCTCTAATCTTGAGAAATATTCAAGGAGGGGGTTGCCATATTCGCATTAATTTCTTATCTATGAAGGAGCGCTTATGCAATATGTGCTCCAGTGCCATCGTTTGCCAAAGACTAGTGAACCAGGAAGCAATAGAAGGGGTAACAGGGAACTTCCAGGCCAGGGCAATCAATTGCTTGACGTCACCTGTCATATGACGGATTAGGTACCAATCAGCATGAGTTAGCGCCTCAAGTGTGGTTGGGTGTAGGCCCAATATAATCGTGCAATAGTCTTCTGGAATTGGGAACCCAAAGGTGTTTTTGATATTGCTTAAGACTTTTTTCCAGAAAAGAGTGAGTTGTGTGCACGTCCACCAAATGTGTTTAAAGGTACCATCTTGTGCCCTGTATCTCCAGCAAGTAGTAGAACTTGTGGGGAACATTGAGTGCAGGTGGACTGGAGTGTAATCCCACAGGAACATTAGCTTGTAGGCAGGTTCCTGGTGTAGGATGCTACAATGCGTCTTGGGGATTTCCCGAAATAAAAGCTCCCACAGTTTCTGCTTAATGTCTGTCACTCTCCAGCTCCCATCTCGTCTGATATGGGTACCTTGGCAGCAGATGAGATTGTTATAGGGCACTATAGGTCCTAGAAACCAGACCCCTAGAGCCCACAAAGTGGCAGACTAGGTTCGTGAAGGGTGCGCTCCCTCCACGTTAGGGGGATGAAGTGCCCAGTGGCAGAGTTGGTAGTATTGGTGCCTAAGTTTATCGGGTATATTGAACTTAGATTTGCATTGTTCAAATGATTTAATTTGTGGGCCCTGGAATAGATTCCGCAGTGTCCTACATTCGGCATCCTCCAGGCAGGGAGGGATCCCGAGGACAGCCCCGGCGTGAACTCTGCGTTTTGTGCAATGGGGGTGTTTGGAGAGGGAAACGAGGTAAGGCCATGTGTAAGCCCAGTTCTATCCCATATCTCCAGCAATGTTCTAGTCGGGGTTGCAAGATAAGTGCTCTGAAGGCGATGGAATTTTGGCAACCAAGCCAAGTTTCAAAGTGGTTGGCACACCACCGCACGATCCATATGTAGCCAGTGTTTTTCGCTTTCTCTGACCACCCATTTGGAAATAAACCTGAGATGTGCCACTCTGTAGTAATCAAGAAAGTTGGGGCAAACTAGACCTCCCCGGTTTCTAGGTAGCATAAGTATGTTATTGGAAATGCGGGTATGTTTCCCATTCCAAATGAAGGCACAAACATCCTTCTGTGGCTGGCGGATTTCTTCCACTGAAAAAGAAGTCTGGAACACCTGGAACAGATAGAGTATGCGAGGCAGAATATTCATTTTGACCACATCGATCTGTCCCAACCACAAGATATGTAACGGTTTCCATCTGCGCAGGTCTTCTAAAATTGCCTTACTATAATCGGTCCAGTTAGAGCGGGTCTAGGTCTGCAGGGAGTTTGTGATGTTAAGCCCCAGGTAGCGAATAGACTGCGTAGCCCATTGAAAAGGAACCAAGGCCTGTAAAGCCTGGAGGAGTTGTGAAGGTATAGTGCGATTCAGGGCCTGCAATTTGGACATGTTGATTTTTATATCCTGAGGCAAGTTCAAACTCTTGCAGCTTTTGCACAACGGCTGGGAGGGTCGACATGGGTTTAGTCAGAGTAAATAAAAGATCATCTGCATAGAGCAGAACTTAATGTTCCTGTGATGTCCGGAGTCTGGCAAAGGCAAATTACCAGGGGTTCTACAACCAGGGAAAAACGAAGAGGGGACCAGAGGCAACCCTGGCGAGTACCGCGTTGTATCGGGATGGAGGCAGTAAAATGGACGTTCACTCTGATGGTAGCAGTCAGGGTGGTATAAGAAGCCATGATTTGCTAATCAGGACAGGTCCCAACCCAATTTTTGTGAGGAAGGCGCATAAGAAGTCCCAGCTGACCCTGTCAAACGCCTTCTCTTCATCTAAGGTCAGGAGAAGGGCAGGAATGTTATGCGCATGGGCCTTTTCTATCCGGTGGGCAAGGCACCTAGTGTTGTCAGGGCCTTGTCGGTGTTGTATAAAGCCCACCTGATTAGGGTCCATCAAACCTGGCAGAAGGGACTCTAAGCGATTGTCCAGTGTTTTGGTATATATCTTGGTTTCAGTGTTCAAAAGGGCTATAGGCCTGTAGGAGGAGCATTGAGCGGGGTACTTGCCAGGCTTAAGAATGAGTGATATTTCGGTTGCCACCCTCGTAAGGTCAGTAGTGTGGGTGAATGTTAAAAAATGCAAGCAGGTGTTTCTACAGAGATGGGAAGGAAATCTTAAAGATTACTGGCAGGCTGTCCGGGCCCTGGGTCTTCCTTACTGACAGTCCCCCATCAGCTTTTTTAAGAAAGGACCTCCTGCTTGTCAGTTTCTCTAACTGCGTAACCTGACCACGCTGTGTGAAGTTTAGCAATGCGAGAACAAGCATATTGGTGTCAGAGACGATGGGCCTGTAGGGTTCCAACCTTATCCTCCCCATCATAATACTGTTGCTTGAGAGCTAAAAGTGAAATTTCCGCATTAATAACTCTGTGTCCGTAGCTGTCCTCGTAACAGCGCGAGTCGCCGTTTAGTACGCCATGAGGGTGTCTGCTTATCTGTACCTTTCAGGGTTCTGATTTAATCAGTTAGCCTAGTCTTGAAGAGGTGTGCCTCATGGGAGCATGCTATTGCTATGGAGGTAAAGATGCCCCGAATTGACACTTTAAACCCATTCCAACATGTGAGGAGGGGTGGCAGGTAAAGCATTGAATTTGAAGTATTCTTTGATCGCGTATTTGATAGTAGCTCTGTATACTGGATCACACAGTATATGAGGTGCGAGTCTCTACCGAGGACATCCGAACCATTTCCAAATGGCATAGGAGGGAAAGTGTGATAAATGCATAGTCGATGCAAGAGTATGATTGATGTACATGCGGATAAAAATAGTAGTCCTGTTCGTCAGGGTGTAAGCAGCGCCAAGTATCTACGAAAGCGGAGTCTGTAATTTCCCTCTTGAGTTGAGCAGACGTGACTCCCATACCCTGAAAATGGGCAGAGCTGCTATCGAGTGCAGGATCCCTTACCTAATTAAAATCACCTCCAGTACTAATTCATCCTGGGCAGGCTAAGTTGGTCATTAAGAATACTACAAAGGAAAGAGTCTTGGGCTTGGTTCGGCCGTACACATTAATGAAACCAGCAAAAAGCGCCCCCTGGGTTTCTAACTACTCGTGTCAATGTTGTTAGGAAACCCCTCCTAAACTGGATGCTGACCCCCAATGTTTTAGTCTCTGTGTGTCCAATATTGGGATGGGTATCTGGGGTGGGACATTCGGTGACAGTCCTCCCTGAGTAAATGGGTCTCTTGTAGGAAAACGATGTCTAGGTCTTGCTGGAGCAGATAGCGCCATACCTGTTTGAGCTTATTGGGGGAATTAAGCCTCTTAACGTTTAAGGGAAAGGAGCTTCGTCCTAGTCAGGGTCCCCATGTGTTAGTCAGTAAGGAAAAAGAGAGGGAGGATGCAGTAGTATCAGGGCTTGTCTCACAGTGCGTAACAGATTGGCCCAAAGGAAGCTGCACTCTCCTAGCAGAATTCCCTCCCCCAGGTACCCTAGGGACACAGCAAGGAAAGCAGATTAATAACCAAGGGAGAACAAACAGGCCAACTGGGCCCAACATGGTGAGGCTCTCTGTAGGAAAGTGCCCCTTTTTGCATGGTTACCCCCCCCCCCCCCCCACTGTTTGCCTGACCTCTGATGCAACCAGACTTGATATGCCCTGGGTCCCTGCCATTCAGGTTCCCAGCGCCTGTGTTCTTTCCCAAAACTGTACCTTTGGACCCACAATTGGCACATCTCTGGCCACAGGTAAACACCTTGTAAAAGGTATAATGGGTCCCAAGGACACGTGACCAGAGAAGGCCTCTAAGGGCTGCAGCACCTATTGTGCCATCCTTACAGGCCCTGTACCTTAACTCCCACACACTGCCATTGCAAGCTGCGTGTTTTGGTGCAGAGAAAAGTGAAGAGTCGACATGGTACACATCCCTGTGTGCCATGCCTACAACCCACTGCCTGAGGCCTAGGTAAGTCACCCTTCTAGCAGGGTGCACTAGCCCTCAGGTAAGGGTACAGTGGCATGAGCCCCGTACCCCTACAGTATCTAAGACTATTCTTAGACATTGTAAGTGTAGTAAAGCCATAAAGTGTATATGGTCTGGGAGTTGGTCATTACGAACTCCACAGCTTCATAATGACTTTACTAAAACCTGGGAAGTTGGGTAGCATACTTCTCAGCACATTAAGCCCACACTGATGCCAGTGTGGGATTTAATGTAAAATGCACTCGGAGTGCATCTTAGAGATGCCCCCTGAATAACGACCAGCCCTGGTGTGGTTCCTGAATGGCTGCCTGCCATTTGCCACCACCAGACCGGTTTCTGGACCCCTGGGTAGAGAGCCTACGCTCTCTGGGTCCAGGGACAAAGCCCATCTTGGTCAGAGGTGTCATGCCTCCTCCCCCAGGATGGGTTGGGTCCACGAAGGGCAAGCTTCAAAGGCCTGCCGCCTTTGGAAGCTGTTCCTGCCTTTTGCTGCCCCCAGCAACTGGCTCCCACCGGTTCTGCCCCGCCACTTTAGGCAGGAGAATCGGTGGGAAAACCACGCTAGGAAGAGAGGTGTGCCCACCTTTGCCAACACCATCCCTCAGGTGGGGGAGGCGAGGTAAAGCACACATCTCAGTCCCCGCTATCTTGAAGATTAGGTGACTCGGCCAATTAGGGAGAGGCTCATGCCCCCTCCTACTGGAGGGTGGCACAGTAGGGGGTGTACCCACCCCAAGGAAGGGACCCATTGGTCCCGACCTGCACACCTCTTTAAACGCCCCTAAATCTAGTATTTAAGGGCAACCCTGAACCTTGCCTCCTCAAATTCGAGGAAGAAAGGAGGACTGAAGAGCTGTGGTGACCCAGGAAGAAGAGTACCCCAACTGGTTTGGCCCCAGCCCTACCGGCCTGTCTCGTGTACGACCTGCCTACAACAAGAACCCCGGCGAGTCCAGCAGCCAGCGACCACCAGAGCCTAGAGGTCCTGCCCTGCAACCATCTTACAGACTCTGTCTCCTGTGAGCACCGGATTGAAGCAAAGATTCCGGCGACTCTGCGATTCTGCACCTGACGCCCACGGCTGAAGTTCGAGTGGTCCAACACCCCAAGGAGGTCTCCCCAGCGATCCTGTCCTGTGATCTGGCGATCCCCGACCTTCCCCGACTGCGACCAGAGCTGGTAAGAAAACCAGACACCAAAAGACACCCCTCTGCTTCGAGTGGCCCAACCGACGGTGTCCAGCCATCCCCCAAGATTCCAACTTACCTCTCCAGCCGGTGGTCGCCTTCAGGAAATCTCCCTGCTCAAGCCTGCAGCAACTTCACAGAATTGAAGGTCTCCATTGAAATGCACAGGGTTCCAGACGTCCATTTTGCACCCTGCACCTGGCTGCCCCAGTGCCGCTGGTGGTGCAGCTCCTGTGCTGGTCGTTGGCCCCTGCAGTGCTGTCCTTAAGCTCAGGAGCTTTGCTCCCACACCTGACTGGCCTGCTCGTAAGCAGTTCCTTACCGAAGGCACCCTTAGCCCCATTGGCTAACATTTGGCCCCTGCACCCGGCCGCCCCAGTGCTGCTGGTGGTGGAACTAGAGTGCCCATCTAGACCTTGGGGAAACTTGGTCCTAAATACCAAAACTCCCACTCGTAAGTCATGTATTTATCTGAGAAACCGCTAACACTTTTTGTCCCCTAGGAACCCATGTTAAGAGATTTTGGCCCTAAAATGTTCTAAGTGTTGAGCTGATGTTTGTATGGAGAAAGGAGAACTAAACTGCAAAGTATAAAAAGTCTTACTTGCTGTGTATTGTGAGATCCTAAGGTGTGGTATCTAGGTATACCACCCCCAGTACTCAAAGTGATCCAAAAGTAACAAAACAAATTCCTAAAGTAATTACTGTGTAATTCAAACTGCTTTTTAAAGTGATACACACCTGTAACTATTGCAAAATTCAATCATACCTGCATTTCATTGTGAAATCCTACATTCCAAGTATATTTTACCTACCTGTAAAAAGTCCTGCTTGGTTCTAGAATTAAAATACAAGTATACCTTTTTTATACTTACCCAATTGGTCTGGATTCAGTCCGAGTGTGTGTATCAGTCTTGATTGAGTGAATACAATAAATGCTTGACACACCCTTTTGATAAGCCTAACTGCTCGCCCACACTACCACAAAGAGAGCTGTTAGTACCTACCTAGTTTAGCCTCTGTTATGCCTCTGGAAACTTCCTGGACTCTGTGCACACTATACCTTACTTTGGTATAGTATATACAGAGCCAGCTTCCTACACTCTCCATCCTTGGAGAGAGGAGAGTATCCCTAAAGTCAGCAGAGGTGTTGCCTAAGCAGAGGGTTGGGGGGCGGAGGGGGGAGGGGGAGACCAGGCTGGAGATAAAGGATAAAGAGTAATTAAAATCACAATATAATTCTATCAAAATATATAAAATATAAAATACTACAACAAGTAGCACATGAAAGTCCAGCTCCAGCTCCGATGCCGCAGGCCCTGCAAAGGAAAAAAGGTAATAAAAGAAAACAACATAATACAGTGCTCCGGTTAGCAGGTGCAGGTCTGAAATGGGCTAGTTAGGCAACAGTCAGGTGTCTGGGCTAGCCTGTTAAAGATCCTGCGTCATAATCTGTAGGTGGGAGATGTCGACCTTCGCCCAGACGATTTCATCGATCTCCGTCCTCCGACGGTGCATATTGGGATCCCTGATCCAGAGATCCCTCCGGTAGGCTCAGTAGGTGCCTGGCTTCAATGAATGATCGAACTTGATGCTGTTTGCCTTTCAACTGGAAGAGCAGACCAAAAGGGTGGGTCCTCTGGTATTTGATGCTCATCTCCCTGTGTTTCTCTGTTATCGGCCTGAAGTCCCTTCGTTTTTTAAGCTTTACTGGCGAGATGGCTTGAAAGATCTGCAGAATATGGCCTCTGTAGACCAAATCAACCTTGCTCCGTCGCGCTCTTATGACTGCCTCCTTGTCTTTAAAAAAATGCACTCTTGTTAAGATGTCCGGGGTGGCATCAGGTCTGCCCGTCATGGTAGAGACGCGATGAGCTCGGTCTAGGATCAGTGGCCGGTCCCCTTCACCCCCTTGGATAGTGTGAAACAGGTCTCTTGTGAAGGCCATGATATCTTCTCCCACCGCACCCCGGGGGACACCCCAGATGCAAATATTATTTCTATGGCTGCGATTATCTAAGTCTTCTTGTTTAGCTTGGAGCTCAATCTGTTGGTCTCCCTGGGCAATGACATGACGCATTATCATTTCTTGGTCTTCTATGCGAGAGTCCATCTTGCGCTCTAGATATTCGACACGTGTACCCGGATCCACTATATCCCTGCGAAGGTCTTGTATACAGCTTTTGAAATCTGCATTTAAGGGGCCAATTTCTTGCTTAATGCAGTTGAGGAATTGGGCCATGTAGTCCTGAGGGAACAGTGGTGTTGCAGAGGACTCAGTGGTTTGGAAGGAAGGGTCCCCTTTGTTGGACATGCTCACTGACGAAGACTTTGACCACAGGGAGACTACAGAGCTGTCTCCAGAAGATTTACGTCTTGGCATAATATTGCGAGGCCAGACGGATGATGATTGCCACAGGAAGGCTAAAGAATCCGCTACTGAGAAAGTGACCACAGCCAAGGCAGGTCCAGAGGAGACTGCGTAGAGGGGCGTCTTAAGTGTTCGAGGGGACCTATAAAGTGTTGCAGTTCAACGTCTGGGTTAGATAAGAGCGCCACCGCGCCTTGAGGAAGAGGCCTAGTGATCCATGCCACAAGTGGGAGAATGGGATCTACAGCAATTCGAGGGATGGCGAGCAGAAGGCAAGGCCCAAGAGGCCTCGCTGGGTGTACTCCCAGATCACAGCAGCTCACTCGGCAGTGGTCACCAGTACTCCAGTACAAAGCACACACTTCACACTCTGCTCAGATCAGAAGCGTCTCTTCTAACCAGTCTCCTTCTCATATGCAGGCTGTTGCATTAGTCAATCCGCGATGTGACACTCAGCTAGGCCCCAAGAGCACATCAAGCCCTTCCCGGTTAATGCAGGGAACCCATCACCATGAGGGGAAGCTGCATGAATTCAAGGGGCCCCAGGGGTGGTAGACTGATGCCGAGTCACTCTATGGCGAGCTGAGGTAGGGGCCCTAATCCCCTTTATTAGTGTATCCAACAGTAGAAATGCACACTCACTTGTGGGGGGTCCAGCGCCGATTCCGTTTGCCCGGCAGCGCAGGTAGCCATGACCTGATGCCCTGTGGTCTGTAGTTCAGGATGTCGGGCTCAGACGAATGGTAGCAGACTCAGGAGGAGCCACAGGGGCGAAGAGGCAGCACTATCAGGCTGTGTCCCGAGGTATGGTGCTGGGTGTGCCGCTGGTGCAGTCACATCCAGTAGACAAGATGGCAGCGTAGGAAGCCACGACTCAGTCTGGAGATCGGGCCGGGTGCTTTCACACTGATTGCTCTGCTCCCCTAGCCCGTGCGACACAGTACACACCAACCTCCACTGTGAATCAGGCTCCGATCCCGGAGCATGCCATAGAGTAGGGCTCAGCGCCTCTGCGACTCCCAGTGCAGGATGGGAGGTGCTCCCCAGTCACAGGAGCAGGGCCGATCATCTACGCTTCACTGTGAGTCAGGCCCAGGGGTGCCGGCAAGTGAGCATTGGGTATGGGAATGTCAAGGGTGTCGACCCGGGCAGATCAGGGCGAAGCCAGAGCCGCGATGCAGACGGATTGATGCTTAACGGCCTGCGGTAGCTCCGAGTGAGGACAAGCTGTGTCCTACTACATTCCCCACTAGGCCACGCCACTAGCAAAACTTTTTTTTTTTACTTGCAATCATAATTTGCGTATTTTGTTTTATAGCGCAGTTCCATATTTTAAAAACTTTTCTGCATTACCGGAATGGGGTTGTACATCTGTATTTATATGGAGTGATTTGTGCTGAAGAGGTTTCAAACACGTTTTAGCTTCAGGCAACCTTAATTGTGCAAAACTGTAGAACCTGAACAAGCTTAAGTTTCTAAAATTATAGATGGCCTCCACAACTAAGAAAATAAATGCTTATCATAGTTTTTATACAAAGGAAAATATTCACCATCGCAACACGAGTCTGCCTCAAACCATTGGTCTTGGTCTGTCGCAGACATCAGGCCACCTATTAAATGTGGCCCACCTAGTTGCTGGTCTTATATTTTCATATTTTGCCCAGCCATCATCCATGTAATGTACTGGTAATGTTACTTTGGCCATCGTACCAGTGGGAAACTATCTGCTGAATTGTCATCTGGTAGAGCTATACACCATGAAAACTTTGAGTATAATATATGATTGGGCATATTAAATGGGCCGATCAAGATAGTTGGTCACACAATTCAAGAACATGTCTTTACCACCTTGCGTATGAAGGAGTTACACTTGGAGATAGACATGCAGTGATTGATAAGCAGGGGATTGCCTTCAAGTGGAGTGCATATGCAAAATAATGAATGCCCCACTCAAGAAGCGAACATGAGCTAGATCACTGAAGATCTGAAACAACCTTGTTGTCATTGCATGGGGCTTTAGCTCCCAATGATGGAGCTCAGTCTTCCTTCGTGGAAAGTTGTCTGAGCCAAGGTCTGCACAGAGGAGACATCATGCTTTAAATGTTCTTTAGCAAAAATCAAGAAACGGATGTGTCAACGCTGACTTTAGAATGTTATGGACTCTATAATGGGAAGTTATGGGAGATGCTTAGTATTAGATTTCTTAGCTTTTTAACATGGCTTTCTAGTGTCCGACGAGCCTGTGATATAACGCATACACTCACGGAAAAGAAATACTTTGGAGAACTAATGTTATTGTGTGATTAGCTCCCTACCTCTGCTTTTTGTTTGTTTTACATAATTTTGTATAAACTTTCCTCATACTGTGTATAAATACTCTCTCAGCAGTCCTGTTACATCTTCTAACACATTGTTCTTCTCCTTCTCCTCCAACTCTATGTAGATTTCTCAATTGCCCCTTTAAATTGTGTTTGATCCTTTCCAGAAAATGGTATGAAACAGAAGCTTGTACTTCAAGATTTCCACTCCTGATGGTACAGAGAGAGAGATTTAAGTTCCTCCTGCTTGGTTAGCAAAGTCATCTGGTGCTTGCTTTGGTTAGTCCATACATTTTGTGTTTGAATTCTCGCTGGAAGCAAAAGACACACAATTGATAGACGGAATGCAGAACAAATCAAAACATTCACCCCCAGTCAAGAGATCTGGGTTAAATCCATCATTCTTTTGCTCACCATGCCACCCCAGTTTAAACCTGGCCATATGCAAATCAGTCTTGACCCTGTGCCTCATGGGAACAGTCCAGCCCGAACTGCCAAGGCAGGTCCTCCCTGGACCGGAAACAAGCATCCTAGGACCGGTTTCGGGGTATCACCCTTCATCAGCCAGGATAGTTTGAATCCAATGGCACAGTGAGCCAGGGACCCACGTCTGGGCCTACCCGGCGCACTTAGGGCGAGAAAGCAAAAGACACACAACTAATGGACCGAATGCAGAACAAATCAAAGCATTCACCCTCAGTCAAGAGATCTGGGTTAAATCCATCATTATTTTGCTCACCATGCCACCCCAGTTTAGACCTGGCCATATGCAAATCAGTCTTGACCCTGTGCCTCATGGGAACAGTCCAGCCCGAACTGCCAAGCCAGGTCTTCACTGGACCGGAAACAAGCATCCTGGGACCGGTGAGGGGTAAACCGGTCCCAGGATGCTTGTTTCCGGTCCAGTGAAGACCTGGCTTGGCAGTTCGGGCTGGACTGTTCCCATGAGGCACAGGGTCAAGACTGATTTGCATATGGCTGGGTCTGAGCTGGGGTGGCGAAGTGAGCTAAAGAATGATGATGGATTCAACCCAGATCTGTGACTGGGGGTGAGTGTCTGAAAAGTTTCAGCGCTCCGTCCAGCATCACCTTGTGTTTGTTTTGAATTCTCGCAGGGCCATCTTTACATTTCACCCTTACAAAACCTATGAATTGATTACCATCAAATTAAATAATAGTAAGATTGTTTAATTACAATACTACAAAACTGCATCAGGCAGCACTATGTTACGAATAAAAGCTATTATCATGGTTGTGGTCTGCCTCAATAACTGACTAAGCAGTAGAAAACTTAATTTAATCTGAACCCAAGGGTGTCATCAGTCAGGGGCTTCGTCTTTTCCTATGACTGATACTACCACTGCCATTTTGCTGAAATGACATCCATGACCCAAGTGTTTCTTTCTAGTGAAGAAGATTGCTTCGTGCAAAAGCCGCCTTTGCTGGTGCGTCGCAGTTCTTTACCCCTTCCTTTAGTATCGTAGGTAAAGTGTGCTGACAGTGATGAAGGAACACATCGCCCAGGGCATGCAGATCCTGCACTGTACACTGTAGTGTACTAACAAAATGGAGAATCTGGCACCAGGTTAGGTCCCCTTAATCGACCGTCGCTGCACCCTAAAAAAATGATTGAGCCAAATGCAAAAGAGGCAGCCACAAAGCACATTTGGATAAACTCAATCTAGACCAGGCATCTCCAATGAGTAGCTCCTGAGCTACTGGTAGCTCTCCAACTACCCGTAAGTAGCTCTCCTGTTGGCAGACCAGGATAATAAATTAGAAGCTTTTGCTTGGTTGAATTAGTGTATGTATACATTACCAAAATTGGCTATTTGATACGAAAATGTGTGCATTTTCAGAACTCATGATCTGATGTTTGGGGAGGCTTATTATGTTATCTTGGTGCCAAGGGCATTGCATGGTTGTTATGTATTACCCATGTAGAGGCATTGATTGATTAATGTCCTCCACAACTAAGAACATTCTTATTGCTCTTTATATTTAAAGCAAAATAACCATCTTCTCAACACCCTGAAATGAAATATTCACTCCCCGTTGTTAACTCACATAAAAATCTTCCTTTGTGTAAATCTTTTTATGAATTTAAAATCGTCTTTTGTGAATATCAAAAGTGATTTTGTAACAAAAGGCCATTAGCCTCTAAGCTGAACTGAAAAATTCAAATCGGTTTGTGACTCGGGCCCTGTGTGTTGAGTGGTAGAAATTGGAGACAACAAAGGCACATCTTCAGACTACTTCAAATCTATAGCCTTTGAGGCTCATCCTTGGGCTTACATGTACGCAGTCCACATTTCATGGTCCTTATTAATATACCAGTTAAAATATGTAAGGAAAGCTGCGTGGGCAGTTAATGTAATTAAAAATAGATCGATCCTCCCTAGCTCCGAGGGGGCGGTTTTGAATGACATTTTAGTCACTTAATCACTGGCAGACATCCAGCAGCTGATATGACATGCGCACAGTTGAGCGCAGTCATCAGTTCTCTCCCCTTCAGCCGGTGGAGCAGCACCGAAGCTGTGGACGGAAATCAATCCCTTCTCTGCCATTGCTCAGGGGAGTCTTGCTTGGCGTGGGGGAGGTCAGCGGCAGGGCAGCCCCCGCCCCTTGGGATCCTACCACGTGTTTATGGCTTTATCATGATGAGCACAGCTGTTGGTTAACAGTTTTCTGACATATTTTAATTTGTTTTAGCTCTCATCCTGTAAAAACACAACGTAAATAAATACCCTATTATAAAAGTGTCGACATAAATGAAACCTTTTGCTTTATATATCGAGAAATACAATGTTTTAACAAAAGGCTGTTTATGCAAGAGAATGACATATTTGCGGATTGCAGATACTTAAATGTTTTTGTCAGTACACAATAAATTATACGTGTACGGCCGTTGGTAGTCCAGTAGTACATCAAATATATTGGCTTTGATAAAATCGGGCACTGTTGGTATCAGTAAACGTAAACACATTTATTCATGAAGTTATTATATGAAGTTGATCCTTTTAACATTATATTTCGTTAACTGTTAGGATATACATTAGTGACTGGCTGTAAATGATTTGCATGTTTAGATACGCAAGTCATGCTACTAAGCTTCAGAAACATATCTGTAATGCAATAATTCTTCTTGCGGTCCATGTCTCCGTACAATTAATAAAACATTCCTAGAGTCTAAAAACTTTTTCTCTGTTATGGGACATAAACAATAAGGCAACACATCTAGAGGCAATTAATTAAAGGACGCCCCATATACGTGCAAACACATTAGACTTCCTCTTCCTGATACAATTTTCTGTGCAGATAAACGAGACAACCCTGAAATAAACTGCTGGGGATTTCATAGCGCACAAAAGGTGCTTTGCAGCTGTATGGTCCCAAAATTGTGTACAATAAATACAGGTTTTAAAAATTGCTTCCTAAATTAGCATACAACAGACAAAAAAGCATAAAATATAAAGTGCATTGTTTGTAATTTCCATCACAGGGGCACAGAGTAGCTGTTGAATCCCATTGGTTTATTTTAGGGAAAGAAACAAGATAGTGCACTGTACTCAGCCGTAGTCTAGTCAGGGCGTAGCGGTGTTGATAATTTGTCACCCAGGATAAATAAGGTTGGAAACCTATAGGTAGGGTATGTCATGTATGTTGTTACCGTTTGTTTCCCCCTATTGGAAGAAGCTCTATTTCTTGTCCTTGCATCTAGCAAGGCAGCCTTCATTGCTGACTCCTCTAACATTACAATCTACGCTGCTTCTTCAAGTCCAGGGAAGCCAAATATCATTCTGAGAGTGTTATTAAAAAAGGACAGCCACGGTATTTTAAAAGCAGGTTCCAAGGTTAGGCAGTCCTGCATATTAGACTTCATAAGCTCAGTTTCAGGTTTAGCCCATGTAGAGTGCCACATGAAGATTGGTTTAGATGACAAAATGTCATCCAGGTGGTTCAGCCCTACTTCCCTGTGCATAATGGTGGATGATGCCGAGAAGGAGACGGGGTGCACAGGAGACAACTTAATAAGTTGTTTTCATATACCTGTAAAGAGTTACTAGTGGTGTAGCCCCATATACCTCCTCCATAGGTGGCAGCAGATAAACTTTGGCTTTATAAATGATAACCTTCTTTTTAATGGGTCGGCTGTGCAGGTCACTAGAAAATCTAAACACCCCCTCTTTTCATGTTGAGCCTCGTGTTACAAATATGATCGGCCCACCTGCTATTTGCAGAGAACGTCATGTTTAGATAACAGAATGATTTAACCTTTACTATCTGGGCACCCTCTGTCCCTCCACTAATTGCTGCATCACGAGTGCACACTTTCGGGGGAGCAAGAGTGGGAGCAAAGGATCAATGTATTTACTCTGTGTGTAGCTTTGTACATCACATCTAAGTTCCATACGTATAAAATACACCGCTACTCCTTTTCAGATGCAAAAACATTTCTAGCAAATAAATGCTGCCATAAACGGAAACACTTCCACCCCATCTCCTTTCCCCTAACCCAGGCCTCTTCTCTTGTTTCCCATTGTTAATGTCTTCATTCAGCTCGCTTAGTCTGCGTCGTTCCAGCTGTATACATATAGAGACATCCCCTTTGACCTCCTCCACACAGTGAGCCTTTGAGAGTTTACGTATGTCTACCCTTTACTGGGACAATCTTAATTTCCCTGCATCTCGTACCTTAGGACATCATATTCTTATCCTAGCACACATCCTATTTTCGAACTGTGTATTCTTATCCTTAGCTTGTAGTTCTTCCTTATACAATACAGATGTATCCTTTTTCTCACTAACCACCGTAGATGTTTGTGATAGCTCAAAGAACAAAAACTGGTGAATGAAAATACTTGAGCCAATGCCTCACCATTTAGAATTCCTTTGCTCAGTCTTGCATTCCATAGTTTTTTGTTTTTTGCCTCCTCTTCATTGTTTTAGGAGGAGGAGACTAAACTAATGCAATCAGGCCATTGAGTCTTCACACCACCCTAAATGAACAGCACGTACTGGTCCCCTAGTACTGTGCTTCCCAAACTTTGTAGAACCATGACCCACTTTTTAGAATAACGAACTTTTGCGACCCACCTTTTAAAAGTCAGGGGGCAATCAATTTTTTAATGCATCTAAAGCATTGTGTGGTATGCACGGTCATTTACAGGCAGCACATTTTCCATTGAAATGAACACTAAATTTACACAGACGTCCAGTATTACTGACTAAACTATATTGCACACAAATGATGACGTGTGGCAATCGGGGTTTTGAGTGAATGTTTAATTTGTGCATCACCAAGTAAGGTATCTTGATTTGTTTTGATCCTAATAAAATCTTTGATTCCGTCACACTTACAAAAAATGTACTTCATTTTTTTTGCTTTTCTAACTGCTGAATGTGTACAGTTTGTTTTGCGCTACATCACATTTTGTTGTTATAAACAAAAATGACATCCTCCAGCCTTTCCTTTCACACTGGTGTACCCAGCAATATTGTCAAATAGTTCATTTTACTTTCTCCTGCTGCAATGTGAGAAGAGCTTGTAAACGCCAATCACCATGTTAAAGAACACAGGCCATTTGTCAGCAGCCACAGCCTGAAGTGACCTCTGTCTTTCAAGCGCAGCAAATGTGACAAAATAAATACAGAATTTAAAGGCATCTTTATTGCTTTGACTTTCATAACCAGCTCTGCCAAGTACCATGCATCAGGTGTTAGACTAACGCATTTCAGTGTGGTGGTCTGCATCCCCGCACTGAAATGCATTGTCACGCATAATGCATAGCATAGCGCCTGTGCCATCAAGGAGGAGCGTTAGTAATCATGTTGCTTACAACTAAAGCTGGAATTGCAGCGCTCTGTGCTCCCAGGTGAGGGGCTGGCTCAAAGTCCACAGATCTCGTTGCTAGTTACTGAAATTAGCAATGTAACATTGTATTCACCCGACTCCGCCTGCCGCGCAGTATATTTGATACAGATCAGTGATGACTGACGTGAGAGTACGTGCCGCCCAATGAGAGGCCTAGTGTGAGGTCAGTATGAGTTTTTAGATGCACAGGCGGGACTTCCTGCTGCTGCCCGCGGTGGCGCCAGGGCGGGCAGCTGCAGTTCATGTGGTTTTGGCAGGCTGGAAAGGTTAACGCTGCTCGCAACGCTTAGTGGCAGCAACCGGAGCCGACCCACCTCACCACCAGAGGTTCAGTAAAGCCCACGTCCTGTGCAGCCAGGCCTGCTGAGCCTCGGAATCATGCGGGCCGGCGTGTCCTCGGGAGTCGTCGCGGGCGTGACGAGGAGGCGGCCTGTTATTGCTGCGCAACTAGCAAAGTGAGTAGTGCCTGGATGGAGTGAACTTTCACTCTGAATGTTGAAACTCCATTTGCTTTTTGGCGCTAGCCGCAGCGCGTGGGTCATAGTGGACTGGTGGTGCCGGTCCAACAAATGACTTTAAGCGAGGCCAGCAGCAGCGTCACATAAATCAACAGAGAGGGAGCCTAGTGTAGTAGAACTAGGTCTGTGAGAGCCTGTTGGTGTGATCGCTGGTGTCGCTGGCTGCGGGGCTGGGCAGCTGACCTCATTTTCAGGCTGGGTGTCACTAATAATTGTTGAAATTTCACTCATAATCACCCCGAAATTATAACAATGTCACACATAGCAATTTTAAACCTTGGCAGCTATGCAGAACCCACCAGTGGATCACGACCCACAGTTTGGGAAACAGTACCCTAAGTACCATTGTATCTTTCTGATTTGCTTTCTCCAGATTAGTGTCAACATTCTGGCAGGTAGTCGGATGCTGCCAAAGAACTTGCCACAGCTGTTCAGTGCCCTAACAAGCTGTGTTGTTCATTTAATCTCAAGACATTTGGTTAGTCTGCTGTTCCTATAGTGCATACCAATGCACTCTGGTGCTAGTAATCCGTTTTGTTGCAGGTCGCCTTTAAGATAAATTGCCTACTATACTATACTCACGTTTAACTTGGTTGTGTGCTGTGATGTTTGCGGCAGCTTAATGCACAGTAGCTGCAGAAGCCGAATCCTGGGGATACGCTACCACCCGTCTGAGATTATGCTAATGACCTTAAAAAGTATGTGCTGATGCCCATGACCCACATGCTGTGTTCTTATGTAAATTTGATGGGACGAAAGCAACAATAACTGTTGAACTGTGAACAAAATGAGTTCAGTGCTTGTGTGACACCAGAGAAGAGATGATTTAACTTACCCATCAGGTGCTGCTTCACAGCTTTGTTTGGATTTCTGTGGGAGTTCACCATGCTTGGTTCTCCAAAGTGCTATATTATTTGTTAATATTAACAAAAATAATTATGGGACTGGATGACTGAAGGACTTTGGCATGATATTGGATCACCCTTCTGTTCTTCTGCCTCACTTCTTTGATAGCAGCAATGTTTGTTTTGGTGCATGAAGTAGAATGTATTCTGTGGCCTCAGACTACGTTTGATGTGTGGTTGTCCATAATTTCACTTTACATGTGCATACTCCTTTGTCTGGACTCATTACGGCATAAGATTTGAACCTAAAGTGTCTTTTTTCTTTTGGTCTCTTAAAAGCAGGGACTTGTGATTCGCTGGCAGAGCAGAATGGCTGAAGTTGCGCTGCGTTTGCCTGCTGTAGCTTTTTTGCTGGTGGACATCTTCTTATTTCTTAAACGGACAGAATGGACTTCAATGACAATTTTATTGCGGCCTCTCTGGCATGCACTAAAATTCACAAAAAAACTTGCCTTGTCCAATTCTTTGGATGATGCTTTTGCATTAATGTGCCCATTTGCAGTTGTGTTTAGGTTCTTTTCCGATGTTGGTCTAGGTGGTTTAGGTCTTACACATTCACAACTTGAGCGGTTTGTTGTCATAGAGCTATTGTTAAAATACATGAAATGGGCTTTGAGTGTGCTCATGATTGAATGGCTTTCTTGTGCGTGTCAGCGCCCATTCGTAGTTCTGTCTAAGGATTCTTGGAATAATTTGTTTCATAATAAAAAAAAAAGAAATCCAGTTTGGCTGCTGTCACGACTGCTTTCAAAGGGCTATGAGGCAAGCAAAGGTTACTGGGCCCAACCATGAGGGTTGTGGCGTCCCAGGGCCTGACCTATGGGTCCTGAGCAACTGGGCAAATACCCTTTCGGAACCTGACTGTCAGTGGTAACCCGGATCAAGTAGTCCAAGTGCAAGATAAGAGAGGTAGAAGACTCCAAAATACAAACAGAGACCTCAATAAACTAATTGTCCAGTCTAATACTTACTTTTTGTAAGAAAAGCATTTATTTCACGTGGAAAATATACAACAGCACAGTATATTATCCACACTACCGGCTCTCTGAGCAAGTGTGCTGAGGTGGTCGAAGTTGTTGACTGTTTCCAGATGCAGCAGGCAGCTTCTTCGCGTTTCATGCAGGTAAGGTGATGGGACAGGAGCGGTAAAGAACGGGGGCTTTACCTCTTTAGTTCACGTCCCTTTGATGGTTGGGGGGACTCTTTCCATCCGGGTGATGGCTTCAGCGATCCTGGTGGCGTCCTGATGCATTTGGGGGTCATGGGTGTTGGCCATAACGATGTGGCTCAGCACATGATGGCCCAGTGGTTCTAGTGACCCTCATACTAACATACGAGGAGTCACGGGCACGGGTGATGGACCCTCCGATGTCGGTTCAATGAGCGACATCCCCATTGATCCTAGTAGCCCTCTCCTGCCATCCGGGGAGGTCACAGGCAAGGGCAACTGCCCCAAAAGTAAGGTTAGCCCTAAGAGGCGTTGCTGTCTTCGTATCCCTCTCTCACAACAACATTCCTGAATGGACTGGACGTCTCACACTTCGCTCACTTGAATCAACTTGGCAGGATCTCCTCTGGGCCTCACTCCCTCAAATTCTCTTCTCTTCCTCATTGGGTCCGCTGGTATTGACAAGCCGGCAGAAGGCTGGTGCTCCAGGCGTCTAGCAATTGGTCTTGACTTTCTGGCTGATGGCCCCTCACCCAGCAGGGAAACTAGCAGACCTTTGTTCCGATCCTGGTTCCAGCAGCCTGAAATCTAGGTGATCTTCTTTCGTATTGAACAGTGCTATTGAGCAACTTGTGGGACTCCAGCTCCCACCTTTTTAGTCTAAAATCTATACACTGATATGATTTAGGGGCTGGTCCTTTAATATTCCTATGTGAATGTCAACTTCTTTGAAGTGCCCTCTCTGCTATCCTACCCTTTGTCAAGGGGACAGTCTGCCATAGCAGAAGCAGTTCCAATTTTGATTGACCCACAACACAGACCAAGGGAGTAACTGGGCAACACACCTGGTTCTCAGCTGCTACTTAAATATGCCTCCCAGAGTTTCAAAGGCCTAAGCCTTCCCTCTCTGATTCTCTGCTCCTACATTGCCAGCCTTACCGGGCCCTCCAACTTGCTTTACAATGAGCCCATGCCCCTCTGACCAGCATCTCTTCTGAAATAAGAGACCTTTGATGTGCATGGAGGATGCACTGTTCCCCTTTCCCCAGTGTATGTCCCACCCCAGCTCTCAGGAATGTCAGCAGTCTACATCTTCTGTCTAGCGGTTGCAGTTGTCACCTCCACTAGCTTTCAAGGCTTTTGGCTTCCAAATGAAATTTACAGACCTCCGTGTTCCATACCATGCACAGGCACACATACATCCAGCACCCGCATGCATGTATCATGGGTTACCCTGTGCCACACACATTCACCATGTAGGCTTAATGTGACTTAAGTACACAGCAGCAGAAATTGACATGAGTGGGCCTGTAGGCACCACTGCAATGAAACAGGTAAAAGGCTTGCTCACATTACTGATTCTTACTAAACATGAAACTGGTATGCCACTGCATCTGTGTCACTTACCTCCTGGCAAGGGCAGTAGCCCTCTACCACTATGAATATTGCACTTGGTGCGTCCCTCCTGGTCTAACAAAACTGCATTACAATGAGACAGGCCTAAGTCATGGCCCACATGCATGATTCCTGTGCGCCCATGACCAAAACAAAAGTACAAGGGATCCCGATATCGATGAAAGTTCGGGTACTCAGGGCAGGTGTGCATGTCTGTCACCATGCAGGGGACTATTTTGTCCCAACAATCGCCCAAATGTGCACATGCCTTGTGAAGCACTAGCTCCATTTTGGTACTTTTTCAAATAATGGAAGCAAGCATTGGCAGAGCCTGTAGCTCTTGTTCCCTTTGTAAAGGAAAGACCTATTAGAATTGCCAAGGTTGTATTTGCTGTATGCATTTTATAGTTTAGTACGGTGCTAAATTGTACAAGTCTCGAAACACATGAATTGCTCATGAGACTGATGGCATGGCTGAACTTGGAACCAAGTGCAGGCATGGCAAAAAACGTATACAAGTTCTAAATTGCAATATGCAATATGCAAGATATGAGGTGATAGGATTATTGTTCGATTCATCATGGAAAAAAAAATCAAAAGCTGAGAGCAAATAGTGCAGACTTTTCAAATATACATGGAAGTTCTTAAGGAGAACTAATAAAATGTCAGTATTACTGCCCTGTCAAGTGATGTTGTGCCACAGAGATGTTGCACCAAACACACTGTGGCCCACTTCACTACATGGCAGCAAAGATTTTTGTTCCTGAACAATAATACGTGTTTTCAATCCTATGCCAGTATGTCATGCCCACCTTGGCTCCTCTGTCACTTAATAGCCCAGCATGTGTGCGCCAGAAAATAAATACTGTTAGATTTGATATAAATACTTGGTAGGAGCTCTTCTGAAGCATGAGTAAGCAGTCTCAACTGTTACTTGGAGCTTACCATTATAATTCTGAATTTTGGTATGATAGTCTTAGGTTGGGCTAGTAATAGGGTGCTCAATGTTTCAACCTCCCAGGAGTACTCTTCAATTGTTGTAGAATTGTACTAAAAAATTCTGTGCGTCAGTGATGACCACTAGTGCTCCAATTGACCAGGGCTGCACCTTTTTATTAAGAACCAACTAAGTTCCCAGGATGCTGGGGCTGACACTCTGTGTCTACGTTAGTGCTCATGCAAGCTACTTGCCCTCTGCATGCTAATATTACTGGCTGGGGACAAATCCGTTAAGTTACATGTGATGCAGTGATATGTAACTAGTAAATCGTTTGCCAACATTCTGACAGAAATATTGTCCCATATCATTTAAAACACACAATGCCTTCCCTCTTTCTACCCATCAACTACATCATGAATGACATTATCCAAATAGAAAGGTATGTGAAGTTACGTTGTCATGCTCACCACCCCACGCAGTATATAAAGCACCAAAGCAGGGTGTTTTTGAATTACCCTATTCCTTTTCCCCATCTCTTGCACTTTCTCCTCTCACCCTTCTTCCCCTACCTTACTTCCACTTGCCCTTTTTTAGGTAGAAGCCTACCAGACAGCACAGCTGACTGGTTGCAAAGACATATTGGGCACATGCTGAAAGCTACCCTAGGATTGCATTTCGCCCCTTGCTTACCATTGGCTTTGTGCTTTGTAACTCACATTTGCTTGCTATGTATTTGCTGGCTTTGTTTTTGGGTGTCCCACATGTCTTTGTCCCTCATGGAGCATAGCCTGTTAACACCTCTCTGACTGGCTGGTTCCTTGTATTCTCCCACAAGTGCTCGCTTTCTGAGCCACTCCACAAGAGTACATGAGTTTTCAGTTGTCTCCCACGTATGCTTGTTTACTTCAGTAAACCTGCTGTATTTCTTTGATAAGGTTTCCTACCTCCTATTTTCCTGCTTGACTGAGCATATATACTGTGTTATTTGTAATTCACATATCAACAAAACATAGCAGATTTTATTAGGATCAGCTGAAAACTGTACAGGGACATATTCGGAGGAGTTTTCACAAGTATCTAAAACTACACAGTGATATCATCAATAGAAGATTGTACACAGACATTACAAACGACTATTAGAAGAACAACTCAATATGCTCCTTTTATCGGCAACACTTGTAGTGCAAGTTTCGACAAAGTGGGTGGGGGGTCTGTAAGAGTTTTTATAGTACTTGATACTTTAGCGAAGCCTATTACTAAGCATTCCTAATGTTCTAATGTTTACAGCTGAGCGACCTAAGGAATAAGGTGATTGTGAGGCCTAAGATTCTATTTCATTCAAATTCAATAACCAAGTTACTTCCTTTGCACCCTTGATACCCTAAAGGCAGTGATAGCAAGCAGAAAGAAAGGCTTACCCCAGGGCAAGGTAAAGGGACAGGAAGTCAGATACAGCATAGCACAATATTGTCAAATCTGTGTCATCTAGAGACTAGGGGCATAATTTAGAGGGCAGTACGGAATGGAAAGCTGACAGTCCACATCATGGACATCCTTCCCCCCACCTACACCCTCCTTACATCCACCGGTCCCCTGACCCCTACCCTGCTGGCATCAATGCAGCCCTCGGGCGCACCACAGACCATACTTTTTGACCCCTGGGAAAATGTTTGAGAGTACCCATGGTGTACAGCATCAGTAAAACCAGTGACAAAGCCAGAAGGTCCCCAAGGCGAGACCAATTGGCTTTGTCAATGCTTGTTCTGCCTGGTGATGTGTGATCAGTAACAGGAAATGAGAAAAAAGCAGGTTATGGCAGAAGATTTTGAATACTTAAGGAATGAGTCTGTTATCTTTGCTTTCGCCTCCATTCCTGATCGTTAAATATTAAATCAATCGCTACACCCTGCTCTTTACTCCAGACAAGCTCATTTAGGGCAGCAAAGGGACAGGTGGTGTTACTGTGGCGTAAAATACATAGTGATAGTTTCGTATTATTTAAGCAACCTGCTGAGAGCCCTTACTCTCTCTCCCCCAGTTTGCTCCAGCAGCACATAATGGATGCAAATCACCCGCATAACTTTAGGATCCCTGGGGGTAATTCTTGGTTGTGTGTATGGCCCATCCAGCTGTGTGTGGTGTAGAGTAGCGTCTCTTATGAAAAAAAGACCTACCATTTCCGAGACCTACGTCTGAGTAATGGAATGATTAAGGTGTTTGTGAATTGCTGTTTCACCTGCATTGATTGGATGTATGGATGAGTTTGAGACAGGGATTTGTATTGTAATACAATACAATTGTTAGAATCTTAAATGCCTTCTTCTAGCTCCAAGGAACTTAGCCTATTCCATGGGCACCCAGTTGGTGACAGGCAGTCCATAATATGACAGGTGGGTTTTGCAGATTGTCCGAAGGGGTTACTCCTTTCCCTTCAAGACTACCCCATGGCAACCATCTCATGACCTCCTGATGGACGATCATCTGTCCCTTCTCTGTGAGGAGTTCATTGCTCTCTTAGCCAAGGGAGCTATAGAGAGGGTTTCGGAGCCAAAAGTAGGCTGTGGTTGCTATTCCTGCTACTATCTGGTTCCCAAAAAGGGCAAAGGCCTTCGTCCTATTCTAGATCTGCAAGCCCTCAATCTCTTCCTCAAGAAGGAGAAAATCAAAATGCTTACGTTGACTCTGGTCTTGTCTGCCCTGGACCCAAGAGACTGGATGGTTGCACCTATGTTCACATTCCCGTCCTACCTGCCCACCGGCGCGCTCAGCAATTTAAGTTAGGCTATCAGCACTTTCAGTTCACCGTGCTCCCCTTTGGCCTTACCAACGCCCCTCTGATGTTCACCAAGGTGATGGATTGGTTGCAGCTCATCTGCGGAGATCAGAGGTGCCAGTCTTCCCCTATCTCGATGACTGGCTGCTGAAGGCGGGCTCGCCCCAGGCTGTCGTCTCCCTCCTCCAGACTACGGCGAACCTCCTGCACTTACTGGGGTTCACTATCAACATGCCGAAGTCACACCTGACTTCCTCTCAAATGCCCCCTTTCATCGGACTGTTCTGGACACAGTGCTGTTTCGGATTTATCCTCCCGAGTAGCTAGTCCAGAATATTCAGGCTATGATGCCCTGATGTTTCAGCCTCTATCCTGGGTTTCGGTGAACCTGACTCTGACTCTGGGACTTATTGCCTCCCACATCATGCTGGTGACACGTGCCCGATGACCTATGCGGGCTGCAGTGGGACCTAAAGTTCCAGTGTGCACAGCATCAGGGGAATCTCTTTAAAATGGTCCAGATCTCGGAGGGAACTGCGAAAGATCTGCAGTGGTAGTTAACCAACCGCGATTGGGTCAACAACAGAACCCTTCCCCAACCAGTTCTCACAGTAGTGACAGATGCTTCGCTCCTGGGATGGGGCGGCCATCTGGGAGAGGTGGAGGTCAGAGAACTCGGGTCTGCAGCAGAACCCAGACTCCACATCAACCTGTTGGAGCTCTGAGCGATCCAATTGGCATTGAAAGCCTTTCTACCCTCCATCAAGGGATGGCTAGTGCAGGCGTTCACGAACAACTCCACCACCATGTGGTACTGCAACAAACAGGACAGTGTGGGGCCGTGGACCCTCTGTCAAGAGGCCCTGCGCCTCTCGACATGGCTGGAACAGCAGAGCATATCCCTGGTGGTTCTACACCTGGCAGGCTCTCTGAATGCCAGGGCTGCTTAACTTAGCCGAAGATGCCCTAGTGGACCAAGAATGGTGTCTCCACCAGGAGGTGGCGCAAGGTCTCTTTCAGCAGTGGGGAGAGCCTTGGCTAGATCTGTTCGCCTCCGCCAAGAACATCAATGCCAGCAGTGTTGCGCGCTGGAGTTTCCAAGGCAGCCCTCGTTCGGAGATGCTTTTCATCTCGAGTAGGGCTCCAGCATCCTGTACGCCTTTCTGCCTATACCACTCCTGCCCAGAGTTCTCAAGAAGATCAGGAACGACCGGGCCCAAATCTTTCTTGTGGCTCCGGACTGGGCATGGAGAGTCTGGTATCCCGAGCTACTGAGCATGGCCATCGATTCTCCGATCAGGGTTTCCCTTCAGGAGGCTCTACTTTCGCAACAGCAGGGGAGGGTTCTTCACACGAACCTGTCCACTCTCCGCCTTCTTGCGTGGAGACTGAGATGCAACAGTGTACAGCTTTTAACCTTCCTCCCGAAGTCTGTAACGTCATCTTGGCAGCAAGTGTCCCACCACTATGACAGTGTACTCCTGCCGTTGGAAACATTTGTGGCATGGTATGCTGAAAAAAGTCCCTCTTTCTGAAGTCATACTCTTCATTCTTTCCCTTGTCCAGCAGGGCTCTGCTCTGGGCACTCTTAAGGGCTATCTCACTGCCTTTTCTGCCTTCTATCGGCTGCCTGACAAACCCTTGTTGTTTGTCACCTTTTGTACATAGATTCCTCAAAGGTCTTACCCATCTCTTCCCTCCTTCACCATTTATTATGCGTCAGTCGGCCCTTAAACTGGTCTTAAATTTTTTTTGAGGTGCGCTCCTTTTGAGCCTCTACATAATTGTCCCCTCAGACTTCTGATACTGAAAACAGCCTTTCTTATGCCCCCCTCTATTGGGCACGGATAATGATGAATCAGCCCATTTGTTCAACAACTGGATTCGAACGGCAGTAAACCGTGTAGCGCCAGAAAAAGCTATTACGGTAAAAAGTGGCCCAGCCAGCTCGCCATGGCATGGATCAGACCTCAAACGTATAAAGGTTAAATGCAGGAGAAGCGAGCGAATTTGGAGATCGGATTACAGTAAAGAGCACAAAGCAGCCTACAATCTAGTGTTAGAACAATATAAGGAGGCAATTATTGAAGCTAAACGTGCCTACTTTACTGCAAAAATTGAGGAGGCTAGTAATTCCTCTAAGGAACTTTTTAAATCAATCCAACTGTTAGCCAAACCGCCGCAGGCCAATCAGTTTAGACCGGGCCAAGCTTTCTGTAATGAACTGGCCATTTTCTTTCAAAACAAGGTGCAACTGATCTACCACGATCTTCTAATTACGCACGGTGCCACGGATGGTGGTATGGGGCCTTCATCGGAGGAGAAGGTAGCTCGTTGCCAGATAACCAGTTTTCGGTCCCTTTCTCAGGAGGATGTGAACAACCTCATCCTATCCATAAAATCAGGTTCCCCTAACGATCCTTGCCCCGCAACCACCTTGCACCTAGTCGCGGGGAGGATCAGTATCTATTTGACCCCTCTTTTAAATCAAGTCCTAGAATCTGGTATCTATCCGTGTGTGTGGAAGAAAGCATGTATTAGGCCAATTCTTAAGCCAGCCCTTGACCCTACTGAAACCAAAAATTATCGTCCAATCTCAGGGCTGCCGGTAGCAGCTAAAATTCTCGAAAAAGCCGTCAACAAGGAGTTAACTTTATATCTCGACTCCAACAACCTGCTCGACTCTACTCAACATGGTTTTCGGTCGTGCCATTCTACCGAGACGGCCCTGATCATGGCAACGGAGGAGATCCGTAGAGTGATGGATGGGGGGGGGGGGTAGAGCTGTTCTCATTCTCTTAGACCTATCAGCAGCATTTGACACCGTGAATCACACGGTGTTAGTGCGGCGGCTGAGGGACGTGGGAATTGAGGATACAGCTCTGGCCCTTCTCTCCTCCTTTCTGGCAGCACGGGAGCAGAACATACATTGGGACAGTATGCAATCTGACACCTTTCATCTCCCGTGCGGAGTACCGCAGGGCTCTGCCCTGTCTCCGACGCTTTTCAACATTTGTCACTCCGTTGGCCAGACTCGTTAGAAAGCACAGCTTTATTTTGGTCTCATACGCTGATGACTCTCAGCTCGTAATATCGGTGTCCAAAAGACCCGAAGTCGAAGCTAGCAGCTTTCATGCATGTCTGACAGATTATGAGTTGGATGAGTCGAAACTTCCTCAAGATAAACACTGACAAGACGGAGGTATTGGAGTTTGGCAAAGGCCAATCACTGTGGAACCAAACCTGGTGGCCAACAGAGGCAGGTGATTGCCCCCGTCCTACTGCTAAGGTCAAGAACCTGGGTGTGATCTTTGATGACCAGCTCAATTTCGCGGCCCAGGTCAACCGTCTGACCTCCTCCTGCTTCTTCTTATTGAAGAGCTTACGGAAGATCTTCCCGTTCATCCCGCAGGAGCTCCGGAAACATGTAGTAGTAGCTCTCTCTCAAAACTAGATTATTGTAATGCCCTTTTTATGGGCATTGATAAATCTCAGAGGATGAAGCTGCAATCACTGCAAAATGCTGTGGTGCGATTGCTACTGAATATCCCCAAAGGGCACTCTACCTCGGCAGGCATAAGATCACTTCACTGGCTCCCCATCCAGCAGCCAGATGAATTTAAGGCCCTCTGTTTAGTGCACAAGGCACTTTATGGAGGTGGTTCAGTAGAGATCCAGAAAGTGTTCTCATGGTATACTCCTACCAGAACGCTTAGATCCACAAACATGGGCCTTATCCATTCCCCTAAGATTCGGAGAGCCAGATGGGGAGGCCGGAGTCTATCATACTGTGCAGCCAAATTATGGAACCAACTGCCATCTTCCATGAGACTTCAACCCAATCGGCAGCTTTTTAGGAAAGCGCTAAAATCCTGGCTGTTTCCGTCAAACTAAACCATTGGTGCTACCGCCCAGCTCTCTTCCGTGCACCCCCAGTGCCAAGACGCCATGGCATTCGAGCGCTTTAAAAATGGCTATCCTATCCTATCCTATAGACTGAGTGAGCTGCAGGCCTGATTATCAAAGCCGTCTAACGTCTCAGTATATCCGGACAAACTGGTGCTTCACACAAGAGCCTAATTTCTACCAGAAGTGGTCACACCCTTTTCTTGTAGGCCAATCGATCACCCTGCCTACTTTCTATGCACCCCACATCCCTCAAAAGAAGATGAGGCTCCACTGCCTGGACCCAAAACGATCGCTGTTGTTCTACCTTGACCGCACACACGAGTTCTGGCTGGATGACCAACTCTTCGTCGGGTATGTGGGTTCGAAGAAAGATCGGGCTGTGCAGAAGCGGACCATCTCTTGTTAAAATGTACTCTGCTTCAAAGTCTGCTACGTACTGGTCAAGAAGCAACCTCCTGAAGGTTTGCGAGCTCATTTCACCAGATCTAAAGTTGCAACCACTGCGTTAGCACGTGGAGTTCTGGTCATGGACATCGCCAGGCAGCAACATGGGCTTATATATACACAGAAGGGGCCTGAGGAGATTTAGAAGACCAACAAGGGCAAACTTCCCAATCAAGTAACTCAATACACACAGGGCCCTCGGGTCTAGTGAGGTGTGAAACTGCAAAAATAGGGACTAGCTTACAGGGGGGAGTTTCCCTTTTCAGGACGGTTTCCCTCACCCACCAATGGTGGCATGCTTCATCATTGGGAATCCTCCTTGCACCATGAGGCCTAGTCATGGTGTGGGCTAGAACCTCTCGCTGCGAGGGAGGAGCTCAGGGATGTTTTAATGGAGGAGTTATTACTAAAACCCAGCGTGAGCTAACAGGGTGTCGTGAGGTGGGCAGTGCTAGTGAAATGGTGAGTTAAAACTAACTACAAGGTTCACCTTTTAACCTTTATTCTGGCTACACTGTGCTAGGACTAAAAACAGAGATGCACAACTGAAATCATTAGATTCAGTCGTACTGTATAGTGATCGACATGTTTCAGCCAATGACCTGGGCAGTGTTGTGGCTTTCTTCAGGATCGCTAAATAGCTACTGCAGTGAAAGGTGTGATTAAACAAGTGAAACAAAATAATGCATTGGTTATATTTGCTTGCAATACAAAACCAGTGATCTTGGGGAAACAGGAAGGCGGATTCACCGGTAAGACCTGCAATAGTCAGGCATCGTGACCCATCTGTCCTTGGCAAATTGCCTAGGGTGCAAATGCAGCTCCAACCGCTCCTACGCGAGGAGCTACTGGAGCGTCTGCACTCGAACAGGAAAGTCATTGGTTTTGTATTGCCAGCAAATATAACCAATGATTTATTTTTTACTTCTGGGTTAACCACTCCATGGGAGTGCATATGTTTTTCAGGTGTCTCCCTTGTGTACTGCTGTCCCCCTGCACTCCATTTTGCTGTTTGTCGCCCGTGTGCTGCTCCCTGCACCATCCATATTGTGCTCACCCTCGTTTACTTCCCTCGTTACTTTCTTGCCCTTATGTTTTTCCCCACCTACTCCCTGCACATTGTCCTCTTGCCCGTTGCTTCTCCTTTCCACCCCGCAATCCATGTTGCTCCCCCACCCACGCTCTCCTCTCACCTGTTGCTTCTCCTACCCATCCTTCCTGATGCTTCACACACCTACACCCTCCTCCTGTCTTGCCTGTTGCGTCTTCTCCCTAGCCCTGCCCTCCGTGTTGCTTCCTGTTTTGCTTCCCACCACCTGCCCCCTCCGTTTTACCTCCTCCCAACGTGATCCTCTGTGTTGCTTCCTCCCACCCTGACCCCCACTGTATTTGCTTCCCCCACCCGCACAAGTTTCATTTCTGGCTGAAAGGAACCGCCAGAGCTTCGATTTTTCTTTCTCATCAAGAGCACAAGACGATTGCCTTTTTCTTAAGTCATTTTTTCATTTAGATAGTTTGGGCTATCTGTCCTCTTTTGCACGATCCAATATCTATGCCGATTCTGGGCTTGTGTAGTGAAGTACTGTACTTTTTTAAATATGCGAATGACTTTCGGCTTGACGTGGTAAACGCAGTGGTGTTCCAAAAGCAAAAAGGCTGGGGATTTTTCCTGTTTTGGAGAGCTTTGTTTACTTTTGATGTTGAAAGGTTCGGGTCCATAAGGCCCTGGACCTATTCTAGAGTCACAATCTGATGGGTTTTTTTTGCAGCATGAAGGCGTGGAGGAGAGAAAATGTTTTATTATTGTCAATCAAATCATCGAGAAATTCTTTGGACACCTAATAACCACAAACAACTCCGTAAGGTTAGTTAATTTGTCACAATGCCAGAAACAACTGAATATAAAGACACCTCAAAATGAGTGTATAGAAATACATCGGAATCAGCATAAAGCCAAATCTGCGTATCCAATTGAGGCGATGCAACATAAACAAGACCATTAGCTCAAGAAACAGGATGCAAAGGATAAGAAAGCATGAGTCCAAATTCCCCTGCATCAAGGGTTGGTGAGTAAAAAGCATTAATCTGTCCCTACTACAACGCTAACTGACATCCCTTCTTCAGCATCTTCAAGAAGGAAAGTTAAAAGGTGTCAGTCTGTGGAATCTCCCTAAGAAGTCTCTCCACAGTTAATGGGTCATGTAGCATAAAGCTACTGAGACAGAGCTTGCTCTAAGATGCTCTCGCTCTCTCTCTCTCTCTCTCCGAAGGCAGAAAGAGAAGTAGGCACTTTCCCTACTTTCAACATCCCAATATCTCAGGTATCCTTCCCAAGAGTCTTTGTGGGTCACGCGATCTGCTCTGAGTACGGTCTTAAAGATAGCTTTCCATGGGATAACGGTGTTCTTGATTTGCAACAAGTTGTCCTTGGTTCCCAGGCCTTCTCCCGTGTGAAGCACAACAGCCTTCTTTTATCGAATCAAGTTTACGATGTAACTTATTCTCTCCTTGCCTTACTAATAAAACAGACATAATTCTAGCTAACAATGGCGCTTCTTTCACCTGCAACACAAAACATGACAAAGAACAAATTCCACTGCACATGAAATTCAGCTATATAGCAAGAGTTTCCAGGGAAATGCATTTCAGGGCCTACAAGATTCAGCTAACATAAGAAACCAGCATATGAGCTTTACGAATTTGCATAGGAAAAAATATGGCACATTTAATTAATACATTTAACGACACGATTAATCAGCAATTTTAGTACATGAATAAATGTCATTATCACAACATGAGCGCTTCACGTTAATGTTTTCTGCTAGTTACATTCACTTTCTACGATAATTCTCCATGATAACTTTTCAATGACCTAAGCACATCACGTTTCGAGTTAATACATTTCAGAATCCTAATGCCGCATGTTAATACGACAAAGGATTATGTGCCGGTGTGCTCTACACGTGTGATTATAATGCACGCCTACGATAAAAACACGATTCCGCTACATCAGCGTCCAGAGCGCATTAAAATAGTACCTGCAGGCTTAAAACGGTTAGATTTCCCCATTTCACTTTTGCCAATGCAGCAATTTAGCAACCATTGGCATATCAAAATATTGGGTTAGTGCCAGATAGCAAAGCAGCAGTGGAGAGAGGGTCTAGGGCCGGACATCAGGGGCTTCATGCTGCACTGTGGAAATGATGGGAGTTCCTAAGAACTGATAGAAAATAAATTTGCAATTAAAAGAATTAAAGCTGATGCATGTGCTTATATCCGCGAAAGGCCATGGGCTGATACAAACCCTGATGGACAGCCCTGTTATGCAATCGCCAAAGCCAGTTAAACAATAGTAACCTGTTCAAAAGCCCCTTTCAGCATCTGTATGTATGTTTTGTGACGATATGAGCTATCTCCAGTCAGCTAAACCTGTGTGTAGGGGAATACCTGAAAATGCTGGTTACTTTAATTAAATTCTTCTCATACATTAATAGCTTCCAAACAATGGAATTTTCTGGGACAAACACTTGGACATCTGCTCGGGCGACTTTTGAGCTTCCTGTATCAGATGCGGCTTCTTTTTTGTGTTTTTGATCTTTGTATTGTCAACAGGCTGTGTGCTATATATGACTGCCATAGCTGCAGTCTCTCTCTGTCAGGCTGAAAAGCAGGAGGCCCATGTCAAACGCCTTCTTGGCTTGGGACCTGTGGCTTCGTCAGTTATTATGGCTTGGTTATTTCTGCAGTTTTGTCACAAGCATGGATACAATTTGCTAATAGTCCCTGAATACTCGAGAAATGCCGCAGTGATAGCATCATTGCAAAGCTCAGGGATCAAATGGTAAGTCTTTACCTTATGGTTTCGCTTGTCACTTGAACAGAGATCTGGTCCTTTGTCACAATGCTCCACGCGGTTCTCGTACACCACAGTGTTTCACGATTCGTAGGAAAAACTGGAACCGCTGAGAGTAGGTTCGGTTTCCTGAGATTGGGGGAATGAGGTAGTATCACCAATCTTGGTTTCCCCAGAACTCCTTCATCTTCATTTAAATGCATCCTGCCACTGTACATTTCTTAAAACACACATAAAATTGTACATTTCCACATTTAACTATGCAGTGGGCGTGTTTTTTTACTTCAGCACGGTTGTTCTAGACAAGCTCCTTTAGCAGTTCATCCAAAAACACGCTTCACTACAACCCCTGCCAAAGGTAATGTTATGATTACATCTCAATTCGTGTTGCATTATGCATGATCTATTGTGTCTTAGTTTACCTTCTGGGACACAGGTGCTATTAACCATATCAATCTAGCACCGTTCACGGTTTCTTTTATTTAAAATGGAGCTAAATTAGTTAAACATAAATATGGAGCCGAGCATGCCTCCCTCGGGGTGTTCACTGTTGCCTTACTACAGCTGTTAATGGGACCGTGAACTAAGCCACTGGTATAAAATGGGGTTCTTTAAGAAAAAATGTTATCAAACAGTTGGGTTCAGGATGTGGTATTATTTCAAACCGCCCTTAATCTTCCCCTGGACCTTTCCGTGGCTATCTCTAAATACACCATGCTGCTTAGCCAGTATCACAATGGTTAGGTTGTGCTGCACCTTTACATTTTTACATAACTTTTTGAGTTAACTTTGTTTTGCGTATTCCTGCGCATTAGCTCAAACAGTCCATTAATGTGCTTGTGTGATCTGCTTTTCACAAGTTGGAATCCTGGTAAAGCCTACTTAGCACTCCATCTTTCTGAGGCCAGTAAATTGACTACCATTATCATAAGTAGAAAAAACTACTACTATTCACTTTTCTTGGAAATGGTAAAAGTGCAACACAGAAGGCTAGATAAACAACAAATGTTGTTGAGCAGCATACAGTAGTGTAAAGTTCCTCTCAACATAAGACTATTACATTGCTGCTTAGTTTGCTTTCCCTTCAATCTTTTTGCGGTGTCGCTACAGGCATTGTTTTTCTGTCCATTGTAATCAGTATTGCATTCTTTTCTTTCCCATGTGCTCTAGGATCTTTCCTTGGATAGCTTTCTTGTTGCTAGTCTATTTTAATGTTCTGCTTTGGATTCATTGCTTCACTCCCTATTATGTTTATCCCACCTCTGGAGCAAAGTGCTCTCACCATGCTTTTTGATTGGGTGTGATGCATCCCAAACACAACTGACATCAGGGGGACTATTTTATCCTATTTGCACCTTCACAAATCATTTGTCTTTTAGCACTGTATGGGAATGCATGGCTGCTGTCCTTTTCTTCTGACCCTTCTGACTCTTTTTTTCCCCCTTCCTTTATTTGTTCCGTATTCCCACTTGTTCTTTTATTTTCCCTTTTCTGCCCATTGCTCCCAATCCCTGCTTGCTCTGTTTTTGGCTTGATATCTTTCTCCTCTTCTCCCCTCTCTTGCACCATGTTGATAGCCAATATTGCCCTTGTCAGTGCTGAGGCTTTTAAATTCTACTGCCATTGGCAAAACCAATTGTGGCATTCAGCCTCATTCAAAAGATAAAAAATATTGTTTTCTATACTTTCAAGATGGCCACTGTGTGATGTAGCCTCTGTTGCATCGTTATGTTACATCAACGATAGGAATGACCACCTAGAATGTATAGAAAACAAATTCTTACACTTGAAACGTAGCAGCTTGGGCATTGACAAAGCCGATCACTCCGCATTTGCAAAGTGATACCGATTGGCCATGCCAATGCTAGTTTTTGCTCTGCCTTCCAGACAATGAAAATAATTTATGCACTCCCGTCTCTTGAGACATGTGGTTTCTTCACAGAAAAGGCCAAGCATGCAGTGACTTCCATCTTACCCTGTGCCTGTGCTAAATCCAAGAAAAAGGTGTGCTGACTATGGCAAGCTCTTGACCGAATAGGAAGTAGAGGCTAATCTTCACTTTGTCCCAGAAGGAGCAGGAAAATGTAATTTGGGATCAGAAACTCGTTGATTCTAAATGGCGATACATGGTGGGGTAGAACGAGAAAAGGAGATGTCTGGCTCATCACAATGACAGAATGATAATCTTCAGCTGGTTAGTGCTCTTCAGGCCACGTATTCACAGGCCATTTTAGGCATGCATGAAGCCGAAATAAAGACTTAGTTAAAAACACAAATTGCAAAATCTGGAACTTTACTCTAGATGAGAGCAGAGTGCATAGCATGAGGATTTGCAATAAAACAGCTGCAAAAAGATGGCTAAAGAGAAGTTACATTTTCGACGTCATTAATTGTTGATGGGCTATTCAATTCTTCTCACTCTGTAGTACTTTTCCCTCTCAAAGGCCTGAATTTAAAGAGAATGTAGCCTAACGGCTAGGGCGGTTGATCTCAAATCTGAGGAACTGGGTTCGGGTCTCGGCACTGACGCTCAACATCCTGTGATTCTGGACAAATCACTTAATCTCCCCGTGCCTACCAAAAATGAATGTGTCCTTGTGTAACGCAACTTGTGCTCATGTAAAGCACTCTGATACCTTCAGGTCAAATTTGCGCTATACAAAACTACGAAAACTAAAATGCATGGACTACTTCTGTGGGGAGAGGGGGTTGTCAAAGATATCGATTCGCCACCAACACAACAGAGAGGAAAGTGTGACATTGCCAAGTTAAGCAAATTGTATATTAGAACACCTTGCATACCTTATGGTTTAGTGTAGGAGAGTAGGATCTGCTTCACATGGGTACCCCCACTTTTTGCTGATGCTTCACTGTTTTTCGACTTTAGTCTGGCTGGGGCCCTGCTAATCAGAACCCCAGCCTAGCTGCTTCCTCTCTAAAATGGTTTCCATGTGCCCTAGGCACATCTCTGATTGGAATCTGGAGTGCCCTTATAAGTCCCTAGTATATGGTATACTATGTACCCAGGGCATAGGTACCTCAGAGGCCTACCAGGGGCTGCAGCATGTATTGTGCCACCCCTGGAAGGCCATCCAAAATGACACCACAGGTCTGCTACTGCAGCCTGGGTAAGGTGGTGCATGCACCCCTTACAGTGGTATAGGCTACCTATATCACTCCCATTGCACACACATATAAACCTATAAGTCACTCCTATGGCACGCCTTACCAATCCTGAAGGCAGAGTGCTTGGTTCTTATGTGAGAGGGTGCCCCTGCATGAGCAGAGCCCCTCTACAGCGTTCGGAGTCCCTCCTCTGATGCGGTTTGTGGTACAGCCTGACCATATACTCTTAAGTGCATTATATCCTCGCGGTACAATGCTAACTTTGGACTGGCTGCACCAAAACATGTCGTGTTTGGTGTCAAACATCTTGGAATACTACCCCCCCCCGCCAGTCCTGGCGGCGGGGGTAGCATTCCACCCTTCTAGAGGGAGAGACATGTACACACCGGGCTACCCGGTAACTTCTTTCCAGAGCCCTGGCATCACAAAATGGATGCCGCTGCCACAGACACGGGTCTGGCCTCCTGCTGCTGACAAACTCCGGCAGGGGAGGCCTGGACAATAGGTTTCCTGTCGCAGGGAGGTGTAACCACCTCCCCAGACAGGATAATGTGTATTGGGGCTGGGCGGGAGCACCCTCTGGTGCTTTGAAGTCCTGCACTGGGGGCACACTTGGTGTCCCTGTGCATATGCCAGTTCAAACCGGTTGCAGGGGCTACCTGCCCCTGCTCTGGCGCGAAACTGGACAAAGGGAATGGGTGTAACCACCCCTCTTCCCTGACCCTCCCATAGGTGGGTCCCCAGAGTATGTCCAACCCCCTAACTTAGTATAAGTATGGGTCCCCAGTCCTTAGGACTTTAGATTACCCTGGACGAAACTCTGACACTGAATCCTGGACCTTCGACGCTCTACCTGAAGATTAGAGGACTGAAGAATCTCCCTTGGGGTCAAGGAGTGACTCCCCTGCTTGGCAGGCACCTAAGAAGCAATTGTCCGGTCTGCATCGCTGAAGCTCCCGCCGGACGCCGAAGTCTTTGCATCACCAGAGGTGGATTTCCAGACTTCCCCGAGGCTGCCCTGAGTCCCCAGCAAAGCTGAGGCCCGTAGCTGTCGTGGGTAACGTGGAACCGTGACCCCTGGTCACCGAGTACTTTTGCAAGTGCATCCTCTTCCTGGTCTTCCACGAAGTTGTGCTTTGGGCTCCGAGTAGCCCCCGCCTCCAGCACCGACTGCACCGAAGATCACTGGCCTCCACTCCACGAGTGTCCTGTGAGCCAGCTCCAAGTGCGTCTACTCGAGGCTCCTTCACGGTCGCTAGTCCGTTGGCTAGTGGGCCCTCCCGAAGGCAACTCTTCTTTTGCTTGGGCTTTCCTGGTTGCTCCAGACGTGCCCTGACTTACCCTCGCTGGGTGAGTCCCCCAGACCTTGCTGGTCTGCATCAACGTCCTTTCTTTGTTTCTACGAGACTTGCCGTTGCCAAGGCTTGTTGGGTCCAATCCGGTCGCCGACACCCCTGCAATCGACAGACGTCGTGGGACAGCTCGAATCCAGCTCTTGGTTGTCGTCGATGCCTCCTGGACCTCGTGGCTGAAGAGTCAAGACGACCGTCAACCTACCTGAAAGCACCCGACATCGGTGGGCATCTGCTCATCGCCTTCCTGGTCACTGGCTAGTGACCCAGACTCTGTCCCCTCTGCTTTCAGGTTCTTCAGATCTTCGATCCACCCTTGGATCCACCCGAACACTTTCGACTTGGTCGCCAGCAGCAGATCGCCATTGAAAACGACGACGCCCGACCCCGAAAGACACCTATGCACCCGGCTTCCCTGGGTGAGGTAACTCGAGTACTCCGGTGCTCCCGTGGGTATAGACTCTAAAACAACCTAGTTCTAAAGGGGTTTGCTCCAAGTCCTCCTCTAAGTGTCCTTTTTCTTTAAAACTCCAACCGCGACATTCCCCATAGAAGTCAACGGCGGCTCGCGGCTGTGTTCTCACACTGCACGCGTCCCCCGTGGGTCCCCTGTGTCACTACCTTGGGTGGTTCCTTGAGGGCCAAGTACTTCTACGGGCTCTAGGCCTTGTGTCTAGCTCAGTCGTGGTTCTTATACCACTTTATTGGTATATGGTTTGGTACGCCCCTAGGGCTCAAACGTGTATTTGTGCTATTACTGTTGATAACTGACTTGTAACTTATGTACTTCAAACTCTAGCCTCATAAAGAGACTAGAGGGGTGTGTTTAAGACTAAATACATATATTTTAAATATATACCTGGTGTGGTCCTCTTTCATTTGGTCACTCAAGAGATTATAGACTGGTAAAACAAGCTGCTTTACATTCCTTCAAGACTTAGCCTGAAGGCTCCTCTCCATAGCTACCACTAGGATAGCTTTCAATAAAGGTTGTCTTTAACCTATCTCCAATAAGGGGTTGTTTGGACTGGTGCAAGGTGCCCACTATAATTAGTGGACAGCATATACCAGGCCAACTTCTCACATTTAGTGTCCATGAATCTAAGGTCTCGACTTTTACTGGAATCTTCATGGCAGTTGATAGGTGGCAGATCTAGTTTGACTGGAGCATCCTAGAGTGGTTTGAGCCGAACCTGTAAGACTTGTGGAATGTCTGACAACACACTTGTTATGAGATAGTCCTTCTGCGGGTATTACCTAATGAGCCAGTCAGTAGATCATTTTCAACTCTTTATTATTTTGTAAATTCATTGTTCAGCTTTAGTGCCATAGCAAACTAAATTGCTTTAGTCATCACTGCTAAGCAGGAAATGTATCTACTTCAGCTACAATACATTCTCTTTCCCATTTTTTACTCCAGCTTCCCGGACCATCGGTGTTCTATCAAGTAGCAGTAAAAGAGTTGAGGCCATATCTGGCCCCATATAGGCAGATGACCAAGAGAGCGAATCATTTCATTTGAAGTATGAGTTAATTAAACAAATGGCACTAATTTACAGAAGTGCATTAAAGTAATAGGCATTTTTAGGTGGGGAGATATTACCTTTAAAATCGTGAAAATATTTTCATATAAGAAAAGACTGGTATAGTTGACTCATGCATTTCATATGAGGTTATGATGCATGTGTACCTGAAAACAGAACATGGCTGCCTTGTGTAAAGAAACTGTTTCCTCCAGTATGGTGTTTACGTACCAATGGATGAAACGGTTTGTGTGGAAGGGAATTCTGGAGTATTCCGAAGTGTGCAGATGCCCTCAGTGGAAAATAGAAAGGCAAGCGTAGACCTTTCAAAAGCAAATCTGTCCTCAATTTCTACCCAGATTCGAAAGGCACACTTGTGACTACCGTGGACCAACTGGAACGTGCATTGTTCATCACATTTTTCATAAATGGCAAGATGTCCAACGTATTCTGTTGACAAAGGCACTTTTTTCGAGTAGCCTCCGCGTGAAGCTTGCTAATGCACAGATGATAGTCTTCCCAACATTGCCAGATGTGCTTTCATGTCTCTAGGTTTGCTAGAACATGCCTGCACCAGAAATGAAGAGTTGCATTTAGACGCCCCCTTGAGAGCTTCCATTAATAAACATTCTAGCCAGAGGTATTTTTCTGGAGACCCCCCCCTCCCCTTAGTTGAACTTTGTTTTAGGATAATTGCTTTATTTGCTAATGTAACTAATCATCTATTGAAGAACTTGATGAGTTTAGCACAGAGGGAAGGACCCCTTAGAAATCTGTTTCTGTGACGGCACCCAGCAAATAAGCAAGCTTGCTTGAGATAGTGCCTCAGCTGTATCCAGTCCAGGGCTGTCCCATAATTCCTTTGCCAAAAAGCCTGTTTGAATTTCCTTGTTTATTTAAACAGTCTGAGAAAGTTAGTTTGGGAGCAGTTATATTATAAAGGAAGAGTCTAAGTCATTGGAATCCGTTTTTGCTATCAAGATTTTATGAAAAACCACAAAAGTCATTAACTTTCAGAAGCACCCCTAATTGGCGATGAAATCTGATTCAATTTCTAGGGCTTTCCCTGTGCACCGGTTCCCATCTGTTAGTGTGCTTTTTAAGATTTTTATACTTTCAGGTCCCTTTTCTTATTTCCATCACTTTTAAAAGGAGGATAACGTACCTTTTTAATTTGGGGATTTTGCGAATATGTATAAATCGGTGTGGGGGTGAGCAGGCATGAAGTAATGGAAAGTATTTTAATTGTGATTCAGTGGTTTCTCATAAATTTCCCCCAAAAAATAACCTCCTTTTTAGGTCGAGTCTAGACAGCGCTTGTGCCGTCTCTTCGAGGCATGTTGTATATACTTTGTGAGCTTACGGGCCCACCCATTGCTTTTCATTTGTTTCTTTCAGTGTCCTTTTAAAAATGCTTGCTTCCAAGTGGTTAATCTTACCGATTTGTTCCTCATTTTCGTTGGTTGTTAACTCCCCCAGAGCAGTGCCCCATTACTTGTAGCCTTCCACTTGTCTTTTAGCTACTGGCTCATGAACTTTTTTTTTAAATTCGGAAAGAGCACTTCACACAAGCGTTTTCTGTTAAGGCTGATAATCTTGGTCTTATCCTGTCACATTTGCTGTTCATTTAAAGACCAAGATCAAATGTCAGAGACTGTTTCCATGAGTGTGCCTTTTGACCATCTGCCGTAAGTTGTTAAAGGTTCTGCATCATCTCACATATGGTGTTGTACTGTATTAGCATTGGCAATTGTTCCATGTTCCTGCTGGTTTTTTTTAATGTTAAAGATGTTACATGTTTTGAAAGTGTAACAACTGGTAACATGCGCTTGCCTAAATGCACGCCCGTGCGTACTAACAGGTTATAGGTTGTATGCGTAGCTTCTGAAAATGATTTTAACATCATAGCAGTGTTTTGCTGCTCTGCATGTTAATTAATGACAGCTCCATCTCCAATCATTTAAAATCAAAAATGTGAAATCCTTCAGTTTTTTTTTCACTTAGTAGCATTGATGATAAATTATTTCAAGCGATGGCTATATAAAGACTCATCGAAATCAACCTCACACCGCTCCAGTCAAAGGAACGTGAAAACACTGTTGCACACACAAAAACACAAGCATCATCTCTCATATGGTGTTCTACTGCATTAGCATTGGCGATTTTTCCCTTGTTCCTGTTCCCTTTTTTTATTGTTAAAGATGTTACATGTTTTGAAAGTGTATCAACTGGTCACGTATGCGCTTGCCTAAACGCAAGCCTGTGCATACGGTTAGCAGGTTACAGGTTGTATGCGTCGCTTCTGAAAAAGATTTTAAATTCTACCACTGGAATGAAAATATATTGTTTTGGATATGTTCCATTAGGCGCGCACACTTATTAATTAATCCGCCCTCCTGTTCACCACCCCTACGCGCCTTCCTGTTCACCACCCCTGCCCGATTGCCAAAGACAATAGCTCACCCACAGGTGAGACCTATTGACTTTGCCAATGATGGTTCTGTATGCAGCATAGTTTACAGCTCATGCAGCAACAGAGGCTTTCCACACTATCAGCAACCCACCACTTTTAGTAAATCTAACATAAAAATAGTATTTTTTAAGCTGATATTAATTTGTAATATCCTGTTTTGCAGAAAAGGTATCTCGTGCTAATCTAGGCAGCAAACACTGTACCTTTTGAATAAGGATAGGTTGTCTGCCTTGGGTAACTTCAGTATGCCTGAAAATGCATTGCAGTTCTGCTGAATCGTGCTTTACATATTATTTATGTATTTGCTTTGGTGATTTGTAAGAAGCGACGTTCAGCTGTGATGATAGTAGCAATTGGTTCACACATAGTTGCTTCAACAGGTGCCTCCAGGGTAGGGCTCACTCAAATTCAGTTCTCCGGGTGGTAAACTTGAGGCCACTGCCTGCAAAATGTTTTTGTAGTTGTAAAGTAACATTTTACTTGTTTGGAGTGTAGCTGGTAACCAGTTTGTGAGTAGCCATGGCTTATTGACAAGTAAGCGTTGCTTATTGTTCAGATTACATTTAAATGCTTCTTTACTCTCTTGGAAGCCAATCCAGTATTATTCGTAATTTTGTTTCCTCCTTTAGGTGAGAGTTGTAGAGTGATGTACTGTTGTGTTTGAGTTGAATTTACTCATTGTCTTCTTTAAAGACTTTGGGAATGATGTCGACAGTTTTGGCATGAAAGCCTTTCGAAAGGCTATCTGGTTCAGGAGTCAACTGGTTCGTAAGCACTTCTGAGTAAAGAGGTCATTGTGATCTTCATGTACCTAGATTTGCTTTTCTTTGTAGACTTGCTTTTCTTTGTAGACTATTGGAAACTGAGTTATTCAGACCAGTGTTGGACTATGCATCTGCCTCAACAACTGGAGCACCGAAAGAATGCAGGATGCAGGTGCTCACATCCTTCTGCATTTAACCCTCTTGTTATTTTTGTTTTAAATCCATATGGTTGCTTCCAGTGCTCCGAAATAAACAAGGTGACGTGGTGCTGTATAAAACTCCAGCAACAAAATCAATTTTGTTCTCAGAAAAGGAGTCAATAACATTTCCTCTTTCCTTTTTAGGTCGAGCATTCGAGACCTCTTGTATATACTTCAGTATATACTTATATGTGTATGTACTTTGTGGGCTCTGGAGATCAGCCCTAGGACTTGTCTGCTTCCGCCAAGGGACTTTTTTTCTGTTCAACTGCCTCTATTTAACTGTCTTGATAGAAAACGACCAGTAGAGATCAGATAAATACCAGAATTGAGGGTCTTTCTTTTTATTTTTCTGGCAACTGCTTCTATTTAACTTTCTTGATAGAAAACGACCAGCAGAGGTAGGTAAAATACCAGAATCACTTTAGCATTCTCTAGATTCCAGTCCATAGAAATTGTCTTCCACGAGCACCCGTAGACAATATTTTTTTCAAATATTGTATTTTCAATGATATGACCACTGAAAGCCCTGATTTTATATTAAAAACAGAGCTTTGGACTATACCATTTCCTGCTGAAAGGCAATATTTCTCCATGTTTTCCCATACCTGGCGTGTCACGCAGTTTGGTGCTTACTTTCCCTCCTTGTTAAAGAACAATAGATGTTTCAGCTCCGAGGCTAATGTGCTAAATAGCTAAATACATACAAGGTCCCAAAGGCGAGACTGATTGCATTGCAAATGCTTGTTTTTTTTATATAGATAGTAGGTAGATACCCACATCAGTATTAAAAACACTGACCATATTTTTAGGCTGGTAGGGTGTGTGGAATTCATGTAATTTGCTGTTGCATAATTATGCAAAATTTGAGCTAAATTAAGTGAAATGACCCGCAATTCAGATCAGTCACTTTGCACTATATTTTAGCGCGAAATTTCTCCTTGCCTCACTCAGTGTTTGGAAGATGCATATCATGCAAAAAAAATAGTGCGAACAGAAGCAGTGCGCACAACAGCTGCCCAGGTTCAATTGTACCTAAGCGGTCACAGTACAGTTTTACAGTGAATTGCACTTGATTATACAAAGTTGGGTAATTGCATAATTTCAGGAATTAGGCGTAACGAGGGTAAAACACAATTTTCAAAATTACACAAATTAAGGTGCTGTACTATATATTTCTCCCAGACCTACTTTAAAATAGAGAACAATATCTTTGTTAAAGCTGAATGCGGATCACACGCAGTCTAACTCCGCTTTATGAAGCAATGAAAGCAACCATACCCTTTTGCATTTAAATGTAAGCAGCCATGATTCCCTGTGTAGCTGAAAAAGTATATGCCTTTAAACACCAAGTAAAAGGGTTTTTAAACATTGAGACATTGCTTTTATTTCAGGCTTCTGAAAATGATCTGCTTGGTATATTTTTGGCATTTCAAATACTTTTGAACTAAAGCATCTTTGCATCTTTCATCCTGCTGCTTTTGTGAAAGCCATATCCATAGAATTTACAAACTTAATTTACAAAGTGTGTTTCCGACAAAAATATTTGTGCTGTAATTAAAATGCTCATCTCATTTCAGCCAAACCTGGTGCAATATTTTTGGGAGAATGAATATTTCACTGTTAATGTCCATAAATGGTAATAACAAGCCAAGCCATCGAACCAATAAAGAAAATATTGAAAATACAAAAGGCCAACGAAGATCTTGGTGTAAGACATACCATAACTGCTTGTTACACTTACCAGTTTAATGACTGAGTTGACCTGCCTATGAACAACGAAGGGCTAATATGTCCTTGCTGGGGTTCTGACTCGTGACCTTCAGATCACAGCAAATGTCTGTTTAGAGTAACATTGGGTAGACCTCTTTGAACTTTGTCTTATTGTGTATGGTTTTCAGTAACTGTGAATAGACCTCTTTGCCTGACTGTCTGAATCGGACAATAGGAAACATTGTATAGCTGTTATTAACAGTGGATAGACTTTTTAGCAAAGGCTGCCAGCCTATGTGCATGGCTGCTAGTAAAAGTAAATAGACTTCTTTGCACAGCTGCCACGAACAGTGGGTAAACCTCTCTGCATGGTCACCAGTAATGGTGTATAGGGAAATTTGTATTGATAGCCATTAACAGTAAATATACCTTTTAGCATGGCTGCGAGTAATGGTGGATAGACTTATTTGGATGTTTGCTGGCCCCTTTGCATTTCTTCCATAATCAGTAAATAACCCTATTTGCATTGCTACCTGTAACATTAGATAGACCTCTTTGCATGGCTACCAGTAACAGTAAATAGACCTCCCTTCGTGGCCACCAGTAACAGTAAATAGACCACTTTGCATTGCTACCTGTAACAGTAAATAGACCTCCCTGCATTGCTGCTAGTAACAGTAGATAGGTCTGTTTGCATGGATGCAAGTAATTGTGGATAGGCTCCTTTGTATGGCCGCCAGTAAAAATGGATGGATCTCTTTGCATCTTGGTCTTCCTTTGCATGGGAATTGCAATGGCTGACAGTAATGTCGTTTCATTATGGTTTCCTCTCCAAGATATTCACAGCTACCTACTGCTGTAGACTCGTCCGCCTGTCTAGACATATCTGATAGAGACTTCTAGCCACAGATGCCTTACCTTTGAATATTCTCAGGTGTCCGACTGGATCCGAAAGATTTTTGAGCAGTACCCCGCACGCTGGAAGGTGGCGTTTTTCGGCTTGGGGTCCTCTGCGCCAGAAGTGACGTGTGTGGTACTTATATAGGTGCCACCTCGGCTTGCTGACATCAGTTCTTTCCGATCCGCGCCAGATATCGCTGATGTGGATTGAGCTACTCCTCTGTCGCTTTTTGACAGGCTTTCTTGACTTTTTGTCGACATTTTTTGAGAGATTTATTCTCCTGGTGCGAGGATGTCACCCAAGAAACCGGCTGGTTTCAAACCATGTGGTGCCTGTCCATAGGCAAATGTCTGTGACAGACCCCCACTTGATGTGTTGGTGGTGCCTGGAGCAGGGACACGACTCCAAGAAATGCGAGGACTGCCACACCATACACCCGAAGGCACTGAGGGAACGATCTCTTAAGTTCCTCTCTGTCCGATGTCGATCGACTCTGTGACGCTTGAGGTCCCATTTAGTTCGTTGGGGAGGGCCCGGGACCGTTCGCAGAGCCCCTGCTGATGTTCCCCATCGCTCTCGCAGTCATTGGGGAAGTCGGGGAAGTCCAACAAGCACAAGAAGTCGAAGTACAAACGTTCTTCAGCTTCCCAGCATCTGTCGAAGTCATCAGACAAAACGAGGTAGTGTTGGCACTCCAGGCACCCCAAGTCGACTGTGCCTGAACCTGCGTCTGCTCCATGCCTCCAGATTTTGCTGGAACGACCCCAGCTGAAGGAATTTTATGAGGCTATGCAGCTCTTTTTTGGGCAGCACGCCCCCTCTGAAGCACTTTTAGGTCCCATGGGCGTGCGAGGTGCCCCTATTGGGATCACGCTGGCGGGTTCACCCTCTATGCCACTCAGGCCCCAAGGATCCCTCGCTGGATCTGGAGCGGAGCGCCGGTAAGACAGACCTTCCTCTGCACCCGCTCTGGTGCCGGTGCCCCTAGGCGGCGCCATCCCCATCGTCATACTTGACTCTGATATGGAGTCGGATGGGCGTCTTCAGATGCCGCATCTGGTGCCGACCAAGGACATCCTTCCCGGAGCGGAGCCAGTGCCTTATTTGATGGATAGGCCTTGAGAGTGAGACCTTACAAGGGGTCTGTGGACACTTATGAAGAAGATCCAGTTGAGGACAACTGGTATTAGGAACTTGGTGAGGCCAGTAGGTTGGACACCTCACCTGACAGTGGCCTGGTTTCCCCTCCTATTGTGGCTACGGAGGAGGGAGCCTCTTTTGCAAAGGCGGTGCGCAGGGCGGCTGAGGTCCTGAACCTTAACCTGCCCTCAGTGGCAGTCAAGACTAACGTCTTGACGAAGGTGCTTCAGCTGAGAGTCAACCCATTAAAACCCCTACTCTCATTCAATGAAGCCCTTATGGATGTCCTTGGGGCCTGGTCCAAGCCCTGCACAGAAGCTCCTGTGAATAGGACAAATACCTGCCGCCATCGCCCTGGTCCTGGGGGGGGGCCCCAATTTCACCCAGCACCCCATCCGGAGAGCTTGGTGTTCCAAGCCTCCTCATCCCGCATTCACTGTGGTGGTTTTCCTACCACCCCTTCATATAGGGACTCCAAGAGGCTGTACACCTTCAGCAAGAGAATGTTCTCTTCCAACAGCCTGGCACAGTTGTTGCTGACACAGCATGTTTATTGGGCCATTATTCCCATACAGTATGGAATTCGGTTGTGCAAGTGCTGCCTTTGGTCCCAGAGGAGGCCCGGGCCATGCTCTCTCAGGCTGTTGCAGACGGAAAAGATGTGGCAAAGTTTGACATGACAAACTCACTATGCAGATCGATTTTTATTGTTGATGGCCTTATGGCGCCATGCCTGGCTGAGAACATCTGTTTTTTTCCAGAGGAGGTCCAGACTTAACTTATGGACATTCAAGGATGCCCGGGCTACTGCCAGCTCCTTGGACTTGTCTATGGCCCTTCGTCAACCCCAATCAGCCTTCCGCCCCTTTTGTGGCTATTGAAAGTGTCTCCAAAAGTGCCCTTACCCTCCCAGCCACCATGGCCAGCAAGCTTCCCAGCCTTGTCGTGGCAGAGGGTGCGGGACCCAAACACCAGGTGGGACAGGCGGCCAGCATGGGGAGGGGTCAATCCAAGCCTGCCTCCAAGTCTCTTTAGTCTGCCCTCAGACCATCATGGGCACCCACAGGGAGGCAGGAAACGCCATTATCTCCCCCACTGGCAGTCAATAGCATCAGACCTTTGGGTACTACAATAAGTCCAAAGGGCTACTCCCTTTCCTTTGTGACATGTCCTCCACCCATGCCATCCACTTGCGATCGGCTGACGGAGGACCATCTCTGTCAAGAAGTGTAGTCTCTCCTGTCCAGTGGAGCCATAGAGAGGGTGTCTGCATCAGAAGTATGTTGTTTTTGCTATTCCCACTATTTTCTGGTGCCTAAGAAGCACGGAGGACTGTCCTATTCTCTATGTGTGGCTTCTCAAACTCTTCTTGAAGAAGGAAAAATTTAAAATGCTCATGCTCGCTCAAGTTTTGTCTGCCCTAAATTTGGAAGACTGGATGGTGGTGTTGGACTTGCAGGACGCTTATTTCCATATCCCCATTCTGCCGGCCCACAGACTTAATCTGCCGTTCACGGTGGGCCACAAGCACTTTCAGTTTGCTGTGATACCTTTCGGCCTTACCAGCGCCCCACGGGTGTTCACTGAGGTTATAGTGGTGGTTGCAGCTCCGCTGCAGAGGTTGGGGATTTTAGTTTTCCCTTACCTTGACAACTGGTTGTTGAATGCGGACTTGCCCCAGACAGTCGTCACCCACCTTCAAACTACAGCGAACCTCCTGCACTCGCTGGGGTTCACTATCAACATGCCAAAGTCACACCTGACTCCCTCTCAGATGCCCTCTTTCATCAAAGCTGTTCTGGACACAGTGAAGTTTCAGGCCTTTCCTCCCGAGTAGCGAGTCCATGATATTCAGGCTATGATTACGATGTTTTAGCCTTTATCCTGGATTTCGGTGAGACTGACTTGGAGGCTTATGGGCCTCAAATCCTGCTGGTGACGAATGCCTGCTGAACTGAATGCTGGCTCTGCAGTGGGACCTAAAGGGCTAGTAGACACAGCATCAGGGAAATCTCTTCGACATGGTCCAGATCATGGAGGCAACTGCAAAAGGCCTGCAGTGTTGGATAATGAACCGCGATTGGGGCAGTGGCATACCCCTCTCCCTTACGCAACCAGAGTTGACTGTAGTGACGGAGGTGTCATTTATTTGGGCTGGGGTAGCCTTCTGGGAGAGGTGAAGGTCAGAAGACTCTTGTCTCCGATGGAGTCCAAGCTTCACATAAACCTGTTGGCGCTTCGGGCGATTTACTTGGCCTTAAAAGCCTTTCTTCCTTCGATCAAGGGAAAGTCTGAGCAGGTGTTAATGGACAACACCACCAACTTGTGGTGCTGCAACAGGCAGGGCGGGGTGGGATTGTGGACCCTTCGTCAAGAGGCTCCTGGCTCCTCTGGATATGGCTGGACGTCAGGGCATTTCTCTAGTTGTGCAGCATCTGGCAGAGTGGACAAACTTAACCGATCATGACTGGCAGCTTCACTCTGAGGTGGTGCAAGAGATCTTTCAGTGGTGGGGCGAGCCTTGGTTAGATCTATTCACCACCGTCGAGATTGTGCATTGTCAGTAGTTATGTGCGCTAGAGTCTTGTTCAGAGACGCTTTTAGTCTAGAGTGAAGCTTTTGGCCTTCCTCCCGCAGTCTGTTATTCTGGCAGCCAGACGTCCCTCCAACAAATCGGTGTACGCCTGCCATTGGGAGAAATTTGTGTCATGGTGTGCTTCCCACAGCGTTGACCCTCTATCTACACCTCTCTCACGACTTCTCTTGTTTGCTTTGTTTTTGGCCCAGCAAGGCTCTGCTGTGGGCACAGTTAAGGGTTACCTTTCTGCCATCTTGGCATTTCTTCGGTTCCCAGACCAACCGTCTCTTTTTAAGTGAATGGATGAATGAATGATACTTTATTGTTCAGTTAATTAAAACTTGCAGTATGACATTCTTACATTAGCGTATGACGCATCATAAATAAATATCATTTTAAAAGAACCGTCTTAAAAATACAGTTAAAACATTCATAATATATTCAAAGCTGCAAGGTATACACTGTTTTTTAACAGCACCGATCTACAGTTGTAACATTTCATAAAGTCTTAATGCACTTTATAGGACCAGAACGCCTTAGATTTCCTATTTGCACCTTTGTAGATTAATCCACAATTCAATTTGTGCAAAACAATCAACAAAGTGCAACGTGCCTGGCAGGAATCCTCTATTATCCTAATACTAAATAATAGTCATGGATTAGACACACCTAATGAGTACATGCAGTCATTTACAAAACTCATTATATAAGCAGAAATCTGATTTTGCATATCATCAGCCTGGTTATCCATGGTAAGTAAGCGAGTAAGTAAATAATAATTTTATGTTCCATTAATAATAGACTTATAATATACCACATTTCACATTCCAAGCTTAAAATCAACTAGTGAAGTCATAAAATGCACTTTTAAACTGGTTCAAAGTTTAAAAAGAGGAGATTATTCTATTATTTACCCTGCCTATATCTGTTTCGCCCACTTTCTTCATTAAGGATTTTAAAGTGCTTTGTGCCAATTTTATAATTATCATTAGAAAACTTTAAAAAACCCAACGTTTTTTCCTCATGAATCCAATCACTCGAGCAAAAATATGACAGAAAACCCTTACTATCTGTGTGTCTCGTTCCTCTCAGTAGGAGCGTGGGTAAATAGCATAATAGACATTGTAAATCATTTTTATACGCATTTAGCTAGTTTACCCTCCGCTACCTCACGTAAATGGTAAATCTTCTCCCAGCAAGCCAACTATTACTGCTTGATGACGTGTGAATGGCATTTTCGTTAAAACCCTCTCTTAGTGGGCTTCTGCGTTCTCCCGATTAAAACGGGACAACTACAAACTATGTGACAGACGTCTTCTTTGTAATAATTACAGAGGCGACATGACGTTGAATTGCCCAACCTTTTCCAAACTGGTAAATTGCTACGGAATTGCAAATTGCCTAACCAGAGTCTCATAAACTTTAGCTTTGCTTTTAGACCGTTCAAACCCTCTCTTTTTATGTCACCTATTGTGGCTAGGTGCCTTAAAGGCCTGCAACATATGTTCCAACCTATGCCCTTCATCATGCCTCAGTGGGACCTCAACCTTGTCCTCCACTTTCTCATGTGTGCACCATTCGAGCCAGTGCACAAATGCCGTCTTAGGCTATTGACCACCAAAACTGCATTTTTAGTGGCCATAATATCGGCCAGGGCGGTCAGCAAACTGCAAGTGCGCTCTGCACAATCGTTATACCACCTTTTAACCATGCAGGCTGGTTCTCTGGATGCGTGCCTCCTTCCTTCCAAAGGTTGTGACTCCATTTTGTGTAGGCCAGAGCATTACCCTGCCTACTTTGTTTGCTCCACTTCATCCCTCCAAAGAAGAGAAGAGACTCCACCATCTGGACCCAAAAAGAGCGTTGTTGTTTTACCTTGACTGCACAAGAGTTCCAGGTGGACGATCAACTCTTCGTGGGCTATGTAGGAGCAGAAAAAATGGAAAGATGTACAGAAGAGAGCCATCTCACGATAAATTGTCCTGTGCATTAAGATCTGCAAAGCATTGTCCAAGAAACAGCCCTCTGATGGCTTGCAGGCTCATTCTACCAGAGCCAAAGGTGCGACCACTGCGTTAGTGTGTGGCCTTCCTCTCCTGGACATCTGCCAGGCAGCGACGGGGGCATCACTGCTAACATTCACAAAACATTACTGCCTGGACTGTCAGATCCAGCGTGACTGCCACTGTACCCGTTCAATCCTGCAAGACTTCTTGGTTTAATTGGTTGCTCAGACCCACCTCCAGGGAGGTACTGTTTGGGTATCTATTCAAATAAATATTTAATCTGTTGCAGATACAACCATAAAAGAGCATAAAATCATGGAACAAAGAAATTAGTTAAACAGTTAAAAATGTGCAGATTGGCAAATAAATGCCAGCATTAAAAGATTGAAACAATATAATTACAATTGGGGTTCTGTGCATTGTGTGGTCATATGAGCCACATTAGAATTCATTGGGTCTAGATTGTCTTGAACTCAAAGCAGCCCGGAGGAAACAAGTTACAGCAAAAAGAATATGCTCAATCGACAATAGCTGCAAATACATGAGCGCTGGGCGGGCTTACGAGAAGTTCAGGGCTATAAGGAGTATAAAATGTAGGGTATCCTGTGGACACCTACCATTGCAGCCACAGTGCCTGAACTGGACCAACCAGAAGCAGAGGCCACAAGGTAATGTAACTGGTTAAACCTGAAATGTGCCACCACAAACCTATCCCTTTCATAGGAAAAAAGAGAGAGGTATGTTTCCATGCCCTACACAGTTTTTAATAGCAAATGCCCCCGTACCATAGGTTTTGCAAGCTCTGTATGTTGGGAAAGGACATTTCCAAGAAACGGGTCCCTCACATGCTTGTGTTCCCGGGAACTAAGAGAATGGTAAATATGATAAATGTCCACCCTACCCAAACTAATGAGTAGCTTTCACATAGGTGATCCAGGGGATTTTGTGCTTGTGTCAAGGGACAAATAATCCGACAGGATCAATAAGTTTAACTGAGAACACTCCCCGGTCCATACCCTGATCCAGCACAGCAGAGGTTTAAGAGCCACCAGATAAGCAATATATCTAACGCCAAGCTCCTCATGAACAGAAAAGGTCAGGGTACTTTGCGGAACCCGCAAAATGCACCTTAAAAACTTCTTTTGTGCGAGCTGGATCTTATGAACTGAAATGAAACTCCAAACTTCACTGCCATATAATACCTTGGTGAGACATTTGTACTGATAACACTTGATTAAAGTAACTAGTGACCATGAGCCCAGCCTCTGAGCGAAACTGGCTATAGCCCCTGTTGACTTGTTAAAATCACAAAGCTTGCCCTCAACCAGGGGTTTACAACTTGAATTGGCATCAAAAAGCATCCCCATATAAGAAAATAATGGGACCTTGGCCAGAGTGCGACTCCCCGCCTTAAAGGTTTTAGAACTGGTAGACCGAGGGCCAACTACCAAAACACATGATTTTGTGAAGTTAACCATCAGGTCCAAGCTGTCCATAAAGGAGACAAACCTATCCATCAAGGACTGCAAACCCACAGCCGTGCGGGCAAAAGCACTGCATCGTCTGCGTACAATAAAACAGGCAGTGCTTTCAAGCCCACTCGGAGATAATCAGCCTTTGCTGAGAGAAGAGCTTGTTCCAAACCGTTGATGTAAAGGGTAAAAGTATGCACCCTTGACATACTCCTCTTGTAGATCTAAAATGTTCAGTGAGGCCCCCCCCCCGTGAGTATCTCACTGCGGCAGTGGTATAAGCATGGAGATTCGCTAAGAGGAGTACAATATCAGGGTCTGCGCCCATCGAGAGGAGCAAATTGCGTAACTTCCCGTGATTTACCCTATAAAAAGCAGACGTGAGGTCCATAAAAGCCAGGTGCAAGGATCCTGGCTGGGCCACAGTATATTTCTTTACATTTAAATAAAGGTCTAGGCACTGATCGGTTGTCTATTAACCCAGCTTAAAACCATATTGGACCTCTGATAGGATCTCATTATCGCTGCCCACAGTGATAGTCTATCTAAAGGGACCCTCCCAAGGACCTTGACTGCTACATCAATGAGTGAAATAGATCGATAGAACTGTGGATTGTCCTTTTCTCCTTTTTTGAATATCGGGACTGTGATGGCAGAGGACCATGATAGCGGGACACCCTCCCTCACTGCAGCATTTAAAACCAGGGTCAAAACTGGACCCCAGAAATTGATGTTATCTCGGAAATGATCCGGGGGAATGCCATCGGGTCCTATGTCTTTGTTGCGGGACAGAGCCTGAATTCCCTGGCAAATGTCCTCAAGTGTAAAGACAACATTAGCTCTCCCTAATACCAGGCCCACCTCATTCTCCATCCCTTCAGTAAACCTATTCAAGCGTAAAGTTTTATGATGAACAAGTTACTTACTTTCGGTAATGCCTTTTTTGGTAGAGACTCTATCTAGCCGCAGACTCCTTACTGACCCTTCCATCCTCCCCGCTCTGCGAGCCGGTTCAGGTGTAAGGGACACCTTTTTCAGGGCTATAGTCTATTCCAAACCAGTGGTCAGTTCGCATTGTGGCTCTGCACTCCTGGCATGGAAAGTTGCGAAAGTAACTGACGTCATCGTGCCGAGTTGGCGTTTATATAGGTACCACGCACATCACTTCCGTTGCGGCCGACGCAGAGCTGAACGACTCCACCTAAAGGCACACAGGGGTACTGCTCGAAAATCATCTGGATCTAGTCTGATGCCTGGGGATGTTCAAATGCAAGGAATCTGTGGCTAAATAAAGTCTCTACCAAATAAGGCACTACCCAAGTCAAGTAACTTGTTCGTTATGATTCGTAAAACACTCATTCTGCCTTTAGTATGGCCCAGTCAGCCTTTATGTGAATACTTACCTGGTATTCAGTTGTTCAGGATGTGAAAATGCTGTTTTGCATACCCTTCCTTTAAAAAAAACACTCCAACAGGTCGAGCCTGGCAGCACATTTGCTGTCTCTTGAGACGTGCAGCATTCAGTCTGTGGGCTTACAGCCCTCCTCCAGCTTTTGATTGGCTTTTGTCAGTGTCCTTCAAAAAAAAAAAAGCCTTGCTTCTAAGTGGATAATGGTTCCTGCTTGTCCCACCTTGTTCTCAATTGTTCACTCCCATGGAGTATTGCCACAGAATTTGTCCTCTCCCACTTGTACCATTAGATTTCGTGTTTTTGGAACTTTTTTTTTTACATTCAGAGCAGCACTTCCCACTTAGCGCAGCGCCCAATTCACGGCCGCCGAGCTTCGGTGTAATCGAGCAGTAACCTCGTGGCACACGCTTCAGAGGCGCAATCTTCTTTTAATTTATGCACACGCTTCGCACTCTGTTTTTTATATATCTGTGCTTTTTGGGTATGATTAGCGCTGCGCCTCCTTCACGGTCACTGCGGTTCATGCAGCTGCACACAGCTGCTCATGTCAACTTTAAAGGGTTTCTTTCATTCTTCGGCGTATCCTCGCTGGCCTCTGGAATTCAATAAAAAGGAACTATATCATAAAACTCTTCTCAGCAAGGCTCTAATATGTGTCTTGGTGCATTCGAAGTGCACGTTGTGTGCTACATTTTACTTTTGTTTCATTTCTCTCACTGGGTGAGTGCCGTTGGGGGAGGGACCCTGTGCACTCTGGAAAGTTGCTACTGGAGATGTTAGCCATGGAGCCCTGTGCTCGGTTTGCTGCGTCAGTCGCTTCTACTCTCCCAGTTGACTTGAACTAGTGGTGCCCGGCTCCAGCAACGGAGGCTCAGCGCCGAGCTCCGCCCAGTACCACTGTACCATGCATGGGTACTGGGGTCAGCATGGGCGGCCAGGGCCGGCGCTAGGCATGGGCAGTGTGGGCTGCTGCCCAGGGCCTCGAGCTCAGCTGAAAGACAGGGGGCCCCGCTTCCGTGTGAAAGGCCACACTTTCCCAGTTATCCCACCTTCTCCTACGAGGCCCCCTGCCCCACACTATCACAATACACATCTTGAGTCAAGGCGTCGTCGTGGCATTCCTGGGGGTGCAGGGGTGGGGGTAGGTTCAAACAGAGTGGGGAAGGCACAGCAGCCAGGCCAGCAATTATGGCTCACAGTGTCAGGGGAGAGGCAGCACCTCTGTTAAGTACCGGCCATTCCCTTTCTGCATTTTGTTGCTAGGTGACAGAAGGCCCCTTTGTTTCCAGGACCAGCCAGACACAGGTAAGGCGAGGTGGATGAGGGGAAGAGGGAGTAGCCAGATCAACTGGCTTTTGTTAACTTTTACATCACCCATTTTTTTTTTTTATGGGAATGTGTATTTAAAATGTATGTAGTACTGCCGGTGCTGGGGCAGTGTTTTACAAAATGACTCGTTACTGCTTCGAAGGCCCAGGGGAGGGGGCCCCCTTTCCCTGGGCCTCTAAGCACTAGAGCAAGCTGCGAGGTCCAGGTGTGGGGGCCCCTTCCTGGGCCTTGTAGCCAGTACTCCCTCTTTTCTTTCCTTTATTTGTTCCCCTGTGAAATTAATCCAAAATATAAAAACACTTTTGCTGGAAAGGTCGTCTTTTTTCTGACATTTTTCACTTCCAAAGTGCAGCCTTGGGATGGAGAGAAATAAAAGGTTCAAAATGTAAAAAATAACTAAAGCAAGACAGAGTGGGTCGAAAAGGGGCCAGATTGATTTTATTCACACCCAAAACACATTAGTGCCACTTTACAGAGTTTGCCAGTGAAGCGCTACTTTTTTGTTTTCCTCTGGTGGGGAAGTGCACCATTCCTGGATGTACTGCAATACCTGCTTGATGGGCGGATTCGAAAACAAAATGCATACTGCGGCTCTGTATTCACGAATGTGGTCTTTTTAAACCATATTGCTTAAGTTTTGTAAGGAGATAAGCAATGGACATTGAAACTGGTCCCTTCCGGCCCTGTAGTCATGGCCTTAACTTTTCATGCAAAAGCACTCATTGATTTCTGAATAATAAGTGCTAAAGCGTTAAGGTAACCATGTTGTTCCTGCTTACATTTCACATGCTTTTACTTAATCTTGCATTCCTTATGAGTGTTTGCTTTTTCCAGGATGTTGTCACTTTTGTTTTTAGGCAGCATATTGCTCTTGTCTAGTGCATAATTTGAATTGAGTTGCCTCCAGGTGTTTATAGCGGGGTGCAATTGGGTTGTAGTTGAAGGCAGTGCGAGTTTCTCTCAGTGGGGCAGTATGGTGTTCAGTGGGGGAGAGGATGTGGCACTATGGTCAGAGCTGCTGAATTTGGAACTGGGGAACCAGGTTCAGCCTTCATGACCAGTCCACCAGACCACTCTCCTGAGAGAGCACATTTCCATGCTAGACCTTAGAAGGCCCCGAAAGACCTTAGAAGAATGGTGTCTGAGCACCAGCAGGTGGACCATAGCGGTGGCAAGTGTGGGTTAACCTTGAAGGCCTGTCCACTACAACCCCTATTGAAGCTCACCTCAAGTCTTTTGGGCAGGCCTACGAAGCAGCACACCCTAGAGCAACAGTGACTCTGTCATTGAGGTCACAGGACCCTTGAGGAGGAAGGCTCTAGGGCGGTGCGACCGATGAGATCGCACTGAGGCGCTGACTTCGGGTGGGGCGTCATGTTTGCAAGTATATTATGTTTCTAAAAGCCCTTGCTGCCTCCTTCCTGGCCTCCAGCAATTATCGGCAACAATAAAAATGTCATGATAACTCCGGTGATTAATGTTCTTCCTAGAGAGAGATGGAGTTTTGTCAAGTGGAAGTTTTGACTTGTGGAAAGGTAGCACAGAGGGTTAATGTGCCTGCTGCAAAGAACATGTACCATGCAGATCACTAAGTCCACATAATGTAAAAAGGCCAGTGGGTTACTGCTTTTGTCAGAGAGATCCTATTGTTACTTGCAGTTTATAAGTCAAAATCCTAACATAGAACAATGAGCTAATAACTGTCATCTAAGAGCTGCATGCAAACTGCAAGGTATAAATTACAGCATTATGGTTTTTTCCCCAGCCTTTGATTATCCTAATGTTGCAAAAAGTGTTCATTTGGACAGAAATAAATTCTGGTTATTAAAGAGAACCCCCAACCATGGTATTACGTTCTAAATTCAGAGTTTGTGTTTCTCCAGATCAATCACTATTAAACTATACTGCCTACTAGTATGATTGTCATGTGACTCCTAGTCCTTTGTCTTATGTAACATTACCGCTTGTGATTTACACATGTATGATTGATTGTCTCTGTGTAATGTGTGATATAAAGTTCTCTGACACCCTACACTGGTATCAGTGGCGCTGTAAATCAAATTAAATGCATCTGAGCGAGAATGTGGTTATGGAGACTTGAGGAGCACTGTTAAAGGGTGGTAGAGAGAGAATCTGTGGCAGAGCGAGTCATTGGGGGCACCAACATTGTCGCACAGGGCTCCACCAGCGCTAAAGGTGGCCGCTTCTACTTCCTACAGTTCTAACACCAAATCAAAAACGTTGATTTGAAAACCCCTTGAATCTGAAGCATACCTTCAAGTCAATGTATGATTTGGCAGTGGTCTCGGTTGTTCTAGGTCTTTTTTATTTATGTACAATCTTTATTTGTTTTGCAATGGTGTCTTGTATTTTTGTACTATATGTGTTGTGTTTTGCACTTAACATAATTCTGCCGAGTAAAGAGCCCACACACAAAAAGATTGTCCTACGTCTCTTAGCATATGCGTGTGGGATACTGGTGAGAGGATTTACATTAAAACAAATTGCAAAGTATTAATGTCATCCTAAGGTAGCACAATAATGGCACAGAAAGATAAGGGAGCCTTTTGAAATTTGCAATTATATCCATGGTGTGAGAGGTTTTCTCTTGTGTCATTTTATATTTTGAATGATCCGCCCCTCATTACCTCAACAGGATCTCCCCCTTTATGAGGCAGAACTGGAAATTGTATCATGCACTCATCTGGAAACAATCAGTTAACGAGGAGTAAATAATATACATCTTTGTGAGACCTGCACCTAGCTTTTCCATCCAATGTGACAAATGTAATCCATTTAATACAGTTTTAAAATATATGGACTTATTTCATTTGTATATTTATCTTTTTGTCCATGTTACTGATATCCACGTTAGGTCTCTTCAGTGATGCCAAATAAGATCAATAGTCCTGCGATGCCACTTTCTGTGATGTCACTTCTTGTGATGTTCCAAGGGCGGCTCCTCCACTAGGGCGGAGGAGCGTCGCCCCACTGCTTTCTCACAGTGCGAGAAGCAGAAACACAAAATGCTAAACTACCATTTTATGTTTCTGCTTCTGCACTGCTAGAAAGCAGAAGTGTTTGGTTGGGGGCGGGGGTCTGCTTTAGGGCAGGGGAGGAGTGCCTTGCCCACTGCTAAGGGCGCTGACTGTTTGGTCGGTCCTCCGGGGCCGACCAAACCAGTCATGCGCACTCTGGCCTTTCTCCATGTAGGCTGCAATGTAGCCTACATGGAGAAAATGGCCTCCCCATAGGCGTGTGGCTGGTCGGCGTCCCGACCAATCACAATGCTGCCATTGCAGCGTTGTGATTGGCTTAGGGGAGGGGAGGGAGGCTGCCTGCTTCCTGTTCCTGCCAGAGGCAGGAAAGCAGGAGAGCAGGTCAGGAGCAGAGACGACGCGAGGCCCGGGAAGGTAAGTTTATTTTATTTTTAAATTAACCCCCCCCCGCGACCCTCCACCCGCGACTGGATGTTACATGCAAATTAGAGGGGCCTCACATCTTCCCTTTCGCCCGGGGCCCCAGAAGTTCTAGGACCGGCCCTGAGCATGGCACACCTGGAGCATCGCGGCGAAGGGCACTCTTGGAGGGCCAGGAAGGAGACCGCAAATTAGAGAGACCTGTGCAAGTCGAACAGTGCTGCGGTGAAGCACCACTGGCACTGCTACTGCTGGATGCAAACAGCTCAGGAGTGCCAAGTCAGCTGTTAAATGTTCACCCACTCCTGCTCTTCTTATTGCACCACTGCTTTTCCCGGTATCTGTTTGGAACTGCGGGTATTTCAATGTAAAAACAAGACTGGGAGAGCTCCTCAAACCAAGCTCTGGGCAACTTGACACCTCTGGCACAGATCTTTGGGTACGGGGATATTAAGTAAATTGCCCATGTGCAAGACATAGCATTCATCTTCTTTTAATTGCGGGTGGAGTTTTATATATGCGTCGCGCTGGAGCCAATTATCTGAGGGCTGTTGGCCAATGCTTAAGCAGAGTCACGAGGGGTGTGGCTCAATTGTATGGGCTTGGTGCCATCTGTGCACAGACATAGTGTCAGTATGTCACTAAACACATCATGGGAATCGTAGTTGGGGAAAGTGTCACTACAGGATAATGAGGCAGCTGCAGGCAGTATAGTTTTTTAAGGAAATGTAGTTGAGAAGAAAACAATGTTTTGTGTGGAAAAATAGTTCCTTGAGGTCGTTGATGTCCACTGGAAAAAACACGGGGGATGAGCCTGTCAGATTTGTAGATCATTGGTAGGAATGTGTGACTAAACTGGCAAATTCGATATTGCGCAGTTGTGCTAGTTGAGTCCATTATTAATGCTGTTGCACTTGGGAATGAGAGTAGTTTATTTCTTTGAGATTGTGGACAGTGTCGCCGTTTTGTAGATCTTTTATGATATCATCAAGAACCGTCCATTTAAGCTGGTTCTTAATGTGTGAGCTGCCCACATAGTGTTTCACAAGGGGAGCTGTCCTCTTTTTAGCTCTTATCCTGGGTTTATAATGACATTTGTTTATTCGATTTTCTGGGTGTGGTTTTCATGTAAAGTTTCTTGCATGGGAATAGTATTCCGTACGCTGCAGTTTTTTTGTTTTGCAGTTTGAGAGCTTTTGGTGTGCAACTTAATGCGACCATTAAAAAAATTGGTGTGCTGCATTTCCCAGGAATCGTCCTCCTTAAAACTTAGTCACAAAAGAGTACAGATCCTTTTTTAAATCCAGCCCTGAAAATATTGATTTGTATACCTCACTTTAAAGGAAAGTGGTATATAATCGAGTTTTTAAAATGATCGACGATGCAGTTATTACATTTTGTGAAAAATAAGTGAGAAAAGCTAAACTGCCTTCTTGAGGAAACATCTGCAATTAAGCCTGAGTACTTTCCGTGCGTCTAGGAAGTGAGGAACGTTGAGTTAACAGTTCATGTTTTTGTAGGACGTGAAAATTAATGTACACTTGTAGATTATTTGAAACAGGTGCTTGTTAATGCTTATGTAAACAGGCCTACGTTTCGGGGAAATATTTCTGCCAAACAAAGGTAGTTTTGTGAGAGGTTAGATGAACAAGAAGAAATGGACTCATCCGCTTTGAATGGATACATTATATTAATAGGTAAGGACGATTCAGAAGTATAGAAGAGCGAAATATAAATGGTTATTCTGCGTACATTTGCAAGACGTTGAAGAAGCCACATAGCTGCTATTTCCATCAAGGTTGAAGTATACAAGGCCATAATGAGCTCTTACTGCCAGAAAAAAGTTTGATTGGGATCTTAAATCTCCCCTCTTTTCATAAACAGTTAAACATTTTGCACATATTATATACCGTCATCCAACGAGAGCGTTTTAGTGCTTGATACTGTAGTTGGATAAAATCACACTGTACAAGCTTCTTTTCGTTCATTCATTTATTCAAATAGTGATTGCATGATTAAAGAGAAGTCCTGCAGCAGGATTGCCCATTGCCTAAAATGACACGTAACCAGTGTTGTCCCCATATTAGTTTGCTACAATGCCTTTTTAGTATTGCTTACTTGAAGACAGTAGCGTAACAATAGCCCCCGAAGCCTCAGTGGGGCCCCTGGCTGGGTCTGGAGTGGGGGGTGGCCCCCTCTATGAACTTTGCAGGGAGGGGGTGGGGGGGTGGGGGGGCTCAAGTTTCCATACGCCACTATTGGAAGAAAGATTATATGTGCTGTATGCAAACATATTTGGTATCTAGGTGTAGCGTAAACTTGGGTGAGGAACCACAAAGCATTAAACACAGGGAGGAGAGGAGACCCAGTAATAGGATGCAGGATCTTTTATAAGGCGAGTGAAAAGTTGGTGCTTATTGTGTGAGGTGGTTCTGCTTTTTGAAGACATGAAACAGAAATTTCTTTCTAAATTGTCTGAGAGTTTGAACAGATGTGATGTTGATGTGTATGTGGTTCCAGATCATGTGTGTGTAGCTAGAGAAGGCTTGCCTTCTGGTACTGGTCTTTTTTTCTTTTCTCTGACCCCCAGTCTCACAATGTCATGAATCCTGGGTGGCGCTCTCCATCTGACGTGATTGGTTTCTTTTTCAGGTGTGGAAGGGCATTGTTTCGGTTGGTCTTGGTGGGGAAGCAGCAGGGCTTGAAGATGACGTACGCTTTTAGAGTGAAACAGTAAAGTTTAGGCAATGTGAAAATGTCATCAGACTTCCTCAGGCCCCTGATGAGATGTGCTGCGTCGTGCAGTGTGCCTTCCATGGGTTCCATTATGGTGTTGGCTAGGCTGCTGAGCAGAATGTTGCCACTATTTAGGTGTGAGAAGGCCAGGGTATGCACGGTTGTGCTGGAGTCTTAGGGTAGTTAGGGTTTCACTTTATTCTAGGAAGAGAGCGAACCCCAGTTTGTGTATTTTGGATTGCAATTTTGTAGTGCTTATGGGGTCATTGCTGTGTCCTATTCCGTTTTATAATGAGTACATAATCTCTAGTGTAACGAATGGCATTTTGTTTCCTCAAGAACTTAGAGGATGTGATTTAATTGGATCCCGAATGTTATTGTGTGTGTATGCTCCTGAAATCATAAATGACAAATGTACTCAACTATTCAAGCTATCTGTTATTGGTGTAACCGTGGTGTTGGAGAATTCACTAATTGCTTTTTTTGTCCCGCTCTGACTAAAAACACACTTGAATACTAAAAAAAAAATATATATTTTCTAGAACTGCTTAGATATTCAAAGGTTGAGAAGAGACCATTGATATCATTGAAATGCTGTTGTATCCAAGCCTGTTTGTGCTGTATGAGCTGCTCTCCACCACTTTGAAGCGGCCCAGCTGCAGCAGTTAATTGATCAGGCGATTTAGGAAGTTTCAATCGGAAAGAACCCACATGGAATAGGAAAAGGTTCGTTTTGCCTAAATAAAGCATATTTGATTCCTCAAAGGCGCAAGTCTTTGTTCTCTAACCTGGGATACGGAAAGTTGTGTGCTTGTCATTGGGGATTCTTTTGTTTATACGTCTTTCTTGATTATGTGCAGCTTTTATTTCACTCAGACGATTTTCTGCCTTCAGTTTATAAGGTCACACTAACTGGTGTTTGTTTCTTGCTTTCATATACAATTTGGTGCTGAACACGGATACATAATTTACACCTAGCTTAATCTCAGATCACCTTGGAGTAAAAATCCAATGACAGAGTTGAAAACTGCTGCCCTATACTGATAATGACCCTGAAGTGACCTGGCCACTGTGCTTACTAGTGCTACAAAATGGACTCAATGCACGTGCATTAGAGAGACACTCTGGCGCATTGTGGAGTGAAATTAGCTTGTGCCCTCCAAGGCCTACGACTTGGGCTTGAATGGTGAAAAGGGGTCTTCTTTATGATCCATGTGCTAGCTTTGTTCCTGAGTTTACTTTGTCTTGCAGTTGACACGGTCCGTTGAATCCGATTTCGTGTGTTTATGCTCTGATGTGATGGTTTGGGTCATTCTAGTACAGTACTGAAAGTTACCTTGAAACTTTTCTGGTACATCACAATGACTAAAAGTCACAAACCAGCACTGGCAAACCTGTGTATATTTTGGTAACACATGCAGGCACAGGGTACATTTAAGAAACATGTAGGTCTGCATTGAAAGCACCCTGCGTTCAATACAGTCCTGTGTTTGTTTCTGTGTCAAACGTTGAATGGTAGGAGACCCTTCATTGGAGTTATCTTTTCCTTTGTATGTCAGAAAGAGTGGAAGGGCTATAATGAACACTCCCTTGCCGCCCAACCTTCATTTGACACAGAAACAAAAAGAGGACTGTATCTAAGGATCAGGAGCCTTCTATATAGAGAGGCTGTAGTTTCTAAGAAAATAAAAAGAAAAAATATTCTCAGCCCTGGTGGCACTGCTGAAAAGCGTCTGGGAGCTTTAATGGGCATTCAGGGGAAAGAGGCAGTGGGTGGATGAAATGAGCGGGAGTGGCAGGCGGGAGGGATGAATGACATAAAAGTGAACTAAGAGTGTGGACACATGAGTGGGCAGTTGAAGGGGTGCAAATGAGCATTGAGGAGTAAACGGGGAGAGGCTGATAGGCTGCTAGTTGTAAAAAGTCCCTCATGCTCTACAGTTGATATGTAGTGGGAGGATGCACCCAAAGGAACTGGGTGAAAGATTCTCTAGTGAGCTGAGCAAAGATATGATTGCCAAAGTCAAGACAATGGCTGATCCAAAAAAGCCAATGGTTGAAATGAGTGGCCCCAACCCCACTGTAAGCCTGTTACAAGCAATAGTTAAATATTAACAGCTGCAATTTAAAACTTTGACCTTAAAAGAGCCCTTTTAAGAACAAAATGAGTGAACAATCCAGTGAATTATTCATACTGGAGGTTAACTAAAGGAGATGTTTGTTAGTTTCAAGAAGAAATGCTGCTTTATTCAGAGAAGATTAGGAAGGAATGTATTTGTTCTTCCAGCAGGTGCGGGTCCCTTTTAGTTCAGCAGGTTTCCCCAGATTGATGTTGGGAAAGTAAGACCCGCAAAAGCTCTATCCCTGAAATGTTATTGCTTGTATTATTTGCTCTTCCATCAGACGTTTTGTGTGGCTTTGTGGTTTAGAGACCATTTTAGACAAAGAATTGTCCGGCACCACATAACCGGCCGTGCAGTACTTTCTCTGGAATGATTGGATAATTTTTATTCACTACTGATTTTGCCTCGTTTCAGACGTCCGAGAGGGATATCTGTGCCTTGGCTTGAATAGAAGCTAAATTCTGTGAAATAAAAGCATGTTAGTTGCAGGAAGATTGAGATATGAAATTCGTTTGATGTCATACCAAATAACAGACAAAAAAGCCCAGCGATTCAAAACTATTCAAGCAGTCTTTTCCATTGTATACATTTAATTATTCTAGGCGTTAAGAACACCAAAGATACTAGCTATTAAAACTGTGTTTCAAGCACTTTTCAATTTGGACTTGGCTGATCATGATATACGCAAGTGGAGCAAGAGTTTTACCTTGTCCACTTATCACAGATGAATTGGGGCTGCTAATGCATGCTTTGTTGCCATCTGTGTTTTTGTGTAGTAAATATTAACCTTCTCATGTTGTTTTCAAATTATTTGGCAGCTCTGGAAACTGTATAGTAACTTGATGAGCTCTGGTTTTCACCAAAGATCCTAGAGTCCTTTATAGGTCAGGCTAGAAAAAGATTTGCTGTTGGTCTTAGAGTTAATACAATCCATATTGGGGAGAAGAGGAAATTTAGAGGAACTCTGCATCCACTTCTCGGGTATTGGTGACTACAAGCTTCATTATTATATTGATAATCCCTCATTCAGATGCAATTGGTTGATATAACTGTTATTTGTGATTTATAGGGTATTTCTCTGCAACCCTAAAATGCGACCACCAAAGGAGTGCTTCCATTGCAGTGCATGAATGATGAAGTGGTTGTTTCATTGGAAGGCATTGTTCGCCTCGTGTGCAAGACTTGACTGGGACCAAAGCGGCTGCTCTGGGAGCAGGTCTGGTTGGAGATGAAGCCACTTGCCCTCTGAACATGGCAGAGCTTAAGCAAGCTGGCTGGTCATGAAGAGGCAGTACCATGCAAAGCTCTGGGACTCATGTGAGTTTGAGGTGAGCTCGCTGACCCCCTTACTGGTAAACACCATTCAACACATTATAGAAGAATTATTGCATAAAAGTGATTCTCTTGCCTTATGGGGTTACTGTACGAGATGCCTACTGGTAATATTGCACCAAAATTCAGGAGTCATTTAAAACGCAAATAAGGCTCGAATGGAATATACAGAAAAAAATTAATGTTGAACATTTTAAAAAGTGTTTATTATAAACACAGTGGGCTTTGAATGCTCTACCTAATCTATAGTTATATAGGGTTTGAAAAGAACCCGCACTCACGTGTGTAGCACGTTTCTTGCCTGCAAATAGTTGTTGAGATCTGCAGCATTGTGCCATTGTTGATGCATTCTATGAGCAACGAAGCTAATTGGCTTTGACCAAGCTTTATTGGATCTGAAGAGCTTATAACTGAGTCTCTGTTCATGATCAATTCTTTACTCATATACTGACTGCGAATGATGCATAATAACATATGGAAGACATAAAATCAGCCTCCCCAAAGTGGAGAGAGTTGTAAACTGAGTGGACCGCGCCCAGATTCCACAAGAATATCAACTTCTCTGTAATTAGCAGTGTTTTGAAGTAAACTATTATTGTAATAGAATTATTTTACCGATAGATGCTTATATTTATAGCTCCGTGCATTTTCACAGGAGACCTTGGCAATGGTTAGTTGCGACTCAGATTAGCACTTGATGGTTAGTTTTGGCTGACAAGCTCTAAAAGCACTCGGAGAGAGGCACCTTTTCAGGACAGCAATTTCTTTATCGTGTTGGTTCAGAATCCAAAGTTTCATCACTATTGTTGTGGTAGCAATTGACTTGTCTTTGGATAACTATTCTAGTGGCAGATTCCCTTGGAATCAGCAGGCCTGCAAGTTTTTTTTTTAAATTAAGCTAATAGACATCTGTTCAGAAAATGTTATATTAAAAAAAAAATTGGTCTTTATGCATTTGGTGCTTATATGAAGATTAAAAGGCACCCCATGTCCAAAACTGTTTATAGGTAGTATTCCAATTGAGAATCTGACACTCCTTAGTTCCTAACTCCAAATCACTAGACGTCTGAATGCTTATGTTGCTAAACTGACAGAAAATGTTCCTACTGAGGAAAAAGTCCAATTTAGCCTAACTGTCATTCTTCACATGGTTGATTGACTCGTCTCAGGAGCTAAGAAATCAGACCACATCACCTCCATCTTGGAGCCACAGTGGTCTTAAAATAGCTTGCATCACATGCATCTGTTAATCTTGGTCTACGTACCTAACTAAAGGATAATCCATGACTAAGAGGAGGGAAATGAATGAAAAGAGGCAACCAAACACTTCTGCTAGGAATCCCAATTGCAATAAGACTGTATCGCGTCTAGTACCAAGTCTGTTAAATAGTGTAACTGAACACCCAAAACTACTCCTTTTCAGAAAAAACTGAAGGACATTCTACTTTAAACTTGACCTCATCTGATTCAAACTGACCTACTTCAAACTACCCAAAAGACGACATTGTTCTTTTTCTACAAGCTGAGAGTTCAATTGTTCTCCTACTTTACAATGTGTGTGTAACTTGTGCCATGGTCTATTGTAGTGAAACACCGATTATAAATAAATAACCTGTGATTTTAAAGGCCACTCTATATTTAATACAACTTCCAAATGAAGAACTTTAATCTATAGGTGTTTATAAAGCGTACATCTGGAAAGAAATAAAGGTAGGGGAACTTTCAGGATTATGTATGAATAAAAAAGAGCATGCAGTTTCGCCTTGTGAAAATGGGAGGTTTTAGGTGTAGAATTCTTGACTGGGGAAAGTGAACTACTAAGCCCTGATGTATGAGGTTCAAATCAAAGACGTTAAGTTTGAGGTCTTCTTCAAGGACAGGAGTCGGGAGGCATGTCTGATGTGAAATGGGATACTTTCCAAGCCATTTTTCTTAGCTGAAAAAAGCTTGTCCCGTGATCTTTCTTTTTCAGACATATACCCTGCATGGTTTTGCCTTGTGTTGCACTAGGTTGATGGTTATTTTTCTAGCTCTGCACAGTTATGTAGTCTGTTAGAGCCTTATAGGAGATACAGCAGCTTTTGAAGGTGGTCTAGGCTTGCAGCGGAAAGCAGAGCTAGATCCCTCAGGTTGGGAATGATAGGGACATAAAACAGTCTTTGAAATGAGCAGCAGCCTGCAAACCTCTTGAGAGTAGATAGTGTTGATTCAGAGAGGTCTGTGAGTAGTGCATTGACACATGTAAGTGAAAGAGAACAAGGGTTTGGAGATTAGTCCTGAAGTTTGATTCTGTGTTGGTGATTTAATTCTTTGGTGGGAAGTGGTAGCTAATAAAATGGTGTGTGGGTATTCTTCGAGGTAGTTCATTTCGATAATGAATGTAAGAGAGGATACTTGTGAAGGATTTTTTTCCCTTGACCTTAACGGGACTAAACCGTATTTGCTGTACGTTGTGCTTGTTGTCCTCCACCCTTTGTTGCAGTTGCAGGTCAAAAACGCACCAAGGAACTTTGAGAAAAAGATGGAGGAATACGATCTCTTTGCCAAAACGGAGGTTGGAGTTTTTCACTAATAGGAAATAGTTTTCTTATAACAGCCCTTTTTGGATGTTTCTTGGTAGGAGCCTGGTGGTTTATGTAAATGTCCCAATCAGGATTCGTTTGTTAAAAGACCCACTTGCCCATGCCTTTCTACAGACCTCTCTCCATTTGAAAATTGAATGTTGTGTGTGTGGTAAATGTGCAATCAGTTCAAAGTTGTTCACAAGTGTAACCTTAAATATTTGTTGGTAAATCTTTAGTTACAGCTCGTTCCTCGTACAAATATTTAGTCAAAATAATCTTTCCCCATTGAGGAGTTATTTTCAGGTTATATACTGATAACCTTGACAACAGTTGCAACATAAAATGTGTCCTGTTATGAAGCCTTTCATTTTCAGTATTTTACTAAAAGTTTACATTCTAGATTCAATTAGCTCTTGATGCCACTTATGTGGAATTTATTCCTTTAGAAATTAGAGTAGTTGATTTTGGATTACAGTTCCAATGTTCAAGAAATCTTGTCCTTTAACACATTTGCCAGCAGCTGATTCCATATACAGGATATATGTCGGCACGATGACCGTGAACTAAAGCGCTCGAGACTTTAAGGTACTCCCCGGGCGTGATGATACTGTGAGGCATTATTCCTCGTTTGATGCTTTGGATGATGACACTGTGAGGCATTATTCCTCGTTTGATATTGTGGATCTAAAACACCATTATTGTTCATATACGGACTGCAATTGTTTATATTACCTTGTGAGCCCTGATTAAGTTCCCGCGCTTGGGAACGAAACGCGTTGGCTGAGCTGTTTTGTTGTAATAAGGAATTACACATGAAAATAAAGAACATGAATAAAGGTTTTTGAAAAACTACTACGTCTACCTTGACTTCATCACCTGAAGCACCTCCTATTGCTTTATGGATTAAGGATCTGGAGAACAGGGACATCGCACAACAGCGGGTGCCGGAGTGTGCGCAGGACACTTTACAAAAAACGAAACTAGCGTGAGGTGCAGATTGGAAAGTCCGCCGTTGGGCTCTGTTCCTTTCCATTATAGAATTCTAGTTTCAAAAGTCTAGTGTGCTTCACTTCTGGTAGGCCCAGGGCTCATTCTTGCATTGTGATTGGGGAATAATTGTATGATGAAATTCAAAGCAGTGTTTGGAAGGCACTATAAATATAATTACGGGTTTAGTTCATATATTAGAATTAGTTCCCAATTTGGTCTGTGCATGCTCATACACTACATGTGTTTTAAATGTTCATGCTAGTGTGCTATGTCTAGTACTCTACTATTCAAACACCGGGATACAGCACTAGTCAGTCAAAACAACTTTATTCGGAAAAATACCATAGAAGTTGCATTAAAACACAATATTTCAGGTCCAAATACAATAGACGTGTGCATACAAAAATAATTTATCCAATACTCATAGCTCAAGCAAAATATTTAAAATCCGGTCAACTCACATTTCAAGTCCGGTGATATCCAGATAAATAAAATAAAACTTGCAAATGTTAATCATTGAACTAAGCAAACTCTGAAATATACTGTTTGATATAAGCGAGCCAAGGGATCTTTAGTGAGTTATTCAGCTCAAGGCAATCTCTGAATACTAGTCTTGACAATGTTGCCTATGGTCAGAGCCAAATTTTAATCCATAGTAGTAGCTGGGTTTATCGTATAGTATCTGATATGTAGATTTACCCCTAATTCGGTGTGACAAATGTAGTTCACAGTGCTCGTAGGTACCGAAAGGAGTCTAGGTAAAAAAAGCATTTTCTGCTCTTTGAAGAGCACCAGAATTAGCGTTACCCCATATAACTGACCCGTGTAGAGCTACTGGAATACATTTGCTACTATACAGCTGTAGCATCACCCTCAGGGGTTTGTGTCCGAGCTTATTTGCAAAGTGAAAGTTCGTCTCGGTCACCCTTTCGAATTGCTGCGATCTGTTTATCAGATGCCCCCACTGTAGCGAAGTGTCATGCATAATTCCCAAGTAATTAAATGTGGTGACTTTAGTGACCTCTGCCTCCCCAGTAAAATGTGGCTTGGTTTTCGTATTTCTCGGTCAACTCGTCATAATAGAAGATTTGCTCAAATTTATCTTTAATCAAGATTACTCACAAAAATCATTTAAGACATTTAAAAATTCTGGAGGACGATACAGTACTAAATAGACCGTTGCTTTATGTTCTGGTGAATCACTTCTATTGCCTGTTGAGTACAGATTCTTTGTAATGATTCGCTATTTGAGTGATCTCATGAAGCTTTTTTCCATTTTTTTATTTAGTTCACAGGTGTTTCTTTTGATTGTACTCCTTACAAAACTTCCTTTATTCTTTTTACTTAATGAACTGGTTTATGCCTCATTTGCCCCTTCTTCGAATAGTGCATTGCCTTTTCTTAAGCAGATTCTTGATGCTGTTCCTCATGAAGCTTCTATCTTCGTTTTGGAGAACTGGCACTTGAAGAGCAGTAGCTCTGTGTCTATCAAAAGAAGGATATTATTCCAGGAATCCTTATCAGTCAGAAAAGAAATGAAGTCCAATTCAAGAGGAGGCAATGGATCTCACTTCCAGTTTTCAGAGGATGCCTATTGATAGTATGGACTCTGTGTGCATTTCAGGTATTTGTGTGTAATCCAAAGTGGACAATTTTTATCAAAATGGTGGGTCAGTTTGGGTGTGCCTTAGCATCCATACAAGGCATGCCTTTTTACAGAGTTTTAGGGACTTGAAGAGAGGGGGCCATCTTGGCTATTGAAGGAGTTAAGGAAAGGGGATCGGCAATATGGGGAAGCAGGTTATCTGTGCTAAGTAGGAAGTGAGAAGTAGTGTGGGTGAAGAATGAATATGCAAGGGAGCAGTGAGTGTGAGTAAACCAGTCATTGGTTCAGAGAGATAAGACGCATGAGGTGGATGATAGGAACAGAAGCAGCGAAAAAGCCTGCCACAAGGGACTTTCTTGCTTGGCAGCACAGACATGTTTTATTAGGGAAGGGGGATTGAACTCATACCGAAAGTTGGGAAACTAGATTAAGGGAAAGCAGAAAGCTATTTCAGATAAGTATTCTTGGTTAGATGGGGGAAATCATTCATGCAGTAAGGCACCAAGGGAGAAAGGGTAACCTGGCTATACCAAAGAAGTGCTAAAGATCTAACAATGCACTGTTCTGGAACAAGTAGTCTAGAAAGAGACCCAGCTTTAGGAGTAAGAGTGGAGAGTAACAAAAGGTGCTAGAGCCAGAGCCTGGAGAGTTTCAAGGCGAATAAAGATCATAGCTGCCTAGATAGTGAAAGCAGATTTGATGCGTTAGGGACCTACTAGGATCAAAGCTTGGAAGAGTGAATGAGTATCTGGTGAATGTGCACTTAAACTCTACTTCCAGCATTGCAGTGCCACGTAACCTGAATGCTGTGATCCAGCGTCTCAGTTGGAAGAGTGAAGGGCACAGTTTGACTGCTGTCCATTTCCCATTGATGGGAACAAATATGGCAGGGTCAGACAGTGTTGAGCTCGTCATTTCACACACAAAGTTTACTCCTAGTTTTTTAGTAGATGATCAACGTGTAGAAATCTTCCTAGACAACTATTTAAACCCATTTTTGTCATTTGATGGAAATGGAGGAGCCACAGAAGTGTGTATTGTGGACGAGAATGGAGTCCATGTTCCCTGTGGGGTTTATATAATGATTTCCTCCTCCTGTTTAGGGACCAATTGTCAGGAGGCATCTTGTCTAGGCAAAGATCTTCTGATTCTTATAGACTATTCTTGGCCCTAGTAACTCTAGTATTCTGATGTTTTGAATTTGGTTTTGGACTGGTTCCTCTTTTGTCTCTAGGGCTATGTGTCCTCTAATAAATGTGGACAGATCCTCTAGCCACCACTCCCAATCCATTGGTGAAGCTGGAGCTCTATCCATATACCATATAATTTATGCAGACTCCTACGTATTCAGTATATCCCACTCCCTAAGGGGAATGTTCGCTGTAAGGGAAAGTAAGACCTATGTTTTAGTTTCCATCTATGCTACAAGCACAGTGACAGTTAAGTACATCCATGCCGCCATTCACTTTCACCCATTATTCCCAAAATTCCACACTGAAGCTAAAATTCTAAGATTTTATACCCCATCCAACACTGCCGCCTCTGTCATTGAGCCTTTTTAGTGGAGGGCCCGTGTTTTTATTCTCTACTTTAACATGGCTAGAATTGGTCACTCTTTCTACAGCTATCCTGTCTCATCTCTGTGCATATATTGACAAATAGCCGCAGGGAGTGCACTTGAGGCAAGGCAATGTTTTACTGTGGCTTTTGTGCTCGCTACCCCCTCATCATTGTTCTTTTTTTTAGTGTTTACATACGGCTAACAGGATTACAATTTCATTTACAGTAACAAGTATTTTATTGCCATTTTCTTGGCTTCGGTGTCACAGAACTCCATGGCTCATGCCACAGCTGCCTAGGATTATTTCATGATACCATTTGGAGTAGTTTTTTCAATTGCTGCTAGATGAGCTCAAATCTCCGCCTCAAAAGATCAAAGAAAACTGGTTACAGAGGCTGCCCTCACTGGGTCCCGCTGTCCAGCTTTTAGGTTTACTGTTAGTCACCAATGGAATATGTATATTGGGGGCAAGGTCTTGATGAGAGTGGCTTCGAATTGAAAAAAAAAAATGCCTATGGATAATCTTCTGCTACAGTCTTCTCTTCATACGCCACCACCCTCCCCCATCTGCAGAGGTTATTCTCATAACCACAGTCTAGTATATCCATGCAGTCGAACCATTGAGTGCAGTTAGGTACTTGTATTTGTGCATCAGCAGCAGTGTTCAGCAATCATGTTATAATGATGTGGTACATATTTATATTTTACTGCAATGTCAGTTATACGTATACATTGTAAAATTGTTTAACACATTATACCAAATATAGCAGTAAAGGCAAATCTCTAAAATATTTTCTGCCATAACAAGAGGAAGGATATCTTTGCTGCCTCCTTCATACGGACGTGTCACATTTTATCACTTGATGTGTGTTCTAGTAGAGCAGCCATGCTACACTGTTATAGACCCCAATGGGAAATGGGAATTGAGTATTAGTTATTACTCTAGCAAGCCCTTGTCCCTCGACATGTACAGAGCTGTTTTCAGCCTTCCAGTAAGTGATGGCGAGTGATTTACAGAGTTTGAAGTGAGAAATGCAGTCCTCTTTTTAAATGTTATTTATTTTCCATTTTTATATAGTGCAGCATAGCCAAAGTGGTGCTAGCTTCCTTTACGGGTAACCAGACTGCTGATATGGATATCTTGTATAAAACAAGGGAGTATAATTAGGAAAAAGACAAGCCATGAACCCTGGAACAACTATGTATATTCTTAGTGAAGAACATAAGCATAATTTGGAGAAGCGAAGAGTGTTGGGAAAAGATGGTTTAGGAAAATCAGGAGAGTAGGTCACTGATTGACAAAAGGCAGCAATAGTCTGGAGATTCCCAGAGTTTTAGGAATCAGGGAGAAGTGTTAGAGACGTTTGAGAGGAAAATAAGAGGCACTGAGAACAGATGAGTGGAAAATAGAAGAATGTACGCAGTATGATGGACAGAGTGAGCGAAGACGTGTCTTAGTAAGGGAAAAGAGCATTTAGGTCCTTCAGAATCATTTTAGTTATTTAGTTTAGTGGCAAAGAGGAGAAAGATTTTTATTCGGTAATAAACATTATAAACGATAAGTGCAGCAGAAGATAGAGGATCCTGGGTGTAACTGGAAAACGTGATTGGTTCACGAATGTGTTGTAAATGAAAGAGACTTAAGCATTCACTTAGTGCTGAAACGGATGCATTTTTTTTTTTTCGGAAATGAAAGCAAGTCAAGTAGTACACTTTCTTCTCGTAGGGAATTCCAAAGGGTTATGGCAGCACTGGAGAAAGACTGGTAAGCAGGATAATGATTTAAAACATGTTTTGATTCAAGTCAGTGTCTTTGCTCCTTGGACTTTTAGTGACTTTTAAAAGTATTCTGGTTGTTTATCATCAAGTGCTTTGAAAATAATGCAGTTAGTTTTTAACTTAATCCTCTCTTCAAAGGAAAGTCAATGTAGGTATCTTAGTACTGGAGAGATGTGGTGAATTTTTTTAATATCAAAACAAAAAGAGGGAGTATCCCGAGGACATAGAATGTCCCTGTGAAATGGAGAAGGAGAGAGAGACACAGCACAGGAAAAAGTTTTCCTTTTTTAAAGAAACCCCTCACTCACCAACCTAGTTGGTGACATGCTTCATCATAGGGGTCCACCCGAGTAGCCGAATGCCACTCGGGTGTGCTCAACGCCTGAAATACAGCGGAGCTGGTTTTTTTGAACAGTGTGAAAAAAGTGTAAGTGAGTGGATTAAAAAATGTCTTTATTGTACTCCCTAAGCTTTTAATATGGAGCAATAAGACCAGATTAAAACCAAGTGTGATACTCAAAATGGCTAAATTGACCAAAAGTATCAGTGAGACATGAAAAAATTACTGGTCAACATGTTTCAACCTATATGTGATAATACAAGGTTTTCGTCAGGACCAAATGTTAGAACCGGGAGGTGTGCACACGCTAAGGCGCACCCATCCCTGGATCAGCATTAAGCCAGACCGTGTACTTGCGGTGAGGCAACCTTTCAGCGTTCTGTGAAGGGAAAAAAAAATTCTGAAAGAAATAGAGCAGACCGTTATACACAGTGTATAGCATTCCTACTGTGAATATGTTGCTCTCCATTGTTGTCGGTGCGGATTTAAATATTCTTCAGCACACACCATGCATGCCGTATTATTGTGACAAACGTTCTGTGCACTATATACAAGTGATGCATCTCGAGTTTGGAGTATAGACTACACTCCTATCTTTCATTACATACCCACGGTCATTCATTGTCTCAGGTGGGTGTCAAGCAGCTCTTTCAGTTTAGAGCATCTGTAATTGTGGAGCGAGTGAGTTTACAAACGTGCACAACACGTACAACTGTACTTGTGCTAATAGTGGCAAACAACATAAACCGACAGACATTGAAAAGGAGGAACCAAGGTATTGAAAACTTACAAAAAACTGTATTCAGTATCGCCCCATGGAAACCGTGGGGGGGCTGGTTATAGTTGCATTCTGTGGGGTTTCAAATAGAGAATCAAGCTACCAAATGTTTTTCTACCTCCAAGAGAGAAAGAGAGTAGAAGTAAGCGGTGCCCACCCGCATTGGATGTTACTCACGTTCTATAACCAAAGTGCCTGCCGTAGAACCTGCAAGTGAACCGCACGGAGTCCCGAGGATCCTGCTGTGGTGGTCCCAGAGGTTTTTATGCCGAGTGTTTTGCCTGAAGACTTCCGTGCACGTGATGCGTAATGCGGTCACGTGACTAGGTGTACGTGTGGGGGCGTGGCAGTGAACGAGTCGAATGACTCAGTGGTTTTCAAGTTGGTGGGCTAAGGGATGCAGGTCAAAGAGTCATTACCCAAATGGCGATAAGGGGTCTCAGGTAAATAACCAAGCCTCGTGAGTTAAAGGGATCGGAGGACGAGATTACAACCGGATATCACCATGGAGCTAAGGGATTGAAGGTTAATATCCTAGCTTCGTGTCACAATGAAGAGTGAATAAAAAAGACTTGACATTCACTTCGCACTGATAATAAAAAAGAGTAGTGCAAAGTGTAGCACAGTGGGAAACTATCGGAAAAATAAGGAAAGAATGCTCAGTGGTCGGAAGCACCTAAATAATGTAGTTACATCAAGGAAGATGCGTGTGTGATCACTGAAGGTGTGAGTCCATGTACTTAAGAAAACTTAAACAGGATTGTAATCCACATGTGTCAGTGTTTAATACCAAGTTCATATGGTGACCTATGTGTCAATCCTGTATGTTATTCAGGGAGGGTATCCAAACAGAGGAAGTGTAGGCTAGCAGTTTACCTCTATTTGACAGTATTCCACGGAATATTATCATTGGGACCATTGATGTTGGTAGATAATCTGTAGACCCAACGTTGAATTTTTTTAAACCAGCATGTTTGTGGAGTTGGCTTTTGACACTGCAGTCAGAGCTGAGTTTCCATAATCAATATGAGAAATCACAAGAGCATGCACAAAGGAGCCTGCAGTCTTCCAATGGTCAGAAATAAGCCTTTAACATGTTTCCAGGCTGTAGCGCTGATCTTGGCGCTTAAACTGTGTGCATCCACCACATGCTAAGGCGCATAGTAAGCTGGTTATCCAGCCAGATGTCAGAGGATGGTGCCACTGTGTCTGGTGCTGGTGAGCGTGCACTTGAGTTTGTCCATTAGTGAGTTTGGATGCCGCTGAATGTCTTTAGATCTGTGCATGAAAATAAATTAACCATTTTTCCAGGATTGAGTCTCAATACATTTGGGCATCCATTCTTGAAGTGTTGATAGGCTGAGCTTCAGAGTGCCGATATCTTGAAACAACAATTTTTTCTGTTACAATTGAGTATCCTCTATAAATTGATGAATTGTAATGTCATCTTCTTTGAACTGCATTGAGTGGTGGCAGGTAATGGTGGGGGCTAGGATGGAACCTTGAAGGGGGGGGGAGCACATGTAGTATTATTGGCGGAGCTGAAGTTGCCAATTCTCGCTAGGTGTTTTCCGTTTGAGAGGTAATATGAGAACTTGGTTTCTATTATGCAGGTCAAATTTAAAGTATTTTTTTTTAGATTTCAAGTCAATTCTTCAAGTGACATCAGCAGCTCTTTCTCCTATAGCTGCGACTTATAATTAAACGCTTCACTTCTCCTTTGAACGTTACAGACAGAAAAAACATTCTCTCAAATGTGAAAGCATCCAAGCATTCAGTTAAGTCTCAGATTTCTAAATCGTTGGCCCTGGTGTAAAAAGAACATTCACTTTTTTTATTGCTTGACAATCGGTTATAAAGTAATGCGTTTCTGGAGCTGTGCATCAGTATAAAGTGTAAACCAAATGAGCGTCTGCCTCGTTAAACCGCGCCTACTGCAGATTTCAGAAAATGTGCCATAAATCATGCTGCGAAACTACATATTCAAAACAGCAAAGCAAAATAGAATGACCGTAATGCAGCTAAACAGAAATGAGAAATGTTTACATTCTGATTCGAGGAGCAAAGCCCTGCAAGACGTTAATGCTCACTCTCAGCTGGCTACCACCTACAGTCATAAATTGAACGCTGTGCATAGTTTCGATGAAATTTCAGCACCGTTTTTCCTTTCACTGCAAAATAAAAGGCTCTCCGTGCTTCCTAAGTTGTTGTTCACTGCCTGGCAGGAGTACATTTCAGTTGTGGGTCTTACTTGCCAGCAAAGCATCAGTCACAGGAGATGACGTGGGCAGGGCATCGGCGTAGCAAGGACACCATGAGCTAAATGTAATAAGATTCTCTCTGCACAGATATAGCCTCTTCTACTGGGCATTAAAGAGTACCGACTGCATCTGCACCGTAATGTGAGCGTCAACAAGGTGCAGTGCAGCTGTTTTCTTGATTTAGGCACTAGTGCAAAGTGTGCACTGAATTCTGCTCCAATGGCGGAGTCGGACTGCAGTTACTTGGTGACACATTTTAGTAATCCACACCTGTGTGAAAACATACATATTCAGTACTTCGAGAGATAAAAGGGACATGCACATTAATTTACGAAAATGCCATTGGTAGAGCGAGTGACATCACACACAGGTTGAACCCCAAAGTCTTCACAAAGTTGACTCTTTTGAACTCCCCTATTTTTCTAAAGCCTTTTATTTTCTGTTGTAGAGTGGGGCGAGGGATGTGGAGTGCACATAAATACCATCATGTAATAACGAGGTCTCCTTAGCACGAGTTGTGTTGTAGGAGGCATTTGTTAGGCAAAAAACAGAAGTACAAGTGATGAAGACAGGGACCCAGGCATAACAGACAAAACTCCCTAGAGCTTTTAGTACATGTACATCGTAGTGTGCCACATACTCAACCAACCCTGTACCAAAGGCATAGTGTCTGGTGATATCACACAGCATTAATGTCACTGAACACTGCTTACTCTCTGTTCCTGCGGCAGCCCTATGATAAACCTCTGAGAGCAGGGGTAGCAAAGACATTGCATATAGTACCAAAGACGAGATGAAAGCAGGAGTTACAACCTCTAGTGACCCCCATTTGGCGTTTAGGAAAAGTATAAACGTGCAGTGAACTGTGCTCTTTCAGATGGAGGATTGGGTTCGTTTTTCCTGTGACTTTGTCAGGTAGGGTTGGAAGCACAGAACTGTATTCCCAAGTAGATGTCCAAACATTTTGTTATAGAAAGTCTTTGACGTGACCGGAATATCATAAATACAATATTAAATAGAGAGAACAGTCATTCGTTCCAACGCCTAGGCAGAGGGAGCAGCCTTCCTCATTATCTACTGTATTTATTGTAGTGGTCTTCCTTCTGATCTTCACTTTTTGTATCTGTTTAGCAGTCTTATGTTTTAGCTGGTTATGGATTACAGCTGCACCGTGAATGAAAATATATCCTGATTTTTCCAAACTTCCAGTTTTAATTTTAAAATTATGAGTGAAATGGGTTTATCGAAATGAAAATGATGTGTACATGTCATGCATCTAAGCTTATGTATAGATGAAATGACTGGATTCTTTCAGCAACTATGTTAAGGTGCCATGTGTTCGTGGTCTGATCAGAAAATGTGCCTCTTACTGCCAGTGTAGATATCACAGTGCTGTGGTCATTGATAGTTTATCCCTTTGCTAAGTACCTTGAAATGTATAACTTTCCTGTAGTTTGTAAAGTAGTTAGATATATATATATATATATATATATATATATATCTGTGTGTATATATGTGTGTGTGTGTATATGTACTTTTATTGGATAGGTGGGGTAGATGTTGACTTTTAAATAAGTATGACCAACACTTCCCCTAAAAATAATAAATACTGATTCAGCACTCAGATATGTACAAAAGTTTAGTATGTCCTATAAGTATGGACGCAGCAAAGAAAAGCCCATCACTTCAGCAGGTTCATAGTCTCTTGTTTCTTTATTGAAAAAATCTTCTTTAAGAACAAGCGTAGCCAACGCGTTTCGACCCTAACGGGTCTTCTTCAGGGCTTGTATCTCTTTTCAGTGCATCATCAAAAGAGAACATCTCTTATTTGGCAATATCCATAGAGCATTTTCCAATAGACATCACAAACGTATTTATGGGTATTTTAGTATAACCCCATTTCAGTCTTTGTTCCGGATAAGAACCGATCCCGCAGCGTGTTCGACAGCGTCACGCGTCCATACTTATAGGACATACTAAACTTTTGTACATATCGGAGTGCTGAATCAGTATTTATTGTTGTACTTGTGTGGGATTTGTATCCTTGGAGGCTTAAGGGGTATTGAGCCTCCGATTCCTTGCACCCGCAAAACTTTGTAAATTGGTTTTTGTAAATTGCCTTTTAGATCGTAAGATAGGTGCATTAGAAATTACCCCATACCCCTTGTTTCGTGTGTTCTCTACTTCCCCTAAAAATAGTCCAATAGGGAAGGAATAGGACCTCGCACCCACTTCATACTCTTAGGTGTTCTCAACTTTCATCTCGACTACCCCAAGGACGCCAACTTCACAGACTTCCTCGAAAGTTTTCAGAACATCTGGCTCGTACAAGGCCCTACCCGCATCGCCGGACCCCATCTTCTCCTCCGGCGACAAGGTTAAAGTCAGCCACATCACTCTACTCCATTGTCCACTTCCACATAACGGGGCCACCAACCACCCCTACAGAGTCTAGCAACACCGTAAGCCGCTGCTGGAAGAAAGTTAAGCAAGCACTTGCAATGCAATAGGTCTCTCATTTACGCGAGTTTAAGCTATTGGCATTGTAAATGACAAGCCTTTTATTTATGTTTTAAAAACGAAAACAAAAATAAAAGGCATTGTTATTTGTAATGTCAATAGCTCAAACTCGCGTAAATGCGAGACCTATTGCATTGCAAATGCTTGTTAGATTAGTGAGTACAAACGCTCCCTTTCGGCCTGTGCGGCAAATTAATTAAATTAACATGCGCGGCCGCTAAAGTGAAAGCGAACCGCGCTGCACATAAAAAAAAAAAAAAATAGTGCTTACCGACTTATGAAGGAGACAGTGCAATGACACAAGTAAAAGATCCAGTCCTCATGGGAGGTAACAAATGGCGACAGGGCAGTAACAAGGAGGGACTAACAAGCCTAATTATCAATCGGAAGCCAGTATTTACCAAGGACAATGACACAAGCCAATCACAAATATGGGCGGAGATAAGGCGAGGCTTCCACAGCATACTCGACTACTGCATGCCTCGCAGAGCAAGCAGTGCATGCGCGCTGCCGCTAGGCTCGACCTAAAAAATGGAATGGCTCAACTCTCTCCAACTACACCACCCAGACCCCACCAACGACCTCCTTATTGACACAATCGGCTTCAACAACTGGATCACCACCTGCACCAATACTCTGGCGCCCCTGAAAAACACAAACCCTAAAAGTTCAACAGACATGCTAACTGGTACAATGCTGATCTCAGAGGTTCCAAGAAAGTTTGCTAACAATTCAAAAGAAAATGGAAACCAACCGAGGGACCACCGCAAGAAACACCTGCAAGTCCACACTTGGACACTATCACCATCAAGTGAAAGAGACCAAGAAAAAGGCACTGACTCTGAGAATCAAATCGAGCTCCAACAACTGCAAGGAACTTTTCGCCATTGTCGAGGAATTCTCCAACCCTTTGATGCAACCAACACCATAATCCCTACATAAGAACTCTGCAAAAACCTCTCCAACTTCTTCCACTAAATAATCTCCAAGATCTAGAGCAACTTTGAGCCCCAGCCACCCCCCATCAACCTTTCCAGCCTGCTAACCTCATCAACCAAAGACTACCAACTGACAGCATGAAACCCTCTAGACAGTCCACTTAGGGGTACCCACAGACCCCTGCTCCCACCATATCTACAACCTGGGAAGAGCCACAATCAGCGCCATCATCAACACTTCCCTAAAGACAGCCATCTTCCCAGATAGCTGGAAACACACTGAAGTCACCGCCCTCCTCAAAAAACCCTCAGCCGACCCAGAAGTACTCGGCAACTACCGACCTATCCCGCTGCTCCCCTTCCAGCCAAAGTCATCAAGACCATCAACAGACAACTCTCTGACCACCTAGAACGCTACATACTCCTGGATGACTTGCAGTGGTTCCACATCCTCCGCAAAATCTTCAAGCGGCTCCCACTGGACCCCAGACGTACCATCATGCAGGCCCTAATCACAAGCAGATTGGACTAAAGCAACGCAATCTATGCTGACATCCCAACCCATCTTCACAGAAGTCAAACCATCGGAAATGCAGCCAGACTCGTCCTCGAACTCCAATGCCGATCGCACACCACACCGCTCCTCAGAAAACTCCACTGACCCCCTATCCAAAAGCACTGCCAGTTCAAACTTCCCACACTCATTCAAGTCACTACACAACATGTGACCTGCATACCTTAATCACCGGCTTTACTTCCACCAACCCACCAGACAAATTTGCTTAGCAACACACACACACCTACCTCGCATCCACAGAAGCAGAACGGGAGGTCGATCATTCTCCTACCAAGTCACCAAATCCTGGAACGACCTACTCATCCGGGCCTCCCCCTCACTGCTTGAATTCCGCAAGAAGCTGAAGACCTGGCTTTTCAATTAGTCTTTTTGTGGGACCATAGAAACTGCCTGTACTTGGGCCCAGCCTCACCAAACACCTACTCAGTGCCTTGATACCCTCATGGGTGACCAGCAGTGGTTTTCAATACCACCTTACATTATATTACATTAACAGGGATTAGCGTTGGTGTTAAAGGCTAGGTTAAAGGTTAGTGTCATTTTAGATAGAAGAAATGTACATGTTTATTTGTTTATTATGTTGTTGTAGCATGGTTTCTGTCACCAGTCCTATTGATCAGTCAGGGTACTGATTTGAACTGTAATGCAGAATTTAGTAATTTCTGGCTATTGCTACTTCCATAGAAACATCAAATTTCACCTTATTTCCTGGTCAGATGCCCAAGACCCGCTTGTATCATCCTGTATGTCGTTAGCCTGAGTACGAATGTTAAACGCTGTCCACCAAAGCCTTGCCATCTTAAAATGCAATAATGAGTGGTCTTATGGAAGAGACAGTCAGAATTCCATGCATCTGTATCTGGTCCATTTCCACGCCAGATGCCTCCAAGAGTGTCTAGTGCTACTGCATTCACTTTCAGTTGTTGCTCTGGTAGTATTTCATCATCAGACACCAACATTACCGAAGCTGTTGTCCTATGTAACACCTTTGAATCAGTAGGAATTCACCTATCATATTTAAGTACTGTTTACTCGGCAGCTATGTAACCCACACATCTGAACTCCACTTTAGGTATCCCCGATTTTTTTTTTTTAAACCCTTTTTCTCAAACCATTTTAATTCCAGATGCATGGCCGTTTTCTGTTATTTGTTCTCAGTCTAATATAGACATCCTGTTAGAAGGTTGTGATAACTGTAAGAATCACCACGTGTTATGAATGTTCTTACTCTCCACTAACTTCCCTAGTCCTCTGAGCACTGTCACTGGATTGTTTGGATGATAACATCAACCTTGTCTTAAGATTCAGGAGGTAGTGTTTTGCATTTTTTACCTCTTTAATCTCTATTGCATCTTCCAAGACATCACATTGCATTCTGCCTGTTCAGGTATGCCCTAATTTTGCCAGTGCTGATTTTGCGTATTCCTTTCAGATTTTAGGTCACAAAAATGTCATGAATTGACATGCCAAGCGAAAGTTTTTGTTATCTCCCAAATTGTAAATCAGGACCTGTGTTTCTCTTTTCTTTACCAGCTGTTATTCAAGCACTGGATCCAAGGTTTGAGAAGCATGTTATGGAAAGACAACTATTCAGCAGATCTTGCCATGTAGACACTGTATTTGTTAGTTTAGTCATAGCTAATGCAGCTCCTCTTGTTAAATTGTTCGTGTACCCATGTACAGAACGACTTCCTTTTTTCTGGCCGTATGACAGACGTTTTATTTAGCTTAGGCTTTTATTAGTATTCATAGTGATTTAAGAACGAGCTAGACATAGCAGAAAAGAGACACGGAGTTGCTTCATTTCCACAATATAAATCTGAGCTGTGAAACTGTAGCTAATTAAATTATCTGAAAGACGAATAGTTTGCATTTACAATACAGCACAGAAGATAACAATCCATTGGCTGTGTTATTACTTTTATTGCGGGTTACAGCTTCGCAACTTAAAAGTTAACAATTCTTTAGCAAGTGATTGTGTTGAATTGCGCTGATTTAATATAGAAACAGAGCTTGTGCCTTGGGATGTATGTACATGGACCCTGGTACCGTGGTGCTGTCCTTAGCTGTCCAGTTGACTGGGCGAACTGGCCGCAATGACTGTCAACCGCAGTAGATTTAACTGGACACTGGCCTGTATTTCTTCCAAAAAATGACTTCCCTTTTTTAGGTCTCGCCTAGCGATGCAGCGCAAAGCGCTGCTCGCTATGCGAGATCTATTGTTGTCGACTTGGGTTTGGAAGGGGGACAGGAGATGTGCACTTGCCCGGACAGGCGATGTGCACGCTCACGGCGTCTGTTTAAGCTTCAGCCCAGACAGCCGATGTGCACGCGTACGGCTCGCGGCGTTATTACAACACCTGCTCGCACCATACGCGTGCACATCTCCTGTCCAGGCGCGGCACGCTTACGTCCAGCACGCGTATGGCTCGTCTCCCTCAACGCGCGCATGGTGTGCTTTGCTTTCCCTCCCTACGGCGTTTCAGCACACGACCCGTGATCAGACACACAGCGCCTCTGTGGGACCGCAAAACACTATGTAAGAGCACACACCGTCACCGGACACAATGGTAGTGTAACGGTAAGTGTCTGCGTGTGAGAGGAGACACTGGCTGCGTGTAAGGAACTTGTCTCTGGGTGCGCTGCCGACGGAGCCCGCGAGTCTGTTTTTTTATTCCACTTAAAGCCCTGTCCTTAACCCCATTCATATTTGTTCCTCTACCACTGTGTCTCTCCTCCCGCTCTGACCGTGACTGACCTGAGACGTTGACGTAGTTGTTGGGGCGAGGTGATTTAGTTATGACCCTGGATGAGGAGCATCGGTTTGTGCGGGATCTGAAGCAGCGCAGGCTTGAATTCATTTTTTGGAAGACTTCTTGTTTGTTCTGGGTGATTAGAATTCAAACTTGTGACTAACAAACTGCGCACAGGTTTTCTCAGCCAATGCCGCAGTGACCCGCTGAGCTACCTTCCCGCTTCCTCCAGAGGTTTGTTCTCACCGTGAAGTCGGGGCTCCGGTCCTCCTCCGCGGGCTCCTCCAGGCCTGGGAGCCCGGCCTGGGTGCTGCGGCCCCTGGTAGCGGGGGCTGGCAGAGCCCCCGACAGAGCCCCCGATGCAGAACTTGTCCTTGTGCTTCTCCAGCAGGGGGAGGGAGCGGAAGACCATCTTACACTTCTGGCAGCGGTAGACCCCCAGCTCGTCCATGCTGCCCCGGACAGGGTCAGGGGAGGGACGGGGGCCGGTCAGGGCGGGGGCGCTATCTGTGCTCTGGGAGCTTCCTGGGGGCTGAGGTCGAAGTCGAGGTGGTCGGTTGTTCTCGAAAGGGGCCCTGTCTCTTCTCAGGGCCTCTGTCCTCTCTGGTGTGCTGCCTCATCGTGTGCTCTCGAGGCTGTCTCCTCTTTCAGCTCTCTGTTTCCTCTCAGGGGCTCTGTCTCTTCTGTCTGTCCTCTCAGGGGCTCTGTCTCTTCTGTCTGTCCTCTCAGGGGCCCGGCTCTTTGGAGGCTCTGTCTCTGGGAGTGAGCACTGCGCGGCCCCTCTCTGTCCTCTCTTGGTGCGCTGCCTCCTCGTGTGCTCTCGGGGCTGTCTCCTCTTTCAGTTGTCTGCTTCCTATCAGGGGCTGTCTCCTATCTGAGCTCCTCGGCCCCTCTCTGTCCTCTCAGGAGTTCTGTGCCCTCTGTCTGTGCTCCCTGTCCTCTGAGGGATCTGTCATCTCTTCCGGAACCTTCTCTCCATAGGGGCTCTGTCTCTAATCTCTCTCCTCTCAGGGGCACTGTCTCTGCTCCCTCTCCACTGGGAGGCTCTGTCTCGTCTGGGAGTGCGCACTGCGCGGCCCCTCTCTGTCCTTTCAGGAGCTGTGTCCCCTCTGAACGTCCCTCTCCTCCCAGGAGCTCTGTCTCTGTGTTCTTTCTCCCCGGGAAGCTCTGTCTCTCTGCCCTCTCTCCACTCAGAATCTCTGTCTGTGCTCTCTCCTCCAAAAACACACAGACCGGAGACAGCTCAAACTCGCGTCAATGCGAGACCTATTTGCAATGCAATAGGTCTCGCATTGACGTCAGTTAAGCTATTGACATTGCAAATAACAATGCCTTTTATTTTTGTTTTCTTTTTAAAAACATAAATAAAAGGCATTGATTATTTACAATGCCAATAGCTTAAACTCGTGTAACTGCGAGACCTATTGCATTGCAAATGCTTGTTTAAGTTTGCAACCAAATATGCACAAGGCGATAAAAACCAACGGATACCTGTTTTTCAAGCCACGCCTGGAGACTATACCTTTTTTGATATCTTTGATTAAACCAGCTTTGCTAGTGCACAAAAACATAATTGACCTGGGCTAAAATTCTCCTTGCAGTTGTAAAAACATATGCTTAAACCCTATATGTTAATGTATTTCCAAACATATTCCTTGCTCACTGCTTTAGCCTTCTAGTTGCACATGTTGGAGAGGCTGCAGAGAGGGGCTGATTCTTCTAGTGACATCGGATAAGAGGTTGGGAGTGGAAGAGACAAAGGAAGAACTTTCAGTTCTCCTGTCATTGGGTAGTGTATATCTAGTTTAACCAAGCTTGAGTACCGGGCGTGCAATATTTTTGGTGATGTTGTGGTTTTGGCACCAAAAGGGTATTTGTATTTGAAAAGTGACGGACAGAAAGCCGCAGTACATTTTTACATTTTCTGGCTCTGCTTAAGGGTCCATTCCTCTGCATCGTTCTGCTGTACGTATTCTATCTGTGGTGCACAGATATTGGTTAATTTAAATTTTAAATAGACTACAGATTCTCAAAAGGCTCCTAATATGGAGTGTGCCAGAGTTGATCTGCTGTCCCCTTTCAATCTGCTGTCCCCTTTCAATCTGCTGTCCCCTTAGGCTCTCTTGCCTCGGATTTGGCAGACCAGCTGGATGTCCTTGAGCATAATGGTGAACCTCTCGGCATGGATGGTGCACAGACAGGTGTCTTCAAAGAGGCCGACCAGGTAGGCCTTGCTGGCCTCTTGTATGGCCATGACTGCAGAGCTCTGGAAACACAGATCGGTCTTGAATTCCTGCAAGATCTCCCGCACCAAGTGCTGGAAGATCAGTTTGTGGATTAGCAGCTCAGTGGATTTCTGGAAGCAGCAGATATTTCAGAGAGTCACGGTCCTGGGCCAGTAATGTGAGGCTTCTTGACTGCGCTGGTTACAGGAGCGCTCTTGCGGGGGTAGCTTTGGTAGCCGGCGGTTTGTGAGGCGATTTTCCTCTGGTGGACTTGGTTTCGGTCTGCTTGGTACGGGCTAGAGCGTGAGCTGTCTCTGTACAACATATAAGATAGAATCACTGATAAAATCGAATCAGCAGCAGCAGTATGTATCTTTTTTCTGGAGGTCCAAAAAGATCTTGATAGGCTTGTAGCGTTATAAGCCTCTCACTGGTCAGCAAGATGGGTCTTCCTTTCCCATACTTCACACTGCATTATTGGACCCTCCTGCATGCCTCATGATCAATTATTTATTTTGCAGTAAGAGGCTCAGTCACCCTTTTTAGGTCTCGCCTAGCGATGCAGCGCAAAGCGCTGCTCGCTATGCGAGATCTATTGTTGCCGACTTTTGCTCCGATGCGGGACAGGACAGGTGCACGCGTACGGCAAGTCCTGGACAGGAGATGTGCACGCGTATGGTGCGAGCAGAAGTTGTAATAACGCCGCACGCGTGCACATCGACTGTCTGTGCTCAAGCTTAACAGACAGGAGATGTGCACGCGTACGGCTCGCGTCTTTTTACAACTCCTGCTCGCACCATACGCGTGCACATGTCCTGTCCAGGCGCCCAGCATGCCTCCCGCTCAACCCCACTCACCGGCTCTTGTGGGGACTCAGCGCTGAATCTTGCTCCGGCCGCACCATGCGGCATTCACGAAGGCAGGGTGGGCTCCCGCCGGACTTCCCTCTGCGGGGTGGGCTCCCGCTGGACTTCCCTCTGCGGGGTGGGCTCCCGCCTCACTTCTCCAACACACGGGGCTCCCTCAGCTCACGGGAGCCCCGGACACCTCCGGCTGCGCGCTCCATGCGCCGCCCATGCGCCACGCAGCTGACGTCGCCCAGCGCCGGACAGCAGATGTGCACACGCACGGCGGCTCGCGGGCTTCAGAGCCTTTTGCGCAATGTCCCGAGCTTGTTTAAATATGTTAATAGTTCGTAGAATTTGTATTCTTGGTGGACTACTGTTTGATCTGACATTTAAACTCTAGGATCTTAACGATGTATTGCTTTATTACCTAGGAGTTGAATGGGTCTAAGTATCCACACTCTTTTCCTTTGTCTTTCTAATGTTACTCTGTACATAGAGGCCTTACTTATTTGTTGTATACCAGTTTGTGTATCTGGTACTCCTTTTGTCCGAATGTAATTTTTTTGTATTTTATTCTAAAAATGAAGGTAATTCTGATAATTGCCTGAATGGCACAAATACTAATGCATCCAAAAAGGATGTGTTAGGAATTAAAAGTACTTCTGTTCAAAGTTGGCAATAAGAGAACCGTCTACCGCTGATTTGCTTATAGCTACTTGCTTCTTTGCATTATTGAACAGGTAATAACCCTTTGTTTCAACAGAACACTATTGCATTTCAGTAGTACAAAAAGTCAAGGTTTCACTGCTGCCTTTTAAAATCGTCTCGACTGGTGCATGTTGAAGGGCGATGAACTAGAGTTTCAGTTTCAATGATAATTGGAATCCTAGCGGTCATTCTTGGCTTAAATCTGGTCCTGCTTGCCAAGCACTTTATCATGCTTTATAAAAACAGATTGTAAGCAGTCCATGCCTGTTTGGTCGTATGTCCTCTGCTTACATTCCTTACAATTATCTTGTCTCCTCTGCTATTTAATTCAGTGTTTACAAATCTTAATGAAGATCACAGGACGAACAAAAAGATCCATGTAACAGTAGCCATCCATAATGAAAATCTCCACTAAAATAATGACCAACCCTCCGTTCATGTCCAGTACAGCAATGGAAGGGAAGCTTTAGGCTTTGTTTCTTTAGACGGTCAAGATGAACAGGGGCACCATCTGTGACTGTGCTGCAGGCTAGGACTATGGAGAGCTCTTGCTTTTCTTCCATACAAAATAGTCTTTGCCACCAACGGATCTCGTTCAAGGCCTTAGTCCTGACTTTTCGTCGAAGATGGGCCTAAATGCCTTTAGAATTGTATTCTTCCTTGTGTTCCGGCGAGCCCCTCCGGTTCTTTGGTGCCATGCTATGGTTGATCCCGTGTTCATACAAGCTAGACGGGGAGGGCGCTTCTTTGGATATCTGGCAGTTAAGTAGTGGGATTCCCTGCCTCAGGACCTCCGCCTTGCTTCCACAGAAGCCTCTTTTTGGAAACCTCTGAAAACCAGACTATTTAATTCAAATTAAGTTAATCCAGCTTGCATCTTGCGGAACACAAGTCTTGGTCTCTAGCGTCTGGTCGCCTCGGTTGTGGATAGCAGGGGTACTCTATACATGTATCATTAATTCCTTCATATGTTTGTGGCAGCAGTTTACCTTTTAAATTTACAGTTTTAAAAGCTAGAAAATGAAAATCATGTTTGGCTGCAATGCTGCTCTGTATTTATTTAAACCGATTTTCTATTTTCGTATGAGTTTTCTGTGATTTATGTACATTTACTGTATAAGAAGATACAGACTTGAAAGAAAACGTTTTTACACAGGCATTTACTTTCATTTCTCTGTAATAAAAAACAACAAGATTTGGAAATGCAATCGGTCTCGCATTTGTTTGAGTTAGAGCTATTAGCATTGTATATGGCAATGTCTTTTACCTATGTGCTATGGAGTGTATGTTTGTGGTGTAAAGTGGAATATGTGGATTCGTTAGTTGTGTAATTGTGTGGCGTGGAATTGTTTGGTATGGTGGATTTGTGTAGTGGAATTATGTGGCATGGTATGCTGTGGAATTATGTGGCTAGTAATTATGTGGTATTGAGTGTACAGGAATTATGTGGAGTGGTATTGTGCGTTATGGAGTGTATGTTAAATGGTATTTTGTGTTGTGGAGTAGTATGTAGTGGAGTTTAATTATGTAGTATGCTGTTGAATTTTGTGGCATGATGTAGAATTGTGTGTATTGGATGTATGTGGTGTGTTGTTGAGTTGTATTATGTGGTTTGGTGTCAAATTATGTGGTTTGGATTGGAAATGTGTGGAGTTGAATTGTGTGGCGTGGAACTGTGTGGATAGCTTTGCCTTTTGGTGACGAAAAAGAACAAATAGGTAGGAGCTAAGCTCCAGACCCCAGACCTGTGTTTTAGGGTGTTAAAAAAAAAAAAAAAAAGAAAGCGAGTTAGAGCTATTGGCGTAACTGTCTCTTACCTATGTGGTATGGATTGGAGTGGATGTATGTGGTATGTGGTGTGTAGTGGAATTATGTGGGTCGTATTGGAATTGTTAGTTGTGGAATTGTGCCATGCAAATAATATGTTAGTAGGAACTTCCACTAGCATTAGCAAAAGCCCTCTGAGAAAATCCTGCAAGCGTTTTGTTGCTATTGGCCACTATTGCAGTGAGGTTGCTATAGAAATGTCAGTTTAGACCGGCTGTGAGATGCACAGCATTACGTTACCATTCTGCTAAGGAAACTGGTGCCCGAGACATTAATGTCATTTCCACCATACACAAAGCAGCCTCCACTGAAGACATCACAAATAAAATCCGAAAGGCTACCATTTGGGATAAGCAAGCATCCTGTGATTATGCGCAAATAATTTTATCTCCCGTGCCTGAAAATCAAATGTGTCCATCTGTACTGCAGCTGGTGGTCATGTAAAGCGCTCTGATCCCTTCAGGTTGAGTTTGCACTTTATAATACTGCAAAAAAATATATATATAGAAAGGCAGTGCTGTGGGAACGGTGGGAGGGGGCAACACAAGGAGATTAAGTGGCGGCAAAGGTGCAAAAAAACAAGCATTTGCAATGCAATAGGTCTCGCATTTGCGAAAGTTTGTTATTGGCATTGTAAATGATAATGCTTTTTATTTATGTTTTAAAACCAACACATAAATAAAAGGCATTGCCATTTCCAATGCCAATAGCTCAAACTCTCACAACTGCGAGACCTATTGCATTGCAAATGCTTGTTTTCATTGCTTGCAAGTGAAAGATGAAAGATGTAAGCTGTAGCAATTTAGTGCTCAAGAGCGTAAATGGCTAAAGAATGTGAAATTCAAAAGCCTGGTGACATATAATAGGACGGGAACAGATCGTTCTTGCTGCTGTAGTTCCCTGTGAATTAATCTGGACTATTGCCTAAGGAAACAACTGGAATCTGTAAGTGACATTTTCAATGCCAAATGTGTGGGAAGTAGTGGATGTTAATCTGTCTCTCCAACTAGTAGTGACTAGGGTGATGAAATCTTTAAAGTAGTGTAGTGGAATATTTATCCCCGAGTGAATTGTTTTCAATATCTTAATCCACGGTATTTCGTTAATAAATTCAATGGACTTTTAAATATAAAAAAACGGGGTTCACAAAGTTTGCTTGAAGTTCTCCTTGCTTTGCCTTAATTGGATTCTCCAAAGGTGGCCCGTAGATTGGTGCCGGTGACAGGAACATGAATAAACTTCTGCTGCCATTCGAGTCTTCATTCAATCTCCGCTACAAGTTTATTTGCTCCTAATTTGTGAGTGACAAAAATGCTTAAAGCAGCATCCAACTCAGTACTGCCTTGCCAGTGCCTAGGCTGGAGTACGAATCTGCATAGATTTAAAGGGGCTAACAAGTTTTTAGTCTAACGTCAATCGAGTTTCAGAATGAAAATGTGTATTTTGAGTAGTTTGTAATTAGGGCTCCCGGTTTTATGGTATTTATTTTTTGGGTATTTCCGTCTGTATTTATCCATATTTATTTTTTGCCAATGTTATCTGTATTTATCCTTTTTTTATTTGGGGTTTTGTGAATAAATTACGTTGAAACTAGTATTTTTCAACATTTATGTAACCGATAAATGTGCATTCATGCTTGAACGCCAGATAGGTTCCAGTGATAGGAACACCCACAGATGATAAATCAATGTCCTTATAAGAAAACATGAACATTTTAGTATCAAGGTTGTGCATATCTACTGATGTTTAAGCCTCTTTACTAAAATTCCATTTTTTTAACCCTTTACCTGTCAATCAGCACAGCTATTGGCCTGGCAGTCATGACTGGCAGCATTTAGAATCTCGAAAAAAAGCCATTTTCCGTTTTTATCCACATTTTAAAAATAAATACAGGCACGAAAATAAATGGTTTTCAGTCTGTATTTATCTGTAAAAATCAGTAAAAAACGGGGAGCCTTATTTGTAATTATCGCTGAGAAGGAGGAAAAAAGGGCTTTTCAAGTATCTTTTACTGCCGGCCATTATTTGTTCCTTATTGCGAAAAGACAAAAACTCTTCTATAATGCCCCCTACCTTAAGCAAACCAGTCAGCTACAAATGGGCCCCTGCCCCCCCACAAACGATTGCTACAGAACTACACATTGTCCTCCTTTTAAGTTTGCTGATAATTCCACTCTCGTTTGTCACTGTGATTGGCTTTTATACTTTATAGGTCTCGCCTGGCGTTGCAGCGCGCATGCGCTGCTCGCTCGGCGAGGCCTCTTGTAATCGATAACATTCAGAAGTGGAGTGTAGTCTCCGCCTCGTATTTTCATTGGCTTGCGTCATTGTTGCGTCATTGTTTATGGTAAACGCATGCTTTTTATTGCGAGTGAGGCTTTTTAGTCACGTCTTGTCACCGCCCTGTCTCCTTTTTGTTCCGCCCACCCGGACGGGATGTTTTACTGGCGGAGTAACACGGTCTCCTTTATAAGTCTGTTAAGCACTCTTTCATTTTCGTTTTCAGCGCGGTCCGCTTCGGCCGTGCTTGTTGTAATCGGTGTCAGCTGGATCTCACTGTCGCCAAGTATTTGCAAAGTACGTGCTGCTGTTTCCCGAACGCTTCTTTGCGCTATAGTTTAGAAAACGGGCTAAACTCTGTGTAACTTGACCGGTATTGAATGGCATTGAATATTTCCCACATAGTATGAACCTTATCCTTAAAGGGGACGGGTGCGGCCATCTTGTGGTTGGCACTGCAGATGTTTTGGAGTCCTGTTACGTTCTTTATAGTGTTATTACTTGCGCCAAAAGTCTCATCAGCATTTTTATTTTAACGAAAGGAGTCGATGATGGAGGGGTGACAGAAAATGTCATGTTGACTCGGTTTGTGTGATAGTGGCATTAACCTGTGATGGGTAGGGAGACGCCTGTTGGATCCTGCCCTCCAGTGATGACACGGAGAGCAGTCTCAGCTTCTCGTGACACGCTGGGCAGACTTTGGCCAGCAGCTGCCGTGGCTTTCCAGTTGCTCTATTGAGTTTGGTGCTGGTGTAGCGAAGCATCATGTCCCGGGAGGCTCAGGCTGACTCCGCTGCAGCTGCTTCCGTGGTGGTGGTCAGCTCTTGCATGACAGACATGGTCAGGTTAGTATGTGTTGAAACTCCTAACATTCCTGTGCGTTTTCGGTACACACAGGAAGAATTATCTGTCGGAATGATGACCTTTATTTCATACGTGATGTTACTCCAGTCCTGAAAGTGAATAAAGTTCTATGAACGTTACATGATTAAACTGAGATCGCTGACAGAGCTTTTTAATTGAAAGCTTAATCTTTCCTGAATTCAATCCTACTTTCAACACGTCTTTTGATTTGATTTATTTTTATGATTTTATATAGCGCAGATATTGCCCAGAGGCATCTGAGTGCTCCACAATAAAGCCAGAACAATTTAATAAGAAATAGAAAATGGTCTGTAAACTTCCCTCTGTGCCGTAGTTTTACTGACACAATTTCTAGTGTTAAATGCAATAACAATTAATTGTGCTTGCTGTTAAGTATTAACAACATTGTTTTTATGAGTCAACAATAGCTGCAGTGCACTTTCAGCGCCTCGCAGTGCATGGTCTGTAAACTTCCCTCTGCTCCGTGGTTTCACTGACATCATTTCTAGTGTTAAATTCAATAAAAATTAATTGTGCACACCGCTGGTCTTGCTCTGCACACTTTCTGCCATTCAGGTCTAATTTAAGGAGAGCAAAATTATGGTGAGTAGTATACAGCCACAAAAGTAGGCTCTAATGGCTTCAGCTCCTGTTACACTTATCAAATGGGATCTGCAAAAAGTCAACAGCACTATCACACATGGGTAAAAACATTGTCATTTACAATGCCAATAGCTCTAACTCAATCAAACTCGAGACCTATTGCATTTCCAATGCTTGTTCTTTTGAACCCACCCATTTTCATCTCCTCTACGAAAATAGAAGGGAAGATTGCTCTGCGTTTGCTGGATATGTTCTGTGTTAAGGAAGCTTGAAAGATTTCTTGCTTTAAAAGTTTAATTTGTTGGATTCGTCAATGTTTTTTCTGTGCAGCAAGAGATAAGGGTAAAAAAGTAAAAATTATGAGGTCCTTTTTAATGCGCCTATTTCTCTGCAGCCTTTTGACGATTTTCCTACGAGTTTAAAGGCCAATTGAGAGTTGCATCGTTCCTGGTTGAAAAGTATAGATTTGGTGCGATCTTGCTCATTTGTTATTAATCAGTATGCCTTACGAACAGTAGTTACCTGCTTCCAGAATTCTTTAAAGCGATAATCGTACCAGATTTGATTTAAAGAGCAAAACTTGTTTTCCAGATTGGTGCTGTTGGGACCACGGGTTGTCTTCAGTTTATTATATGCTGTGATAGTGACAGATTTCAACTGCATGGCTCAGTCTTTTCAAACTGCGTGATTGTTTCTTTTGGTGAATGTAGAAATGCAGAATAAATATATAATCAAGTAGACGGGGGTTGTTCAAAAGGTTCTGATGTATCCATTATTTTAAACGCCCAATTGCACCACTTAAAATGATGCATCCAACCTTCGAGATTAACAGCTGCAAAAATGACATGCAATTTAGATCAAATAAAACAAACGCACCCATTTTGCTAGTGTTTAACAAAAAAGAGGTGATCGTGAAGTGAAAAAATTACTGTATTGGTTTGCGGGGTAGAAAGACGTGTTTCTCGCAGACAGATTACGATTGGGAGCCATTAGTTCTGCTCACTATGCTTGTAAGATTGAGAAAGCAGAACCGTAATTTGCCAGTGCATCGGCACATCCGAGTTCAAGGAATATATGACCCTCCCTCTGCACTAGGAAGAAAGCCATTACTGCTTCAGAGGGACGGGGTCTGACACAGATTAGGCAGACGCCATTGGGTGACATGTCTTAATAGAGCCGGGGATATTGGAAAGTCAATAGTTAAGTTTGCACTACATGGAAGCAATTGAGGGAAATGGGACAGCAGCTAAAAGCCGAGCTGGCAGCTTGTTCCAGCAATACCCTGCAATGCTTTGGGTTACCTGGTTATTAAGTATAAAGCAGCCCAGCAGACGCTTCGTGTTCCCTTACCTCAAACCAAGCTGTTGCCCTGTTCTCAAAAGACTGGAAGCGGTTTCATGGGCAAAGCTTAGTCTCTAACGTCACACCTTCACCTGCTTTGTGTTCAAGTTTAGCCTGACAGTGATGTTTGATTCCCGCTGTAGACTGGGGCCTGGTGATACCCGGGGGTTGAAATGTTGATCCGCTCTTAAAATTGTCTGTTGTCCGTGCGCGTGCTCACGTGACACTCTTAGAAGAGGTAATAAGGGGTTGTTGAGCTTTCAAAGTGGGCATGGTGCTAGGTGCGTGAGTGGGGATGGTGGCATAGCCAGTTCAGTCTGCGGTTCAGATGTTAGACATAGGGTAGACAATCTTGCTGTAGTCACAGGCAGGGTTGCAGTTGACGTTACTCCATTCTTCACAATCTTATCAGTACATGCCAACTATGTTCGCTGTAATATGAAACCAGCATTGGCAAAGTCAAAAGGTCTCACCTATGTAAAAGCTATTTGCCTTTGCTAAAATGTTTGCGTGGCTTCTATTCAACATGGCTAAAAGGTAGTGGCATAAAGTGGAGTGGAGAGGCGTGGAGTGGAATAGAGTGTAGTGACATACTGTTGTGGAGTGTTGTGGAGGGAGTAGAGTAACGTATAGTGGAAGGGTGTAGAGTGCCATAGAATTGAGTGGCGTAGAGTATCAGAGTGTTGTAGAGTGGCATAGAATGCCATAGAGTACAGTGGCGTACAGCAGAGTGGAGTGGAGTGGCATAGAGGGTGTTGTGTACAGTGGAGTAGAATGTTGTAGAATAGAGTGGTGTAGGACGGAGTAGTGTAGTAGAGTGGCACAGTGTGTCGTAAAACAGAGTGGAGTAAAGTGGCGTAGAGGGCGTTGTCTAGCGGGTCATAGAGTAGAGTGGCCTAGAGTGAAGTGGCGTAAAGTACAGAGTAGATTGACGTAGAGTATAGTGGCATAGAGTTTTGAGTAAAGTGGTGTAGAGCGCATTGGCATAGAGTGGAGTGGTGCAGCGCACAGTGTGGAGTTGAGTAGCATAGAGTAGATTGTTTCAATGTAGAGTGAAGTGGCGTAGAGTGGAGTGGTGCAGAGTAGAGTGCAGTAGTGTGGTGTAGAGTGCAGTGGCATAGAGTGCAATGGTTATGAGTAAAGTGCAGTGGCGCAGAGTGTTGTGGTTTTGAGTAGAGTGGCGTAGAGTAGAATGGTGCATAGTGGAGTGGGGAGCATAGAATGCAGTGGTGCAGAGTGGGTAGAGTGTTGTAGAGTGGATTGTTTCAGAGTAGAGTGAAATGGCGTGGAGTGGTGCAGGGTTAAGTGCAGTGCCGTAGAGTGTACAGGCATGGAGTGGTACAGAGTAGAGTGCAATGTCATAGAGTACAGTCTTGCAGAGTAGAATGGCATAGAGTGGATTGGCCTACACTGGAGTGGGGTAGAGTTCAGTTACGAAAGGTGCAGTGGAGCATAGTAGAGTGGGGTCAAGTGCATTGGCATAGAGTAGTGCGTAGACTGCAGTGGTATACAGTACAGTGGTGCAGAGTAGAATAGAGTGGCATAGAGTACAATGGTGTAGAGGGCAGTGGTGTAGAGTAGTGTTACAGAGTAGAGGCAATGGTGCAGGGTAGATTGGAGTAGATAGAGTGCAGTGGTGTAGAGTGCATTTGTTTTGAGTAAAGTGGTGTTGAGTGCATTGCGTGGAGCGCACTGGCGTAAAGTGCAGTGGTTAGAGCAAAGTACAGTGACAGTCAAGTGGCATAGAGTAGAGTGGTGTGAAGTGGTGCAGCGTGCATTGCAGTGACGTTGAGGGGTGCAGAGCACATCGTTTCAGAGTAGAGTGAAGAGAGGTGGAGTGCATTGGCATAAAGTGAATGGCGTTGAGTGGAGTTGTGGAGGGTAGAGTGGCATAGAGTGCACTACCATGGAGTGGTGTAGAGTGCAGTGGGGTAAAGTGGAGTATGCATGGTGTGGTAGCGCAATGCCATTACAGACAACACATCTTCAATTGAAATGACCAATACATTTTCACAGACATACAGTTTAACTGATACAAGTATACACACTAACAATGATGTGTGCAACTATCACCTATTGTAATTGTATTATTGTAACCCCAGTAGCCAGTATGATTGTCACGTAAATCCTCTCACTTGGAAGTCCGAGAAAGAAAAGTAAACACCAAGCTCAGTCAGGGAAGACAGAGCCTGACATTTGAACTTTGTCTTTGAAAGCATTGCAAATGTGACAAGATAAGAACAAGATTTAAAGGCCCATTTACAGAAATCGATCATGGTGGAAGGATACTGTAAATTGATTTTTGGGCTAGGTGATGGACTATCTCAAGCTGGACAGCCTAAAACAAATAAAGCCAGCAAATAGAAGCCAAGCAATGTGTGTTGCAAACCACAAAGCCAAATGGTAAGCAATGGGCAGAATGTCATTTTCAGGGAAGCTTTTCGAAGGTCTCCAAGATGTTAGCAAACCAGGTAGCTGCGCTGTCTGGTAGGCTTCGACCTATTAAACCTGGTTTCTAAGGAACTACCTACAGTAATGACCCAGTTTTCGAGAAATACGTTGTGTTTTATATAACCATGCTTTCGGGACATTGTGTTTTTTTGTTTTTAAAATCCTAATGTTTTACATCATTTAAGATTCAAAGTGTGCGGTCTACGGGTCCCTATGTTTGCGTGAAAATGGTGACTTCGCAATAATTGATGCCCCTAAAGGTTAACTTTAGGAGAAGTTTCCAACATAGATTTGCTGTTTTTCATAGAAAAACTATGCAAAAAGATGAACGTGCAGGAAAATTGTATGTATACTTTTTCATCTTGTCTCAGTTTGATGAAAATTATCTCGAGAGCCATAGAAACCATTGCAGGGACGAAGCGGCGCTTAAACTGAAAACTGCGCAGAGGTTGTGAAGTTTAAAACATTGGGAACTTTCCAGATGTGAGAAAGACACCTCTTTAAAATATACGTGGAGGCTATGCTCCTCCGGGTATTCTTAACATTACTGTTGATTTAGCGTCTAGTTCTGGAAGAGCGGCTTTGAGTGGGTTTCGATGGTAGGTTAGAGATTGCTTTGTTGGCGGACTTGAAAAAACAGATTATAGGCGAGCACCGTGAATCTCCGACTCGCACTAACGCTGTAAGTCTCTCGACTAGTCCGAGTGCTTCCGTGCCTGTTACAGGTGCGTTTTAACCCCTTCGATGCTCATGACAAGCTGGACTCGTCATGGCACACAGTGCTCGTGTGCTCATGACGAGTCCAGCTCGTCATGGGACCCAGCACAGGAAATCCCTCTGGTGCGGGCACCAGAGGGATTCCCTTTTCTCCCCTAAAGCCTCGGGAGCTGGGGAAGAGCTTCCCCAGCTCCCGAGGCCCCCCCCTGGTTTCCCTGAAATGACGATCGGCGCGCACGTCGCGCTGATGTCATTTCAGTGAAACTGAAACTGAAATGAGCCAAGAGGCTCATTTCAGTTTCAGTTTCTACGTGCTCAGGGGGCTATCTCAGCCCCCTGAGCACGTAGAAACTCAGGAGAGGTATCGTTGGAAAGGGGAGAATCTCCCCTTTCCAATGGTACCCCTCCCTAGTGGATCCCTGCTTGGGGATCGCCCCAGGAGGGCGATCCCCAAGCAGGGAACCACCCACTAGGCACCAGGGAGGGGGGAGCGGCCCCTTGGGCAAGGGCCTTTGCTCCCCCCATAAAATATTTGGCATGATTAGTCTTTCTTCCCCCCTGGGGGTAGATGGGGCAGTAGCCCCCAATCTGTGCCCCGGGGGTAGAAAGCCCACTAGACACCAGGGAATTAAATGGGAGGTTTATTAAGGGTGGGGGCTGCCCAAAACGGGCATGCCGATGCCCCCCCGCCACAAAATTAGTCTTTCTGCCCCCCCTGGGGGGAAGATGGGGCAGTAGCCCCCAATCTGCCCCCCCGGGGGGGCAGAAAGCCCACTAGATACCAGGGATTTTTTTTTTAAATTATAGTTAGGGGTGGGGGCTGCCCAATATGGGCATGCCAATGCCCCATCCCACCCCGCCGCAAAGGTACAGTCTTTCTGCCCCTCCTGGGGGGCAGATGGGGGCAGTAGCCCCCAATCTGCCCCCCGGGGGCAGAAAGCCCACTAGATACCAGGGATTTTTTTTAAATTATAATTTGGGGTAGGGGCTGCCCAATATGGGCATGCCAATGCCCCCACCCCGACGTTAGAAGGTAGTCTTTCTGCCCCTCCTGGGGGCAGATGGGGGCAGTAGCCTCCAATCTGCCCCCGGGGGCAGAAAGCCCACTAGACACCAGGGTTTTTTTCCCCTCTAAACATTTAGGGGTGGGGTTGCCCAAGATGGGCATGCCAATGCCCCCACCCCTCCCCCACGAAATTCCAGTCTTTCTGCTCCCTCGGGGGCAGATGGTGGCAGAGGCCACCAATCTGCCCCCACCCGGGGGTTCAGAAACACCCTAGATGCCAGGGATTATTTTTTTTATAGGCCCGGGGTGGGGGCTGCCCAGAATGGGCATGCAAATGCCCCCACCCTACCCCCCAAAGAAAAAAAGACTTTCTGCCCCCCCAGGAGGCAGATGGGGGCAATAGCCCCTGATCTGCTCCCCCCCGGGAGGGGGCAGAAAGCCCACTAAGCGCCAGGGATTTTTTTTTTATATAGGTAGGGGTGGGGGCTGCCCAGAATGGGCATGTCAATGCCCCCACCCCAAAAAAAATGCTACAGTCCTTCTGCCCCCCCCCCCCGGGAGGCAGACGGGGCAATAGCACCTTATCTGCCCCCCCCGGGGGGGCAGAAAGCCCACTAGCCACCAGGGATTTTTTTTTTTCAAAGTTCGGGGTGGGGGCTGCCAAGAATGGACATGCTAATGCCCCCAACCACCCCAAAAAAGATGTCACTGTCTTTCTGCCCCTCCCAGGAGGCAGATGGGGGCAGTAGCCCCTGATCTGCCCCCCGGGGGGGGCAGAAAGCCCACTATCTGCCAGCGATCATGCTGGCTTTTTTATATGCAGGGGTGGGGGCTGACCAGAATAGGCATCCCAATGCCCCCGACACCCCAAAAGAATAGCCACAGTCTTTCTGCCCCCCTCGGGGGCATATCGGGGCAATAGCCCCTGATTTCCCCCCTCCCCAGGGCGGCAGAAAGCCCACTAGGCGCTGACTTTTTTTCGGAATGTGCCTACCTGTTGAATTTGGTTCCTAGCTCTGCCTGCACCCAGGGAAACCTAGCAAACCTATACATTTTTTAAAAGTAGACACCCAGGGGAATCCAGGATGGGCTGACTTGACTGGCTCTCACCAGGTTCTGTTACCCCGAATCCCTTGCAAACCTAAAAATTTGTCCCAAAAAACACATTTTCCTCACATTTCTGTGGTGGAAAGTTCTGGAATCTGCGTGGATCCACAAATTTCCACCCATCCCGCGTTCCCCAAAGTCTTCCGAGAAAAATGGCACCTCACATGTGTGGGTAGGCCTAGTGCCCGTGACAGGAAACGGCCCAAACGCAACGTGGACACACCACATTTTCACAGTGAAAACGGACCCTTTTTTTGCAAAGTGCCTAGCTGTAGATTTTGAACCCTAACACTGCCAGCACCTAGGGAAACCTAGCAAACCTATACATTTTTGAAAACTAGACACCCAGGGGAATCCAGGATGGGGTGACTTGACTGGCTCTCACCAGGATCTGTTACCCAGAATCCCTTGCAAACCTAAAAATGTCCAAAAAACCACATTTTCCTCACATTTCTGTCGTTGGAATTTATGGAATCTGCGTGGATGTACAAAATTCCACCCACCCCGCGTCCCCCAAAGTCTTCCGTGAAAAATGGTACCTCACTTGTGTGGATGGGTCAAGTACCCGTGACAGGCAAGGGCCCAAAACCTATTGAGGCGACATCAAAATTACCTATCACAAACCAACCTGGTTTTGCAAGGGGGGTCCCATGAGTTTTTGGCCCCGGGCTCAACGGCCATCTAGGGAAACCTACCCAACCCACACATTTCTGAAAACTAGACACCCGGAGGAGTCCAGCGAGGTATGGCTTGCGTGGGTCCTCCAAAATTTTCTTACCCAGAATACCCTGCAAACCTCAAATTTAGCTGAAAAAAATCACGTTTTTCTCCAATTTCTGTGTGGAAAGTTCTGGAATCTACGTGGATCCACAAATTTCCTACCACCCAGCTTTCCCCAGGTCTCCCGATAAAAATGATACCTCACTCGCGTGGGTGGGTCAAGTACCCGCGACAGGCAAGGGCCCAGAACGTATTGAGGAGACATCAAAATTACCTATCACAAAACAACCTGGTTTTGCAAGGGGGGTCACCTGGGTTTTTGGCCCCGGGCTCAGCGGCCATCTTGGGAACCTACCAAACCCACACATTTCTGAAAACTAGACACCTGGGGGAGTCCAGCGAGGTATGGCTTGCATGGGTCCCCAAACGTTATCCTACCCAGAATGCCCTGCAAACCTCAAATTTAGCAGAAAAAAATCACTTTTACTCAAATTTCTGTGTGGGAAAGTTCTGGAATCTGCGTGGATCCACAAATTTCCTACCACCCTGCGTTCCCCCAGGGCTCCCGATAAAAATGGTACCTCACTTGTGTGGGTAGGCATAGTGGCTGAAACAGGAAATGGCCCAAATCGTATTGTGGAGACTTCAAAACTACCTATAACAAAACTACCTGGTTTTGGGGGCACCTGGTTTTTGGCCCTGGCTCGCCGCCATCTAGGGAAACCTACCAATCCCACACGTTTCTGAAAACTAGACACCCTGGGAGTCCAATGAGGTATGGCTTGCGTGGATCCCCAGCGTTTCCTACCCAGAATCCCTGCAACCCTCAAATTTAGCTGAAAACCATATTTTCCACATATTTTTGCGTGGAATCACCGTGCTGGCACAAATGTCCTACCACCCAGCGTTGCCCTTGTTCCCCGAGTAAAATGATACCTCACTTGTGTGGGTGTCCAAAGCAGAACTGGCTAAAAACGTATTTTTAAAAAAATATAGCGCTTAGAATTCTCGGTGCTATACCCTAAATCCCTATGTTTTGGGCTCTTTCCAGTCACAGGCCTTTGGCCCACCCACACAAGTGAGGTATCATTTTACTCGGGAGAACATGGGGAACGCTGGGTGGTAGGAAATTTGTGCCGGCACGGTGATCCCACGCAAAAATGTATGGAAAACGTGATTTTTTCAGCTAAATTTGAGGTTTGCAGGGGATTCTGGGTAGGAAAACGTTGTGGGACCCACGCAAGCCATACCTCGCTGGACTCCCCGGGTGTCTAGCTTTCAGAAATTTTTGGGTTTGGTAGTTTCCCAAGATGGCCGCAGAGCCCGGGGACAAAACCCAGGTGACCCCTCTTGCAAAACCAGGTTGTTTTGTGAGAGGTAATTTTGATGTCGCCTCAATAGGTTTTGGTCCCTTTTCTGTCGCGGGTACTTGACCCACCCACGCGAGTGAGGTATCATTTTTATCAGGAGACCTGGGGAACGCTGGGTGGGAGGAAATTTGCGGATCCACGTAGATTCCAGAACTTTCCCACACAGAAAGATGAGAAAAAGTGATTTTTTTCAGCTAAATTTGAGGTTTGCAGGGGATTCTGGGTAGGAAAGTTAGGGGACCCACGCAAGCCATACCTCGCTGGACTCCCCCAGGTGTCTAGTTTTCAGAAATGTGTGGGTTTGGTAGGTTTCCTAGATGGCCACCGAGCCCAGGGCCAAAAACTCATGGGACCCCCCTTGCAAAACCAGGTTGTTTTGTGATAGGTAATTTTGATGTCGCCTCAATAGGTTTTGGGCCCTTTCCTGTCGCGGGTACTTGACCCACCCACGCGAGTGAGGTATCATTTTTATCGGGAGACATGGGGGAACACTATGTGGTAGGAAATTTGTGGATCCACGTAGATTCCAGAACTTTCCCACACAGAAATTTGAGAAAAAGTGATTTTTTCCAGCTAAATTTGAGGTTTGCAGGGCATTCTGGGTAGGAAAACGTTGGGGGATCCACGCAAGCCATACCTCGCTGGACTCCCCGGGTGTCTAGTTTTCAGAAATGTGTGGGTTTGGTAGGTTTCCCAAGATGGCCGCCGAGCCCGGGGCCAAAAACCCAGGTGATTCCCCTTGCAAAACCAGCTTGTTTTGTGATAGATTATTTTGATGTCTCCTCAATACGTTTTGGGCCCTTGCCTGTTGCGGGTACTTGAACCACCCACACCAGTGAGGTTTTTGGCCCTGGGCTCGGCGGTCATCTTAGGAAACCTACCAAACCCACACATTTCTGAAAAGTAGACACCCGGGAATTCCAGGGAGGTATGGCTTGCGTGGATCCCCCAACGTTTTCTTACCCAGAATCCCTTGCAAACCTGATATTTTGCTGAAAAAATCACTTTTTTCGCACATTTTTGTGTGGTAAAGTTGTGGAATCATGGGGCTGACACAAATTTACTACCACCCAGCGTTCCCCCAGGTCTCCCGATAAAATGATGCTTCACTCGGGTGGGAGGCCCAAGTACCCGCGACAGGCAAGGGCCCACAACGCATTGAGGCGACCTCAAAATGGCCTATCACAAAACGACCTGGTTTTGCAAGGGGTCCCATGACGTTTGGCCCGGGCTCGGCGGTCACCTAGAGAAACCTACCAAACCCACACATTTCTGAAAAGTAGACACCCGGGATTCCAGGGAGGTATGGCTTGCGTGGATTCTCAACGTTTTCACCCAGAATCCTCTGCAAACCTGACATTTGGTGAAAATCCCTTTTTCACACATTTTTGTGTGGTAGTTGTGGCATCACTGGGCTGACACAAATTTCTACCACCCAGCGTCTCCCAGGTCTCCCGATAAAAATGGTGCCTCACTCGGGTGGGAGGCCCAAGTACCCGCGACAGGCAAGGGCCCACACCGTATTGAGGCGACATCAAAATTGCCTATCACAAAATATTTTGGGCCCTTGCCTGTCGCGGGTACTTGGGCCTCCCACCCGAGTGAGGCACCATTTTTATCGGGAGACCTGGGGGAACGCTGGGTGGTAGGAAATTTGTGTCAGCCCCGTGATGCCACAACTTTAACACACAAAAATGTGTGAAAAAGGGATTTTTTCAGCAAAATGTCAGGTTTGCAGGGGATTCTGGGTAAGAAAACGTTGGGGATCCACGCAAGCCATACCTCCCTGGAATCCCCGGGTGTCTACTTTTCAGAAATGTGTGGGTTTGGTAGGTTTCCTAGGTGGCCACCGAGCCCCGGGCCAAAACGTCATGGGACTCCCTTGCAAAACCAGGTCGTTTTGTGATAGGCCATTTTGAGGTCGCTCAATACGTTGTGGGCCCTTGCCTGACGCGGGTACTTGGGCCTCCCACCCGAGTGAGGCACCATTTTTTTCAGAAGACCTTGGGGAACGCGGGTGGGTGGAATTTTGTGGATCCACGCAGATTCCAGAACTTTCCACCACAGAAAAGTGAGGAAAATGTTTTTTTTTTGCCAATTCTTTAGGTTTGCAAGGGATTCTGGGTAACAGAACCTGGTGAGAGCCAGTCAAGTCACCCCATCCTGGATTCCCCTGGGTGTCTACTTTTCAAAAATGTATAGGTTTGCTAGGTTTCCTGTTAGAAATGGGATCTCTAGTTGGCAAGGGCTTGCACCTTTGTCCAAGTAGGGACCCTTCTTCCTAGTCAGGGTAAGGGTTGTTACACTCGTGAAGTAACCCCTGCTCACCCTCGTGGTAGCTTGGCACGAGCAGTCAGGCTTAATTCAGAGGCAGTGTGTAAAGCATTTGCACATAACCAACAGTAATACAGTGTAAGCACTACAAACGGACACCACACCAGTTTAGAAAAATAACCAATATTTTATATACTCAAGACAAGACCAATTACGACAAAAATCCACAATACTATACTTTACGAATGAATACTTGATACGTTAACTTCTTCTTTGCGGGAATAGCACAAAAGCAAAGTTCGTACGAGTCGGTAGCTCCGTCCGAGCCTACCGTGATGCTGAAAACCACAGAGTCTAACAGTTCCAGCCGACCGCGTCGATACGGGCCAGCAGAGTCGTGAACAGACTCGGTCACAGTACCTTTTCTCGTTGTGGCTGGTACGGAGTGTACGAGCCGGTCGGCGTTCGTCGCGGTTGCGGTGCAAGACGGAGCGATGCAAGGTGCGGTGTCCCTCGATGCGGTGCAGGCAGCGGCTCGAGCGTCGTGCAGACGGAGTCGGTGAGTCCAAGGCGTGCGATGCAGGGCGAGACGATGCTCGATGCGGTGCTGACAGGTTGCGATGCAGGCGACCTAGCCGGAGTGCGGGAGCTGGCGTCGGACAGCGGTGCGAGTCGGAGCGGTGCGTCGCAGACGTGCGAGCGGTGCCCCAATTGCGGTGCGGTCTCGACTCTTGAGCCAGTTGCAGCGACAGTGTCGGTCTGGTCCGGCTGGCCCAGTGAAGCGATGCGATGCGAACTGCGGTGCCCACAGGTCACGGTGCAAGCAGCGGCTCGATGTTGGCGGCGTCGGACGTCGCCCACGGTGAGACCAGGGTTGCGATGCGAAGCGGGGCGATGCGGTCTGCGGTGCAAACAGGTCACCGGCCAGGGATGGATTCGGTTGACGGAGTCGGTTGTAGTTCCCTTCCTCTGTGGCAGCTGAAACAGCGTTCCAGAAGCGGTACCCAGAGGCTTGTGAAGTCTTTGTAGTCCCTGAGACTTCTTAACAGGAGGCCAGCTCGGTTCCTGGCCCTTGGAGATACTCAGCACAAGTTCGTAGAAAGTTCAGTCCAGTCCTTTCACTGCCCAAGGCAGAAGCAGCAGCTGCAGGCCAACCCAACAAAGCAACACACAGCAAAGGGGCAGTACTCCTCCTGGCAGCTCTTCCAGCTCTTCGTCTTGGCAGGTTCCTTGATTCCAGCGAGATCTAAATTCATGGGGTCAGGGCCCCAATATTTATATCCCAAATTCCTTTGTTCTCTGAAGGCAGAGAGGCCTTCGCCTAGTCCAAACCAGTTCTGGAGCACTTTGTTGACAAGTCTCCGTCCCTTCTTTCAGTGAGTAGGCCAGGGACATCAGACGCACCACAGGAGGTGGAGCCAGCATTGTGGAGGGAAGGCACTGTCCTATTCAGGGCCCAGGTGCGACCCCTCCCACCCATCTACAGGTCGATCTGGCTATTCAGCCCTGCGCTGACTCACCCTGTCTCCTGGCATCCCCCAGCCCCTGTCACTCACATTCCAGACACGGAATACACAACCTCGCAGAGGCAGGCTTGGATGGTTAGGCAAGAAAATACCCACTTTCTAAAAGTGGTATTTTCAAACCCAGAATGGTAAAACCAACCTTACTAAAAGCTGCATTTTATCATTCTGAGTCCAGGCATACTAAACTCGAATTTCTACCATGTTCCCGGGGTCAGTTAGGATTATATACTGTAATAATCAAAACCGCCCGTTTTGGCCTAGGGGGAACAGGTAGCCTTGCAATAGTGAACAACGAACTAGGCTGTAATTCACTATCAGGACATGCCGCACACACCCGGGCATGTCCTACCTTTCGCGTACAACGCACCCTGCCCACAGGGGTACCTTGGGCCTACCTTAGGGGTGACTAACATGTAGCAAAGGGAAGGTTTAGGGACTTGCAAGTGTGTGCACTTGCCAAGTCGACATGGCAGCCCCAGGCTGCGCACAGGCTCTGCGGTGGCAGGCCCGAGTTACACTTTACGGGCTGTTTGCGTGGGTGGCACAATCCAGTGCTGCTGCCCACCAACAGCATTTGGTCTATAGGCCCTGGCACTCGCAGTGCTCTTTACAAGGGACTGACAGATAAACCAAATAGGCCAATCATGGAAACACCAATCCATAACACATTTTATACAGGAGCACTTGCACTTTCCCACTGGACCGCAGTGAGGAAAGTGCGCAGAATCATCACACCAGCAAAAACAGAGTCAAAACCGGGAGGTCAGAAAGCAAAAAGTCAGGGGAAACACGCCAAAAGATGCCAAGTCTAACATTTCCCTAAGTGCCGGCAGAGCTAGGGTTCAAAAACTACAGCTAGGCACTTTGCAAAAAAAGGGTCATTTTTCACTGTGAAAATGTGGTGCATCCACGTTGCGTTTTGCGCTGCTTCCTGTCGCGGGCACTAGGCCTACCCACACAAGTGAGGTACCATTTTTTTCGGAAGACCTTGGGGAACGCGGGGTGGGTGAAATTTTGTGGATCCACGCAGATTCCAGAACTTTCCACCACAGAAAAGTGAGGAAAATGTGGGGGGTTTTTTGCCAATTTTTTAGGTTTGCAAGGGATTCTGGGTAACAGAACCTGGTGAGAGCCAGTCAAGTCACCCCATCCTGAATTCCCTGGGTGTCTAGTTTTCAAAAATGTATAGGTTTGCTAGGTTTCCTAAGTGCCCGCAGAGCTAGGGTTCAAAAACTACAGCTAGGCACTTTGCAAAAAAAGGGTAATTTTTCATTGTGAAAATGTGGTACGTCCACGTTGCATTTTGAGCCATTTCCTGTTGTGGGCACAAGGCCTACCCACACAAGTGAGGTACCATTTTTGTCGGGAGACTTAGGGTAACACAGAATTGTAGAGCAACTGTTATTACCTATTGACTTTCGATGCATTTCTGCCTTCCAAATGAAAGACAATGTGTAAAAATAAGTCATTTTGAAAAATGACCTATAATTCTCATGCTAGTATGGGTACTCCCAATTTCGGAAATGTGCAAATATCTACTGTTTCTAAAATCTACATTTTGTTCCCATTTCAGAAATACATAGGTGTCTTTCATAACAATTTTTCCATGTATACATTTTCCCAAAATAATTGCTATATACCTGGTACATAATAAAAACCATTGCAAGATGCTGCTCAGTTATTGGCTCTGGGTTCGTCGGGTTCTTGGTGAACCTACAAGTCCTATATATCCCCACAACCAGAAAGGTCCAGCGGATATAACGGTATATTGCCTTCAAATAGCTGTCATAATTAGAAGAAGTTACAGGTGAAACCGTTGACACAAATGGCTGTTTTTTTCAACTAATTTTCAATTTTTCCTTTATTTAACTGTTAGTTTCTATAAGGAAAACTTTAAGGATCTACACAAATGACCCCTTGCTGAATTCAGAATTTTGTCTACTTTTCAGAAATGTATGGCTTTCCATGATCCATTATTGGTTTCATACCCATTTCTACCATTAACTGGAAGGAGGTTGAAAGCACAAAAAATAGCAAAAATAGGCTATGTCCCAGAAAAATGCCAAAACTGTGTAAAAAGTTGGTTTTCTGACAAAAGTCTGCTTGTCCCTGAAAGCTGGGAAGATGGTGATTTCAGCACCACGACCCCTTTTTGATGCCGTTTGCAGGAAAAACAAGACGCTTTCATCTGTAGCCCTTTTTCGCATTTTTCCCCAAAAACCAAAATGTTGCTGTATTTTGGCTAATTTCTGGGTCCCTCCAGGGGAATCCACAAACCCTGGGTACCTTTACAATCCCCATGATGTTAGAAAAAAAGGACGCAAATTTGGCATGGATACCTTATGTGGTCAAAAAGTTACAGGGGCCTAAGCGCGCAGTACCCCAAATAGCCAAAAAAAGGCTTAGCACAGGGGGGGAAAAGGCCTAGCAGCGAAGGGGTTAAGAGAATGCTCCCACGCTTTGAATGGTGCGCGCTCCGTCAAAGCCCCATTCTTGGAGTTCCTTTCTTAAGATGTACGCCTCGCTCACCGAGTCATAAATGCTTTTCTAATGTAGGAATACGTTGAGCGGTGGACACGGATGCCGTCAGAGGGCTAGACCTCTAGGGGTTGCGTTGCAGAAGATGAGAAAGTCTGTTGCTGGCAGATAACTGGAGGGCCCAACGACATCGAGGGCTCTGCCAAAGGAGGTGCTTGGGAGAATTTTACAGAAGTACTAACTGGATAAACGCCGCGCGCTCGCGGGAATATAGCATGCATGCTTGCAAGGGTTGCCGCGTTGCTATAAAGGCACGCGCGTCGCAGTAGCATTTCTTTCTCGGGATTGTCACCAAGTGCAGCCGAAGCCTGGAATAAGAAGCAATAATTCACCATCCATCTGTTTCACTCGGTTTAACTTCCTCTTTATGATCGTGTTGTGAAAGCTGCCTCTTGGGCCACCTGTCAACCTCTTACTCAAATGCGCTGTGGATTTCTGGTATTGTTGTCATCTGAAGTAATATCACGTTTCTGTCTTTTACTCTCTGGAAATGTGAATCATGGTGCTGGCTCTGCAGTTCCTTTTTCACTTGGTTGAATGTGCTGCAGTAGTAAATGCATACGGAGGAAATGGTAAATGTATTGCGAAAAAAGCATTTATTTTCTGTTCCTTGCTTTTTCTTTTCATACACGTGACTGGAACAAGTGCGCCCAGGTATGCCCAGACGTGGGTCCTGGGCTCACTGTGCCACTGGAATCAAGCTATCCTGGCTGAAGAGGGGTGAAACCCCGAAACCGGTCCTAGGATGCTTGTTTCCGGTCCAGGGAGGACCTGGCCTGGCAGTTCGGGCTGGACTGTTCCCATGAGGCACAGGGTCAAGACTGATTTGCATATGGCCAGGTCTAAACTGGGGTGGCATGGTGAGCAAAAGAATGATGGATTTAACCCAGATCTCTTGACTGGGGGTGAATGTTTTGATTTGTTCTGCATTCCGTCCATCAATTGTGTGTCTTTTGGAACAAGATGGTAGACACCCAGATATCGTTGGTTTTGCAATACAATTTTTCTGCACTAAATATATCACATATGTGACATATGCATATATGATTTATTTGACCCACCTCATATGGGAGTCTTCAGAACCCACTCCTGCCTACTGATCCCAACTAGGGCTGTGATTGCAGTGAGCAGTTGTCCCTAAACACATTCTGTCTGTAGAAGTGAGATACTGTTGACGGTGTTATTCTCAAGGTGCATCCAACAATGGGCCTATATTGTAATTAGAATGTGTAGGTTTTGGTTCCCTTTCCAAAATAAAATGTTGCTACAGCACTGGTCAGGGCCAGTAGACCTAAGCAGTAGACCTTGTCTCAGGATATTTACCCTATATCTGGAAGTTACCATTCTTGCCACATAATCTACAGAATAATTTGCATAACAGTGCAGAAACAAAGGAAAGAACATAAAGAGGAACAACATGGCGGATATATAATGCCATGGCAGAAACCATATTTACAGATGGACAGACAATAATAGGCTGTTACCATTGTTGAGGGAGAGGAACAATATCCTGACCCCTTAAAGTTTCGCCTCTTGTGTCATGGCTCCTCCACACTCTCCACAATGGTAATAAATTGTATATCACACTCTGGAGAGGTGGAGAGGTGTGGTGCAGCGGCCAGGGCAGCTGACTTCGCAGCACAGGGCTCACGGTTCGATCCCCGGCTCCTGAGGCAGCTCAGCACCATGTGACTCTGGGCAATAGCTCACTTAATTTCCACGACGGCCCCCAGCGCCTTGAGACCCGTAAGGGTGAGTAGTTCGCGCTTTACAAATACGGATTTACATTTACTCTGTACATCTGCCTGTATTACTTATAAAAATATGTTTATACATATTTTTTAAGTCACCACTTTTTTGTTAGATACCTGATATTTTAAGATTCACTCAAATAGCAAGCCAAGTATTCTAGCCTCAAAAATATTGATTGATTTTTCTGGATGTCCTAAGACTATATATTCCCAATGTCAATGGGATTCCGAAAATTCCTGATAAGCCTACCTGTTTAAAAAACATTTAATGAAGTAGTAAATACAGGAGTCCCAGACTCCACTTTCATCTCCATGCACTATGGCAATACCACATTCTGTTCCCGGCATTTTTAATTGCTTAGTTTCTGGTATTGAGATCTGTTGTGTTTAAAATGGTCCAGTGGCGCCTCATAAAAAAAAATACCCAAAAGTACATTTAAGGGGATTCTAATCCATGAGATTTCATTATATGGGAAACTATATATTCGACTCCTCGGACATTTTTCTAGACTATTCTAGATTTCGTTAGTGGATCTACAAACTAAAAAAAGAATGTTGTGAGAAATGGCCAGTACTAAATGAAATGAACAGATGAGCCAGGACAAAAATATTGCTTTGCTCAGTAGAGTCCTCGCATGCCATTACTCCACTGCAAGAGGAGAAGGTGCTGCGTGTGCTGAGTCTGGAATGCTGCCGGCCTCAGGGAATTCAGTCACGCTGGAAGATGAGACGCAACTGCTTTGGCAATGAAAGGGAATTCCGCACAGTGAATGACGAACATTGGATGGAAGAATGAATATTCATGCACTGGTTCACAGAGTGAACGTGGCAGGGTATTATCACAGGGCCTCTGACTTACACTTAGTGCTTAAATTGTAATTGTACCTTTCAATATTTCATTTTGGCTACGTGTGGATGAATGCATTTCAGTGGAATTCCGTGACTATGTCCGTCTCTTAGGTCATTGAATCGGGCCGTTTTCAGTTTTTTGCTACGATACTTTCTGTTCAGCTCTGAATGTAGTTAGTACTGGATTTTCAGTGGGAACTCTGCTAAGTACCCAGTCGTTCTTTGTCTGTACATGTTTGACAGCGTGTTTATAAGCAGTGGCTAAATCCCTCAATGTGGGCATTAAATGCTTGAGATAAAGTTTGATGTACTAAGTACGACAAGGGGATTAGAGATGTAGTGAACGGGAGAAGAGAAGTTGTGATGATTGTGTGTTCTTGCATGGGCTTTTAAAACGTCATTTTGTTTTGAGTTTATAAAAAATGTTTTGATTGGCTACAAAAGGTATACCTACAAGGTTCTGCACTACGTGTAGGTCACATGAAAAATACGAACCTTGCAGTGGCACACTAAATTGGTCTCCGATTTACTATCGGACCTGATATAAATTTGAGTTCTATGTATCAGACCTACCAGGGCAATTTTTTCTCCTACTCCTTTCAGTTTTCCTCCTAACTTTTGCCCTGCGTCTTTTCCTGCATCTCTTTCCCTTCCTCCTCCAAACTACAGTCAGATGTCTGGCTTCAACTGACTCGCAATAAGCACTCCAACCTTGAGTTAGTACTAGATTTGTACAAACCTTTTTGCACAGCACGTACACTGCTTCCTGTCTGAATCAGAATACTACAGGTTAACTTGCATAATGCAGTCCCTATCAGCAGAAGATAGCATGGTTATATACCCGCCAAAGAACGCCCCTCGTTTTGGCAATGAGGCCCATGAAGACTCCATTGCAGTAGTCAGTTCATCAGGAAACAACTGCAGGGACTAATGTACTCTGGTGAGTTAGTGCCAAAGACTGTTGCTTTAGTCTTTTTTTAGGTCGGGCCTTGGCAGCGCATGCGCTGCTCTGCGAGGCATGCTGTATTCAGGTAGGGACTTGAAGCTCCGCCCACTCGCCACCCATATTTTTCATTGGCTTTTCATTGTCCACTGTATAATGTGGATGTTCATTGGTCAATAGGCTTAGTAGTCCCTCCTTAGTACCGCCTTGTCTTATTTTGTAATCTCCCATGGCGACACCCCCTGTTACGTGTTACCCTGTAGGGTTTAATTGCAGCCTCCGAGCACTATTTGACACACTCTATCCGAATGCTTTTTAAAAAAAAAAAAGAATTTTATGCTCCCCTGCGCAAAAAATTCATACTGCCGTTATTCAGAGGTGCCAACTTTGTCCAAGTAAGACCTGCATTATTATTTTTACAGATGCTATCCTCTCCCATGGTGTGCTTTGGGGTTGCGAGCTATCTGCTAGGGGCCTTAAGAATTAGGAAGATGTCCCTGCAGTAGTCACGCTACATTTATTTAAGCATGGTTACCGCATTATATGCACTCCTGAGTAGATTTTTTAAATGTTCAATTATGCGGGGGTCCTTTTTAAGAAATTATATTTATGGCATTTTATTTGTTGTATTTTTATGAGCGTCTTGGTATTTGTGGCTTGACTCTCCGTAATGAGTTTTAATTTGAACTGTTAAGTGATTCACCTTAGGATATCCAACACTTGTATGATGGGCGGTGTGCAATTTCTTCTTCTCAAATGTATTGATTGCTTTTTAAAGTCTCTTAAAATGTTTTTAACTGTCTGCTTTTATGGCTTTTATTAGCCAAATAAAGTATTTTGACTGACTGACTGACTGATAGCCTTAATGGCCATGTCATGCCAGTTGGTAAATTGTAGGAGATATTGATGAATGAATAAAAGCCTACCTGCATTGCAAATGCTTTTTTAATTTAGGTGAAAAGCATCCTCCTCAAAGGCAGCTCCCAGGTTATGTACAGTAGGTGAATGACCTGGGTCTTTCAGATACTTGGGCACAATAGTATTTTGAATTCAATGCTGACTTGCATGAATAAGTCTATTACCTGACGTCGGTTCCTAGGATTTTCGGTAAGCTAGGTATTAAGAAGAATTTCGGCATGTATATGATATATATGTTGTGGTTTTCAAGAACATGTGTGGGTCAGACCATATATTCCTTGAACAGGGTTAAGTACTGTGTAGACTTTTGAGGCACGGTGTAGGAAAAAGGTGGTCTCCCAAAGGTAGATGCCCACTTCCACCTCCCGGTTGTACTGTGACAGAAATGACTTGCAGTACTGTACTTAATATACTACAGATACTCTGAATGCACCAAGGGAGTATATTGTGAAGAGCAGTTTACAGTTCACTCTGAAGACCAAAATCAAGGTTTTGCTACTATGCCGAAGGCGAAAGCACAGCTGGAAAATTGAGAACTAATTTCTAGTACACTAATGGTTTATATGACACTAGTGCACCTTCTCATAGAGCCACAGATTGGGGTTCAGAAATCAGCTAATAGTTTGCCGTCACTGACCGATACAAGTTATGAGCTTTCAGCAAGGAATGAGTAAGTCCTGCTTCAGATCTTCAGGTGCATAAGCATTGAGACATTTAGTAGCTTGTTTGAGAGACCTGAGGAGGACTAGTGTAGCTTAGGAGCAGTTGTAGGTTATCCCAAGATTTCTCTTTGAACCGAAGAATGCTTATCATAATTGAAAGGTCTTAGACTATTCGTTTTTAGACAGCATTCCGCAATATATTATTAACTTGGAGCTGGCCTGGAGCCCACACATTGCTTACCATTATCTGGCTTCGTTGTCACTCATTTGATTTCTTATTTGTTAGCATGTATGAGATTTCCTTCCTCTCCTTACATTTGTGTCTTCCCTGGAGCATGGACTTATTACTGTGCCTTTCCACTGATCCCTTTAATGCAATACTTTATTCTTTTTGTTTAAGCACTCGTGTGTGTTTTCCAACTTTCTCATTCGTATACTTCTCTCCCTCCATTGCGCTAGTTTTACTATTTGACTGCCAGTGGGCTTCTCCCCCGGCCTCCTCCTTGATGCTGTTGTGCGCCTTATCCCCCCAAGTTGCTCTTAGGTCCATGTGCTTATACCACAGCTTCACATTGCCTTCTCTCTAGTCTGTTTGTACCCCCCACGTTCCTGAACAGTTTGCACATCACTATTGAAGAACGAGGATTAAGATTGGAGAGTGTTTTATCAGCAGAGTTCTTAGATTTGTTGCAGCGTAAAGCGTGGTAAACATATTTATTATACACTTACTCTCATTTACTCCTCAACCGTACTGGACTCTTAACGATTAGATAAACTGCACCACTTTCATCTACCACATAGGCCATGAGCCTCTGATGAATCTTTCTCCGCTTATAGGAGGGGTGGAAATGATAGTGAACAAACTCCACGTTAGCTGTCCAATGAGGAATATTAATTCACAGCCAACTCACAAATTAGAGATCAAATTTAGGTACACCACTCTTAATACCATGCTGTAGAAATAAACGATAGCAACAGGAAGACCCAACCTCCTAAAGAAGTTGTCGAGTTAGGATTATGCACGCCAAAAGCTCTGCGACAGCAATGCAAAATAAAAGAAGTAACACCTGATGTTCTGTCAAAGCTCAATGATTCTCCCTACAATTTTTTAAGGATTTCGGTCAAGAATATCACAGCTTGCAATAAAGCACAAAACATTTAGGCAAATCTTTATTGAATAGTTATTAATAAAATTCAGTTGCACAGTTACAGGGTCCTACCACCATTAAGTCCTATGAAGAAGAAAGAAAGATTTCAGACTTAAAGTCCATTGGGACGAGTCCATTAGCTTAGAGCTAGAGATATAATGGAAATGAAAAATAGAAATAAAAGTAGTTTGGCAAAGAAGGTCTCAGTTTATCAGCTACCGATTGTAGCATCAATAAACAACCCAGAGTAAAAGATCGATCAGCATAGCATCCGGGTCTCAAATAGGAAAAATCAGAGTGGCGGTTGTTGCCCCTTCTTCGGGGTTTCTTCTTTTATAGAGTTTTTAGCAGTGTCCAGTAGCGTGGCAGCATACCAATATCGAAAGACCGTTACATGTCCATATTCGCACCGTCACCTGAGATAGTTGAAACATTGAGCTGATCTCCTAAGCTAGTAATGAGAAATGAGGGATTCAAAAGTCCTCATAGACCTAACATTGGTAGAAAAGAAATGCAAAGTTGCAACTTATAGCAATAGCTGAAATTCTATTCCCACAGGAATATTTCACTGTGAACATTGAAGAAACATTCAGGAATGTCAGGGTGTGTACATGTATGGGACAAATAAGCAACATTTCACTTGTAGAAAATGATCCATTTTATTAAATCAGGGGAAAGGTCAGCACTAGAGAAAAAGCATTTCGAGAAGGCATTTAAGTTAGCATCGCACGTTAAATGAAATGAGCTTTAGACCAATATTGAATATAGCAAGTCATTTTTCAAATATAGTTTTCATAATTTCATAAACGACAGAAGCTCTAGTATCACTGTATGAAATTTCAAGATTGTACTTCATTTCTACACAATTGTGCACTGACTTTTGTAGTTGGGGCGCTCACAGCAAAAAGCATTTAAAACACCAGGCCACTTCACTTAACATCAACATTTTCCATCAATATATGTTAATAAGCAACACATGCGTTAAAGATTTATCAGTGCAATTCGTTTATATGTACTAGTGTTGTCTAGTGTGTGTTTTCTTCATCACGTTTTAAAGCACGCTTTTACAGTGCTTCTACTACACTTGTCGAAATTTCATGTGTCACTGTGTCTAACGTGTGTGACGTACTTTCAACTTTTTGTGTCTTCTGTGAATAAACGTCATGTATTATGATTTTTAAAATCATCCTATATCAGGCCCCGCCCTCTGATGGCAAATCAAGCCATCTTATCAACCACATCAGATCTCGTCACAGATTATGGGTGTGTTGTCTTTAACCTCTTTCTTCTACTCTCTTTTAAGGCTTTTATTTTGTCATAAAATTTCCATTGTGCATCCTCCATTTTAAGATTTGCTTTTGTACTTTTCTCTCCACGATTTTTAGCCTTTTGGTGTCTGCAAAATTTGATTGACAATATCAGCAGCATTATGCACAAAGAGATCACCACTACATGTCTCCAAATGTAAATATTAATCCATTTCCTAAATTTCCCAACCAGCTGGTAACACTCAACAAGCCCTCACCTATGGTTTCCCAAGCACCATCTTCTTTGAAGTCTTTAAGTTCTTGTTCAAGTCACTAATGTTTCTAAGGTAGCCTTGAAAGTCCCTGCTCCTGTCAGGTATATGCGTGCAACAGTGTTAGACTTTCAATCAGACTCCGCCCTCCCTCGCGAGGAAGCTATCAAGGGCAAGTCGATTATGAATCACCCTCGATCTTATCGAAGTAATATCTTCGTTTACAATAGCAAAACCCCCAGTTGTACTGGTGGCAAGTTTATCAACAATAGTCGACAGCTTTCCAATTTTCTGAGAGTTTAGTGCTACTCCTACTGAAGATAAGCAACATATGTATTCGAGATATATCAGTGCAACTTGTTTATATGTATTAGTGTTGTCTAGTGAGGTGAAGTAAACACACCCACACATTTTAAAGCACGCCTTTATGGTGCTTCTACTACACTTGTTTAAATTTCATGTGTCACTGTGTGTAACATGTGCAATGTGTTCTTTCAACTTTTCTGCCTCTCCTCCGATATAATTAAACTTAACTCAAACTTGTGGGCCTAGCATCGGTATTTGGAGCAATAATAAGCGGCCAGGAGATTCCAGGAACCTGGAAAGGCAGTATTAGGGTCCCACTGAATGAAAAGGGGAAGTGGGATCTACAGTCTAGCTACTGTATGATCACGCTGCTAGATATCCCCAGGAAGGTGGTAGCTAGAAGATTGGGTAAACAAAGCTAATATCCTCCCTATGGTTCAAATGGGTTTTCGTAAAGACTATTCAACAACGGATGGCAGTCTTCTATTAAGTCTTTTAGCTGAAAAATATGCCTTTAAGAAAAAGTAACCTTTGTATCTGTCATACATTGATTTGTCAACAACGTTTGACTATATAAATAGGCCCTTACTGTGGCAGAAGATGAGGAAATGGGAGTGCCCACCCGGCCTATTAAAAATGACTATCCAACTACATGACGGCTCATGGACTAGGGTTGAATTAGGGGGCAATGGAACACTGAATAGAAAAATGTATACCACTAACGGTTTGAGGCAGGGGTGCATGATTGCCCCGCTTCTGTTCTCCTTATATATTGCGGACGCTATGGTAGGATTAAATTTAGTTCGATCATTCCCACCAAAACTAGGTAATTAGGACATCCCAGTAATGTTTTATGCCGATTATACGGTCTTGCTGGATCTTACGCCGGTCGGCCTGCAGAGGCAATTAGTTGCGTTTGCTAAATATTGCAATTCCAATTATTTGAAAATAAATATAGCTAAGACTAAAGTAATGGTCTTCTTTAATGGGAGGGTACAGAAGAAAAGGTCTACGTGGTGGCTAAATGGTGTCCCAGTAGAAGAGGTAAAGGAATACCGTTATCTTGGCCTTCTTTTTAGATATCTTAATTTTATGCCACATATTGACATTCAAGAGGGGTGGGTTAAGGCCATTTTAGGTGCTTTATATAGGATGGACTCTGTATTGGGCCATAACCCATTGAAGTACTTCGAGAGACATACAATGCAAAATTGTTAGTCAGCTGTTGTACGGGTGTGAGGTGTTGCCCTTAAAATGTGAGGACGGAGCAACTCATTGAAATGAATGTCTGGAAGCAATGGCTAGGCCGACCCAGAGGGACTGTAAATAGTGCCCTGAGGCTAGACTTTGGTCTCGCAAGTGTACTACTCAAGTACAAACAACGGCTCCTTAACTACTGGCTTGGTTTTTTTAGAGCTGATGAAGGCTCCTTAAGACAAATCATAAAATCTTGTCTGCAAGAGAAGTATGCAGATAGGTGCGTGGCTAACCTACTTGATATTAAGGTATCCCTAGACATTGCAGTAGGGGCTGAACTTGAAGGTTTGTCTGCGGTTCAGCAGAAACCAACATTAAAGCTTTTCTTAAAAGAACACTCCAGGAGGCGTGACTTAGAAGATGTGTGTAAGAGAGATAACTTGTGTAATTTAAAGGAGTCAAGGTATGGGGGCATATTCAGCCTTACCTGAGGGATATAAAAAGTGCTTGTATAAGGAGGATGGCCTCGAAAGTTAGGCTGGGGCAGGTACCCGCTTTCATATGGTGGAAGCTGGCCAGACAGATAGGGTCACACATAGTTAAATGCCCATTCTGCCAAAACGTACCATAAATCTTTTTGCACTTACTCCTAGTCTGCTCTTGTTTTGATGTTAGCAGATCAAAGTTGCTGTTACTGGCCTTTAGAATGACACAGGTCCATCATACAAAGGATTTAATGCTACTAATCCTAAGATGTGATAATATATTATTGTGTTATGCGGTAGGGAAATTCTTGTCCGTTGTTTACAATCAGTTAGTTAAACAGAATGGTCCGCCGCATTAACGATATGGCATGAGTATACTGAGGTTGGTTTGTAACAGTCTTACCCTTAATAGAGCGGGTATTATGTATAAAGTTAATACTTACCTTGCCTAATAGTACTAGGTGTAATAGTAAATGTATTTTGCACTACTGTCGCTCTGTTTAGCATGTAAGAAATTGTATTTTGCCCAATGATAATTGCTTCTCTTGTATGGATAAGCCCAATGCCAGTCTTGACTAAGTGCGTACTGTATACAATTGATTGTAGAATTATAATTGTATTTTGTACAACCGTCGCCTTATTTTAGCCCAAAAGAAATTGCTCTTTGCTCATTGTGAATTGTTTACCAGTGTCTATCTCGCTTAATTGAGCAGGGGATAAAAATAATTGTACCTATAATACTGCAGCTCCACTTTACACATAAGTAAATTGTATTTTGCACATTGATAATGCTTACCCTGTTTGGAAATATGATTGATGAAATACTTGATAATGGGTTTAAGGCAGTATGCCCTATCACAGACAGGAAGGAGTGGTTTGAATGTTTTAAACATTGATTGGATAGTGGGTAAAACTAGTACTTGCTGATTTCTTTTTTTATTTTTATTTGTTTGTAAATGTATATGTTTTAAGATGACCAGAGTTTGTTTGGTAGTATGTGTGTATACGAATTGTTTGTATTGCCTTGTTGGCATGATGACAAACTGTAGTAAAACGAAACAAACTTTTCGTGTTTTCTGTGAATAAACATGTCATGTATTATTATTTTTTAAATCCTACTGCATCAGTTTCCTTAGTTGTTAACATTATTTTGTGCCAGTTATCTATTAAACTATAAGAGAGAATACCATTGTACCTCGGTAAATATATCATTAAAAGTATTTTCCCTAGTCATATCTAATCTATTATTCATTTCAAAACTCTTCTTAATCAACCACTGTAGACATCCAGACAGTCTCCCTCCTGGTGGAGGTTATGATGTCACTTGGAGAACTTGACACTCAAGTGACAGACCCTATGATGACACTATCCACCGAACTACACTAAGCTGAAATTATATACACCGCCACCGCAGACTGTGAACGTGTGTTTGAGGGTCTGCGAGACACTATGGTATTGGTACCTATGTGGTTTCATTCTCCCCCTTAGTTTGATTGATGACACATCACTTGAAAGCTGAATGAACCTCTGCTTCTGCCTCCCTCCATTTTTTTGATTTGAACTATTCTGTTTCTCAGTCAAGCCTCAAAATTGAAGTCTAGAGAGTAGAGATGTTGTATGATAATGATCTGACTACTGATTCTGAACTTCTTGGGATTTACTGTCAAAGACTTGGGTAAACCAGGTAGTATGCCATCCCTATATTGTTAAATTCACTCTTTTTGTGACTAGCTTGTAAAGTTTCCTCAAGATGTTCGGTACCTGCTTTAACTATATTTTTAACATTATTGACAAACAAAATTTATTTTTGAAAAATATTTAGACCCCCCCCATCCCCCCATTTTCTTATGTACCAATTCTAAAGGTAGTCTGCTTATTGGTTAAATGCACAGGCAGACCTATTAGCATACCATGCTTCTCATTTCAACTTCTGTGAAGTTTCCAAATAGACATTGAGGATTGATGTCAGTACGCAGCGCAGATATCCCATAGCCAGGTGCAAATCACACTGAATAAATATATGCAAGGAAAAGTCTGCAAATGACTGAGAAACGCCAGTTTTGTTTTGGAGAAGTTATGTTGCAGGCTTATTTGATAAAGTAATGGGTTAATTTACGGGTAATCCAAGGGCAGCCAGTGACGATATGACTAAGCTGGCTGCCCGCCTGATTAGCCAATGATGACAAGGCATACACAATATCTGGTTCTTAAGTTTTGGTGGTTCACCCCACATCTGGACCCAGTAGTGAAGGAAAATAACTCCTACCCAGAGGTGGAGCGTTACCAGGCATGCCCCCAGTTGCTCAGGCTTACAGTTGCCTGTGGGAAAAATGAGACGGTTTTGCTTTTATTCCGGCGCCCTTCTGTAAGGACTATCGGGGTATTGCCAAAAAGCCCCCTTGGCTTTTTCTTGTGGCTGCTTTATACACCATAGTTTTTTGGATCACCCTGTAACTACGCCTGCAATGCAGAACAGAAGGCAAATAAAAATCACAACATTTGCATTAGATAAGTGATCACAAACGTGTCAGTAAGGGTAAGTGGTAGGGTGGGTTTTGCAGTACCGAATCGCCCTAAGACAACGACCCCTGGAGCTGTGCTGTATATAAAGGGGAACCCCTAAACCCGAAAGTGACTTCACTGAATGGATTTGGTCTTCCTCTCCTGATGTGCCCTCTCATATTCCCCCCCAACACCACCCCCACCCCGCTTCTAACACCCCCAAGTCCGACCTTCCCATGGAAGGGATAAAGTGGATGGAAGGACGTACAGTCTGGTATGGGAATGCTGCCTACCAAAATTGTCCAACTTTGTGCGACAGAGAGCCACAGATTACTGGGGCTCACTAAAACCAAGAAAATTAAGATGACAATGGACTTGGTTGCCAAATTGACTCTGGTCCCGACAGAAATGTTTGCACCACTTACATTTAGAGAGGAGACACTCTGATTCTTATTAATACTTTGATCGAGGGGAGGGGGGATACCATTTAGTTGAGGCATCACTGTTCATCTAATAAGAAAATAGCATCAGAGAGCTAATGGTAGAATGAGGAAAGTGAACTCCAGATTGTTGGAACGTTGACTAGCTGTAAAGACTGATAACGTGAAAGCATAAAACAAACATGGACAACACATTAAAAGGCCTCAGTCTCCATAATGGGAACGTGAAGATTTGCAGAGCATCAACTATATGACAAGTAGAGTGCTAAAAGGTCTCCCCTTTCACCTTCCATGGATCCATAATGTATGTCATAGAGGACAATACATGAGACAACAGTTGTATAATGAGCAATTCTGCTAATAGGAATAAGTCTAGGAGGAGCTGTTATGCTAAAAGGAAAATTTGGGGTTGCTGCTGAATTCCAATGTGGCACTTTTTGACTGTGCATGTATTCCTATTTACCAATTCTCCATTAATTAGTCACATGATGCAAGTATAGGGAATTTATGCCTCAATCACCAAACTTGTCTTCATTAATACATTTTTATTGGCATCAAAATATACTAGAATTTGGCAGTTTTCAGTTGAATACCGGCGTAATCCTGATAAGTTGCAAAACTTTTGACACCTTGCAGAAGAGAAATGTAGACCTGAAAAACTAAACTAAAAAGAACCCTAGGAATTTAATATTAACTTAAATTCCTTGGAGTGATTTAACCAAGCCACTGCCCACAATTGTTGGTTCATCACACTGCCCCACAGTGCTCATTCCTCAGACTGCCACACAGTGTCAGCTCGTCACACTGAGAAAATTAAACCAGTATTGGCAAAGTAAGTGGTCTTGCCTCTGGGATCTATTGGTTTTGCCAATGGCTTTTCGTGATGCTGTACAGCACTGGGGGTAAGGGTAGGAGGAGAAGGAATCAAAATGCTTTTTCTCAATTCTGTGCAACATTGGTTAGAAAAAAATAGAAATAAAGGTGCAATGATGCAACCGTTGGTGTATTCTGAGTGCTGGCAGAATGACGCAGGTACCTTTATTTACTTACCCAAAAGTACGTCTCTACTCGGATTCGTGAATTAAAAAAAAAAAAAAGATTGTATGCGAGGTAGAGATCAACACGGAGTCTGTACACAGGACAAAAACATGGTGTGCAGGGGGCATTTACGGGAGCACATGAGGAAGACCAAGAGAGCTGGAAAACACATGCACTATCATAGATTGCTTAATAAAACAAAAATAAGTGGAAGAGCTTAGGTCAGCCAGATCAAGAGGATATTAAAGTGGCTATGCTACAGGGGAGAAACAAACACATGATGAAACAAGATGGAAAAAGCTTGCAATTGAATAAGAAGCAAGGAAATGAATGACCACGCCAACCGATGGTAAGCAATTGCCAGTATTTAAGTCCGGTTTAAGTTCTTGGGCAGCCTAGAAAGTCTTTTTCAACCAGACAGCTGCTGCTGTGTGGTAAGCTCAACCTAAAAAGTGATGAAAGTAATGTTTGGATTAATCTCAGTCTTTGTTAATCGCTGTAGGCTGCATTCAACACCACTGTTTTGTGCTTGCTAGTTTGCTACAGATAGCACCCAGGCATATGCAGATCAACAGTCCAGCCCAAACTGCTAGGCCTTGTCTCTTCTTAAAGGGAACACCAACAGGCCCCCATGCCAAATGTTGTTTATAAATGAGACTTCTTCCTTCCTAAATGTTAATCTAAGCCGACGAGTACATTTTAGTGGAACGTATATGAATCAAACTAAACTCATCACTAGTGGAAATCCCAATATTTTTACTGTGAAAAGCATGTAAATATTGGCTTTGTCACGGGTTTGTTTTGTCAGTTGGTTTTGTGCTATTCTTTATGGATTCTCGAAGTCCCATTTCCTGTTTGATTTCCCCCTCTCCTGTCAGTTCGCTCTTCCTACCCAAGCTTCTTCCTGCTTTTCTATAATACCGTTTTTTTTAACTCACCATTTCAGAATCCAGCCCTTGAGAGAACGCTCGGGATCTATCTGATCAAACCGAGAGGAGCTCAGTTTCTCATAACCTTCCTCTGTCCCTGGTGATCTGCTGGCTTGGAATATATTCAGCACACATTCTGTCTGCAGAGCACTGTCGGAATGCATGTCTGTCATTTGGCAGCAGGTCGGAAAAGCTGAAATGCGTCAAGATGAATGTCAGCTGGATGGATTTTCTTCCTGTGGGAGAAAGCGAGACTTCCTTGTGGTTTTTTCATGTATTATTTCCGGTTGTGTTTGGCTTTGTACAATAAGTAAATGTGATAAAACACTTTTATTTAGCTTCCTTTATTAATCGGCGATCATAAATGTGTTTATTTAAATTTCTTGCTGTATAATGCACACTCTATTATTTTTGCTGAAGACCGCATCAGAAAACAGTTAAAAAAAAAAAAAAAAAAACAGCGTTCACCTCAGACAGAATGCCCGTTGAAAGTATTAAGCACAGTTATACAACGACAGTAGAACATTGTTTCACATGCAGCCATGGGAATAATTCTACTGCTTCCAAATAAGGCCAAGCTCACACTGAATGGCGCAGTAATATGAAGACCGAAACAAATGTCATGTGTGAATAAATGTGTTTCTAGAAACCAAGTTGAAGCCTACATGTACAGCTGTCGAGCAATAAAAGCCATGAAGCTGCTTTTCGGGGGCTTTAGGTCTCGGAAGGTTGTTGATTTTGTTTGTAGTGCTGAAATGCGTTTCCCGGATGAGTAACTTGAATCACTCTGCGACTGTCAACTCTTCATATTCACGAAGCTTTGCACTGCAGACTTTGTGTATTGTCTGCGCCATCTACAATAGTCAAACGACTTTGTAAATGGAATAACTCCAGATACATATTTACACTACCTTGAAAGCTAAGGTTAGACATGTTATTTTAATTTCATTTTTAAAGATAGTCCAAAGCGCGAAAGAGCTCCCAAAGGTTTTAAATGTGTTTAAAAAGAAATTCATCTGAAAAATCAAATTTCGAGATATATATATCGATAAATAATATTCTGTGGCTTGAAATGCCAGTTGTTAAAATGAAAATGTATTACATATAGTGTTTGGATTTTATCCCTGTATTTTGTTAGTGTATTGATTATCAGTATGAAATACCCATTCAAGCAGTAGAAAGTAACCATTGCCATTTTGACAAGGTGCCTGTGATATTAAGATATCTGTGAATGGCTTTACTTCTTGGGTGTGGAAGGACAGATTTCGTCTGGAACCCGAATCTGTTGGGGGCATGGCATATTTCTTGCGCTAGACAGGCTGTGAGATACTACTGGCCTCCATTCTCCCTTTTCCAACCTTGAAAAGGCGTTTTATCCAAAGGCCTTATTCAAAAATCCAAAAGGCTCTTCATGATTTCTGTAGACCCTTACACTAACACTCTGAACCTAAAAGTGTTCTTTTTGAACCCATGGCAAGTTCCTCTTTGTGAGTTCACCATCCACAATATCTTGCTCCGCGAGGTCAGAGAAAGTAACGGGCTGCTACTTAAGGCCATTTTTACCCTTTCCATATTCTTGTCTTGATCCTGAGATCATACAATGAAAACGTCTTAATATTTGTCAGGATTCTGTGCAAGTTTTAAAATATGCAAGGCTTTTCACTATTATATTAAACCGCAAAAGATTGCCAGTGGTTCAGATTTGGTACATTTCAAATCGTGAATATCATTTAAACATTTATGATGAGGCCGTTTCCCACTTTTTATATGTTGGTGCATCTTGGTCATTCAGTTCTGCATAGATTCAAACTAGGTAAAATGTTCATCCATCACGACTTAATCTGCAAGGTCGAATCAGTTTTCTTTACCAGAGTGCCAAAATTCATGACTTCCTTTGCAGGTCTCAAAGGAAAATTCTCTTAAGAAAACACCCATCTGTGACTTAGAAATGTAATCTATACCGAAGCTTGTGGGATGACTTTTTGAACCCATGTCTCATTGTGATTTAACATGTTTATTCTGAAAAGTAGCCTTCTTTCCGTAATTATTCTCTATACCGAACTTGGTGAAAGGTATGTCATGTCCATTAACTAGCCATTTTTAGAGGCTCAAATTAAACTGGCGCCACTTTTGCTCATGTTGAAATGTTGGCTAAATCCTGAGGCAAGCTTGGCAAGATAGTTTATATCTGATAGTTTTTCCTTTCAAAATATGTCTAAAATACCTTAGCATGTCATATCTTGAAACATTCATTCCATTGTGCAAATTGGTTGGCCGTGGTCACTATATTAAGGTGTTGAGAATTATCTCCATGGACACTAGCAGGATAACCGTTTTTTGCTTGGCCAAATACTGACACGCACTTTGGATTATGCGAGCCAAATGTATTTTATGAATTGTTTTGGGATTTTTATTGTACATATTGTATCTTATGACTGATACACAGGGTCAGACTGATTTGCATATGGCCATGTCTGAACTGGGGTGGTGGAGTGAGCTAAAGAATGATGATGGATTAAACCCAGATCAGTTGACTGGGGGTGTGTGTTTGATTTGCTCTAACGCTCCGTCCATCATCCCCTTTGGTATCGCCTGATATGCCTGTTATTTCATTGCTTCAATGAGGTGCTCTGTGCTTTTTAAGATTTATTGATCGAAATATAGTCACATGATGATATCTTTACGTCTTTTGAATGGGGAAGTATTAAAGGACTAGTTGTAGCAGTGTACTAGGTGAACATTGACAACATAGCGGACCCTGTTAGTGTTCCGTGGCTTTTCTGAGGTTTTTGTTGTTATCGCTCTGTTTGGACTACAGAGAGATCTGTCCACCTTGAGGACTGTAATCCTGCTCCTAGCCTATACTCGTTTTTATCATGTATTATGTTTTATTATATTTAATGTATTTTTATTTGAGCTGTATTGCACACTGCACTTTTATGGTCGTACGACCGAAAATAAAGTCTTTGATGATGATGCTTTGCTAATCTAGGCCTCCAGAAAATGTTCAATGTACCATCTGTAATTAATGACCTTGTAAAAGACTGAAATTGCATTTTCAGGAATTTTGTGTCAACGAAAGATTATGTAAACTGTTGAATGTAAAGACGGTGGAAGCTTATATATCGATTGTCAGTTAAAGGCCTTGAACCATATTTATGTTGGATTGATAACCCTTTTAATCGTTTGCTTGTAACACTTTTTAGACTTAATCTTATACATTACAAAATTGGCTTTCTCCGCTCAATGTACCTGGAGCCTTGACCTGCCACCATTTCATTGTAATCCAGTAACTAGTCAATGCACATTTCACTTTATCCTGTTTTGTCCCTGTATGCTGCAAGCCCTAGATCACTTTTCTTAAAACCTTTACTGCGACAAGCTGGTTTTAAAAACTATTTTCCCGCAGTGTAATTTTTACAAAGCTACCCTCGGTCAAAATATGTTTTGGAAATCTGAATTTTATTAAGGACGCCATGAAAATAAGAAACCGCTATGAACAGCGAACCTTTGAAAAAGGATCCTTTTAGTTTCACACACCGGACTCTATAGCCCCGATTTGAATGAGATGTAGTTTTAAATGAGTTTGATATTTTAATGGATTTGTCTTATGTTTGCACGTATTTTATTAATGTATACTTTTATGACATTTCTAAATGTTGAAAAAAGATTTTTGATTGATTGACTAGCAATTTATTAGGATGAAAGACGATGTAGATTTTATCCAATTTATATTTTCTATATAGATAATAATTTTCCTCCCGTTGTAATTTCTGTTTAAATTTACTTTCTTCAGCTCCTTCCAAGTAGCCTTTCTTATATGTGATGATAAAAGGAAAGTTGTCGCTAGTTTTGTAAAATGGGTGCATCTCTGGGGCGATGCATCCCTTTAATTCTGGGAGCATGCTACAGAGGGAGGTAGGTCTGTTGCTAAAAGCAGTATATCCAAGTTGGATACTTTTTCCTACAACTTCTGTTATCTAAATATCATCTGCCTACTTGAGAATGCTCACATAGTTGATTCTACAAAACGTATTGTCGAAATGAAACCAGTCGTGTTCCTCTCACTGAAATGTGACAACAACCTACTATTTGGGTTCTGCTTTCAGTAAACACTGGTGCTTGGATACCAACACTGGAGTTGATGCTCAGGTTGGTTAATCTGCCCTGAAGAATCAATTAAGACAAAGGCTTATTGGTGTGTCTGTACCTCCCCGTTGAAAGTTCACTGATTGAATCTCTTGCCAAGACAGAACAAGCAATGGCATAGCCAATAGGTCTCGCCTTTGGGATCTTATAAGTGTTTTGCCAGAGCTAATGGCTTTGACAATGTGTTTAAGCTCTGTTGTACAGCAGTGTGGCTGCTGTGCAGCATGTTTAAAAGTTATAATAAAGTGTTCTAAGCATTTTTGTTACCTTATATATAACCAAGTAAACATTATGTACAAACGAACGACCCTATTAAAAGAAAATTAACATACACAATGTCTTCCAGTTTGTCTATCCTGGTGCTGAGGTAATGCTATGCTGATGCTCAGGTGATGCTGAGTTATACTGACATGGTGCTGAGGTGGTGGTGTGCTTGTGCAGAGGTGGTGCTCAGGTGGTGCTCAGTGATGCGGAGGTGGTGCTGAGTGATGACCTAATGCTGAAGTTGTGCTGAGGTGGTGCTGCGCTGATGCTGTGATGGGGCTGCGCTGGTGCTTTGCTGGTGGTGGTGCACTGATGTGGAGGTGGTGCTGTGCTGATACGGAGGTGGTGCTGTGGTGGTGAGTGATGCTGAGGAGATTCTGTGCTGGTGCTACGCTGCTGCAGAGGTGGCAGTGCTGCACTAATGCCTAGGTAGTGCTGCACTGGTGCTGAGGTGGTGCTGCACTGGTGCTGAGGTGGTGCTGTGCTGGTGCTCAGATCCTGCTGAGTTAAACTGAAGTAGTGCTACGGTGGTGGTGCGCTTGTGCGGAGGTGGTGCTCAGGTGGTGCTGAGTGATACTGAGGTGTTCAATGATGCTGAGGTGGTGCTGAGTGATGCTTTGGTGGTGCTTTGGTAATGCTGTGATGGTGCTCAGGTGATGCTGAGGTGGTGCTGTGGTGGTGTTGAGTGATGCTGAGGAGATGCTGGTGCTGAGTGATGCTGAGGTGGTGGTGCTGCACTAATGTTGAGGTTGTGCTGTGTTACTAGTCAGGTGGTGCTGAGGTGGTGTTGTGCTAGTGCTGAGGTAGTGCTGCGCTGGTGCTGAGGTAGTGCTGCGCTGGGGCGGAATAATGTTGAGGTGGTGTGCTGATGGTTGTAGTAGTGCTCAGGTGCTGCTGAGTGACGCTCAGGTGGTGCTGCTGAAGTGGTGCTGAGTGACGCTGACTGGTGCTGAAGTGGTGCTGCGCAGATGCAGACACGGTGCCAAGGTAGTGCTGCACTGATGCATTGGTGTTGCAGTGTGCTCAGGTGGTGCTGAGTGATACTGAGGTGGTACTGTGCTGGGATGGTGTTGCGCTGGGGCTGAGTGATGCTGAGGTGGTGCTGTGGTTGTGGTCGTGCCCAGGTGCTGCTGAGTGAAGCTCAGGTGGTGTTGCTGCAGTGGTGATGAGTGACGCTGACTGGTGCTGAAGTGATGCTCTGCAGATGCTGGGGAGGTGCTGCGATAGTGTTGCACTGATGCTGAGGTGGTGCTGTGTTGATGCTGTGGTGCTAAAATGGTGCCGTGATCAGTGATGCTGAGGTGGTGCTGAGTCAAGCTGAGATGGTGGTGCTGTGCTGGTCTATGACATTTATTTTCTGAAATTCCGTCTGCTTACAGTGTCTTAAACCCTCTGCAGAGGATAAAGTGCAACACGTTGGCAGTCAAAACAATTAAATAAACATACATATAAACCATTCAGGCAATATTTCTTCCAATGGAGGGTGCGAAAAAATGAAATTTCGCGCAGTTTACTCCCGCGATTCGTGGCAGGTTTTCTTGGAGCAAACATTTAAGATGTGATTTGCACCCTAAATTGTGAGTGGCAGTAGCGTAGCCAGCGTGTCATGGGCCTAGTGCAAGGAATGGGCCACCCTGGCTGCTGTTTGAATTATAAAATGCAGCAATAATCAGGGCTCAATGGGCCCCTCAGGCCTCTGGGTCCCGGTGCCACTGCACCTGCTGTACCAATGGAGGTCACGCCGCTGAGAGGGAGGAGAGGAGGGGTTTGGGAGTTTGCATCTGAAACAGAATTAGCATCACAGTTGTAATTAAAAACTTGGACCTGAGAAATGTACAGCTGAAACATAAAACAGTGCGGGGGAATGGACTTTAAAAAAACCTCAGCGCTTGTGTGAAATAGCGTGGTGGGCTAGGCCCCTGCTGCTGTGATCCTGTACAACCTGCAAGTTATCAGTTTGGAGCGCAGCAGACCCTCACTGCCTTCCGATTATGAGATAGTAATTGTGATTGGTTTGGTGCCATAGTAATCAAGAATAATCAGCATTTATAGCGCCGTGAACTTGCAAGCACATGTGAAATGTAGGCTGTACGTTTATACTAATGGTTTCACAGCACTTTCTCTGAAACTGAGTCTGTCTGTTAGAAATAAAAATGTTTCTCGCGTTGGAACCGACTTTCATCTACCAAGAACCTTTACAATTTTGTGTGTGTGTGGGAGGGGAGGGTCCAGGGTGGGGTACCAACTAGCCGTATTCCGAAACCGAAAGACTTATCCTCCCTCATATGCTCTAGATAAGCCCGTGGAACAAAGTACACTGAAAATACAAAACGTAGTGCTGGTAGGCGCTATTAGTAAGCCCCTCTGGCACTCACTAAGGAGTCTTTAGAACTGTAGCTCAAGGGCAGTGCGCGCGCCTACTGTAGCTCTTTGTAACCTGAATGGTGCGAAGCAGACTCTGCCTTTCATCCTTCTCAAGTCAATAAAATGAGAACACTTGAGGTTGGTAATTGTTACTCCTGCTTTGAGAGCGCTGAGATACCCGGGATATTTGTACAGTTTGAAGGAAAAGACAAAAAGTAAAAGGGAAGAAATATAGATTAGTAGATAGTAAGGTGGAGAAAGGGAGTTTGTGGGAAGGAAAAGTGGAAGCAAGAGAGCAGGGAGGGAAAAAAGGTGAAAAGTAATAGTTAGGCATTGTGAAAAGAAGGAAGAAATGTGAAAAACGACAATGAAAGAATGGTAAAATGTTGGATAGATTAAATTGTGAAAGAGTTAATGGAGAGGTGAAATGATGTATGTCTGAAAGGAAGGGTAGGTGGATTGAGGAAAGTATGGGTAAAAGGAAGGGTTTATGGAAGGCTTAAAGTCTGGTTGGATGGATGAATGGAACGATGATCAGAAGGGTTTAAGGATGGAGAGAGGGATACATGAATGTATTGTTTGATATATATATATATATATATATATATGTATGTATGTATTGATGGATGGATGTGTTTATGTATTGGTGCACAAATGGACAGTTGGATGGGAGGAGGATAAAATGAGAGCCTGTAGATGGATGGTTTGATGGAAGGTGAAAATATGGATGGACAGATAAATTGAAGGAAGTATGGAAAGGTGAAATGAGCTCCTCTAGTGAGGTATGAGCAGCACACTCCACACACTTATTGCTATTAAAGGTATAATTCAAATTTGGACGTATTTTAATTTTCTGGGTACTCTCTTGGACTTACAAAACTTAATATTAGCATCTTTTTGTCTTTACAAAAACAATTGAGCGCATGACCGATAAACTGAAGCAGATTGCAATGAAGCACTTACAAAGCCAATAGTTTTTTTTTTTATCGTTCACATTCCCAGAGACATTCAACTTCCATGTAACCTCTTCATGACAAACCTCCCACATGCTGGATTTTAAAAGTCGACAAATGTCACCGCTGTTGTCATATTTTTGCGGTGACAAAAGTGATGCGTGAGTTTTATTTGGTACATTATCATTCAACTTGAATGGGGTGTACCCTGCTTGGAACTCAAACTGCGGGGTGGGTAGGTGGTTTGATACTGAAGGATTGCCGGGCTGGTTCCTTTCACCCCGTCAGGGTTCAGATAGCAGGAACCCCGGTGTCATCTGCGCGGGGTGGGGTACATTCGGCAGATCCCAGGATGTCTGCCGCATGCCTGCCTTTTGTTTCCCATCACACGCCTCTGGACAGTCTGTAATTAGCAGGAAGCCGCAGCGCAGCCTGTGATTACCAGCCCCAGTGATGGCAGTCAACCCGGCCATCCCTGCCAGGCTTTATAGCCCTGCATTGTCATGGACCAATACAGCGGGCACTAAAAAGCAGCAATGGCCCCGACTCTTACGCATTCGTTGCCTGTCCTTTCTGCAGCTAATACCATTTTATGCACTGGCGACAACTGTTTGTTCTGGGCATTGACACCTCGCCTGGGAATGTCCTTTTAACACAATCTCCATGCTCTGTGGGGGTGTCTCTCCCTCAGAGCACTCCTGCAACGAAACCAAGCATCTTTACTTTTAAAGCCTTAACTGCCTTTATGGTGGCTGTCGGAATATCCATTTCGCCAGTTGCGAATGGTTTATATGGGCTCCGACTGCTGGTTTATGTTTTTTTTTTATCAGGTGAAGTGCAATGCATACAGTTACAGTTGATTCGTGGTTCATTGTGTAATTTAGGGATTGCTGATCAGTTGGTGTTTTTATTTTACATGTAGAAATTCAATTTTTCATCCAATGGTCATTTATAGTCTAATGCACATTCCGTAACTGGATTCAGAAAACACTAGTAACTGGTGAACTGGAAATCCCTCAATTGCTGGCCTATCTAGTTAACTTGTACTTTGGTAAATGGACCATCAAGGGAAATGTGTTCAAAACTGATCTTAAATCCCCACCATGCGTCATCAAACACTGGGCACGCTAGGAACTTGTTGTTACTGGTTTTTAAAGAGTCATGCGTGAAGTTGGTGGCCCCATTAAAGATAAGCTGCCCTCCCATGTTTAACGGCTCCGTGTGGCTTTCTACCAGTGACAGAGGTGCAGCCATGCTCGCCCCCGGCAACAGTTTCCAACAAGCAGTGGAAGCTGGAAATCAATTGGTAACGGGATACTAGTTTAAGCAAGGGCGGCAGGCAATAAATTCCTTTAGCAGATAACGAGCAAAAGCGAAGGGAAAGCACGTGACCAAGGAGGAATGCATCTGCCAGCCTGCTCGCTCCCAAGACCCCTAGGCCATGGGAGTGAACATTTTAAGAAGAGGTGGGACATGCACCCGCCTTAGGCCAATAACGTGCTTTCATTTCTTGAAAGCCACATGCAAAGGCCAATTGATGTGACAACCACATGCACAAGCTTTCTGAATGTCTGGAGTGATGCCAGGAGGCCCTCTCCTAGAGCAGCACATTCGCGCTGCGCTCTAGGCGAGACCTAAAAACGGATCTGTCGTTATTGTGTAGTGCTGTTTTGCCCCTGCTTTAGAAGGAGCTCGCTGGTTTTCCATTTATATCATTTGCAGCTCTATGTGGGCCTAACAAAATTTGTGCAGACTATTTTTAATCAAGATTAAAGTGTTGTGAGCATTTCTAACACTGAATGATTTTCTAATTGTGTAGATCTATGAAAGCTTCATGTGCTTGCAGAGTTGCTACAAATAAAATAACTTTCGAAAATGTTTGCTAGGTGATTCCTCTGCACTTCTTTGAATATACAAACTTGTGATCAGAATTGTAGTGCCTTCATCAAGGGCATATGCCATACTTTGTTGATTTGTATAGTGCACTAATCACCTGAAAGGGAATCCAGGCGGTTGGGTAGGTTTGTAGTCCCCAAGGTGCTTATGTGAAGAGCAGGTTTTTTATCTTCTTGTGGAACTCAAGAAATGAGGAGGCGGCTCTGTGTTGATGGCGGGTGTTCCATGTCATGGGTGCGATGTAGGAGAAAGAATGATTTCCAGTTTTGCTTTTGCGGGCAGTGTGTGCGAGTGAGTGTGGTAGAGCATCAGTGTTTGGTGGGTTGGTGAATGTTTGCAGCTGTTCCAGTATTCTGGTCCTGTGCTGTGTAGGGTTTTATTAGTGTGTGAGAAGTTTGAATTGGCTGCATTTGTGAATGGGGAGCCAGTGAAGCTTCCTAAGGTGTGGTGCGGTGTGATGTGGGTGTAGTGTGGGAGGTCAAGCAGGAGTCTTGTGGCTTTGTTCTGGATGGTCTGGAGTCTGTGCAGGAGTTGCTGAAAGACTTCAGCATGGAGTGTGCTACCGCAGTCTCGCCTGCTTTTGATGAGTGCTTGCGTGATGGTCTGTCTTGTGTTCTGAGGCAACCGTTTGAAGATCTTTTTCAGCATGTGTAGGATGTGGAAGCAGAGTTGCACACTACGTTGACTTAAGCCGTGATGTTGAGCTTATCCTCTAGGATGATCCCTCGATTTCTTGCTTGGTCTCTGGGTCTTGGCTCCAACAGCCACAAGGTGTAGTCCCACGGTGAGGTCTTGTTGCCGAAGACCAGTACTTTAATCTTTTTGGAGTTGAGCTTCAGGCAGTTGTTTCGCATCCAGTCTGCTTCCATGGTCATGCAGTTGGTCAAGTTGGTTCTGGTAGTTGTCTTGTCTGTGAGAGAGAGGATGAGTTGGGTGCCATCGGTGTAGGAGATGACTGATGTTTTGAGCTTGGATGATGTTGGCGAGCTTAGTCGTGTATGTTAAAAAGGGTGGGGCTGAGGGGATCCCTGTGGGACTCCACATATATTCTTGATCTCTGGTATAAAGGGTGATAGCCTGACCCTTTGGGTTCTTCCTGTAAGGAAGGAACAGACCCATTTGAGAGCGGATTCTTTAATGCCAATTTCTTGGAGTCTTCAGAGGAGAGTTCTGTGGCAGACCGCGTTGAAGGCCTTGCAGAGGTCGAGCAGGATGGGGGCCACTGTTTCTGCTCAGCCCAGGCTGATTAGAATGTCGTTGAGGGTTGGGATGACTGCTGTTTCTATGCTGTGGGTGTTTCTGAATCCTGATTGAGTGTTGTCTAGAAGATGGTGAAGTTTGAGGTGGGTTGTGAGTTGCTTGTTGATGGCATTCTCAATCACTAGCTGGATAGTAGAGCAGGGATATGAATCGGAAGTTGCTCAGTTGATTCGGATCGACTGTAGGATTCTTGAGGAGGGTGTCTATTTCTGCATGTTTCCATTCATCTGGGAAAGTGGCGGACGTGATGGAGGTATTGATGATGTGGGTTGGTGTGGTGCTGATTGGTGATAATCGCAGTTTGTAGAAGTTGTGGGGGCATGGGTCCATTCGGGCCCCTGCGTGGATTGTCCGCATGATTGCCGCTATGCCGTTTCTAGTGACGGTTCTCCATTCGGTCAGGTGGCAGTCTTGCTTGGTGGTGGGTAGGTTTACTATGAGTTCTCTGGGCCTGGGTTGGTGGCAGTGTTGCTCTAGATGTTTGCGATTTTGGGGTCGACGAAGTTTGATAGGCTGCCACAAAGTTGTTGGGAGGCAGCAATGTTTCTGGCAGTGGCTGAGGGCTTGGTGAAATCATTGACGATCGAGAAGATTTCCTTGCAGCTGTTGAAGCTTCCTTCGATGCAATCCACTAAGGCTTTTTTCTTGGTCTCTTATTTTCTGGTGATAACATCTGAGTGCAGCCTTGTAGGTAGTTCTGTCTGTGGTGTTGTAGCTGGCTCTTCATTTCCTTTCTAGCTGCTTATAGTGTCGGTTGGTGTCTCTGAGGTCTTCTGTGTACCAGCTGGCTTGTTTTATCTGCTGTGCTTGTTGGGTTTGATGGGTGCGAGGGAATCTGCCAGTTCTTGTTTCATTTGTTGATGTCTTTGTCAAGGTTGTCTGTGGAGCTAGGCTGATCTGTGCTGAGGACACTGAGCAGTCTGCTTCTGGGATTTTGCCCCCTACTGCAGCTTGGAATGCTGAACCTGGTAGGGGTGGAGATTTGAGGTGTGCTGATTTGGACCAGGATGATGGAGGGGTCAGTTCATGTGAACGGTGTGGAGCACTGTGGAGCAAGGATCGTTTCGGTATTCCAGGTGAAAGTTGAGGTCAGGAGGAGATTGTAGGCTCTGGAGTCGATGGTGAGCGAAGCAACGAAGTAGGTGATGAGGTTGGTAAAGGTGGCTTATGGTCCGGGTGGTTGGTAGGTGAGGTTTCCGCTCATGGTAAAGTTTACTAAGATTTGATGCTTGAAGTGCAGGTGTTTGATGATTTGGGTGGCTTTCTCTGTGGATGTTGTGCATTTGAAGGATTTTTTGTAGATGATAATAAGCCCTCCACCTGGCTTAAGGCGGTCCTGTGGAGCAATATTGTAGCCCGCTGGGATTGCCATGGGGATGTTGGGAGCCGATGAGGGGTTGAGCCAGGTCTCTGTGATAAAGAGGATGTCAGGTGTATCGCTGCTCAGCTGGTCCCTTATTTTGGTTGTGTTGAGGAGCATGCATGCAAGTGGGTGTTGACATGCGAGTTTGCTGTGGCGTGTGGTCTAGGTTGGGGGGTGTAGGTGTTGTTGATGCTTGTGTTGGGAGGTGGTGTTAAGGGCATTGTTGATTGTGTGGGTGGGTGGCTGGCTGCTGGAGAACTGGCAGTGGGTGCAGGTGAAAGCTCCTGCCATAGTGTGAGGCGCAGCAGCAGTTGGGGTGGGGGGGACGGCGCCAGGGGTCGCGACCTCGGTTTGCTCTTTTTTGTGAATTAAGTTAATTTATAGAGGTCAGTCGTTAAACGGTGAAAACAAGACACAGTTATTGCTTTATAGTTGTGTAGGATTCTAATTGTCCAAATGTGACGAACATTTGTGTAATATACCAATATTTGCAGAAAATGTAATTCATGCGTAAATGTTAAGCACAATTTTTCATGACTGGAGTTCTATGCAATGGTCCAAGCAAGAGTCAGTCTCTTGGGAGTGGGTCACTGATATAGTGAATAGTGAGAAGGAGTAGCATTCAGTTCGGGTTTGATATTGAATGAATTGAACTAAGAGCCAGTGAGTAGTTGATTAGCTGCATATTTTAAACATTTCCACTGAGATGCACCCTTACCAATTATACCAACAAATTGGAGCACAATTCCACTGTTCACCCCTTTGAAATTGAAATGTCAGATCTGCGAAGTGCATTGAGTTCATGTTGGGGAGTAGCAAAGTGGTGCCACAAATGGTAAAAATGGCCTCAATGGCTGGTACTAATTATAAATTGAATTTACATAGCGTGTACTACCCCTGACAGACATCGAAGCGTTTTGTGGTGAATAGTACACTACTCTGGAACCCAAGATTAGAGTTAAATAGTAGATTAGTAATATGCGCTTCATTTTTTCTTTGTGGATTAATAGTGGTAAGTTTGTGCTCTCGGGGGGGGGGGCGTGGCCAAGCCGAGCAGCAAGATGGCCGCACAGTGAGGCGGCTCTGCCGGCAGAGCCCACAATCCGACAATTATCCGAGACCTGGCGACCTCTTAACAGAGTGAAAAACAGCGTACCAGTGCAGCCTACCTCCGCGCCATTAACTGTGTGGCTCCGGGTGCTGAAATCTGGCTGTGGACCGCAGATCCGGGAACGACGCATTGCGGCCTACCATGGGCCGTGTAACCGCGGAAGAAGCTTGTGAGCGCGGTCGCCCGCCCTACTAGGCTGCCGGATCCCCGGGACTGCGCACCTAGCTGCTGATCCGACCCCCCCCCCCCCTGCGTCCACGGAGAAGATCGGACGAGATACGTGCGGGGGGGCCACGACCATCAGGGGTTGAAGGACGTGTGGCGGCGGACCTTCGCGTCCCAAAATGGCGACTCGCTAGTGCTGGAACCCTACCGGCGATCATAGCGGTGCAGGGAGCGTGCATACAGCCGACGGTGAGTCCTGCCAGACGGCGCCTCCCCCATCCCCCCCCGCCGCTTCACATTTGCGACCGACCAGCAGGGAAAGTGTCCTGATTGGCGAGCAGATGCCGAGCGGGGAGGCCCCAGGACCGGCGTGGACAATCTAAAGGGCCGGTAAAGCAGATCCCCGAAACGTGACGGCCCAGTCTGGCACCTACGTTCGCCACTTGAGCTCAGCGCCCGTATCTCCCTCGCACCCCGTATATTCTGCGGTGGCAATCTGTGGGGTAACCGATTATTGCAACACCCCGGGCGGCGCTGCTCGCTGACGGGAGGGAATACGCAGCGGGCCCGCTGTGGATGCGTTGCTGACCCCCTCTGCGGCGACGATTGGCAGTGGAACAGCCTGACCTCGGTGTCGCTCGCTGGGTGCAACCTTTGGGCCTACAAGGATACCTACTGCTCTCTGGCAGAAGCGAGAACACGGCAGAGCGAAGCACCGCGGAGTGAGATAGCTAACGCAGACGCCGCGGACGGCCATTTTGAGACAGTGTGCTGCACCTCTTTCCAGGACCCACGGAAAGGATCACAGGCAAGGTGGTGGGGAGGTGCTATGCTGTACTAGGCCTCTGGGACCCCCCGGTAATGGTGGATAGAAAGTGGAGCCTACTCTAGCATTAGAGGGCCACACACCAGTGATATTGGCCTAGGGCAACTCCTGGCACAGGGCAAAGCAGCCGCTCCCAGGTGTCAGTACCTCGCCAGAACAGTAGACGGGACACACGTGATACATACAGGAGCAACGGGAGCTGCACACAGACACAGTAATATTCCTCTGAACTCACTGGCAACTCACGTCACGGATGCAAGAACAGACCGCCATATACACTGTGCAGCTATCTTGCAGCAGCGAGCGAATCACCCACAGCTATGGGGAAGACTAATAACAAACAAGCTAAGATCTCCTTTGAAAAAAGGGCAACACGTCTCCAAGACCCCACCGCCGCCTCAATCACCGTGGTCCCCGAGACTCAAATGGACTCTGACCAAGATGACATCAGAGCAATGATGCGTGAGGTGCGAGGCAGCCTCAGAGCGATTGATACAAAATTAGATACTATGGCGGCACGTATGGACCACATGTCCCAAAGAATAGATAAGAATGAAAGTTGAATGGACACAATGGAACAGCGAATATCGGACTCAGAGGATCGGCAGGAATCAGCACAGACCAACATGCTCCGTATGGAAAAGGTACTTGAGGTGATCAAAGCTCGCGACGAAGACTTGGAAGCGAGGTCCAGAAGAAACAACGTCCGTATCACGGGCGTACCGGAATCTACTAATATCCAAAACATGGAACGCTATGTAGAAGAAATGCTTTGGGATTTATGTGCAGAAGGCCTTACTCCAATGTTCCTGGTGGAGCGTGCACATCGCACTCTGGGCCCCAGACCACCTCCGGGGGCCCCTCCGAGACTGATCTTGGCCCGCTTACTCAACTATAGGGACAGGGACACTGTGTTGAGAGTTGCCAGAGAAAAGGGGGACACCGAATATCAAGGTAATAAAATAGCAATTTACCCAGACTTTACTCAAGCCGTGCAGGCGGCAAGAAGGGAATTTATACCGGCCAAGAAACTACTTCAACAGGCAGGCTCGAAATACGCAATGATGTATCCGGCCAAGCTACGAATCCATACCGGGGGGAAACCCCTATTTTTTACCGACGCCAGCGCTGCCTTGAAGTATGCCAAACAGTCTGCCAGACAACAGCGCAATCAGGAGAGAGGATCTTCACCTGCTTCCAGTAACCAGATGAGTGACAATGACTGATCATGTGCATACCGGGGGGGCAATACGCTCTATGCTACCAAGGCTGCTAACTGATACTACATTTCCGAGCCAGGGTCGCCCACATTCGCTCTGCCACCCTGTCCAAAAGTGACCGGGCAGAAGCAGGCAACCCTGCGCCCCTTGGGGATGATTCCCGGTTACATTAAGTTCTTTGGGTTCCCCTACGAGGGGTGTTGTTCAGCAAGGGATACACAACCTGTTTGGGGGGTTGGTGTGGGAGGAGTGTGGGGGGGGAATGTTATTGTTGTAGTTGGTCACAGGACAGCTTTGACACCGGACGGCACTATCCTAATCGCAGACAGTCACATATACCTACTGCACAGTGCAGGCATATCCGTAATATGCGACGTTGGCTATACCGGAGACTGAGACGGGGAGGGGGGGCAGTTGGAGACATATCGCTAGTAGACCTCGAGCTATTGCTGCAGTCGACTGTCTAAACTCAACTGCCTCACTTGGAATGTGAGGGGTTTAAATGACCACCGTAAATCTCGCCTTGTGCAATCTTATCTGTCCAGACATGGGGTAGATATTTGTCTCCTACAGGAGACTCACCTCCTTGAAACGGCCAGCACAAGACTGAGGGCTGCTCGCTGGAGCGAGGTTCATACTGCAGGCTACTCAAGTTACTCCCGAGGGGTAGTGATTCTTATCCGCAAAGGGATTCCCTGGCAGACACAACAGTTGATAAAAGATCCAGAAGGGCGGTTGCTCCTCCTACAAGGCACCCTACATCAACGACCAATAATTGTGGTAAATGTCTATGGCCCTAATACGGACGATTCTACATTTTTCCGCCACCTCTGGCACAAGATTCAATCTATGGGGGTCTCAGCAATAATCTGGGGTGGGGATTTCAACATAGTGCTGGCGCCACACATGGACAGGGAGGGGGCGTCCAGGGCTCACCACCCGCAGGCCACAGCGACACTGCACAGCATCATACAAGACTACAGCCTGACTGACCCCTGGCGAGCGTTTCACCCTGAGACACGGGAGGGCACCTGCATTACACATCACCGCCAAGCCTGGTCTCGAATAGATTTCTGGCTCTTGACTAAGGACCTACAAGTATGGGTACACGACGCCACCCACCACGCGCGAACATTATCGGACCACGCTCCGGTGGCCTTGGCTCTGCTGGTCCCACACCACTATCGACAGCCATTCTCGTGGAGGCTCTCCCCTAACGCTTTATTAGATACAGCTTTTTGTGAAAGCCTTCATACACATATTCAAGAATACTTCACACATAATACTGGATCGGTGTCAACCGAGGGCGCTCTCTGGGAGGCGTTTAAAGTGGTAATCCGTGGGCACTGTACAGCGGGTCAGTCCGGGGTCCTTAGGGATATACGGAACAGTTTGCATAGAATGGAAAAGGAACTGCGAGACCTAGAGGCGCAATATTGCACAACACCCTCCCCCTCCCTCTTGGCAAATATGCGCACCATGCTCACGTCCTATCAGGAAGAGGCGGACCGAGAAGTCAAATTCTTGCATAAACATGCTGTAGCGCGTAGATACGGAGAGGGAGATAGACCGGGCAAAACGCTTGCCAATCTCCTGCGTACACCCAGGGGCTCTCCCTTCATCACAGAACTATCCACCACGAAAGGCACAACAGTGCGCTCCCCACCTGACATTTTATCCACTATGCGCAGTTTCTACGCACAACTGTACACGTCCGCCTCCGACCCGACAGAGGCGCTATTCCGCGATTACTTTGATTCCATAGCCCTAGTGTGGTTTAACAACGTCCATCGGGAATACATGGAGTTACCCTTCACGGTAGAGGATATCAAACGGACTATAGGGAGCCTCCCAGCAGACAAGGCCCCAGGGCCAGACGGCCTGACAGCCAAATTTTATAAGGAATATGCAGATATCCTGGCGCCTCGCCTCCTGGCGGTCTACCAGGAGGCCATGGAGATAGGCCACTTGCCCGCCTCAATGCGAGAAGCCCTTATAACCATTTTAAAGCCAGAGAAAGACCCCACTCTCTGCGATTCCTATCGCCCAATTTCATTAATAAATATAGACGCAAAAATCTTCGCCAAACTTTTAGCCACCCGCATGCAACCACTGCTCACCCGGATAATATTGCCGGACCAATCTGGCTTTATACCGGGCAGATCCATGTCCCATAATCTCCGGACACTGTTCGCTCTAATGCATTATCTGGCACCACATGTGCCGGCCATCGCGGCCTTACTCGACGCCACCAAGGCGTTCGACTCCTTGGAGTGGGGCTTTCTTTTCCCGCTGCTCCAAAGGATAGGTCTCAGTCCCAGATTTATCCAACAGATAAAGTTACTCAATACTATGCCTACGGCGCGCTTACGGGTAAACGGCCTGGTTTCCGAACCCATCGCTATCACTAGGGGAACAAGGCAAGGATGCCCCTTGTCGCCCCTACTCTTTGCTATCGCCACCGAGCCACTGACCGCGCGTATCAGGCAACACCACTCACATCGTGGCATTGGGCTCACGACGCGGAGCCTGACAATATCATTATATGCAGACGACCTCACACTATATATGACTGACCCTAAAGATAATCTAGCACCCATGACACGGGAACTAATTTGCTATGGGGAACTCTCTGGGGTGCGAATAAATTGGAGTAAATCCGTTATTCTCCCCCTGACGTCCGGCACTCGACCCTTCGAAACTGAATACCCGATTACATGGGCAACAGGGCCAACTCGCTATCTGGGGATTTGGATCAGCAACGATCTTGCTGAACTATGGTCTGAAAATTATGGCAGAGCGGTGGACTGGATAACGGAGAGGGTACACCGTTGGAAAACATTGCCCCTGTCTCTGATAGGACGTATCGCGTTAGCTAAGATGATTATTTTGCCAAAGTTATTGTACCTCTTTGTCAACATTCCAATTCCTCCAACAACTCACTTTTTCAAAACACTACGCTCCCTGATGATCGAACTAGTCTGGGCGGGGCGCCAACCCAGAATATCGTGGGAGGTACTCACCCTGCCCCAGTCCCAGGGAGGTCTTGCCGCACCCGACTTGGCGCTGTATGCCTACAGCGCACAGGCGCACTTCCTACACTACTGGGTTCACCCTACACCCTTCCAGCCACACGTGGCCGTTGAAACAGACCGAGCTGCGCCGACGCCACTTACAACCGCTATATTTCACACATATAAGAGGCCACGGGACGAAGTGAACACAGTGTAAGCGCTGCGATGGGCAGGGCTCTGCAAGAGAGCAAAACTGGACATGTTATACGCCCCCTCTATGCAATTGGCAAGTCACCCACAGATACCTCCACTGGGGGACCGCAGGGCCAGGGAGAGAGCGGCACTGCATAAGATACACATGGGCAAGGACCTTTTTCCCGCAGACACCTTCCTGACACTTCAACAAATGTGCGACTAAGCGCCCCTCGGCCGCGGACATGCTACTTTACTATCAGCTGCGCTCCTCTTGCAGAAGCCGATTTGATACTTTTCCAAACCCCCTCTACGCTACCAGCATTAGAAAACGTGCTCGCGATTGATCATGGCCGCAAGCTGATTACCCGAATATACAATACCATGCAACGGGAATCCCCGATTCTCGCCCCCGGGGCTAGGGAGACTTGGGCGGTGGAGTTGGGGGTGGTCATATCGGACGCCCAGTGGAACCTAATCTGTGGCCAGCTACGGCTCCTATCCTCTAACTACCGGCTGAGATTAATTCACTTTAAATACATACACCGATTCTAGCGGACCCCGGTGCAATTGCACCGAATGGGACTGCGCCCTGATGATCGCTGCTGGAGATGCGGGGACACACAGGCTACTTTTTTACACGTAGCGTGGCAGTGCCGCCTGATAGCTAACTTCTGGGTACGTACACTACAGCACATACGTGACATAACTGGACACGATCTGCCTTGCACGCCGCTGGCGGTATTGCTGGGCGACACTTCTGTTCCACCAAAAAGAAAGAAATTAATTGCTATGCTTTTGATCATGGCTAAGCGCCAGGTGGCCCTTCATTGGCGGGCGGTTTCACCACTGACCACTAAAAATTGGATCACCAGTGTAACACATTGCAAGACACAACTGGAGACATATTGGGGACTGCTGCCAGCGAGGTCTCGCCCCCGGGATATCTGGGAGCCGTTTGTAAACTGGCTGAATACAGTAAATATCGATGAGTTTTAATAAGCTTAGAGATTAAAAATGATTTAATGTCACTGAGGGTCACGGTCACACCGCCCCCTACATATTGGTACGGATTGGTCATCGGAAAAACCTATGGTAGCCAATGTAATGACACTGTGTTGTACTGGTAATGTTTACACCTGCTTTCTGCTATATGAAAAATTGAATTTCGTAAGACTATGATTCTGCAGACGTCGAGCGATACCTGTGGATGGTTTTTCTTTTGCTGTTCTGTGATTGATGATTTTTTAAATGCCAATAAAAACAATAAAAAAAAAAAAAAAAAAAGTTTGTGCTCTTGGGTTCCCGTGCTCTTAGTAGTGTCTTAAGTAGGAATAGCATGATGGGAGTGGATTAGAAAAGAAAAGCTGTAAGTTAATATTGGGATGTTGGGAAGTTCACAGTAGTAGGCAGGATTTGAGATGAGTCCGAGCGAGGAGGGATGGGACAGTGATTGAAGGGAATATGTTTTTAACAAATAACTGAATTTAACGTGCATGTATATAAGCGTTCCCACACATCTAAATATGTAGTGATCTGCATGTATACATATACAAATGACTCTTAGAAAAGTTTTAATAGAAGGCATGAACCCAGATATAACTATGTATGTTGGGCGTGTATATATAGACTCTATATACATAATTTTTCTCATATTTTTTAAATCAAAATATATTGTTATATACTATTATTGTTATTTTTGCCTATGATCATATTTACATATTCTACTGGTATATGTTAGTAGAGGCCTATATGTAGACACTCATTTACATATATATTTTCTATATACAATGGGGTACTGAAGAATGTAATGTATTAGCATAAATGTCTTGTTATATATGGAGCACTTTAATTTTTTTTTACGAATATATTTTGACATAGAAACTTACATACATATAGATGCGTGTCCACATATACATACAGATAAGTGTCACCCCTATACGAAGTATAGACCCCTATATTTGCAAATATGTACATACCCATAAATCATGTCTCTATATTTAAGTATCTGTGCGTGCAAAGGTGTAAACATGTATGCATATTGCATACCCATATATATATATATATATATATATTCACTGAAAAACCATAGGTTTCAGGCACGTTATAGTTAGAAATTAGCATTTAAAAACCTTACAAATTCACTGAAAAACCATAGGTTTTAGGGACAGTTATAGTTACTTGGACATTGCACTCGTACAAAACCCGTGAAATTCCCCCGTTATAGTTAGTTCAGCTAACTATAACTCGCGCCCCCGCAATGCACTGCTGATGACGTCACATATTACATCACTCATGACATGGTCAGTGACATCTCAAATGACATCACTGATGACATCATCCAGTGACTGTGTTTCTGTAAAGTTTAAAAATGTTTAATATATATAGGGAAAGGCGTATTGAAGAATGAGTGGGTGTATAAGTGTCTGAATGGATGATTTAGTACGTGAGTGACTGACTCTACAAGTGAGTGATTAAATGTATCTTACTGAATGCATGGGTTAGTGACTAAACTGTGTGAATGTCTGTATCCGTCTGTCTGTTGGTTTGTAAGCGGCTGCATGGCTTTCTGAATAGCTACATGAGTGTCTACATGGGTTATTGATTGATTGTCTGAGTATCTGTATGGGTGCCTGAGTGTTTGTGTGGGTGGGGTGTGTGCGACTCTGTACATAGATGTGTGAGTGGGTGATTCACTGGGTGCATGATTTGAAGAGTGCGTCTGTGATGGACTGCTTGGGTGGGTGAGTGTGTGTATGGGTGTGTTAGTGAGTGAATGTATATCTCAGTGGTACATGTGCGAGTAACTACATATGTAAAAGGAAGTATATATGTGTGTTAGAGTATTTAAAAGGCTATACGTGAGAGTGTGTGATTGTGAGAGTGGCTGTATGGATGCGTGTGTGCTTGTATCAGTTATTGTATAAGAGCGTAAGAATGTGCTAGTATTTGTATGAGTTATTGAGCTGGTGTGTGTATAACTCTATAGGTGAGTAAATGGGTGTGTGATTAATTTTTTGCATGACTGACTAGGTGTGAGTACCTCTATGGATGAGTGGCGGTGTGTCAGTGTTTATATAGGTGTATGAGTGCATATGATAGTCCTGTACTGAGAGACTGTAAGTATGAGTGACTGTACGGGTGAGTGAGTGGATGTGTGTGTAGACCTAAGAATCAGTGAGTTGGTATGTAGTTATTGGTATTGGAGTGTCTATGGTTTTGAGAATGGCAGTCTGTAATTTAGAGTGGGTGTATCAAAAGTTATATTAGGGTGTGAGAAGATGCATGAAATTATCACATGGATGATGTCATCAGTGATGTCATCAGTGATGTCATTTGAGATGTCATCAGTGATGTCACTGACCATGTCATGAGTGATGTAATATGTGACGTCATCAGCAGTGCATTGCGGGGCGCGAGTTATAGTTAGCTGAACTAACTATAACGGGGGAATTTCACGGGTTTTGTACGAGTGCAATGTCCAAGTAACTATAACTGTCCCTAAAACCTATGGTTTTTTCAGTGAATTTGTAAGGTTTTTTAAATGCTAATTTCTAACTATAACGTGCCTGAAACCTATGGTTTTTTCAGTGAATTTCAAAGGTTTTTTTAAATGCTAATTTCTAACTATAACATGTCTGAAACCTATGGTTTTTTCAGTGAATTTCAAAGGTTTTTTTAAATGCTAATTTCTAACTATAACCTGTCTGAAACCTATGGTTTTTTTCAGTGAATTTCAAAGGTTTTGTAAATGCCAATTTTTAAATGTATAAATTATTTTTATTTTTTTCATACTGATTTACTACATTTTTTTAAAACTATTTATTTTTAGATATTTTATTTTTTAAATTACATTGTAATTACATTACAAAATATACTTTCTCAGAATGAATTAATTTACTTTAAATACTTTGCAAATAGGCAATAGACTTTTAAGTACAATAGTTACAGTTGTTGCAATGGGCAACACAATTTCAAACACAATGCAACATTGAGCTCAATGTGAATTTCTAGCTAAATGCAATTAGTTACTTTATGGATTACTTTTTCTAACTCACAGGACTGAATCCTAGATTCAGTCCTGGGACATCTCCTGTAAACAGTTGAGTAAAAGCGTTTTGGTTACAGTAGTGATTTTTAAGGAATATTATTGTATTTTAAAAGTTGACACTTAGAAACTTTTTCACATAGAATCACCAATGTTATCCTATGGGAGGAAATTCACTTAGCAGGTAAGTAGTGTTATCGTGACTTTTTCGCACTCAGTGGTGGATCCTGGATCCAGCACTGGTGCATCTCCTGTAAACAGTTGAAAGAATGCGTTTAAGTCATACAGGCGATTTTTAAGGAATATTTGTAGTTTGTGAAAATCGACACTTTGAAACTTTTCTGCTGAAAAACCAGACAATGGATTCCTATGGAAGGAAATACAAGTTACTGGTAAGTACGGTTAAAATTACTTTTTAGGGTCAGTGCTGGGCTAAAAGATGCAGCACTGGGTTCTCTCCTGATAAGAGGTGAGTAAATCGGAATTGTATTTCGGCTGATTTTAGAGGAATATTTGTATGTTTCAAAAATCGACACTTAGAAACTTTTTCAGCAAAAAGCAGGCAATGATATCCTATGGAAGGAAATTCAAGTTACTGGTAAGTACGGTTAAAATTACTTTTCAGGATCAGTACTGGGCTGAAAGATGCAGCACTGAGGTCTCTCCTGATAACAGGTGAGTAAATCGGAATTCGTATTTCGCTGATTTTAGAGGAATATTTGCACAATGGTGAAGGGAGGGGCGGGCCTGAGGTGACATCTGTGCAATCAGCGCTCGTGGCGCGTGTTAGTTGGGGATTAAGTCCCTTAATCATGAGGGTCCCTGAGGCCAACTAGCCCACCAGGAACCTCCAGTATGCGCCAGGGGCTGCGTTGCAGAGACGTGTACAGAGGCCACACCCCTTTACACCTCTCTGCAAGGCAGCTCTGTGGCGCTTTTGGAAGTACATGGTGGGCTAGTTGGACTCCAGGGACCTCAGGATTCAAGGGGACTTAATCCCCATCTTAAAACACGCCACGGGGCCTGTTTGCACACATGTCACCTGAAGCCCCGCCCCTCCCTTCACCACTGTGCAAACGCGCCCGTGGCGCGTTTTAAGTCGGGGGATTAACTCCTTGAATCCTGAGGGTCCCTGGGGGCCAACTAGCCCAACAGGTATATCCAAAAGCGCCACAGAAGCTGCGTTGCAGAGAGGTGTAAAAGGGGCATGGCCTCTGTACACCTCTCTGCAACGCAGCTCCCTGGCGCATACTGGAGGTTCCTGGTGGGCTAGTTGGTCTCAGGGACCCCCAGTATTGAAGGGGAATTACTTTCCCATCTGCAAACGCGCCCTGGCGCGTTTGCAGAGTGGTGAAGGAAGGGGCGGGCCTGCGGCCCGATCGTTTTTTGTTTGTTTTTTTCTCCCCTGAAGGGGGCTGTGTGGCCCCCTTCCTTTTTCCTATGTTTGGGCCCTGGGGACCCCATCCCCCAGGGCCTTATCCCCTTTTTTTTTTTTTTTTTTTTTATTAAACGGGAAGGGGGCCGCGTGGCCCCCTCCCCTGGCCGAATCCTACCCCGGGACCCCATCCCCCGGGCATGGCCACACTTTTACATTAATTTTTAAGGAGGGGGCTGCGTGGCCCCCTCCTCAGGCCTCCTTTTGCCCCGGGGACCCCATCCCCCGGGGCCTGGCTTCTGGTTGGGGACTATGGGGGGGTCCCCAAACCCCCCACAGTCCCGCCGGCTCCCCGTGTCCTACGGGAGCCGGCATTGCTTTTCCACATGGGGAGCAGCTAACATGCTGCTCCCCGTGTGGAAAAGCAATTGTCTTTGGATATTGGAGCGAGAGCAGGTTTCCTGCTCTCTCTTCCAATATCCAAAGCAGTTTGCAATGACAGGACGGGAGCCGCGAGGCTCCCGTCCTGTCATTGCAAACAGCAGTGTCCCGGGGTAGGCACTCGGGACACTGCAGGAGCCGGCCCTGGGGGTGGCGGTCCCCAGGGCCACCACAGGCTCAGGAGGGGGGCCGCGCGCCCCTCCCATCCAAATGCACAGCCCCGGGAGGTGGTGGTCCTCGGCTCGGGGTCCTTAACGGACCCCATTTTCACTTCTGTTAGTGCCCCGGGAGGTGGTGGTCCCGGGCGTGTGGGGGTTGGAGCCCCCCACACATGTTAATTTAAAATAAAGAAGCCCCGGGAGGTGGTGGTCCCCGGGCTGCGGGAGGGCTCAGAGCCCTCCTGCTACTTTTCAAATAAAGCCCCGGGGGTGGCGGTCCTCGGGCTTGAGGGCCCTTAGAGGCCCCCATACATAAAATAAACCCCCAGCATGCCCCCGGGACTTGGCCCGCCCGGGTAAATTAACATCAAAGCGCGGAGACCGCGCTTCGATTTTTATCGGCAGGATCCGCGCACCCTGAGCGCATCCTGCCGATTTTAAATTTAAAAAAATGCTTTTTGCCCAGGGGTCCTTGTGGGACCCCCTGAGCAGACCTAGGGGTCAGGGTGTTTCTACCCTGCCCCTTTGTGCGTTTGCGCACTTTTTTACTGCTTTCTTGTTCCTCGGTTCTACCGAGGAACAAGATGGCTGCCAACACTTCCTGGTTTGGAGTGTTGACAGCCAATTAGCAGACAGCTCGTGATCGGGAGGGTGCGCGGATCCTCCGTGCCCATAGATATATATGTACTTTTACTTTTGATTTTCTCAGCAACTACTGAACGGATTTACACCATTTAACAAACTACCTCTTTGCCAAATTTGGTGTAATTCCGTTCAGCAGTTCGGGCTGTAGCCGTGTCTAAAGTTTCCTATGGAAAAATGAATGGGGAAAATGCGTTTTGGGACCCCCCTTTTTTCTCGGCCACCGCTTAACGAATCACCCCGAGACTTTCAGGGTAGGAGCGGACCGGAGCGCCCCACAAAGTTTGGAAAATTTCGCGAAGATACGTCAACCGGCAAGAGAGTTATTTCAAATAGAATGTCGCGGATTTCCTATGGAAAATAGGTCCTAACTATAACTATCTACTGGCGACCGCCAGTAGATAATATATATATATATATATATACATATACACACACACACACACAGAGGAACAAAATGTGCAAAGCTTCTTATAACTTCCTGTATTATGTCTTGCTCTTGCAGTACCATCGAAATAATTCTTCCTCTGAAATACCAATAAACCAAACAAAAACAGGAAAGCATTAAGAAAAGCGAAAACAACAATGCCTATTGTCCCCTGATTCCCACTGTATTTTAGATGATTCCAACAGTGAGAGGGATCTACCCCAATTATACTGCTGGTTTGTTTCCTTTGTGTAGTGCACACTTACACCTGGGTGTTGATCTCCAGCAGAGTTTTGGAAGATGTCTTCCAGCTTTCTAATATACTTTGGTTTGAAATTAATCACTGTGCCACAGCCAAATATGTTTCGTGGGTTTTCAAAAATGCGGTATTCTGTCACAAGCTTTCTTCACCTCTGGCAAATAAAGCGATCCATCTATACCGAATTCCTCTTGGTAATCTCTCCTTTATAGAACATGATAAACACATTCCATAATAATTGATGCTTGGCCACCACCCTGGTGATTCCTTTTCATCCGTTTCCACTAAGACCCCATTCAATTTTAGAATTGAAGCCTAGTGGATAACACTGTTCTCCATTGTTAAATTTGACAGCTTGATTCCTGAAGAGCAAGCACATGGATGTGGAAACTTTCTGGTGCAGTCATTGATGTTATGCAAACTATGAACATTATGCTCAACTGCTAAATATTGAAGAACTAATCCGTGCACAACCATGTCCACTAGAATCTAAATCCAAGGCGACCAAACTGTGTGAGTACTTAATTAGGACAATATTACATGCACCCTCTAGAATGTATTTATGTAAAATTTAAAAGCACAAAACTAGCTACAGAGGAATGCAGCACTGTATTGGGGGGGGGGGGGGGGGATTGAGGTAATAACTTGGGTTGTACAAATGCGACTGAAGTACATGGGGCAAGGAGTCTAGTGACTGTATATGTAGTTAAATGTTACATGCCCAGTTTACAATAGCCAGTCGTGATGTGAATGAGCCAACTTCATTGCTTAGTCTTGAACTTGATTGCTTCTGTGTTTTATTTTTTTAAATCTTGGTTATAAAAAAAAAAGCAGTAGTACCTACTGCTAAAGTGTTGCAAAGGTTACAAATAAGTGGCAGGTACGTACGTTTTTCTCACTGGAGCCTCAATGTACTCTAGATAACAGAAGTTATTACTACCCATTTCTACAGTACTCATTGTGTCAATCCTGGACGGATGAGATGCTGAGTGCAACCTCTGATTTAAATCTGTAATCTTCATACTACACAAAGGCCTTTGCTGTGAAGGTAGTATTTCAATGAGCCATCATATTAAGCTAAATGTCCCTGTGATGGACCTTAACACAGAAATGTGGAAATCTGCTCAAGTAGTTTTTTTACATTCAGTTTTGACAATTTCATTTTTATTAAAAAAGTACATTTCTGATCAATACTTCCATTTGCAGATTTCTCACCTTAGAATACACCCCAGGTGGAAGACTGAATCCGGGAACTTTTCTTTAGCAATGCTAGTGCTTGCAACTATGTGGCCGAGCAGCTATGCATTGACTCCATAGCCCCCAGAAATAACACAGCTATGCCGCATATAAGCGCCACCCCTGCGCTCTGATCTGTCCCTCTATTTCTTCACCTTCTAATGGAGATTTGGAGGTCCGCTCCTAATCTTGTACGTTTTCAACAACTTCGAGAGCTAAATGTCCCCAACCAAAATGGCAGGTTTTCAAACCATGCTGTGATTAGAAAAAACAGATGTCAGTCACGGACCAAAATGAAGTGTATGTCTGAGCTCATGCCACAACTTGAAGTTGTGTGATAAAGGTGCCATCATGCAACTGAAGGCTATCCAGGTCTGGAAGGCAAAGCTTTACGTGGCCAAGCACAAAAAGTAGTTGTGGCTGATCCATCAAAAAGGGGCTAGCTGATAGAGCTCACCACCGATGAAGTGGACAAAATATACAGGGCAAGAGGAGATAAATCAACACTCTTACCAGTGCTATACTAGCTTGTATGCCAGTGTCACGGAGGACGCGATGCAGGCTTTCCAGACACCAGTGCCGGTTCCCGAATTCACACTGGAGGAGATAGAACAGCTTGGTGGTGACCTGAAATACGAGGGGTGATTAAAGGTCTAGCTTGTGGCAAGATGCCCGGGACGGACGGACTCCCCGTCGAGTTCTATGCCACATTTACGGCTGTCTTAGCCCCCAAACTAGTGGATCTGTTCAAAACAGCGCAGAACATGGGGACATGGGGCGCTTGGCGCATGAGGCTCTGGTAGTATCTTTTTTTAAGCCGGGTAGACGGCATATGACCACAAAACTTCTCAACCACTGTTAATGCTGAATATAGACTATAAAGTACTTAGTCGTATTTTAGCCACCAGACTCCCTCCATCCTGGACCGGAAACAATCACCCTGGGACCGGTTTCGGAGTATTACTTCTCATCAGCCAGGCTAGCTTGAATCCAGAGGCCCAGTGAGCAAGGGATCCACGTCTGGGCATACCCTTGGCCACTTAGGACAAACGTAGCAAACACAACAAGATGATGGACGGAGTGCTGATACTTTTGAACCACTCACCCCCAGTCACAGATCTGGGTTTAATCCATCGTTCTTTTGCTCACTATGCCACCCCAGTTGGCAGCATATTCCTAGATGTGGGTCCCTTGCTCACTTTGCCACTGGATTCAAGCTAGCCTGGCTGATGAGGAGTGTTACCTCGAAACAGGTCTCAGGATGCTTGTTTCTGGTCCACGGAAGACCTGGCTTGGCAATTCGGGCTGGACTGTTCCCATGAGGAACAGGGTCAAGACTGATTTGCATATGGCCGGGTCTGAACTGAGGTGGCGAAGTTAGCTAAAGAACGATGATGGATTCAACCCAGATCTGTGACTGGGAGTGAGTGTCTGAAAAGTTTCAGCGTTCCGTCCATCATCTCCTTGTGTTTCCACTGTATCCAATATGACAGTTGCACCCCCTTTTTTCGCTAGCTTGATCGTAATCAAGTAGTCTTGTACTTTCCAGTTCTGCTTTAGAGAGATTGAAAAAGGGGTGTAAAACCTGTGATTTTTCGAGTATTAAAGTTCCTAAATACTGCCTTCTGAAAAGTCAAGACCTCTGGAGGTAAAAGATTTGACGGTGGATTAAAAGAAGTCTTCTTTTTCAGGCCTGTATTCTCATCCATGAGTTTGCTAGCAACTGCCCCAGACACTCAGGAAAAAATACTGGGAGCAAATCTTATGAAAGAAAATTTGCATGCGAGTTCTGTACGAATCAAAAAGCCATCTTCCCTTAAAGGTAGGTTCACACCCTAAACCCTTATTCAACAGGTTTTCTTCTTCTTGAGTGAGTTTCCTGCTACTGAGATTGACTATGAGTTAATGTGATTGCTGATGCTTGGTTGTTGGTCTCCTCTTGTCATGCTCCTCGTCTGTCACAGTGACACTGGAGGGCTCCAATGGACACGCGTGTTGTGGTGGCTGCCCACCTTTGGAGGTCAGGGATGCCATTCTTCCCTTACCTCAGTGACTAGCCGTTGAAAGTGGGCTTGTCATAGTCGTAGGTCACTTCCAGACAGCGAACCTGCTGTAAAACGTTGGGGTTCATAATCAACGAGCCATAGTTGCACTTGACCCATTCGCAGAGCCTTCCATTCATTGGAGCTTCATGGACACAGTGTACTTCAGGGCCTTCTTTCTGTTGTCCAGGTCATTTGGGCTGTGATATTTCAGCATCGATCCAGGTGGCACATGCGGGCTCTTAGATGTAATTTGAGGTTCCAGCATCAAGGAAATCTGACAGAGGTCATTCAGATCCCAAAGGAGACGGCTTACAATCTGCAGTGATGGCTGCTCAAAAGTAATTGGTCAAGAGTAAGCCACTTTCCATTCCCATTCCAAGAGCTGACTGTAGTGACAAATTTGTCCCTGCTAGGGTCATATGAGGGAGGTGGAGATCAGAACACTCTGGTTTCCGACAGAAGCTTGACTCCACAATAAACGTTCGGAGTTGCGGCCCAGTTGTTTGGCTTTGAAGACCTTCCTGCCATCTGTCAATGAGAGGCTGGTGCAGGTTCCCACGGTCCACACCACTACCATGTGGTATTGCATCAAGCAGGGCACAGTGCGGTCCTGGGATGTGTGCCAAGAGGGTCTGCGCCTCTGGGTTTGGTTGGAGTGCCAGGGGATTTCCCTGATCGCAAACTGCAGGGCAGAGTCCCTGAATGCCAGATTAAACAAGCGGAGCAGACTGAATCTGGCAGATAACAAGTAGCGTCTCCATCCCGAGGTGGCATGGGGCATTTCCCAACAGTGGGGAGAAAACTTGCTAGATCTTTTTGCCTCTGTCAAGAACGTGCAATGTCCCAAGTTTGTGCGTTGGCATTTCAACCAGAACACTCATTAGGAGATGCATTCTGGATGGTATTGTATGCCTTCCCGCCCTTGCCTCTTCTGCCTCGAGTTCTGAAAAAGATAAAGAACTACTGTGCCGAAGTCATTCCTGTGGCAGTAAATTGGACCAGGAGAATGCGGAACCTCTGGGCATGAACATCTGTCCTTTGATCAGGCTACCACTTTTTGATGATCTTCTGTTGCAGCAACTGTACAAGGTCCACCCAAATCTGTGCAATCTATACTTACATTTGTGGAGATTAAGTGGCGGCAAAAGACTGCATTTGGCCTACCACCCGAGATGGGTATCGTTCTTGCTGACAGGTGCTCTTCCAGAAATCCATTTATGCCAGGTACTGGGACAAATTTGTGGCTTTGTGTGGCACTCATAAGAATGATCCCTTACAAGGAACGCTTTGACATTTAATTTTTTTTGTCTAGCAAGACTTTACAGTGAGCCCTACTAAAGGTATTTTTATTGGCCCTTTCGACCTTTCTGTGTTTACTGCACCAACCTTCCTTGTTTAAATCCCCTCTTGTGATGAGATTTATTAAAGGTTTGACACATGTTCCCTCCCAAGTCATTTGTGACGCCACAGTGGGACCTTAACTTTGCCTTGACATTTCTCATGTGTGCGCCCTTCAAGCTGAAATATAGTTGTGTTATATAGAAATTCTGCCAGTGCAGTGTATGTTGTGCGGCAAAAATCTGCGGCGTGCTAGTGCCGAGCATAGCCCAGAATAGATCCGTTGAGGAGGGCTGTGATCAAGCCCTGTGTTGACAGTCATCCCTGGTCTTAGAAAGTTTGAACTTTCTACATAACGGAAAATCACTGTTATAGTTTTTTGCCTTTCCATTTTGGATGTACATTAATATATCAGCCTTGAGAAAGTCAAGTAGAAGGAACACGTTTCGACTGCCTATGATCCTTTGTGTGTACCAGTTTACTTACCTTGTGAGGATTGTATGGATGTCAGGAAGACTTTACTATTAAACACTCTTTGGATTATTTCATCCACACTGAACATTCCTTGACTCCATTTGTACTGTTCGGATTATATTTTACTGAGTTCTTCGATAAAAGCTATTACAAAACTAAACTTGTAGCTGTAGGATCTGGATTCTAGGACTATCACCTCACCCTTGGATGGCAGGGTGTATTTACCATGTGAGCACCAACGAAAACAAAATATATTTCACTTATTACTAGACCCCTTTATGTTTAGTTGATACAGATGTGCCAACGCAGGTCATAGCCACCATTCTCTATATAGATCTGCTGCATACATTGGACAAAATGCAGTTGGGGGAAGAGAGATGGACATGGAGGGAACATTGCTTGGTGCGACAGAGTCAGACACAGGTAAAACATGGCATGAAAGGGAGTGTATAAGCTTGTGGATCAGGTAGGGCAGGGAGAAATGCATGAGACTTAGTGGAGCTGCAGTTGTTGGAGGTTTTCCCGGTACAAGGAACATCAATTGAAAATTGTTGCAAATGTACCAAGATGAGTTGGTGCCACCAAGACAGATGGCTCTGGTCATGCTACCACATAACATCCCAGATTTTGAAAATGACTAACTTTGTTTTTGACAATCTTTACTCTTAAAACTGTACACCGATTGAAGACACAGCGGAAGCCATTCCAAAGTGTTGTTTTCGAGATACCTGTGCAATCAAAACAAATAGTGGTCATCTCATGACCACACACACACTCTCGCCTCACCCCTTATTATGTCATTGGATTAGCTCACCCTTCTCCAAGCTTTAAAATTAGGCCTAGGTGAAATTTAAATTACGTCATAATAATTTGTGTAATTTTGGGAATTTTGCATTATATTTGTTACGGGAAATTCCCTAAATTACGTCTCTTTGCATAATTAAATGCCATTTTACTGCACAATTAGCCATTCACAGTTAATAAATGTGAATGCACAAGAACAGAAAGCGACCCTAAAAAATTGACGACACATTTCATACTAAAATCAAGTGCAAAATGATAGATTTGCATTTTGCTGAAGTTTTACATAATTACTCAAAAGCAAATGTTGAGCACCACCATTTAAAATGCTGTTGTCAGCACTGGAATTTGTTTTATAATTTTATTTGGTAAAAGGTTTTTCAAACGGGTGCTTACAGCTTCCAGACAGATACTCAGTAAACTGTGCATGGATTGTCGTATTAGTGTGTATTGAAAAGATTGCAGTGGAAGGGAGTGTGAACGACCGATGACAACAGTAAAGAGAAGGTTGGTTGTGGCCATTAGTTTGCGGCTGTAATTGTCTATAATAAGGAATTACATTATTGGTTCAGCAAGCAGCTCGGAAACGAGGCTCAAGTACTCTTGCTTTCTGTTTTTAAACACTGCTGAAGTAAGGGTATCATTCCTCTTTTTGGTGGCTAAAAATTATCCCTATGAGCAAGATGGAGTTTACAAGAATGCCTTGCTGGAGCAGTGTGTGTGTGTGTGTGTGTGTGTGTCCTTGTTGGTGGTCAGTGTTGGTTTAATTTATTGATTTTATTTTCTAGATTTTTTTTTTAAACTACTCTGGTCTAGTGCTCGGTTTATTCATTGAAATTAATAAGGAGATTTAGAATTTTGGAGACACAGTTGTATAGATAATTCCTCTTCCGGTGTATATGTAAATATATCAATTTTTTTCCTCTTTCCTTCTTTGATTGCATACATATTTAAATTGTCAAGTTAATAACTTCAATTAATTTTCAGCTCCATTCATAAGGTCTTTCGCACCAGTTGCACTTCCAGACCTGCGTACTTGTAAATAACTATCACAGCTGAGGAGGGGCAGACCGTTGGAAGGGGCGGGGCCTTGTGCCGAGACTTACCTAAGAGGCATTTGCCCTCTACAAACCCCCCCCCCCAAAAAAAGGTCGCTGAGGTTGTTCCCCATGTAATGGGGTGTTTTCGCATCCCTTAATGGGCATCAGCTGCTGATTGTGTACAGTGGTTTCCAGCACGTCTTTCCTGCCACCATCTGGTTTCCGCTCCTCATCGGTTACCGTGTGAAGGGAGCCACAATTGTGTGTTACATGGAGGCACTGTGTGAGTTGGCAGTCTGCACTTCTGTTAGTCATTGTGAAAAAAAACAGAGGGAAAATGACCAGCCTTGAATTAGCAGTCTTATGCGAGCCATTAAGACCTCACTCGCTGCTATCACCTTTGGTGGACGTAAGCTTCGACTTTATGATGTCACTGTCCGCATCAACTGCCGCAATGTACAGCGACAGTTGCATCAACTGAGAATTTGTGGTTACACTAAGGTGGGTAGAGGTGATACAGAAATGGTCAAAGAGTTGTTGACAACTTTAGAAGTGAAGTTGGAAACCAGTGCTGCGTGGTATATCTGTGCTACAAATACATTACCACTAGTAAGCTAGAAAAGCACTTCCGATGAACTTCATGCTAAGTGAATAAGTGTTGGTAGATTGTGTTTTATATTTGTATTTATTGTGTTTATAGCTTGTAAACAGTGCATGAGCACAACTTGCTTCAAGGTGCCCTGGATTGAGTTGCTTTGCCCTTGTTATAATTTGTTAGGCACTTGCATTGTAATTGGTAATGGGATAGAATTTTTTTCCCCCCAGACCTTCAGTAGAGGAAGCCTGGCATAATCTTGAGCAGTTACATATATTATGATCTTCTGCATAGGCCTTTGCAGTTTAGATGTGTTATTGTACCACAACCTTTCCTTTGCCAGTCAACGTTTGCAGACATAAGTGGTGTTGAATTTTAGTACTTGTCCGGAGTTGCCCTCTTCTGCCAAATCCATCACTGTTATGCCTGTCCTTTTCCGTGTGCAGGCCTCTTCTTCCCACCAACGTTCCCGCCCCACGCTGCCTGATATCTGTAAAGCAAGCGTCAGAGATGATCACAGAGAAGATATTTATAGCAACCTCCTCCTTCAAGTTTTTCACATACTTCACGGTAGAGCACAGCTTCCAGGAGAACCTTATGACTTGTTCGTGTTGTCGCCTTTGAAAATGTGCAAATGTAGTCGTCTCAAACAGAATATTCGGAGCCTATCCCAGTGATTTAAAATCCACTCCACATTAGTTTGATATATGGCATTTAAAGCGAATGTGGATATATATTTGTGTTCCAGCTTAACTTATGCTGGGTCATTTTAACCATCTTTGTTTTCTAGATCACATTTGACAACTGTATGGTCTGTTACCAGACTGTACTCTTCTAAATTTTGAGGAGTAGAAGAGTAATGGTTAAAACTGGTGTTGAATGAATTTTCTGCCAAATTAGCTTTTTTTAAACATTTTTTTAAAAGAATGGTATTCTTTTCTATTCTGCCATCGTACTTTCGTTTTTTTTTCCTCCAGTGCACACACAGCATTGTTAAAGAAATTATAAACCGGGCAAGGAATGGAAAAGAAATGGTATATGTTGGATACTCTTATGAAAGTGATCCAGAGCATTCCGCTATTACAGGTGCATTCGCGCTTGGCCCATCCACTCCAGTTTATACATTTGTGTTCTGTTACTTGTAATCCTGTCTACGCCATTTTACATTTTAAAGTGCCAAGTATCAGAAAAAACCTTCACTGGATTTGCTACTAAAATATGAAACCAGAGGCACATTAGGGCTGTTTTGGCCATGTTACAAGGCATGCTCTGCCGTGTTGGTAGGATTTTTTTATTGTTAGAATAACTTCTTAATTCCATCAAAGTCGACAGAATTGTTATAGCTCAACTATTCACACCTGTATTCTCTTTACCATAATACTTTTTTAATTAGGTGGAGGTTACAGGATGCTATGTAAGTAAAAAAAAAAAAAAGAATTAAGAAATGAGTGCCAGATTCCGGAACAATCCACTATTAGTCAGGTTATTCCAGATGCAAAGATAAGGGATAAAAGATAACAATGCACTGAATTTCTGTCGGATGAGCTTAAGCAGTATCTTAAAGCCTATTATATTGATATACTTGTGTGCATATATATTCACTGACTAAACCACAGTTAGTGATGTTATGGTTCATTTGAAAAACTTTATAAAGCAAATGACAAACACCAGTTGTGGCACACTACGAGAACCATAACTTGCATCCGAGCTGTTCCCTGCCCATGACATCATATGACATCTCAAATTACTCCATTGACGACATTACTTATGACAGCACGCATGTGAAACCAATTTCTCAAAATGTTCCATTCATAAGATGGTTATTGCCTGTCTGTATGTTGGCGGTTATCTGGCTACATGATGGTCTGTGTCTGGGTGACTGATTAATGCTTGGTTGTGTGATGGTGGGTGCGTGGACATATGTTGTTGGTTTTGTGCTTGTGTAAGATATTGGGCATGTGATGATGACGTCCCATTAATTAGTGGTTCTGTTGGTGTATGATGGTAGTGTGCGGGTGGCTGTGACAATTTGATTTGAATTTGTTTAACCGTATAATGAGTGTGTTTAATCATATAATGATGGTTGTATGTTTTACTATGGATGTATGGTAGTGTTATGATGTATGTGTGGGGGCATGTTATTGGTTGTGTTCTTTAATATGATAGTGGGTTTGAGATTGTGACTGTGTGGCAGTGGATGTGATGCCATTTGACTGAGAGCATGCTGCAGCTTGTGTGGTCTTATATGACGGTGTGCGTGGCTGTATGCCGGTTGTGTTTTTGTATAAGATGGTAGTTATGTTGTATGATTGCGATTGTGTGTCTTTGGTTTACGGCAGTGAATGTTTGGTTTTTTTTTTTGCCATGGTGGTCGTGTGACCATATCACTGGTGTGGGGCCTTCTGATGGTGGGTGTGTGATCATGTGTAAACTGATGGATCAGCAGATCTTGTTGCTGGTATATGTATAGTATGCGGTGAGTGTGTGAAAATGGCTGTATGAATGGGTGTATGGTTATATGATGTATTTTGAGGTGTCATCAGTGATGTCATGTGTGACTAAATGAGCAGAGCATGAGGAGGGCGCAAGTTATGATCCTTGTAGCATTCCATAACTGGTGCATTGCCGGGATTTTACAAGGTTTTGAAATGAGCCAACACTAACTGTGGTTTTGTCAGTGAATTTGTTTGGCTTTTGCCATACAATAAAAAATGGAATACACTACGCAAGCCATAACCAAATTTTAATAGTTTTGTTCAGTGAATTTTTAAAAAACATTTTAATGAGTTTATTTCATGTTGGCTGTTTGGATGTCTCATGATGGGTGTGTGGGCGCATAACGGTGCATCTGTGGCTCCCTGCAGCGCGCGCAGCCACCTTGACAGGCAGAGATCTAGCGCCGCATCACCATGCGCCACGAGCCGCTCCCCTCCCCCCAAGACCATCCGGTTTTGGGGGGTTGCAGCCAGCAGGCTACCACTAGCACACCTCCGGAGTCAAGGTGGGCTCTTCCAGGGCAGGCACACCTTAGGGCTGTGTTTTACCAAACTGGGTGTCCCGACCCACTAGTAGGTCGGGAGCTGATGTTTTGTGGGTCGCCAAAGTCCAGGCAATAAATACAGATGCCTTCAAATTCTGTATTTATCATAGTCACATTTGCTGTGTTTCAAAGACCGAGGCCAAATGTCAGACTACATCTTCTGGTGCATATTTTTTTACACAGAGACTGGTGTTTACGAACTCTTCTCACGTTGCAGTCAGAGAAAGAAAAATATAGTGAATTATGTGACAATCCTGCTAAGGTAGATGAAGTGTAAAAGGAAAGCTGGACAATGTAAATACCTGTAAATGAACTGTACACATTCAGCAGTTAGAAAGCAAAATTAAATACATTTTTTTGTAGTTTTCTCAAGTATGATGGAAGCTAAGATTTAGTAGGATCAGAACAAATCAAGATTCTTTACTTGGTATTGCACAAATAATAACTATTCACTGAAACTGTATGTCTGCAAGTTTAGTGACCATTTCAGTGAAACATTTGCTTTTCTACAAATAATAATGCATATCACACGGAAAATCGTCTGTCTTATGTCTATTAAAACTTGGTGGGTTGCAAATGTTTGTTATACGAAAAAGTGGGTCATGGTTCCAAAAAGTTAGGGAAGCACTGCCTTGGGGGAGGGGGTGGGGGTGGGGAGCCGCGGGCAGGGATAAATACCTGACTGCCGCGGTGCCTCATCAGAGGTGTCACTAGATGGAACTGTGTGCACATGATCTGCTTTTCATGCAGCGTGGTCATAGCAGTTCAGATCACTCCACTTTATCAACCAATCACACGCTTCCTTGGGTTACAATGCAAGAGTACTGGTAAGATGGGGGTTTATGAAGCAACAGGCCTCAAAGGGGCAGTGGGGCTTAGGCAACCCAGTTCTACAACATGCAAAGCACAACAGTTGGTGCCCTAGAACTGGTCGATACAGTTACTGTACCATGTATACTCAATAGAACCAAAGCAGTTGGCCTTATGTGAAAGAAGCTTAATGTAGTAGGTGTTCAATTGACATGTGACATTCTCTGGCCCAGGTGAGCAGTGCCACCAACAATAGTAGGCACATGGGTTCACAATCTTCCCCAGTGAATGAAAGGTGCAGATTCACTAGTCTGTTCCATCCAGAGTGGGGGTCTCCAACTTTTTCTGTAATAAGAGCTATTTCAGCTAAAGGAAAATCATCTGGATCCACTAATAAATTTTATCGATGTACAACATCGCCCACATGCCCTTCCAACACTAAAGACATTACGACAGTAATACGTATATCCAGTACAGTTCGAGTTACTATTCAGCTATTAGCTTTAAATATATTTGGAAATGCAATCGTTTTGTCTTTATCAGCATATCAGTTTGTGAAGATTAACAATTTTCATTCAGATACCTCTTCCATTCTGGCCTGCACTAAGGCGACACTGCTCCGACTCCAGCTCTTGGTCTGACAGAGCAAAGTTTTGTTGATACATTTGGTCACGTACTGGCCATGTTGTGTTTGAGTCTTAGCATGAGGGCCTTTAATTGGTTCGGCTGGCTTCTACTCTAAGGGTCCCGATATGAACAATGCTGCCTTCTTTAATGTACATGAACCCTCTGAATATGAACAGGGCGGGGATTCAGTTTGGTGAGCCACTCCATGGGTGTTCGCAAGCTACCAGTAGCCCACACATTACCCGTTTGAGACCTGTGATCTAGATGCACATGCCCTTCATAAACGTGAGATCATGTGGAAGATAATGTAGATGTGAGGGAAGTTTCAAGCAACCGGAACAGTACTTTGCTTAGGTTTAAATTAATAACAAAGCAACATTAGTTAGGTTAACAATAGGTTAATAAACAGATAATCATGAATTGGCATCCTAGGGAGGTTTAGGTTCAGAGTAGCGGAGATGACCGCTGACCACCGGAAAGTTGCAGGGCCATTTGCCACTATTTCCAAGGGACATAAATAGAGCACTGCCAGGGAATAACTTAGTCTGGTTATAATTTGGGGCAGGGTACTGCTAAAACAGCTTGGGCCTCAGATGTTACGATACATGTTTCTGTACTCACCCACATGTTCTGGGCGGTGAGATGCACCACACCCTTTAGGTAGAAGGATCAGTTAAACATGGGTTTGTAAGCCTATGTTAAATAAAGATGCCTTTAAACTCTGTTTTTGACTTGTCACGCTCGCTCGCTACGCTTCAAAGACAGAGGTCGAATGTGAGGTTATGTCTTCTGACGAATTTCTGCTTGATTTTATTAGGTATTTTATTTTGCAGTTGGAGGAAGAAAATGTAAGGTAACAGCTGTTACCTTGCATTTTCAAACGGAAATGGCCGCGGACTATCGGAAAGTGGCAATGACATTCGCAACCAGTTCCCAGGGCCACCAGCAGAGTACTGCTAGAGAATAACTTTGGTTCCAATTTGTGTGAAGGGACTGCTAACACAGCCTGGGTCCCAAATGTTAGGATGCATGTTTCTGTGCACACCCACATGTTCTTGGCAGTGGGATGCACCACACCCTTCGATGTGAGGGCTCTGTGGTCCAGCGCGGGAATATGGAAATGTAAAATATGCATGTTCCAGTGGCTCATTCTGAAAGCTGGTTTGTCTATTCTACTGTTGCAATTAGTAAGATATGCTGCAGAATCGGAGCGCTACGCTTACAAGGCCACTATTAAGGGGGGGAGCCTCACTTGGGGTTTACAGGATAAGGTCCCACTCTAACAACTGCAGGATCAAGTGTCCAGTGCAGACCATCATCATGGAACAGCTTTCCTTTAAGGGGCCTGGTGTTTCCTTGGGCATAGTTCAGGGAAGGCTCAGATTCATTGCATACAGAGCAATTATTCCTCACTAATTTGCTCCCCCAATTAATTATGTCACAAGGAGTTTTCCATCAAATATATACCGCAGTGCGTACCAAGCAGAATAAGGGGCATAATCATAATCGCTCATGTTGCTGGCTGCGGTAGACACCTCACCCTTTATGTAGAAGGATCAGTTAATGCTCACTGGGCATCCATGAAAGGACATGAGACAGCCTCAACCCCTGGGGACATGTTAACAAATGGCCAGGGATGGCGAGGGGTGGCGGGGCTAGACCTTCCACCCCAGCCCAAGCAATGCAGTGGCATGATCTGGGATAATACTCCACGCTCCCCAAGTCATAAAAAGTCATTATCCTCCTCAAGGGGTCCTATGTTATGCCGGTGCCATACTCCCTTACAAACGGAAGAAAGTGGATAAAGATAGTTGAATTGTGTTGACCACAAACAATAACTTATGAACAAATATACTCATGACCTGGGAAGCGATCACCAAAATGCATCAGAAACTAGAGGGGAGTGGGTCCCCAGTCCCACACTTTAGTAATTCGCCTGGGTGGTATGCTAGTGCGGCATATGGTTACCAGTAAACCCTGAACCTGGGCCTGGTCAGTGTGGTGTAAACCAAGGGCATAGCAAACTCCTAATCAGAAAGGCACAAATTTGCACACAGGGCACCATAGATCATATCATACAGAGTCTGAGTCATCGGCGACTCCTTTGTCTTAAGGGCGGCACAACGGGCCAAGTAATGGTACTGGAGCCAGGGCTTTCCCCGCACCGCCATAACATGGATGGGTTTCCCAGGCATGCGCTGGGCAAACCTCATGACTAGACTGCGCCAGGGACTAGCTAGGGATCCCAGGGGCCCCAAAATGCTCATAATCCACCTGTGAGGCAACAATTTGACCACAATGGGCAGGCGCCCCTTAGTACAGGCCATAAAGGAGGCATTGGTGGACAGTCAGCAAATGCATGGGGCTCTGTGAAATTGTGTGGTTTCAGATCATTCCACGTAGGTTCTGGAGGGGGGCCCGATCTGGGGGCTGCTGTTGAGACGTCATGCAGATGGACCAATAGCTCCATCCGGAAGTTCACGAAACAAAGGAGATGGGGTTTCATAAGGCACAGTCTCCTCAATGTGCAAGCCAAAGGTTTCTTTGCAAAGGACGGAGTCCACCTTTCGGACGTGGGCACAGATATGTTCCTGCTGGACTTGCAGGAAGTCCTGGAGAGAGCAGAATGCAGGTAAAAGGTTGGCAAGGCAGCTTTGGGGGTGGGGGGAGGGAGCAGGATGGAGCAGGGGCGACGATAGCCTCCCTTGTGGGCTTGGTGTAGTTACGGGGTGATCCAAGGGTTTCTGGTGCAGAATGCAACCAAAGAGGGTGTGCTTCTGGCCAACTACCCGCAAGGCCATATGGCAGGACCCCGGGGAAAAATGCGACGGCGCCCGTTAGTCCCACGGGCAGTTGTAAACCTGAGCAACTGGGGGCTTGCCCGGTACCACTCCGCCACATTTCGTGAGTTCAGTGTTAGGGGTCCCAGGGTGAAGATCCCCAAGAGCTATAGCGCCCGTTGGTATGTAGTCTAGGCACAATTTGGCCAATCAGGTGAGCAGTCGGTGTAGGTTGCTCATCCACTGGTCGTTCTGGATAGCCCGTAAACTAACCCAATTTTGTCTTGCCTACATGTGCAAAATGAACCTGCAGCAAGTTTCCTCCAGCAAAAATTTGGTGTCCTGGTCTTTTGTTTGGGTCGCTGATTTCATATATCTGAAAGAGACAATTAGTTATAGATTCCTTACCTTAGAATTACCCCCAGGCAGCAGACTGGATCCGGAGAATTTTTTCATCAGCAGTACCCCTGCGCGGCGAAAGGTGGCGTCGGTGGACTCCTCGTTCGTCGTTGGCGTCGTGGTCGCCGGGATGACGTCGCTGTAGCTACTTAGACGCCGCACTCGCGCGCTGACGTCAGTTCTTTCTTTTTCCTCGCCAGCCAGCGCAGATCCGGAGAGAGCGGTACCTCCAGTCACTTTTTGACTGACTTTTTGGCGACTTTTGTCGACGTCGTTTTTGAGTCTTCGACTCCTGGTGCACGTCCGGGATGCCCGGTTTCAAGGCTTGCTGTTCCTCCAGCTGGCTGATGTCGGTAACTGATCCGCACCGCGTGTGCCTGTTTTGCCTGGAGCGCGACTACGACCCCAAGTCGTGCTCCGACTGCCGGACCATGAATCCGAAGTCTTTGTGGGAGTGGTCCCGAAAGCTTCTTGAGGCCCGGCAGTCGGCTCCGTGCCGTTCCCGGTCGCGCGGGAAGTCGAGGGACCGGTCGTGGAGCCACCACCACCAGTCTTCTTCAAAGTCTTCGCACTCCTCAGGTAAGTCGAAGCACAAGAAGAAGTCGAAGAAGCACAGTCGTTCTTCGACTTCTCCCCGTCGGTCGGCCGATGCGACGAGGGATGCGGGTGGTGCCCCTCCTGCAGCTCCGCATGCGGAGCCCCAAGGGTCGACTAAGAGTTTCCCTCCCTTCCCGGGACCCAGAGCGACCCTTGCCCAGCTTTGCACCTTTAACGAAGCGATGCATGCCATCTTTGGGCAGCCCGACTCCGCCGGCGCGCCTTCGGGCCCCGCAGACTCGGCTGGGGGCCCTGGGTCCGGCGCCGACTGGCACTTTTGTGCCCCTGAACTACCCTGGCTCTTTTAGGCCAGATTGGCAGCCAGAGGAGGGTGAGGAGGACTGGGAGGGGTCTGGAGACCCTTTGACTGACCAGTTGGGTTATGAACCCGACTGGAGAGAGGAACTGGGGGAAGCCAGTGGTCTGGATACCTCACCAGACCTTGGCATGTTGTCTCCTCCTACCATGGCTACGGAGTAGGGAGCGTCTTATGCCGTGGTGTTGCGAAGGGCGGCCGAGGCTCTCGACCTCGAACTACCTACGGTGGCAGTCAGGACTAACCTCCTGTCAGAGGTGCTTCAACCGGCAGCGAGCTCTTCGGATCCCCTGCTGCCGTTCAATGAAGCCCTCACTGACATCCTTTTGGGCACCTGGTCCAGGCCCAACACAGGGGCTCCTGTGGATAGGATGATTGCCCGACGCCACCGCCTGGCCCCGGGCAACCCCACTTTCCTCTCCTAACACCCCACCCCTGAGAGCTTGGTGGTCCAAGCCTCTACATCCAAAGGTGCATTCCCTAATGCACCACCTGATAGGGAATCCAAAAAGCTGGACCATCGGGGGAAGAAGATGTTTTCTTCTTCCAGCTTGGGACTGCGGTCGGTAAACACTGCATGTCTGTTGGGCCGTTACACCCACTCTGTGTGGGATACGGTGGCGCAAGTGCTGCCCCCAGTGTCCGGAGGAGGCCCGTGCCGTACTCTCCCGTGCAGTTGCCGAAGGGAGAGACGCAACAAAGTTTACCATTCGCTGTGGACTGTCAATAATACTTCTATTTGATTTCATTAAAATCATAAAAGGGTGGGTCAGGCCACCGAGGTACATGAAACATCAAGCAATCATTTGATTAAAAACGAAGAATAAAAACACTTCAAGATTCATATAATGGAGAAGCGAACTTCTGAATAAATAGATTTAAAACTAACTTGCTTCTGCAGGATGTGACAAAAAAGATGTGAGCAAGAAGATTAGAAAGTAAATGAGCAAATCAATTCCATTTTGACCGATTCAGATCAATTCTCTTTTTTGTCTAATTCTTTTGCCGCTATGTTCCAAAGTTTTATTGCTCTGCAGGACAATTGAACAGACGAGCCTCCGAGGCATTTTATGACGGCCGCTCTGCAAGTCCTTATTTGTTCTCTCCTCAGCATTTCCCGAAGGAGGGTTTTCCGGGTGTCTAGTAGTGAAGGACAGATGCATAGAAGATGTAATAGTGACTCGTCACCTTGTCCGCAGAGGCGGCATTCCTTTGTCATCCACGTCTGTTTCCATTTTGGGGTGAGATCTTTCGAAGGGAATGATCCCAGCCTCAGTAGCTAGGCAGGACGATTTCCACGTTGGTAGCCCTTCGACGCTACGCCTGGCTGAGGTCGACTGGTTTCTCCGGGGATGTCCAATCCACTCTTATGGACATGCTCTTTGATGGCCGTCGCCAGTTCGGCGACAAGGCGGACAACGCGCTAGAGCGCTTTAAGGACTCTCGGGCTACGGCCAAGTCCTTGGGCCTCTCCACCACCCTCCCTGCGCAGTCCGCTTTTCACCCCTTTCGTGGCTACGGAAGAGGTGCCCGGCCACGTTCCGCCCAGACCCACAGGCCGGCGCAAGCTGTTCAGCCACTGCGCGGCCAGGGAAGTGGGAACCACCACCGTGGTTCTGGGGGCCAGCGAGCAGGCCAGTCCACCACAGCCCCCTCTGCAGCAGCCTCCAAACCCTCCTAGTCCGACCTTTCAGGGCCACCAAACGCCAGTGGGTGGCAGGATTCGCCATCACCTTCCCCACTGGCGCACCATCACGTCGGACAGGTGGGTTTTGCAAATAGTCCGAAGGGGCTACTCCCTCCCCTTCAAGACTACCCCTCCATCCATGCCACCTCAGCACCATCGCTTGTCGGAGGATCATCTGGCCCTTCTCCAACAGGAAGTTTTGGCACTCTTGGCCAAGGGGGCCGTCGAGCGAGTTCCTGCCCCAGAAGTAGGTCGTGGTTGCTATTCCCACTACTTTCCGGTGCCCAAGAAGGACAAAGGCCTGCGTCCTATCTTGGATCTCAGGAACGTCAACCGCTTCCTCCGGAAGGAGAAGTTCAAAATGTTGACGCTAGCTTAGGTCCTGTCTGCCCTGGAGACTGGATGATAGCGTTGGACTTGCAGGATGCCTATTTTCACATCCCCGTCCTGCCGGCCCACCGGCGTTACCTGCGGTTCAATGTAGGCCACGAGCACTTTCAGTTTACCGTGCTCCCCTTTGGCCTTACCAGCGCCCCTCGGGTGTTCACGAAAGTGATGGCGGTGGTCGCAACTCATCTGTGCAGATCAGGGGTTCCAGTCTTCCCCTATCTCGACGACTGGCTGTTGAAGGCGGGCTCGCCCAAGGCTGTCATCTCCCACCTCCAGACTACGGCGGACCTCCTGCATTCGCTGGGGTTCTCTATCAACGTGCCGAAGTCACACCTGACTCCCTCTCAGAAGCTCCTTTTCATCGGAGCGTTTCTGGACACGACGCAGTTTCAGGCTTATCCTCCCGAACAGCGAGTCTGGGATATTCGGGCTATGATTCCGATCTTCCAGCCTCTATCCTGGGTTTCGGTCAGGATGACCCTTAGGCTGCTGGGCCTCATGGCCTTCTGCATCCTGCTGGTAGATCATGCCAGGTGGCATATGCGGGCTCTGCAGTGGGACCTGAAGTTCCAGTGGGCGCAGCATCAGGGGAATCTGTCCGATTGTGTCCAGATCTCGGAGGGCACTGCACGTCAATTGCAGTGGTGGCTAACGAATCCGGATTGGGTCAACAACAGATCCCTCTCCCATCCCCAACCAGAGTTCACAGTGGTGACGGATGCATCACTGCTGGGATGGTGCGGCCACATGGCAGAGGTGGAGATCAGAGGCCTCTGGTCTCCGGGGGAGTCCGGGCTCCACGTCAACCTTCTGGAGCTTCGGGCGATCCGTCTTTCACTAAAAGCATTCCTTCCCTCTGTACGGGGAAGAGTAGTGCAGGTGTTCACGGACAACACCACCGCCATGTGGTACTGCAACAAACAGGGCGGGGTGGGGTCGTGAACCCTATGTCAAGAGGCTCTCTGTCTCTGGACATGGCTGGAACATCAGGGCATATCCCTGGTGGTTCAACACCTGGCAGGTTCCCTGAACGCCAGGGCGGCGAACTCAGCCGCAGGTGCATTATTGATCCCAAATGGCGTCTTCACTCGGAGGTGGCGCAAGGTCTCTTTCAGCGGTGGGAAGAGCCTTGGTTAGATCTATTCGCCACCGAAGAGAACGCGCAATGTCAGCACTTCTGCGCGTTGGAATTTACAAGGCGGCACTCGCTAGGCGACGCTTTTCATTACGAGTGGAGTTGCGGTCTTCTATACGCCTTTCTGCCTATACCACTTCTGCCCAGAGTGCTGAAGAAGATCAAGCGCGGCCGGAACCAAGTCATTCTGGTGTGTCCGGATTGGGCACGAAGACTTTGGTATCCCGAGCTGCTTCACATGGCCATCGATCCTCCGACCCGACTGCCTCTTCGGGAGGATCTTCTGTCGCAGCAGCAGGTTACGGTTCTCCCCCCCCCGAACCTGTCCAGCCTCCACCTCCTTGTGTGGAGATTGAGCGGCGGCAGTTGACGTCTTTCTGACCTGCCTCCCGAAGTCTGTGATGTTATCTTGGCAGCCAGGCGTCCCTCTACCAAGACGGTATACGCCTGCAGATGGAACAAATTTGTGGCATGGTGCACAGCAAAGGCTGTGGATCCCTTTCTGCCCCTCTTTCTGAGGTTCTCTTGTTCCTCCTTTCGTTGGCCCAGCAGGGCTCTGCTCTGGACACTCTTATGGGCTACCTCTCAGCCATTTCAGCCTTTCTTATGCCTCCTGATCAGCCTTCTCTTTTCAAGTCCCCTGTTGTAAATCGCTTCCTTAAGGGCATTACTCATCTTTTTCCTCCTGTTCCCTTCGTAATGCCTCAGTGGGACTTGAACTTGGTTCTTACTTACCTTATGTGTGCTCCCTTTGAGCCGCTTCTTTACTGTCCTCTCAGACTTCTTACTCTAAAGACTGCTTTTCTGGTGGCCATCACCTCTGCTCGCAGGATGAGGGAGCTCCAAGCTCTTTCTTCAAAAACCTCCTTTTCTGGCTGTTCATCCGGACAAGGTTGTCCTCTTAACCAGACCTTCCTTTCTTCCCAAGGTGGTTACTTCTTTTCACATTGGTCAAACCATCACTTTGCCCACCTTCTTTCTGCATCCTTCTAAAGAGGAAGAGAGGCTCCACCGTCTGGATCCAAAACGTGCGCTTTCCCTTCATTTGGATCGCACCATGCAATTCCGGGTGGATGACCAGCTCTTTGTTGGCTACGTGGGCGCCAAAAAAGGTCGGGCCGTGCACAAGCGGACCATCTCCAGGTGGGTCGTTTTGTGCATAAAAGCTTGCTACTCTTTGGCAAAGAAGGAGCCTCCAGTGTGACTGCTCACCCATTCCACCAGGGCGACGGCAGCTGCCACTGCTTTGGGACGGGGAGTCCCCCTCAATGACATCTGTCAGGCAGCTACGTGGGCATCTCTGCATACGTTCACAAATCACTACTGCCTGGACAGCCAAGTTCGGAGAGACGGCTTCTTTGGCCGTTCTGTTCTCCAGGACCTTCTGGTGTGAACTTGGTTCTCAGACCCACCTCCGGGGTTGGTGTTGCTGGGGGTATCTATTCTAAGGTAAGAAATCTATAACTAATTGTCTCTTTCAGATGAACAAGTTACTTACCTTCGGTAACGATATATCTGTAAGAGACATAGATTAGTTATAGATTCCTTAACGCCCCACCCATCCTCCCCGTTCTGCGAACTGACTTCTAGGGTCAGGGAATCCCTTTAAGGGCCCTAGTTTTGTGCACCAGTGGTCAGTATCTTGCATGGCTCTGCGCTTCTGGCATGGAATGTCGTGTGAAAGAACTGACGTCAGCGCGCGAGGGCGGCGTCTAAGTAGCTACCGCGACGTCATCCCGGCGACCACGACGCCAACGACTAACGCGGAGTCGACAGACGCCACCTTTCGACGTGCAGGGGTACTGCTGACGAAAAAATTCTCTGGATCCAGTCTGACACCTGGGGGTAATTCTAAGGTAAGGAATCTATAACTAATTCGTCTCTTACAAATATAGCGTTACCAAAGGTAAGTAACTTGTTTGTCACTTGTATGCTGGGGGGTGGAGGGGTCTTTGGGGTATCGGCGCTCTGGGCTGCCCAAGGTGTGTGCAAGGCAGCCACCTTGGCTGGCAGAGGCCTAACACCGCGTCACCATCCCCCATGAGCCTCTTCCCTCCCCAAGACGATCCGGTTTTGTTGGGGTTCAAGCCAGCAGGCTACCACTAGCCCACCTCTGGGGGTCAAGGTGGGCTCTTCCAGGGCAGGCACACTTTAGGGGGGAGGGGCTGCGGGCGGTGGGATAAATACCTGGCCGCTGCAACTCCTCTTCCTCTTATGGCGTTCTTGCGACAGCGACCAACCCTCCCTCTCCCTAGGTTTGCTGTAGATGGATTGTTTTCTTACATTGGCAATGGTTCATTTGTTTTGTGTTAGAGGCGGAGTTGCGGGGCGATCCAAGGTTTTCTGGTGCAGAATGCAACCAAAAAGGGAGCATAGAGGGTGTGCTCCTGGTCAACTTCCCGCGAGGCCTTATGGCAGGGTCCTGGGGGAAAAAGCAACGGCGCCCCATTAGTCCCCTGGGCAGTTGTAAACCTGAGCAACTGGGGGCTTGCCCGGTACCACTCTGCAGCCTGTTATGAGTGTTGGGGGGGGGGGGGGTGTGTCACAGGGTGAGGACCCCCAAGAGTTATAGCGCCTGTTGGTATGTAGTCCAGGTGCTATTCGGTCAATCAGGTGGGCAGTCAGTATAGGTTGCTCATCCACTGGCTGTCCTGGATCGTCTGTAAGCTAACCCAATTTCGCGTTGCCTTCATGTTCAAAATTCAGCAAGTTTCCTCCAACAAAAATCTGGTATCCTAGTCTTTTGTTTGGGTCGCTCATTTCATGTGTCAATTGCATGCAGGGGGGGGGGGTTATGGGGTATCAGCACTATGGTTTATGGTGGTTGTGTGTAAATTATTTGTTATTGTTTGGATGTTTGAAGGTATGGTGTGTGGTTTTTTGATGGTGGGAAAAAACACAACATGCCCACACTAGGAATAACTTGGTAACTGCCTGCTCAGTTCATGCAGATTTATCAAACTGTGTCCATTATTAGCAAATTACATTCTTTGCCCCAAACCCCCCCTCCTTAAACTTAAAAGATCTGACACAGTTTGTGAAGTAATTTCAAATGGTACGAAAATCATTATTTTGACTCCCTTTAAGTTGTCCCCTTAACCTATCTTCATGCGACTCGGTATGCAAAGAGCAAGATAAACATGCTGACAAATTTCAGGCTGGCCCCTTAAACAATGCTAGTATTAATAGAAAATCCAATCATTTTTAACCCTCTCTTTTAACTTTACTCCACATATTGGATCTGCAGGAAAACTAGAAATACCCTCATTGGGTTTAACTCCATAACTGCCTGCCACATTCATGCAGAGTCATGAAACAGCGCTAACGTTATTAGCATATTTAAATGTTATGAACTCCCCCTTTAGCTTTCGCCCCCCTGATGGATTGGCACAAAACTTGCTCGCAAATTGAATAAATGTCCATCTAAATTTTGCCAACGTTTGTGCTAAATTTGTCAAACAGCGCCAAAGTTAATAGCAAATGAACAATTTTGGAGCTCCCTTTTAATCTGAACACCCCCCCCATTAATTCATAGGCATAAATTTGAAAAAAATTTCGGAATATGCTAAACTTACTATCTATCAATCAAAGAACTTTATTCGGTACGTAACAATATGACCATAAGAGCACATAAAATAAAAATATACCAATTGTGCAGGTTAAAAACCCATCAAACTTTAGTAAAAAGACAATAAGATACAGATAAATATTATTTAAAATTAAATTAATGGTCCTATAATACAAAAGAAAATAAAACCAATGTAGGATGAGCCTAAGCTACACCTACGAATAGTGACTGCCACCAGTTATCGTATAATGGGGGCAGATTTTTCTCCTTCCTAGGCCCCTCCCTTTAGAACAAGCTGCCACTGACTTTCAGGGCCACCAAGGAAACACCGGTATTCCGTAAAAAACTGGACCTGGCTCTTTTCCTCCACCTAGACTCTTTCTCTTTTATTTGCCTGCTGACGGCTCCTATGCTACAGCGCCAGGACACTCCTCAGAGTAACAGTCGCATTTTATAAATTACCTACCTAGACATATAAGCCTTAATACTTTCCTTGTTTTTACTACATAGATAAGGAAGGACGCAATAGCAAAAATAGTCTTTTTATATCCTGCATTTCCATCAGGTATTGGTACGCTATTTTCTATATGTGCAAACCTTCACTTAAAAGGAGGGCCTTAGGTACTTTTTTCTACCTTCATGATAAAATTCACAGAAGATAGTAACGTGCAGTGTGCCCATTGGAAATGCTACCAAATGATGAAAGATGGAAAAACGGAGTCTTGTCAGTAAAAACCTGTGATGTGAATTGTGAACCCATCCCAGGTAGTTCTGAAGTCCGTGGTGGTTAAGGTATGATATGTGTAACCAACTGTCGGTGGTATCTCCTCCACAATTTTAGTAGCTTGCTTGAATTTTTCCTTGATCATTTGCTTCTGAGCAGTTTTGGCGAATCGTATTATGTCCCCAGGGGTTTCCCACAAATTCATATAGTCTCCTATGATTAGCAGGGACTTTTTGATCTAAGAGTCACAGTATCTTATATACTTGGTCTAACGACATACAATCCCTAATGATATTCTGGGATAGTTCAGCTACACGTTTCGACCAGATTGAATGCCAAAGCAGTAGATGTCTCACTGCTGTGGTCGCCGCTAAGGGCTGTAGGCAGAGTTTAAGATGCGATGATGGAACTGGAAGTTGAATTTGGGACCGCTAACATCCTTCTTAGGTAAATGGCAATTAACAATTTTGGCCCTCCCTTTTTATCTGATCCCCCCCCCTCCGCAATTAACTTGTTGGCATGAATTTGAAAATGTTCAGAATATGCTAAACTTACTATCTATCAAATAGAATGCATATTCATCTAACAGGAAAAAATGGCTTCTCAAGTGTTAACTCGCTCATGCCCATTGGGGACCTTTTTTAATAAACATTATCTTTTAAACTACTGAATGAGTATACCAAAACCTGAAAAGCATGGATTCTGAGTAAAGGTCTGCATTAATGCCAAGTTTAGTGTAAATTCTGTCAGGGTGTTTCACTGTAAGCTTCAAATTCAACAGCTCCTATTCCAACAAAATGACTTTCAGGAGTGACTCACTTTTTGTCTTTAATACAAAATGTCAGTTGTTCATTAGAACTCTGTTACAATGCAGTTGATTTCTAGGGAGTTAGCTGAAAGACCGCTTGTGGTGTTGGAAATACATGTTGGACTTTGCAAGTCAGAACGTTTTACTAACATTGAGGAAGGTATTTGAGAACTCCTAGATAATGTGTCCTCATGTTTGCTTTGTAGAACACTAACCATAATTTCAATGACAAAAATAGCCCCCTCGTTTTGTTCATTTCTAAAGGAATTCTTTGTTTTCAGCTTTGGCTTCATCAAAATGACTTCAGGAGTGCCATACTTTTTCATGAATACAGATTTAATGCTCTAGTTGTTTCCCCCTCATTATGTTGATTTATTAAGGAAATGTTTAAGGTTTAACAGCTTTTATTACATCAAGTATTTCAGGGGTCCCATACTGTTCTCATAAATGCAGATTGTTAGAGCTCTAGTTATTCTTTAGAACACTGTGGGAAGCTGCAGAAGAACACTATGCAATCAAATGACAGACTTCCGATGGTGTTGCCAATTACGTTTTACTCAGAATATCAGACTTTAGTCTTGCATGGCTGAGGAAGATAATGTGGGTTTATTGAAAAACAAATTGCTCATTGTAACTTCCCCTTACATAACCTATATGAGAAAATCATCAGAGGAAACCTTTTCTCTCAAGCATGGCTCATCAAATCCCATCAGAGGATCAGCATTTTTTGAAGGGTAAAATCACCTTAGTACACATCACAATTCCTAAAATTAGTATGGTATCACCAATAATTTATATTGTGTCTAAAATCTGCTATTACTCCTTATATTTGCTACTTTAGGTGATTTTCAAAAAGTCTTTCATTATATGCATTTCAATGGGGACCATGTCCCAGAGTCCAGTAATGGCTGCCACAACATGTTGCCAATGTTGTGGCTAACCAATCATGGCAGGGTTGCTTTGGGACCCCCTCCTCTTGCCCCTTTGAGTCAGGGTGTGCTCTCACTTTCACTTTATTCTTTATTAATGTTGAGGACATAGGGACATTATCCCCGAGATCTGTAATGGCTGACAACCTATTTTTGTGGTGGGCAAATTGGGATTGACCAGTCCCCTTAAACATGGCCAATCAGAGCATATCTAGATATCAACAGTAAAAATACGCCCATTTTTTAACCCCTTCATGATCACCCAATACCTTCTTTAATAGTAAATGTATAAAAAATATTTGAACGGATTTACACCAAATCACAAAAAGCACACTTTCTCAGTAAAGTTGTAACTTTTTGCCAAATGTGGTGTCATTCAGTTCAGCCATTTTTCTGTAGCTGCAACAGACGTTTCCTGTAGGAATTAACATGAGAAATCGTTTTGGGGCCCCTCTTTTTGTTGGTCCTTGCTTGATTGATAACCCGGTAAATTTCCAGGAAGAAGCAGAGGTCGAACGTTTTTGGTGGGAAAGTTTTGTGAACATTCGTCATTAAGATGCCAAAGGTATTAATGAAACAAACACTCTTTTCCAATGGAAACTCTGACCTAACTATAACTACAAAGTGGTGAGTGCCACTGTCATATGTGTGTCTGTGTGTATAATATATATATATATATATATATATATGTATGTGTATATATTCACTGAAAAAAAACAAAGGTTAAAGTGACGTTATAGTTTGCAGTTGTAGTAATAAATGGCTTTACATTTTAAAAAATCCCATAGAAATTCAGTGAAAAAACAGATTAAAGTGACGTTATAGGTAGTTGAATGTCAGTTAAAAAAATCAATTTTAAGCTCACAAAAAACACTGAAATTCATGAGTTAATTATCTCAAGTACTGGAACTTGTGCCCGAAAGTAACTATAGCTCACGCCCCACCATGCACATTGTTGTTATCAGTTACATCATTTCAGATGTTATCAAGTCCTCCTGGTTGGGCCCGATGATGAAGCATGTCACCAACCAGGTTGGTGAGTGAGGGCTTTCTAAAGAATCCAGTGTGATTCTTTATGCTTTTCAATGAATCTAGTCTGATTCTTCATGCTTGCTTTTCTCTAAAGACAAGGCACACTCTTTTGTTGTTGTAAAGATATGAGCCAGGGGACTAAGAGTCCTCCTAGACATTCCCTTTCTCTCTTGTTGTTAATTGACGGGTGCAAACAATGACAGTGCGTAATACGGCCCCACCTGGAGCCCTACTGCCGTCTTCAGGCACACATGCACCACACCTGTAGCTGCAGTAGAACACACACACACACACACACACACACAGGGCCAGACTGGGGAACCAAAAGCAGCTGTAGCAAAGATTCTCAAGCAATCTCACTCCATTCGTCTCCTTGTGCTATATATAGCCTTCCATCCATCCGTTTACACTATTTCTCCTCGCGCTCTTCTCCCTCTGATTGTGTTAGAACTCTCTACCTTCCTTCTCCCTCCCACTCCTTTGAAGCCTCACTATGCCTGCTGCTGTTAACCTCGAGTCGCTTGGAAAAGGGACAAAGGCACCAGAGGCGGCCCAGTGCTTTCAAAATCGGCATCCAAGAACCCCAGCCCACCAGGGAAATGCCCAGTGGAGTAAAAGGCCTGGCCAGCCCTGTACACACTACTATGGTAGCGCTGCCAGTAATTCCAAGACTGTGTGTGATTTAAGCAGGGCGGGTCCCACAGGGTCTTGGACTCTACAGTAATAAACTGGCATTGTAACTGGTCCCTATCGGCCCTATAGTCATGTCCTTCATGTTACAGGCAAAAACACGGATTGACACTCTGAAGGCTAGTACCCCTTCCACAGACAGTAGTGTTTAATTCACTGCCTCATATTTTCAGAATTGTAACTATAAATTCTAATTATTCACAACAAAATCTTTGTTACTCATTTACCTGACACTGCTAACAAGCAAAGGCAATGGGTTTGGCAATATTTTAGGTACATGTTCGTTATTGTGTGGTACATATATCTGAATGCAATAACGGAAAGCTCAGAGGCAACAAAATGCGGGCGGGTGGGAGCTATGGGAAGCACACGATTTTAGTTCACATATTCCAAGGCTCTCCCTTAACTATATTATATAAGCCATGCCTCTTGGAAAGGATCCCTAGTTATAATTCATAGACAACACCCTTTTTGGAGATACTGCTCCCCAGACACACGCACACTTTTTCCATCCTTCTTAAAACCCTGGTGACTTGTTTCGATGAAGAAGAGAACAAATGTGACTCGTGTGTGACGTTCAAGGCGCAGTTTGAGCTGTATGCGAGGTTTCGTGTTGTTGTTTTGCTGCCCCTCTGTTTTTTGTGCAGGTCTTGTCTGATGCTTTGAGTGGAGTGCGCGTGGGAGTAGGTTGAGGCTGAGCAGCGTTAAGCACTCTGCGTATTCAGAGGCTGGCATTGCTCCATTACCTTGCAGCGGTCGGTTTCTGTTACGACCTATTTTTTATACTTTACTAGCATGTACGAGGGATTGGGATAAGTTTTTTGTGTGCTGCAAACACCTTGTACGCCCATGTATAAAACGCAGATCAGCATAGGGTGGGGCTATGCTTGTATGTGCGTGTCCGCTTAAAAAAATTTAAGTCGCTGAGCTATAGAACGCTGCTGTACTTCCCACTTAATTTAAAATGTATCTCGTGGATGTCCATTATGAGTAACTAGTTGCATCCTGGTTGTTGAAGCTTAATTGTGCTTAAGTACTTTGCAATCCACGTGATTTACCAATCTGGTGGCGGTTCTTTTAGGAGTAATTACATATTGAACTTTTCGACTTTCATATCAAGGTTTTGTGTCTAATAGGTCACTGTTAAGTAGAGCGCTGCAGTCACAAGTTTGCGGTGGGCATTGTTAAAACAAAAACGTGCAGTTAACCGATAGTGGAGGCCCCTTGCATTTAAACGAGGCGGATGTCACTTCCGCTACCCCCGCGGTGTTGCTGTTGTGCTAAAACCCAGTCCCTTCGAAGTTAAGTGTGAATCAGGGCTGTTGCTCTGAAGCCTTACACAAGATCTCGTTGTCAGACTCGCGTTGCCGCTGCTCTAGTGTAGACAGGTATGCTTTAGAAGGTTTATCCTGCTACGTTTGCATTATTTGTAAAAAGATGGAACACTGACATCAGAGGAATGCAGAATATTTTCGGTGAGATTCAATCGTTTTGTAAAAACGTCACACAAAGCTGCTGGTGTTACATTTAGTTGTAGATCGAGGCTGCACCTTAAAGTGGGGTGGGGAAAGGAGGGAGGGGTCTGAGAAGCACCTGTGTCCATCTTGCTAAATATTCTCACTTTTTCTACTTCATTTTGTAGGTGCATCAGAGGCTCCCCGCATGGCACAGCCAGAGAGTGGTATTTTGTAGTACGGCGGTGCCCTCTGATGGTGAGTATTAGAATGTTTCTTTTTCTAATTATGCCTTGTGGTCTTATTTTTTTTTTTTTAAGCAACGTCACTGGACCGCAATAATTTCTACCCAGTATATTTAATTATTCGTCCAGGTTTGACTCCCTAACCCTCTTCGAACCCCAGTAGCAAAGTAACGTCCTCCTGATGTATGTCTTAGGCCGTGACAGAACGCGTGTGGCACGCCGATTACACGAATAAGCACCAACACTAATCCTTTTTGGGTTCCGGAGTAGCGTGCTGCTCGCCGAAAAGCGTTTCGACGCCTCGTCGGGGGTAGTAAACGCTATATAATTACAATACAATACAATGCAATCTTAATTAGCGGAAGGCACGGGTAGTCCTTTCACTATAGAAATCGATTTCAATGTTTACGTTTACTTTTCTTCATTAACTCGTCACCACACACACGCATGCATTTTATGGCCAAGTCTAAAGCCCTACATAGCTCAAGTTCTCAATTATAACAAGCACTGGCAATGCCAATATTGGCCTGGCAATATGGCCATGTTGTACACCAGTGTAGCTGCAGTTTAACATGGCTAATGTTATGGCGTAGAGTGGTGTGGTGGATTGGAGTGGGGTAGATTGTGCATTAAAGTGGGGTAGATTGGATTGGAGTGGGGTGGGGTGGGGTGGATTGGGGTAGAGTAGAGTAGGATGTGGGGTGGAGTGGGGTGGAGTAGAGTAGAATGGGGTGGAGAAGAGTGGTAGATTGGAGTGGGGTATTTTTTTTTATCTGAAAAGTTTTGTAGAGCGCGAACAAGATTTGGCAGGGTATCGGAGCGCTGTACAACAAAGCCAGCTGGTTAAGCTGGAACAGGAAAACATAATAGATAACTAAGCTTATGCAGCAGAAGCACATTGGAGATAAAAATAGATATATAAATAGTTAACAAGATGTAGATTGCATAGTAGATAGGGGAAGGCAGGGTTGTAAGGTCATTTCCATTAGTTTGTAAGACTACAGTATTATTGTCACTTATAACTATTCAGGAGCAAACCTTTGACTTCATTTTTAAATGCAGAGATCAAGGGGTTCATTCTGATTTCGGGTGGGAGTGTGTTCCAAATTCCCGGAGAAAGACCGAGAAGGCACAGCTGTAGATTTTCTTCTTTTTGAACTTTGGTGGTTTCAGCAGTAAAGTGTTTGAACTTCTTAGTGTGCGATTCCCACCCGATAGTTCAAGTTCATTTGCCAGGTAAGTGGGCGTGTTCTGATGGAGCGCTTTGTGCGCCAAGCAGGGTATCTTATACCTGATCCTTGTATCGATGGAGAGCTAGTTGAGTTGGATTAGGTTTGGTGTGATGTGGTCATGCTTTCTTGAGCCCTTGATGAGTCTGGCGGCAGAGTTCAGAGTGGTCCTTAAAGGGGCCAGTTTAGCTTTGGGTAGCCCTGCCCAGGTTGCAATTCCGTAGTCTAAATGGGAGATAACTAGGGATTGGACAGCTTGTTTCAGGTCAGTAGGCAACAGGAACGGTTTGATTTTCCTTAATGTGCAGAGTTGGTGATTGGCTCCTCTTGTTGCACTGATGTGATCTTGCATATTCATGCATTTGTCCAGGATTAGGCCAAATGATCTAGTGGAGCTCACAACATGTTGGGTGCAATTGAGGGCTGTTAGTTGTTTGAGCCAGTCCTGAATGGATGCAGTATGATTGTAGGGGGCAAGCTAGAGGCATTCCGTTTTGAGTGTATTTAGCATAAGGTGGATGTGAGATAGCCACTGATGGGTTTTCAGAAGAGCATAGTTGAGAGTAGTGATGTTGTCCGGGAAGAAATTTTCATGTTGAGTATCATCCGTGTACATGTGAAATTGTATGTTAGACCGTTTCAGAATTTCGGTGAGAGGTTCCAAGAAGAGGTTGAAAAGAGTGGGTGAGTGCGGATCCTTGTGAAACTCCAATTGAAGACCGGCTTACTGTTAGAAAGGTCATCTTTGACTCTGAGTTCTATTTTGAAGGAACGAGGCAAACCAATTTAGGACTGGACCTGATACCCCTTCCTTGTTTCTAGAAGGTCGATTAATTTGTTGTGTTTGACCGTGTCAAACGCTGAGGAAAGATCAAGCAGTATAAGTAGGCAAGGTTCGTTCTGGTCAAGTAGTCTTAAGGCATCGTCCACTATGTATGTGAACGCGGTTTCGGTACTGTGTCCAGATCTGAAGCCAGATTGGTATTGGTCAAGTAGTTGAAAATGTTCAATATGATTGCAGAGTTGTGCATGAATGTATTTCTCAAGTAGTTTGGATAAAGCCATAATATTAGAAATTGGTCGGAAGTTGTTAGGATCAGAGAAGTCTGCCTCAGGTTTCTTTGGGATGGGGGTGACTTGTCCAGTCTTGAGGCAATCTGGAATCAAGCCATGCATGAGAGATTCATGTACAATCTTCAACCAGAGAGGGAAAATGGATGAGATAAGCTCTTTAAAGAATGTGGTGGGCTTTGGATTGTTGAAGTGATTTGACTGTTTTAATGTAGCTATGATGTTCAGCAGCTCAGCATCACCCGGTAGTCTCAAGGTATTCCAAGACTCATCATTTTTTGGAGTATAGGCAACCGATTCAAACAGAGGAGAGCTCGTCCAAGGTGGCCCTGAATCAGGGGCGGAGTGTGCCTGATACTGTGAGTCTGGTAAGGAATGTTGCAAATCTAATTCGATCTTTCTTGTTTTTTCAATGAAGTGGGCTGAGAATTCCTCACTCCTTAAGATTGAGTCCTTGAGTGCCACAAGTTGGTTAGAGGAGTGGTTCGCTTGTTGATTGATTTCGAAGAGTTTTTTTGTTCTGTTTTTGGCCTTGTCAAGCTATGATCTAAAGTGATCAGATTTGGCACTGCATATGTTTGTTATAAGCATTTCTTGTCTTTCTTAGTAGTTTGAGGTTATCTAGGGAGGGAGAATTTCTCCACGATCTTTCATCAAGCCTAAGTTTACGTCGTTCCTCGTTAAAGGAGCCGTTGAACCAAGGTTTTGAATACTTGCTAGGGATTCTTTTGAGTTGCAAAGGAGCTAGTGCGTCGAAAATATCAGTCATGAAGTGAGTGTAGTGGTCAGTAAGCTCCTCCAGATTGGTCATGTTTGGGGGGGTGGCAGAAGAAGATTACTGCTCATGATGTTAAGCTCATTTACGTTGATGTTTCTCAGATTTTGTGCCCATTGTTTATTTTTACGAGGTTGTCTATGTCTAATCAACACCTTTTCCATGATGCTAAAGGAGATTAGGGGGTGATCTGACCAGTTGCAAGATAATGTCATCCAATTGTGTGATGTTATCTTTGGCTACGATAAGATCTAGTATGTAACCTTTGTTATGTGTAGGCTTGTTGCAAGACTGGGTGAGGTTAAGGTCAGCTAGGAAAGACTTGAAGGTGCATACTAATGGATCTTTTACGTTGTTCCAATGGAAGTTCAAATCCCCAAGGAAGATATTATTGTGGGATTGGTCAGCCTTAACTGATATGGTCTCCATTATTTGTTCGATGAACAGCGGATGGTCTCTAGTGGGGGGTAGACCACGTGGCGTGTACATATTGTCATTGTTTAAGATTTCAAGTTCCAGATGTTCCTAAGAGAACATCGGTGTTGAGTGTATCAGTTTCACATAGAGATTAGATCGATGGATGCAGGCGGGGTGGGATGGGAGTGGAGTGGGAGGGGTGGGGTGGGAGTGGGGTGGGTAGGATGGGAGTGGGGTGGGGTGGGTAGGATGGGGGTGGGGTGGGTAGGATGGGAGTGGGGTGGGGTGGGTAGGATGGGAGTGGGGTGGGGTAGGTAGGATGGGAGTGGGGTGGGTAGGATGGGAGTGGGGTGGGGGGTGGGGAGGATTGGGGTGGGTTGGGGTGGATTGGAGTGGGGTGGATTGGAGTGGGGTGGATTGGAGTGGGGTGGATTGGAGTGGGGTGGATTGGAGTGGGGGTGGATTGGAGTGGGGTGGATTGGAGTGGGGTGGATTGGGGTGGGGTGGATTGGGGTGGATTGGAGTGGGGTGGATTGGAGTGGGGTGGATTGGAGTGGGGTGGATTGGAGTGGGGTGGATTGGGGTGGGGTGGATTGGGGTGGGGTGGATTGGGGTGGATTGGAGTGGGGTGGAGTGGGGTGGATTGGGGTGGATTGGAGTGGGGTGGATTGGGGTGGGGTGGATTGGGGTGGGGTGGATTGGGGTGGGGTGGATTGGGGTGGGGTGGATTGGGGTGGGGTGGATTGGGGTGGGGTGGATTATAGTGGGGTGGGGTGAATTGGATTGGGGTGGGGTGGGTGGGTTGGAGTGGGGTGGATTGGATTGGGGTGGGGTGGGTGGGTTGGAGTGGGGTGGATTGGGGTGGGGTGGATTATAGTGGGGTGGGGTGGATTATAGTGGGGTGGGGTGGGGTGGATTGGGGTGAATTGGATTGGGGTGGGTGGGGTGAATGGGATTGGGGTGGGGTGAATGGGGGTGGGGTGGGTGGGATTGGGGTGGGGTGGGGTGGATTGGGGTGAATTGGATTGGGGTGGGTGGGGTGGGTGGGGTGAATGGGATTGGGGTGGGGTGGGTTGAATGGGATTGGGGTGGGGTGGGTTGGAGTGGGGTGGATTGGGGTGGGGTGGATTATAGTGGGGGTGGGGTGGATTGGGGTGGGGTGGATTATAGTGGGGTGGGGTGGATTGGGGTGAATTGGATTGGGGTGGGTGGGGTGAATGGGATTGGGGTGGGTGGGGTGAATGGGATTGGGGTGGAGTGAATGGGATTGGGGTGGGGTGGGTCGGATTGGGGTGGGGTGGGGTGAATGGGATTGGGGTGGGGTGGGATTGGAGTGGGGTGGATTGGATTGGAGTGGGGTGGGGTGGAGTGGGGTGGATTGGAGTGGGGTGGATTGGAGTGGGGTGGATTGGAGTGGGGTGGATTGGAGTGGGGTGGATTGGAGTGGGGTGGAGTGGGGTGGATTGGAGTGGGGTGGATTGGAGTGGGGTGGATTGGAGTGGGGTGGATTGGGGTGGGTTGGATTGGGGTGGGGTGGATTGGATTGGGGTGGGGTGGATTGGATTGGGGTGGGGTGGGGTGAATTGGATTGGGGTGGGGTGGGGTGAATTGGATTAGGGTGGATTGGAGTGGGGTGGATTGGGGTGGAGTGGATTGGGGTGGAGTGGATTGGGGTGAAGTGGATTGGGGTGGGGTGGAGTGGGGTGGATTGGGGTGGGGTGGATTGGGGTGGATTGGAGTGGGAAGGGGTGTGGTTTGGAGTGGGAAGGGGTGTGGTTTGGAGTGGGAAGGGGTGTGGTTTGGAGTGGGAAGGGGTGTGGTTTGGAGTGGGAAGGGGTGTGGTTTGGAGTGGGAAGGGGTGTGGTTTGGAGTGGGAAGGGGTGTGGTTTGGAGTGGGAAGGGGTGTTTGGAGTGGGGTGGATTGGAGTGGGGTGGATTGGAGGGGGGTGGATTGGAGGGGGGTGGGGTGGATTGGAGGGGGGTGGGGTGGATTGGAGGGGGGTGGGGTGGATTGGATGGGAGTGGGGTGGATTGGATGGGAGTGGGGTGGATTGGATGGGGGTGGGGTGGATTGGATGGGAGTGGGGTGGGGTGGATGGGAGTGGGGTGGGGTGGATGGGAGTGGGGTGGGGTGGATGGGAGTGGGGTGGGGTGGATGGGAGTGGGGTGGGGTGGGGTGGATGGGAGTGGGGTGGGGTGGGGTGGATGGGAGTGGGGTGGGGTGGGGTGGATGGGAGTGGGGTGGGGTGGGTGGGGTGGATTGGATGGGGGTGGGGTGGATTGGGGGTGGGGTGGATTGGATTGGGGGTGGGGTGGATTGGATTGGGGGTGGGGTGGGGTGGGTGGGGTGGATTGGATGGGGGTGGGGTGGATTGGGGGTGGGGTGGATTGGATTGGGGGTGGGGTGGATTGGATTGGGGGTGGGGTGGATTGGATTGGATGGGGGTGGGGTGGATTGGATTGGATGGGGGTGGGGTGGATTGGATGGGGGTGGGGTGGATTGGATTGGATTGGGGTGGATGGGAGTGGGGTGGATTGGATTGGATGGGGGTGGGGTGGATTGGATGGGGGTGGGGTGGATTGGATTGGATTGGGGTGGATGGGAGTGGGGTGGATTGGATTGGATGGGAGTGGGGTGGATTGGATTGGATTGGATTGGATGGGAGTGGATTGGATTGGATTGGATGGGAGTGGATTGGATTGGAGCGGGGTGGATTGGAGCGGGGTGGATTGGATTGGAGCGGGGTGGATTGGGGTGGGGTGGATTGGAGCGGGGTGGATGGGAGTGGGGTGGATTAGATGGATTGGGGTGGATTGGATGGGGTGAGGTGGATTGGATGGGGTGGGGTGAATTGGGGTGGATTGGATGGGAGTGGGGTGGATTGGGGTGGATTGGATGGGAGTGGGGTGGATTGGGGTGGATTGGATGGGAGTGGGGTGGATGGGAGTGGGGTGGGGTGTTTGGATGGGAGTGGGGTGGGGTGGGTGGGGTGGATGGTAGTGGGGTGGATGGGAGTGGGGTGGATTGGATTGGAGTGGGGTGGATTGGGGTGGGGTGGATTGGATTGGATTGGGGTGGGGTGGATTGGATGGATTGGGGTGGATGGGAGTGGGGTGGATTGGATGGGGTGGGGTGGAGTGGGGTGAATTGGATGGGAGTGGGGTGGATTGGGAGTGGGGTGGGGTGTTTGGATGGGAGTGGGGTGGATTGGAGTGGGGTGGATTGGAGTGGGGTGGATTGGAGTGGGGTGGATTGGAGTGGGGTGGATTGGAGTGGGGTGGATTGGAGTGGGGTGGATTGGAGTGGGGTGGATTGGAGTGGGGTGGAGTGGGGTGGAGTGGGGTGAATTGGAGTGGGGTGGATTGGAGTGGGGTGGATTGGAGTGGGGTGGATTGGAGTGGGGTGGATTGGAGTGGGGTGGATTGGAGTGGGGTGGATTGGAGTGGGGTGGATTGGAGTGGGGTGGATTGGAGTGGGGTGGATTGGAGTGGGGTGGATTGGATGGGATGGGAGTGGGGTGCATTGGAGTGGATTGGATGGGATGGGAGTGGGGTGGATGGGATGGGATGGGAGTGGGGTGGATGGGATGGGATGGGGGTGGATTGGATGGGATGGGAGTGGGGTGGATTGGATGGGATGGGATGGGATGGGAGTGGGGTGGATGGGATGGGAGTGGGGTGGATGGGATGGGAGTGGGGTGGGTGGGGTGGGGTGGATGGGATGGGAGTGGGGTGGGTGGGGTGGATTGGATGGGATGGGAGTGGGGTGGGGTGTTTGGATGGGAGTGGGGTGGGTGGGTGGGTGGATTGGATGGGAGTGGGGTGGGTGGGGTGGGGTGGATTGGATGGGATGGGAGTGGGGTGGGGTGTTTGGATGGGAGTGGGGTGGGGTGTTTGGATGGGAGTGGGGTGGGGTGTTTGGATGGGAGTGGGGTGGGGTGTTTGGATTGGAGTGGGGTGGGGTGGATGGGAGTGGGATGGGGGGTTTGGATTGGGGTGGGGTGGGGTGGATGGGAGTGGGATGGGGTGGGGTGGATGGGAATGGGGTGGGGTGGATGGGAGTGGGATGGGGTGTTTGGATTGGGGTGGGGTGGATGGGAGTGGGATGGGGTGGGGTGGATGGGAGTGGGATGGGGTGGGGTGGATGGGAGTGGGATGGGGTGTTTGTAGTGGGGTGGGGTGGATGGGAGTGGGATGGGGTGTTTGTATTGGAGTGGGGTGGGGTGGGGTGGATTGGAGTAGGGTGGGGTGGATGGGAGTGGGATGAGGTGGGATGGAGTGGGGAGCGATGGGGTGTTTGGATTGGAGTGGGGTGGAGTGGGGTGGGGTGGGATGGGGTGTTTGGATTGGAGTGGGGTGGGGTGGATTGGAGTAGGGTGGGGTGGATGGGAGTGGGATGAGGTGGGATGGAGTGGGGAGCGATGGGGTGTTTGGATTGGAGTGGGGTGGAGTGGGGTGGGATGGGGTGAGTGGGATGGGGTGAGTGGGGTGGGGTGGATGGGAGTGGGATGGGGTGGGGTGGAGTGGGGAGCGATGGGGTGTTTGGATTGGAGTGGGGTGGAGTGGGGTGGGGTGGGATGGGGTGTTTGGATTGGAGTGGGGTGGATTGGAGTAGGGTGGGGTGGATGGGAGTGGGATGAGGTGGGATGGAGTGGGGAGCGATGGGGTGTTTGGATTGGAGTGGGGTGGGGTGTTTGGATTGGGGTGGGGTGGGGTGGATTGGAGTAGGGTGGGGTGGATGGGAGTGGGATGAGGTGGGATGGAGTGGGGAGCGATGGGGTGTTTGGATTGGAGTGGGGTGGGGTGAGTGGGATGGGGTGAGTGGGAGTGGGGTGGGGTGGATGGGAGTGGGGTGGATGGGAGTGGGATGGGGTGTTTGGATTGGAGTGGGGTGGAGTGGGGTGGGGTTTGAGTGGAGGGGGTGGGGTTTGAGTGGAGTGGGGTTTGAGTGGGGTGGATGGGAGTGGGTTGGGGTTTGGGTGGGTTGGATTGGGCGGAGCCGAGTGGAGTGAACTGGTGGAGAGGATTGGAGTGGTGTGGGGTGGATTGGGGGTACAGAGGGGTAGGTTGAAGTGTGGGTAGATTGTTGTAGGTTGGAGGGGAGTTGGATAAATTGAAGTGGGGTACACTGGGTTAGAGTGGGGAAGACTGGGTTAGGTTGGGGTAGGCTAGACTGCGGTGGATTGGGGTAGATTGAAGAGAAGTGGGGTACACTGGGGTAGACTGGAGTGGGGTAGATTGGAGTGGCACAGAGTGGAGTGTCGTAGAATTGTAATTGTATTTATTTATATAGCGCTTACTACCCCTGATGAGGCATTGAAATGGAGTGCCATGGAATAGCGTGGTGTAGTGTGTAGTGTGGAGTATGCATAGGGCGCTAGCACACTGCCATTACAGACAACACATTTTCAATTAAAATGACCATTATATTTGCATAGACTTAAAGTTTTTCTGCACACAAACTGTGTGGAAATGTCATCACCTAGTGTATTGATGTGTTTTGATCATATTCAAATATTTGTTTCCATCACACCTCAGAATGACAAAAAATATGCTTCTTTTGTACTTTCCTAAGTATGATCTATTCTGAAACATCAGCACAGTTCTTTTTTGTTGTGTGCTAGAAAAACATCCTACAGCCTCTCCTCTCGCATGGGCACCCACCAGGCAGGATTGTAACTTAAATTCTATCATTTTGAAGCCAGAGAAAGTAAAGTAGACACCAAGCTCCCTTGGAAGCTAGAGCCTGAGATTTTACCTCTTTCTTTGAGCGCACATTAACTGTGACAAGATAAGAACAAGATTTAAAGGCCTATTTACAGAAACTGGGTACTCTGAAAAATACAGTAAACAAGGGATGCCCATGGGAGGAATGAGCTCAAGCTGGACAGCCTAAAACAAATAAAGCCACCAAATAGAAAGCAAGCAACTATGAGTTACAAACCACAAAGCCAATAGTAAGTAATGGGCGAAATACATTCCCAGGGAAGCTTTCAGAATGCCCACAAGAAGTCATCAGCAACCTAGACAGCTGCTCTGTCTGGTAGGCTTCGACCTAAACACTTGTCAGCAACCCCTTCACAATTTAACAGCTCTCAGAGGTTTTGGTTTTAGAATTAGATCTTATTCAGTGCCTAGCCCACCTGTTTCGACTTGCGGTACACTTTTGTCAGTATTACTTTATAAGCTACCAGTAAACAAATGATTGTGATTTGGTGTCGTAAATGTAAGACAGTTGTGCAAATAGATTTTATTGCCTCCTACAACCTTACTTTAATGAACCTACCCATGGGCATTGACTTTGCAAAAACATCCTACTTCCACAGCACATCTGTTTCCCTATGTTCCCATCCTATAACTGTCAAAACCAGTGCCGGAAAGCAGGGGGAACCTGCAGGATTCTGGCACCTACTCCCCCAGAAAAACATGCTGAATTTGTCCTGGTGTTTTCTGACGCCAGGACATACTTCAGCAGCGCCCACTTATTGTCTGCATTCAGTTCAGTGCAGCAAACGCGCAGGCAGGGAAGGGCGCTTTATTGTTTTAACATCCAGCTGGGAGCAAAACTAAGGCAAACAGCCCTCCTTGAGTATCATTCTGGCTGGGAGCCATCTGGAGCGTAACACCAATGTAATGTAATGTAATGGAAGGAAATAAATGCACATAGCTTATCACATCGCAAGTATTTAAGAGAAACTACTGGAGGCAGGTTTTAACTTTTTTCAACTCCTGGGTAAGAGATGTGCTTGCACTCTAAGAATTCACAATTTTTCTGTCTGTATGAGTAATTGCATAAATACTGATTTAAATTTCACCTACTTTTTTATTTAATTGAATCCCTGTTATAGCACTACTCCTCCCATTGTAGGGTGCCTGAGCGCTTTACATCACACACAGGCACAATAAATCCTTCAAGTGTGTAAATCAATTTACAGGAAATGTTACATAGACCGGGTCAGAAGGCGTAGGAATCGCATATCATCAATACTTGTAGACGACATTATATGTTAAGAGTAAATAGTCAAGAGAAACACAGTCAGGATATAAAACGTAGTGTGTAGTAATTGAGGTTGTCTGTACTAACAAGACTTTACTATTTCCCAAAGGAACCCAGTATTAGAATAACAACAGATTGAGAAAAAAACAATAAGGATCTAAACTCTGTCAAAAGGAGTAGCCCACTTATTTATCTAAATAAAATATAAATCTGTGATTTGCATGTTACAAGATGTGCTTTGCAGCAGGCAACCCTCTATCCTGCTTTAAGTCAAACTGTGAATGGACAAATCACAGATCTCTCCTAGAACTGTGTTAACAACTAGAGTTACCTTAAAATTGCTGGGGACACAATGTCCTCTGCAATAGGTGTCTTAACCCTACAATATATTTTAAAAAAGCAGCCTCTTTGTGACTAATTGAGTAATCTAGAACAGATTTACTGTAACCTGTGTCCTTCGTTGTCTAGTTATTTGCAGTAGATTAAAAAAAAAAAAAAATGTATAAGTTGATTGTCAGACTCTGTTTTCCAAGCTACACCCTTGTGACTCCACCATGTTTCCTCTGCGCATAATATAAATAAGGCTCAAAACAGGAAATAGCCTGCACACAAGGATCTGCAATTTAGTAGAAAAAGCCTTGCCTAGTAAGCAACTACTCTGCACATAAGTCACCTTCAGTATCGAGCCATCTTTTTGCACTTTTTTTTTACTCTGAGTAACTCACTACTCTGTACATAAGCAATTTTAATCCATCCTGCAACTTCATTGTATTTTATGTGCATTCATATCAATGCATTGTGGATCAGTCACGATTCTGCACACAATTTCTTTTTAATCTATTTTGTAATGTTGTTCTTAAGATTTTATTCCTTGTCCATTAAACTGCAGAACTATTTTACTTGTTGGCATAATGTTCCTGTTAAATGATGCAAAGGTTTTAATTTACCATGCAAATAAATGAAATAAATAAAAATAAAACTTTCTTTTGCCATACCTTGACAGCCAATTTATGGGTTACCGGAGTAAATGTTTTCCAATTACAGGACTGGTCAAAATACCACAGTCTGTTCTTTAACCCTGTTTGTGTCACATCACTCTGTCCCACTTTAGCCTTAGGACTTGTTTTGTTCTTTGCTGTTAAAATCGCTAACATCTGCACTTTCATGGCGTTCTGTCAATCCACTTACTTCTGCTATGCCCCTCTAACCCTCTGAGCACTCAAATGAGGAAGCCATTCTCCTTAGGCCACTTCACCACATTAATGCACTCTAAAACAAATCGCTACTTACCATTACTTTCCTGAAGTGATTTCAAACTGTAGGGATCACACCCCCATGTACAAACTTGTTCTTCCGCGCAGGGTGGAGCAATAGTAGGCCACCCCTGTAGTTAATGCTTCCAACTGGCAGGTGAAATAGTGAAGGGGTGAAGAAATATCACTCTTCGATAATGTTCCCTCTGAGTTCTTTTTGTCAGTTAGTTCACACATACCCTCCCACCGTTGTCTAAGTGATCATCTGTCAGAAGGGAATTGTGTGCATAGCAGTTTTTATTAGCTGTTTTCTGCTGGTTAGCAGGTATTTGGCAAAACCACAAAATGATTTTGATTGGGTTGTGGGATGAGGGACCTGGAGGATCAAAATGTGAGGAATAGATTAGCCATGTGAAAACACAGACTACAAAAACCTAGTTTGCGAAAAAAATAAAAGATTTTAAACCATGGACTTGCAGAATCTCCACCTTAGATAAACAGCAACCCACTAACGTATTGACCTGCAGATAAACCTACCATCAAGCACTTGTTTGCAAATGTCTAGGACTTGAGTTAGAATACTATATGACTGCAGACCTAAAATGTGTGGAATGTGAGTTTAGCTAGATTTAGAAATTAAATTCAAGTCACATTTTTGGAAGGAGATAATTATGAAAGTTGGTAATATGGACAATTTGTTTTTGGAGAATATTTTTGCAATTGTGAACAGTATTAAAATGCAAATTTTCTAGAGAAGCTAAAGAATCTTGAACTGAAAAGACATTAGAAACCTGAATAGCAAATTTAACTGCAAATTTTTGCAAATTCCTGGACATCACAGAAACTGAGGAGTCACTTGATCTTTTAATCTAGGATCGGTTTACAGATATATTTAAAAACAATCTAATAAACATTCACCATGCAACACGCAAGAATGGAAAAACTACAAATATATGGTTCACACTAGAACTAAGCTAAAAAATAGAAAACTTGTGAGGAAAGCAAAAATAGCAACAACAACAAATAAAAACGTGGACATTATTTTGGAGATTCAAAGTCTTGGTCACCAATACAAAAACGTTTTTGGAACGCCAAACATGCGCTTACGGAAGGAGTGGTTCTTTCTCCAAAGAGCCTGCCATTCTCTAAATTCAGGAGATTTATGGCTTTATGTAAATAAGATCCCAGTCTCTGGAGGCATCCTTTTGGAAAATAATTTAAACACGCCTGTAGTTCTCATACATGAAATCTCTATATGTGTTTGACAATCCTAAACTGAAATCTGTTACCACACAGACACTCCTGAAACATGTGGCTATAAACCTAACCAAAAACTCCCCAGCCAATTCCATTTGGCCCAACAGAAATAAATGACTCATTCCTCACTTATTGGGCAACTATTGGGCAATATCAATAGAAGCAGGAAAAACATGATGCCACTGGCAAATTAGCTACCTACAGCAGTTTTGAAGTGCAGCAAAGCTGTTGGTTAGAAACCTTTGAGAAACTATTTGAGAGATGCTACATCATCAGTACAGTTCCAAACTCATGGCAAGGCCTTTCAATCCGATTCACAAACAAGACGATGACCAAGACTCATCCTACAACACATTGATTGTCCTCCTGGATGTCGATTCAGAATATTTCGCATCTTTGTTAGAGGATTTGAGCAACTGGGCAATAGATAATGACAAAAGTCCTAAGATTTCGATTGAAACACGATCCATGCTACACTTGGAATCTAGGTGGGGAACAGGCTCAAGATCTCAAACCTAGACATGCATGGGAGATAAATGCCATGTAAGAGGACAATCAACACAATGACTTAGTCATAAAAAACAAAGTGAGAGGATGTAGCCTTATGGCTAGACCGGTCGACCTCGAAGCTGGGGAACCGGGTTCGAGTCTTGGCAACAACGCTCAATATCCTGTGATTCTGGGCAAATCACGTAATCTCCCCGTGCCTAACAAAAATGAATGTGTCCATCTGTAACTAAACTGGTGCTCATGTAAAGCACTCTGATACCCGGTTTCTCGGGTCTAGTTCGTGCTATAAAACTATAAAAAAAAAAATTTAAAGTTTGGTTTTCTAAGTTTATATAGGAACCTGATGGTCCGTGATAACTCCTCTTTAATCTATTGAGGCAAAATATTTACCCTAGTTAAGCTATGGATCGGAAGCTTTCCCTTGTGAATTGAACTCTTGGCTAAGCCAGGTCCAGAGCAAGTTGTTTAAAACCATACAGTTGAGGAACCGTTGTGAGACCTGTGGGCTGGGAACGAAGACTATTACCCTCCCTAATCAAAGCAAAGCGGTATCCCACAAATGATACAATGGCAGCCATCATTCTTATGTTGGAGAATGCCCCTATTCTCTGGCCGTATTTATTACACTTAATAAACACAACATCAAAATTCAGCTGCTATCTTCATGTTGAAAGACATTTTCATTATATACAAAATTGGTACAGTATTTTGACTAATACAATCTCCTACCAACATATTCTCACATTTCATTAAGAGTCATGATTGACCGCCCCTCAGTTCCTAGTGGCATCGCATAATCCAATTGAATTGGGCCAGGGTAATTTCTGTGTCCCTCAACAGATTTACAAGGCGAACTCTCCGCTCACTCAAGCTAGAGGGAGCTAGGGCCAGCAAAGCAGTGGGCCCCCCAAAAAAACCATGCCAGAGCAATCCAATAAAGGGACACCCCTTGGCACCCAGTAAGGAGGGTGAGCCCCGGGCAACCGACCATACCTTGGTCCTCTGGCGCAGCCACCATCGCCTCCTACATCCCAAGGGGCATATAAAGGAGTACCCATATAGAGTTATGGACAATTATGGTACCGGATGTCCCCAGCCCTTCACTAGTGATCGTGGCATCCCTCCCCTGGGTTATTCTAAAAAATCTGAAAAAGCAATTTTAGTAAGGAATTAGACCAACCAAACTGCTCTTGTAATACTCCCTAGCATGTTATAAAAATTCCATTTTACAAGATGTCAAAATGGTATTTATTGTGGGAGCTAGACTTGTTTGACAACTTCAAGCTTCACCTGAGTAATTACATTACTCACAACTCCCAGGAAATGGATCTTTCAATTTTCAGAAACCGGGTCCACTCCTTGGGATACAAGGAAACTGACACAAAGTACAACTCCACCATGCCACATCCATACCATGGGAACTTCAGCGGCATTACTTTAGTCTGCATTTTGGATTCTTCGGCTTAGGAGATATCAAGCAGCTGTGGAAATATAAATAATAGAATGCGGAATACCCCTGTTGCAATTCATGAAAAGAGAACATAGCACATATATGTTGCTGCCCTGCCTTCCTTATCAAAGGCAAAATGCTACTAGCACCAGCACTATTAAAAATTGACTTGCAAAGATGCAATTTTGACATGTTTTAGCACTATGGAAGGCAGTTTGAAAAATAATTTTGCGAAATATATGAATTAACCCAAAAATATTGGGTAGTTAGTATAAAAAGGCGAATTATTTTATCAAATTCTATCAATTTGTTTTCTTTATTTACTATATGGCTTTATATATTGTACACACTTAACTAACATTCCATTTGAAATATTAACTGTAGAAGGTCTTCATCTAAACTAAGGCGATTAAACTTCACATTCCTTCTACCCACATGCAGTCTGCTTTGCTTGGATTTATTTTGGTGAAATTTATTTTCTCCAAATATTTCACACAATACAGTTCCCAAAACCTGGACCAACTTTGCCGAATGGTTTGCCACCTTCATCATTCGTTTTCCAGTCTGCCTATTCCTTGTCTGTTTATGATAGCATTTGGGATTTCCACTCGACTCATCACATTCCTGTGAAACCAAAGTATTGCGTTCTGCATCCTGTCTATTTTAGAGCTTGGTAAATGGTGTTACATAGTTTGGATTCCCTATGGATTCCCTGTGCTTCTACCATTTCCCTTTAAATAGGACCGTCAACCACTTAGTGCCGAAATTGCAAGAATGCATCCCTGTAATACTTATAACACTGGCAGAAACCAGATCATGCAGGAAAGTACAATAGTGAGTGTACACGTAATGCCTTGACTCCAGTGGTGGTTATTATCTTACCATCTTTAAGGTTTTTCTGTAGAAGTTGTAAAGTTGCATTTATGTTCACCAAAATGCAAATAAGGCAGCTTTACCGCCTCTCAGTCTGTGTCTCCATCATGCAAAAATGCTCTTAACAGTAATTAATTTTGGTTGGCCAAGAGGAAGAATAACTATTTTGCTGAAAGACTTAATTTCAGCTCTAAGGTTTACCCCATCCCCCAGTCTCCTCAAGGAAAATAACATAGCAAAAAGAAAACAACTGAATTATTTAGTTTGTGTTTAAAACATTTTCTTACTATTTCCTTGAATGATCTGTTTCTCCACAGTATTTTTACCATTACTGATCCTCAGTGACGTCTGCTGCAGTGCAGCACTCCTTAAGGCAATTATGGACTTTCTTTTGGTTGGGTATGACTAGCCCACATGCCCGCTTTGTAAGTCAAGATTTTGGCTTTCAAGAAATGTTATACTCTAAGCCGACACTGCTGACATGATGACCCTAAAGAGGTAATGCTACGCTGTCTAGCAATTAGTCTCATTTTGTGAAGCAGAAATGTACTTTGCTTTGGCCTTAATGGCTTTATCTTGCATTTTATTCTACATTTGTAGACCAACTCAGCTGTATAAAATTCTTAAATTTCTTTTGTGGACAGTTAGACTTATAGAATGTTTACTTTCAGAGCCAGTGATAAACTCCTCTAATTTATTTTAGAAATGAACAAGAAATGTGCCATAATACATCTCTGACACTACCCAAACCCAACCACAAGTCAGAGTTTGACTATACCTATTTGTTTCTTTTTCTCATTATTTAGGAATTCAGTAATTGCTATTCCTAGCTCCTGAATGAAGGATTTGGAGAGCTATGAACACTTATACACCACTGTGCCCGAAGAGACCTTTTCCCATCCAAACATACTTGTTAACATGAGATTTCCAGCAAACTTGATGTATGGGATAACTCTGCTCACTAGCTGTGATTTCAAATTGCATTTGACTCTGACTTAGGCGGAATATAGATTACTCCACAATAGTTATGTGCATCAAAACATAATTTGAATATATGACATCTTTTAAGACATCCAATCAATCTCACTTTTGAAATGACAAGAGTATCCTCTCAGCAAGAGAAAGGATGAGCCAGCCAGAGTAGGCAACCATGACAAATGCCTTGCGACATTGAGAACATCGTAAGTTTACTATTGACAAACACACAGACATTAGGTGAATGATAAGGTGCCTTAATGATTTGCCTTAGCATGTTCTCAACTCTGAGCCAATAGAAAAACTATAACCGAGAGTCCCCAGAAAACATTGTTAAACCATTTTTTGGAATCACATTCACTGAAGCCAGCGGCTTCTCAATAGCTCTAGCCCCAACAGATTGGTGTTTTTGTTAGGAAATGTCTGCTTTACATTCTAAATATGTTTATATTATGCTGTAGTTTGTACTAGGGTGTATGATTATATTGGTGATCACCTCTGTCAGTAACTCTGTTTCTAAATTTATATCAAAACAGAATTGCAAGGATGATGCAAATTTATCCAAAAAGGTCTTCTAAGTGAATGAGTGAGTAAATTATCAAGTGCATCAGTCACCCAAAGACTTGATGGTGCTAGGACTGAATGGAAAGGCAACAATAGCTTGAGGCTAATGATGCTAATGAGATTCAAGTGCTTTATGGTAACGTCCATGATATGTTATTAGACCAGGGGTCTCCAACCTTCCCTGTAACAAGAGCTACCTAAGTTCAATGAAAATTACCCGAGCTACTAAGTTACTTGTATTATTAGTGTTGTAATAGTGACCACATCAGCAAGATTACATTAGTGGCCATCCTATGAAATATTACCAGCAATGATTAACTCTGTACATCAAGAAGGCTTGCCAGTAGTAATGTAAAATGAGCCTTTACAATCTGGAATGCCTTTACGCAGGTTGCATATGCAATTCTAATATAATAAGTTTCTCCAGCGCCACATGGTTAATCATTCAAATATTAGCTTTACAAATACTTTGGAAACTCAAGCATTTTCCTCCAAACATCATCTTATGAGTTCTGACATACACCAATTATTGTCTCAAATACACACTTTCAGTTTTGTTATAAATCTATTCAGCTACGTAAAAGCATCTAGTTAATTAGGATAGTCTACACACAGGAGAACTACTTAGTGGTATCTGGAGAGCTACCAGTAGCTCACGAGCTACTGGTTTGAGAAGCCCGGATTAGACAGACTAAGTGTAGCAGACTGTTCAAGTTGGAGCGACAAGGACAGAAACAGCTAGCCACCACTTCTTGATCCCTTAAGCCATGGAATCGTGAAGAAAGAGAGGGAGCTAGATCCAAGATGGCAAACAGAAATGTAGCAACCAAACAAGTACATTTAGGCCACTGGTCGTAAAAGGCCAGATAAACGAAGCACATGGCCTTAAAAATTATCATTTATTCACAGGTAGCCAGTGGAGGGAAAGGTGGGCACCAGAAACATGTTGTCCCAAATGGAAGAGCCACATAATGCAGATTGGAATAGTCTAGCCTCAATAGAATAGCAGTCCAAAGCCAGGAGCACACTGATGTTGTGGAACAAAAAAGAGGATCCTCACCAGTAGGTAAAAACGCAAAAGCCATACTATTCATTTGTTGCTTAAAGGACAGCAACTCTGCAAAGCAGAATCGAAGATTCTTGACCTTGACACTTTGGAAATAGGACAGCCTTTGTTAAGGGGCAATAAAGTGTGCTATTACAGGCTGTCCTAGCTGATCCATTTTGCGGTTATTGAGCTTTAGCTTATTAATTTTTATTGAAGCCTGGGCGCCTGATAGGTAGGAATAAAGTGTGGGCTGAAGCTCCAATGGATGTTGATTGAAGTGCAGGTCAAGATGGGTATCATCAGTGTAGGAAACTGAACCTATGTCAAAAGATCTAAATTGTCCCCAATGGGGGCCTGTCCATTAAATAAAATGAGGGAGAGAGAAGTGCCTGATGGAACCCATAGGAGAACCGAAATGACCTGAAACAAAACGAGGGAAGAGCCTGTACTAGGTTTTGGCCAGAGGCAAAGGAGGAGAGTCGGGTTAAGGCCACCCCTGGAAGAGCTACCCGAGCCAATCAGTGGGTCAAGTTAGACTCATTGATCGTATCAAAAGTGCTTGAAAGATCTAAGAGAATGAGACCAGCTATGTGACAGTGGTCCAAATATGTTCTCAGGTCATCCAGGACTTCTGTCCAGGTGGTTTCTGTCCCCATTTTCTGGTATAAGACCAGCTGGGTGAACTCTAGTATGTCCGCTCCCCCAGATGGTTAGTCAGCCATTTATTCTTTCACATATCTTGGATATTGCAGGGAGTAATCGAGTAGGTCAATAATTAGACTCCACACTCTCCTTAAAACAAGGGCGCAACCACCACCTGCTTTGAACTATGTGGGATGAGTGCAGCAGAAAAAGGTATCCAGAAAAAGGAGGGAAGGGCTGGAACCACTGAGAGCACACAGGGTTGTAATACTGACACTGGGCATACATAATCTGGTGAGCAGGACCTTATTGTGTATAGCAAGACAATCACTTGGATCTCGGAGATAACTAGGAGGACTTCCTTGAATTAAATCTCAAAAGTATGTGAGCCCTCAACAGAGACTGTTTCTAAGGAAAAGTTCCCAGTTTCCATGCTCTCATATATGCTTTGTAATTTATCAGAGAAGTGGAAAGCCAATTTATCACACAGCAGTTGTGAATGAAGGATGAGGTTGCCCAAATAAGTAGTAGTAAGGTCTTTCACCACTCTGAATAGTGCCCTAGTGGTGTTAGAAGCTTGCCTATTTACTTTTTTTTTGCTTTACAAGGTCCATATTCAGGCATGTAACACTGTCTCTGTTGCTCATAATTTGATTCTTCTGACTATGTGAATATGTAAGACTACATTAGCGTTTGACTCGCCTTTCAACTTGAAATTCCAAGAGTAATCGTGTTAGACCTGGCATCCTTGGCGTGGGTCTCCCTTCCATTTTTTATGATGCCTCCTATGTTACTGATCTGTTTTTGCTGGCGTTAGATGCTTTGGGCACTGTGCCACTGCTATTCAGTGCCACAGTGCATGTGCTCCCTATGATAAATTGTGTTATGTATTAGTGACTCCATGATTGGATGATTGGTTTACTTGTCAGTCCCTAGTACAGTGCACTGAGTGTGCCCAGGGCTTGTAAATCCAATACCGCTGGTGGGCTTGCAGCACTGGTTGTGCCACCCACAGAAGCGGCTTGTAAATGTGCCTCAGGCCTGCCATTGCAGAGCCTGTGTGCAGCCTAGGGCTGCCATGTCGACTTGGTGAGTACACCCACTTACCAGTCCCTAAACCTTCCCTTTACTGCATGTTGGTCACCCTAAAGTAGGCCCTAGGGCAGGGTGCATTGTAAGTACAAGGTAGGATATGCCCTGGTGTGTGTGGCATGTCCTAATAGTGAATTACAGCCATTTTCGTTTTTCACTATTTCAAGGCTACCTGCTCCCCATAGGCCAGAATGGGCAGACTGACTATTACACCTTATAGTCAGAACTGACCCAGGGAACATGGTAGAAAAACGAATTTAGTATGCCTGAACTCAGAATGATAAAATACATCTTTTAGTGAAGTTGGTTTTAACATTCTGTGTTTGAAAATACCACTTTTAGAAAGTGGGTATTTTCTTGCCTAAACTTCAAGCCTGCCTCTGCTAGGTTGTGTATTCCTTGTCTGGAGATTGAGTGACAGGGGCTGGGGGTGGCTACAGGAGACAGGGTGAGTCAGCACAGGGCTGAATAGAAAGATCTGCATCCAGAGTGGAGGGAGGAGTTGCACCTGGGTCTGAATAGGGCTGTGCCTGCCTTCCACAATGCTGGCTCCACCTCCTGCCGGGCGGCTGAGCACTCTGCCCCACATTCTGAAAGGAAAGAAGGAGTCAGAAAAACAAAGTGCTCCAGGACTGACCAGAACTGGTTTTGGGCTAAGCAGAGGCCTCTCTGCCTTCAGAGAACAAAGAGAAACTGGGTATAAAAGGGGACCCAGACCCCTAGGAAATTAGATCACTTTGGGAAAACAAGAAGAAACCTTTGCTGAGGAGCGGAACCAAGAAGAAACTGAGGAGAAGACTATCCCTAAGCTAGAGGGATCTGCCTGCAGTGGTTGCCTGACTGCCAAAGGAAGGAGAAAGGACTTTGTGTGCACTTTTATTCAACTTGTGAAGGATCTCCAAGGGCTTGAGAAAAGAGCTTGCCTCCTGCTGAAGTCTCAGGGACAACAGACTTCAACCACCAGCTCCCCAAGAATCCTTTGGAAGTGCCTGCTGCTGTTTTGGGCCTTCTGAAGGGACTGCGTGTCGCAAGGAGCTGGAAGCGCGACTCAAGAGGGAGAAGCGTGTCGCAGCCGCTGCCGTCGCATCGCGGAGATGCCGCTGTAGCTGTTGCATTGCACCGCATCAAGAGAAGAGTCTCGCATCGAGGAAGAAGCGTGTCGCAGCCGCTGCCGTCGCATCGTAGATGTCGCCGCTGTAGGTGTCGCATTGCACCGCATCGAGAGAAGCGCCTCGCATCCACGGAGAAGCGTGCCGCCGTCGGAGCTGCTGCCGTCGCATCACGAAACAAGGGTGTCGCCGCTGCAGTTGTCGCATCGAGCGGAAGTGTCTCGCAACGTCGGAGAAGAGGGTCGCCGCCAAAGCCGCTGTCGTCGCATCACGGAACCAGGGTGTCGCCGCTGCAGCTGACGCATCGAGTCGAGACTTCTCGCAACATCGGAGAAGCGTGCCGCATCAGGAAGAACTTGACGTCTTTATTTCTTTGCACCAGAACTTTGTCGCATCTCCATCTCTGCAACACTTTCGTTGTAGAAACGTGACGCATCGTAAGGTACATTGACTCAAAGTGTCGCATTTTAAGAACTTAAGAGAACTAAGCTAAAACCTACCATTTTAAGTACAGTATTGTGGATTTTTGTCGTTTATGGTCTTGTGTTAAAACTATATAAAGAATACTTATTTTTGATATAAACCTTGTGTGGTGTCCATCTGTAGTGTTGTCACTAGATTACTGTATGTGTTCACAAATGCTTTACACACTGCCTCTGAGATAAGCCTGTCTGCTCGTGCCAAGCTACCAAGTGGGTGAGCAGGGGTTATTTTAGGAGTGTACCCCTTTACCCTGACTAGAGGCAAGGGTCCCAATTTGTCACAAGTACCTACCTGTGCCAACTAGAGACCCCCAATTCTAACATTGGTGGTCAGCGGTGAGGATTCTGGACTTGCATTTGTGACTCATGTACAGTGATTGGTGAACACTACTAGTGAGTGCAGACCAAAACGCGACCACATACTTTGGGTAGATTTGTTTTTCTAGGACGTTCCATTTTTTTCCAAGTTCAGCCATCATGAAACCAGCATCCATAGCATCTGTTGATTTTGATTGGGAAGAGGAGAAACTAGAATGCTACAATGCAAGGCAGCTGAAGCACTTCTGCAAAAGATTTAATGTTGCAATTACCGAGCTCACCAAGAAGGAGGAGTTCTATAAGGCGCTGAGGGCCTGGGTAGAAGCAAGGAAAACCCCTGAGAATGAGGAAGGGGATAATGATGCAGCTGTGCAGCTGGAAGGGCCATTGAGTCCAGGGGAAAGGAAGGCACCTTCCCCAGCAGGTAGCAGTGTTTCTGCCAAAGGTCTGTCCACAGAAGAGCTGGAGGACAGGGAGAGAAATAGGATGCATGAGTTGGAGCTGGCCAAAATGAATGGGCAATTGGAAATTAGGAAACTGGCCCTGGAAGAAAAGAGGATACAGCTTGAGCATGATAGAAGTTTGAGGGAGTTGGATTTCAAAGCCAGGAGCTTAGAAATTACTCCCTCTGGTGGCAGCACACTGTCAATGCCTGTGGAATCTAGAGTGTATATTCCTAAGGATGTGGTCAGAGAGTTTTTAAAAATGATGACATTGGGCAGTGGTTCAAGGCCTATGAGGTAGCCATGTCTTCCCACCGGGTCCCTGAGAAGGATTGGGGAGCGGGGTTGTGGGGACGGTTCCTTAGTGAGGGGCGGGACACACTGCTAGATTTGCCTTCTGATGTCCATAATTCATATCACCACATGAAGGATGCTTTAATGTCTAGGTATGGTTTAACTCCTGAATTGTATAGGCAGAGGTTCAGGGGTTGCAAGAAGATAGAGAACAGTACCTGGGTTGAATATGTCACTTTTTTCTGCAGAGCATTGGATGGTTGGGTGAAGGGTAGCAAAGTTGATGATTTTCAGGGGCTCCTTGATTTGATTGCATGGGAGCACTTGTCAAGTAACTGTTTTCCAGAGCTACGCCAGCACCTGATAGATAGCAAGCTGACTATCCCTAGGAAGCTTGCTGAGGAGGCGGACCGCTGGGTCAGTACCAGGGTCCACAAGGGTCACGTGGGAGACTCAGCCAAGGGTGGGCAGGGTCCCCAGCAGAAGAGTGGGGGGACAAGGGTAAACAGAGGGAGTTCCAAAGAAGGCCCCAAAGTAGTCCCCAAGGGAAAGGTTCCCAGCCTCCCCCAGAAACCCTCAGGGGCCCGACAGGTCCACCTGTTCAAAGGGGACCCCTGAGATGCTACAAATGTGGGGACCTGGGTCATATAGCGAGTGATCCCAGGTGCCGCCAGTTTGGAAAGACCGCACCCCCTGGTGCAGCCCCCCGGCAGATGGCTAGTGTAGCCCTGGGGGAGGAGATGGATGCCCAAGAGGGGTGGGGTCCCGCACAGATGTCCCTTGTCTCATTAGGAGACTGTGAGGTGGTCCCCAGGACCCCGCTGCCTGACAACACTAAGAAATACAGGCAGTGGGTGACCATCAACGGCCATAGGGTGGAGGCTCTTAGAGAAACAGGAGCCAGTGTGACAGCTGTCAAGTGTCACCTGGTGTCTCAAGAGCAGGTTGTCCCCCATGCATTCTATCCAGTTGTTGCCGCTGACAACACAGAGTCACTGCAAAGTGGCTCAGGTTCCCTTTGAGTGGGGGGGGGTCTCTGGTACTCTTCAGGTAGCTGTGAGGCCCGCCATGCCTGTTGACTGTTTGTTAGGGAACGACTTGGAGAGCTCCCCTTGGGCGAAGGTGGAGCGAAGTGCTCATTTAGAGATGTTGGGTTTGCCTGACTGGGCGTGTGTGACCACCCGGTCCATGGCAGCAAGTAAAGGTGCTCAAGAGGACCTGGAGCCTGAGAGGGAGGCCCAGGTACCTGCCGTCACGAGAAGAGGCAGGGGGCATGGGAAACCGGCCCCCGATGTTCCCACGGTCCAGGAGGAGGCAGACCTTGAGGGGGATGCCCTGGAGCCTACAGGGGAACAGGTAGCTGAACTGGGGGACCTGCCTGAGCTGACCCATTGGCAGCAAGAAGGAGGACCCTCCAGGGAAGAATTCTGCAAGGAGCAGAAAGAATGCCCTTCTCTGGTAGGTCTGCGGCAACAGGCTGCAGACCAGGCAACAGGTGATAAGTCTGGGTCACATTGGGTCTATTGGGAGATTGATCTCCTGTATACTGAGCCTAAGGTTGCTGAGCCTGGGTCAGCCCGTGTGCTGGTGGTACCCCAGTGCCTCAGAGCCTTCCTACTGGGGCTGGCTCATGATGTTCCATTGGCAGGACATTTGGGGCAGGACAAGACCTTTGAGAGGCTTGTCACCCACTTTTATTGGCCCCAAATGCGCAGGAGTTCAGACACTCACTGCAGGACATGTCAGACTTGCCAGGCAAGTGGAAAGAGTGGGAGGAAGCGCAAGGCTCCTCTCCAGCCATTCCCTGTAGTCAGCACCCCCTTTGAACGGGTGGGTATTGACATTGTGGGGCCACTGGACCCCAAGACAGCCATGGGCAACAGGTTCATCCTGGTCTTGGTGGACCATGCCACCCGGTACCCGGAAGCCATACCTCTGAGGACAGTGACGGCCCCCGTGGTGGGACGAGCACTGATGGGAATTTTCTCCCGAGTGGGATTCCCTAGCGAGGTAGTGTCTGACCGGGGGACCAACTTCATTTCCAAGTATATGAAGTCCCTGTGGCAGGAGTGTGGGGTAACCTACAAGTTTACCACTCCTTACCACCCCCAAGGAAATGGATTGGTTGAAAGGTTCAACCGAACCCTCAAAGGCATGATTATGGGTCTTGAGGAACCTATGAGGCGTAAGTGGGACGTCCTCTTACCATGCCTGCTCTTTGCTTACCGTGAGGTGCCACAGAAATCTCTAGGGTTCAGTCCCTTTGAGCTTCTCTATGGACACCCAGTAAGAGGACCTCTAAGTTTGGTCAAAGAAGGCTGGGAGCAATCTCCCAGGAAACCTCCCCAGGATGTATACAGTTACATGCTGGCCTTTAGGAACCAAACTAGGCGTTTCAGGCAACTTGCTGAGGCGAATCTGGAAGCCAGCCAGGAGGAGATGAAGCGGTGGTACGACCAGAATGCCACTCTGGTAGAGCTTCAGCCTGGTCAGAAAGTGTGGGTCATGGCCCCAGTGGAGCCCTGCGCGCCCCAGGATAAGTGGACCGGACCCTTTGAGGTTGTAGAGCGCAAAAGTCCGGTTACCTACTTGGTGGACTTGCGGTCTCCCAGGAACCCCTTGAGGGTCCTGCTTGTCAACCGCCTGAAGCCCCACTTGGAGAGGTCCCAAGTGGGCATGCTCTTAGCGACAGATGCTGGGATGGAGGAGGAGACCGAGCCTCTTCCTGACCTCCTGTCAGCAACAGAGCAAGATGGGTCAGTGGATATTGTCAACCTCTCTTCCACCCTGACCCCTGAGCAACAGAATGACTGCCGCCAGTTGCTGGGACAGTTTTCTGATCTGTTCTCCCTGGTTCCCGGTGTCACAGATTGGTGCATCCATGATGTGGACACTGGGGACAGTACACCTGTGAAGCACAAATCTTACAGGGTGACTGACAGGGTGAGAGCTTGCATCAAGGAGGAGGTCTCCAAAATGCTTGCGTTAGGGGTGATTGAGTCCTCTAACAGTCCTTGGGCCAGCCCAGTGGTCTTGGTCCCAAAGGCTGCCGCACCGAGTGCCACACCAGAACTCCGGTTCTGTGTGGACTACCGAGGGCTCAATTCAGTCACCAGGACTGACGCGCACCCCATCCCCAGAGCTGATGAGCTCATAGATCGGTTAGGGGCTGCCCGGTACCTCAGCACGTTTGACTTGACGTCTGGGTACTGGCAGATCGCCTTGACTGATGGGGCAAGAGAGAGGTCAGCATTCTCCACACCAGATGGGCACTACCACTTCCGGGTGATGCCCTTTGGGATGAAGAATGCCCCTGCCACCTTCCAGAGGTTGGTCAACCAGGTGTTGGCTGGACTGGACTCGTTCAGTGCCGCCTACCTTGATGACATCGCAGTGTTCAGCGCCAGTTGGGAAGAACATCTGCGCCACCTCTGGGAAGTGTTGATGGCGCTGCGGAGAGCAGGCCTCACGATCAAGGCGAGTAAGTGCCAGATCGGGCAGGGTTCCGTGGTGTACTTGGGACACCAAGTGGGGAGCGGCCAGGTGGCGCCCCTACAACCCAAAATTGAAACCATCCTGAATTGGGAACCCCCCAAAACCCAGACAGAGGTGAGAGCCTTTTTAGGACTCACGGGTTACTACAGGAGGTTTGTCAAGGGGTATGGCAGCATCGTTGCACCCCTGACAGAGCTGACTTCCAAGAAGCAGCCCAGGAAAGTGATTTGGACTGACACCTGTCAGAAAGCTTTTGAGGCCCTGAAAACTGCTATGTGCACGGCGCCCGTGCTCCTGGCACCCAACTTCTCCAAAGAGTTCGTAGTACAAACAGACGCTTCAGAGCATGGTGTGGGGGCTGTTCTGTCACAGATGAATGAGGAGGGCCTAGATCAACCCGTAGCCTTCATCAGTAGGAGGTTACTGCCACGGGAACAGAGGTGGAGTGCTATTGAGCGTGAGGCATTTGCTGTGGTCTGGGCACTGAAGAAGCTGAGACCATACCTGTTTGGGACTCACTTCCGGGTTCAGACAGACCACAGGCCCCTCAGATGGTTGATGCAGATGAGGGGTGAGAATCCAAAGCTGTTGAGGTGGTCCATTTCCCTACAGGGGATGGATTTCATGGTGGAACACCGCCCTGGTACAGAACACGCCGATGGTCTGTCCAGATTTTTCCGCCTTAGTGAAGAGAACTCCCCTGAGGTAGGGTAGTTCTCCCCACATTTCAGCTGGAGGGGACACGTGTTAGACCTGGCATCCTTGGCGTTGGTCTCCCTTCCATTTTTTATGATGCCTCCTATGTTACTGATCTGTTTTTGCTGGCGTTAGATGCTTTGGGCACTGTGCCACTGCTATTCAGTGCCACAGTGCAAGTGCTCCCTATGATAAATTGTGTTATGTATTAGTGACTCCATGATTGGATGATTGGTTTACTTGTCAGTCCCTAGTACAGTGCACTGAGTGTGACCAGGTCTTGTAAATCCAATACCGCTGGTGGGCTTGCAGCACTGGTTGTGCCACCCACAGAAGCGGCTTGTAAAATGTGCCTCAGGCCTGCCATTGCAGAGCCTGTGTGCAGCCTAGGGCTGCCATGTCGACTTGGTGAGTACACCCACTTACCAGTCCCTAAACCTTCCCTTTACTGCATGTTGGTCACCCCTAAAGTAGGCCCTAGGGCAGGGTGCATTGTAAGTACAAGGTAGGACATGCCCTGGTGTGTGTGGCATGTCCTAATAGTGAATTACAGCCATTTTCGTTTTTCACTATTGCAAGGCTACCTGCTCCCCATAGGCCAGAATGGGCAGACTGACTATTACACCTTATAGTCAGAACTGACCCAGGGAACATGGTAGAAAAACGAATTTAGTATGCCTGAACTCAGAATGATAAAATACATCTTTTAGTGAAGTTGGTTTTAACATTCTGTGTTTGAAAATACCACTTTTAGAAAGTGGGTATTTTCTTGCCTAAACATCCAAGCCCGCCTCTGCTAGGTTGTGTATTCCTTGTCTGGAGATTGAGTGACAGGGGCTGGGGGTGGCTACAGGAGACAGGGTGAGTCAGCACAGGGCTGAATAGAAAGATCTGCATCCAGAGTGGAGGGAGGAGTTGCACCTGGGTCTGAATAGGGCTGTGCCTGCCTTCCACAATGCTGGCTCCACCTCCTGCCGGGCGGCTGAGCACCCTGCCTCACATTCTGAAAGGAAAGAAGGAGTCAGAAAAACAAAGTGCTCCAGGACTGACCAGAACTGGTTTTGGGCTAGGCAGAGGCCTCTCTGCCTTCAGAGAACAAAGAGAAACTGGGTATAAAAAGGCGACCCAGACCCCTAGGAAATTAGATCACTTTGGGAAAACAAGAAGAAACCTTTGCTGAGGAGCGGAACCAAGAAGAAACTGAGGAGAAGACTATCCCTAAGCTAGAGGGATCTGCCTGCAGTGGTTGCCTGACTGCCAAAGGAAGGAGAAAGGACTTTGTGTGCACTTTTATTCAACTTGTGAAGGATCTCCAAGGGCTTGAGAAAAGAGCTTGCCTCCTGCTGAAGTCTCAGGGACAACAGACTTCAACCACCAGCTCCCCAAGAATCCTTTGGAAGTGCCTGCTGCTGTTTTGGGCCTTCTGAAGGGACTGCGTGTCGCAAGGAGCTGGAAGCGCGACTCAAGAGGGAGAAGTGTGTCGCAGCCGCTGCCGTCGCATCGTAGATGTCGCCGCTGTAGCTGTCGCATTGCACCGCATCGAGAGAAGCGCCTCGCATCCACGGAGAAGCGTGCCGCCGTCGGAGCTGCTGCCGTCGCATCACGAAACAAGGGTGTCGCCGCTGCAGTTGTCGCATCTAGCGGAAGCGTCTTGCAACGTCGGAGAAGAGGGTCGCCGCCAAAGCCGCTGTCGTCGCATCACGGAACCAGGGTGTCGCTGCTGCAGCTGACGCATCAAGTCGAGACTTCTCGCAACATCGGAGAAGCGTGCTGCATCAGGAAGAACTTGACGTCTTTATTTCTTTACACCAGAACTTTGTCGCATCTCCATCTCTGCAACACTTTCGTTGTAGAAACGTGACGCATCGTAAGGTACATTGACTCAAAGTGTCGCATTTTAAGAACTTAAGAAAACTAAGCTAAAACCTACCATTTTAAGTACAGTATTGTGGATTTTTGTCGTTTATGGTCTTGTGTTAAAACTATATAAAGAGTACTTATTTTTGATATAAACCTTGTGTGGTGTCCATCTGTAGTGTTGTCACTAGATTACTGTATGTGTTCACAAATGCTTTACACACTTCCTCTGAGATAAGCCTGTCTGCTCGTGCCAAGCTACCAAGGGGGTGAGCAGGGGTTATTTTAGGAGTGTACCCCTTTACCCTGACTAGAGGCAAGGGTCCCTATTTGTCACAAGTACCTACCTGTGCCAACTAGAGACCCCCAATTCTAACAAATAGTGATTGGAAGGAGTTGTGGAGAGTATTCCCTTCCAAGATAATGTGTACCGTGTGAAAAGACTCCCCGAGACAGTCTCTAGAAACCTGTGGAAAGTTCAGGAGAATACTAACCAGCGCCTTACAAAATTTTACACTGGCCTCATCCATACTCCGCCTATTTGGGGAGCTTCCCACCAAAAAGTGAGATTGATGGCAATCCGTGCTAAGTGGCGCTTCCAGGCATAATGTCAAAATGAATCAGAAAATGATCACCCACACCTGGGGATCAATACAGTGTACATCAACGAAGTCCTAAGGGTCGACCATTAAATCTAAAGTATGATCTGCAGAGTGAGCTGTCTTCCACCAACAAAGATAGCTCTAGAGACTGGCAAAACTGAGTAACGGCTCCCCCCTTCACCCAAAAGAGGCAATAATTATAGAGAAAGTGATGACGAGATTACCCAAAACCAACATGAGGTTATCTTGCGAGGTGTGTGGAGTGGAAAGACAGAACGAAACCAGTGATATGAAGGTGGAATCCTACAGCAATATTTATTCTTAACCCTTTTAGTGCTGGTGTTGGCCAATAGACGATGCCTTCACTACCTCCCCAGTGCATCCGTCGGACATTGGCCGACACTGAGAAGGTCTTCAAAGGACCCTCTGGTGCTTGATTATCTCCCATCTTCCTGCTAGACACACACGAGCTTGAAGATTTGCAGTTTTATTTTTTTGGAGGGGATGAGCTGGATCCAGAAAATTCCTACCACCCAGCGGTCCCCCACTTGTCCTGATAAAAACACTGCCCCACTTGTGTGGCTGGGCTTAGTGCCTGCAACAGGAACGGATCCAACTGGGGTCAATGGTAGTCCTTGCAGGGGACTCCCATTGACCTTGGTTTGATCTTGAGGTGCAGGTCAGTTGTTGGCTCTGGGTACCTTGGGTTCTTGGACAACTTACAAACTCTATACATCTCCTTAACCAGTAGGGTCTAGCGGATGTAATGGTGCATTGCTTTTGTAAATCGGCCAGTGTGACCAGAAGTTACAGATGAAAACGTTGTCACACATGGCCATTTTTTCCTAATCATTTAAAAAAAAAAAAATGTATTTCAACAGTTAGTTTCTTTGGGAAAACCTTGAGAGATCTGTGCAAATGACCCGTTGCGGAATTCAGAATTTTGTCTACTTTTCACAAATCTATAGCTTTTCAGGATCACCCATGGTTTTCACACCAGTTTCCACCACAAACTGCAAGTAGGTTAAAGGCACAGAAATTTTTAAAAATGTGCCACCTGTTTGAAAAATGCCAAAACTGTGGTAAAACATAGGTTTTTTTTTTTTACTCGGCTCTGCACGTTTCTGAAAGCTATGAAGATGGTGATTTTAGCACAAGTCTTTCGTTGATGCCATTTTTGAAAAAACTGAAATTTTTCTTTGCAGAGCACTTTTTCCTGTTCTTCCCCATAAACTCAAAATGTAGATATATTTTGGCTTTTTACTCTGTCCCCCTCAAGGGGAATCCTCAAATCCAGGGTACCTTTTAGAATCCCCCGAATCTTGCAAAAAAGGATGCAACTTTGCATGGATACCTTATGTGGAAAAAAGTTATGGAGGCCTAAGCACGAAGTACCCCAAATGCCCAAAAAAGGGCGCTGCACTGGGATGAAAAAGCCTCAGCAGTTAAGGAGTTAAACATTTTAAAAGAAAGTATCACCACCTTCTAGAACGTAGTCCCTAGCCAACAATATTTTTGCTGCTGTTCTAGCAATTTTAAAGTACCTAGTAATCTCCAGAATTGTGCTGAGTGGCATACCAGTTGATATGAGACATCTCAATCTTCACTGGTTACTTTTTGACACATTCTTCCCAGATGGGCTATATTTTGCTGTAGTTTCGTACATGATTTGTGTAGGTGAGAATAAAACAAGACAAAATTATTTCGCTGACAGAGAGAAGAGTGGCGAGCATCCAACAATGTTAGCAGAATGCTGGTTTTGTGTTATGAGCTAGGAGGGGATCAACAGCAAAAGTAAAATCAGGCAATACTGTAATCTTTGCTAGGGCATATTTAGTGTAGTTAAGGAAGTAATGTTCAGTTCTACAAGTAATTGTTGCAACATGTATAACAGGCTTGAAATATGTAACTGTGGAAAATAGATTGCATCAACAAAGGCTTTAAGGCCAAATATTTGGCCAAGATGTACACAATTGATTGTGCTAGTCCGGGCCACAACCTAAGGTTGACCAGTTTGTACATTAGTGGATCCATGGGAACGCTCGCCTTGCCTGTAGGAATGCTTCACTGTGGGTTTGAGCAATTTGTGAGGGGTTGTCCAAAGATGGCCAAATGTAATTGGCATAAGCAATTAAAATGTAAGATCGGCTTTGGGCAAACAATGTTGCAGATTATCCAACGTAGTGATGATCTATCTGTTCCTCTAGTTTTGCCCTCTGACGTGACGCTTTCCTTTTTAGGTCTCGCCTAGGCAGCGCTTGCGCTCTCTCTTCCAGACATGCTGTATCTAGGATATAGGCTTGAAAAAACACACATCTTTTTCATTGGTTCCTGTTGCTGTCCTTTACAAATGCTGGCTTTTTATTGGTGAATACACTTAGTACTCTCTCTTTTTGGTATTTTGTATCCTCGCATGAGGACTGGCCCTCATATATGTGTTCTTACTGTTCAGGTTATTTATACTTGGAGAGAACCCTTTTTTTAGTAGGCCTGCCTCTTTGCTTGTTAACTGTTCTGTTTACTTGTGCAATGAAACTTCGGTTGCATCATTTGCTTGCTGCCGCTTTATCTCCCGGTGCCTCCCGTTCACCCCTCCCACAACACATTCTTCCCAGATGGGCTATATTTTGCTGGAATTTCGTACACGATTTGTGTAGGTGAGAATAAAACAAGACACAATGATTTCGCTGACAGAGAGAAGAGTGGTGAGCATCCAACAATGTTAGCCGAATGCTGGTTTTGTGTTATGAGCTAGGAGGGGATCAGCAGCAAAAGTGAAATCAGCCAATACTGTAATCTTTGCTAGGGCATATTTAGTGTAGTTAAGGAAGTAATGTAATGGTTTTATTCACAACCAAACACATTAGCACCCCTTTACAAAGTTTGCCAGTGAAACGCTACTTCCGTTTTCTCTTCTTTCTTTGAACAACAGTGTTCACGTCTCCTGCTCTGCCGCTGCGTCTCCCCCTCTCTCTTTGTTCCTCTTTTTCTTATTCCTTCTTTCTGTCTGTCTCGCTCCTCCTCACTTGCTGAAAACTAGGACTTCAACAAATGGCTCTTACCCTCTTTCCTCTCTTCTCCTTTACTTGTTCCCCTGTGAAATAGATTTTTTTAAAAACACTTTGGCATCAAATGTCCTCTTTTTCAGACATTTTTCTATTCAAAAGTGCACCTCTGGACAGAGAGAAAAAAAGGTTCAACATACTAAAAATAAAAAATAAACGCTAAATGAAGCAAGACAGAGTGGTTGCAAAGTGGCCAGATTGGTTTTATTCACAACCACACACGTTGGCGTCACTTCACAGAGTTTGCCAGTGAAGAGCTACTTTCATTTTCCCCGCTTTCTTTGAACAACATTGTTTTCCTGGGTGGGGAAGTACACCATTCCTGGAGGTACTGCAATACTTGGTTGATGCATAAAGAGGAAAATGTTTAATGTGATCCTTATCAGTGGTTTTCATTGTTTGAGTTTATAAAATGTGTACCGTGGCTCTATGTTCAGAGATGTGGTCTTTTTAAACTGTACTGGTTACGTTTTATAAGAATATAAGCAATGGACATTGTCCCTTCCAGCCCTGTAGTCATGTTCTTAACTTTTCAGGCAAAAACGCTCCATGATTTCTGAATAATAAGTGTAAAAGCGTTAAGGTAGCTATGTTGTTGCTGCTTACATTTTCAGCCAGCATATTACTCTGGTCTCCCCTCCCTCATAACCTATTTTCCTTTTTCTGGTTCTCCAGGCCCGCGAGGTCATACGAATGGCAATAGCGCTATGCAAATATCATCACTCCACTGAATACAAAAAAACAAAAGTAAAAAACATTGTCATTTTCAACGCCGAGCGCTAACTTTCACAAATGCAAAACAGATTGCATTGCAAATGCTTTTTAATAAATCCACTCCACTCCAAACCAAAACACATGAGTAAAAGACATTGTCACTTAAAACGCCAATAGCTCTAACTCTCACGCATGCAAGACCTATTGAATTGCTAATGCTTGTTTACAATTGGAATTAGTACTGCATTGCTAGACCTGCTCAGCCCGGTCCCTTCTTTTCTTTCTATGTATGCATTTTGCGGCATTCAGTTTGAGATTGTGCCTGTATTAATACCATGTTTACTTTTAACTTTATTATCTTACTATTAACAGAGCAGATTTTCTTTTAGTTTAACATTCTCTCAGCTAGGATGACTGTAACGGTAGGTTCAAGGAGACCCTTTGAGTAGCCTTAGTAGTGTTATACCAATGGAGAAACAGTACATCACTTGTCACTTTATTCTACCTTCCCCAGCATGCTTCTGCAAGTTTTGTTTCAGAGCAGATGGCAATTTGAATTAATTTTGTTTTGTCAAGTTTATTCGCATCAGAGTTTCCACATTGGAATCCCGTTTCACAGAATAACAAGAAACCTTAAGCTCTTCATTCCTTTTCTTTCTAGTGTAGCGCTGTATAGTAGTTAACATATTACCTTGTCAGGCATTCAGGTGCTGTTGGCTGAGAATCCCAGGGAACCTACATATTAACCATAACACTGAGAAAGATTGAGAATGACTAGGATAACAAGAAAGAAGAATTTGGTGGCCTAAAAGCCGTGAAAGATGCTCTTTCAGCTTATAAAAGACTTTGTTCACTAGTTTACCGTAAAGATTTCGACAAACAAGTCACCAATGTTTTGTACTCCAAACACTAGTGTTTATCTATTTGCTGACTTAGAGTTTTTAATCTACGTTTCTTGCTCTCTGTAGATTCGTCTTCTAGAGCAGTGGTTTTAAACCTGTGGTCTGCAGACCCCTGGCCTCTGCAACTTCTACTCAGAAGGTCTGCAACTGTTTTGGAATTTAAAAAAAAATGTTAATGTGAAGGAATTGAAAAATGAGAAGCTACAAATAAAGTTGGTATCTTTAGCTTGATCCGTGGGAGCAGTGCAAGCAAAACAATCAGTATGTAGTATAGACGATGTGCGGCCTCAACTGAAACACAGACAAAAAGAGAGTAATCGTTAAGAACAAAATAAGACAGTGACATGGTAGAGTCTAGCATATCGCTTCAACTTTTAAAATTAAAATCTGAATTTAGACTAGGTCCAACCTTCCCATCAAAATTTCGACTTGTCTGTACTGTTTATGAATTAAAATATTTCATCATTTGTGAATTTGTTTGATGTATACTTGTTTTTGTATTTTTGTGCATTGTTTTGTGGTTCAAATCCTAGAAATTGTGTGGGCCCAGGTCCCCTGGTTTTTAGTAATGATTCAGTGGTGGTCCAAACAAGTCAAAAGGTTAAGAACTGTTGCTTTAGCGCACTGATTAATAGCTTAATCTTTGTTACTAAGTCAAGTAGGACAGCTTGTGTTTTCCATGCATCATATTGATGGGATTTGTTGTGCCTCTATGTTCCTAGTGATTTCTGACTAACGAAGCAATTTTAAGGCCATATGAGCTCCCCAGGTAGACAAAAGCACCCTTACCCTCCTGCACACCTTGTCAGACATAGCACAAAGGGAAGCTTGGCTTTTATAGGCACTGCCTTTAAAGTCTGCCGCACTATATAGTATGGCTAATGTTTTTCTGCTGTTTTTTAATTGATGTATAAGTGCAAGCAAGTGTGAGCTTGTCTAAATAAATTTTGTTCAGCCTCACTCAAGTCTGCTTTACAGGAGCTCGTTCTTAGTGTTGTAGACATTTCTGTTCAGGTTTGTTACTTCTCTGCATCATTTATGCATTGATTTGTTGCTTGATTTTTTTTTTTTATTGAAATAATTCATATTGATTTTGTATGTGCTTTTAAATCACACTTTAATGTTTTCTAATTTCTAACATTTTATAACGGACATAAATATTAATTCTACTTGTCAATCATGTGTAGTGGTTGTGATAGAGGAACAACACATTGCAAACATTTTCAGGCACTGTAACATTTGTAGTCTCGATCCTTAAAATATAGAAATGTTTATGCTCTGATTTATTGTGCAACAATATATTTTAAACATAGGTTTACCGTTAGTATTTTTGTTTTTCTTCCTTTCCAGAAGTAACTGTGGTTTACCAAAATGGCCTACCTGTTTTCTCTGTTAGCTTACCATCTCGACGGGAGCGATGCCAGTTTACACTAAAACCTATCTCAGACTCAGTAGGTGTATTTCTGCAACAGCTTCAAGCAGAAGACCGGGGAATTGACCGAGTTGCGATCTACTCATCAGGTACCTTTCTTTTGGTTTTTTTAAACTTAAAAGCACTTTTTAGGTCTTGCCTACAGACAGCTGTAACTGTCCGTCGTTGACTTCAGACAGCTGTAACTGTCCGTCGTTGACTTCATGTTACCAGTACTCTACTACCTATATGCAATGTACACATACAGTGTAGAAAGAGTGGACTTCTGGTCATCCCACTTCCGCCATTGGCTATAACTATTTTTGTTTAACCCCTTGGCCTCCCTATTGATGTTTATATACATCATAGAATGATGCACTTATGTATATATGTCACAGGGCTCTTCGTGGTCATGGGGTTCGTTTGGAGCAAGTTTGCAGGTGCCCAGTGCTCACTTCAGAGCTGGCCCATTAATGTGCATGTAATGTCACTAATGATGTTGCACACATATTGGAAGGGACTGGGAGGCGTTCCCTAGCTCCTCCCAGGTCTATCCAAGGATTGAGGTGGTGGGTGGGACCACCGAATAAAAAAACTAAGGGGCATCTATTACTACCTCAACAGCTCTCTAACCATGGCTACCAGCTTGAGGCATTTTTTTGTTGGGATAGCGGGATGTGGGAGAGAGGTAGGGGGGAGCATCAGTACATCTCTTCTCACTGTCCCTGCTACCAACCCACCAACAGAAGAAACACACCAGGAGGTGGGTATTGAAAGGGGATGGATTAGGATTGTTCGTAGACTTTCCCTTCCGGGGTCCCATTTACTGATAGTTTCATGCACCTCCTTCCTTTTTCGGTGCTTCTCTGTCCAAAGAGGAGCTGTGTCTCTGCTTCAGCAAGGATTTTCTTTAGCCTAAAAAAAAATCCACAAAGTGTCTTGTTCCTCACTGGGGCACAGAAGCACAGTTCTGCGCCTTAACGAAGAGACAGATGCGGTTTTGATTTTTTCTTTGCTTCAGAAAAAATTAACACAGCGTCAGACTCCTTGCTGGGACAAAAATGCAGTTGTTTGCTCCAGTGAAAAGCCAGATGGTGTTTCGATTTTTTTCTTTGCCTATATTACCCTACACTTAATAAAAAAATAAACACTGTCTAATTGCTGGGGCACAGGCGAGGGCCCCATTGAGGAAGTGAATGCTGTTTGGATATTTTGTTTGCCTCATAAAAAATCCAAATAGCATTTAACTGCTTACTGGGGCACAGACACTAATGTCTGTACCCTTCAAGGTGGTTGACACTGTTTGCATTTCGTATTTGCCTAACAATAAGTCCAGCCAATGTTCTGGGTCTTTGCTGGCATACAGATACACATGTCGGTGTCTCGGGTTGTCCGACAACTATGGAAGCCCACCAAACCCTGATGAAGTTAAACACTAGACACCTGGAAGAGACCTGTATGTTGTGGCTTATGAGGATACCACCACTTTTTCTTACCCATAATTCCCTGCACAGGTCACACTTTGTTTAAAAACAATAATTTAAGGGGCATGTCCAAGATGGTGGCCGAGTAAGTCGCATCTCTCGGAGCTCCGCCGGACTCGCTTTATGGACGGGCCGAAACTGCTGGGCATGGGGGGGCCATCTAATCGGATCTTGTACCCCCCCCCCCCCACCTTCATTTGGTGCCAACCTACGCAGATTGGGCAGGTGAATGCCCAGGCACAGCCAGAGAAGTCATTGGATCTGGCGGTGGGCTGGAGGGATGATGGCGGACGCCACATGCTGAGGCCGACCAGGAGGAGTACTGCGCTAGGCTCACCCTCTCCCTGCATACTGGGGTGACATACCCCCTCCTTCCATCAGCGATGCCCTCTCAGCCCCGTTGTGGCCGGCGCACTCGCTCTGCGGGACGGGGCCGCAGGCGGTAACTGGCGGCTGTGGCCTACCGCAACCGCGGAACTTTGTGTGTGTGGTGCTGGGGTAGTAGAGCCTCTGGACGATCAGCGGTCTCCTCCCTGCTGGGGCTGGACTGTGGGTGGTCCTTCTGCGCCCCTCTTTTCCTCTTGGGTCAGTGGCTGGACCCCCTGCTCCTCCCCCTTGGCCAGCATGCGTGGGTGGGGGCGGGGGTACATTCCTGGATCGGGCCTTTGCCCTGTGGGCCCTGCTGCGTGGCGGGCCGTGGTGCTTCCGCCAGTGCAACCCAGGCTCTCCCCATCCTGACTTTAATTTATAAACCGGATGGGAGGCATGAGAAGAGGGTCAGCTTGTATGGACCTTCTGCAGCCCACTGGCAGTGGGCTGGCCCGTCTCTGTTGCTGACTTTCCTCTCTCCCTGGCTCTGCCTCATCTCCGCCTCATCTCCCTTGGGACTGTTTGGTGCACTGGACTGAGTCCGAATCGAATACATATTTGGGGGAGGCAGCGTTTGACCTTCAACGCCCCCCTGTGACTGTTAGCAGCTGGTGCCCCACCATTGTTGCTGGGGTTCTGTGGAGGAGGAGGGGGGGAGGATACACCACTTAAGACCATGCGTGATCCTGCTGGGCAACGGATGACGCTTGGCTGAATGACTAGCAGAGGTGCACTCTGTCTCTTGTGTACCCTTGTACACCATCTTTGGTCGACGCCTTGGGCCCAAACCTTGAATCGGCCGGTATTCCAGTTTGGATGCCTGTTGGGGTCCTCGATCATAACGCACATCAGTAACACATCTTGGCTTCTGGGAAGCTCTGGTGGTTTACTGGGGCGGCCATCATTTGTCCCTGGGGGGCTGCCACCTGCTCCACCATGTCCTCTCAACACAGCACTAAGAAAGACCCTTACTCAAAGGATTTCTTTGCCAAGAACTCAGCGAAGAAAACTGATCAGATGCCCGAGGTGACCGCTTCGGCGTCACCCACTGAAGGTACTCGGGTGGACAAGACGTCCTCTGGGGATGCCCCCATAATAAAAACATTTCTGGAGCAGCTTTTTGGTACTCTTCGAGACGACTTTCCGGGCCACCAACAGGGCATAGCCACAGAGATTAAAGATGTCTGGTGTGACCTGGAGGAGCTGGGCCAGAGGGTGAACTCGCTGGAGCAGGGACAGGACTCCCATGAGGAGGAGCTGGATGGCCACCGTCGTGAACTATGGGAGCTGCAGGACCAGAACTAGGAGCTACGCTATCAGCTTGAGGATCTTGAAAATAGGTCCCGGCGCTCAAATATACGCATTAAGGGTGTACCTTTTGCAGGCAGTTTCTGATAACCTCATTGAATTTGTCATCTGTCTCTTCAGACAAGTAGCACCATCGCTTGGGGACCAGGAGATCGTTATTGACCAAACTCACCGCGTTGATGCCTGGCAAGCGCACCAGGTCAGCCCCAGGACATACTCACTTGTCTACACTACTATCACCAGAAGGATGCCATTGTGACCATAGAGCACGATAAGGCAGCTATTAAATTTGTGGGTCATAGGTTGTGGCTCTACCAAGACCTCTCTATGCTTACCTTACAATGGCGGTAGGCCCTCCGACCTTTGACAGACCTTTTACGGGAGAAGAACATCAGATACAAATGGGGTCATCCTGTCCACCTTCAATTTGTTTGGCAGGACGAGGTTCGTATTGTCCCACTCTATAGGATGCCCGGGCCCTCCCAGATATGCCCACTTTTCAGTCTGATTCGCTCGCCGTCTTGTAGTCCCGGGACCCAGCAGCTGCTGATTCGGACTCTCGCCGCTCTACCCGTCGCAGGAAGAAAACTGTGAGCAAGCCCTCCGAGGTCAATAGTCACAGGGAACGTGCTCAGCTACTCAGCAACTGCAGCGTGGGCACAATGTCAGGGAAGTGGACAATGATCATTGACTTTTACCTGGGGCATGCACCTGTTTAACTCTCATTGCAGGGGCCCTCCCACTCATTTGTTAGGCTTGCAATGACTTCCCCTTGTTTAAAGCCTACATTTTGGACGGCAGAGCTTGAGCGCTCAATGGAGCAATAGATCGAACAGTGTTCTTTCCCACGACATGGACCCTCATTTACTAGTTATTCTTGTCCCAGACGGGAACATTGTTTTTCACCTCTACTCTGTCTCCTCCCCTCCTTTTTCTCTCTTAACCCAGATTCTGTCCAAGATACCTTTTACTGCATGTGTCACTCGATCTGGTTTAATTTTCGTCTCAAGCATGCCTTACATCACGTCGCCACGCGCACATCAATGGTGATATCTATACTTAGCCTTAATGTTTGACGCCTCAATGCACCGATAAAGTGCCTGGCGCTCCTCTCATTCCTCAAAGACGCCAAATGTGACATATGTCTGCTGCAGGAGACTCACTTGCTTCAGGTGGATTAGCAGCGGATGCGCTCCCGCTGGTTTGACCGGCAATATTTCTTATCTGGGATGCTCATGAAGGCTGGGGGTGCGCATTTCCCGGGACGGGTGGTACAGGTTTACACCGAGATACTGGGCAGGTTTTTGGCCTTGCGTATAGACGTGAAAGGGATTGGGTTCACTTTGGCTGGGTCAGATGTTAGCTACGCCGGATATGGATGTTATTGTGGGCCGGGATTTTAATATAGTAATGGATGCACAGAGGGATAGGTCAACACCACGGATGGGTCACGTTGGAGGCCTTACATTGGTTGCTAGACAGTGGCTGAGGGATGCCGGTCTCACAGAAATATAGAGGTGCACTCACCCCATGACCACTGAATGCGCTTTCTTCTCCACTGCACACCAAACGTATCAATTACTTTCTTACCTCTCCGCGTATAAGGCAGGAGTCTATCTGTGGATATTGGTGTTGCAGTACTCTCTGATCACTCTCCCATAATACTAAGATATGCACCATGTAGAGATACACAAGCCCCCAAGATCTAGCGGCTCAACGCGAAACTCCTCACCCATGACCACATACTCACCAACTCCTCGACAGCCATACCTTCATTCTTAAAGACTAACAATACACCAGGCACATCTGTCTCGATCCTGTGGGAAACTCTAAAGGTGGTTATGCGTGACCACTTTATTGCGATAGCCACGGGCTACAATAGGGACAGGTGCGATTAGTGGCGCCAGCTAGAAAACCAAGTCAAGGAGTTTGAAATCTCACACACCCAATCCTGCTCATTAGCAGTTCGCCATCAGCTGATGGCAGCGAGGAAACGACTGCGGGCACTGGACATGGGTAAGGCACAATACGCACTCCTCAGGGTAAAACAGAAATATTATGCTGGGGGTAATAGGGTGGGTTGTATGCTGGTGCACCGCCTCCGAGCACAAGCAGTGGACCAGAGAATCACTAAACTGTGGGGACCTGACTGTTCCCACGGTCTCGAGACGAGGACATTGTCCATAATTTTGAGACCTTCTACGCCACCCTATATGCGATGGACACCTTATCGGAGTCTGACGCGGTAGTTTATCTGTCGAATTTCCCTCTCCACGAGCCACAATCACCCTCCTTGACGGATATTACCACACAGGAGGTCCTGGTGGCTATCCAGCATTTGAAACCAGGTAAGGTTTTAGGGCAGATTGCTATGGCGCTGAATTTTATAAGGATTTTGGTACACAGTTGGCACCTATATTACCACGTCTCTTCAACACGCTTAGCACCTGTGAGGCGCTGCCAGAATCGATGTGCCTAGCCACTATCACTGTGATCCCCAAGGTGGCCAAGGACCCTAAGCACTAACCTAATCTAGATAAAACTGGCTTTGTCTCAGCTGGGATATAGCGACAATACAAAACGGGTGTGTCACTTATTGGATAAGGTGCAACTTTCACAGGTGTCTACCCTCTTTTTGTCGATCGATGCCGAAAAGGCTTTCGACTAGGTACGTTGGCCCTACCTTCATATGGTCCTTGAACATATGTGCTTTGGCCCACGATTTGGTATATTGGTCCATTGCTGCTACAATTCCCCTAGGGCTTTGGTGCGGGTGAAAGGGTTGCTGTCCGCACCCTTCGCCATCACTCGTGGAACTAAGCAGGGCTGTCCCATATTGCCACTGCTGTTCGCTCTATATTTGGAGTCTTTTGCAGAACGGATCCGCGGCATCCCCCAGATTGTAGGCATTCAAATGGGAGGTAGAGAGCATAAAATTGTTATATGCAGACGACGTCCTCCTGACTCTAACTGACCCCCCATACTTCACTGGGGGCCGTAATGGCAGAGCTGGAAGCATTTGGTGGAGCGTCCGGTTTTAAAACTAACCTACAGAAATCCTACATTTTTTTACCTGACCATCCCCGCTACAGTGCAGGCTCGTCTTGCCTCCCAGTTTCCCCTTAGATGGGCAGACCAGTGACTATTGTATTAAGGCTTCCAGAAATATTTCACACCTGAAAGCACAGCCGCACATAACTATGGCGGTCTCCTGGCAAATACGAGATTGGATCTGACTAGGTGGAAGTGCTGTGGCCCATCTTTGCTAAGATGCCTAGCGGCAGCCAATATGACACTTCTGCCCAAAATCCTTTATATAATGCAAATGCTTCCCCTACAACCCCCCAAACGAATATTGGATAAGTTACAATCCCTTATGTGAGACTTTAATTGGAAGAGCAAGCGAGCTCGGATGTCCAAGGCACACGCGTATCTTCCACAATCGGCTGGTGGCCCCGAACCCTCCGTGCTATTATCAGGCCGCACAGCTTCAGTATATGGCGGAATGGTCCAGATCCTGCACTGAAAAACATTGGTGCTTCATTGTTCACAGACCAGCGGGAGTATATATCTCCCCGGTGGTGCGAGCCACAGTGGAGTTTGGGATAGGGTACAATTGAAACACAGCCTTTTACCCCTCTGTCCCCACAAACACTGATAATAGGCAACTCTGACTTCCCTCCGGCATAAAAGGTGAATGCAGTCACAGATTGGAAGGAGGCCAACTGTAAGCGAGTGGGAGACCTTTTTACTGTGGATGGTTTTATTTACTTTCCAACGCTCCAATCAGCATTTGGTCTCCCAGCCATGGCTCATTGGCAATATATGGCAGTTTGTCACTGGGTGATGCAGCTTTGGCTTCGTCCCCATCCTAGCAAGGTGCTTACGCCATTTGAGAAATGGCTTCTTACTCGCCTCTCTTATAAGAGGATTCTATCTGATAAATACACTTTTCTTCTCACTCCTGGACGCCATTGAAATCTGCTGCGCAAATTAGTTGGGAGGAGGAATGTGGGTGTACTTTTATGGACAAAGAGTGGAATGACATTTTGCACGGCGTCCGTACCTCTGCCCTTAACACCACCAGTAGGGAGATGTTTCTGAAGATTGCCCACTACTGGTATTTCACTCCAGCTAGGATCACCCTTTGGGATCCGAACAAGGATGGAAATTGCTGGTGCCAGTGTGGGCAGCAGGGCACCCTTACACACTTGTTATGGCAGTGTCCAAACTGCAAACCTTTTGGGATGGGATACTAGAGGCAGTGAATACTATATTCAATACTGACATCCCTAAATTTCCCAGTTATGTGCTCCTGGGCCTCCTCAACCCTCTCACATATCCATTAAAATCGTGTAGAGTCAAGGTGATCGCCTTGGCACTGGGTGCCACTAAACAGGTTCTTCTTTCTAAATGGGGTACCGAGGTCATACCGGTACCTTTAGATTAACTACATAAATTATGGGAACTGCTGGGAATGGAGAAGTTAACGGCAGCGGTCACACACACCATTCCGCTATTTGACCAGATGTGGAAACAATGTATTCAATACCGGTCGGAAGAATATCACGAGTTGTCATGTCCGCTCTATCTGCGGGATTTCCCTTCCCTTTCCCAAGTACACATATTATCATTTCATCTCTGTCATAGTTATGTGCTACCCTACTTTGATGCACACGCTTTATAGTTAAGTGAATCACCACCAGCCAGTGGATTTAGGGGGGCTGTTGATGTATCGTATGTTTTTTTTCTGGAAAACGCACGTCTGAAACCTCCACACTCAAGACTTGGGGGAACTTAGATTTAAGTCAATCCTTGGGGAGGATGTTACTGTGTGAGTAGGACTGAAGGAAACTACCATGTTTTGCAGAAAAAACATTGAAAGTATGACAAATGTCTCGTTCAATGCATTTTTCCAGCCAGCTATTTTGGGTGAGGGTGGTCTAGCATCCAGTGGTAGAAACCTTATGATGCTTAGCTATAAAAAATACATGGCATGTTTCCATGCAGCCCAACGTTATCTGTGACCAAAAGGCGGGTAGGCTAAATCAGCACTTTGCTTTGAGTTGCTTCCCAAATTTGCTAAATGCACTGCATTCAGTTTATCGCCTTTGGGCACCATGAACCCATACAAAACCAATATGTGTATTGTACCCCAATACTCAGGAAGCCCTTAGGAACAAAGCTGTGGGGGTCAAAACTTGGCAAGGCTAAATTTGTACATGAGAGAGACTGGAGAGAACTAGTATACTTTGTAACAAAAATGCTAAAAAAAAATCGACAAATGTCATATTCAGAGTTTCTCCAGTATTGGATCGTTCATAGATTCCCATGCTTGAATCATTCCCCGTCGCCAAAGTGGGAGTCACACAGTACCATAATAAAGCAGTATGTATCACTATATTAGGCTACAATGGTAATGAACAATCACCTACATAGCCTAGATGTCTTTTTTTAGAAAAGGGCCAAACTTTAAACCTTAACCAATCAGGTGATACCATCCTCTAGAACACACCCAAGAGAGGCTGATTCTCTCAGATTTTTACCGCAAGTTGTGTGTGAAGGAGTTTCCCTGAGCTCTGCTCAATTTTTTCAGATTTTGGAAAACTACTTCTACTACAATGTCTGATACCATGCAGAAAGCCCTTTTCAGACCATGTATGACCTGCAAAAAGAAAAGGGTACACGTAGATGACCCACGTAAGGACTGTCTGTACTCCCAACATAAGATAAAGGAGTGTAAAATTTGTCGTACTTTTTCCTCCGAAACCTTGAAGGACGGAGAGGGGAGGCTTCTTCTGTGACTTGAGAAGTCAAAAATTCAGAGAACATCTTCTGAGGAGGACAGTGATACTCAAGCAAGGTCTCAAAAAAGATCCAGATCTTAAGACCAAGGGACCTCTGAAGAAAGCAGAAAGGCCCTTAAGACATCCCACCACAAAGAATCTCTGAAAAAGGAGAAGCACAAAACTAATCTCCTCCGAGGCAGCATAATCTGAGCCCAGTACTCCATCAGCAAGGGCTGGGGATCGCTCACATAAATCATCGTCTGAACCGTCGACTCACAAAACTTACCTTTAAAGCCTCTTCAACGACAGTCACCGTTGACAGCAATATCGTCAGGTACGACACGACGACCATCACTACCGTCTTGTCGTTGAGACCATCAACTGTGAAAACAACGGCGACCTCATCCACTGACACCCGATCACGTCAACGAGAATTTCACCTGCTGCGAAGACCTATCGTTGACATTGACACCGACACAATCGTTGATGACACCATTGACGACGACCCCGTGGACGCGAGGTGTATCTGATGCCAAAAGCCGCAAGTCAATCAGCAGCATTGCCCTTGACCATTCCCTCGACAACGTAGTCATCGACGACTATAAAAATTACAAGGATCATGAAAACATCCTTGCGAACCGAGGTTACCTCCCCCAGCAAAGTTCTCCTCTCCCCCAAGTCATCTGTTGGACCAGGAGGATTCAGACGATGATGGTCCTTTTGAACCAGCTCGTAGCTCATCAGAGCTCCAGGTAAAATACCAGGATGAGTACATGGAAGAGCAATAGTAATATGAACATTATTCTTCTCAGCCAAAGCAAAGGCATTATGAGCAGCATTATCAGTATTATGCTGAACCACAGCAGAGACGGGGATGTTCAAGTGCCTACATCACTTTTTCAAGATTTACAGGCCATGTTGCAGGACTATTGCAAGAGGGTTCTGGAACTTGCGCAGGAACAACCAGCGGTTCCTCCTCAACCTACTTCTGCAACCCCGAGGCTCTTTCCTTCACCGATCACGCCTAGGATGACGATCAAGAGGAAGGCGAAATTCCAGACCCTCAACCTCCCCGTGATGAATGGGGCGATTATCTAGCTCGCACTCATCACCTCCACCACCACATCCAGTGGACTCTTCTCAGGACGACATTGGAGGCTTTCACAACTTAATGGATCGCACTGCCACAAGATTTCACCTACCAGTCTCAGTCAAGCAGCCTTACTGCTTTCTATATGATTTCAAAGAGCAGTCAAGAAAATCAGTCAGAGCCAGCCCCATCATAGATTTTATATGGGAGGAAGGCATTATAATAATTAAATATAAGGCTGCGGAGTATTCTCCCTCCTGCCTCAGGACATCCCAGACCAGGCTCAGTCATATCTCGGGCAGGGCAACACCGCTCTAAGAATCCTTCAACTCCTATATCTGTGCCACCAGATAAAGAGGGCAGGTGGTTAGACAACATAGGTAAGAGGTTCTCCTCCATGTCTGCCATCACAGTTCGTGCGACCAATTCGCTAGCAATCCTGTGCCGCTATGATAGGCAGATGTGGTCCGACATGGGGGACCCTATTGACCTAGTGCCTGAAGATAGAAAGTCAGAGGCAAGGAAAATACTACAAAGGGGTGAGCGCACGTCAGCCGATATCATAGACTTAGAATTGGACATAGCATCCACTGGTTTTCGCCAACTCACCGGTGCAGCAGTCAGAGGTCCAGTCAAAAATTCTTGATATGGCCTATTATGGAATAGTCGCTATTTTGGAAGCGCATAGATGATGCTTTATTGGCCATCAAAATGGGCACAGACACTGCCGGGTCATTTGGTACACTGCAGTTCAGGAAGGTGCCCTTTCGAGGGGCACGTGGAAGAGTTTTTTCAACCTACAGAGGAGGATACCAATACTCCCAACAGTATCCGCTCTTTCACTCTCAATACAGAGCTCCTTACCAACAGCAGCCATACTGCCCACCACCCAAGGCCGCATATACAAATCAAGGACCTTGACTGAAGAACACCCCGAGAGTTGAGACACATGTCGCAAACAGTGACCTAAATCAGGGACCATCTACTTCCACTTCCTCCCATTCCGTGAGTGCGAACATTACCAATTACCTCCAACATTGGTGGCAGATCACCTCAGACAGATGGGTATTGGACCTCGTCACCTATGGCTTACCCTGGAGTTTATCAAAAGACCACCGAACAGTCCGCCAAGAGGAGCACACCCACCTCGTCTTCACTTACTCAAGAAAGAAGCCCTCATCATGTTTGCCAAGGGAGCAATTGAAACGGTTCCTTTCACCCAGAAGGATATGGGTATGGGTTTTGACTCCTGTTTTTTCTTAATCAAAAAGAAATCGGGGGGAATGGAGACCCATTCTAGACCTTAGGAAGTTGAACAAATTCTTGCGGAAATAATCATTCTGTATGGTCCCTCTCTCCGACATCCTACATCTCCTAAACCAAGGAGATTATATGACAACTATGGACTTACTGGATGCATACTTCCATATTCCCATACATCGCAAATATCTTAGTTTTACTGTAGCCGGTACCCATTACCAGTTCAGTCCTCCCATTCGGCCTCAAGTCACCTCCCCACATTTTTACCAAATGCCTTGCTCTGATAGCAGCCACACTCAGAAAGCAAGGCCATCAGGTATTTTCCTATCTACACGACTGGCTGCTAAAAGCTCCAACACCTTTGCAGGCGTCCAAAGCCACAAAACTTTGCCTCACTCTTTCGCAAGCTGGGTCTCTGTCAACCATCAAAAGTCAACAACAACTCCGAAACATAGGATACTGTTTCTAGGCTCCAACATAGATTCAACACAAACAAAGCTTTTCTCTTACAGGACAGACAACAGGCTAGCAGATCTGGCAGTCACACTTTCTAGAAGAAAGTCAGTTTCAGCACGCTTGTACAAGTCGCTGATGGGAATGTTGTCCTCTGCAATAAATCTGGTCCCTCTTGCACGCCTGAAAATGAGACCGTTACAAGAGGAACTTCAAAAACAGTGGATCCATGCAGAAGGGTCCTTCCACCTCATCAACATCACCCCAATGATGGTGGAGACATTAGCGTGGTGGTCTCAGATCTCCAATCTCTCCAAGTGTCTTGCGTTTTTGCCGCAGATACCAGACTTCGTCATAACTACAGATTCCTCCATGGACGGCAGAGGCAGTCATCTCCGAGACCTATAAATCCAAGGAAAGTGGTTGGCACTTCAGAAAACAATGCATATCCATTGCCTAGAACTGAAAGCCATCTTTCTCACCCTGCAAGCGTTCCTACCACGAATAGCAGGGTCATCTGTGCTGGTACGCACAGACAATATGACCTGCATGCATTATATCAAGAAGCAAGGGGGCACAAGATCGCTATCTCTCTCCCAGGAAGCCCAACAGATCTGGACCTGTATGTCAACTCAACATTTCTCTGAGAGCCGAGCACGTATCTGGCACAAGCAACAACTTGGCAGACACACTCAGCAGAGCGAAGGACGGATATCACAAGTGGGAATTGAATCATTCGAAACTGAACAAAATATTCTCATTATGGGGCAGCGACCACTGGATCTCTTCGCTACCAACGAGAACACCAAATGCCAATTCTACACGAGTCTGTAGCAGTTCCCAGGGCCTTTGGCAATGCTCTTTTGATCAGATGGTCCGGGATCTATGCATACGCTTTCCCCCCTACCCACTCATACCGAAGGTTCTCAACAAAATGAAAGTGGAATGGTGTTGCCTCATCCCGATTGCTCCCAAATGACCCAGACAACACTGGTTCACAGAGCTGCTCCTGCTGTCTGAGTCCAATCCCATTCGCCTACGAACAACACCAGCTCTTTTGACAATGAACCAGGGCCAAGTTCTGCATCCAGACCCAGCCTCGCTCCACTTATGTGCATGACTCCTGAATTCAATGTATCCAGTCAATTCACTATCCCTCAGGACTGCAGGGATATTCTAGCAAAAGCAAGAGTGGAAGCCACCATGGGGGGGCGTGGCTTGGCCAGCAATGGAGTCGGACGTGCGGCGGTGAAGCTCCGTCCGTGGCTCCCACTCCTAGCTAAAATTCTCCGGCTGTAAACGTGGAACAGAGGCAGCGAGTTGCTAGTAACGCCCAGGGGGTGCGCTTGGAGCTCCGACTTGGGGGCGAAACGGCACTACTCTTGAGTAGCGGTGACGGCTGCTCCCCTGGGCGCCTTGGCCGTCGGTGGCTCCAGGACGCCGGGAGTATTGAAGAGCGCGAGGCCGGGGTCTGGCCCCGCCCATCCGGCCTCGTCGACCGGCGGGACGCTATCCCCCTGCCTACTTGACAAATAGCCCAGAGGGGACTGTGCTGGCCCTGGCTGATCGGGCTCGGAGATTGGGGGACCGGCGTGGATGTACACACTGACGTCCCTACCCGGGAAACGAGGCGGGCGGCCGGGCAGATACGCCGTTACCCGCGGAGCGGCGGGTACTGTTGGAGTGCGGCGCTGCCATCCCGGCCCGCGTGGACGTCCGGACGGACTGCGGAGGCGGCCCTAAGCGGGAGATCCCAGTACCCACGACCTGGGCTTACCCGGACGGGAGCTGCTGCGGAGATATCACGCGCACATTGCAGCGCAGGTCGGGGCCTACATTGGGAGTGACTCTGCTGCCTGCGGGCTGTGAACTGGTCTGTGGCCCGCTACCTGTGTAGCCATACTTGAATAACGCGGCCCACTGCGGGGCAAATAGACGGAGCACTGGGCCGTGACCGTCGAGGCTCGCTCTGCCCGGGAAGACCTGGACATCCACACTCCCGGCACCCCTTTGTGACCTGTGCGTTGAGCCCTAGTGTCTACTGACCGGTGAGTTGTGACCTAGAGGAAGGTGAAGCTCCAGGGGGCGTCTCACCAGATGTGCCCGGCCTCTTGGACCTGTGCGGTTGCGCTGGGGACCTGAGGGCCTGGACCGACTGCCCCGGCGTCTACTGAGCTGTGATCCGGGGAGGACGCAGACGGGGGTGCTGCGCCCGCCCGGCCTAGTGTGCGCTGAGCCTGATAGCGCTCTCGGAGCTGTCCACGGGGCAGTGGCGGCGGACCCGGTCCCTGATACCTGACGCCCCATGTCGCGAGGAGGTCGCGCAAAGGCCGGTGCCGGAGGAGCGGCGGCCCCCACCCTCAGACGCGAGCGCAGGTGGACAAGATGGCGTCCTCAGACGTGATGGATCCCATGTCGCACAAGTTGGATGCAGTGCTGGCGGCAGTGGAGAAATTGGGAGAGACGATGAACCAAATACGCACCTCCCTGGAAGGCAAGATAGACAAAGTGGCGTTGGACCTCACACTACTGCACGCCGACCACCGCAAGCTTGCGGACCGCACCACGGCGACAGAGGGGACGGTTGCAGAAATCCCGCCGCGGATGTCCTTGGCTGAGACGCATATCCAAGACCTGCTGAATAGAGTGGAACACCTAGAAGACAGGGCGGAAGACGCGGAAGGTAGGGCCCGGCGTAACAACCTCCGTGTAGTAGGCCTTCCGGAGGGAATTGAGGGAAGAAGTGCGGTACATTATGCAGAAGACTGGCTCCGTACGCTGCTCCCGGGGGAGGCCTTATCCCAGAACTTTGTGGTCGAGAGGGCACACAGGGTGCCAGCTAGGCCCCCGCCCCCGGGGTCAAACCCGAGGCCTCTGCTAATCCGGCTGTTGAATTACAGAGATAGAGACGCTGTGCTCCAGGAGACCCGGAAATTGCAAGATATACAGGTGGAGAACCATAAAGTGATGATTTTCCCAGATTATACTCTTCAAGTACAGAGGCAGCGGCACTCTTTCCTTGCGGTGAAGCGGAGATTGCGACAGAGTGACCTAAAATACTCACTGTTATTCCCTGCGAAGCTAAGAGTTATCGCAAATGGCAAAACACATTTCTTCACTGCCCCAGAGAGTGTGGAGGAATGGATGGACGCTCGTGGCCCACCACAGCCGGGACGAGGGAAACGAGGACTGACGCCCCTCAGAGACGACGCCGCAGAAGACAGCGGAAACTATCACCCCCGACCTCGCAGGCCAGTGGTCCCTCACCTGAACTGGTATTAAGCGGACAATTGGAAGCGGTGCAGGCCGTGGCAAATATAAGTGGCTCGCCGGCCGGCGATGTCACCTCAGACTCTGATGCACGGGGGCCGCCCAGCGAGGACGATTTATCAGACAATATCCCTGTATCCCAAGACTCATGTGCGCCACCGCACGTTTACTCCGCAGACCTCGGATGATATCACTTAGATGCTGTTTGTTCGCGATTTGGGTTGCTCCCCTCTTCGCTGGACACCTGGCATCAGCTCCTCTTGGACACGCAAGTATAAGAACTTGAATCTCTTGCGGACACACTGTATTGTTGGTATGCAGTAGTTATAGGGGAAAAGTCGATCTGTGGATGGATTGGGCCCCCAATTAGTTCCTTATATTGGTCTCCCCCACATGGGAATATTATGTATGTTTAATGGATAACTGCCCTGTCCTTATTTGTGACTAGCAGGAACTGGACCTTACGGTCAGGGATGATTCATTTCACCATTTGCATTTAGCCGCTGTACACCCTCCTATTGCTGAGCGATATAGTCTCCCCCAGACGTTAGTGGTGTGTTGTTGTATTGACAGTTTGGGCGACTACCAGTTGTAGAATTGCTCTCATGGTATTTTTATGTTTTAGTTGTTTTTATGTTTTTTATGCCATCACTATTGCACGACGACGAGATAGCTGGAATGTTAATTCCCCTAGGACGATATATATACATGTGTGTCCACCTTATCCACTGGCAGTCCCCCCGTCCCTGGGATGGAGGGCGATCCTGGCACCTTTACATAACAGATGGCACCTGTTAAGATAGCGACATGGAATGTGAGGGGGATCCATAGCCCGGAGCGCCGCTACCTCATATATTCCTACTTAAGGAGACATCACATACAAATTGCACTCCTCCAGGAGACACACCTGCCCCATGCTGAGATTGCACGTCTTCACAGACGGTGGAGGGGGCAACTCTACGCAACTGGTTACTCTGCCTACGCACGTGGGGTGTTAATTTGGGTGAGGCCCGGTACTCCGTTTCGAGTGATAGACACAATGGTAGATGGGGAGGGCAGATATGTCATGGTCCGAGGAACGCTAGATGGTAAGCCAGTGGTGCTGGCCTCAATCTACGCCCCTAATACTGAGCAGGCCGCGTTCTTAGATCAGGTGTCGCAAAAGATTTCCGCATGGCACGATGTACCCAAGATCTTGGGAGGAGACTATAATTGTGTGTTGGATGTCTCCCTGGATCGTTCCTTTCCCCCTTTGCCGGGAACGGTAACCCATACGGCTGCAAAGGCCCTGACGCACTGGGCAGCGCACTGGCACTTCACCGATGTGTGGCGGTTCAGATACCCACTAAACAGGATATACTCCTACTATTCTGGAGCGCACAAATTGCATGTCCGCTTAGACCGCTTCATGGTATCGAATGACCTCCTCCCATGTGTGACCGACACCTCCTACCTAGGGCGCACACACTCCGACCATAACCCGCATCTGCTTGAGTTGTGCTGGGAGGCTGAGACGCACACCGATTCCTATGTGGCGCCTCCAACCAGACGTCTTATTAGATGCACCCTTCCGAGACGCACTGGCCACCACAGTGGCACAATATTTTGATGAAAACATGGGCACAGCCACTTCGCCGCTGGTGGAGTGGGACGCCTTTAAGGTGGTCGTCAGAGGACACTGCCTGGGAACACAATCAGGTATGCGTAAGCAACTAGAGCGGGAAATTACTGCGTTGGAGGGGCGATTGGCCACTGGTGAACAAACCGCCACAGATGGAGCCCAGGAGCAGTTGGATGCTCGCAAGACAAAACATGCGCTGCTACTGGAGCGGTTGAAATGTCTGAATTACGCTGCCCACTCGGCACGAACGCACCAACTGGGCGATAAGGCTGGCAAATTACTTGCATGGCTTATCCGCCAGAACGACTCCTCTGCGCCGATCATATCGATACGAACGGCAGGCGGAAATGCTGCATACACGCAGCGTGGTATACACGAGGCATTCATCTTGCATTATCAAGGGTTATACCATTCATGTGTACAGGTCACCCCTCTGGAGCTACAGACTTACCTGGAAGTTCTAGACCTACCAAAGCCGCTAGCCACTCAGCGTGAGGTTCTCAATGCCTCTCTGCACTCTGAGGAACTCCGCGATAGTATTTTTCGCTGTCAAATGGGAAGTCGCCCGGGCCCGACGGTCTCCCGACCGAATTTTACAAGGCGTATGCTCACATTCTGATACCGCAGTTGTTGGTGGTGTATGAAGCTGCGTTAGGTGATTCCGCCCTCCCAACCACACAAAATGAAGCCCTATTGGTTTCCCTCCTTAAGCCAGATAGAAGGCCCGACCAACTGGGCTCCTACCGCCCACTAGCACTCCTCAATACTGACTACAAGATTCTTGCATCGCTGCTGGCCAGACGTCTTTCTCCCGCTGTGAAAGCGCTGGTACACCCTGACCAAAACGGTTTTGTCCCGGACCGGTGCACCTCTCTGAACATCCGTCGATTTTTTAAACTACAGCATTATGCAACGCATAGATGGCCTAGATCGGGATGCTTGGTTCTCGATCTGGAGAAAGCCTTTGACTCTCTAGAGTGGCCTTATCTAGGAGCGGTCCTGGACACATTTGAATTGGGAGACGTCTTTTTAAACATGGTTCGCCTATTGTATCAGCGGCCTATAGTTAGAGTCCGCACCGGTAGGCTGATCTCGGATCCAATACGGGTGAGACGAGGGACGCGTCAAGGATGCCCCCTGTCCCCGTTGCTGTTTTCTCTGGCGATGGAACCACTGGCGATGATGCTCCGGAGGGACGGGCAAGATTGGGGTATACAGTTAGGGGATGGACTACACACAGTTTCCTTATATGCTGATGACCTGCTACTATACCTTCGGGATGTTACTGCGATCCCATCGTCCATTGCAGATATACTCAGGAATTTTGAGGACATATCCGGGCTTCGGGTTAACTGGGCCAAATCGGGGTTATACCCCTTTGGCGCTAACGTGGCGGAGGAAGCCGTGGTCATCAACGATTCAGTTCTCACGTGGTATCCCACTACATTTCGATATCTCGGACTGTATATATATCGGTCTCCCGAAAACCTACTGGAGGGTAACTTGACGAGAGCAATCTCGGCGCTCCGCGCCCAAATGCGGTTCTGGAAGACGCTTCCCCTAAATGTTATGAGCCGTATCGCTCTGGTGAAAATGATTGCGCTGCCCAAGCTGCTGTATTATTTTACTAATCTCCCACTCTATGTCCCATCCAGGCTCTTTCGGGAACTAGAACGGCTGTTCCGAGATTTTATTTGGAACACTGGGAGACCGCGAGTGGCCCTATGGAAGCTCTATGCTCCCACCGATCGAGGCGGGCTTGCTGTTCCAAACATGGAACTGTACTACTTGGCCGCGCAGCTCCAATGGGTGGCGAAGTGGCTTGATGGTCAACACCTGGAAGATACGGCAACCATGACACAACCCCAGGCCCGCTCTCGGATCTGCTATTTATTTCACCCCTTCGCGAAATCCCCACGGTCAAAACAAATACATCTGAGTGTAGCATTGCGCTGCTATAAGAGGAGCTTATATCTTACACGCGAGACTCTCCCATATGCCCGGCCTTGCCACTGCTAGGCACGCCACGAGGCAAGCTGGAAACGTCAGAAATAGCCCTGACGCCCTGGCACGCGGCGGGAGTGGACTCACTGGGAGATCTTTACAACGACGGCGTGCTCGTGCCCTTTGCGACGCTGGCTGCAACCACTGAGATACCAGTGGGCCAGTTCCTTCTACATGCCTCCCTACTGAAAGCCCTATCGGATGCCTGGGGAGACCTGACGGCGGAACCGACGACACACCTACTCCTTCAATACCTGCATGTTGTGGGGCGGGCTCCCACGTAGTGCACTGGTTGGTGGAGGCGCTTCTTGCCCATACACTTAAACCAATGTCACGACTCCGAAATAGTTGGGAGGCTGATAGAGGTCGGCCATGGACGGACAGAGAATGGGATGCTGTACTGGCAAGTTCAAGACGCATACCACGGAACTCTAGGTTTCAACTCATACAGACATACATCGTACAGAGGGCATATCTCTCACCAGATAAAATAAATAGGTATTTCCACATCACCACCTCTACATGCCCCCGCTGCCAGCAATTAGATGCAGATTTGTTACATATGCTCTGGGCATGCACACACCTACAGCGGTACTGGCAGGCGGTGACCACGACACTGGCTGCGTGCACAGGCGCGCCTCTCCCGACGACATGGGAGACCTGCATACTGGGACTCTTTACTAGACCCCCAAAAAATGGGACCATCTCGAGATTCAGAGACCTGGGATTAATCACAGCGAAAAGATTAATAACGAAACGGTGGAAACAGGCAGACCCGCCAGAGATTGTAGGCTGGAGGCGATCGCTTATAATATGGGCACAGGCAGAGAGTACGGCACTACACAGAGAGGAGACGGCGGGGCTCCGCAAATATCCACTAGCACACAGTTGGGATGTCATATTAGTGGCTCTCCAAAGTGGTGAAGCGACGAGTGCAGCGGCTGTGCAGCACATTTAATCACAACAGTCAAGATGGTATTTAGTGATCGTAGTCTGTGCCCAGTCATAAAGACAATCGCATACCCCAGAACTCCCCAATACCATATTTGGGATCATCAAAACCCCGTGGGCTGCCGGGAGGGGAGTACCTCCATTGATGGATTCCTCGTCACCTATAGACACGTACTATATACTGGCCCCCCCCAATAGGGTGAGACACATGGCATAGATGAGCAGATAACAGGTAGAGATGCTCAGATATGTAGTAGTGGCTCGGCTTGCGTAGTTTAGATGGCAGTTAATGAAGTTCTATGTTTATATGTTGAATATATGTTTATTGGAAAATCAGATTTTATTGATGATCGCGCGTTAAATACCTATCGTGCACTGTCATTTTAAGATATTGTGTTTCTAATATTGTTTAATTTTGATTGACAAGCTCCTCCACTGAGTCGATGTGGCCCGTATCTTACGAATTGTGCTATCGACTCAACCAGAGTTTTGTCTCAATTAAGTTGTATATAGCCCCATATCGCGCACAACAACGATTATGTGGCAATGTATACATGCAATAACACACCAGGATTTGTCTATGAAAGTCCGACATACTGTGTTCGTTTGTAGATGGGATGGATGCGATACCACCAACTCAAGGCTACTGCCCACTACATAGGTGTAAGTTATATGGACAATGTACCCTTATGATGTACGATTGCTATTGTTAAACATAATAATGATGTCAGTTATGGTAAAAGATTGAAAAAATACCAATAAAGATATTTAAACAAAAAAAGAGTGGAAGCCACCATCAAAACTTAAAATAAAATAGAAACAGTTCTGTCTATGGTGTCATCAAGTCAACCTGCATCCTTTAGAGGCATCACCTGAGCAGATTCTGCCTTATCTCCTTTCGCTTGCTCGATCAGGTTTGGTGCATGCCTCCACCAAGGTGCATCTCGCTGCGATATCAAGATAAAGACTCTTACCACTCTCTCTCTTTCTGCAAGAATCATCAAACAATTCATGAAGAGGTTGTTCAGAGCTTTCCCTCCGGTTCGAGCTCCTCCACCAGAATGGCATCTCAATGTAGTACTCTTTCAGCTTATGAAACCTCCATTTAAACTTATTCACAGAGCGGGGGGGCGTGGCTTGAGCGCACGGCAAGATGGCTGCTCGCTAGAGAGGCTCTGCCCGGCTGAGCCTACAATCCGCCAAAAATCCGCCTATAGCGCTGCCAGTACGTCCTGAAAAACAGAGCGACTCCTACCCCTGCTGTGTCCTGCCTGATTCGATGCCGAAATTGCCGCCCGGGACCGCCGCTGCATCGACAGGCGCGGAAACTCGATCCAGGAGAGTATCCCCCAAAATGGCGGCGCCGGCGCGGTCCGAGGATCGCTGTGCAGCGGCCTAACCTGGGGCTTGCAGCGTAGGCGGAGCCGTCCAAGAAGACTGCACGCACTCTGTGCTTCCGGGTGACCCCTCCGCCGGGCCGCGGTTCTGCAGGAGTGGACTCACGCTAGGCCCCGGAGAGACGACAACGGTGGGCCAGGGCGGTTCGGCCTAAACAACCCGGAGCTACGCAGGGGAGCGGCGGCCCTCGGCGCGCTTGGCTTTGGTTGCGGTGAGTGGGGGGCGGCCTAACCTGTGACCGGTGGCCGCGGAGGTGGTACTGGTTGGAGGAAGGGCTGCGGCCTGCGAGCGGTGACTGAGAGTCTGGGTGCGTGGAGGGTGGCGGATCGCGCTGGTGGCATTCCGTGAGAGGTTGGCGGGGCCCGGCTTGGGGCCTGAAATGCCTTGGCACTGATTGAGAAAGGGGCCTGAAGTGACTGCATTGATGCATGCTGGGCGCTGTCTGGAGGCGCATTGAGGCGGGTTGCATCTGTGAGTGGGGGAGGCTCCCCATCCGAAACATTGAATACTTCCCGGACAACTGCTTGGGAAGGCTACGCTCTAACCTGCCTCGGGGGCCCCCGCTGCAGTCTGTGCAATAGCGACATCCTTTGCGCTGCGGCCTGCTATAATTGGAGAGGGTACTTGCATCCGGAGGCCTACTATCCAGTTGGGTCAGTGAGGTTCATCCCCCTGATTAGGTGGACTACACTTTATGGGATTGTAGCGCAAGGACCTTACTGGCAGAAGGGGGCGACTCCCTGGGCCCTCACGAGGTGCGTCTTACTCTGTCTGAACCAACTGAGCCTGCGAGTCTGGCCTGTATTCAACCATGGGGCGAACGGACAAATCACAACCCCGCCTCACATTTGAGGCACGCAAATCTCAAGTCCTCACAGAGAGCGGCTTCGGACTCGGAGGCGGATGCCCCGGCAGCTGAGACCCACACCCTTGAGACCACACTTCTGGCCATGCAACGCAGTCTACAGTCTATAGAGGGAACAATGGCTGCGGTCAACAACCGACTAGATCACATGTCTGCGCAGCTTGAAAAGCAGAGTGCCCGCATGGGTGAAGTGGAGCAACGCGTGTCGGTGACGGAGGACGGTCTGAGCGAGGTAGCGGGGAAGGCCTTAAACATGGAGAAGGTGTTATCCCTGATACAGGCAAAGAATGAGGATTTGGAGGCCCGTTCTCGACGCAACAACCTTCGCATAACGGGCCTTCCGGAATCTACGAATGTTGGCAGGATGGAACGATTTATTGAGAACTTGGTCAAAGAGATCTTTGGTGATGAACAGCTATCCCCCATGTTTATAGTTGAACGGGCGCACAGATCCCTCGCGGCGCAGCCTGTACCGGGCGCCCCACCCCGCCCAATCATAGCGCGACTGTTAAATTACAGGGATCGTGATGTGATTCTCAGAATGGCCCGTGACAAGGGTACAATTGTACACCAAGGCAATTCTCTTTCATTCTTCCCTGACTTCACAGCTGCGCGGTGCAGGCCACAAGGCGGGCGTTTGGGGCTGTTAAAAATTTTTTGCAAACCGAGTTGGTCCCGTATGCCATGTTATATCCTGCTCGCTTGCGTGTAGGTCCAGAGGGGGACTCGAAAATTTTTACCAATCCCAAGGCTGCACTTGAACATGCTAAACACTTAAAACGAGTGGGGCGGGAATCGCAGGTGGCCTCTGACACTGAGGAGCACTAAGGACTCAATGGCATGTCTCTGTACTGTAGCCCGGTTGTTTGATGTAGTTTGAATTGCCTAATATTATTACTCATCATTATTCTTCTCCACAGGCGAATCTCACAGGGAGTAATTGATGATATATGCTATCCTTTGACCAGGGGTAGGGGGGATGATGTACTAAGAAGTGCAGGGCATAGCTACCATGGTTGCTCAGCCACCTCCTACTAGCTAGGAGGCTAGAAGCGGGCTGACGCCCCCCACATGGGAGTACCCCATCTGTATTGGTTTTCATGTTTCCTGGGTTGGGTGGGATGCGACGTTTTTGGGTTGGTCCCTTTGGGGGGGGGGATGTTCCTTTTTCACGGGGATGGCTTTGGCTAGTTGGGGTGGCCGAAGTGGGTGGGGGGTTGGTGGGGGGGAGTGGGCACGGTTGGCACTATCCGAATGGAGTAGTCCACCACCTGGCACAGGGTTTCGAGTATTGCGATTTCTAGATCTATGTAGGGATATATGGTGGTCCCTTGACTTCCCGATCAGGCATGGATATGGCCTCCAAAGTCCCCAGATGTTGGCACTATTGACACTTGCTGCAATGTTCACCATAATGTATTTACCATGTGTAGGCATTTTTTCCAAGTATGGGCCCCACGAGCCGTAATTTTAGATTTCTAATATGGAATGTACGGGGCCTTAACATCCCTAAAAAAATACGAACAGTGATAGCGAGCCTGGACAGGCTGAATGTGCACGTGGCCCTGTTACAAGAGACGCACCTCACGACCCTCTCCGAACGGAACGTGGGATTACGGTGGGCGGGGGTGTGGAGCGTCTCATCCTATTCCTCATACTCCCGGGGGGTGATGATCCTCGTCAAGAAAGGGGTCCCATTTCAGGTTCATGGCACCGACACGGATGATCAGGGTCGGCTGGCTATTGTGCACGGAACGCTTGGGGGTACAAGTGTGATCTTAGTGAATGTATATGGTCCCAATGTGGATGATTGCCCCTTTTTTGCGGATGTATGGAGGCGTGTCTCAGCCTTCCCGACAGCGGAAATTATCTGGGGGGGGGGGAGATTTTAATACTAGCTTAGATGCTAACACTGGGTGTGGGGGCACCACGACATAGACTGTCCACTACCTCGCTGTTGGGCATAATGGAGGCTGGGAATTTGCAGGATGTGTGGCGCCGGAGGCATCCAGGGGCCAGGGAGAGTACATTTATATCAGCTGTGCATGGCACTTGGTCCCGGCTGGATTATTGGCTGCTGTCTGAGAATGCATGCACCTGGGTTATGGATGTGAAGCACTTAGCAAAAACACTGTCTGATCACTCACCCGTCCTCCTGGAGCTGAAGGTCCCGGGCTATGAAAGACCCCCATTCGCGTGGAGATTGCAGCCGTCATCCCTGACGGATCAGGTATTTAGACACACAGTGGGGGAGGCCATCCACAACTTCTTCCGGGAAAACGAAGGGACAGTCGACAAGCAGGGAGTTCTGTGGGAAGCCTTTAAGGTAACCATTCGGGGAGTGTGTATTGGCGCCCAGGCAGGGGTCCTCAAGGACCTACGCCGCAGAATCCAACAGCTGGCTGAGAAAATAGCAGCCCTGGAGCGAGCCTACGACGCCACACCCGCCCCTGAGACATTGGCTGCAATCCGTGATCTGGTGACAGAACATAATGAGACCGTGGATCAAGAAATGGCGCATAGGTCCCGAAGGTGTACTGCTCGTTACTACGGAGAGGGAGGACGCCCTGGCTGCTCACTGGCGCAAAAGTTGGCAGCGCCGCGTAGTCAAACCCATAACACCGAGCTGCAGGACGGGGAGGGTGTCCTGCACTTTGGCACTACTGCAATTAGCAAAGTGGTGCTGGACTATTATTCAGACTTATACGGGGATCGGGAACAGACTGGGCAGATGCAATTAACGCATACTTGGACGATGTGGCACTAGGTTGGCTCCCTCCTAGCTACCGAGAATATCTTACGCAACCGTTCGACGTGGAAGATGTCAAGAAGGCCATAATGTCCCTCCCGACCTGCAAGGCAGCTGGGTTAGACGGGCTCCCTAGTGAATTTTATAAGGCATATGTGGATGCTCTGGCACCGCGTCTATTAGAAGTATATGCTGAAGCGTATGACTCGGGTGACCTCCCTCCCTCCCTGAGGGAAGCTCTGCTTGTTATGCTTCTGAAACCAGACAAGGTAGCTAATGTCTGTGACTCCTACAGGCCCCTCTCCATCATAAACATTGATGCCAAAATATTGGCCAAGATGATAGCAACCAGGCTTCAGCCACTGGTCCCCAAGCTAGTACTGCCTGATCAGTCGGGGTTTGTGCCCTCACGCTCAACAGTGCATAATCTCCGCACAATCTTTTCAACCCTTCACTACTTTGAACAGGATTTCCAAGCCGTGGCCGTGCTCTTAGACGCGGCTAAGGCCTTGGATTCCCTTAAGTGGGAGTTTATGTTCACTGTCCTCCTGCGGATGGGCCTACCACCATTTCTTTTAAAATGGATACACCTCCTGTACACAGCGCCGGTGGCACGGATCCGTGTGAATGGCTGGGTCTCCGACTCCTTTTTTATCAAACGTGGCACGCGACAGGGCTGCCCCCTGTCGCCTATGTTATTCGCATTGGCACTGGAGCCTTTGGCATGTAAGCTGCGGCAATTGCATGCCCAGGCGGCGCTGCGGTTTCGACAGAGACCTTTGGTGGTGTCATTGTACGCGGACGACATGATGCTCTATGTCCGTGAACCAGCAACTTACCTACCTGCGCTTATACGTGAATATGTCAAATTTGAGAGGTATTCGGGATTGGGCATCAATTGGACTAAATCTACCGTATTTCCGTTGACGGCAGGTATTGCGGAATTCGAATTGGATTACCCCTTGAAATGGTCCATCGACCCAGTGAAATATTTGGGCATCTGGTTGCATAGGGACCCAGAGGTGGTGATAACAGCTAATTATGGTCACGTCATTGATAAGATTACAGATGAGGCTGCGCGCTGGGCCAAGCTCCCACTTTCGCTTGCGGACAGAATTGCGGTCATTAAAATGTCATTTTTACCTAAGCTCCTATATTTATTTGTTAACATTCCTATTCGTTTGAATAAAGCTTTATTCGCAACATTGCAGTCAGCCCTCTTAGCGTTTGTCTGGGGGGGTGGGAAACCTCGCTGCAGTTGGAATGTCCTGACTCAGCCCTTTGACCGTGGCGGATTTGAGGCCCCTGACCTACGCTTATATTATCTCTGCGCCCAGGCGCAGTTTGCGCACTGCTGGTATTTTCCACAGAAGTTTCAATCGCACGTTGCGATCGAGGCGGATTCCGTGCTGCCATTGCCTCTGAAAGTGGCGGCGCTGATGGGCGGGGGAGGAGGTCCGCGCTCGGAAATTAGTCCGGTTCATTGCACTGCCTGGGCGTGGAAGGCCCTGGCGGATAGGGCACAGTCAGACTATCTGTATGCACCAAATCTACCGCTTGCCGCACACCCTGGTATATCGGCCGCTAGGGATTCTGCAGCCTTGAAGACATTGAATAAAGTTGGAATTGTTAATATTGGCGATTTGTATAAGCAGGGTCAATTTCGGACCTTGGCGGATCTGCAGGCAGGTCAGGACCTCGGAATGATGTTGGGATTTACCTATGTGAGGGTGCGACAGGCGATCCGGGACGTGTATCCAGAGTTCCCTAACGAACCGCGAACACTGCTAGCCTTAAGGGCGGTCTTAAGAGGGGAACACCGGAGCGGTCTCATTACTAAATTATACAATGCGTCTCTCCGGGAACAAGAGATAAGTGAATCCCCCTCTTATATGAGGTGGAATAACCTCCTGTCCTCTCCACTGACGTTGGAGGCTTGGCAGTCTTGCTGTGCCTTAACGGGGCGCCTGACGGCAAATTGCAATCTCCGCATCATCCATTTTAAATATTTACACCAGCTTTATTACACACCGACTCAATTGTACAGATTTGGCTTGCGTGAGAGTGCGAACTGCATGCGTTGTGGCCAGGCTGACGCGGATTTTATACATTTGGCGTGGTTTTGTGCTGGTGTCTCCAATTTTTGGGCTCGTGGGACACAGGTGCTAACTGATATCATTATGGAGCCTGTTGGGTGTGTGCCTGAGGTATGTTTGCTGGGGTGGGTGCAGAAACTTAAGCCCTGTAATAGGCGACTAGTGGCCATAGCAACTCTATTTGCTAAGAGGGCTGTGGCATGTCGCTGGGGGGCACGAGCTGCACCAACAGTCAAGGCGTGGCTCCAGGACTTACTATATTGTAGGGACCAATTGGAACTATATGCAGAAGAGCTGCCAGAGGCGTCTCGCCCAAAAGACTTTTGGGCTCCCCTCACTGGATTTCTTCTTACGCATCCAGATTTGTCATAATTCATTAAACAATGATTATTATATGCTTACCGGGAGTCGTGGGACGGACATATGGGACTATGTAAACCACACTGTATCCTTACTGGAAACCCAGACTGACTATAAAAAGTGCCGGGGTAGGGTGGAGCTGGGGGGGTGAGGGTTAGTTTGACGTATGATGTTGTTTCTTATATGTAAAATAGCTTGTACTGGATACAATGTTACAGAAAGAATTGCAACCCCTCCCTTGCGGGGGAACTGATTGTAATTTTTAACAAGCTGCTCAATAAATATAAATAAAAAATAAAAAAAATAAAAAACTTATTCACAGAGCGGATTTCAGATTTCTCACATGGAAGGTAGATTTGCTGTTGGTGCTCACTTCAGTTAGAAGAGTAAGCGAAATACAGGCTTTCACAACACAGGATCCCTTCTTACGTTTCACTAATGACTCTGTTCTCAGAACAAATCCAAAATTAATTTCCAAAGTTCCATCTCAACAAACATATTATACTAAGAATTTTTTTTTCCCAAATCCGACATCACCAACAGAAAGATCTCTCCATACGCTTGACATTAAAAGATGCCTAAAATTTTACGTGCATGGTACTAAACACCTTCGGAAAACTGACCAACTGTTAATATCTTATAGGCAAACTCGACAGGGCATTTCGGTCGCAAAGGCAACCATTGCAAGGTGGATCTCTACCGCCATCCACTTTTACCACTCCAAAGCTGGCAAACCACTCAAGGCAAAGGCACACTCGACAAGGGCAGTGTCCACATCGGCTGCTCTGTTTGCAGACGTTCGCCTGCGCTGTAGAAAATATTGCTTGCTGCGACATGGAAGACCACCCATACGCAGCACTACTGCTTAGAATCGGCACAGCACAGTGATGCAGCAGTGTGACATGCAGTGTTATAACACCTGTTCCAATAAGGTGAGCCTCTGTTCCTGTATGTGCTTATTTATGATTATTTACAGGTACTTCTTTTTTATGTGTGTATATGTATATATATATATATATATATATATATATATAATACAAAAAGAGTTGCCTCTAGGTGGGATGCACTCCCAGGTGGAAATTACGCCAAAGCAAGGGCACACGCCATGAACAAAGTCCTTTTCTGGTATCCTGCCAGACGCGTTTCGGGCCAACGCCCTCTTCAGTGGCAGACCATGTGACGTGCCGGCGTGCGGCAACCACCAGTAAATCCCCGTAATAATTATGCTCAGGTGAACCACCTGAAGCAATGCTTCCTGGGACTGGTGGTTCAGTAAAACCCAAGTGGGTCGCCGCCGGCACTCGCATTCAAAAATGTCTTTAAAAGGATTGCCGATGTTCGCGCCGGCACCCCTGCATATAACGGGCACCTCCTGTTCCACAGTTAGCTGCCCCAATAAAGCAGCCGCTGACCCGCAAGTGTTTCGCGGTGGTGCAATCCCGCGACCAGGCAGGCCGCTGTACAAAATACAAAAAGAGTTGCCTCTAGGTGGGATGCACTCCCAGGTGGAAATTACGCCAAAGCAAGGGCACACGCCATGAACAAAGTCCTTTTCTGGTATCCTGCCAGACGCGTTTCGGGCCAACGCCCTCTTCAGTGGCAGACCATGTGACGTGCCGGCGTGCGGCAACCACCAGTAAATCCCCATAATAATTATGCTCAGGTGAACCACCTGAAGTAATGCTTCCTGGGACTGGTGGTTCAGTAAAACCCAAATGGGTCGCCGCCGGCACTCACATTCAAAAATGTCTTTAAAAGGATTGCCGATGTTCGCGCCGGCACCCTGCATATAACAGGCACCTCCTGTTCCACAGTTAGCTGCCCCAATAAAGCAGCCGCGGACCCGCAAGTGTTTTGCGGTGGTGCAATCCCGCGACCAGGCAGGCCGCTGTACAAAATAAAAAAAAGAGTTGCCTCTAGGTGGGATGCACTCCCAGGTGGAAATTACGCCAAAGCAAGGGCACACGCCATGAACAAAGTCCTTTTCTGGTATCCTGCCAGACGCGTTTCGGGCCAACGCCCTCTTCAGTGGCAGACCATGTGACGTGCCGGCGTGCGGCAACCACCAGTAAATCCCCGTAATAATATGCTCAGGTGAACCACCTGAAGCAATGCTTCCTGGGACTGGTGGTTCAGTAAAACCGGGGATTTACTGGTGTTTGCCGCACGCCGACACGTCACATGGTCTGCCACTGAAGAGGGCGTTGGCCCGAAACGCCCTCTTCAGTTTCTCCAGTATTGTTATCTTTCATAGATTCACATGCGACCCACCCTCCTCCCCTGAGAGGCTCCCCTTATAGCTCTGGATTATTTATTCCTACTTGTGCTTGAAAATCTGAGGGAATCAGCCTCTCTTGGGAGTGTTCTAGAGGTGGCTATCGCATGATTGGTGAAGGTTTTAAGTTTGGTCCTTTTTTTAAAAAGGACATATGCTATCTAAGTGATTGTTCATTACCATTGTAGTGAAACACACTGTTTTATTATGGTACCATGGGACACTTCGACGGGGAATGATTCAAGCATGTAAATCTATGAAAGATACCAATACTGGAGATCTGCAGGTACAGGTAAGTAACTAATTTTCTTCCTACCAGCCAGCTAGTTGGGGCAAGGTAGGTCTGGCTTTCACCAGTGGATTTTTTGATCGTATAGAAATAAAAATTATGTAGTTATGTTTTTCATATAGTCCTTATTTTGATAACTCATTCTGCCACCTTTTTGTGATCAGCGGTAATGTGTCATAATTGAATGTGCATACTACATTCCATAGGAAAATTCACACATTTGGTATTGTTGGACTCCAGATACACAGGGCAGTTTTTCTGCAGTGCTTTGAGATTTGTTTGTCGTTTTGAGCAATGCAACAAAATACTGAGATAATTTGTTTAAAAAATGAAAATGCTTCCTCAGTTTTCATTATAGCCTAAGGCTGCAGCGAGATATTTATGCAGAGTTTGTACCAATACATGACTGAGAATGTGCTGGAAAAGCATGTTTGTATGAGTGCACAGAGAGACCAAAGAGGTACATGTGCTTGAACTTCCAACTGCCAATTTTGTTTTTAAAAAGCTCTGGTGCAGAGATGTATAAACACCCCGACAATAAAAGGCTTAAGAGTTGGTCATCGGTCTGTTGGCTTGTAATTAAAGCCTTGGCAGTGCATGGAAATTACATGGCTTAGCCATTATATTTTGGATTAGATTTTGTGATGGGACCCGGGGTTAAGGAGCCCCCTGTGGTAATCTCTCCTGTGATTCCCCGCCCCTCCCTTTTTAGGTCTTGCCTACGCAGCGTGCACGCGTTCCATTGCCTTCAATGGCAACGCGTGCACGTTTGGCGATTCACTTGCGGGAGCGAGCGGCGCCATATGGTAGCAATTATCGCTCCTGGCGCCGCTCGCTCCCGCAAGTGAATCGCGCAGGCTCCCTCCTCTCCCCCTCCCCCTGCTGCCGTGCGAGGCGCGCGCCCTTGTTTTAGTGGTCTGGGAGAAACGTATCTTACTGAACATTTCCAGAGTCCCTGGGTGCGATGGCGGTGACGGGCGACGCACTGTGAGACGTCCTTTACTCTTGTGAGCAGGGTGCCTCGTTCGTGGGGGTCTCCGCCGTGGCAGGAGGAAGGCATGCCTCAGCAGGAATCTCCCACATGCCTCTCCTTAAACACGACCTCCGGAATGAGGGGCTCCATAAATTGAAAAAAAAAAACGTACATCTTTCTTCACGAAGGCCCCGGCTGTGTAGCCACCTGCCAACTTATGTTGTGGGTAGGATGTTGGCTTGTTCTTGTTCAACTTTCTTACTGTCTGAGAGCAGGAAGCTCCATTCTGGGACAATAACAGAAACATTGGAGGAGCAGGGCAAGAAATGCAAGAGAGGCATAATGTTGTTTGCAGGATGCTTTACACACCGTCTAAAAGTGGCCATCAAGTGAAAAGACAAACCGTTCCCTTACCGAGTCCCGCATTATTAACCATCACTAACCGTAAGCAATCAAGAATGCTAAATGTTTGATGGCGTCTATTTGGGATTTGAGATACAATTGCCCTATTCCCCCTTTTAAAATAGCCATCTGTCTGAATCAAAAGCGAGAACGGCGCTGACACCTGCGCCCCAGGCAGTGAGTACACAGAGTATGAAATGGTGGCCAAGTGCAGCACGAGCCCCTCGACTTAGTTTCTGGTATTTTCAGTAGTGCACTGTTTGGGAATAAGTACATTCTCTGCTGTGCGCTTGCAATCTTACATAATTGTCCATGGTCTGAGCAGACCAAATACAGCAAAATCGTGAAGTCCCAACGACTGAAAGGTGCTCTGGTCAACAATTTTTAACTGGACAAATGGTTATAAGGTTACAAGATTGATGTTCTATTGTCTGGAGCACATGCTGTGCCTCAGGAATGTGTTTCATTCCTGTCACTGCAGATATGCACAAGCAACCCCCCATGAAGGCTAGCCCTAAGAGCTTTGATCTCTCCCCTCCCTTTCCGCTGGGGTCCAGGACCCCCCTCCCCCTCCCCCTCCAAGCCCTGACGTTCTTCCTTTGGATAAGAACCAGATCACCCGGGCAGCAGTAGACTGCTCAGTTGAGATCAGCAGTGTCAGCTAAGGGTGGGGGGGAGAAACACAATTGTGCCAGTGAAATGGTGACATCGAGCATATTAGAATGTATATGCAAAGAGGACCCTCAAATGGATTGTTTACTGACGATGAGCGGAAGTGAGAACGTGCTAATGCTATGCTAAGGATGCAGTTTGATAGGTAACTTGTTTGGTTTACACAAGCTGCGGATCAGCTATGTGTGCGAGTATCTATAAGTGCCCTAAAACTGATGGGGTACACGACTGGTAGCCACTGTCATGTGAAGGGCAGAATGCCATGCCTTTTGTTCTCGAGGTTGAGGGAAGTAATCTGGTGACTGTACTTGGGCTCCTGCTCTATGAAGTAGGTGGAGCTGGTCGGCGAGGTGGAGACGTTTCCATAGTCGAAGCATGAAGACCCCTGCAATATAGCCAGAATCTTTGAGGAAACATTTGCATTGGCCTTTCTAGCTGGAAAGAGGAGTTGTTCCGAGGTGTAATCATAAGAGAACTCAGCATGGGGGAAGATCACCAATGAGGGCACAGCTCATTCCTGCGGTTTCACATACGTATTTTTCACTCATCACAGGGTAATGCTTTGAGGTGATTGTAGCACATCAGGAGCTTTACTTCCAGCAGCATCTGCTGAGGTGGGCAGTGTCTGTGGGAGGATGATTGCTGATTTACTGAGTTGACTGCATTAGCTGTAGATTGTGGGGTCCACAAATTGAATGAGGGTTCACGAGAACCCAACTATTTATTGCACATAAGCTATGCAAGAACAGTCATGTGATTCCAAAATGGGGAGAGCATGCATGCATGTAGGTATAAAGGAGTTGGGAACACAGTTTTCTGTCTGAGAGGTAGGAAGAAATTCAGACTGTCTATTAGGACCGAGTAGTGTACAGGGATTAAAGGCCATGTAAGGTCTAGGATGACAGTGGTTGCACTGTGCGTTTCCACCTGTACATTGATGTCATCCTAGATGTAGCTCAGCATGGCCATGGTGCATTTAGAAGCACTCCTCCTAGGATGGTTTTTCTGCTGGGGATCAGATTGGTCCATGAATCTCTGGACTGGTATTTATCTTGAAGTAGTTCTTTAAGAATCTTTTGATACCCATAGTCGCATTTCTTTTTCATAAATGGAGCACTCTTCTACCATACAGCTCTGAGACAGTATGAAGGTAAAGAGGACGTTAGGGACTTTTTCAGACTTAACTTCTTGGCCATAACAGGCACTTCTTAAATGTTGATGGCCTTTATAGTTGAGGGCAACAAATTAAAATACTGCAGAATATTTTTCAAACCTGGTTGAGAGCGTGACACAGCACCAAAAGGTTTCAAGTGGTGATAAATATTGGTCAGTTGTGACTGGAATTAAGAAAAAACAAGCATTGGCATAGCCAATAGGTCTCGCCTTTGGAACCTTATAAGTATTTAGTTATGCAGTACAATATCCTTGGTGCAACAACATCAACTGTTGCATGGCTAAACACTTATAAGGTCCCAAAGGCGAGACCTATTGGCTATGCCAATGCTTGTTTCTTCTGTGTCCCCCTCTCACCTTGCAGTGTGCATTCCTGCCACCAATGTTTCTTGATTTACCGGTCAGACACTGGCAAAGCCAAAACTGCTGTCCAGCCATCTTCGATGAAACAAAAAATTCATATGACCACTGTGCATGATAGTCACCTTATAATAACTTTTCATAGAGCATTTGAAAAACGATTACAAAACAGCTGCTGTGCATGCATGTTCCATGCTCTGTGTCCATCAGGGTGGGAAAACACACTGGCAAACGTAATGGGTTATTGCCCGGTATTTAAAGGCTTTGCCTATGCTGGTTTCATCAATGATGTGAAATGTTCCACTCATTTTGCCTTGCATCACATATTGTTGTAATGCATATTTGCTTGCTTTCATAAGTTGGCAATAAAATCTAGAGCCTTCCCAAGTAGTGCAGTTTGACCTTTATTTTCTTTTTTGTAACATTTAATAATGCATCAGTAAAATGTTTTAATTTGTTTTGGTGAAAGTAAATGTAGAAAGATAACTTGCTTTTCATTCCTAGCAAGAGGGCATCCATGTAAAAGCTTTAGATGGCGGTCCAAGGCAAACCTTTAAAAGTATCCTGCATAGTCTCCTTTGTTAGAGAACCTAAAAAACTTCCAGGACCCTTTACTGTTTTTTGTTTTTTTACAAACCAGCAAGAAATATTCTGCAACATACATATCTTAATTCTTTCATTGAGGTTTACAGCAGCTGAAATCCCACAGTCTGCTCTTCGAAACGTGGTGTGAAGGTCATGCGGAAAGAAATGTAGTGGCAGGCAGTAGACGAAATATAAATGAAACGAAAAGGGGTGGTTGGATAGAGGTGGTCAAGGATCGCACATAGGATCACACAAGAATCGCACATAGCAGGCCTTCTGGTCAGTTTGAGAACGTCGTTAGGTCTCACTGTGCAGTTATGATTATTTTGAGTTTTATATCGCGCTAGCTAGACCCACAGTTATCAGAGCACTTTACATGTTATGTGATAAGGTTTACATGAGGTACATGAGGGGATTCATAAGAGTCATAGTTGAACAATACAGCATTACGTGGTTATAAAGTGTCACAAGTATAACACAAGGGCGCATTGAGGAATGGCATCAGGGACAGAATAGGAGACTGAAAGAGTCAAGTGTCCATTTTGAAGGAACTAGTCAAAGAGGAAAACGTAGAACAGCTTGTGCGCGTGTTGAAGTAGTTGTTGAGGAGTAGAAATGTAAGGTCCTTTGGACATCGCCTGTTCAAAAGCAGCAAGAATACAACAGACTGGAATCTTCATAGCATTCAGCAAGCGCATTCTGGCATGGACTATGTTAACACTACCCTACAAACACTTTTTTACACAAAAATGTTTTGCAAACATTTTGTCAGCCTTGAAGAACCTTCTTCCATGCCCAATCTCCCATTCTTACTCATAAGTGTCTTAGCCTTTCTGAGACCGTCATGTCCTGTCAGTGTTTTGGAACTGTCATGTGAAACTGTGCTAGGTGCGGGGCTCCAGTGGATCCATACCCTACCCCGGCTCTCGTGAGTCTTTGGCCCAAAGCAGGGTAAAGGAAGAGGTCACATGGCTCAAGCTGAGGGGTTTTTCTGGCCGACCACCTTACGTGGGACTTACGGGGCTGGTGCATGGAAAAGGTCAGTACAATATGCGTGTCACCATTCACCTTGTTGTCTTGGGAGCAGGCATTAAGGGTGCAACCTTCTTGTGCATCCCTGTTTGCTCCAGTGACCACAGGACCAGGAGTAACTGGGAAGGGTGCCTCCTGCGTGTGTACCCAAACCCTAAGAGATGGTGCAGTCATGTCATTGATTCGGTTCAGTTTGAGGGGGGGAGGGGATCCATAAATGGGAACCTCCTGGGCCTACGCACCCAGACTGTCTCAGGGAAGCGTGGACTCTGGCTGATACGATAAGGGAGTGGAGAATGGTTAGTAGAGGGAAGCTCTCAGTGTTCCACCGCAGAAAGGAGAGGACCCCATTTTGGAAATGTCAGCATATAATGTTATCCCCAGTGTGGAGCCCACTTCCAACCACCAAACTGTCTCACTCTGAAACCCTTACAAGTTAACAAAACCTTGGTCCAAAAAGGACTATTTAGGTAAAACGGCTCAGAAGCAAAGGAGATAATTGGACCATGACACAAGCAGATGATGTGCTTGGGAGTCATTTTCCAATCAAACGAGACCTTGAGTTATTTACCGTCCCTTCCCTGAACTGAGGGCTTTATGTACCCGAAGAGCAGTAGCCGAAACTGATTTGCAACCAAGAACCTTGAACCAGCAGAGATTGCCTTAAACTATCCTGTCCTGTTAACACTGTGTCCCGAACCCCCCTTAAACCCATTTTACTGCACCTTCAAACCACACATCAGCCCCCACTAAATCCTTATGAAAACCTTGCCATGCTAACATTGTACCTTCAGATCCCTTCTGTTCAACACACAATTACAAAAAAATACTCAGAAGCCTTGTCTGACTCCTACTGAACCTAGGCCTCTGCCAGTCTCATACTACTACCATCTCCCCAGCGTCAAGCAAAGCAGCACAATTCACACAGTGTGCAAATGCTACACATCACAAGCAGTGCAGACAACACAACACCAAGAGTGACGGGCTCTCCGATTCCACCTCTTTGCTCTGTACGGAACTAATGGTCTTATGCGGATACCCCAGATGCGGTGCTCTCCACCAAACTCTCGCCCATTCTTGAGCCAGTAAATGCCTGGAGTGGGATTGCCGGCAAATGGGCATCGGAACTTGATGGTTTTACCAGCCGGAACTGCATATAGCTTCTTGTGCATGAGCTGCGACTGGCTCCAGAAGGGTGCCCAGTAAGAAGCAATTGTATCCTGTATCTGAGCTCAGCTGTTTATCCAAGCACTGTATCTTGCAGACTCTGGTTGACAGTGGAGAATTCTCGTGCTCTTTCCACAGTCCCTGTTGAGAGTACTTTTGAGTTTTACTCCCTTGTCTGTCTCATGTTCGGGACCAAGCAGGTAAGCAGTTCAGATCACTACTTCCAGAGTTGCCTAGCCACACTTGGCAAAGGTTAAAACATATCCAATTTTCTGAAACTGAGCAAAATAATTTTCAGTACTGCTGAGACCCAATATCCACAGTGAAATGATACACAGCTTTGTATATTCAACCTTGTAAGCGGCTTTATATTTAAAGTGCCGCCTTCAATAAATTGCTCATTAACTACGAGCCTTGTGAGACTGACCTGCCCCACGAAATAAAACAGAATGATCACTTTACCATCAAGAAAACTACAGCTTCCTGGACTCATATCTCAGCGTTCTCCAAGACGATATTACGAATCAACCTTTGTTTATTGTGCATAGAGCTCAACAATTTCCAAATCGGCTTTTAAAAGTTAGTTGAAATTGTTGAAGGTTTTGTGCAGCAGTGGGCACCATGGAACACATGGCCCTTTTAATAACGCCTTTGTTTAAGCCATTACTGGTCTTTCACTAAGAAAAGGGTTTATTTCTGCTGTCCTTTGAACATGGAGAAGAACAGACTCCACTTTTGGATTGACTAAAGATTTGCACTTTTTAGGATCTTATACTGGAAAGCGAGCTAACAACGTGATCCCTTCAACATTGTAGGGTCCTCTGTCCTCCACTTCTAAAGGATGAATAGAGACATGGAAAAGTGATTTCTGTCACAGTTTAGAAATGTTGCATGTTATCTTTTGTAGGAAATCTTCGTAATTCCTCTCCACCGGGAAGTGTATAAACTGTCAGTACTAATTCACATTTACAAATCCTGTTGAAGCAACACCTTCTGATTGTTCCATCACATATTATGACCCTTTATTTCTTCTTTGGTATAATGATAGCCCCGGCTTCTTTCTGCTATAGTATCTGTTTCAGCTTAATTCTACGTTGTCTTCCCACGAATGTGGCTCAAGCAAATTTGTTTTTACCTCTCTCCCTTTTTCTTCCACGAGCACATCTTTTTTGCTCTCTGTTATTGTCCCATGCAAGACATTAATCATTGAAGTTTGGCTTACACTTGCTGCAATAAACTTACCATCAGTATGCCCTAACTATCTAATTTCCACATTACAATTCTAGGGATGGTAATATTCTTACAGAAGATAATAATGTCTCTCAATGTTCCTTATTGTTTCATTACACTGGTTCGGTCTTTATCAAAGATCAATGCTTTCAGTCCTGCATCCTCCCCACTTGTCTTTCCACCCTCTAGATTGCATTCCATTCTCTGTCCCCCCTTTTTAGGTCTCGCCTAGCGCAGTGCATGCGCTGCTCTTGGAGAGGGCTCTTGGAATCACTACAGACTTCCAAGAGCCTTCTCCGTGTGGGCCTGCCTCCTCCCACACATCCCATTGGCCTTTGCGTGTGGCTTTCAATAATTGAAAGCACGCAAATGGCCAAAGACTGGTGCATGTCCCGCCTTTCCTCAAAACTTTCACTCCCCTGGCCTAGGGTCTCGGGAGCGAGCAGTGGCGCGCAGGGTGCCATCTGTTCTGGGTCAGGTTTCCTGCATTCCTTACAGCGCGCGCGCACCACTCGCAGGCACCACTCGCGGGCTTGTCTGCCCGTCTCTTTCTTTCTGTCTCCTCCTTTCTGTCTCCTCCTTGTTAGTTGAGCTCTAGTGTATCTTTTTCATCTCTGCCAAGGGTCTTTAATCAGGGGCTATACGAACACATTCTGGGATTTTCATCACATAATCGCAGAACGCTCACGCACATCAGCTGACTGAATTGACAGCCTGTTTCATAGACTCTGTATCCTGCAGGAAAACAGCTTAAACCTGCCCACCCCTTACTGGTTCATGCAGCCAATAGGGCGTGAAGGTAACGTCATGCGCAGGGCGGCCCTGCCCATTACTGAGTGCTTCAGTCCTAATTGGATTTTAAGCAGCTTACTCCTATACTAGCACTGTGTGATTAGCGCGTCCGTCGTGTCCAGACTGCACATAAGCTTTGTGATTGGCGGAGGTTCCCGATGTGTTTACCTGGCCAGCAAAAACTGGCTCGCGCCAATGAATATTCGACAATCGAGAAGTAAGTACTTTGGGGGTCCTCGAGCTAGAGACTAGAAGGCGACCCTATGCTCATCGCAGGGCTGGCCCTAAATCCTCCGTGTTACTTGCCCAAAAGAAATCCTTTGAAGGCAGGAGTTAACTTCCTTTGGTTGCGTCGTGCACACAAAAAAAAGCAGTACTGAGATCGGGTACTGTGTAATATTTTCTACGTCATACTGAAACGGCCCAATGAGGTGGAATCATGTGATGTCTCTTCCTGCTGGGTATTATTAAATATGCAATGTCACACACACTTTTTTTTTAAAATAAGAACAAATAAACACAAAAATCATACTTGATTATTATGCCCCCTAGCAACGAAAGGATGTCTGTGAATGCAAAAAACAGTCGGATTCCAAATATTGAATTTCTCGTTGTCACTCGGGTTTCCACCTGTCCGGTTTTATACGGCATGACTGGTGTTTTAATGTTATACCGATACAAAAAAATAAAAACCTAAAAGCGATATTGTCACCATATCAGTAAAATAATTTAAACAGTAAATGTTAGAAGAAAACACTTTACAATATGTTATACAGCTGCCCTAATGACCCCTGACTGATAATTAAACGAAACAAACACAGAAAGGCCAAATGAAGACGACTCCATATAAAGTTCTACTTAAGAATCATGCACGGACCTTTGCAGAATATTAAAACGTGAACAGATGACCCGTATTTTTGTCTGGAAATGATGGTACCCGTAACTGCCGCACGAGAGAGAATATTGTGTAAATATAATTTGGTTCACTAAATCACGAACGCTGCCATCAGAACCGGGGACTAAGAGTCCATACATGCCAACATTTAAAACAAGCATTTGCAATGCAATAGGTCTTGCATTTACGCGAGTACACTGCCTTTTATTTATGTTTTAAAAACCAAAACATAAATAAAAGGAATTGTCATTTAAAATGCCAATAGCTCAAACTCGCGAAATGCGAGACCTATTGCATTGCAAATGCTTATTTTTATTTGAAGCTGCAATCAAAATTCAAATGTAAGCACCCAGATAATGGGTTGTAAAGGGAAGGCTGTGAGAGTTAAAGACAGCACTATTATCCATTTGTGTTCTGAACGATAGACAGGTGGCCCATCTCCTAAATTTGCTGACCTGAGTATCTCACTCATCAAAAGAATTTGGTGATAGATGTGAATTTCAAGTTTCTCATTTACAAAACCTTTAACTTTTCACGAGGGATGGGGCAATGCTAGAATGCAGCCATAAAAAGTAAGACCACCAGTACGGAAGTGCTGAATGGATGAAGAACAACCTACCAGGAATTTAAAGATATGTATCCCCTGTGCACCAAATGTATATTGCACCACATTTGTTTAAGTAAGTCTCCAAGGAGGAATATCATTATTGCATATTTTGGTTCCATAACTTTATCAGACCATGTTCCAGTAGCGGTGCTGGTAAATTTGAGCCCAGTTCCAGTATGACAAAAAACATATAAGAATACTATGGCTCCTCTGATTCTGGTGTGAAGGACAATCACCTCCCAGATAAAACAAAACAACTCTACATAAGCAAAGTGGGCAACTCCTCATATGAAAATCTTGAGGTGATTACCTAAAGGGGTGCTCAAGGACAGGTTGCTAGCTCTCTGCTAATATGTCCCAAAGGAAACAAATTCAGTAAGACCTACTTCAAAAGGGAGCGAAAACAGTTGGGAGCAAAACATAAATTTAGTGGTTTCCAGACTACAGCAAGTAAGTTTTATTTGCAGATTAATTAAAATCATTACAAATTTGAGCCAATCAGGATGTTAAACGCAAGTTATTACTAAAAGAAAACATTGTTGATTAAAAAGGAATTCATTAAAAGCATCATGCAGTATGAAAACGATGGTCTAGAACATTATGACCAATAGTTCAGTAAAGTGCTCCGTGCCCAGGTATTTATAGGTGAATTGATACCAACTTATGATTGAAGACCAGTTGCGAGAAACAATGTGAATTAAAAGGAGTTCATTGCTGGAGCATCATGCTATGCCAAAGGGGTGTCCTCGTACATTACAACCAGTAGTCCATAAAGTGCTCCATGCGCAAGTGCTCCCATGAGGTTTTTCTAATTTCTGCTTGGGGGACCTCAAACGGTTTGAAAGCTAGGCGATGGTAGATTTGTCCTGGCTGGGTTAGGCGCTGGGGCCTCCTAATTGATGGCTATATTTTAAGTGCTGATGGAATGTAAGCGCCCAGATCGTCTAACAAGTTCCAGTTACTTTCTCTAAAGTGTCCCTGCCCAGTAACGGCCATTTTTTTATCTAACGTGACTGGGCTTACTATTAATAATTTGTTCGCTTGTAATAGGAACTTGGCGGCCCTACAAGAAAGCTAAATTGATTTGCTGTTCAATGATGTCAGCACTGCACAACGGCATGATCTTAACTTAAGAGCCCGAAAGGCGAGACAGAGTAGTTTCTGTCTTAATTGAATAACGGCAGGGCAAATACACAAGAAATGTAATAGGCTTTCATCAAATTGGCCGCATAGACGGCAAAGAGAGTTCGGCCGTCTTTGTTTCCAGGGCGGAACCTGGTCTTTTGAAGGAAAGGATCCCATTCGTGTTGTTAAAAAGAAATGCTGGATAGTTTGAGAGATTTGGCACACGAGATATGGTTGGGGCCCCCAGGGCAAATCACCTCCTTATCTCAGTTCACTGAACTGTAATTCAGTGCTTATGTGACTACAGCAGTCTGTTAAGATGCTGGTCCATTGTGTCAGTGCCAAGCTAAATAATTCATATGTTGAGACATCTGAAAAGAATACAAGGACTATGCTGTACACGGACATACAAAATGTGAAGAATTAAAAAAAAATCATAAAGGCTCGATCTCTTACGCTTGAAAAGCCCTTAAGTGTTCATCATTCTCCACTCATTTGTTTTAAGTGGCCCATACCCTGTTATGCCACTGCAACGGGAATTCGTACTACGTCTATCCAGTAATGACTGATTATGTTTATTGTAAGCCACATTCTTGCCCTTGTGGAAAAAGCTGTGCTCTATAAATACCCAAGTATGTTTATGTGGTGACTATTGTTCGACAGAAACATCTTGCGTATTGTGAAAAAGTAAACCTTTCTACCTTCCCAAAAATAAATGGAGAGCCTGAAAAGGAACAAGAACAACCTGCTTGTAAAGAGGAAGTTCTAAAAGCTGTTGGCGGTCTCAAAACTAACTTGACACCAGGCCTAGATGTGCGAATGGCATCTTTTTACAGGAGCTTGCCTGCAGACTTACCTTTGTCAGGGACGGATTTTTCTTGGAATGTGGTTGGTCACAGATTCTTCGGCAGTACTGATTTTGCCAGATCCTCAAGCCTTTGATGAATCCTAAACAGTGGGGTTCATATTAGCCCATTCCTCTCTGTAGCTTTTTTTGTCTTCAATTGTCTGGCCAACAGATTCAATAAACCTTGTCCGCTGTGGTTATTTTGTGACCTGGACAAATGTAGTAAAGCTTGCATACTGTTCTGTCTGTAGCTGCTGAAATGGTGTCATTCTTGCCAGAAAGCTAGTAATACGAGACTCTGTACCATCTATTTACGTTAATTATTTACATTTTTTACGGACTGTAGGAGGTGACGCAAGGTAGGGCTGATGAAATCTCAACTGTCCTGTATCTGATTTTCTTTGTGCATTTTGAAGATTTTATAAATAGTTGCCCGTTGTCATAGGTGCTAGACCATGCATCACTAATCAGTCAAATTAATAAATTTGTGAAGGAGACTAAATATAGTTTAAGAATGGGCAGGGCAAGTCCGCAATATGAAATTTGATATCAGTTTTCTATTTAAATTTTTAAAAATGCCATCTGAAGTTTACAGGGAGCATCATGTCAGTAGCTGCGTCAATAAAGAGTTGACCGGTGCAGGTCTTGGAGCCAGAATTGACGTTGGCACTGGAGTTTGACTGGAACTAGTGACTGCTTCGAAGGGCTTAGACGGTGCAGCTGCTCTTCAATTTGGAGCGGAAGTGGGTCTTACACGATGTGCGTGACTTATTTCTATGTTCGGCAATATCAATTTTTGCTTCACAGGTCCTGATCACATTTGGGTTCCTGATGGCACACACTTTGCACAACTTGGCGCCCTGCACTGAGCCCAGACTACAAAGGCACTCTTACTACGGGTCTGTTACAGACATCTGTTTTCAACAATTCTGGCATGGTTAGAACCCTGTAGTTTTAGGTGGGGACATTGTTCCCTTGCACACCAGATTCAATTTGAAAGCTTGTCAAACGAAAGAGTGGAGCTCTGCATTCAAAAGTGCAGAAAGAATGGTACCGACGTTGGCGTACAGGGGTGCCGCTTATATGTGGCTCTGTCCCGTTACTTTCAAGCTGTAACAAAGCCAAAACTGAGCTGCATGGCGCCACCGAGCAGCGTGCGGAAGCACTGCTGAGGAAAAGTTCCAGATCCAGTATAGCACTTGGGAGTATTCTAAAGGTGAGGAATCTACAATTAAATACAGGATCCATCAGAAAGAGTGCTCACAAAGTTTATCAACTTGTTCTTCCCAATCAGTTTGACAATTTAGAATTTTTGAAACTGATTTCATCAAGTAAGCAATGTCTCTCTTGTGTTTAAAAAAGAAAATTAAAAAAATGATTTAAAGCTTTACCTTGCGCAGTACTTTGCGGTTGGCTTGCTCAGTGATGCAAGCCTGAGTTCTAGCTAATCGAAATTCGTGCTTAAATTGTGTTCTTGAATTTTTTGCGTCTCAATGCAGTCTCAACTGTCGTATCCGAAATTATATGAAAATCTAACTCTGATTACTGTGGAGATTTGTTGTTAATAGCCTTAGACATGATCTGTTCTTTTATCCTGTAGTTGGCAAAATTGCCTGATATTTTTCAGTGACATTTTGATCGTCATTGGCTGTATGGGGACTCGCATAATTGTAAGATCTTTGGAAAATTCAGGAAAGACGTACCTTTTAATCAGCTATCCATTCGAAGGAGCTGCACCAAGACCATCCTTTTTTTTTTTTTTTTTTTTTTTTGCTCAGAAATCCCAATGAAATTTAGATTAGAGCGTTGTGATTGAACTTTCTAGTTCTTCTTGTGTCTTTATTTGCTGTATTATGTCTTTGTCAAGATGTATAGAGGGCTGGTGAAGCTTAAAGTTGAAGAACTGGAGCAACATGCTTCAGATCTCGAGGATCAACAAATGGTTTATACTGTGCAAAAAAGTTTAATCCGACTGGTCTTTTAATTATGTAATTGTCGCCGCTATTTGTATGAGATTTCTTTCTTTCATTTCCCTCAAAATAGTATTTAGTATCATTATGGTCTTTACCTGATCAGCTGGAGCTGCTTGAGTAAACTTGTCAGCACTTCTGTACTTTTATTACCCAAGCCTGTATTGCAGATGTTAACTGATTGCTGGATATCTGTTTTATAGTGGCATGCTTTATTTGCTGGGGGAGTTTATAAGGCTTCTTTCAAAGCAGCTGAGACTACTGCCGATTAAACGTTTGCCTTAAATTATCCATACTTGTCTCCAAGTCAAAGTAACAACATTGGTGAGCGTGGATGGAGAGGGCATCATGGTGGTTTAATTGAATTTATAGCTGATCCACCACTAGATTCAACTGTGATGGAGCACTTGCAGTTTTGAAATAATGGATGTGGCTCAAGAACAATCTGTCTTGGCTCTGTGATTGTGCTCAAAGGTGGACATTTCAATTATTTCAACAGGGCCATCACTTAGAATACCTAACTCAGACCGAATTCGTGTCCAAAGCTTCTCCAAGCATTGATGACACTAGAGCAGAAGCTATGTGCAGAGAGGTGCCAATTAATCCAGTTAAATTTATAGCTGTTAAAGTCTTTAATTAGGTCACCATTTCCTAAGCAAAATGAGTCAGTGAGTATAATCTCGGTAGATATAGATTCCACACTAGACCAGGTTGCATGCACAGTATTCTGACTTTTGCCTGTTTTTAATAAGCCGATTTCTGAATGTAAATGTCATTGGTTCCATAGAGTTGTGATAATCTCCTTCAGTGTTTTGTGAAGTTACTGGTTCTCTGTCGAAGTGGGTTCCCTGCTTCATTGCCTCTCGGTCCGTATGGCTTCATAGGCTACGATATAATCGCCTCTAGTAACTCCAGGCATCAACCAAAAATACTTTCTGGTAGATCTTACATCAGATTAAAACAGGTTAAACCAGCACGGAAAAGAGGAGGAGGTTAATCACCTGCTAGTGACAGCAACCCTCACCAGGGAATTATCACACATCAAGATGTCTGTCACTGTTTTTTGGGACAATGTGGCTCTCTTCCTCTCAGCTCCTTCAGAGTTTTGCTGCCTTTACCCAAGGTCTGCAGTTTGCCTATTTTGCTCCGCGCATTACCCTGACTAGTTCCACTGTCTGGAGGTGTTTTGATTTCTCAGTGTATTTTTCACCGCTCCAGAGCCAAAAAGTTCTGTAAAGGCATCCGTGGGCTGCACTGAAGGGTTAGTGAAGTGGAGGGTTAAACCGCCAAGAGTAAAAGCAGTGCATTTTTTGGGTTCAGATAAGCCGTTGTGTAGTCACTGCTGTACTCAATAGCTTGGAGAGCTGGAATCTAATAGAACAACAAGGCGTGGTATGATATTGAAGCAGATGGGGGTTGTTGACTCGAACTGGTGGAGGCTCGGGCGATGTGCAGCAAGCGGCATCATCTCGCCCAACGGAGTGAAGATGGACATTTTCAGGCCTGTAAGGGAGAACTAGACTTGGGTGTCCACTCTTCCTTCATCTTTGCAGACAATGCTCTCTCCACCTCCTTTGTATCTCATATGTAATGTTACACATCTACACCCATGGGTGTTTGTTACTTTGTTACAAAACATATCTACACCATGGGTGTTTTAGCACCAGAATAAGAACTAAATTTACAGCACAGCAAGCAAGTTGAACAGAAAGGTTTTCAATCGTTTTCTGAGAAGATCTAAGTTTGATGCCAAACAGAGCGTTTCAGGGCAGAACAGGCTGCTCTTCTGGCATCCGGCATAAGAAGGGGAAGAATAGGCTTGATTTTTCGCTTTTGATAGGTTCAGGAGGAAATTATACTAGAGACTTGTAGCTTTTTGTTTAAGTGTCTAATTAAGCTCCTAAACGTTTTTACGGAGCTGAATGCAGTGGGACAATGACCCCATACGCTGGCCAGATTCGAGGTGACCATACCAAAGGTTCTCCACCTACTACCAGAATGTAATTTGTTTTTGGATTGATCTTGAGGCGGTTCAAGGTTATCCATTCTTCAATGTTGCAGAAAGACGCTGGAATGGAGGCGCAGAAATAACACTTTTTAAAGGACCCATTTTAAAGTGAATTACACAAAACCAAACCTTAATCTGATGTTACTAAAGGACAGGATGTTACTAAAGCTCTTTATAGGTATAACGTTGAGTTAATATCTGCAGGCCATAAATGTGAAATGCAGATTGAAACTATCCTGTTCTGTGAGGATCCATTATCATGCTCCTGGACTCTATTTACAGATTTGTTTTTTAATGATTTTCATGTACTTTGAGGCCCATTAAAAGACCTAGTGTTTTCAAACTAATGCTCACTTCTCAGAAGGGGAGGCCCAGTGCTGCATTTTTTTTAATACCAAATGCGATATTTCAGTTCAGCTTGGTTGCGTATCCTGAACAATTGGTCTAAAGGGTCCTTCAACAATCACTGCTGGGACTTGCACCAGTTATTGACTACCTCCTGTACATTTCAAATCAATGAGCTCTACAAATCCTCTAGACCACTGTCATTCTGAATTGGCCTTGTTGCCTAATAGGATTGATTGCCTTGCTGTGTGTTTGACCACCTTCAACATTGCTTGCATTAAGCAGCTTCCCAATAGAGGTGGTTGAACCACAAATACACTAAATAAAAAAAATCTGACATTTGGTGTGCCAGTGTTACTCAAAAGGTAGTGATAAAACTGGGAACCATGATGTGTCTGTATTGCGAAGGCAAAGAACTGGGTGTGCTTATTAAAAAAACAAAACCAGCATTTGCAATGCAATAGGTCTCGCATTTGCAAGAGTTTGAGCTAATGCCATTGTAAATGGCAATGCCTTTTATTTGTGTGTTTTGAAACCTGCAAGCGGTGCGTAAGCACACACTTTGTACTTATAGTCATTGCCTACGAGAAGCAAGGTTGTCAGTAACTGCACCTCTTTTACTGTCAGCCTTGCTTCTCGTAAGTAAGGACTATAAGTACAAAGTGCGTGTTTACGCACCGCTTGCAGGATTTCAAAACACATAAATAAAAGGCATTGCTAATAGCTCAAACTCTCGCAAATGCAAGCCCTATTGCATTGCAAACGACTGTTCTGAGATTCGAGAACAAAGTTTCCCTATGGGGAAAAAAGTGCAGCGTGAGTAACAGCAGAAAGAAGGCACGTGGTGACCGCTGTGAAAACGAATGTGGTCATATAACAGCTTGTCACTCTTCATACGCCTCTTGCGCTCAAGCACCTCCCTCCCCCCCACCGCCAGCAAACTGTGAGGCAGTTTAGAACTGTTAGCCAGCATTCTGCCCCTTGTGTGCATGCTCAGTGAAGGCGCCCCTTCCAAAAAAGTCAGTGCCTGTCCTGCAATTTAAACATGTACGTAATCCGTGTCTCCCCCTCAAGGCCCTCCATTGCGTACACTGCACGGAGCAGCTGGATTGCAACGCTATGTTGTACGTTCATATAAGGATGCATGTCTCATAATGCCTCGGGCCAACATAAACACCCATGAGCACAACAGAAACATTTTCATCAGAGCCTGAGAGAGCCAGAGGGCTAGTGTTGTGTAATAGAAATATGGGAGATTGTCCACTGCGTGCGGGTCACTGAAAGGTATATACTGTGTATACCTTATGTTCCCTGAGACGCACCATTCCGTCTGAAAACTGGTAAATTTTCAATACTGATAATGAACATAAATACAAGCAATATGTACGCCACAAAATGCAGTGATATCGCTTGTCAACAGAAAGTACGGTGGGAGGGGGCGGGAAGACAGACAATATGGACAACGAGAGGGGGGAGAAATAAACTACGGCGGGAGGGGGCGGGAACAAAGTGAACACGGGCAACGGGAGGGGGGCGGGTACAAAGTGCCCACGAGAGGGGGGGAGAAATAAACACAAACTGCGGCGGGAGGGGGCGGGAACAAAGTGAAACACGAACAGTAAAGTTACAAAACAAGCCGAGGCATCACCCCTACTACCACAAGTACTTAATTGGCAAGGCACAGTAATCAGGACACAGATGGTCGATATAGCAGTTAAAATACAAAAGGGATTGTACCTTATTAAAGCAGATGGCCAGCGGATTGAGCTACAATGAGGGATGGCCCATGCCCGGTCTCTTATGGATGAAGATGGGCCCGGCCTCGGGCCAGTTTTCACCCAGGCACCCGCCCCGTGCGGTGGGCTGTTACAGCTGATTAATTATGCCCGCACAGCAGTCTCAACATGCGGCCCCATCTCTTCTGGCCAACTGGAATATGGTGCCTGCAGTCCTTGCCCCAAAGGCTTTTTGTGCACATCACAAGAAGCAAGTTGTTACAGCTCGTTAAATATGTCCATATGACAGACTCCACATTTGGCCTTTCCTCCTCTCTCCAGCTAGATTATGGTGCCTGGGGGGAAGAAAGACAACACAAACGACGGCGGGAGGGGGGCGGGAGAAAAGGGAATATGGACAACGGGAGGGGGCGGGAAAAAAGACAGCACAAACTACGGCGGGAGGGGGGCGGGAGAAAAGGGAATATGGACAACGGGAGGGGGCGGGAAGAAAGAGCACAAACTACGGCGGGAGGGGGCGGGAGAAAAGGGAATATGGACAACGAGAGGGGGCGGAAGAAAGACAGCACAAACTGCGGCGGGAGGGGCGGGAACAAAGTGAACACAGACGTGAGGCGGGAGCAAAGTGAACCACGAACAGGAAAGTTACAAAACTAACGGGGCAAAAGAACAAGCTGTCGCGAGTTGGTGACCCACTGAGAAGCGATCGGAGAAAGCAACATGCGCTTGATGTGCCTCACAGAATGCCTGAAATGCCGAGAGTAAAAGAGACGGCTGTGCGCGTGCACATCTCCTGTCCGTACACGTGCACATCTCCTGTCCCCCTTCCGAACAAAAATCGACAATAGATCTCGCCAAGCGAGTAGCGCATGCGCTGCGTCGCTAGGCGAGACCTAACAAGCGAGCAGCGCATGCGCTGCGTCGCTAGGCGAGACCTAAAAAGCTAGAAAGGGAGGAATGCTTTTTAGGAGAACAAAAGTCAAATTAAAATTTCTCTACAGCAAGTTGAAAGTGTCTTGAGCTGTTTTTCTGCTTCCGGACGTGATGTGCGATGGAAGGAGGAGGAGGAAGAGCTTCCGGAGAGAGCGGGACCGGAGGGCCGGAGCAAGCTTGGCTCCTGGGGCAATGTAGGCTGTAAGGGGGTGGCACAGCCCGCTCCTTTGTAATTTGCCACCTTCCGTCGTCCGTTGCACTTATCACGGACGACGACCACGATTTCCACTGCTGCCCATCGAGGCATCCTGGGATCCGGCGCGAACCTCCTCAGACGGTGAGCAGGAAGGCGTGAGTAGCTCTCGCAGCGGCGGTCGCAAGCAGTTCACGGAGGTGGCCGGCTTTAGGTCGGAGCGGCTTGTGTCCGCTGCGTGACTCGACTGCCCCCTCAAACCCCCCCCTTCTTGGACGATCACCTGATCCAGCCGAGAGTGAAGGTATAGCAGGCTGGGCACAAATTCTCTGTAATCCTGCCATTTTTAACCAAATTATTAAGGAGATTGTGACTACTATTGAGAACTTTTACAAAGCAGGTGGCCAGTACAGGAGATCCCCAGGCTATAGGGACCCTGTGGGACAGCGCAACTCCCTACCTGTGCGGAGCCCTCCTCCCTAACAACTAACTAGCTAGCAATTCGAGGGAGGGGTGAGGCAGCACATTTTGAACTTTGATTCCAATTTGTCGAAAGGGCTGTGGAACTGTCTTTGTGACACCCAACATTCCCCATACATGGGTCTGAGACGGAGGGGACTTACCTTGGCTCTTGTGGTGGGCAAGAGTCTTTTGGAAGAGAGTCTCCAGGTGGCTGGGATGCATAGGGCAGGCGCAGAAGCAGCCAATTATCTTATTGGGTGGCCTGCTCCTCACCTACCATCCAGCTATCTCATAGTGCAACTGGCACCCCTATCAAGTGTGTATCTGTACCTGCATATAGTACTGGGACTTGTCGTGACGAACAGAAAAGATACTTACAAACACAACTAGGATCACAACTAAGAAATCGAACTATGCTGCAGAATTTTGACTGTGCTATCCGGCAAGTCTCGGGGAGCCTGTGGTGGCTCAAAGGAAGCAGAGGAAGAGGGTAGACCATTTGGCGCTTCCAGCTGTACCAGAGCAGATACTTCAGATTACTCCATCTACAACAATAACGGGTCGTCAGCCTGACTCAACATCGTATACAAACATAACTAACATCTCTGAAGGAGTAAACACTGCCTGTTTCCAACCAAAAAACACTTTCAAATTCAACTTTTTAAAGGCTGCTAGGGCAGTCATTTTTTTCCAGCACCATAAACCTTAAAGAGCTGCCCATTCCGCTGAGCCCCACCGTGATAATTTGCAAGGGGGGCCCCCGCTCCAGAGGTGACTCAACTGAAAGGGAACGCAGGAACTGATAGGGTCTACATCTGAAAGAGACACGTTAGTGACAGATTCCTTACCTTAGAATATCCCCAGGCGTCAGGCTGGATCCGGAAAGTTTTTGCGTAGCAGTACCCTTGCGCGTCGGTAGGCGGCGTCGTGCGGCTCCGCGTCCGTCGTCGGCGTCGTGATCGCCGGGATGACGTCGCGGGCAGTACTTAGACGCCGCCCCTGCGCGCTGACGTCAGTTCTTCTTTTTTCCGCGCCAGTAAGCGCAGATCCGGGAAGAGCAGTGCCCTAGTCAATTTTTGACGAAATTTTTGGTGATTTTTTCACTGTTTCTTTTCGAGTCATCTCGACTCCTAGGTGTCGGTAGGGATGCCCGGCTTCAAGCCATGCGACGTCTGTGGTCGAATGATGTCGATCACAGACCCGCACTTAGAGTGTCTCTACTGTCTCGGCCGAGACCACGACACGAAGTCGTGCCCTGACTGCCGGGCCTTACACCCGAAGGCTTTGCGAGAGCGGTCTCGAAAGCTCCTCGAGGTCCGGCAGTCGGCTCCGCGCCGCACCAAGCCCCGGTCCCGTGAGAGGTCGAGGGGCCGGTCGCGGAGCCCCCGCCGGTCGTCGGAGTCCAAGTCTTCGCACTCCTCGGGTAAGTCGAAGCACAAAAAGTCTAAGAAGCATCATCGCTCTAAGACTTCGCCTCGCCGGTCTCGCGACTCGGCTGAGGCCCCTGTCGGCACCGTCCCCGCGGCCCCGGACGTGCCTGTGGAGCCGCCCCCGCATTACCCGTCCTTTCCGGGTTCGGGGGCGACTCCGGCCCAAATACAGGAATTCCTGTCGGCCATGGCCCGCCTCTTCGGTCCTCAAGGTCCCTCCGGTGCGCCTTCGGGCCCCGCGGGCCCTGATGGGTTTGCTCCGGCGTCGCCGACGACTCCGGTCCCGGCGTCGCCCGTTCCGCCAGCCTTGTTCCCGGCCTCGGCTCCGGCCCCGGCCTCGATCCCGGCTCCGGTGGTACCGCAACCCCGATCGACGCCGGTTGACCCAACCACGCCTCCGCCGGCGCCGATGTCCCTGGTGCCGTTCCTGACGCCGCCCGGGGCTCCGGGCGTCGTTGTTCCCCGGTTCTCTCCGGTTCCAGACATGGAGCCGGACCGACGTCGCTCGACACCGGCGCCGATGAGACCTTGGGTCCCAGATGTCCCTCCTCCTCCATATTTTGAGCCAGAGGAGGACCAGGAGAGCTGGGAGGGGTCGGAAGACCCTCTCACACAGCAGTGTGAGTATGATCAGGACTGGGCAGAGGAACTTGGGGATGCCAGTGGTCTGGACACTTCTCCTGACTGGCATGCTGTCTCCTCCTTCCGTGGCTACGGAGGAGGGAGCAAATTTCGCAACGGTGTTGCGTAGAGCAGCTGGAGCCTTGCACCTCCAATTGCCTACTGTGGCTGTCAGAACTAACCTCCTGACGGAAGTGCTTCAGCCGGCAGCTACCTCCTCGGAGCCATTGCTGCCGTATAATGATGCACTGTCTGACGTTCTTTTGGGCACCTGGTCCAAGCCCACCACAGGGGCTCCTGTGGATAGGAACGTGGCCCGACGCCATCGCCCTGCTCCGGGCGACCCCTTGTTTCTCTCTCAACATCCCACCCCCGAGAGCTTGGTTGTCCAAGCCTCTGCCTCCCAAACCGCCTTCACTACCGCCCCTTCGGATAGGGAATCCAAACGCCTGGACCAATTTGGGAAGAAGGCCTTTTCTTCCTCCAGTGCTGGCTTGCGGTCAGTCAACACCGCTTGCCTTTTGGGCCGATATTCCCACTCTGTGGGATTCGGTGGCGGCCGTTTTGCCCCAGTGTTCTGAGGAGGTCCAGACACTGCTTACCCGCACCATTGCGGATGGTAGGGATGCGGCAAAGTACACCATACGTTGTGGCCTTGATACCGCCGACTCGCTGGGCAGATCGCTTGCAACGACGGTGGCGCTGCGTCGCCACGCCTGGCTGAGAACAACTGGTTTCTCGGGTGATGTCCAGAATACACTCATGGACATGCCCTTTGATGGAGTCGGTCTTTTTGGTTCCAAAGCAGACCATGCGCTGGAGCGTTTTAAGGACTCACGGGCTACTGCGAAGTCCCTGGGCCTTTCTGTTGTGCGCCCTCCGCTAACCTCTGCTTTTCGCCCCTTTCGTGGCCACGGAAGGGGCGCCCAGTCACGTCCGCTGCCCAGCCACCGGCCCGCGCAGCAAGCGTCTTCGCGTGACCGAGGACGTGGCTCCCGCCGTGGCGGGTCGTGCAACCAGCGTGCGGGTCAGGCCACCAACTCCGCCCCGTCCGCGGCCTCCAAGCCCTCCTAGTCCTTCTTTTCAGGTGCACAGCACGCCAGTAGGGGGCAGGGTCCGCCATCACCTTCACCACTGGCATGCCATCACCTCGGACAGGTGGGTCTTGGATATTGTCCGAAGGGGCTACTCCCTCCCCTTCGAGACCACCCCCCTAGCCATGCCACCTCCATTCCACCGCATGTCAGGGGATCACTTGGTGCTTCTGCAGAAGGAAGTCACGGCCCTCTTGGCCAAGAGGGCCATCGAGCATGTTCCGACCCCAGAAGTAGGACGTGGTTGCTACTCCCACTACTTTCTGGTGCCCAAAAAGGACAAGGAGGACATGCGTCCTATCTTAGACCTCCGGAACGTCAATCGCTTCCTCCGGAAGGAGAAGTTCAAGATGCTCACCCTAGCTCAGGTCTCGACTGCCCTCGACCCTGGAGACTGGTTGGTAGCGTTGGACTTGCAGGACGCTTATTTTCACATCTCCGTCCTGCCGGCCCACCGGCGTTACCTGCGGTTCACGGTAACGCCGTGCTCCCCTTTGGCCTTACAAGTGCCCCTCGGGTGTTCACGAAAGTGATGGCGGTGGTCGCAGCTCATCTGCGCCGGGCAGGGGTTCCAGTCTTCCACTACCTCGACGACTGGCTGCTGAAGGCGGGCTCGTCCCAGGCAGTCGTCTCCCACCTCCAGACTACGGCCGAACTCCTGCACTCGCTGGGGTTCTCCATCAATGTGCCGAAGTCGCATCTGATTCCTTCTCCACAGCGCCTTTTCATCGGAGCAGTTCTGGACACGACGCAGTTTCAGGCCTATCCTCCCGAACGGCGAGTCCGGGATATTCAGGCTATGATTCCGATCTTTCAGCCTTTATCCTGGGTTTCGGTACGGATGACCCTGAGGCTGCTGGGCCTCATGGCCTCCTGCATCCTGCTGGTCGATCATGCCAGATGGCATATGCGGGCTCTGCAGTGGGACCTGAAGTTCCAGTGGGCGCAGCACCAGGGCAACCTGTCCGATCACGTCCAGATCTCGGAGGGGACTGCAAAACAGTTGCAGTGGTGGCTCTCGAACCGGCAATGGGTCATGGGCAGATCCCTCTCCCTTCCCCAGCCAGAGCACACAGTTGTGACGGACGCGTCCCTTCTGGGATGGGGTGGTCACATGGGAGAGGCGGAGATCAGAGGCCTCTGGTCTCCGGCGGAGTACCGGCTCCATATCAACATTCTGGAGCTCCGGGCGATCAGACTTGCACTCAAGGCATTCCTTCCCTCTGTCAAAGGGAAGGTAGTGCAGGTGTTCACAGACAACACCACCGCCATGTGGTACTGCAACAAACAAGGCGGGGTGGGGTCGTGGACCCTCTGTCAGGAGGCTCTGCGCCTCTGGACATGGCTGGAACATCAGGGCATGTTCCTGATGGTTCAACACCTGGCAGGTTCCCTGAACGCCAGGGCGGACGAACTCAGCCGCAGGTGCATGATGGATCACGAATGGCGTCTTCACTCGGAAGTGGCACAAGGACTCTTTCTGCAGTGGGGAGAGCCTTGGTTAGATCTATTCGCCACCGAAGAGAACGCGCAGTGTCATCAGTTCTGCGCGTTGGAATTTCCAAGGCGGCACTCGCTCGGCGACGCTTTTCGTCGCGAGTGGAGTTGCGGTCTGTTGTACGCCTTTCCGCCTATACCACTTCTACCCAGAGTGTTGAAGAAGATTCGGCGCGACCGGGCCCAAGTCATCCTTGTGGCTCCGGACTGGGCTCGAAGAGTTTGGTATCCCGAGCTACTCAGTATGAGCGTCGATCCCCGATCCGTCTGCCTCTTCAGGAGGATCTTCTGTCGCAGCAGCAGGGGACGGTCCTCCACCCGAACCTGTCCAGCCTCCACCTGCTTGCGTGGAGATTGAGCGGCGGCAGTTGATTCCTTTCGACTTGCCTCCCGAAGTTTGTGATGTGATTCTGGCAGCCAGGCGTCCCTCCACTAAGGTGGTATACGCCTGCAGGTGGAACAAGTTTGTGGCATGGTGCACAGCAAAGGCTGTGAATCCCCTCTCTGCCCCTCTTTCTGAGGTTCTTCTGTTCCTTCTTTCCCTGGCCCAACAGGGTTCTGCCCTGGGTACCATCAAGGGCTATCTTTGTGCCATCTCGGCCTTCCTCAGGCTTCCTGATCAGCCCTCCCTTTTCAAGTCCCCTGTTGTTAACAGGTTCCTAAAAGGCATTACACACCTCTTCCCTCCTGTTCCGTTTGTGATGCCTCAGTGGGACTTGAACTTGGTTCTTACCTTTCTCATGTGCGCTCCCTTTGAGCCTCTACATAACTGTCCTCTTCGTCTTCTGACTCTGAAGACAGCCTTTCTGGTGGCCATCACCTCCGCTCGGCGGGTGAGTGAGCTCCAGGCTCTATCATGCAAACCTCCCTTTCTGTCTGTCCATCCAGACAAGGTTGTTCTTAGGACGCGTCCGTCCTTCTTGCCAAAGGTGGTTACTGCCTTCCACATTGGGCAGACCATCACTTTGCCCACCTTCTTTCCGCCTCCGCATCCTTCCAGAGAGGAAGAGAGGCTCCACCGTCTGGACCCAAAACGTGCGCTTTCCTTTTATATCAACCGCACACAACACTTCCTGGTGGATGACCAGCTCTTTGTTGGCTACGTGGGCGCCAGAAAAGGTCGGGCGGTGCACAAGAGAACCATCTCCCGCTGGGTAACCTTGTGTATCAAAGCCTGCTATTCTTTGGCTAAGAAGGAGCCTCCTGTTGGGCTGCGTGCCCATTCCACCAGGGCAACGGCTGCTACCACGGCTTTAGGCCGCGGTGTTCCGCTGCAGGATATCTGTCAGGCAGCTACGTGGGCCTCGCTGCACACATTTACAAAGCACTACTGCCTTGACAGTCAGGTCTGGAGGGACGGCTTCTTTGGCCGTTCTGTCCTCCGGGACTTCCTTGTCTGATCTTTGTTCGCAGACCCACCACCGGGGTTGGTATTGCTGGGGTATCTATTCTAAGGTAAGGAATCTGTCACTAACGTGTCTCTTTCAGATGCACAAGTTACTAACTTGTGTAACGATATATCTGTAAGAGACAGTAGTTAGTGACAGATTCCTACCGCCCACCCATCCTCCCCGTTCTGCGAACTGATTTCTAGGGTTAAGGACATCCCTTTCAGGGCCCTAGTATTTTTCAGACACCTATGTCAGCTTCTTGCATGGCTCTGCGTTCCTGGCGCGGAAAGTCGTGTACAGAACTGACGTCAGCGCGCAGGGGCGGCGTCTAAGTACTGCCCGCGACGTCATCCCGGCGATCACGACGACGGACGCGGAGCCGCACAACGCCGCCTACCGACGCGCAAGGGTACTGCTACGCAAAAACTTTCCGGATCCAGCCTGACGCCTGGGGATATTCTAAGGTAAGGAATCTGTCACTAACTACTGTCTCTTACAGATATATCGTTACACAAGTTAGTAACTTGTGCAGCAGTCCTACAGCCCCAAAGGACCTCTCCCTCAAAGAATGCGCCCCCGTGGCTGCTGCTGCCTTAGGCAGGGAAGAGGAACAGTCTGTACTTGGTGCAAAAATCCTTCCCAACATTTGGATTCAAGGTGATAAAGAGAACCCAGAGAAAATGCATGGTGATGCTGCTTTTAAAACCAAGACGGAAAGGGGGGGGGGGGGGGCTCAGTGCAGTCATCTTTTAACTCTTTACTGGAAGGGGAAGACTTGTCACATTTAATTACCCAGATAGAAGAAGAGGAGAAGAAGCGGGCAGCTCCTGGGCATGAGACACAACTTGCTTCAATAACCTTAATGACATCGGGACAGTTAAAGGGTACCTCATCACTTCTGAACATTTTGGCCCCTAAAGACTGCAAAAATTCACAGAAAAATGAATCAAACCAACTGGTTGACACCGAGGAAGACACACAGTCCCTTGTAAAAGATTTATCTTATCTTCACTCCAAAGAGTGGGAAAACATGCTGACCTCATATGGTAATGAAGCTCCTAAAAATTCAAGCCCCACCGGTGTTTGTAAAGAAGAATCTCTAGGGTCTCAAGATTCACTTTGGACTGCTGCACTTAGCATCCTGCAGAGCTCTGTGGAGGCAATGTCCTTTCAAGCTAATAAAATGGACATACAGATTAGCCTCTTGAATATTTTAGGAGTGTATGTGGCCAGAATTGACTAACAAATGTCAAACCTAAACAATTTGATAAAAAGGGCTGGGGTGGAGGCAGACTGGTTCCGCCAGGTTTGCAACTGCCCCCCAGTTCTTGACAAGCTATATACACTACCTTAGATGATGACAAAGTTAGTGGGAGACTTGAAGGATGCGATCAGTGAGAATTCCAAAAAGAACAAAGGTTGGGTGCAAGAGGAAGATGTTGCGAAAACCGAAAATTGAAACCTGGCTAGTCAAAAAGGCAGCAAGTACACAGCCACACCAGCTGAGGATGGGATCTTATGACATGCAATCTCAAGGCACAGTGCAAATGAAGGCAACAGTCTGAGCATACCAGCTAAGGGCATTACTCCTGGGGACATAACCGCCTCCTTAGCTGAACCTAGCGATCATGTTAAGGAACACCTGACGGTAGATTGTGCGCCAAAACCCAAAAGATAAAAAAAAAAGGAAGAGCTGAAATAAAAATCTCTCCACGAATTATAATATGATGCCCTATCCAATCTTTCATACTAGCAGGAGCTCAGCTCCTTCCGCCCAGGCTAAAGAACAAATCTGCAAGGAAGATGGAAGGTGCACTCGTTGTGGAGTCAATCAAGCAAGCAAAGATCTATTCCAAAATTACTTCTTTTATTCAGTGAATCTTTAAAACTGGCACACAGCCAACGCGTTTCGTTCCCAATTTTGCCAAAAGGAACTTCGTCAGGGCTCTTAGATATCCAGCTGGTCGATAGTTGTAAGAAGTATGTATGGTGAGTTAGGGCCTCAGAGGGCAAATATGGCCTCAATAGTAGTATGTATTGCGAAATCTAGCGCCCAAGAACTGCAGAGTTTCAAGTATCCTGAATAATGTATTGGAAATAAGGTAAAGAACAAATCTAGCCCAGAGTTTTGGATGAGGGGCCCGAAACAGCTGACTCGGAACCCATCCCCGCATCATTAAAGACCAACAATACGGAATCTCCTGAAGCAATTGTCTTACAAGATGCTGCTGGAGTTGGACACAACAGAGAAAAGGGATCCCCTCACTACATTTGTACCATCAGCCACTCCAGGCCTGTCCAACTTGGTAAGGGGTCCTAGTGTCTGGCTGAACATCCCGCAGGGCAATAACAATGGGATCATCAAACAACAAAAGACCAATGTTGGGGACACTAACACAATACGTGTTCTACATAATGTCAATGTACCAGCCATGATAAGCCCAGTGGAGACTCAGACACTTTCCCACTCCCCGAGTCCTGATCGTAATTCCGTTGAAGGGGCCTTGCACTCATCTTCCATCAGTGTGCCCTGCAACAAAAGCATGGCAAGTCACCTTCCGTGGTTTCAGGATAAGATCCCATGATTCGTATGCCCCACTCGCCTCTGTCAAAACTAACCCTGTAGCTGTTGGCTATTCGGACCGGGTGGTACGATCAACCACTAAACCACATGCTGGCTGGCTGCCTAGATTCTTCGCAAGCTCAAACTACTATACTTTTCTACCTGGAATATAAATCCAGAGGTTCTTTGACATTTTAAATTGTGGTAACATTCTCAAGCTACTTCAATCTATGGGCACCCTTGGAGTTGTCACATCGCAAGATCTCACCTCAATTGAATTTATTGCTCTACGGCCCAGCCAGATTAATGAAACAACAAAAGTAACCTGGAGATCAACCGAGTTGGACCTGAAAGTCTTGAGTCATACTCTACCCTTCAAACAGTTGGGGATTACCATCACCCATCAAAGGAATCTGGATATCCGTATGTCCTTGAAAATCTGTCCAAAAAGGCCTAAACATCTATCCAGCCCAGATTGGTCTATTCAGTTTTTATGGTTTAAATCTTTTTATTGAAACAGAAGTCAGTTACGGAAAGTAGCAAGAAATTGTGCGTCAACGTAGGGCCGCGCAGGGCCATTATGCAGTATACAGACTTCCAGCCTTACAAGGAAATCAAATAAAACAGTTTCAAAGTACTGGAAGAAGAAAAACCACCCCCCACCCTATCCCCGAAAAAAGAGAGGTAGATGAAACAGGGAAAGAATACAGCCCGCCCCCCTCCCCCACCCTACCCAGTCCCCAGTGTGGCAGTACAATCTACTGAGTGGAAACCACTTCAGCAGCGGGGGTAATCGGTACTGTCAGGCGTAACAATCTGAGATATGTCGGGCATGTTAATTCCCTAAAGTCCTGTGCGAGGAGGGACAGGAAAGGTTGCCAAAGGTCACCGAACTCCTCGCCCTTACCAGCTACTGTGAGCGAAATCTTCTCCATACCCAGTATGTGCCATAACCGTTGCAGCCACCCAGAGTGTGTTGGAATACGTGTGGACTTCCAGTGTATAAGGATATTTTGTGTGGCGGAACCCAACGCAAGCGCAATCTGCCTTCCCCGCCTAGACTTCAAGGGATAGGTAAGTGGATTGGGGACCCCTAGGAGCACATACTCCGGAAGCCGAGGGAGCTCTGTGTCTAAGTATTTATCAATTTCATCAAGGATTTGGGTCCAGTAGATGGTCAGCATTGGGCAGTCCCATAGGAGATGTGTAAGCGTGCCCAGTTTCCCACACCCCTCCAGCAATTCGGGCTATGTGTGGTATCAAAGCGGTGTAGTCGTTCGGGAGTATAGTACCAATAGTATGCCAATTTTGTGAGGGTTTCAGTGAGGCCAGTATGAGTCGCCGTGTGTCTCGCCCTATAGCAGATCCCCTCCCATTCCTTATCCGTAAGATCGCGCCCCAGGTCCCTTCCCCAACGCTCTCGGCCAGCATGAACCACATGAGTATAGCGCGCCAGTAGCATTTTGTATAGATCCGAGATCAGGCCCTTATCCGATGTGCGCGTTATCAGCCAACGCTCGTAGGGAGTGAGACGTCTGTGTGCTTGCGATTTAACCTCCGGGTGGGAAGCCCAGTGTCGCAATTGTAAGTAATGCAGCCGTTCAGACTCGGGGAGGCCATAATCGACACTGAGCTGGGAGAAGGGGATCACTCCCTCTACATCATATAGGGTACCTAGAGCCCGGCAACCCGTGGTTCTCCAGAGGGGGAATGAGATCTCAGCCAGCCCCGGTCCGAAGTCAGAATTACCAAAGAGCGGAGTAAGGGGAGATGGGAAAGTAGTCAAGCCATGTCGCACGTTCGTCTGGTCCCAAGCCACCATAACAGAGCGAGTCACATGGGAGGCGTATAGATTGGGGGGGGCGTTGGCGTTTCCGTAAGAAAGGTATTTTCATGAGGGAGGTGCCAGCCACAGCACGGTCCTGGAAAAGCCAGTGCTTCTCGGACTCGGCTCTACTCCATTCCACCAGCTGATGCAGTTGGGTAGCTTTGAAATAGAGCGTGAGATCGGGGATCCCCAGGCCCCCTTCGTGGGGGGGGAGAAAACTGACCAGCCTCTTCATCCGCGGTCTTCGGCCCTGCCAGATGAATTGAGAAAGTTCCGATTGGATTTTCTGCAGCCAACCAATAGGGGCCGTAAGAGGGAGCGCTCGAAAAAGATAAAGTAGCTTGGGGAGGATCGTCATTTTAATAGCAGCGATACGGCCGAGCCAGGAGATAGGATAATGTTTCCAACGCCGCAGTTCTGCTCGGACGTGGGATTGTAATATGCCATAGTTAATGGACCTCGTTGCCTGTAAGGTGGAAGCTAACTGAATTCCCAGATAGGGCACTGAGTCAGTGGACCATTGTATAGGGTGCCGCGCCTGGAGATCCGCCTGTTGCTGGGGTGAGAGAGAGAGGTTAAGAGCCATGGATTTTGAGGCATTAATTTTAAACCCCGACGCTGTTCCAAAGGAGTCCAGCTCCTCCAGGAGGGTGCTCAGCGCTGCCGTCGGATCGGACAGGGTGACCAAGACATCATCCGCGTATAGGCTGATGGTATGAACATCGCCCCCTAAGTGGATGCCTGTAACTTGGGGGTGCTCCCGGATCCTCTGCGCCAGAGGCTCCATGTAAAGAGCGAAGAGTAGTGGCGACAGGGGGCACCCCTGCCGCGTACCCCTATGGATAGGGAAGGGAGACGACGTATACCCGTTAACGCGCACCATAGCCGTAGGGCCCCGATAACAGTTGAGAATGCGGGTCCTCATCTTCTCCCCCAGGCCAAAGCGCATCAGGACGCGCTCCAAGTAGGGCCAGTGCACGCGATCGAAGGCCTTTTCGGCATCGACGGCGAGAAGCATGAATTCCCCCGGTATACGGGAGGCTTTTTCAATAAGATGGAGCACTCGCTTCGTGTTGTCACTGGTCTGCCTCTGAGGGATAAAACCGGCCTGGTCGGGGTCGACAATGCCGGGCACGCAGGGACCAAGGCGCGCCGCCAGGATGCTAGTGTACAGTTTCAAATCAATATTTAAGAGGGAAATGGGTCTATATGCCCCGCATTGTGTCCTATCCTTACCCGGCTTATGTATAACCGCCATGGCTGCCTCCAGCATAGAGGAGGGAATCGCCCCGGAAGATGCAAAGGAGTTAAAAAGCCGAGTGAGAAACGGGGCAAGGATAGGGCAGAATTGTTTATAGTAGGCCGCTGTGTAGCCGTCCGGGCCGGGGATTTAGCCAATTTCAGGCGAGAGATGGCCGAAATAACTTCCTCTGGTCTAATTTCCCTCTCCAAATGGTCGGACTGCGCCTGGGATAAGCTAGGAAGAGTAACCCGGTCTAAGTATGTCTCTATGTTCTCCGGCTCTAAGGGCTGGGCGTCGTAGAGTTGTTCATAAAAGTCCCTAAAGGTCCTCACAATGTCAAGGTCGTCAGTACATACCTTGCCTGTTGAATCCTCAAGCCTCTGGACCCCCTCCCGTAGCCGAGTCTCTCGCAGTTTGTGCGCCAAGAGGCGGCCGCACTTGTCCCCGCTGCTATAGAAGGCGTACCGCAACCGCAAAGCCGCATATTCGGCTGTGTCTCGGTCTATGGCCGCCAGCTGCTTACGGGCTGCAGTCAATTGACGCCAGATACGTGGAGCACACGTTCTGCGATGTATCTGCTCCAGTTCCCTTACCTGCCGCGTAAGGTCCTCTCGTTTACGTTTACGTTCCGCATTGTCCGCGGAGGAAAGAGCGATAATCTCACCCCGGACCACTGCCTTCAGGGCCTCCCACCTGGTCGAGATGGATGTGTCTGGATTATCATTATGTGATAAGTAATCGGCGATTGTGCGCTGGATTTGGGCGACTGTACCTTCTCTTTGTAAAATGGAATCGCGGAAGCGCCAGTGCCTAACGGGTAACTGCACCGTTGGGAATATCAAAGTAGTCACCACCGGAGCATGGTCTGATAGAGCTGCGACCATAATGTCTACCGAGGACGTGATGGCGGTGATGGGCCCCGAACCCAGCAGATAATCTAGCCGGGCGTAGGTCTTATGGGCGCCGGAATAGTACGAATATTCCCTGGCGTGTGGGTGGTAGTGTCTCCAAATGTCAGTCAGTCCCAACTCCCCTAGGCGTATGTGTCCAGCCTGAGAAAGGGCACCCACCTGACCATAGCGCTGCGCTGACCTATCCAGCTCGTTGTCCAGAACCAGATTCAGGTCGCCCCCCCAAAAGCAAGTGACGTACAGGTGTCGCAGTGGCCGCAAGCAGAGCGTCGTGTAGGAAGCGTTCCTGGCCTTCATTGGGTGCGTAAAGAGACCCCAGGATCAGTGTGTGCCCCCCCATCGTGAACTGGTAGGAGAGAAATCTGCCCCTGATTTCCGCTTCTTTCTGCACGACCTTGCCCGGGAAAGACCGAGCGAGCAGAATCGCCACCCCCTGCTATTTTGGAGGGACCAGAAGAGAAGAACTGGGTCGGAAAAGCACGGGATCGTAATCTGTGACAGACCCTGGCCAGTAAGTGAGTCTCCTGCAACAGGCACACGTCAGGCCCCGTGCTTGACAAGTACGCGAGGACTGCCCTACGTTTGACAGGGGTGTTAAGTCCCCTCACGTTAAGCGTGAGGACTTTAAGGCTCAGGGGAGCCATCTATCAAGGTAAAGATCTTGCCCGTCTAGGATGGGCCAGGCCAGAGCGGGGATGTGCGTATAGAAGGGCGCGTAGCGGAGCACATTGCTGCAGTGAGGGTCGGAGCGCAGGAAGTAACCACTGCCAACACCGGAGGTCCGAAGGAGCCATCTTGGGAAGTGGGAAAGAGACAGAACACAAGAAAAGAAGAGAAAGAGCCCCGGAAAGAAAGAGAAAAAAAAAAAAGCCCCGGCCCAACCGGTGCCAACTCAAAACAAAAATCATGGAAGTAGTCCATCTTCCTCGGAAGATCAGGAGAAACAACAATACGGGCATGGGTGGCCAAGAACATTCCCCCCTCTCCCCGGGCCTCCCCAGGGATGTAAGCCTAAAGAACCATCTTCAGGTCTCAGGTGTGCCCTCCAGGCTGCTGCGGAGCTAGGGCCATCGGCAGTGCCTCTAGAGCCTCTTGTTGCCCCTTCGCGATCTCACCAGGGTCCGGGCGTCGTGCCCGATTAGGGCGGCGGCGGCTTCTCTGTCGCCGCCACCTCGGCTGTCTCTCGGAAGGCCCTCTCTCTGAGGTGTCGCCACCTCTCTCTGAGGTGTCGCCACCTTCTCCATCTTCAGGGAGGTCAACCCCTAACACCTTGCCAGCTTCCGCCAGAGACCGAAGTTGATAAAGGGTGCCATCCAAACGGAATATAAGGCGGAAGGGGTGACCCCAGGAATATGTGATGTTGCGTTGACGGAGCACCGCCGTGATCGGGCGGAAGGTCCTGCGCTTTTGAAGTGTGAGGGCAGCTAGATCTTGATATAGGACCGGGGATTGGTCCCGAAACGCGATCGGGTGTTGTGCCCTGGCTTTCTGCAGGATCTCCTCCTTAGTGTGGTAATCCTGAACGCAGACTAAGATGTCTGCGGGAGGGGCCGTGGAGGGGCGGGGGGGGCCCACTCTGTGCGCTCTGTCATTGCGGAGGTCTGTGTCCAGGGGCGGCCCAGAATGTGGTTGAAGAGCCCGCGCACAAACGCGAAGAGGTCACCCGCCTCCGCGTGTGAATTCACCCTCGAATCCGTATATTATGACGGCGGGAGCGGTTCTCCAGGTCCTCCAGGTGGGACTGAAGGTCCACCTGCTGCTCATGGAGGCGTAGTAGTTCCTGTTGTACAAAGGAGATCTCCTCATCTCTTGTGTCGCTTTTGTCCTCCAGGGCAACCACCCGATCGCCCACGTCATCCAGATCTTTGCGGACATCCTTAAGCTCCGCGGTGAGGTCCCGTTTCACCGTCTGTAGGTCATCACAGAGAGTTGAAAACAGAGATTCCAAGAAGGCCCGCGTAACCGGCTCCTCCTTGGGGTTGCACCCGAGCATCGTGGGGGTAGCAGCCCGTTTAGCAGAGTCTGGTGGTGTACCCCCCTGCGGTCGCGCAAACAGTTCCTGGAGAGATTTACCCTTTTTGCCCCGCGTAGAGGCCATTGCGCAGTCCGACCTGCAAGGAGAGTGTTGAAGCACAAATCCAGAGAGGGCCTATGAGTACACCAACGCGTTGAGGTAGCCGCGGTAATATCGGCCGGGGTCGGTCCCACGCGATATCAACCAGTCCGGTCTCTCGGGCCGCACCCCCTCGGCGTCGCGAGGCAGGCGGCAGCAGGCACCGCACAAGGGGTTGGATGAGGGCAGGTCCGTGCAGTCTCCGCAGGCCGACCTCCACGCACTGCGCCTACTGGGTAAGGACCATCGATGTAGCTAAGGGCTGGGACCCCGAACTTGCAACCCCGCTGTCGGGCCGGTACCTCCAATCAGGTCCGCTCTGTTACCCCCCAGCCGGGGGGCCCCCCAGGGCCGCACGTGCCGTCCGAGCTCCAACAGTGGAGCACGATCAGGGATCTTCCGGAATGTGTCCCCAGCGAGGGGAGAACCCTCTATGCGGCGCGTCTCCAGTCCCCCACAGGCGCTCCTCCTCACCTCCAAGTCGTGGTCGGGTCCCCGTGGAATCCTCGGCCGGGGCCAAGCAGTAGCAGCTTCTACGTGCGGTCACGCACGTCACGAGCTCCTGGTCAGGCCTCGGGGGGGTCTCCAGCTCTGCTCCTCTTGCCAGGGACAGGGCGGCCTTCGAGGTGTGCGCCGCCACACCGGACACGAGCGGGGGCCCAGGAAGCACCGCTACTGAAGTCCCACTCCCGCGGGGGCAGGAGCCTCGTGCACACGGTGCAACTCCTCCCCTATGGACGAGTCCGCCCGGCTCAGTCTGGCCCGTGGGCCTGGGGCCGCTTATACCATCTTCGCGTCTGCAATGTGGCCCAGTCGTGGATCACTCTGGCGGTATCACCAAGGAGGGGGGGCCTTTCAGCGCTCCGTCCCTCCAGTCCCCTGTAAGCGCTCCTCCTCACCTTCAGGCTGCGGCCGGGTCACCGTGGGGCCCCCGGTGGGACCGATTAGGGGCAGCCCCCACGTGCAGGTGCAGTAGCGTGATCCGCCAGGCAGGCTCCGGGGGCCCCCCAGGTTCCGTGCACGCTGCTACCGCCTGGGACAGAGCGGCCCACCGCAGTGCACACGTCCACTCCAGGCACAGCCAGGGCCCCGGGTGCCGCTCCGCATATAGCTCCTCTTGACTCGGGGGATCGGGGCTCCGTGTCTCAGCAGCTCCGCTTGCAGCCCTCAGTCCAGTAGGCGGGCAGGAGAAGCGCCGCCCGGCGCTCAGCCCCACGCAAGGTCGCGGCTCCGCTCACCGCCGCAGGCCTCGCATCCGCGGGCGATGTTTCGGCGCCCTGCGTCGCAGTCCGAGGCTAATGTAGCCACAGCGGGAGGTCGCCGGGTAGCTGCGCTGCTTCACCCTCGAAAGCACAGCCTGGGGTCCATCAGACAGGGCCTGAGGCGGTCGACGGGAGAGACGGGAGAATGCGTCTCACCTCGCCGCCATCTTGGCCACGCCCCCCCTATTCAGTTTTTAGAGGTGCACTAGGCAAAACTCCTGCCCCTGCAATTGAGCAAATCAGTGGCTTTCATGAAAAACCAGAAGAACAAATTGCTACGTTGACAAAATAGCCCCCCAACAGTTCCCTCGGATCAGGCACTCAGGATATGTTCCTGGAATATCGGTGGATTGGCAAATAAACTGGGGGACTTGGAAACCCTTCTATAGCTCTGTTCCTTTGAAACTATTCTGCGACAAGAGACTTATCTGGAGGGCTACATAAATCATTTTATACCCTCAATCAAACAATGAATGTATGGGCGAAGCAGGGGCGGTCTGGCCATATACATATAGACTAATAGTGCGATTGAGTCCTGGGAACATGACAGTAACAACGCAGGGTTACAAGTAGGAGATCTATGTCGCAAAACTCCTAATGGCCAAACTAAAAGAATTACCTTGGTAAATGTTTACATCTACCCAAACTCCAGCTCAGGGACAGAGGTTTCGAATAAGTTGATTGACATTACTTAAGGCCTCAGATCGAGAATTTCAACATGTGGCTAATCAGTGAGCTACCTGCAAATGAGATCAGAGGCGCAAGATGCAGACTGGGCAACACCATCTAAAAATTCCTCCCCTCCCCACCTGACCCCCCCCCCCCCCTTGGTGGCTTTAAGATGACAAAAGAGGACGGACCCTACAAAGGAATCTGGAACATCTTGGATTTAGAGCCTTACATGGCCGAATATTATCTGATAAACCACCAGGACTCTTATTTAACAAGCACTGGGGCTTCCTTAATTGACTATACTTTTGTCAGTCTTCCCTTACTGTATACCATCACCTCCTTTGTCTTTAGAGAAAAAATGGATAGTGATCATGTACCTCAAGAGCTAACCCTCAACATCGCGTTGGACACGTATGATCATGCAGTGGACCTTGGTTCCGAAGGCCATACAGTCCATGTTAAGCGCATCAAGTACACTGCCCACTCTTTATAAATCCTTGCCGTTGAAGCTACTAGCAGCCACTCGCAAGCTGGACGAAGACCCTTTGATTGGCTGGGTAAGGTTCACCGAAAAGCTTGCAAGCAAACATGCAAAGCCTGTCCCTGGGGGGGAATAATACCTTTAATATCCAAACGCTGACCTCGTCACAAGGAGGGGGAACAAATTGCCTGATGAGGAGCGCCAAAAGAAGGATTAATCAACTGTGGAGAAGCCTCAAAAGCTCGCCAATGGACCCAAAAATAATACACAAATTAAGGTAGGCAAGAAGAAACCTAAAAGTAGAAAAAAGAATAATCAAAGGGAGAAGTGGAACTGCTTTTGGACAAAACTATTACATGATATTAGGTCAAACAACTCAGCGAACTATAAATGGAGTCGGCAGAACTTTCCTGCATAATCACTTTAATCGATACAAAAGGGGATGGTGGACGGAACGTTTGAGCCAATCAAACACTCACCCCCAGTCAACCGATCTGGGTTCAATCCATCATCATTCTTTAGCTCACTCCACCACCCCAGTTCAGACATGGCCATATGCAAATCAGTCTGACCCTGTGCCTCATGGGAACAGTCCAGCCCGAACTGCCAAGCCATGTCAACGATTGGCTCAAACGTTCCGTCCATCATCCCCTTTTGTATCGCTTTGTTCGCCCTAAGTTGGCGGGGGTATGCCCAGACGTGGGTCCCTTGCTCACTTTGCCACTGGATTCAAGCAAGCCTGGCTGATGACGGCTGGAATGCCAGAAACCGGTCCTAGGATGCTTGTTTCCGGTCCAGGGAAGACATGGCTTGGCAGTTCGGGCTGTACTGTTCCCATGAGGCACAGGGTCAGACTGATTTGCATATGGCCATGTCTGAACTGGGGTGGTGGAGTGAGCTAAAGAATGATGATGGATTAAACCCAGATCAGTTGACTGGGGGTGAGTGTTTGATTGGCTCAAACGTTCCGTCCATCATCCCCTTTTGTATCGCTTTGTTCGCCCTAAGTTGGCGGGGGTATGCCCAGACGTGGGTCCCTTGCTCACTTTGCCACTGGATTCAAGCAAGCCTGGCTGATGACGGCTGGAATGCCAGAAACCGGTCCTAGGATGCTTGTTTCCGGTCCAGGGAAGACATGGCTTGGCAGTTCGGGCTGTACTGTTCCCATGAGGCACAGGGTCAGACTGATTTGCATATGGCCATGTCTGAACTGGGGTGGTGGAGTGAGCTAAAGAATGATGATGGATTAAACCCAGATCAGTTGACTGGGGGTGAGTGTTTGATTGGCTCAAACGTTCCGTCCATCATCCCCTTTTGTATCGCTTTGTTCGCCCTAAGTTGGCGGGGGTATGCCCAGACGTGGGTCCCTTGCTCACTTTGCCACTGGATTCAAGCAAGCCTGGCTGATGACGGCTGGAATGCCAGAAACCGGTCCTAGGATGCTTGTTTCCGGTCCAGGGAAGACATGGCTTGGCAGTTCGGGCTGTACTGTTCCCATGAGGCACAGGGGCAGACTGATTTGCATATGGCCATGTCTGAACTGGGGTGGTGGAGTGAGCTAAAGAATGATGATGGATTAAACCCAGATCAGTTGACTGGGGGTGAGTGTTTGATTGGCTCAAACGTTCCGTCCATCATCCCCTTTTGTATCGCTTTGTTCGCCCTAAGTTGGCGGGGGTATGCCCAGACGTGGGTCCCTTGCTCACTTTGCCACTGGATTCAAGCAAGCCTGGCTGATGACGGCTGGAATGCCAGAAACCGGTCCTAGGATGCTTGTTTCCGGTCCAGGGAAGACATGGCTTGGCAGTTCGGGCTGTACTGTTCCCATGAGGCACAGGGTCAGACTGATTTGCATATGGCCATGTCTGAACTGGGGTGGTGGAGTGAGCTAAAGAATGATGATGGATTAAACCCAGATCAGTTGACTGGGGGTGAGTGTTTGATTGGCTCAAACGTTCCGTCCATCATCCCCTTTGTATCGCTTTGTTCGCCCTAAGTTGGCGGGGGTATGCCCAGACGTGGGTCCCTTGCTCACTTTGCCACTGGATTCAAGCAAGCCTGGCTGATGACGGCTGGAATTCCAGAAACCGGTCCTAGGATGCTTGTTTCCGGTCCAGGGAAGACATGGCTTGGCAGTTCGGGCTGTACTGTTCCCATGAGGCACAGGGTCAGACTGATTTGCATATGGCCATGTCTGAACTGGGGTGGTGGAGTGAGCTAAAGAATGATGATGGATTAAACCCAGATCAGTTGACTGGGGGTGAGTGTTTGATTGGCTCAAACGTTCCGTCCATCATCCCCTTTTGTAATCACTTTAATCAGCAGGCCCAATTGGCCTGGCTCCTGGTACAGGGGAAGGGGCTGGAAGTCAAGCCAACTCAGGAATCCGTCACTAAGAGCAGCGATTTGAGAACATCTTGGTGCCCTATTATTGAAGCTTTAGTCCAGAAGCAAATTGGGAAGGGTCGCAGAGAGGGATCGCCAGGCCCTGGCAGAATACCTTCAGCCATCTACAAGGAAGATTGAACATTCTGGACTACTCAATTGACCCAGCTCTTCCGGTCCATACTGCAGCAGAATTGTATTCCCCCCATCATGGCGTGGCTCTATACTTGCTCCAATATTCAAGGGAATTAGCATTTGATAGCGCAAATTGACAACGACGCAAAATATTTTCCAGGTGTGCTACTGGATGCGCTGCAGTTGTGGGCCAAGACAAATAAGATCATCCCGCCTAATCAAACTGGGTTTACCAAGTGCACAGGGACCTCTGTGAATCCTATTGCGCGCTCTCTTTTAATTGACCAGGCTGAATCTAATAACCAACCAGTTTTTTGGGGCTTTATTGACTATAAATCTGCTTTTGACAGAGTCGATAGTGGAAAGCTGTGGCAGAAATTGTCTCAACTTAACATCCCGGGTGGCCTGCTTAGGGCTTTGCAAATGTTGCACCAAGAGATGTGGGTCAGATAAAAATTGGTAACGGGTCGCGCTTGTCCAGCCCAATTGACACCTCACAAGGCCTCAAGCAGGGCTGTTTCTGTGCACCAACACTATTTAATCTGTTTTTATCTGACCTAATCACGGCTCTGAACTCAGTCAACTCTTATTCGCCCAAGCTGGGGGGCTTCCACCTGTCAAACCTGCTTTACGCTGATGATCTAGTTCTTACAAGTAAAACCACGGTCTGCCTGCAACGCCTCCTGGATGCCACTGCAGCTTTCTCATACAGGAATGGCCTGACGATCAACCAAAACGAAACTAAGATGCTTGTGGTCAGAGACACAAAAAAATCAACAAATGTCATTGTTTCTGGATCAAGCACTGCTAGAGTCAACTAAGTGCTTCAAGTACCTCGGAGTCCACTTTAACAACAATGGGAGATACAATGACCAGTTGAACGAAATCAGGAAGAAGGGCATTGCTCTATCCTCTGCCCTTAGAGCTCTTCACACAACTAAAAGGCCCTACGTTTACGCCCTTTCTTCAGGTGGCCCATGCAAAGATACTTCCAACTTTAGCTTATGGAAGCGAGGCCCTCAAAGGACAGGACTCTGCAATTTTGGATAGGATGCTTCTTAAGATCTACAGAACAATCTTTCAGCTTCCTTCCTATATCTCACCACCTCAGGTAAGGCTGGAGATTAGAATCGCCTGGCAGGCTCTGACACGGAAGGTAGCCTTTGCTGTCAGAAACTTAGATCAGCAAGTGAAGACTCAATGGCCCGCTGCCTCTGGTTAGAATTAAAAACAAAGCCAAAGTCTCCAGCAAGGTCCTACCTGTCCCAGGTCTGAGCACGCTTGGGTTATCGAATGCCTGGGATTCAAGCATCAGCCTTCAGGAATTTAAAAGGATGGCTAAAATTAGCACCAAACAGCTCTCCCTTCTACAGGACAAGGCCAGTCTCTCTCATTGTAAACATGGCTGGTTGACTCTGCACTCCAACAAATTTCGGAAACCGCAGTTCTATCTAAGCAAACTTTACGGCGGCTGGCTAAAAGCACAGTTTATCAAACCCAGGTTGGGGGTAATGTGGTTGCCCAGCATACTACCCAGCATGGAAGAGAGGTGGGGAACAGGCATGGTGTTGACTATGGAAACAACTTAAGGAAGACATAATTCATTTATTGTGCCTGTGCCCCTCCCTTATGAAAGATAGGAGAGAGCTGCTACGAAGAGGGTGGATCGCCTGGGGCTCAAGATCCTGCCAGGAGACAGTGCTGGCCTGCTTTGATCCATTGAACACTAGACTAAATTGCTCACTGGTAAAAAATTTCCATCGCTTCTCAAAAAAGATGGAGGCCTTAGCTCTGGTAGCTGAAGGGACGGCATGTGATTAGACCACTATCTTCCGAGTCCTGGTCCCCTTCATACATACCTCTTGGATCAATTTTAAAGCCCTCTCCTGCCAAGGTCAATCAGGTGCATGTAGACTAATTACCTGGCCACAACCTACAGACATTTAGATCCAGCATAAACTTCGGACCTAGTGCCAAAAGTTAAGATTTTAAAATAGTTTACTTTAAGCACCTTTGCACCTACTGCTCTGATGTTATTATCCTAAGTTTGTCCCAATTTCTTAGTGTAATTCTAGTGTATGCTATTGTACTGCTTAGGTCCAGTAATTAGTTATGGCTCCAGTCGTCTGGACCTTCTGGTATATGTATTTGTTTTTTTCTTTTTTTGTGACCCGATTGGCTCACCCGTTTCTTAGGCTCCTTATAAATAGCTATCCTGACGAATGTGCAATGCTTAGCAGTAGGAGGAGTTTAACAAGGAACATGGTAGTTCTCACTGACTGATTTAAAGTCTTTTAATATGAATTCTTTTATACTTAATACTGTATTTAATCATGTATTGCAATGGTTTTATAATTAAGCAATAAAGTACTTCTACTCCAAGAGAACAAAAGTCCGGAATGTCAAAAGGAAAATATATTGAAAGAGTTAAAAACATATTGGAGAGATATTTTACTAATGATGGTGCAGCTCCAAAAGAAAATGCAAGGCTGTTTCAAGGTTAACATCCTTCAATGGAAGGGTCTGCCCAATTCAAAGCATAGGGCAGTGTAGCGCAGTTGTCAGGAATGGCTGCTGCATGGAGATGCACCTTAATTGCAAGATTTGAAAGAGAAAAGCTGAGATTTTAAAGAGGATGCGAGAGAAGAAAAGGTAGACTTAGTAAATTAAAGGTTTCAGCAAAAGATCACAAAAGAGAATGTGGCAGGCATTAAATTAGAAAGTGTCTCTTGATGAAAGATTATGATGAATGTTAAGAAAAAGTTGAATTTCTTGAAAGGGAAAGGTTAGTATATTTTGAAAAGATCAGGTTGGAGGCATTTAATATTTAAGTGGGAGGTCATGAAAAAGAAGAGTACAGAGTTTGAAATACTGGCCTGTGTCTCACTCGGAGTTTCTGCCAATTTTTAGACTGTTGGCATTGTGAGTGACCTGTTGGCTAACAGAAGCCCTTTGTGACTGGCCCTTTCTGGGGTTGGGTATCCTTGTGGAGGGCGTGAGTTTGTTCATTGCTGAAACTGTAATATGTAGAGAACACCACCCTAGAGTAGATAGAAGTAAGCCTGAAAGTGAAAGAAAAGGGCTGGCGGGCAGCAGCTCGAGCCTTGGGGCTTCTAAAATGATGACTGCACCTGGCCTTATCATATAATTTGTGCAATACAGCAAACTGGAATAAACCAAATTCCACACCATGCAGCACCCAAACAAGACAAAAGTAGCTTAGATGTGTATAAGGTGGAGTGTGCACATATTGTAACCAATGTTCCCTCTTAGGTTTTTTTCCTCTATGTGCGGCAATAAAGGTGCTTTGTGCACTGCAGCTAAGGCTGCGTGCACTGAAAATAAAGGAACAACTTAATTTGCAAGCATGTGCGATGTGCAAGCTACCAAAATCAGTGGCATAGTAAGGGTGCCATGGGCCCTAATGCAAACCAGAAAAAATGAATCTTCCCCCTCCCCCCACCTCTGGGTTGGTATTAAAGACACCCATTACCGGGGCATGGAGGGCTCCTTGCACCCCCCTCGGTATGGGTGCCACTGCATCTTGTGCCCTAATCATTCTACCTATAATTCCGCTCTATTTACTATCTCCATGCTACTCTTATCTCCTCCTCGCACCTTTTCTTATCCCTGTCCACTTTCACTCGATCTTCTAGCTTGGCCTTAGATCTTCTAGCTTGGCCTTATCGCCTTTCTCCCTTTTTAAAAAAAGGTTTTTTCTCTTTGATTTTCCTTACACTCCTACTTTTTGTTCCCCATTTCCGTTGTGCTCCACTTTTCTCTCATTCTGTCTCCTCTCTTAAATCTACATTCTATAACTCCCTCTCCCACAAAATATCTCTAATCTCCCTGTCCTCTTTCATTCCACCCTTACTCTATCAAATCTGTATCTTGACTATGCTACTTTCTCATATCGATCCACTAGTAGGCTGCGACCTCTGTTAGTCACCTCTTGGTCTACCTATCCCCTTTTGTTTTTTAATCATCCTTTCATTCTTTTTTTCCATCTTTTTTCTTCTCCTTTGTATGGTTCACTCCCCTTTTTCCATACATGCCTCCTTTTCTCTCTACACTCAAATCCAGTGGTTAGACTTATTGCCAGCCTTCCTCCCATCACCCTTTGTGTCTCTGCTGTTAAATACACTACAGCCAGTGCAGAGAAGACTGGGCCTTTCTCATGTCTGGGCCGAGGTGCGTTTGCACTGACTACAGTAAAAATTGCCATGTCCCTGACTAAAATCACAAGTTAACATCATAGGTGGCACTCGCTGTCACCTCTGCCCCACTTGTCTAACCTCCTATAGAATCCTCAAAAGGTAATGGGCAGTCAGCCTTGGATGCCAGGCGCCACCACCAAGAGACCCGCATCCCCACCTCACCACTTGTAATGGTATAGAACCGGAAAAATGTGGTTGTTTGGGCCTCTTGTATTTATATAGTGCTTAATACTCTGGACAAAGCTGTGAGGTATTTTGGTTTGCCTTATGACTGGTACCCTTTTGGACTGCATGGTTAAGGATGTTGGATGTAGTGTATCCTATATGGGAGATGTTGGGTGAGGGGCACGAAGTTCAAAGACATGATTCAAAAATGCTTCTGTGAACATTTCTGCAGATAAATATGAGGTGCCACAGAGTGAAAATTGGCCTGCCATTTTACTAAATACACTAATGTGCAGTTAGGTGAATTGGCATAACTCCATTTTTAGTCACCCCTGAAATGTTAGGTGTTTTTAAATTTTGTGATTTAGCACTCTTCAAGAAGCATAACTTAATGATAGCTGTTGGAGCAAGTTTAGACCTTTACAATCCGGAATATGTCTGCAGAAAGTTGGAATGCTCAATGCAAGGCGCAAACCCTTTTTCTCTCATGTTTCAGGAGCCCCTTCTCTTTGGCATCTTCATTGCCTTCTGATTTTACAAGGTACAGCAACATTTGCTTTGCATTGTTCATTTGGTAACCTTGCATTAGCTTGCAGTAAGAACACAAATCGTCCTCATTATATTGACAGGTACCTGTCTAGAGATTATGATCCGGATTAACTAACACTGCGCAGAGTCTACATCACAAAAGTGACACAAACCCAGCACACAGTGTTGTGGTGGGATTTACTTTCCAATGCAAATCATGATGTGTGTAGGAAGGTTTACCACAGTAATGCAAAGTAGCTCTATGCCCTAGATTGTGCTACTTTGCATCAAGGGGGCGTTTCATAGGTGGTACATGGGCGTTCCCATGCAATCACCCATGGGTTTTGAGGCAAATCCTTATCAAATAGCATTTATAGACAGAGATTTGAGCCCAAAAATTGTCTCCTCAAGGCAGCGGTAACAGTGGAGCAACTTTAAAAAGCCTCCGTATTTTTTAAACTTTGCTAGTGTGATGCACTGTAAGCACACACATAGTGGAAAACATTTTAAAGGATATTTTTTGTACTGGAAGGCTGGAATTATAAGATTTTGCGGCAGTGGCCTTTTCCACATGAGTATGGATTTGCCCCATAATCTGCTGTATAATTTGAGATTATAACCCCAACAAATGTTTCTAGCTTGAATGGATAAAAAGTTACTAAAACCGGGATTACTTTTATTGCTGCAAAGTGGAAGACCCTTCGCAAAGGTTAACTGGTTACCTTTCTGTTGCTTATTGTTATATTTAGGTGTTAATTTGGTACTAATGAGGTGAAACATTTGCTCAGATAGTGTTAGCATGTGTAAAATGTCAAAATAATAAAAATATTACTATCACAAAATGTGCAACATTACGCCATATAACTTGCCTTTTCATGCTGCAGAATTAAACCCTGCCGCATAATTTGGTCCTCTCCTGCAATCTAATTCCAGTGGCCCTGACTATAGTGCAAGGCAGATGTGTGCGAACAGGGCACAAGTCGGGGGTACACGTGGGTGGACAGTGTCCACCCACTCTTTTCACAGGGTGGACGCCGTCCACCCTGCCAAGAAGTTGAGCCCCACTGTAAAATATGCTGAACTCGTCCCGGTATAATTTTGAGACACCGGGACACATTCAGCAGCACCTGCTCGTTATCTGCTTTCCTTCCGAGCAGCAACGTTCAGACGGGGAGGGTTTTGTCATTTGAGACTCCACCTGGGCCATAACAAAGGCCGAACTTAAGGGGCCATTTGGCCTTCTTTTGTCCGAGTATGGAGGCTGGGTGGGGGCTGCCTGTAGCCTCACACCTAGATGTAAATGCAGAGGAAGGGAAACAAAAGCAGCAGCTTGTTAGCACTTCAAAGGCGCTTAAGAGAAGCACGATTTTGACGTTGTTGGGACCCCCATATATAATCGATATTCATGCACTGTAAGAATGTCAGATGTTACTCTGTCCCAGTGCAAAATAACAATTTAAATACCAGTATTTTTTATTTGTTTTACAGCGCTATTCATCCCAATGTAGGGTGTCGGAGAGCTTTACAGCAAACATATACATTATATTGACAATAAATCACACAAGTTTGTAAATAATTGTACAGGATGTGTTACATAAGACAGTGAGGGTTACTGTGTGTAGGTGTCACATATTATCCTTCATAGCTCACTGTGCTATACTAGAAGGATTACAATGCAACTGCATGTCTTCTGCCTAAACCAGGAGTGTTTGTGTTTGTGTGTGTATACTCAAGTGTTCAAATGTACTCATGATATACTTGCTAAACATGTGTGAGGTCTTAAGATCTGATGACACTTCTTGTATAGTCATGGATGTGATATCACTTTCGCTGATGTCACTTCCTGTGATGTCACACACAATGTCACGCGCCGCGATATCATGGGCCATGATGACACGTGCCATGATGTCACCTGCCTACTGCCTTTAGTCAGTCCCCCCACTTCTTTTTTTGGGACTTGTGCCCTGTGTGCGAACCAACAAATTAATAGGGATAGCTGAGCTAAGGGTTGGGTTTGGCTCTTAAGCGGTCGTACACAAACCAAGTCTTGAAAATATGTGCCATGTCAATCATGCAGCACAGATTGTTAGAATATGGTACGGTCTGTTCAAGATTCAAAACATTAAAACATTAAAGCACCTCACCTTGGTACATCTGATTATGTGCGAAGTATTTATTACAAGTAAGAGTTTTTACATTTTAATTGAGAAATATCCCCCCCCTCTCCCCCCAACATGACAATACTCTTAGTGATCTAAAAGTCAAGTCAGGGGGTCATGTGTACCCTAAATGTGGCCTAGGTTATAATTATAGATGGAGCAACTTTATAGGCTAGTAAATCAAACACAAAAGTTGTTTTGTACAGTTTAAAGCCTGAATTTGTGTATTTGAAGGTGCCCGCATTTGAGATAATGAACAAAAAGCTATTTGCACTAAATAAAATATTTGCCTATTCTTTAAGGTGAAAGCTTATTTTGTTTTTACAGTTTTCACTCGACCAGAAAGTATTGGAGCGCTTTACTTGAGCATCAAGACTGGAACCGGTTTCCCCTGTTTTAAAGTCAGCAGCATTGGCCGTAATGCCACATCCACACCCTCTCATTGCAGAGTGAAACACATTCACTTGTGTTGTTTCACACTGCCTGCTATGTGCCTCTTGAAACACTTGGCTCTTAAAAGAAGCAGCCCCTTTATCATTTAATTGATTTACTGGGCCTCCTGGTGCGCCGACTGCCATGAAAAAGGAAGCATTCACACTTCCCTTTTGTAAGGTATTTTGGTCCTCGAGGGGAGAGCGCGCTCCAAGAGAGTGTCTGGGCGCAGTAAGAAGCAAGGCTGTGCGCGCAGCCTAGAGGGAACATAGATTGTAACGACTTACATTTGTTATTGGTGCATAGGGCCAGGTGGAAATTGTACACTGTTCCTTGAGGTGTCTCAAACTCCCACAGCCAGGGTACAGTCTGGTAATGTAGTTTTAATAGTAAAACCGTTTGGTGATCCTTGCTCACTATTTTGGGGGGTATGCTGGAAGTACTTAGAGTTTGTACCTGTAGTTGCACTACATGGGGGCATATGGTCTCTAGGTCACCTGGCTTGGCCAGGGAGGTAAAAACAGTGGCTCCCTGTCTGGCTCCCTGTCCTGCCCCAAGGGCCAGGTAAAACACTCTGCTGGCAAGAACCTATCATCCATCATATACAATAAATATATATTACCTTCTTGGTATTTGGGACTTTGCAGGTACTTGGCCCTGCTTTGCAGGCAGACCCATGTCCTGCCGACTGGGTCCACAGTGAACTCTACCTTCTATGGACCCCCAGGATTTTGTGGGGAGGGGCTGAGTCTTTGGAATGTTGCTGGTGGTTTTGCAGCACCACACACTTTTCATACAACCCCCAGGAACAGACTTAAAGCAGACAGTAACTTGTAGTTGACTTAGCCCATTCATCCTGCGCAAGGCTCAGAGGGTTAGGAGCGGCAGGTTGCTCCCACTTGCTGTGACTGGAGCATGTGTGCAGTCCTGCTAATCATAATTGTACCACTAAGTGTTTACATGGCCTGAACTAAAAATAAGCCGGGCATAGTTTGGCCCCTGAAGATAGTGGCCTTGTTTTTACTAGGCTCCAGTCCGCTGCCCTGAATATATCCTTCAGCATTCCAACAATTAATCCACCCCTGAATGTGTCACCAGATATCTAGCTTGGAACCCGCCAGTAACTGCCACGACTGAGGGACCAGGGATGAGAGAAGGCTGATCAGGTTCCAGTCTGCGTGGGAGAGAGTCCCCTGCCAGCGTACTGTGGAGCAGACTGACAAGGATATACTGCTGGTGTGAGCAGCACAAGATCCATTGCTCCCGAGACTCCCTGGAGGTTCAGCTGCTTCAAGTGTTACCACTGGAGCTGTGGGGCAGAGTAGCAGTCTCCACAGCAATCCGGATGTGGCAGGCAATTTTCCAGAGACTGCGAAGCCCGAAGTGGACATCGAACAAGCAGGGAGCTGCGCCGGGTGAAGGCAAGGCCTAACAGAGCGGCTGCAGACACGAGTGAGGTGAACCACTGAGAGCTGCAGCTGCGGGATAGGAATGGCATGAGCATGGGAGCCCTTCCAGAGCTGCTCGTGCCCCTATGATTGTCCATTCGGCCAGGCTCTATTGATTTCCAATACTCTCCACAACAGACTCGGCCTGCTGTTGGGATTCATGATGTTCTGTCCTGCAACTCTAAATTTTGACATCTGTGAAGGACCCTGCTTGGATTCCCTCTCGGCACGTAGTTGTGGTGAAGGGCGAAGCAGGCTCATCAAGTGGGCAAGCCACTATGGACAAATTCGCTAGATCCTCCAGCCCAGTTGGGGCTTTGACTCCTTCAGAGCAAGCAGCCCTACCTCCAGATGTGACTTCGATTGTCCTAAAGGCTGTATGAGACACCCGCTCCTCCCCAGAGACCAAAATCAGTGAAGTCAGTATAGACCTCGGCCTTCTTAAACAAGACCTTCATAATGTTCTAACCAGGGTGACCAAAACCGAAGGGAGAATCTTGGAGCAAGTTTCTCAGCTTCTTAAAACTACCAGGGACTTGGCAGAGCATGCTGAAGATGCAGTGGGCCGATCCCAACAAAGTGACGTCCGCAATGTTGGAGTGCAGAAGTGCCGAACCCGACTCAGTTTATAACCACATGACCAAATGGCTATTGTGTTTCCTGTGTCTGTAGCCCTGGTGGTAGGGGGGAGACCACCTGTGCCTCAGACTAAGGGGCGTGGGTCATCCCTGCGATGAAATATTCACAATTAGCATGTTACTTTCTAGTGCCTCTCTTCTGGAAGCCTTTAATGCCTGGACAAGAGGATTCATGTCTACATCGTATTATTACATGATTTTGGCCTTAGTGTACAGCCTTGCCTCTAAGACCCCCTTCTTGCTACCCTGACCCATCCTACATGACGGGTCTCCGTGAAGCAGCCAGATTGTTTTGTTGCTTTTCTCTTGTTCCGTGTATTTTTCTTTACTTTAAGTTCAATAAGTGTGGGCGACAGATACTTCTGTGTGGCAGTGTAGGGTGGGGGGATTTGAAGGGAAAAGTTGTCGTTTTTTGTTGCAGTGAATGTTTTTAAGATACAAAGCAGGTAAGATTAACCTGTGATTTTTTTTTTAATGTAAATGCCTGATGGTTAGATAAGAGCTGACACTGAACCCTTATACATATAAGGTTATGTATTGGAATGTTAATGGGCTGAATAGTAAAATAAAGAGGTGCAGCACTCCAATTTGCAACAAAGTTCATGGCCCTCATCTTTTTTCCTCCAGGAGATCCATTTACTTGATACTAATTGTAAACTTCTGGGTCACTGTGTATGTGACAAGGTCTATCATGCTGGGCTTTACCTCTGGTTCAAGGGGAGTAGCGATATTGCTACACAGTTTGTTTCATATGATAGTAGAGAAGTCCATTGCAGACCCCTTAGGCAGATATGTGATGGTAATGGGACCCTTTCATGATCACCAGTGGGTATTTTTCAGTGTCCGATAGGCCATCCGAACATTGCTTGTCTTACTGACCGATCTCCCTTATAAATGTAGACACAAAAATCCTTGCCAAGATACTTGCTAATCAGTTAGTTAAGGTCATCGCAGTACTTGTGCACTGGGATCAAAATAGCTTCATGCCCAGATGTAGCACTAAACACTGCCTGTGGAGATTGCATTTGATAATGGCTGGAAACCAACAGCTACTGGGCCCTCAGGCACTACTAATATTACATTTTGAGAAGTCCTTCGACTGTATGAGTTGGATGTTTTTACTGCAAGTCTTTCATAAACTGAACTTCGGCCCCGGGGTTTTGGCTTACTTGCACAATTTATATTAGTCACCTTGAGCATGAAGGGCGGTCAGTGGGGCTCTCCCAAATCCCTTCCCGATGGAAAGGAGCACCAAGCAAGGATGCCCTTTATCCCCACTTTTATTTACATTGGTAAACAAACCCTTAGTGGAGAGGATCAGGATAGATTCACTTGTAGACAGTTTTCAATGGGTGTATCATCCAGAAGACAGTATATACCTATATGCATAAGATGTGCTACTGTTTCTGCGGAACCCCCAAATAACTGGTACCTGTGTAATGCGAATCTTGTGCCTATATGCAGACGGCCTCACAGTGTATTGGAATAAGTCCCTGATGGTCCCTCTTGATGTGTTTGAAAAATGACCTAGCAGCCTCTGCTCTCAATATGCATGTAAAACTTTAAATACTTGAGGATCCCTATTGCTTTGTGTCTCCAAGAAGCATGATATCGCAATGAGCTCTAGGTCCCTGACTATTGTTGGCTGGGTTTGGGATATGATGGAATGGACTGCAGCAGAGGACACCCTCATGAAGAAAGTGAGGGCTGATAAACGATTGGAAGACCTGATGGAATGAGCTCAGTAGAACTGTTATTTATCCAACCCACTGGGAACTAGACCTCTGTGAATAAAGGTGGTGGAAACATTCTAACCAATGTTCGGTTACGGGGAATTTTGGGCAAAAGTCTCAGTCCAATTAGCAGGTACTGGAGAGGGGGAGGGCCTTGGTTGACAGAGGCTGCATACTTGCTCTTGGGACTGGGACAAAGTATATTATGACATACTGTCAGTTTGAAAGGTTGGACCTCGCATAGTCTATGAACTTGCCCGTATGGATGCTTATTGTCAAAATAAGCTGTTTGCATGCAGCACTGTGGTTATTATACAAGTGGATGTGAACAATATACTGAAGCGACTGGATAGGGAGAGCAATGGGAAAGAGGAAACATATACTGTATACTTGGGGGTGTGACACTTGCCTAAGATGGGATTCTTGTTACTGCATTTTTATTGTTTTACTTTTGCTTTGTTTGAAATGGCGCCTTACATAGCCATGTGAATTTACTACAATTGCGATGGCGCACGATGCTCATACTGTTGGTAAAAAATCTAATAAAACATTTTTAAAAAATTGCAATGGAATCACTACCATTTGCTAGCGCAACTTTGACTATAGCATTCAAAGATGGACTTTTCCTTTCTCCAGAACAGGTAGGATATCACTATTCAAGATGATAGTACTATTCAAAACGATAGTACTTCCTCAATATATCTATATATCCTCCAGAATTTCTATTATACTATCCCACAGTCCTTTTCTGATAAACTTAAAGCCACCATAAGATACTTGTGGCTGAGTAAGCAACCTAGAGTGGCCTGGCCTAAATGTACACAAGCTAAATAGATCACACTAACACCCCCACCCCCAATGTTGGGGAGATTTACTCCTGACTGAGAATTTAAACCAAGGGACCATATTGGTATTTCTCGGTATGAGGACATATGGGAAAGAGATTGTATTACGACATTTGTTACCTTGGGTAATACATTTCAGATTCATTAGTCCCAGTTCCTTCGAATATGGCATATGCTTGGAAGTCCTGCGACCCCCAATTGATATCCCCAGAATATAACCCATAAGAAGCTAAACTATTAGAACTGCTGGTAAAAGGTGGGATTTTGAGGACTTCTCGCTACCTGATAGTAAAACCGCAGACCCAACAGCTCAACTGAGAGGACATGCACCTTGGTTCACTTGACGATGAGTGGACAGGGGCCAAAATGGCTATTACTTTTGCCATCACTTAATCCAATTCTGCTACCTGCACTGCATTTACTATATCCCTGAAAGGTTGTCTAAAATGAAACAGAGGATATCCCAAACTGTACTAGATGTCTCACTGAGAAGGACATCCTCATCATCTAGGACTGTCCCTACATAAAACCATACTATATAAAGGTCCATCGCTATCTTACCAACTTAATGGAAGCCAGGGTGAAGCAGTACATACACGCCCACAAGGTCCTTATGTTCCCTTTTAACAGGAAAAGGCCTACATTAAAGGTATGGTACACATGCATTACAAATGGAAATTTGAGAATTAAGGAAGAGATTAAGAGTAATATGTGGGCAGAGAGCTGACAAAGAAGCAGGTGCTTCAGAAGAAACCCGGGGCATACAGCTGAAACGATGGGTCATTGGAAGAGGGACAATATGTTAAGAAAAATGTGACCATGTCCATTTAAACTAACAAGTTCAATTTCTTCACACAACTCTAATGGAACAAGTTTGGGTATTGCCAAAACCTGTCGTTAGATTTAGATCAGTCATTTGTGGAATGGAAAAGGGCAGTTGAATGCTACACACATGCACGCATACACACATGCTCCCACGCAGTCACTCTCACATTTACACCAAATTGCCAAGCACATTGCCGCCAGGTAAGAACAATTAAAAAGGAAGGTACTGAGTGACCTGAAGCAAATTTAATTTAGTAAATCTTGACAATTAGGAGTTAGAGCAATACATTTGAAACTAATAACCGGCCCTCCATTGAAAGTAGTTGTACATGGCATGTGTTGCAGCTGGCCCGTTTTACCTGATTGAAATACATGTGTGGCATTGTTGAGTGTGAAGAACATTACTTTGATATGGATATTGTGAATTTGGTATTGGTAAAGTGACCCCCACACAATGATTAATGTTAAGCGGAGTCACAATTCTTTACTGCTGGTAGAGAGTTAATGTTGTAATCTTGGATCACTTATTATTAAACGTATATGAAAAAATGATTTCTGCTGCTGGCAGAAGTATGTTCTTTCCTAGTTTCTTATCTGTAGAAAAACAGTCAATTAAACTAAATAAATACCAAGCAGAATCAGGCCAGGAAAACCCCTTCTGATTTTAGCCTCATGAATTAATGGAAATTCCGCTGGATAAGTGTTCTATTGTATATATATTTGACTCTACAGCATTATTCTGATAACGAAGAGTGTCAATGTTGCCTCGTGCCATGCCGAGCTGACTGTGTCAATCTCAGAGTTCGAACAGCAGACAGTTCAAGCTTGGACACCAAAGCAGCTGGCGACGTTTGCTCAGAGCTCATATTAATTTGTTAAATATTTCAAATCGTTATCTGCAAATCTCCTGTCTCCATTATAACACTGGGGCGAGGATGGGATACAAACCCACTAAGGATCTTCCTGCAAGTGATTCTTGGAAAATGATTATTAAAGAAAATCTCTACTGACCCTCAAAGTACTTGTTGATGTTGCATATGTTGATACTGCCTACTGGAGAATGAAGGCTGAGAGCTGGAGGAGGAATTCGCCCAAAGGGCAATTTATTACCGATCCACAACGGTGCATCAATCGGTCTGTACCCACCAGCATGTAAGCGGGCAGATCTGAGACAGTATGCACTGGCTAATGACATCACCACGTTTGAATGTAACATTGGCAGCGATATTTGTTTACAATATTAGTAAACAAGAATTTCACTCGATCATGATGCTCTGATGTTTGCAAGAGGATGAACAGTTTAAATAAGGCGTAGTTCAGACATCTAAAGGTACACAACCTACAATAGCAAAAAAGTGAGAACAAGTGGCATTGCATATTCTTTATGTACTGTTGGTCTAGTAAAGAACCAAGGTGTGTAATGCTAGTGTTTGAATTACATTTGACTGGGTGACAAATGTGTTGCTGTTGCAAAAAACGTTTGTCTGTGCCATACCCAGTCGTAAGTGGGATAAATATAAAACAACTTCCGCAATTATTATATTGTTACATTGATATATTAGTGGGAAAAATTTATATAACTTGCATAACAAAAAGAAAAATATAAAAGAAAACAAACATCATGCAAGATGCAAACATGCCAACCCAATTCATGCAGACTCCCCAAAAAAATAAAATCAGTAATCGGTTGGAAACAGTGGGACAGGATCTTTGAACAATATTTCATCACTCTTGGTAGGAAACTGTGTGAAGTCGAAATATGGCTTGCTATTTTGTATGACTGGTTAGGATTTGAAGGTCAACACATTTTTGTTCATTTGCCGGAAGTCGTCCCAATTCATTCAAGGTTTTGACAATGGGATGAATACTTGAAAGCTGTGGAGAGACTGGCACACCATTTATCTGATGAGTAAAGTATTATGGTTGAAAGACAGTTCTATACCAGGAAACTCCTTGATAAAGCAATTAACCATTATGTCGCAGAACTACACATCCTTGCAGTCGCATGCAAATTTGTCGGAGCTCTGGATCATTATTTAAGAGACCAACTAGTAGTGAATTATTATGAGAGAAAGGTACATGAACAATTGTTCTGTTTAAAGAATTCTGCTCTGAGTGAAACGGTGGATATAGCAAAAGGAATTGAGCGTTCCATGTGGGCTTCAAAGGAACTCAACAAGAGTGATAACAGTTAGATCACTGCTGTTCCCACAGTCACTATGTCGTAGTGTGGAATCAAATAAAATGGGTAATAAAGGGGAAGAAAAGGTAGTTATCGTTGTAGATCCAGGTTTCATTTTTTCATTTAGCAAATATTGAGGCTTCTTCTGTAATGAACATGCAACAAATGTGGAAAGTTTGGTTACTTCACGAAATATGTAAAAGCAAGCAACAATTAACACCCAAAAACCCATCACGTGACTCAGAACAAAGGGTTGCACTAAACAACGAGGCATGGTTTTATCAGTTAGTGAAAATGACATTCAACAAGAGTTGCACTAGGGAGACAGTCTAATTTGAACAGACTGAGGATGAATAAAATGCATTTGAGATAACTAAGCGCATGATTGTTCAGGCCCCTGCATTATCACCATATCTAGAAGGACATTTGTGCATCATAACTGTGGACTGAAGTCCACAAGATTTAGGTGCTATGTTGAATAAAATTAATATGGACCGAGTCAGAATGGTAGCTTTCACTTCTAGTTGCTGATGTAAGACTTAGAATAATTACATTCTTATAGAGATGGAGGACTTGGCATGTGTATTGGGAGGCGAGCAGCTTTGCACATACTTCTGGGACAGAAAATTCAGATTGTGTATGGGTCACAAACCATAGGTGTTTAATGGGTGACAATGGGATGGGCAGAGCTTTACCTACATTGGTCAAATTGTTGTCTAGAATGTATCAGTTACATTTTGAGATCTAGAGTGTTGCAGCGAATGAAAATCTGAGAACTCATTTTCTGTCCAGGATTACTATGGATGACACTGATATGAGGAAAATAGGTTTACAAAGTGGAATGTGCTGTGGATTTGCAAAATGAGTTTGAAGAACAAGGTAAAGCAAACAGGAGGAATGGTCCAAAGAGTTTAATGATGACCTGGTTTTACAAGAAGTCAAATGTATTGTGCATTGTTGGCCAACGGAAAGGTGTTATCATGGTGAATTACAGACCTTTTCCGAAGTCTCTGATGTGTTAAGTATTGAGAATGATTTATTACAAAAAGTGGGCAGGTGGTTGTTCCTATTAATGTGCAGTTTAGGTTAGTGAGGTTGGCCTATGAAGGACATGATGAGCTACAAAGAGAAGGCTAAAACAACATTATTGGTGGCCAGATTTGGAAACTGATATGGAATTGCATTTTGGTTTGTGTTAGTCGTGTCTTCACTCTAACAAAAGCTTGACAACATTTAGCACATCTTTGATTTCTGTGGACGGCCCTGATAGAGGCATGGGAAAAAGTGGAAATTGATTTTATTGGACCCATAACTGAGTTTATGAATGGAATGTGCCCCATCATAGTGTTCGTCGATTACCATTCAAAGTGGAGTCACTATGATTACATTTGTGATCCCAACATGGGTAGTGTGATTACATTTTTGGAGCATGTGTGCACAAACAAAGTTTGCCCAAGACTAATTTTCGCAGACAGTAATATTCAGTTCACCTCTCGAGATGAAGGAATGTTTGAACAGTACAGGTTTTGAGCATATCATAATAGCTGCATATTCTTCACAAAGTAATGATGTTGTTGAATGTGTTAATAGTGGTCAAAGAGACCATTGAACTTGGTTGATTTCTAGTTAGGATATTGAAAAAAAATGAAGTGGGAGGTTTTGGAGATATCACTCCACACCTCATTCTACAACTGGAATAAGCCTTTTCCGGTTATTAAGATTGAAGAAACCTGTGTCAAAACTAGTACCAGATTACATTCGACATTCTGCGCTTAACTCAGTCAATGTGGATTTATCCAAGGGGAAGGAGAGGGTGATTAACTCACAAAATTAAAGTAGTAAATGATACAATGCCGAACATCATACTAAAAAAAAATTGTTTCCTTGGGTGACTGGGTCAGTGTGCGTAGACTAACATTCAAAATGTTAGTCTACGTTTTTTCCACCAGCACATAAAACACATCAGCAAAGGTTTGGTCAGGATCAAAGATGTTAGATGGTGGAACAAAAGCTAGATTGCTAAAACCAAGACATGGAGTGCTAGTCATGTAAGTGAGTTACAGTAATTGGTATTTGCAGAAGTCTAGTAGTGGTGTAAGAAATGTGTGTATTGCATCTGATCTTGTTTGGTCAAGATTTGAGTGTTGTTCAGGCGAGTGACCAAAGTTGTGGAGGGATGGATTCTGATATGAAATGTCTCCGGACACTAATCCAGTCAGAAACGTGGTTATACGGGGCAGTTGTATAGCGAGACAGGCCGGAGTTCTAAAATCGATTAGACAGAGGCTCCATATGCTTGAGAGTCAATTGAAGGACAATGAGAAGGAGTTTTTTACCTCTGACAAAGGGACACGTATGGCTGCAGCTAGAGAACTGCTATCTGAATATACGGAAGAGGCTAACAGTGAGGTTAAGTTTTTGGGGAAATATAGCGCAGCTAGAAGGTACGGGGAAGGCGATCGACCCGGGAAGACACTAGCAGGTATGCTTAGGCCGTCGAGAACCACTAACATTATCACTGAACTCCAACAGAACAGGGGGGACCCAATCAGAGGGTCGCAACAAATACTGAACCACTTAACTGATTTTTACGCAAACCTTTACATGTCTACCATTCCTAATATGCAGGAGGAGCTTTGCAAATACTTTGACTCATTAGAGTTGCTTTGTCTTAGTAAAGTGCATAGGGAGTACTTGGATGAACCTCATACCCTGGAGGATATAACAAAAGTAATCAATAGTCTTCCTAATGACAAAGCCCCCGGTCTTGAAGGCCTACCAGCCTCCTTTTACAAAACGTATAGTGACATACTTGCCCCAAGACTTTTGGACGTTTACCAAGAATCGATGGAAACCGGCTCTCTCCCTCCCTCGATGCGCGAAGCAGTCATACTTACATTACTGAAGCCTGATAAGGACCCTACCTGCCGGGATTCCTATCGCCCGTTATCACTTATTAATCTGGATAATAAAATCTTGGCTAAGCTCATCGCTCAAAGATAACAACCACTGCTTCCATTGATAGCGAGGCCAGACCAATCCGGTTTCATACCGGGCAGGTCGACGGCACATAACTTACGAACATTCTTTGCTCTGCTCCACTACTTACATCACCAAACCCCGGCGGTGGCGATACTATTAGATGCTACCAAAGCATTTGGCACCCTTGAATGGTCTTATCTTTTGGCTGTATTGGTTAGGATGGGCCTCAGCCCCACCTTTATAGCCCAAATTAGGCTTTTATACACAGGTCCTACAGCTAGGCTGAGAGTTAACGGCCTTCTTTCGGAGAGTTTCCTTGTATCCAGAGGCACCAGACAGGGGTGCCCTTTGTCCCCACTCCTCTTCGCCATAGCAATTGAACCCCTGGCCGCCAGAATTCGACAACATCACGCAAATAGGGGAGTGGGGTTTTCGTCTAGGGGTCTGACCATATCGCTTTACGCGGACGACATCACGCTCTACCTCACAGATCCAATGAATAACATACACTCCGTGCTAAGGGAACTAATCAAATTCGGTGGCCTCTCCAAGATTCAGATTAATTGGCAAAAATCCACAATCCTCCCTCTGACCGATAGTACGATACCATTCACACTGGATTATCCACTAACATGGGCAGAGGGCCCAGTTAAGTACTTGGGGGTCTGGTTCAGTCGAGATGTGCAGGAACTCTGGACGATGAATTTCGGTCGAGCAGTGAGTTGGTTTGAAAGTAAACTTGAGACATGGGCGCGCCTTCCGCTTTCACTCGCGGGTAGAATAGCCATCGGAAGGATGGTCGTGCTGCCCAAATTTCTGTATCTTTGTCAATCTTCCCATTATTCTCACTAAGGCCTTTTTACATAAATTCAGGTCCCTGTTCATTACGCTCGTGTGGGCTGGAGGGCAGGCTCGTATTGCTTGGGAGCTTTTAACTCTACCCCTGAACCAGGGTGGGCTGGGTGCGCCAGACATCTCTCTATATGCCTACTGTGCGCAGGCTCAGTTTCTGCATCATTGGATTTTCGCTACCCCGTTCCAACCACATATAGCGATCAAATTAGATAGGGCTGCGCCGGTTCCGCTGAATGTGGCAATTTTTTCTAAATTCCGAAGACCGAGAAACGAAATTGATAGAACAGAGACGCTTAGATGGGCTTGGCATCAACTGCGTACAAGAGCTGGACATGATGCGTTATTCGCTCCATCTACTCCCCTTGCATATAATCCCCTAATACCGGCAATGGCGGAGCGGGGAGAAGTGCTCAGGGCTGGGAGATTGGGCTGGTCGACCTTAGCTGATCTGTATCCAGCGAACACCTTCCGCTCCCCCCCAGATAATACGGAGAGGAGCACCACGCACTTTTCGGACCTGCTTTTATATTACAGAATCAGGGCCACCTGCCGCAAATTGCACGATTCCTTTCCCTCCCCCCCCACCTACCTTGACTGCATTGGAGCAGTTGATATCGAATAGCGCCCAGCATAAGTTGATCACTCGTCTCTACACTACGATGCAAACCGACTTCCCTATTGCCAAACATACGTCATTCGAGGGCTGGAATGAGGAATTACCCACACCCCTGACTGAGGAACAGTGGAAGTTCTGCTGTGGGCAGCTAGAGCTGCTTTCCCCGAACTATAAACTACGCTTGATCCATTTTAAATTTCTGCATAGGTACTGTAGAACACCTGCGCAACTCATGCGTATGGGTCTTCGGGGAGATGCCAGATGCTGGAGATGTAACGCTGCACAGGCTCCCTTTCTTCATTTGGCCTGGCATTGCCCCAAGATAGCGCAATACTGGGTGGCGATTTTTGCCTTCATAAATGAGATACTAGACCTAAGACTGCAGCCATCGCTCTTGCTGGGTCTCTTGGGGTACACGAAAGACATGCTAGTGGAATCCAGACGCCTATTGGCCATGCTGCTACTCTTGGCGAAGAGACGCGTGGCCATGTCCTGGGGGAGAGCCGTCCCACAAACAAAATGCTGGATAGCAGACGTCACACTCTGTCAGGAACAACTGAATACATTTTGGGAACTAATGCCGACAGCGTCCAGACCCTGGGAAATCTGGGGCCCATTCCAAGATTGGGTTCGGGCCCAGGCCATGACAGGGGATGGTGCAGATGTGGCCTAGGGCATTGACACTCAGATGTATAAGCAGAGACCGGGAAGGGATAGGATACTGTTGTGCCTATGGTCACTGGGGGTTCAATGTCGTGGGGTCACTATATATTTTTTTCTCATTAATGTATGCTCTCCCTTTAATAAGTATATCGCTGACACAGAATACGATGCTGTGACTTTTCATTTCACCAAATTGTGATATAACGCGTTGCTGTTTTTTGTTTACCCCCAACTAGTTGGTGTTTATTTTGTGTTTTTTCTCATGGTTAATGCTTTTCTTTTTGATCTTTGTTAATTTTGACCTTTTCGTGTACATGCAAACCTTGATCCTTATATGACCGCTTCTGTTCTATGTATAAAGTTACCAGTAGATGACCTAGGAATGATATGGGATAGGGCAATGGTTCTCACCATGTTTGCTAGACGATGCATTCTATTTTTTCTGTGTATGTGCAAGTGAATGGATGCTATAGTCCAAGCTAAAGCAGCATTAGGAGTCAAGGTGTTTTTGGTTTTCCAGCAATGTTTTAGGAGACAACAACATTCAGGAACCTGCATTATTTTGGTACAAAAACGTGTCTTCTGTTCCTCACCCATGCTCTGCACACCCTCCTCCATGCACTTCACAGCTGTAGCCCTGTTTACACACCTTCTCCCTCACACTAAATATCCTCACCTATGCTCTGTATAGTGGAGGGAGCACATTTCTGCACATGGATTGGTGGAGAAATTGAACACACCCCTTAAGTTTTGGGGCAAAACGAGACTCATGTAAGGAGGGGGTGTTCTTTTTTGAGGGAGCTGTAAAAGGAGATCACAAAGAGGATAAAACACTGAACCTCCTGCTTTGCGACTCATGACAATTGTCTGTTGGCAAATAAAATCTCTAGCCTGCTTTAAATCGCAATTACTCCCTTTGCAAAGCATTGTTCAAGGGAGGAACCACAAGATTTGATGGCCAACACACAGCCACAAAAGCCCTGTCATTATTGTCCGCAACTTCTTTCAGCTCCTGGATCTGAAAAATGCAAGAGCATTGTGGAATGTCTGCAGAGACCCAGCAAAGAGCCCAACTAGAAATCAAGAAGCTGGGGCACCAGGACTTCTAATTTCCAACACTCACTACTAATAAGTAACAAACCACAGAAACCCCTAAATAACCATATGAGTGTAGATCATATGCTAGCTGGATGTGTGCATTCTATTTTTTCTGTGTACCAAAACTTCAATAAAAAAAAAATCCAGTCAGAAACAACATGGGGCATGAAACTCTTTCTGATATCTCATAGTGTGGCTGTTGTCCTTTGCCATGCAGAGTTGGCTGGGGCTGTCTCAGAGTTCAAAATGCAGGCAGTTGGAGCTTGGAGGCAGCTAGTGTTGTTTGCTTGGCGCTCCTACTAATTTGTTCAATAAATATTTCAAATCATTATCTGCAGATCTCCTGCTCCCTTTATAACAGTAGTATTGCATTTTATTGTGTCTTGTCTTCGTCATTACAGAAGGTGGTCTGCCATATAATTCCTGCTGCCGCCTCCAAGCGGGAAGTGGAGCCGGAGTTCTTGGGTCACTACATGAAGAAAGACAGCACTGGAACATCAGGACTGTCTCAACCCTGATCCATTTTAGGAAAGAGCTGAAGAGTGATTTAACAGATATTTATGTAGCGTAAACATAAATCTTAAGACTTCATGGTGCTGAAGAATTGCACAAGCCCTATAACCCAGTCAGTCTTCTCAGCAGAAGAGATGGATTTTGAGATGTTTCCTAAAAACGATCCAGATTGTGCTTTTGATTAAGCAAGTTCAGCAGAGCATACCACAACAGTGGATCCAAAACAGAACTCTGCACCTCCTATTCTTGCTTTTGAAATAAGTGGCACTGATTAAAAGAATCAATGCTCTGATCTCAGAGACATATTACATTATTTTGGGAGTAGTCTATGAAGGAGCAAAGAGTTCATGTGAAAGGTCTTGTAGCAGTAGCACACAGCCTTGAACTTGATATGTCTGTTGACCAAAAGTCAATGAAGGGATCAGTGGGTGTCGGAGACAAAATCAGATTTTGCAAGATTTAATAAAGCCTTTACTACAAAGTTCTCGATGAACTGAATCTTGCTTAAAGCTCTTGTTAGGGAGATTTCAACAGTAAGCATTTGCATAGTTCAGACGTGAATCCGCCAGCACTGCTGTTGAGTTATTTGCAATGAAAAACTTTTTGTAACCGCTTTAGTCGGAAAAAAAACATGTGGGTACTACTGTATTATTCTGATGGATAATGCTGAACTCCTTATCCAATGTAATCCCAAGTTCTTAACCTTTCTGTGACCGCAAGCGGCAATCCAAGCAATTAAGACCGCAAGGCGGAGATCCACTGATTATTTTTGATAATGGCAACCACTTGTCTTTCAACCATCCAATCTTTAGAAAAAACAAAAAACTACAGTTACCTAATTAGAGCACTGTCACAATGACGTAACAGTCCGCCTCCACTGTCAGACTTCAGCTTCCCCTCAAATCACTCATTGACTGTATCTCTGCTTTTGATCCTGTACAGCACACCACAACCTATAAGCTTGGTTCCCACCACACAAATACCGCATACATAAATTCACGTATGAGATGGTGTATTTATGCCTGGGGGTCCCCAACCGTTTCTGTATTAAGAGCCACTTAAGATCAGTGAAAATCATCCTGTGCTACCAGTAGTATTAATATTGTAATTATGATCACATGAAATTAAATTAGTACCACACCATTCAGGATTAATAGCCATGATCACCTCCGTGCATCAGGTAAAGTAGCCAGCAGTAACATTAAGAAGGCTTTGTCAGATTGGACAGCCTTTACATATGTAAGACATAATATCTACAGCTTGAATGTACCTGGCACCAAGTTAATATTAGTAAGCTTTAAAATATTTTGGAAATTCAACATTTTGCTCCAGCAATCAGCTTATGAGTTCTGAAAATACACACATTTTCTTGTTGAATATACATTATCAATGTTGGTATACATATATTCCGTAGGCTGGGCCTGACACAGGAGAGCTACTTACAGGTAGTTGGTGCTTATAGGTAGATGGAGAACTACTAGTAGATCGCAAACTACTTGTTGGAGATGCCTGATTTAATCATTGCTTGGCTTCATTGATGAGGTGAATCTGGAGCCTATATGACACAGCAAGCAAGGGGCCTGTTCTCAACACAACCTTCCCACACCAGAATTGCCTGTCATGTCACCGATATTTCTATGCTCTGCTGTGGATCCTATAGTCGTTTTGCCATGGGACGAAGACTGCACCTCACAATGAACCCACGTTAGGCTGAAACTCCACTGAAGTTCTTTGTTACTCTTCCAATAAAGCTTGGCCTAGTATTTCAGACTGAATTGCTTCTTCCAGGGTGGATCAAAAGAAGATTATATATAATTGGTGCTCTTCTCCTACAACAAAGATGAAGAGGTAATTACATTTTATCCTGACTTTCTAGAGGTTCATAATTTGTTTTCGATCCACAGCTTTGAATTTTCTTTTATTATAATCTAGAGCTATTTAATATTTAGCTCTTTTAATTTCTACCTATTCTAGTCATCTCTCTTCCTTTTTAAATTATTTATTTTTAGTCTAGCCTATAGATTGCTTTAGCAATATTGCCAGCCTCACAAACTCAAAATTAATAAATGAAAATTGATATGTATGTATACGTTCATATGTACCTGAGCTTTAGTCAGCCCTCTGCTTCCATTTGTCTGTTTATCTTTCACTCACACTTTGCTTCTGCCCACCATAATATGGAGCATGTGGCAATGGTTCAGACCAATTCAGCCATTGGCTCTCTTACACTGTAAGAACTGCATGCATTACGGCGTTTTTCCTGTTCACATGTGGACATTAACTCTAAAAAAAAAAAAAAAAAAAAAGTGCATTTCCGTGCCAGAGCTTGTCAGCCAATTCTTACATTGCTAATTATTTTTTTCCATTCTTTCTTCTTTTAGTTGATTTTATGTGTTTAAGCTGTGTAATAATGTTGTAGTAATTCAAAGCCTATAATATTTTTCTTTGTACCACCAAGTTCACCTCCGTCACATGCAAAGGGTAACTTAAAGTTAAATTGAGCATTTTTATTGTCCGCCTTTGGTTGCCGCGTCTAGATGGAGTAGTTTTTCTTTTGGGGCTTATGCTTTCAATACAAATGAAAAAAATCGCACCAGCTTGCTTATAATCAGATTACAGTTTGCCTAAAGGGATTGCTTCATAAAGTCTAACATCTGAAACTCTGGTTTAGAGACAGAATAATGTAATTGACTAATACTTTGACTAATACTTGCTCTGCAGTCTTAGGAGTCTTGCGATACATGTAGACCTCTTAACGTCTTACAATTCTCTACCCGTAGTAATGAACAGGTAGATGTAAAACAGGGGTTTTTATCTCTGCCGTCAAAATATTTACATTTGCTACCTGAACAAAAATTACAATGGCTTTTATAGGATCGTAAAAAAAAAAAAGATTTCTTGAGCCAAGTGTGTAAAGGTGTAGTAGAATGAGAAGTCCATTGAAAAAAGTATCCATGGGGGAGTGGCTCGTCTCCAATCCCCGACCTTTCCCCAATCGTTAGTTTATTACTAACAAACAACTCTTTTCTTTGCTTCGTTTCAAAATGTTTTTATATGATGTACCATATATTCCTATATTCTTTTCAGAACAAAGACCTCGAGCTAATTTATTACCACAGGTGAGCTCTGATTTAAAAAAATAAAAATAAAAACATTCCACATTTCCAAAGGAAATATTTGTAATTAAAATAATTCTTGCTGACGTCTCTGCTGCATCGTCAGTGACTCATGCCCCATTACCTTTTATTCTCTTCAAAGTCCAGTTTTAAATCTTATTTGCTTCCTATAGCATATTTCACTACTTCTATCAGGAAATCGACGTTGGGTTTAGCATTTGTTATTCTGCTACTTTTTGAAAAGGGATTTTTCCAATCATCTTAAAGAAACTTCTTCCTACGATAACTGTGCAAACACGTCTACTGAGACACTGCGTAGTTTCTCTTAACACTCCTGTCTAGTCAGATGTTGCCTGTGGTCAGTAGAAATGTTGCAGCAATGAGGGTGCGTTTGCTTTGTACGTGATTATTAATGTTATGCTGCTGGTTTTTGCAACGTAAAGTAAGCGTTATAAGTTTCCTCTTTTTTGCAGTAGTTCACGTTTAAGCCTGTTTGGTTTTTCTACGCACCTTGCCCTTCCTGTAATTTCCTAAATTTTCTGTGAAGCGTCTTCAACCTACTATCTACACGTTTTTGCCACTTGTATGTCAGCTGTATATACTTTTGTTGTACATTATTTTTTTGTTTTAATAATGTTTTTCTTATTCTTGGAGACGCGTACTTTTTCGTGGAGATTTTATGGCTTTATTATTTTAATAAAATGAGTGCCTTTTTGCAGATTGTAGGGATGTAAAGGTGTTGATGGTTAGATCTTTTTGGTCCATTTAGCTACCAAAAAGCACTTACAAACAGTTGTGATAGTCACGGTTAGTTACCAAAATAAAGGTTATTCAGAAACCTAATGCGACAGTGAAGACTTTCTTTTAATTAAGGGGATAAGGCACAGGCTGCTGTCCTTTGAAGGGATAATAAATCTACATAGCATCATGGTCCTGGTGCTCAACAGTATATATGCTTATATTTGAACTTGAATGCCTAATGAAAGTATTGTTTAGAACTGAAAGTCAGAGATCTAGAGGCATCACGTGTGTGGTTTTTTTTTTTTTTTGCACGGGAATCTACTGCCGTCTAATTTGACCTTGTTCATATATTTATAACTTGTGGAGCTTATTTTGCACTTCTCTGGAAGGGTATTTCAATAGATTTTGCTATCTCACCAAACTTTCAGGAAGTATACTGTTTTCACTGAGAATTTGCTCCAGTTTTGATGGTACCCTATCATGACTCCTGACCCAGGCCATTTAAGAGTCAATCTCATGTATTGGACCTAAATTGTGGCTAGCTATAACGACCTTTTCTCTTTAACATTTTTTTTTTTTTACTGCTTTTGGGCATTCTACCTAATGGTAGTGAACATTCAATCAAGCAAATATATAAAAGTTTTGATTGACTAACCTTGTTTTCTGATGTTTGAAATTTCTACCTACGTTTGAAACTTCTTTTCTCAAGCATCTTCTGCTTGTATGATTTGGTAATTCAGTCGGCAATTCGGTTATTGTGGGTGGATGGAACCGTCAATGGCTAACTCTCACCAGCAGGTCCCAAAACAAAATTGTCACTGTAACCACTCAAATGTATAACAGAAATGACATACAACGGTTTTCGTAAATGGGAATAATGCCTTTCTGGCACATTGCTTCACTCGTTCATACAAATGTTTTTCTTTTGTTTATTTGACCCTTACTGTATCCTGGTTGTATATTTGTTCGAGTACCTATGTCTCAAACAGAAGAGGTAGTTTGGAGGAAATGTATCTATTCAAATCCTCCAATTTCCTAAGGTGACTTGGGAAAAACATGCAAGTGAATGGATGCTATAGTCCAAGCTAAAGCAGCATTAGGAGTCAAGGTGTTTTTGGTTTTCCAGCAATGTTTTAGGAGACAACAACATTCAGGAACCTGCATTATTTTGGTACAAAAACGTGTCTTCTGTTCCTCACCCATGCTCTGCACACCCTCCTCCATGCACTTCACAGCTGTAGCCCTGTTTACACACCTTCTCCCTCACACTAAATATCCTCACCTATGCTCTGTATAGTGGAGGGAGCACATTTCTGCACATGGATTGGTGGAGAAATTGAACACACCCCTTAAGTTTTGGGGCAAAACGAGACTCGTGTAAGGAGGGGGTGTTCTTTTTTGAGGGAGCTGTAAAAAGAGATCACAAAGAGGATAAAACACTGAACCTCCTGCTTTGCGACTCATGACAATTGTCTGTTGGCAAATAAAATCTCTAGCCTGCTTTAAATCGCAATTACTCCCTTTGCAAAGCATTGTTCAAGGGAGGAACCACAAGATTTGATGGCCAACACACAGCCACAAAAGCCCTGTCATTATTGTCCGCAACTTCTTTCAGCTCCTGGATCTGAAAAATGCAAGAGCATTGTGGAATGTCTGCAGAGACCCAGCAAAGAGCCCAACTAGAAATCAAGAAGCTGGGGCACCAGGACTTCTAATTTCCAACACTCGCTACTAATAAGTAACAAACCACAGAAACCCCTAAATAACCATATGAGTGTAGATCATATGCTAGCTGGATGTGTGTTAAAGGAAGTTCCTTGGATCCAGAGGCGGGATCAGGAGGTTAGATTATACACTTCCCCAGTGGTTAGGGCAACTCTTATGGTGTTTGATCAGATGAGTGCACGGCTTGGGTTATCATTGTTTTTACCCTTCACATTACTATTGGAAAAACCCTGACTTTTTACCAGGAATTGAGAGACATTGAAGGGGTATGGGGTGGGGTGCCTCACAATAAAGGATGTGTTCACAGGAGGGATTGTGAAGACTTGAGAGTGAGCGAATAAATATTTCCATGTCTATAAAAGCAATCAATTCCGATATCTCCGGATCACGAGTTGTTTCTAAAACTCCTTTTAAAGGAAAGGGCTGCTAAGAAAGTCAACTTCTTCATAAAGCTGCCCCTAGACAAGTATGATGAACAGAATTTAGAACTCGCACACAAAAAATTCTCGCTTTACGGTGTGAATACTCGAGGTGTTCGTCAAGAAAGTGTGGGTCAAAGAATTAGGAATAGTTTCGGTGAAGTGATGCATTGCTGAGAATGACCACTTTAAAAATCTTTATAGGTGGCACTGTATCTTCCAGAAATTGCACATAATTGAGATCAGGGTCAAAATGGATAATGAGACAACAGGTTGGGACAGAGAGATGTGACTGGAATAACAGAATAATCTGAAGGATAGTGTGATGAATGGCTTTGTGGAAGGTAAAATGTGGATATGAGATTGGAGGTGTGTTGAAATGTTGTATGACATGTTAATGTCTTGTATATGCTACTGAAAATGTAATAATATTGATAATCGAACAGTCATATGATACTTTCAGGTTCTTTACAGCTCTACCATGGTACTACATAGCAGTTTACTAATGCTTGATTTGTGTTTATTTGTAAAGTTCATTGTGCGCAAATTCACTTGAAATCATCCCCTCATTATTATTATTATTCAATTTTTCAGACGGAACACGGATAGCCTCCTCAACGGGTATCGACATCCTCCTACTAGATGACTTCAAATTATCCATTAATGACTTCACCTACCATGTGCGCCCACCAATGAGAGGTACATCTCTTACTGTTAGATGGATGACCAGTATAACCTTGGTATTTCATCTCAGTGACCGCTATCTTTACTGATACATCGGTTATTTATTGCAACAAAATAGAATTTATATTCTTTCTGGCACATAGTAAGCACAGGGATCAAAAAAAGCTTCAAGTGGCAATCCTGTAAAACAATATGTTCATCACTATGCTGGAAGGATGAATATGTGGAATAACATTGTGTTCATGTAATTTGTGCTATAAGTACAAACACGTACTAAACTGGTGAATAACCGATTTTCATGTGAAATGAATTGGCATCTATTGCTTAACTCTATAGTGATTATGAACATTTGAATCATTTTAAAAATGAGATCGTTGATTCTCAGTAAAAATATCATGGGTTTAAATAACAAAATCTGAAAGAAACAAACTTTAACTTAACTGCAGTAGCCAGGAATGATCAGATTCATGAAAAACCCGTTTAAACATGGAAATTGCAATGACTTTTGGTTTGTTTTTATGTAACTTGTGAAAATAATACTGTTTGTTGTGCGGCTAAGCATGGAATTCCTTTTCCATACAGGAGAAAACAAATAACTGTGAGTTAGTAAGATGCTCAACAGTAGTTACTGACCAAACATTTCTACAGTAAAGAGACTGACATCAATTCAGCCCTTAATTACTGATTTCGGTATGTGCTCTTGTTCCCCTGTTTAGAAATATTTACATTTCTGAATATTTCTTAGTGGGCCTTTTTGTTTCCGGTTCCCTCTTTTCCATATTGTATGCTTCTACTTCATTCTGTTTTGAATAAACTGAAAGGGGACTTGTTTAGAGTGTAAGCTGCTGCAGGCTACTTGCAATCTCCTAGCAGGTTATTTATTTTAGTTTTTAAAGTGCTGTTTTTCTTAATTTGGTCTTTTTAGAAAGCTGAAAAGACTTGCAGATGAAAAGTCAACTTTGGTTGATGAGAAGGGGTAGTTAGCCATATTGGTGCGGTAGATCCTTGTTTGTTTTGATCCATTACTCCATAGACTCCTTAGACAAGTTTGAAAAGTGCTGTTTTTTAAACCACGTGGTTTGATTCAACTCTCTCGTGTGGACTGAGGTAATTTCAAAGCCTGGGGCCTTTAACTCACAAAGATCTGGCTCATTGAAACCTGTTTGAAGAATCTTTAAGAGATGAGGTAAGGTGTAGTTGACTAGGGATTCCTAGTTGGTGAACAATGGATGGCAATGTTTGTAAATGTTGCTGACCTTTCCTAAAGAGGATTTTTTGATTCTGATGGGACTTTAACGTTAATCCTTGCTTCTACCGGGAGCACATAAAAGCAATTTCATGCTGGTTATTTTTCAAGACAGGTTCATAATTTGTAAATGGGCTTCAGTCTGAATCTATTCAAGTTTGTGTTGCCTACTTTCCCTACTGTGTACATGCCAGAGTTCCTAGAGACTCTTAGTTTCCTAGAACTGATGTGCCTGCCTTACTTCGCAGGCAGTTCTGCTCACTTCTGGGTGGATCTGCGCTGACATCAGCTTAGAGAAACTGGGTATTTGTCAATTTCATTAGTCTTGGACTGAAAGTTGATCAACGACCCTCTTTATTACTTCGTAGGGGAGTAGTGGCAGTTTAAGTAGTGCGTGATTGAGTAAGAAGCATTTGAGTGATGTGCAATAAAGTCAGTTTTATAGGGTAATAGAATCAGTGGTGTAACATAAAATGATGGGTTTCCCATGCAGAAGGTGATCAGGAGCTCCCCAGAATCCCACATTTCATCACTATCCATAGGCTTAATGGGGTCCTCCCTGCACAGCAGGGGGTCTGCGTTACACCCCTGAATGGAACAGCTATTAAATGACCTTTCTGAGGGTGCAGATTGCCTTTCTTGGCAATTTGATATTTTCTTGCTTACTGTTGCTTTCCTTCTAACGCCCACAAATATATTTTCCAAATTTCTTTACTCTTTTTGATGTGTGCAGCAGCCAAATTGGTCTGTGTAAGGTTTTGGCATGCGTTATTGCCACGTTTCTTCTGCATTATATTCTTCAGGGCCTGTGATAATCTCAATTGACCCATCTCATTTGCACGTTTCTGCAAAATGTATCTTTTTTGCATTTTGGTCTCTGAAAAGCTTTATTTCATACATACACATTTCCAACAAGCATTTGTATTTAATCTGGCTCATGTTTTTTTAATACAACTAACATGCAGTGGTTTGGCTAATTATCAAATGATATGACCGGTACACAATTTGTAAAAGGTTGCGCAGACATTTTCGATTTTAAGCACGAGCGTATGGTTAAGTCCCCTCTTTCAAGAGAAATGTTTGCTTCAAGTCCTAGCCAGACAGCCAACACAACTTGAAGCCTGAGCTTTTCGCTTAAATCCTTCATCCATCTCGGCTAAGCGCTGCTTCTGCAGATAAGAAAAGAACATCTCTCTCGTCTCTCAGGAATGGCACCAAAACCCTTCCTGCATAGGATCACAACTAAGAAAGACCACACACTATATCAATGTCCCAGTCATCAGAGATATTACTATGAGTGATAAAGTCATGCAGAGAAATTTTAAACACATAAGGAATGTGAATTAGTTCAATTGGTCCAAATATAGAATATGATGCCTTACCCCAAACAATTCCATGAGAAACTGGAATAGCAGAAATGTTTACCTGGGAAAGGTCTCTTTTCACTTTGTGTGATGACGAATGGGGTGTTAAAAACAAGTTCACTAGTTCAGCAGCAGAGCGTTCTGTAAGCTAGTGTCTGATTAGGATCAAGAAAGACTGGCACAAAACCAATCCAAATGAAGAGGAAAAGTAACAAAATTGTAATCCGAATGTGTATCCGAAAAGGGATAAAGTATGTCTTTTTCAGCCAAATGTATAATTCACGCAGTCTACCTCAGGGCGGTAGTGGGTCATATGAGTCTGAACTGAAGTCATCATTGTTAATGAAGTAGCCATTGGCTGTTTGATTTAGATTTGGCAGCTCTTGAGGCTGTGTAGAACTGGGAGTAGTCACAAATGGTGATTCGTTTCTGTAGATACCATCTTTGTCTGTTTGCCGAATAGAAATCTGTGTTTTGTGCATGATGATTGTGAGGAGTTTGTTGATGAAACAGAAAGAAGTGATACTTCAGTGTTAGCTGTCCCCTGGAGGGGAGAGGAGGCTTCATAGTTGATCAAAGCTTCCATAGGGACTTCCTGTAGGGTAGTGGGAGGAGGCAGGTAACTACCTAGGAGTCCTCTTGGCCTACTGTGTCGAACCAGTCACATAGTGTGGTTTGACAAGATCTATTGATCCAAGTCTCCAGCAAGGGGCGGTAGAAGTACAGTTCTCGTATCTTCAAAGGCCAGGATAGGTACAGGCGCTCTGTAAGATGGCCCGAATTCCTTCTTGTTCACAATCTTCTCCCAGACAAGTTCGCCAATCAGGAGTTGCTGGTGCTTCCTTCACTTCTCCAGTGGTGTAACGGTTCTCCTGGACGTTGCACTGAGCTACTCGAAAGTTGTTCAGATCCTGTAAAATATCCAAACGTTCATTGATGTCAAATGGTGTTTCTGCCATCACTGTACCGGGACTATCGAAGTCTGGAACCCACATCATAACTCTAAACAGGACTTCATAGGGAGCCCGCCCACCCAGGGATTTTCTAAGCAGATTGTTTAGGGCTCTCTGTACCCCATATAGGTGATATACTCAACTGTGACCTGAACTCAATACCCTCTCTGTTTAAGACTGCTTTAAGTCCCGGCTCTTCCTCTCCATTACTGCATTTCCCTCTGGATGATTCCGGGAGGAGTACCACACAGTCACACCCAATTTTCCCATGGTGTCTCTGTAAGCCTTTGAGGCAGACTCCAGACCCTGGTCTGAATGGAATGTGGCTACTGCGTATGTCCCGATAAAGACGTGCAGATCTTTTATAATAGTTCGGGCGTCAGCCGATCGCTGTGGCCAAACCCATAGGAATCGAGAGCAGGAATCCACTGCTACCAAGGTGTACTTGTAAGCCCCGTCTGATTGTAAAGGGCTGCAGTGGTCCAGGTAAACACAAGTGAGAGGCTTGTCTGAGATCAGTAGAGATGTCTGTGGTGGTCGCGCCACAGTGGAATCCTTCATCTGCTAGCAGATGTCACATTTATGGACAAAATCCTTAGTCCGTTTGTATACACCCGGCCACCAGTCGTGTTGCTGCAATAATTAAATTGTAGCTGCCACCCCTGCGTGAGCAGATGCTAGACCCTCATGTGCTGCTAGGATTAAACCTAACCTGTGATCTGAGTTAGTTATCACTCGATCCCCCACCCCAGGAATTTGAGCAAATGGAATGTTTTGCGCACTTATCTGGTAGGAGTATTTTGCTGTAAGGCCTTTTGGCAGGTGGGTGCCGTCAAGCGCAGTATTGATAGCCACTATAATGTCTCGATCTATCCTCCTACTTGAACGAGTAATTGCAGCGACTGCAGCAGTTTGCACTGTTGCCTTTGCGGCGTCGTCAGCCATGGAATTTCCTGCAACGTGTATTCCCACATGTTGATGACTCAGTATATGTATTACATATGTCTATAGCAAGCGCCCTTTGAGTTTTGGCACCTGTCCCCAAAGCATTTTGTGCTTTATAGTGTACCCTTTGGAATCTCTGAATCCATTTTGGCTCCAGTATTGGAAGTACTCGTTATAAGACTAAACACAATTATACGAATCACACACACTAAGTGTGGGGAATCTAGGATCCATATTCTCCAGTGCCCGAACTAGAGCTTTGAGTTCTGCCAACTGTGGTGTGCAATCACCTAGTGACTGCATCCAGGGCTTGATAGCATTGGTGTATAAATTAGATTTATTTGCAGTTGATACTGTGTTCCCTTCATTGAATGTAACGTGGATGTACCCTGATGCACTCGCAATTGTATGAATCACCAGGTTGGTGGTGTTTACGCGTATAAGTGTTTGGAAGCTAGACTATCTGCTTGTACTGAACGTAGTATTTGTGTGTTCATTTGTCCAATGTGTGCTTAAAAAGTCTGACATAGCAAGTCTTAGAACGGTTGTATCCACTGTACCTAGTCTGGAATGTATATTCTGCCAAAATTCAGGACACCCAATATTGACTGGCGTTTCATCAAGGTTTGTGGTATTTGTAGAAGCACACACGTCTCGAAGAAATGTGTCGCTAGGCTTTTGCCTTCACTTGGCAACTCGTAAAAATAGGACATTTAGGTGGGCTATTTTTGATCTTTTGAGATTGAATTTATAGCCCATGTGAGCAAATCCCAACACTATTCAATCTACTCTGGCCAAGTGAGTTGAAAGGACATCATCCGTCAAGTATGTCATCAACATAGGACAATGCCTGGTCATCATATTCTTGCAAAAGTTCTGTAACGTGGACTGAAAACAACCCTGGGCTGTTCGTATGCTCCTGGGGTAATCAACAGAACTGCTTTTGAGACCAGAATGCTGAATGCAGTCAAGTACCGGCTTTCAGGCGCTATGTTTTGGCAGAAAAATCTATTCGAAATGTCTAAAGTGGTTTTGATTTTCCGCACTGTTATTCATTAGTGCCGCGCTGTGCACGTTCCTTAGAGCGAATGTGCATGTAGCTGTGTATTAGATGTCTGTAATCTAATACTAGACAATATGAATGGTCAGGTTTGATTACTGAAAACAAAGGAATATTCATAGGGGAGGTGCAACTTTCAATTACACCTTGGAATTCAAGTTGAGTGAGTATCTCTCTAACTTTTTTTTAAGCCTAATTTTTAATAGGGTATTGTCTTTGAGGTTATGGGGTTGACCTCACTGGTATACCATTATAAGGGAAACAGTCATCCCACCCCTACATGGTTGCATTATTACACAGGAGCTAGCGCTGAAGCCTACTGCCTGGCATATGAATGTTTAACTGCATCTGGGACGAAGTCAGAAAAGGCAGGTAAAATACCATTTCTCCCTCTGGGCAATCCATCACAAATTCTGGTGGCCAATTCTTTCTGGCTAAGAGAATATCGTAGCCGAGTGGCAAGTTCTCCCAAAAGTGAGCATTAATGTTTCTTTGTATGTCCCCCTCCAGTTGGAGTTGTATTTCATATAATCAATGCAGGGCACTCACTCTTGTGTCCGGTGTTTCCACCTGGACATAGTCACTCAACGCTTCTGCCGCCAGACAATCCATCAGACTCCCTGCGAACTATTGTGACTTCTGCCGTGCTGTCCAGTATGGTCAGAGCCCACTCCCCGCTCAGAAGCAGTGTCTTCAATATATGTGGCATGCTTTACTTTAATACCAGCCACCTTCTTTTTGAATTGAGGCTTGGACTGTTTAGGTTTATCTTCCTTTTTTATTATGTAATCAGAAGAGCATTGCGAGTCCTTCGGCTTCATGTACTCCTCTGATCTGTGCTCTCATCGTCCACCTCTCTTCGAGTGTTTTTCAGATGACTCCTGAATGGAACAAGATGAACGTGTATCAGTATTCTGATACCTGTTAGGCATTTTAATATTACGGTTACGCAGATTATACCACTTTTCGGTGGTCTCCGGTTGAGGAGATCCACACCATCATTTAGTCTTTTCTTTGTTAATTTTTCTTTCGTACTCATTTTGCATCTGTTTAAGCACCTCTGGCAAAACAGCTAATAATGGTGCACCGTGTGTTCTGGTATATGCTGCAGAAAAGACTGTACCACAAGTGGTGCAGTCTTCCACTGGGGAAGCCATCCCCATTGGCAGACATACAGTGAGAATTCTGTGTTTTTCCTGATGCCCCGTATGGGGAAATACTGCTTCAAGCTGTTTTGTTTTTTGTGCAATTAAGAACAGAATTTCCTCCCATCTGATTGGAATTTTACCCATGACTGCATTGATGGTTTGTGGATTAATTCCAGGTGTAGCCAATTGTGGTTGTGCAGCTTGAGCAGCCCTTGCAGGATTTATTGTCATTATTCGCATGACTAATTGCGTTAAACATCTGTGTTTTACCCAGATCTGTATATAGCATACATAGCTCTGGAGCTGTCAGATTGTCTATTTCTGGATATGGTGTGCAACTGGCTAAGACTGGCCATGTTGCTCTCTCATTGTTATGGGGACCAAGTCTAACATTATTTCTTGTATGTGGTAGGCGCCCTCAAGCCAATTTTGATGTTCATGGTAAGTTAGTGGTATATCTAGTACTTCATAAGCTGTGTAGTTGTTAGGAACTGTATCTGCAGTGTATGTGTGAAACAGGTTTGTAGTTTTATTAGCTGCCGGGAATGTAACCCATGAATAGGATACCTCTGTCCTGTATGCTTCATGGGCCTCAACCAGGAAGGTGACATCTCAGCCCGTCTGGGGCAGACCACGTTGTAACTACATTTGTGTAACCGCATGTCTGCAGTTAGCTGTCATGTTTATTGCTAGTGCGTCCTCAGACATTTGAATATGTGGATTCAGAGAGGGTACCTCTATGGGGAGATCCTTTGAGAGGTTCAAGCTTGAACAACCTACAGCCAATACATAGGGTTTACCTGCTCAGCTGAGGAGCAGATTCTCCTTAACACCAAGGACGTCTCCTATTTGTAAGTGAATAGGGGTCTTTGGGTGTACAAAAAAAACTACTCAGGCAATTCTTTATATAAGAACCCAAACTAGAATGTTGGTGGCGCCATGTCATACGGCTTATACTTTCTCAAGTAAAACTGTGCGTTTGTTGGGCAACATAACCATCAGAACTGTATGAGACTAATTCCCTGCATTCCTTCTGGGTGTGTTGGCTGGCTCCTATTAGCTCACAGTGCACCATCTGTACCCCCTAACCTGACAGGGTAACAAATGGATTGCACAACCTCAGAACATGACAACCCTGACTCCCCAAGGAAATCATATTAACCGATCTACAGCCCTGTTGCTTAGTTACTTATGCATACCCAAAGAGATACACAAGAAATACACAGTAAAGAATTTCAATATTTATTGAAGCATTGTGATTTCTTGAGTAAAATACTTGTGCTGCAATATTCAATAGAAGAAAACAGAATAATGTGATTAGCATTACGAGAATGGTTAAAAATATAAAAAGTTCAACCATTTTGCTTATTACAGAGAATACTTGCTGGCATACAAGTACTGAAGTATATTGTACTCCTACCTAGCGCATCCTAATCTATCATGTCTAGGGTGAGTGAATCAGCCAAATACTTGTAGGGTGATCTTACGCCCCGATACCTGTGGGTACGTGTCATCGAGCTACTTGTCTTGGTGGGGAGCTGGACAGCATCCCTCGCATGAGGTAAACTGAAATCAGCTGAGCTGGAATTCCGGCATGGATCGACCCCTCCGTGCCAGCAAAACAAAGGCTTGATGTGTCACATACATACATACATACATACATACATACATACATACATACATATATATATATATATATATATATATATATATTATCTACTGGCGGTCGCCAGTAGATAGTTATAGTTAGGACCTATTTTCCATAGGAAATCCGCAACATTCTATTTGAAATAACTCTTGCGTCGGTTGACGAATCTTCGCGAAATTTTCAGACTTTATGGCCCGCTTCGGTCCGCTCCTACCCTGAAAGTTTCGGGGTGATTCGTCAAGCGGGGGCCAAGAAAAAAGGGGGGTCCCAAAACGTGTTTTCCCCATTCATTTTCCCATAGGAAACTTTATGCAAGGCTACAGCCCGAACTGCTGAACGGAATTACACCAAATTTGGTAAAGAGGTAGTTCTTGGTTCAAAAAGAACCCTTTTTGTTAAATGGTGTAAATCCGTTCAGTAGTTGCTGAGAAAATCAAAAGTAAAAACACATATATATCTGGGCGGAGCCTAACCACACGTCATCGTGAGATCTGATTGGCTGTCAGCACTTCATCCTGGAATTGCTAGCAGCCATCTTGGGACCAATATAAATGATAGTACCCCATTGAAATGCATTGTAGTGAATCGAAGATTTTGAGGGTTACCAAAAGGAGAACTATAAAGGGTGATAACAGACTTTAGTTACATTAGAATTCATTTGTTGATGGTACCATACTAATTTCAGGAATTGTGGTGTGTTCTAAGGTGATTTTACCCTGTGAAAAACCTTCTGCTGGGATATCATGAATCATGTTTGAGAGAAAACTATTTTCACATGCTTGTCCCATACAGTTTTGGAAGGTGCTCCAGAAGCTAAAATGAGAGCATATTTTCTGTAAATTCACATTATCTTTCTCAGTCATGTGAGAATGAAGTCTGACATTCTCAGTAAAACATGTACATCCAACAAGGGCAGAGACTGTCAGTTGATTCCTTTGTGTTCTACTGCAGCTTCCCAGAGTGTTCTAAAGAACAACTAGAGTGCTAACAGCCTTACTTATGACAAAAGTATGGCACACCTGAAGCCATCTTGATTGGAATAAACTGGTAACACTTAAAACATTTAATTTAAAAAGGAACAAAATGATGGGGTTCATCTTGTCATAGAAATTATGGTTAGTGCTCTGGAAAGAAAAATTAGGACATGTTTCAAGTGTGATCTCAAATATCTTCCTGTTATATTTCAACAGGAGCAGCCTGTCAGTTGGTGCCTTTGTGTTCTACTGCAGCTTCCCAGAGTGTTCTAAAGAACAACTAGAGCGCTAACAGTCTTACTTATGACAAAAGTATGGCACACCTGAAGCCATCTTGATTGGAATAAACTGGTAACACTTAAAACATTTAATTTAAAAAGGAACAAAATGAGGGGGTTCATTTTGCCATAGAAATTATGGTTAGTGCTGTAGAAAGAAAAATTAGGACATGTTTTAAGTGAGATCTCAAATCCTCTTCTATTTCATTAGAAAATTCTGACATGCAGACTGAAACAATCACTTTCAATACCAGCAGTAGACTTCCAGTTAACTCCTTGGTGAGCAGGAGCTTTACTACAGTGATCTAATGAACAACTAGAGTGCTAACATTCTGAATTTATGGCAAATGTGTGACACATCTGAATGCCTTCTTGATGGAATCAAAGTAAAAAACTGAAAGCATTTCCTACTGAGGAGACTGCAGTAAATGAGGAAATTAGGAAACTTCATAACAAAGAAGTCTTCCAAGATGGCCACCAGTGAAAAAGAGCCCAAATGTAGCACAAATATTACCCAGATTTAGCCCACATATAGCCCAATGACAAAAGTGTGCAAAACACTTTTTATTTTTAGTTTTTTTGCAGTTTTATGTAGTGCAGACTGGTCAGGTATTGGAGCGTTGCATCTTAAAACATGACCCCCTACACTACAAAAACACCACTGCACTACCCTAAATCCTAAAACACTACCCCCAGCACGACCCCCTACACTACACAAGCACCACTGCACTATCCTAAACCCTAAAACACTACCCCCAGCATGACCCCCTACACTACACAAACACCACTGCACTACCCTAAACCCTAAAACACTACCCCAACACCACTGCACTAACCTAAATCCTAAAACACTACCCCCCCCAAACACCACTGCACTACCCTAAAACATGACCCCCTACACTACACAAACACCACTGCACTACCCTAAACCCTAAAACACTACCCCCAGCACGACCCCCTACACTACACAAGCACCACTGCATTACCCTAAACCCTAAAACACTACCCCCAGCACGACCCCCTACACTACACAAACACCACTGCACTACCTTAAACCCTAAAACACTACCCCCAACACGACCCAAACACCACTGCACTAACCTAAATCCTAAAACACTACCCCCAGCACGACCCCCTACACTACCCAAACACCACTGCACTACCCTAAAACATAACCCCCTACACTACACAAACACCACTGCACTACCCTAAACCTTAAAACACTACCCCCAGCACGACCCCCTACACTACACAAGCACCACTGCACTACCCTAAAGCACGACCCCCCTACACTGCCCGAACACCACTGCACTGCCCTAAACCCTGAAACACCAACCTTAGCACGACCCCTACACTGCCCGAACACCACTGCACTGCCCTAAACCCTGAAACACCACCCCTTCACGACCCCCTACACTGCCCAAACACCACTGCACTGCCCTAAACCCTGAAACACCACCCCCAGCACGCCCCCTACACTGCCCGAACACCACTGCACTGCCCTAAACCCTGAAACATCACCCCCAGCACGACCCCCTACACTGCCCGAACACCACTGCACTGCCCTAAACCCTGAAACACCACCCCCTTCACGACCCCTACACTGCCCAAACACCACTGCACTGCCCTAAACCCTGAAACACCACCCCCAGCACGCCCCCTATACTGCCCGAACACCACTGCACTGCCCGAAACCCTGAAACATCACCCCCAGCAAGACCCCTACACAGCCCGAACACCACTGCCCTAAACCCTGAAACACCACCCCCAGCACGACCCCTACACTGCCCGAACACCACTGCACTGCCCTAAACCCTGAAACACCACCCCCAGCACGACCCCCTACACTGCCCGAACACCACTGCACTGCCCTAAACCCTGAAACATCACCCCCAGCAAGACCCCCTACACTGCCCGAACACCACTGCCCTAAACCCTGAAACACCACCCCCAGCAAGACCCCTACACTGCCCGAACACCACTGCACTGCCCTAAACCCTGAAACACCAGCCCCAGCACGACCCCTACACTGCCCGAACACCACTGCACTGCCCTAAACCCTGAAACACCACCCCCTGCATGACCCCCTACACTGCCCGAACACCACTGCCCTAAACCCTGAAACACCACCGCCATCAAGACCCCCTACACTGCCCAAACACCACTGCACTGTCCTAAACCCTGAAACACCACCCCCAGCATGACCCCCTACACTGCCCGAACACCACTGCACTGCCCTAAACCCTGAAACACCACCCCAGCACGACCCCCTACACTGCCCGAACACCACTGCACTGCCCTAAACCATGAAACACCAGCCCCAGCACGACCCCCTACACTGCCCGAACACCACTGCACTGCCCTAAACCCTGAAACACCACTCCCAGCACGACCCCTACACTGCCCGAACACCACTGCACTGCCCTAAACCCTGAAACACCAGCCCCAGCACGACCCCCTACACTGCCCGAACACCACTGCACTGCCCTAAACCCTGAAACACCACTCCCAGCACGACCCCCTACACTGCCCGAACACCACTGCACTGCCCTAAACCCTGAAACACCAGCCCCAGCACGACCCCCTACACTGCCCGAACACCACTGCACTGCCCTAAACCCTGAAACACCAGCCCCAGCACGACCCCCTACACTGCCCGAACACCACTGCACTGCCCTAAACCCTGAAACACCACTCCCAGCACGACCCCGTACACTGCCCAAACACCACTGCACTGCCCTAAACCCTGAAACACCAGCCCCAGCATGACCGCCTACACTGCCCGAACACTGCACTGCCCTAAACCCTGAAACACCAGCCCCAGCACGACCCCCTACACTGCCCGAACACCACTGCACTGCCCTAAACCCTGAAACACCACTCCCAGCACGACCCCCTACACTGCCCGAACACCACTGCACTGCCCTAAACCCTGAAACACCACTCCCAGCACGACCCCCTACACTGCCCGAACACCACTGCACTGCCCTAAACCCTGAAACACCAGCCCCAGCACGACCCCCTACACTGCCCGAACACCACTGCACTGCCCTAAACCCTGAAACACCACTCCCAGCACGACCCCCTACACTGCCCGAACACCACTGCACTGCCCTAAACCCTGAAACACCAGCCCCAGCACGACCCCCTACACTGCCCGAACACCACTGCACTGCCCTAAACCCTGAAACACCAGCCCCAGCACGACCCCCTACACTGCCCGAACACCACTGCACTGCCCTAAACCCTGAAACACCACTCCCAGCACGACCCCGTACACTGCCCAAACACCACTGCACTGCCCTAAACCCTGAAACACCAGCCCCAGCATGACCGCCTACACTGCCCGAACACTGCACTGCCCTAAACCCTGAAACACCAGCCCCAGCACGACCCCCTACACTGCACGAACACCACTGCACTACCCTAAACCCTCAAACACCAGACCCAGCACGACCCCCTACACTGCCCGATCACCACTGCACTGCCCTAAACCCTGAAACACCAGCCCCAGCAAGACCCCCTACACTGCCCGAACACCACTGCACTGCCCTAAACCCTGAAACACCACCCCCAGCAAGACCCCCTACACTGCCCGAACACCACTGCACTAAAGCCTGAAACACCACCCCCAGCAAGACCACCTACACTGGCCGAACACCACTGCACTCCCCTAAACCCTGAAACACCACCCCCTACACTGCCCAAACACCACTGCACTGCCCTAAACCCTGAAACACCACCCCCTGCACGACCCCCTACACTGCCCGAACACCACTGCACTGCCCTAAACCCTGAAACACCACCCCTCAGCACGACACCCTACACTGCCCGAACACCACTGCACTGCCCTAAACCCTGAAACACCACCCCCAGCACGACCCCCTACACTGCCCGAACACCACTGCACTGCCCTAAACCCTGAAACACCACCCCCTGCACGACCACCTACACTGCCGGAACACCACTGCACTGCCCTAAACCCTGAAACACCACCCCCAGCACGACCCCCTACACTGCCCGAACACCACTGCACTGCCCTAAACCCTGAAACATCAACCCCATCAAGACCCCCTACACTGCCTGAACACCACTGCCCTAATCCCTGAAACACCACCCCCTACACTGCACGAACACCACTGCACTGCCCTAAACCCTGAAACACCACCTCCAGCAAAACCCCTACACTGCCTGAACACCATTGCTCTGCCCTAAATCCTGAAACACTAGCCCCAGCACGACCCCCTACACTGCCCGAACACCACTGCACTGCCCTAAACCCTGAAACACCACCCCCAGCACGACCCCCTACACTGCCTGAACACCACTGCACTGCCCTAAACCCTGAAACACCAGCCCCAGCAAGACCCCCTACACTGCCCGAACACCACTGCACTGCCCTAGACTCTGAAACACCAGCCCCAGCAAGACCCCTACACTGCCCGAACACCACTGCACTGCCCTAAACCCTGAAACACCAGCCCCAGCATGACCCCCTACACTGCCCGAACACCACTGCACTGCCCTAAACCCTGAAACACCAGCCCCAGCACGACCACCTACACTGCCCTAAACCCTGAAACACCAGCCCCAGCACAACCCCCTACACTGCCCGAACACCACTGCACTGCCCTAAACCCTGAAACACCAGCCCCAGCACGACCCCCTTCACTGCCCGAACACCACTGTACTGCCCTAAACCCTGAAACACCAGCCCCAGCACGACCCCCTACACTGCCCGAACACCACTGCACTGCCCTAAACCCTGAAACACCACCCCCTGCACGACCCCCTATACTGGCCGAACACCACTGCACTGCCCTAAACCACCACCCCCTACACTGCCCGAACACCACTGCACTGCCCTAAACCCTGAAACACCACCCCCTGCACCGCCCCCTACACTGCCCGAACACCACTGCACTGCCCTAAACCCTGAAACACCACCCCCTACACTGCCCGAACACCACTGCACTGCCCTAAACCCTGAAACACCACCCCCAGCACGACCCCCTACACTGCCTGAACACCACTGCACTGCCCTAAACCCTAAAACACCACCCCCAGCATTACCCCCTACACTGCCCAAACACCACTGCACTGCCCTAAACCCTAGAACACTCCCCCAGCACGACCCCCTACACTACCCGAACACCACTGCACTGCCCTAAACCCTAAAACACTCCCCCAGCACGACCCCCTACACTACCCCAACACCACTGCACTGCCCCAAACCCTAAAACACTCCCCCCAGCACGACCCCCTACACTACCCAAACACCACTGCACTGCCCTAAACCCTAAAACACTACCCCCCGCATGACCCCCTACACTACCCAAACACCAATGCACTACCCTAATCCCTAAAACACTACCCCGCATGACCCCCTACACTACCCTAAACCCTAAAACACGACCTCCTACACTACACAAACACCACTGCACTACCCTAAACCCTAAATCTACCCCCAGCATGACCCCCTACACTACACAAACACCACTGCACTACCCTAAACCCTAAAACACTACCCCCAGCACGACCCTCTTCACTACCTAAACACAACTGCACAATTTGTTACAGGCGTTGCAACGCAGGCCTGTGGTGCTTACTGGAAGTACCTAGTGGGGCCCCAGGGACCCTCAGGATTCAAGGTGACCTAATCCCCCAACTTAAAACGCACCACGGGGCGCGTTTGCACAGTGGTGAAGGGAGGGGGCGGGGCCTCAAGTGACATGTGCGCAAACACGCCCTGTGGTGCGTTTTAAGTTGGGGAATTAATTCCCTTTGAATCCTGAGGGACCCTGGGGGCCAACTAGCCCACCAGGTACCTTCAGTAAGCACAACAGAGTTGCGTTGCAGAGAGGTGAAAAAGGTGCGTGGCCTCGGAACGCCTCTCTGCAACTCAGCTCTGTGGTCCTAACTGTAGGTACCTGGGGGCTAGTTGGGCCCCAGGGACCCTCAGAATTCAAGGGGACTTAATCCCGCAACTTAAAACTCGCCACAGGGTGCGTTTGCACACATGTCACCTCAGGCCCCCCTCCCTTCACCACTGTGCAAACGCGCCCTGTAGCGCGTTTTAAGAGGTAGTTTTAATCCCCCTGCCCTATTATGTACTAGGGACTTGCAGAGGAGGTCATGCTAATCACAGGGGTACCCCAACGCATAGTGTTCCCTAGTGTATGTAGGTGTTTTCACTGTATTCTAAGTGTCTTTTAGCATAGCACTGGCTCTGGTTAGTCAGTCAGTTACCACCAGTACCCGTCTGAAAAAGTTGTGGGCACAGGATGATTTTGCAACAAGGCCTCTTTCTGCTCCTCTGTTGGTTCTTTCTGCACATCTGTTGGTTCTTTCTGTGCGTTTTTTCTTCTTTCTTCACATGTCCTACCTCTGTAGGCATAGTTAGGAACTAGCATTTAAAAAAACCTTTGAAATTCACTTAAAAAATCATAGGTTTCAGGCACGTTATAGTTAGAAATTAGCATTTAAAAAACCTTTGAAATTCACTGAAAAAACCATAGGTTTCAGACACGTTATAGTTAGAAATTAGCATTTAAAAAACCTTTGAAATTCACTGAAAAAAACCATAGGTTTTAGGGACAGTTATAGTTAGTTGGACATTTCACTCGTACAAAACCATAGAAATTCCCCCGTTATAGTTAGTTCAGCTAACTATAACTCGCGCCCGCAATGCACTGCTGATGACGTCACATATTACATCACTCATGACATGGTCAGTGACATCACTGATGACATCTCAAATGACATCACTGATGACATCATCCATGTGATAATTTCATGCATCTTCTCACACCCTAATATAACTTTTGATACACCCACTCTAAATTACAGACTGCCATTCTCAAAACCATAGACACTCCAACACCAAAAACTACATACCCACTCACTGATTCTTAGGTCTACACACACATCCACTCACTCACCCGTACAGTCACTCATACTTAGTCACTCAGTACAGGACTATCATATGCACTCATACACCTATATAAACACTCACACACCTATATAAACACTCACACACCGCCACTCATCCATAGAGGTACTCACACACCTAGTCAGTCATGCAAAAAACTTAATCACACACCCATTTACTCACCTATACAGTTATACACACACCAGCTCACTTACTCATACAAATACTAGCACATTCTTACGCTCTTATACAATCACTGATACAAGTACACACTCATCCATACAGCCACTCTCACAATCACACACTCTCACTTATAGCCATTTATATACTCCAACACACATATATACTGCCTTTCACATATGTAGTTACTCGCACATGTACCACTGAGATATACATTCAATCACTAACACACCCATAGACACACTCACCCACCCATACAGTCCATCACAGATGCACTCTTAAAACCATGCACCCAGTGAATCACCAACTCACACATCTATGCACAGTCACACACACCCCACCCACACAAACACTCAGGCACCCATACAGATACTCAGACACTCAATCAATAACCCATGTAGACACTCATGTAGCTATTCAGAAAGCCATGCAGCCGCTTACAAACCAACAGACAGACGGATACAGACATTCACACAGTTTAGTCACTAACCCATGCATTCAGTAAGATACATTTAATCACTCACTTGTAGAGTCAGTCACTCACGTACTAAATCATCCATTCAGACACTTATACACCCACTCATTCTTCAATACGCCTTTCCCTATATATATTAAACATATTTAAACTTTACAGAAACACACAGTCACTGGATGATGTCATCAGTGATGTCATCAGTGATGTCATCAGTGATGTCATTTGAGATGTCATCAGTGATGTCATCAGTGATGTCACTGACCATGTCATGAGTGATGTAATATGTGACGTCATCAGCAGTGCATTGCGGGCGAGAGTTATAGTTAGCTGAACTAACTATAACGGGGAATTTCTATGGTTTTGTACGAGTGAAATGTCCAACTAACTATAACTGTCCCTAAAACCTATGGTTTTTTCAGTGAATTTCAAAGGTTTTTTAAATGCTAATTTCTAACTATAACGTGTCTGAAACCTATGGTTTTTTCAGTGAATATATATATATATATATATATATATATATATATATTCCTGCTGCAGAGTACAAAAAGCACAGCACTCGCGGGAAACTGCTAAACCCAGATTTTATTCGGGCTTGCCAAGCACAAAAAGACGCGTTTCGGCGACTGCCTTTGTCAATATTACACGGCAGCCCGAGACAGCGTTATTTAAATCAACACCTAGCCAGTTCATTGGTGGTTCGTATTCAATCAAAATAAATAAAGGACTGTTATAATGGACACAGAAAACATTTCGGCCATCTTTGAACATGCAACTTGTAATCATTAGTGCATGTCTATACAGCTAAATGCTTCTAATTAACTATACATATATACACGTATATACAAATATTCATTAATTTACATCTTGCCCTGAATGGGCTATTGCTGTAAACAAGTCCATACCTCATATTTTGGTCATTATTCGCAATTGCGCAAATAGAGCATAATTCCGCCCTGAATGGGCTTTTAAATCCACTGCCCAATTAATACAATGCTAAATCATTCTATTATGATTGAATATATAATGCCAACTCATTCACCCATCACCAGAACTTGGAAAACGAGAGAAAAATTCAAATACCTAAATACACAGGGAGACCCCTCAAAACAAAATTAGAGAGAATAACAGAAAGATTATATCCAAAAACCAAAGATATAACCAATGAGCTACCAAAGACAACCAAAAAGCAAAAAGAAGATTCATTTGCTTCACTGAAGCACTATTTGCATCATGTATGTACATGTAATCCAGAATCCATTGATGTCATTATTTACAATTATTTACAATTATTCACAAATGCACAGCCAGTTCCTCTCCACCATTGAGTCCCTGAGGTATTTTGGTCTGAATGTCAATAATATATCTGGACTCAAGTCTTCGGAGTTTGAGTTGTCTGTCTCCTCCTCTTATGTTTCCTGGCACATGGTCTAAACAGAAATAGCGCAACAGGTCCCAGTTGCTCCTATGATGGCTTTCAAAATGGTGGGCCACCGGATAAGTTACATCCTTGGTGGCGATCGCTCTCATGTGCTCTAGGATCTAGATATCATCCTTCAAATTACCATGCCGAAGCCCCACCCAGGCTGCTATTGTTTATTCTATTGTGATAGCTGTCACAGAGCGGCCAAAACAAATAACCTCTTGCATGATGAACTTGTACAGAATGTTCATAGTGTTTTGAAAGTGCCTACGAAGTGGTAATGTAAACAAAACCGAGTTTGAAGAATATTATCCTGCATGTGTATGCAAATTAATATATGTCAAATGTCATCGTGTTTAGGGAGGGAAGGCAGCTTAAGAACGTGAGCATTTAAAATGGCGTTTCTTAACATGGTCTCGTGTACCCACGTGACAATATGCCTAGCAGCTTTTTTATTTTTTTCTAAGCCATCTATATTGACATTTTAATTACCATATAAACAGTTCACACATGAAAGTGATATAATAATAGTATACCGTTTACTTAGTAGGACTAACTGAAATAACAGTAAATCAGATATCACATGCGTTGCTAGCAATATAGGCCTTTACCAAAAAAGAGGGACATCAGCTAACCTTAGCATGGGCTGGCTGCACAAGTCTGTCTGAACAGAGTTAGTCCCTGAATACTACAGCTCTGCTGCAATTATTGCGACTGTATGTGGTATTATTAAAACCCACTAACGAAATCTGGGATGGAGCACGGAGATAGCAAAAGCAGTGCAAGAATTAAGGCAACAGGGCGATGCCAAAGGCTGTGATTTTTGGGAATGGGGTGGTGGGTGGTGTCAGATACAGAAGCTTTGGCTTGAGCTTTCTTTTGTCAGGGCCCAGGACCGGGCAACTAAGAAACGTCTATGGTGGAAGTGTGTTATATTTGAGTTCTTCTGTTAGGCTCAAAAAGCCATCCCAATCTCTGGCAATTGTATTTTCTGCAGGCCTCTAGCCTCTTTTATATGCACTGCCTTGTTTTCTGTCTCAGCTTACTTTAAGGTGGCTTGACACCACATGGGAGGAGCCACGGCTATCCATTTCATAGTGACTGCCTTCTTGGCTATCAGCAAGAAAAGAGCTAAGAAGCAAATTGTTACCATATTACTTTTGTATCTCTTATATAATTCTAAGGCGTAAACCTTCTAACAATTCAAGTTGAGTAGCCCAACAATGTTGGTCAGTTGTCCCATTACTTCGGAAAAGTAGGCCACCAAAGACGGACCATACTATAATGTGGTGGAAATTAGCTCCCATGCACAGGAGGAATTAGCGTCTGGGACAATTTTGTTGATTTAAGGTATATATTGGACCTGTGTTAAATTGTATGAATTTCAATTTAGCGTTACATGAAAGAATGTGTGAATATGCTGCCTGCATAGCTCTCAACTTATCAAGGACTGCCCTGATAATTAGGACTCCAAAGTGTCTTCAGAGGCTGCAACAATGTATATGTGTGGTGCTGAACAGGTTTGTACAATTAGCTTTTTTGTGTCGAGCATTACCCATCACAAACAGGGTGTGAATGAGGAGTGAGCATTGGGTTCTGTATCAACACTAGACCATCTGGTCCGAATAATTTGAATCAGGAGTCCGTGCATCAGGTATTGTCCCCTGTGCATGTCAAACTGGTTCTTAATTGACTTGAAGAGCAGGAGCTTTCGTGCTGAAAAAGGTCCGTCTGGATCATAATAATTGCATCCTCCTAATGTTGTAAGTCCTAGGCAGTGAAGCTCTTCCGATGTTAGGCAAGCCAAGCAGGAGTGTGGTGGGGGCATACGGGATAGCATTTGTGGTGATAATTAAGCTTCTAGCATAGTAGCAAATCACTTTATTCACCAAACAAGGGTGGCCTTGTCTGAGCTTGGTTCCTGAGAGCAAAACCTCATGTATTTCTTCACGGCACATGGGCCAACTGTCAGCGCAGGTCTCCTTCAGTGATCGCCCCGATTACCAGTGGCAAAGCCATAGGAGTTGAGCCACCGAATAAGTTTAATGTTTGGGCCATCCAACCCCTGCTTAACCTGGAAATAGTTTGGCTAGTGTGACCCTGTGCTGGCTATTGTGCCATACGATCTCCCCCAAAATTTTGTCTACCTCATGGAAGAAATTTCTTGTGAGAAAGATTGGGATATTGGTGAAATAGGTTGTGGAATATCACTATTTGGGGATTAGCAGCACACTCCATAGCTGAGGGGGGAAAAAAACTTGTGCCTTAAGGGAAGTCATTGTTTTGGTGGTTTCAATCGGCATGGTATAGTCTGATGCCTGCTTAATGGAAAGAAGTACCCTTCCACCTAACGGAGTGCACCCTCCTCCCACCCCCCCTCACAACTTCATGAAGGAATGCCAAACAGGTCAGAGTTGTGTTAAGCATACAGGGCACAAGCAAGACTTTGGCCAATTGATGTGCAATCCAGAAGTGGCGCTAAACGTTTTAAGGGTCTGAGGGATGCTAGTATGATCTACTTCTAGGTTTTTAATATGAATCATGTCAGCGTACAGAGACACTCCGAGTCCTGTCAGTTAGGTGATGTCACATATCGCTCCCATTTCAGTCTAATGTCCAATGGCTCCATGGCTAGCGTAAAGAGTAGAGGGAGGAGGGGCACCCTTTTTGGGTTCCACTACCAATTGTGAAGGTGCTGAAATGTGTTCGCCCAATTGGACTGTAGCAATTGAGTCTTTATAAAGCAACTTGATTAGGTGTATGTTGCGCATCACAAAAAAGGATTGTGATGAGTCGCTGAAGAGGAGTTCCAACACCAGAGTATTAAATGCCTTTTCCAGGGCAAAGACCAGGCAAAAAGAACGGGGCCATGTTCGCGGGGCTGCTTCTCATTTTGTATAGCTTCCTTAAGTTCAGGGACGTTCCTCCCAGGGATAAAACCATTGTGATCAGAGTGAATGAGCTTTGTGAGAACCTGGAGTATACGGCTTGCCCAGATTTTCTTAAGGAGTTCATAATCCGAATGTAAGACCACTATTGGCCTGTATGGAGCAAGTGTAAGCGAGACTAATAAGGCTTCCTAAGATGCGGAGCCAGTGAACCCTCTGGGTTCACTCTCTCATTCATGAGGTCCAATTTGGGCACTGAGACATCTGTGTAAGTTTTATGAAGTTCCACTGGAAGCCCATCAGTGCCTGTGGTCTTGCTAGAAGCTGAATCTGTATGGTCACCTTAATGTTCTGGACGGTAAAGGGGTGCTTCGCTCATCTCGAACTCAGGGGGCACACTAGGGACAGGTCGCTGAGAAAGTCCCCTACTGCTGTACTAGTCCTCGAAGGTCCACGCCCAAAAGACCTGCAGTCGAAATCCTAAAAAGGCATGGGGATGGTTTTTTGGAGTATACGAGGGTCCCTTGCACAGTTTGAAGGAATGTAAAGAGTGAATGCATATTTTTCCGGTTAGCAATCTATGCCAATAACCTGCTGCCCTGTCCTCTTCTGCGTTCGTTCGAGCAATGTAAGGAGAATGATCTATGCTTCATAGCTTTTCCACTACACTGGCTTCCTCCTCACACCCCATACTTAGAGAGCCATGAAGGGTCACGTTGCTCACTAATTGCCTTTCAGTTTGGATTCTTTTGCGTGCCAACCACAGTGTGTATGCAGTGTCCACACGTGATCACCTTGAAAACCTCCCATTTCATCGTTGAAGAGGAGGCTGTACCAGCATTGTTATTTAAAAAAAATATATCATGTTTTTTCCTGTGAGTACCACAGATAGCCGTATCCTCTAAGATGGAGCTTTGTAGGCGACACAAGGGGATGGGAGGGAGGCCCTTACCCCAGGTTAAGCTGAGCAGTAAAAGATTGTGATCAGATGCTCTCTACCTAGATAATCGGAGGAGGGTATCAGTGGACATAGTGGGGCAGAGCAGACAACCCTTCCAACCGCACAAACAAGTCATATGGGGGAGTAAAATGGGTAGCCTAACGTCCGGATTTGCGGAGTCACCTAACTTCTGTTGAGGACTATCGCTTAAGTCAAAACAACAACACCCTTGTTGCAGTGGTGGAACTGATCTGCCCGACGTGACGTCCAGGACACAAGTAAAGTCACCCCCTAGGATCCATGGGATATGTGCCCACCTCACTAACTGTTCCAAGAGCTAACTGAAGAATGTCCGTGTTGTACTCTTCCTCCAATAATCACTGGAGTCTTCTGTATTCAACACGCTTCAAGTTTATTGGCAGAAAGGAAAACCTGTCTCCCATGAGCCAGACACCAACAGCTCGTTTGCCTCGTTCCAACCAACCGCCTTGGAATATCCCCATGTCAAAAGGCCCTACACATTTGAACCCTCTTAGAGACACTGCAGACTTGAAAATTGTGCTCAACAGAACCTACATTGTATAACAGTCTGTTGATCTGTGTTTGGGGCATAAATACTACCAATTACTACTGGGTTTCAATCCAGCTTGCCCTCAACCAGACAAATCTGCCATCTCAGTCTGCTATTATTGTGTGTCTTAAACGGGACTCCTCCTCTCGCCCTGATTAGTAGCCCCTTGGCCTAGGCTGAGAAATTAGTGGCAAAGACCAGACCATGCCAGGAGTTTAGCACCCTCATTGAGCGCTATATGGGACTTCTAGAGCAAGGCTATATGAACCCCCATCCCCCCTTTCTCAGTGCTTAAGAAATGAATGGATTCTGCATCATTTGTTCTAACTGTGTATCCCCCTGATGTTCCATGTTCTCAAATAGAAACTACTTGGAAGTACCATATGTGTGGTAATAAAGTGTGCCTAAACCCAGAGGAGCCATACTGTCAACATAACACTATTTGCAGAAGTATGACTTCTTCCTGCCTAAGACATCCATGAAAACATTATTTAAATCTACACTACCTCCAACCAAAGCGCTATAGCTTCCAGAATCGTGTCCAGCTTGACTGGTCTGGTTCCGGGAGGGTCTGTTGCTGGGGTGGTCGTGCCTTTTTGACGGCTTGGTACCAAGTTTAGCTAGCTTTTGACTGCCCATGATGCACGAGACCATTATGGGTATCTTACAAGCCAGGACTCCAATGGTGCAGCTCCTGACAGTCCGAGACCATTCCACAAGATTGCCAGGTCACCAGGCCGTGAAGCTGCAGCCCAGAGTGATCCGTGTCTGCCCTGCAACGAAGTCTACTTGTCTCTGGACCGCAAAGGTGTGACCTTTGGTGCCCCAGTCCACTGCACCTTGAGTAGGCCCTTGCCACAAGGTACTCTGAATGTCGATCTCTGCCCTAACTGTGCATCTGTCCAGCTTGCCCCCACGGTGGCTAATCACTCTCAGCTAGAGTCCCACCACTGCTCATGTCCACACAAGCATCGGAGATGTGGACGACTAAGGGTGAGATGGTTTGCAGGAGACTCAGGCGCCTGATTAAAATATGTTCTCCGTGCCCTCACTCGCAGTTTAAACATAATGTTATTTATAGGGATGCCCAAAGTTCAGTTTTCTACATTTTCTTGTGCGCTCTGTCCTGTGGATGTTAGCACAATGAAACTGCTGATACTGTTGAGTGCGTAGTTGACTTGAGTGTTTTTGACAATTGTATATTTTATCAAACACTGGAGACAGTAGCTAAAATGATGTGGATGATGAGAGAGAGAATTTTCTTGGCTACGAACACTTTGGCAGCTAGTTAATAGCCCATTCTATTTTTCTATGGAGACTTTTTAGGTCGAGCCTAGCGTTGCAGCGCATGCGCTGCTCGCTCTGCGAGGCATGCTGTAGTAGGGTATGCTGTAGAAGTGCAGTGGAAGCCCCGCCCATATTTTTCATTGGCTGGTGTCATTGTCCATGGTAAATGCTGGCTTCCGATTGATAATAAGGCTTCTTAGTCCCGCCTTGTTACCGCCCTGTCTCCTTTTGTGACCGCCCATCAGGACTGGATCTTTTACTTGCGGTGTTACACTGTCTCCTTCATTAGTCGGTAAGCACTCTTTTTTTTCATTCGGCTTTGGCAAGGGCGGCCGCGTGTTTATTTTTGCATCGCGCTTTCACTTTCAATAGCTGCCGGCCAACCCCACGAGTGCTGTGTGGGGCGGCAGCTATTGTTAAAGTGAAAGCGCGATGCAAATATAAACAAGCGGCTGCCTTTGCGCAACGGCGACCACTTGTTTCATCTGCATTCATTTCGATAGCTTGCCCCCAAAACCACTCACTTTCACTCTCCTTGGAGACTCGCGAAGCTGAAAGAGGTAGGCGTAGGCGCCCGGCAGACTAGCTGCCACTCCCAGTCTGACACACTGAAATTCCTGGCGTTCCTGCACATACCTCGGAAACCACCTATATATATATATAAAGCGTGCAGTTCCGCTGTGAGACGTAGCCTGACTCGAGGCAGGACAGTCAGGGGCGCCGTAGACAGGCAAGAGTGCTGAAGTGGGTGTCTTGTGGCAGGAGGCACAACTTAATTCGGTAGAGGGAGTAGATCCGGTCAGAGCGGGCCGGCAAAGCAGGGGATGTTGCGAGAGAGTGGATGTCTTGTTAAGGAGACTACTCGCCACTCTCCTCCGCCACTGCAGAGGCCGGCAGCACACACAGGATTCCTTCATTTATCTTCCGCGCCCGAGCAATACTAGATTTCGTTTCTCCCCTGCTCATTTTCGTTTCACTGGTCTGTTGTGGACTGCTGGCTGTTTGGGAATTGTCGGTGCGCAAGGTATTAATGTTCATCGCAGGCAGTTCGAACCACTTTGGTGTGTATGGCGTTTATTGTTGTGTTGGTTTGTTCCGTCCGCATATTATCTGTGTGTTCCTGTGCGTTGAGGGGTGAGGTGTTGGGGGGGCGGCTTACCTTTAGCTGGGGCCCATATGTCACACTTTCTATTCTGTTTCCTTAGTTATCCTGGGATTGCTCATGACATTTCTGTTCTATTAAAGCAGTGCTATCGATAGTAGTGCAAGAGGTGCAGTGGTACCAGGGCCCATGGCTAAGAGCAGGACTCTTCAGGTTCTATTTCACCACCTTGTTATGCTACTGGCAGTGCGTGGTTTGTTCATCACTCTGTATCCCTGCTTACTGTTTCGCTTTCTGGGCAAGGTCACAGGGAGGCTGGAGGAAAAGTTTAATCAGCGAGCCAGATCTCCTCTCATCATACTGGAAGATTGTGCCAGTGTGTGTTTGTCCAACCTCGAGGTTCTCTGGCAGGCCAGGACAGCCACGACCAAGGTCGGAGCAGTGGTCGAAGTGCATTACAAACGAGCATTTGCAATGCAATAGGTCTCGCATTTACGAGAGTTTGAGCTAATGGCATTGTAAATGACAATGCCTTTTATTTGTGTTTTGGTTTTTAAAACATAAATAAAGGGCATTGTCATTTACAATGCCAATAGCTTAAACTCGCGTAAATGCGAGACCTATTGCATTGCAAATGCTACTTTTTTGGGGCCCCAGGCCACCACATGTCCCTTTGGTTTTTCACTGTGTATGCTGGCGAGGCAGGGTGTCTAATCTTATACATTCTGCTACTGTCATTTGGTTTTTATCAGGACATGTCCATTGATCAAACAGTGCTAAATGTGAACATCCCGATCCACAAGTTCTGGACCCCCCCTCCTAGCTACACGATTTGCTAGGTTTATGTCCTATTCCGGCTTCAATATGTCATTTCATTTGATAATTGAAGAGACGTAGGGTTAGCTACAATGAAACTGAGGTGGCATGTGGGCCTGTAAGAGTGAGGGAGATAGATAGAAAGCACATATGTATTCATGTGTGTAGTCAAAAAAGGTCACGTACAGCTTTTGCTACAGAAATGTGTTGCTATACTCACCAATGGTATGCTTATTGCCAGTAAGCTGTTGTCAGAATGGATCATCCACCTAGAAAAATGTGATCTGCTCAAAGTAAAGTTTTTCCTCTATGACAAATAAAGCACAACCAGGCCAAATCATTGTTAAATGCTGCACTGTGCTAAAACCTCCGGCCATACCAACTGTGTTGTGACACCAAAAGAGTAATGTAGAAGAGTGGATGGCGAGTTAAATAATACAGCCAGTGGTCAAAAATATAGCTTCTAATGCAAAAGAATTATTCTGCATTTAAAGGTCCTTGTTCTAAACCATAAATAAAATAGCGTGTTCTCATCTTAGCAGTTTAGTGCAGTAGAAGTTAATCAATGGAGTGAGAGCTAAATTAGTGCACCTAACAGGAATGATTATCTGGGGATGCTCATAATGCAACAGCAGTGTTGTTCCTCTTTGAAAATCGGCCAGATGCCCTTCTCACACAAGTGTATGCATATCCCCATTTGTTTTGATTCTGCACTGCTAGAGGTGATACTCTGTTATTGTATTGGACCTTGCATTCTTGTATGGTGTTGCACTGCCCCTTAATGGTCAAGTAGCGGTCACTTGTGGTACTTGTTTCCATACGTAGAGTATTCAGTCTTCTTCCTCTATCTGTAGGTAGGACCCTGATTCAAGCCTTGGTAATTAGTCGCCTCGACTATTGTAAAGCCCTTCAAGCGGCCGCAAATGAATCCTGGCTGAATAGGCTGCAGGTGGTCCAGAACACGGCAGCCCGTTTGGCACTTGATATGCCCCCCAGAACGGCCTCCCTTCCTTTGTTGCGACGTCTTCATTGGTTACCTATCCGCCAAAAAATTAAGTTCAAGATCTGCTGTTTTATACATCGCCCCGAGAATCTGGAACTCCCTTCCAGTGGAAACAAGACTGATTCCCTCTACTCTTGCCTTCAAAAGAGAAGTTAAATCTCTACTACTGAACAAACTCTTCCAATGAACACGGCGCTGAACCCGATGTTGTCTTTTACTGACTCTAAGTGACCGTTTTGTCGGGGATGCTCTTGAATGTACATTGCCCTATTTGTAGCTCTCACCCATCCTGCTTCCTCTGCACTCCCCAATTTCATCCTGCTCCCGTTGTATATTGTCCCACCCTTTCCATGATTTCTATCACCTTGCTTCTTTCCTTTGTCTACCTAAACTTATGTAAAGCGCTCTGATACCCACCTGGGTCACGTTCGCGCTATACAAAACTTTAAATAAATAAATAAAGCACTTAATGGCAGAGGTCCAAGCTACCTTACTGAAAAACGTTTATCAGCCGTTCAGACCTCTACGCTCAGGGGAGAAAGCTCTTCTTGTCCCCCCGTCCCACAACCCCCCGTCTCACAACCCCCCCCCCGTTGCAGGACACTCCGCATGGGGACAAAGCTTTTTCCTACCTCGCTCCACGGTACTGTAACTCATTACCTGTACACCTTCGTAAGTGCTCGGATCGCCTCCTTTTCAGGAAACTCCTGAAAACAGAACTCTTCAGTAATTGATCTTCCTGGCCGTGCATTTCTGCTACTCTAGCGCGGAGATACCCCTTTGGGGGTGATTCCGGCGCTTTACAAATACCGTCATTCGTTAATTTATTCATTCTCCCCCAGGCCAGTAAAGTCACTTTAAAACAACAGTAAAATAGATGAACTCTTTACTCTGCTGTCCCTCAGAGGAGGATATTGTGTCACCTTCTCCTGATCGTCCAGTGGCCTCATAGGAGACTCCTTGCGAAACCAGTTTGATATCTTACTGGAACTCATTTCAATCCAGATGCCATCCTAAACACATTAGTAAGACACAAATACTTCAGATGCTGGTTGACACTGTGAAATTATGAATAATGGTGATGCTTTTTTACTGATCTCGCCAGACTTTAGGCGGTTGACTTTCTCATTCACAAGGGCTGTTATTTAGAACCGTGCCTTGCGCAGTGCTTCATTTGAGCCGTTGGCTTCATATGCTCCGCACCAGCACTTAATTGTGAACACCAGCACTTATGACAGTTTGCCACATGGTGGCGCTGTTTGTCTAAATGAGAGATGAACACAACAACAGTTGTTTATTACTTAAAAATGACTAATACCTGCTTCCCGAGCCATTCCTATAGCTTTGGGGGCCTGGAATAATCTGACTTGTCACATGTAGGGAGTGATGGCCAGTAGTTGCGTTGGTAGTGTCACTGGCAGCCCTGGCAGGGGCAGTGGGTGGTGCAAGCTGCAGTGGTATCCTGACTAGGGCCCTGGCACTTATTTTATTTTTTTTACAAATTAAGCACTGCGTGAATTGCACCACAGTCATTGCACTTTACTTGAGGCACCTCTCTGATGGTTGCAAAGTCCATGTCCACAAATAATACCTTTATGCAGTGAGGTGAGGATTCGGGATAGGGCACAGCCTCACTCAAACCAACACTCTTATTGTATCGATGCCCTTTACAGTATCCTTTCAGGAGGCCAACCTATTGTATCAAACCGCCTTAAATCTTACTTCCTATATCTCAAACAAAAATAGGAAAACAATAATTAAATTAAATAAACAAGACAAATCCAGAGAATTTAAGTAATTTGTCTTAGAAAATAAAACTCGAAATGCAAAAGTCTTCCAGATAATTGAGAACTGTGGAATTAAACTAAGGGGAATGTGCTGAAAAAGGTAAAGTGTAAAATGGGCCTAGGAAGTGTCATCTTGAAGATTGCTATTATTGAGATAGAAATGAGTGATGGATGACAAGTCGTCTGCTCTTGGCTTAAATATTGAGGTTATTTAAATGTCCACAACTCAATTGCTTACTGTGGAGTCAAATTAACTCCACGTAGCAAAGCCCTTTTTAGAGCCAATTTTCCAGAACTTCTACAGAACACTAAAAGTTAACTACAACCATGGCATACACCTGTTAAGGATGGTAAGAATAGCATCTTTAAAAAAGATTATTCTGCCGAGAGTATTGTGCCTATTCCAGCCTCTCCTGATATTAGTCCCCCGAACATACATGGATCAACTATAGAAAGCATGCCTTAGATATGGGTGGGCGTGGGAGAATGAATAAAAGGATACGTCAGGGGTGCAACTCCACACTAAAGGGAGGCCTGGAGGAGTATTGGAGATGGGCCTGTCTGGGAAGAAGGGAGGACGTCTTACAAAAAGTGTGGTGTAGCAGTACTTCACAATAAATCTCTCCTTTATTGTACACTACAGTTCTGAAGAGATCCAGGTGTGATGTATTGGTCAAACTTAAGATCCCAAAAGAAACACAAGAGTATGTTAGTGTGTGCTCGAAATAGAAACAAGACTACTTTCCTGCATAGGCTCGCTAGACTAGTGATAGACTGTTGTAGATCCAATCTTACTTTGGGTGGGGATTAGAACCTCATTATAGATCGGAGATCTGGTAGCCTGAACTGTGTCTCAGGACGAGACAGAGGACAATTGACAGATATGATGTCCGCCCACTCTTTAGTGGATGTGTCTGCCTGTACATAGTCTAGACATAGACTACACCTTCTTATCCTGTGTTCATGGGAGAAGTAGAAGGATCAGCATAAGTCAGAGGTACAGCTCCACACTAAAGGCAGGACACATGCGATGTCCTTGGGACTGGACAAGGAAAGATACTGAGAAGTGCTAGTGTGTAACTGGTCATGCCCTAGCTGGATGCTCCCTCTGTGAGCTGCCCTGGATCAAGATCAAAGATAGAAGTTAAAGGGTTCAAAAGTCAGTGGTGATAATCGTTTTGTTAAGAACCTGAGATGCGTTTAGGACACCAGAAGGCTTGTATCTCAATGTACCCCTTTATTTGACAATACAGATTTCAGACCGGTCTTCATAGGGAAGCCTTCAAAATTTGAGATGACAATAAATGCAATCAACTATGCAGCCTCGTTGAAAAACGAAATATTAAATCCTTTCAGCAAATCAGAATAGATTATGGCATTGGCAAGGAATTGTCAATTAGGCCCTGAGCAAAAATATTCAATTGACGGCCACAAGAGCTCTTCTAGAATTTGAAAATCTTTTGCTAGCTTCAGGCATGGATGCATGCATTTTATCGAGAATATACCAATTCCTCAAAGAAAGAAAGGATCTGGCTAAAAAACACTTCTCAGGGGGCATAGGAGAAAGCGTTGGGGTTCATTGTCTCAGACTTGGACTGGGACCACAAAATGAAAGAGACAGGGCAGGGGGGTAAGAAAGCAGAAGGCATTAAAGCAAACAAATTGATCCATTTTCAGGAAATGTTTAGAAGCCCATCAGATACCTGTATAGCCAGTGGCGATGGGAAGTCGGCCCTTGTCATTACAGCTGACGAAGTTAGTAAGGGTATTGCAGGGTTATCTAGGAACAAGGCACCAGGACCTGATGGTATCCCCCCGGGCCTTTACATATCAAACCCGCAGCTGTGGGTGCAAATCTTCACCACTGTTATAAATGTACCAATAAGAGAGGACCCACCTAGAACCTGGTCCATATCCACTATTGTCCCAGTCTTTAAAAAGGGAAATAGGGACAGCACTCTCTGCTATAGGCCCATATCGCTACTGGACTCCTCTGTCAAAGTGGTGGGATGTATCCTGTTGGATAGGTTGTCTACATGGGCAAATGATAATAACATTTTAACTGATATCCAATATGGTTTTCGTCCAGGGAGGTCGACAGTCGACCAATGTTTGAATTTATATATGATTGTCAACAGATACACCATCGCTCGATCTGGTAGTATATATCTGGCCTTCATGGACTTGTCTTCTGCTTTTGATAGTGTAAACAGAAATAAGTTATGGGAGACCTTATTGTGCATGGGTGTAGACAAAGACATTGTCCTATTCCTATGTGAGCTTCATAGGGATACCAAAGCGGAGGTACGATGTACCAACGATTGTAAGGTCACCCCACAATTTCCAATCCAGAGAAGGGTCTGAGAGGGATGTATATTGGCCCCTTTTTTTATTTAATTTATATATCAATAACTTGGAGAAGGTATTAGTTGACACACAGGTAGATTTTCCCCAGGTGGGACGGCGTGGTTTGCCGGTATTACTGTACGCGGACAACGCGGTCCTCATGGCCCGGACCGCGAGGGGTTTGCAAATTTCACTTCACTCCTTTGTGAAGTTTATGGAGGACCGGGACCTGCTGGTCAACAACTCCAAGTCATACGTGATGCAGGTGGGGCCGAGTTCAAAGAAGTCTATCCCAGTCCCTAAGACTAGCGCCTTCTCTTACCTGGGGGTTATGTTGGACGCCAAACTAAACTGGGGCCCTTTGAGAAGTAAAAAGAAAGGGGAATTTTTACGGGCCAACGCGGCAATTTTTAACTTTGCCTCACGGTTGGGCAAAACACCAATAGGTGCAATTTTGGAGATCTTTAGAGCTAAGTGTCTAGCACAGGTAACTTATGGCAGTGAAATTTGGGGCAATTTATCTCACGAGGAGATACAAAGAGTTGAAAACAGGTTCCTGAGACGTCTCCTATGTGTACTCCAGGGAACCCCCACTTTTACTGTACATGAGGAACTGGGTATGTCTTACTGGTCTGATCTGTAGTCGTTTCGCCCCCTATCTTATTGGCTCAAAGTTTGACTGAATAAGGGCACTGCCCTAAACAAAGATATCCTAAGGAATTGTATGGCTCTTGAATCATGCCCATCACATCCCTTGGTTTAAATGTATTCGGGAAGGGTTTAGGACTCTTGGAAGGGCAGATCTCTTTAGTAACCCAGATTCAATCGAAAGAAAGGATCTTCTTTGGGCCAAAGAGTCTTTTTTTAGACAGCAGGTGGTGAACAGGGAAGAGCAAGAGCTAATGAAGCCCAGTGTACGTAAACATATTATTCTGAAAACCGCACAATCTACGGAACCATTCCTGCTAGGGCTTTCCAACACGTATGACCATTTTTTATTGACAAGATTCCGTTTTGATTTATTCCATCTCCTCCTCGCTCACCCACGAGAGAGTAGAAAAGGCGAGACTCTGTTGCCGTGCGGTTGTGACGTTAAGTCCCCTCAAGACATGATTCCTTTTTTAATGTTTTGCAGTAACTATGAGGTGCTGAGAAACAAATTTCTAATCCCTATTTAAAAAAAAAAAAGTAAATTTTATTCAAGTGTTTTAGCTATGCTCTCAGGGTCCACGTTATGGCATGTTCTTAGCTTTTTAAAGGCCACAGTTAGGCTTGGATCTAGCTACGACTAAGTTTTATGACTAGACTAGGCTTGAATGTGTGACCACTCTGACCTTTATATAACTTGTGAAATATGTATTATGTTTTTCTGAATGTGTTTTTAATAACGAATGGTAACTGACAATTGATGATATAACGGATAGGAATCGCCTGTAGTGTTGTATCCATGACTTTTATGGTTTTGTATTACAAAAGCTGAATAAAGTATTTTTGATTGATTGATTGATCTTATGTAGGTGGCATGATTCCCTTGCAATAATCCACACTCTTGGCTCAAATAATTCAAACTGATGCCACAGAGAACGTGGGCTCAAGTGAATAGTATCTCATACCATATTCACCAAGATCGAAAAGTTATGTAACTTAAGATATCAACAGAAGTGACCAGTTCCATAAAGACTGAGCTAAAATCTTACTTAATTGGGCACCTGATGTCAACTGGAGGAGAAGAAAAGGCATTTAAACACTGGTATTGACATTACTCTTGGGTGCTAAGCAAACATTGGCCAAATGGAACAAAATAGACTCGCGCCCCACCCCTTCCTCCCCCACAACTTCACCTCCCACCTACACACACACACACACACACACACACACACCCCCCTCCCCCCCCCCCCCACCACCACCCACCCACCTCTGCAATATTGGTTGTTGATGTCTGTCAGCCTTCCATGGGAGAGTGCAATGATAATCACACGCCGACAGACACTGTTTATCTCTATAAAGATATGTTTGCAAACTGAGGATTCAATTTGGAAAAAGCCACAAGATCATTGTTACGCAGCAATGCTAATCTCTAGCATCTCAGACCCTGAAACAGAGGGGTTTGCATGTCCAAAAGATGGCAATAAATCCAGATTCATGCAGGAAACACGTGAGTGAGAATGTTTAAAAAAACTTATAAAAATGTTATGTATCATTTTCAAGCAATATACAATTTCACATTTAAGCCAGATAAGTGAGTGGAAATGTTACATTTACGAGGGGCTATGGAGGCATTAGAAGTTGTAGATTAGTGTAGGCCCAACAAGACAACCGGTGCAGAGGTTTTTGGGATTTGCTGACCAGAAGCATTGAATGCTGAAACTTGCTTGTCATATAGAGTTGATGTAAATTAGCGTAGCTAGACCAAGAGCCGCCTCTTTAAATTAAGGGTTCAAGGAGTGTGGGTGTGAACGGCATCCAAAATTGCCACTCTGAATAGCTGCGGATGAATGGTGGAGGGAGAGACATTGGTTAATGCCAGAGGCAGGCACCAAGACCTGCAGCAATAAAGAAGACGGAAATGCGCAAACGGCAATCTGTTAAAACTGTTTCTGGGAGATAGAAATGGCGTTTTGGTGCTGTGAACCTCAGACTAACCAGCGTTGCGAGTGGTGGGCCCTGCCTTTTGGTGTCAGTAACATCCCCTCTAAGTTAATGCTACAAGGAAACTGAGGGACCATTGGGTGGATGCATCACGGTGACGATAAGGAATGGAGCAAAGGACCAGGACATGCTCAATAGCTAAGGCTGGTTTTAAACCACACCTAGCTGGCACTGGCTCACTGACCTGTATTGGGTGTGCAAATTGATGGGCAAGGGCGGCCCGACTAACAGAGCAGATATGAATGAGGAGGGCAGAAGGCGAGGGAGAAATAGAGGCTTGATACAATAGTAGCATTGGTAATTACTGAAAAAAGCACACAACTCACTGGCTTAAATTGTGACGCAATGGGCAAGAGTCAACCCTTAATCAGAGACTAACTGCAAATATGACTGTGAGTGTGGCCTTATTGACAGTATTTTCACCTACTTGGAATTTGCATGAGGCGATCGCCACTGATGGACCAGGGTCGTGCCTGGAAATTAGAGGGGGGGTGGATGGCCTAATTGCCTCAGAGCAGAGGCAAGAGAATGGAGGAGGGCAGATGGCACGGGAGTCACATCGTGCGGCTATGAAAAAAGCGCTGGTAAATAACTGATCTGATAGAGAATTCTAGCCATGATTCCTTACCTCAAATTTATTCCCAGGTGTCAGATTGGATCTGGAAGTTTTTTCGTGAGCAGTACCCCTGTGCGCTGGTAGGTGGTGTCGGTCAGCTCCGCTTGGTATTGTTGGCGTCATCCGCGCCAGAAGTGACGTTCGCAGTGCTTATATAGGTTCACCTAGGCACGCTGATGTCAGTTCTTTTCTTTCTGTGCCAGTCAGCGCAGATCAGGGAAAAACTACCCATTAGTCACTTTTTGACTAAGCTTTTTTTGATGTTTTGACAAAGTATTTTTTGAGGTCAAACCTCCTGGTTTGTTAGAAATGTCATCAAAGAAGGCAGGCTTCAAGCCCTGCGGCGCCCGTCACTGACAGATGTTGGTGACGGACCCGCACCTTTTTTGCCTCTGGTGCCTCAAACGAGACCATGACCCGAAGTCCTGTCCCGATTGCTGCGCCATGCATCAAAAGGCCTTACGGGAGTGATCCCTCAAGCTCCTGGCGGCTCGACGTGATACACTCAAGGTCCCGGTCGAGAGTAAGGTACCGGGAGAAGTTGCGAAGTCCGTGGCCGGCGCTATTCAGGTAAGTCTCAGTCCCACAAAAAGAAGTTGTCAAAGTGTGCTTTGACTTCACCTTGTCCGTCAGCAGGCGAGGGCGTATCACTCGAGGCCTGGCCCACGGTGGAGCTGTTGCCTTGGCTGACCCCGCGCTTTCCTGTGTTTCCGGAATCTGGAGCGACCCTCGCACAACTTAGAGTTTTGAGGCCATGCGCCTCATATTTGAGCTGCCTGTTCCCTCTGGCGTGCCTTTGCACCACACTGGTTCCGGAGGAGCCTCTACTTGGTTCTACGCTGGCAGCTCTGGCACCAGTTGGTCCCCAGGGATTCCAAGATCGGTGCTGGTTGTGCCATGTTGACCTTTCCAGGTGCCGGTCTCGAGGCTGATGTGCGCAGTGCCTACCGGCAGTGCCATCTCCATTTACATCCCGACTCCAAAACAGAGCTGGAGGGGCTGACGCTGACTGGAGCCATACCTTCCAGACCTTAGCCTGAGCCCTATTCCTATGGGCTAGGACTTAAGTCGATTGGGAGTCATCGCTGGACCCTGAAGAATAATGTGAGGAGGTGAAGCCAGAGGACTAGACACTTCTCAAGATACTGGTATGCTTTCTCCCCCTACCATGGCTATGGAGGAGGGAGCCTCCTTCGCAATGGTGGTGTGGGGGGCAGATGAGGTCTTGGAACTTAGTGTTCGAGGCATATGAGCTGCAGAATTCACACTTTGTGCATAGATTGCCATCTGGTGTTGGGCTCGAATGTTTGCACCTTGTTGTTGTCTTGGAAGAAGTCTTTGTAGTCACGAGATAGGTGACTCCTCCCTTGGACGATAGTGCGCATGGGCATCGACTCCATCCTCAGATTGTTTTTTTCCGCCATCGGTTTCGGATGCAACTTCTGCGCTCCGGTTCCGTACTCTACTATTCAAACCTTTTCGACGCGCAAAACATCAAAAAACTCGACGGTATCGTCTTCGTTCGCGTGCCCTTCGACGCGCTCCTCAAATCCTTGATTCCGGTCGTCGACGCGGGCCCCTGGGCCTATCGACGCCATTTGGGCCTACGGCTAATGGAAAGGACTCCATTTAAAAAATGCCCCCAGTGTGGAGCTAAATTCCCACACAGCGACCAACACAAGGTCTGTAACCTCTGTCTCTCGCCCGAGCACGAGGAGAATAATTGCCAGGCCTGCGCCTCCTTTAGATCAAAAAGACTATCCGTGATCGCCGGGCCCGACGACACGTTATGGCGCAACGAGCAGCTCCGGTGCCGGAGGACATCTTCAACGAAGGCCCCGATGTCCCCGAGGATGATTCAGAGGACCTGGAAATCGTTTCCGAGGCAGACGACTCCGACTCAGACGACCACATCGCTCCAGGTCAACGAGTGAGTACAACTGCCCCTACCCCAACCCCACCTGAAAAAAAGAAGGCTCCCTTCAAAACTTCACCTCCTGGCCCCAGTCGCGACCGAAACAAAGCTTCAGAAGCCCCGGGCCCGGCTCCAAAGACAAAGGACAAGCCTTCTGGCGGCTCGGGACCGAGCAAGCCGCATATCACCGCCCCGCAGACACCATCGGCACCGAAGCCGGGAGCTCGTCCTGCTCTCGCACTCCCCAAAAAGCCATCGGCGCCCAAGGAAAAGGCCTCTGATCCGAAACCATAATCTTCGGAACCGAAAAAGATTTCCAACTCCACCTCGAAGCCGAAGGTTCCAAAAACCCCTTCCAAGGCTCCAGAGCAGAAATCTAAACCTCGCTCGGACCCGAAAAAATCGGCGCTGAAAGAGACTATCGAACAGGAAGAACTTTTTTGACCGGATCCCATCGATCCGCAACAAAAAACTCTCCAAGTGGACCCTAAAACAGGACATGTCATCAATGTTCCACACAACAAGAGGAAATTCGACACCCCACACACCCCTGAGGTGCCTGTAAAGAAAAGAGACTGTGCCACTTCACCTTTACGACCCTCTTCTCCTGTTCTTCCTACTGAACCTTTCTTTTCTCCAAAGTCTCCCATACTTCCAACATACTCACCACAACCACAGGAGGATGATGATTATGGGGGGGGGGGGAGGGGATAATGACCCTTTCATTGACCCTGATGACGACGCACACTGTAGTGTAGTTCCTATTTCCCTAATAGGCTCTGCGCATTGGAATAATATAACCTATAGGTTTGACATAGGACTAATGTCGGTATGTCCCTATCGATTATATTAAACTTAATTACCTGTGCCAGCTAGCTCAGAGGCCACTAGAAATTCCTTGAGAACAAGAAGGGAGTAGTTTCTGGCAACCGAAAAACATGACCACTTTGGTTCCCTTTAGAAGCGGAACATGTCTCAGAATCGTGGAAACAATAGATAACAGTTTCACTCATTCAAGCGTGCATGCTTAGTTTCTAAGAGTTACACAGAAAGGAAAGACGGGCGTTTCAATAAAAAGGGTTTTATTGAACAGTCTTGTTTCTCGTGTAAGAGATATGTGCTGTTATGATCACAAGACAGTATGCAAGATAAATAATGTACAGCGTAAATAATACTGCGCTAGCATTATCTTTTAGCATATATTCACGTACATAAATAACATGAGCTAAGAATGCGGGTACTCATTCGATGCGTCTCTAATCTAGTTCTACCCCAATGTACCTAACCTAGTCTAGGTGTAGGGAAAGATAGAAGTAGGTGGAGTATTCTCTAGTATGGTAGTCTAAGAGTGTGTTAAGTCTAGTATGCCAAGAGTCCCTCTAGGATCTAGTCAGCTCCATACCTTGAGAATGAGAGAGGTGGGAATCTCCTGCCGGATCTGAAACTCTAACACCCCGCGAAGGGAGTTAGAACACTGGAAGCTGGATTCGCCTGCGTGCAGGAATGACAGCGTCTTCTCAGTGCGTCAGGCCGGGATACGGGCTCCTCTGAAGTCGAGGTCTCCTCTAACTTGCTTGGGCAAGGGAAGGTATATTTATACCTGGTAGGTGTCTTGGAATGTTAGCATTGACGTGAAGTCGGACAGAGGAAGACGTCAGGAATGAACCCTTAAGGTATAACGGTTCATACATAATAGATGAGTTCTTGGAGAAATCAATAGTCCTGTGCTAGGGAAACTCCCAAAGCTTAAGGGTCTGGTTTCTAAGAACTCGTTGTGACGTTAGGGTGGACGGATGTCGGTGACCATGCCTGTATTTGGAGTGCACGGCTAATGCCTAAATAAGGACTGGGATTCTATGCCTATATAAGGGCAAGGCGAATTGTGCCTATATAAGGACATGATTCAGGAAAACCTATATACGGACCCCTAAAGCGGAATACAACACCCACTCCATCTTCGATTGAACGATAATACTAAATGCTAAACATGTTAAATGCTAAACATAAAATTGAGTACCACATGTTTGCTAAAAACATTTCTAAAAGCATTTTAAAAAAGCTCAAAACTGTTGAAATGCAATAGGTACTGTACATTTAAAGCATTGCTTTCATTCTAAGCATATAACGGAAGTGGAATGCAACGTGTATAAAACAGTAATATATACATATGATGAAATGGTCGATACGTTTTTAAAATCAAAGCCATTTGCATATCATGGAAGTAAATGAAATGTTAGACAAGTAAGGTGACAATGTGTCCCTGGAAGTGTTCAAAGAAGTCCGTTTTATAAGACTAGTTCTACTGTAAGCAGATTGTTCATTTGCCATGTCATTTCAAAAAAATTTAAAAAGAAGAAAGTTCAATTCTGGGAAAAGTTCCAACTTTGAGAAAGAAAAAAAATATGAAGGCCAAATTTCATTGTTGCCCTGGTACACTGTGAGCCGAATCAAAGTCAGTGTATGGGTCTGGCGTAAACATTAGATCATCTATGTCCGTAGCCAAAATATCGTCCACCGAAGTCGGTGACATTTGGAACACCTCGTTCAGAAGGTTAATTGCACAGAGATGAGAAACATCGCCTGTAGCAGAAGATGCAATGTTCGCGTCCGTTGTTACCTGTGTGCCCGCTGATCCATTTCGTACCTCAGCAGCAGCCGGAAGCGTCTGTGAGATCTCAATGAATGCCGCCATCAGGATTGGAAGCCTCTGGGGACAACACACAGCATGGGCCTTTATCGGGTCCAGCAGAGTATCAATATCCGTTGGCATGACTGATGGGAGTGTTAGACAGATGTCTAGCACGCATTCTTCACCGCAAAACAGGCAGCGTAGAACAGGTAAGATGCAATCTTGCCAAATTGGTCTGAAGGACAGGAACCACGTTGTATTAAGTTCCCGTAGACGAGGCATGCCCAAAAGCTGTACTATTCGCTCACGGCATTTCCGTTCAAGGAGGGCTCTCTCCACATCGCTCGGAGTGATGTTGGCGAAGAGGCTTGCCATAGCGTAGTAGGAGGAATAGAAACCGAATTCCTGCAACAAGTGCTAGAATTAACGGCACACCACCAAACACCGAATGTGCGAAGTTTGGGATGATTCCGAGGACAGCCTGGAAAGGTGCTAATAGTCCGGAACAGATAGTCTTAAATACATGTACAATTCCGCTTGTATCTGACATATTAAAGATACGTCCTATCATTTCTATGAAATGTATAGGGCAGTTTGTACGAATTAAAGCTTGTATCTCAGCCGAAGTCCTTGCAACTTGTAGATCATAGGTTTCTTTGGCCGAGGTCAAAGGCACTGATTGTTGTATAAGCATGGCTCTCATTCTGCTTAAAGTATCAAATCGAATAAGAGACGTTCAATGAAGGCCATAGAGGCGACTCCCTGACTGTGTCTGTTGGGGCAAACAATACTTGCATACAGCAAGTGACCCTGGAATTGACCGTTACTAGATATGGGATGCCTTGCAACATGCCACAGCAACTCTGATCATTCAACATGAGGTAACTCCCATTAGAAAGTTGTCCAAGCATTGGATTAATCACAGCAGCTGGTGTACCCTGCTGGTGGCAGGACAAGTTTGCCACAGAACCATTACAAGCCCCGTGTAAAGAAATTACCTGACAAATCAGTGAACCGCTTAGTGCATTTTCACAGTGTGTACCGCTTAGAAACACTTCACGATCCCCACTCCAACATCTATATGTGTAAGGTAAATTCCAGGATGTCTTAATGTATTCTTTATCCAACCTTTCATATTTGCCTGCTTGCATCTGTTTAAGGCAATACTGAAACTGGAAAGTTGTCACAGGTAGACTAATTTTGCCATGAATAAGCCATTCTGTAGCTGGTTTTTCTGCCACTGTAAATGGTAATTTTTCAAGTTTTTCAATGCTCAGTACTGTATATTTTGCTCCCCTTTGTGCCAGTTCGATCTGTTTATCAGTAAGATTGTATTCTGCAAACAGAGCCGTCGTGTTGATAAAACGCCAAGGCACATAGCCCGCACGCAAAGATTGCAGCGTCCAGCTTAATAACATAATAGAACGTAACTGAGACTGGCCTTGCTGTAACATGGCTAAATCTTGTTCCAGTATGTCGATAGCAGAGGATACAATACTGTCCAATGAATAAATTCTGGAGGACAAAGTTGTTAACCCATTATCGACCACAGAGAGAGTTTTCTCTAAATTAATACGATCAAGTTCACGTATTCGTTCTGCGGCCTCCATCTGTGACACCCTCCATGCTTCATTATAAGCAGCATAAATGCCGGCATATATGAAACGTTTTCGACACGGTTTTCTTGGTCCAAGCAAGAATTCCCTAAGGTCTGCGTCTTCTTTAAGTAAAGATGAGTGTTGTTTCACATCCTTAAGTGTAGATGTTTGCAGCCAATCGAGGCACAATTTCCCTACACTGTATGTTGTTACTACCCCCGGATGCTGTCTTTGGACGTATCGTGGGTCTGGTCTCTGAATAGTAAACCCCTGTGTTTTATTCAGGAATCTCCCTTGACAGTTGTTTGTGTCTGTGGACCAGATCAACCATTTTCTCCAATCAGGATTTGTTCTGTTGAGTTGTAGTATGGTGTCAACTGTAACCGCTGCCTGTGTATTGTTATCACTAGCAGGTGTTGGTACAGAAAGTGTTTTCATGTCTTTGATCTTGGCTAACCCAAGGCAAGACGTTTGTTGGACCGTGACGTTCAAAAACATTATTTGCTGAGGGACGATACAGGCTCTAAATAAAGCTTCTATCCCTTGCACTTGCCAATCTTTAGTACACCAAACAGATTTTGTGTCTATTGTGTCTTTCCATAAGTCGAAACCCTGTCTAGACAGTTGGGCAATAAAAGCTGCAGAGTAAATCTGTTTTGTATTTAACATAATTTTCAGTCCTGTTTTGTTTACATTTCTATAGTAAAATGTTTCTGGATCAGATGTATTGTATCCTGAAAAATATGGAAACTTTTTAGCAAATGTTTTTGAACTACCTTTTGGTGGTGTAGGACAATGCTCCCATTGGTTAAACATAAACACATTTCTAGGTGTTGCAGATTTATGCAAAAAATGATGACCATAGTGGTTATAGCAATTCAGCTGTTCATAGTCTGATGAACCCTCTAAATATTCATTATTAGAAAATGCAGCAGACCTCTCTCAATTGTTTGAATTGCATCAGGATTCGTAGAAATCGCTGGTACCAGTTGATCACTTGTTACATTGGTGTAGACAGGTGTATTTGGACGAACTGTTACTTGTGTTTCAAGAGGGATGAGTTCCATAGCATTGTTGCTTAGTCCTTCATTTGTTACTGCTGAATTCTCGATGGTTATCAGTCTTTCAGTCTGAACCTCTTGGATAGTAGCGAGAGGAGTGTGTCTGCTACTAGGTCGGAGTCCACGAGGCCTACTATTTAGTATTGGCCACATACTGTGGTTTGATGAGGTCGATGGACACAAATCCTTTCTCCTTTTTTCCAGCAAGGGGCGGCAGAAGTACTGTTCTTGTTCCGTGTATGGCTAGGACAGGTACTGGTTGTCTGTATGAAGGTCCAAATTCCTTCTTGTCTGCAATTTTCTCTCTGGCTAGATCCCCAACTTTTGGAATCCAGACAGGCCTTGCTGGGACCGCCGGTTTTCCCCAGTGGTGGTTGGCTGCAGGAATACGTTGCTTTGTTTCGATCTTAGTTCATTTAGTTCCTGTAAAACAGCCAAACGATCTTTGATATCAAAAGGTTTATTTTCCACCACTGTGCCTCTACATTCCAGATCGGGCACCCACATTCTTGTCCCAAATAGGACCTCATATGGAGTGACCCCACTAGAGAACTTCTTGGCAAGTTGTTTAATGAGCGTTGGACCCCATAAAGATGTTTGACCCACCCATCACCCGAACCCAATACCCTAGCTGTTATAGACTGCTTTATGTCCCGGTTTTTCCTTTCCACAACAGAATTTCCCTCAGGATGAAACGGAGAGGAGTGCAACGCCCAGACTGGCCATAGCGTCTTTGTAAGCCCGAGAGCTAAATGCAGGCCCCTGGTCAGAATGTAGCGTGCCTATTGCGTATGTGCCGATAAAGATTTGCTAAATCTTTTATAACAGTTCCAGCGTCAGCCGAGCGCTGAGGCCATATCCATAGGAACCTTGACTTAGTATTTGTGGGATTGCAGTTGTCCACGAGGACGTCTGTGCATAGATAGTCTAATGCTGTCTAACAATGGTGTCTGTGCTGGGCAGCTACATTCGTAGCATGGTGTCTGGTGGCTTTCTCGCTGTATTTTACAGTCTATGCAGTTATTGATGAATATGTGTATTTCTGTATTCATCCCAGGCCACCAGTACATCTCTTTTAATGTCAATGTTGTTTTAGAGATCCCTTGATGTGACAGACCCTCCCCCAAATGTGTTTCATAAATCAAAGCTGCTCTACGTTCCATGTTTGGAATTACCCTATCCCCCACTCCAGGGATTCGAGCAAAAGGAACGTTGTTCGCATCAATTACATAAGAGTACTTGAGTGGAAACTTTTTTGGTAACGCTGCACTGCTGCCTTTGCTTGAAGCATTGACAGCCAACATTATCTCACCCTCTATTTTTGTTTTTGAACGAGTGATCGCAGCTACGGAAGCCGTCTGAACAGCCCCCTTTGCGGCTTCGTCAGCCAATGAATTCCCTGCAACGTGAACGCCATCACGTTGATGACTCAGTGTATGGATCACGTGAGCCTTTGGTAGTTCGCTTTTAACTGAACTACTTGTTCCCAAAGCGTTTTATGCTTTATTGTGCCACCTTTTGCATCTTTGAACCCGTTTTCAAGCCAAGTTTGTATATATTCATTATACGACTGCACACAGTAGAAAGAATCTCACACTATTAGTGTGGGGAATTCTCGATCTGTACTTTCAAGTGCCAGTTTGAATGCTTGTAGTTCAGCTTGCTGAGCTGTGCAATCTCCTAGAGATTGGGTTTTTGTGACCATAGGTCTGAATTTGCCATTGCGCATGCGACCTTTAACGATTGCGCACGCTGCACTGTAAGCTTGCTTAGTCCCTGTTGCGGGCTGTGCGGATCCGTCAGTGTAAATTATGAATTCATACTGATCGAGAGGCAGAATCTCAGTGGGCAGAAGACATTCATGTTCATATTGCAGGAACGCTTGTGTTTTTAAATCAGGATCAAAAACATATTCAACATCTGTTGCAGCAAGAGAATTAACCCATTGTATCCATCTAGGATGTAATGCTTTAGCATTTGGAATGCTTGCTTTTGTTACCGCCTCTAAGGCCGGAACAGGGGTTACGACAATAATGCGTTTCCCTTGGGCTAGAGCTCTTTCTTTTGCTACAGCGGTTTGAACTGCTGTCAGAATTTTTTCTTTTGAAGTGAAGCGCATTTCTGCTTGTGTATACAAATGTGATTTGTATGCAATTGGTACTTTTTCACCCTCATTAAATGTTAAGTAGGTGAATCCGCATTGACCCGAAATTATTCGGATCACTAAATTGCGTTGACTTACGCGTGTTTGTAAGTGATTTGTTGCCAACATGTTAGCTTGGAGTGAACGCAAGATTTCTGTGTGTTCCTGTGTCCAATTTTTGATTGAAAAATCAGGTTTGATTAGTGCGTAGAGGTTTAACCCTTTCTGCGTAATTCAGAATGTATGTTCTTCCAAAATTTAGGAAACCCAGGATGGATTGTAAATTTTTCAGCGTTTTTGGAGGTTGGAGCAGCGCACACCTTTCTAAAAAGTTGGCTGCCAAGCTCTGGCCTTCACTTGAAAGCTCATATCCTAGAAACAGGACATTGGGCAATTCTGGACTTTTTGAAGTTGAATTTGTAGCCCTCAGAGGCGAAGCCCAGTATAATGGTGCTCACCCTGTTCAAGTGTTTGTCCAGGTCATCGTCTGTCAGATAGATGTCATCGACATAGGACAATGCCTCATTATCATAAATTTGTAGTAACTCCGTTACTCTCGCTGAGAATAACCCTGGGCTGTTCTTAAACCCTTGTGGGAGTCGACAAAATTGACGCTGGGTCCCATTATTGAGAAAGCTGTTAAGTACCTGCTTCCAGGTGCTATATTTTGACAAAAGAAACCATTTGAGATATCCAATGTGGTTTTATATTTTTTACGCACAATGTTATTCATTAATGCTGTACTATGTGCATTTTGCACTGCAAATGTTTTAGAACAAGTGTTTAAGTGTCTGTAATCCAAAACTAGACGATAGGTATTGTCTGGTTTGGAGACAGGAAACAAAGGATTGTTCATTGAAGAGGTGCATGTTTCAATCACCCCCTGGTATTCAAGTTGATCTAAGATCTCCCTGACCTGTTTTTTAGCTTCTTGCTTTATTGGATACTGCCTTTGTGCAGTAGGTTCATTTTTCAGATGTATTTTATGGTGAGGTGAATCCTCATCCCATCCTACATGAGTTTTGTATAATGCTGGGGCCTGGGCAACAGCCCATTTCCTGGCATAAGTATATTTTAGGTGAATTGGAATGTGGGTGGAGAAGGCAGGCATAATAATGTCCTCGCCATGTGGGCACTCCCTGACAAATTGTGTTGGCCAGTCTTTTTCTACTAGAAGTATGTCATAGCCCCTTGAAAGTTTTTCCCAAAAAAGTGCTTTCACCTGTCTAGGTATGTCTCCCTCCATCCGGAGTGTTATTTCATATAACGTTTGTAGAGTACTAACCCTGGTGTCTACAGTCTCAGCTGTAATGTACTCATTCAAGTCCACTATCTCCAGAAGTTCCTTCAGGTTCTGGCGAGCTATTGTGACTTCTGCTGCACTGTCCAGCATTGTCTGAGCCCATTTCTCCGTTCTTGAGTTGTGTTCTCAGTATCCTCGGCATGTCTGACCTTCAGACCTGCTACCTTCTTCTTTGAGAATTGAGGTTTTGATTTGTTTTTTGGAATGTGTTTGTCGTCTTTCGATTTCACGCGTTCTTCTCTATGTTCTGACCGTCCTCTTCTTTCCGATGTCTGTGACGAGATCTGAAAGGTACGAGAGGAACGTGTATCAGTATCTTGATACCTGTCAGGCTTTTTCAAATTATCCCTATTCCTGAGGTTATACCTCCTTTCAGAGGGCTCCTTTTGAGGGGACCTACCTCTGGATTGAGAACGTTTTTCGTTTGAATTATGTTTTAGTTTCCCACTTCTTTTTAGAAGATGTAGGAGTTTGTTTAATAGAGTCCTTCTCAGGACTTTCAGATAGTTTTGGCTTCAATGGTCTTCCACCCAAACTATCTCTGCCTAATTCTGCATAAGATTGTTCTATTATTCTGGGTAGCTCAGTTTGATGCTCTGTAACATCGAATTCCCTTAATCGTTGGCGGATCGCCACTGCTGCTGCCTCCCCTTTAATATTAGATATTATTGTTGAGACCTGGTCGAAATTTTTCAGTAATTTCATACCTAAATTCAGAGCAGGCTCTGCCCCGTATTCGTTTTGAATTTGTTTCAGGACATCTGGTATTACTGCAATTGATGGAATACCATGTGTTTTAGTATAGATGGCAGCAAAGACTGAGCCCCAAGTGGTACAGTTTTCCAGTGGTGGTGTGATCCCATCGGTAAACAGATTGTTAGGATTCTGTGTTTCTCATACGGGCTAGTATTTGGAAATACTGCTACGATTTGAGTAATTTTTTGAGCTATCCAAAATGGAATTTGCTCACGTTTTGTGGGCATTTTTCCCATGACTGCGTATAGAGTCTGTGGTGTAATTTTTAGTGTATTCCCCTGTTGAGGAGTTTGATTTGGAAGTGTCAATGGTGGTTGGACTGTAAAGGTCCGCATGACATATTGGACTAGTTGTCTGTAGATTTTTATTAACTCTTGTAGTTGAGTAAGTAGTTCCTCATCCGTCATTATATCCAGTTCAGGATGGGGAGTGTAGCCGGCTAGAATCGGCCATGTTGCTCCTGGTCTACCTAGTTGACCGAGCCTGGTAATGTTTCTGTGATGTTTTAGGGCGCCTTTAAACCAGAGCTGATGCTCCTGGTATGTTAGTGGAATTTCAATATCCTCGAAAGGAATATATTCCTCTGGTGGATCATCTTCTTTGTAGAAGTGAAACCGTCTTGTTACTGAATTTGATTCTGGAAATATTACCCATGAATAGAATACCTCTGTCTGAAAGGATTAGTGTGCCTCTATCACGAAAACTGCTCTACCTCCTCTTGGTGGTAGGCCGTGTTTTATAAGTTTTAGAGTGATGGCTCTTCTTAAGTTTGGATTGATGTCTATGACACCCTCCTCGGTTTCAATAAAACCTGTAAAGTTAAAAACTGTTGCTATGGCTGGGTCAGCCGCAGCTCCACCAGTGTCGGTGGCATTTTCCCTGTTGGACATTTGTTTTTTGAAAAATGCAGAACAAGTTTCAAGGAAACAAAAAGATAAGGTGCACAATATTTTGGAACACTGTATCCTTCAACGTTGAACAAACCAAACAACTAATTTATAGGGTGCTTCCCTATTTAGTTATGGCGGATATTTAGCCCTACCCACTCCGGACGTCTTATGGAGTATGTGAGATGGGGTCTCTGAGAAAAGCACGAATGAGTTACTCAGTATCTAGCGTTAAATTACTGCCTTACCAAACCGTTGGGCGCCATGTAGTGTAGTTCCTATTTCCCTAATAGGCTCTGCGCATTGGAATAATATAACCTATAGGTTTGACATAGGACTAAGGTCGGTATGTCCCTATCGATTATATTAAACTTAATTACCTGTGCCAGCTAGCTCAGAGGCCACTAGAAACTCCTTGAGAACAAGAAGGGAGTAGTTTCTGGCAACCGAAAAACATGACAACTTTGTTTCCCTTTAGAAGCGGAACATGTCTCAGAATTGTGGAAACAATAGATAACAGTTTCACTCATTCAAGCGTGCATGCTTAGTTTCTACAGAGTTACACAGAAAGGAAAGACGGGTGTTTCAATAAAAGGGTTTTATTGAACAGTCTTGTTTCTCGTGTAAGAGATATGTGCTGTTATGATCACAAGACCGTATGCAAGATAAATAATGTACAGCGTAAGCAGTAGAAATAAATAATACTGCGCTAGCATTATCTTTTAGCATATATTCACGTACATAAATAACATGAGCTAAGAATGCGGGTACTCATTCGATGCGTCTCTAATCTAGTTCTACCCCAATGTGCCTAACCTAGGTGTAGGGAAAGATAAAGAAGTAGGTGGAGTATTCTCTAGTATGGTAGTTTAAGAGTGTGTTAAGTCTAGTATGCCAAGAGTCCCTCTTGGATCTAGTCAGCTCCATACCTTGAGAATGAGAGAGGTGGGAATCTCCTGCCGGATCTGAAACTCTAACACCCCGCGAAGGGAGTTAGAACACTGGAAGCTGGATTCGTCTGCGTGCAGGAATGACAGCGTCTTCTCAGTGCGTCAGGCCGGGATACGGGCTCCTCTGAAGCCGAGGTCTCCTCTAACTTGCTTGGGCAAGGGAAGGTATATTTATACCTGGTAGGTATCTTGGAATGTTAGCATTGACGTGAAGTCGGACAGAGAAAGACGTCAGGAATGAACCCTTAAGGTATAACGGTTCATACATAATAGATGAGTTCTTGGAGAAATCAATAGTCCTGTGCTAGGGAAACTCCCGAAGCTTAAGGGTCTGGTTTCTAAGAACTCGTTGTGACGTTAGGGTGGACGGATGTCGGTGACCATGCCTGTATTTGGAGTGCACGGCTAATGCCTAAATAAGGACTGGGATTATATGCCTATATAAGGGCAAGGCGAATTGTGCCTATATAAGGACATGATTCAGGAAAACCTATATACGGACCCCTAAAGCGGAATACAACACACGTACCACGGGACAATTGTGATGATTATGATGACCCAGTAGATCCTCCAGACCTTCCTCATCCCCATGCATACCCCACAAAGCCATCTCCCCCAGATGACAATATTGGCTTTGGTCAGCTTATAGACACAGCTGCCAAGTACCATGGTGTTCAAATGCATTTGGACCCCATGGAGGAGGACTTCCTAATAGACACCTTTGCACAGTCACAAAGGACGGTACAAACTTTACCAATGTTAAAAGGAGTCATTAAACACGCCCCAGACATATTCAAAGACCCCGTAAGGGCTAGAATTCTCAATCCCAGAATTGATAAAAAATATAAACCCGCTCCCAATGATCCCACCTACATCAAGGGTCAACTTCATTTAGATTCTCTAGTGGTGACCAACGCTAGAAAACGTGCCAACTCTCAGACCTCCGGTGATGCTCCACCTCCGGACAAAGAGTCTAAATTATTAGATGCTTCGGGCAAACGAGTTGCTGCCCAAGCAGCTAATAACTGGAGGATAGCCAATGCGCAGGCATTACTTGCCAGGTATGATAGGGCTCATTATGACCACCTATTGCAGCATTTGCCTGATCAATATAAGACCAAGGCCAATGATTTGATTCAGGAGGGCAAATTAATAACTAATGCATCAATCAAGTGTGCCCTCGATGCAGCAGACCCCGCATCTAGGTCCATTAACACTAGTGTGTTACTAAGAAGGCATGCCTGGTTGCGCATTTCTGGCTTCAAACAGGAGGTACAAACAACTATCCTCAATCAGCCGTTCAATCAAGAACAACTTTTTGGCCCAGCTGTAGATATGGCTCTAGAAAAAAAGAAAAAGGACACGGAGACTGCTAAATCCATGGGCGCATTACAGTCCCCATCCACACGAGGTTCCTTTCGACGCTCCTTCTATAGAGGCGCATCCAAAAACATCGGTGCGGACACTGCTTCTTCCTCCTACAAAAACCCCTCACAAACTTCCCCCAACAAGGGATATTTTAGAGGTGGGTACAGGGGAAACGACAACAAAGGAAGAGGCCGAGGTAACAACAACACTCGCGCCTCTCCCACTAATAAGCAGTGACTTCCCTCCACTCCCTCCAGACCATTCCACTCCGGTCGGAGGGAGACTCTCACAGTTCCTACCTGACTGGAATTCCATCACTACAGACAAGTGGGTAAGACAAATTATCCAGTATGGTTACTGCCTGGAACTTACAGCAACTCCACCAAAGCAGCGTCCAATGTCCACAGAACATCTCACACTCCTCAAACAGGAAGTTCTTTCGCTGCTTCAAAAACATGCAATAGAACCAGTTCCCATACAACATCAAGGAACAGGAGTTTACTCTCTCTACTTCCTAATCCCCAAAACAGACGGTACCCTAAGGCCAATACTGGACCTCAGACCTCTCAATCTCTACATACAGTCAGATCATTTTCACATCATCACTCTTCAACAGGTTCTTCCACTGCTTCAACAAGGCGACTGCCTTGCCACATTAGATCTCAAGGACGCTTACTTCCATATTCCCATACACCCTGCTCACAGAAAATACCTAAGGTTCACAGTGGACGGCGAACACTATCAGTTCAAAGTCCTTCCATTTGGAGTGACCACAGCACCCAGGGTTTTCACAAAGTGCCTTGCAGTAGTAGCAGCGCACTTGCGAAGACAACAAATCCATGTATTTCCATACCTCGACGACTGGCTGATAAAAGCCAAGTCACACAACCAATGTGTTCACCACACTTACCAAACCATTCAGCTGCTACACAACTTGGGGTTCACAGTAAAATACACCAAGTCGCACCTTCAACCCTCCTACATACATCAGTATCTAGGAGCCACAATAGACACTTCCAAAGCTCTAGCATACCCCAATCCAGCAAGGATAGCCAGTATGCACCTCATCTCCAAGTTTCAGCCCCAACACTCTCTCCCAGCACGAGTGTTTATGCAGCTGATAGGAATGATGGCCTCTTGCATTTCAATTGTACCTCACGCAAGACTTCAAATGCGCCCCTTACAGGAATGCTTAGCACGTCAGTGGAACCAGGCTCAAGGTCAACTTACAGATCTGGTGTTGGTGGACAGCCGCACACATCGCTCTCTGCAGTGGTGGAACATACAAAACCTTTCCACAGGGCGGCCGTTCCTAGAGCCAGTTCCACAGATAGTGCTAACAGCAGACGCATCACTCACCGGCTGGGGAGCCCATCTCCTAAACCACACAATTCAGGGCAGGTGGTCCACCCAACAAAAACTGTTCCACATCAAGTACCTAGAATTACTGGCAGTATTTCTAGCGTTAAAGTTGTTTCAAACACATCTCCTCAACAAAGCTGTCCTAGTCCGCACAGACAACATAACAGCAATGTATTACATACAGAAACAAGGAGGAACACATTCTTTGCAGCTGTCTCATCTAGCGCAAAGTATATGGAGATGGGCCATTCCACAGAAAATATATCTTCTAGCAGAACATCTTCCAGGGGTCAACAATCAGATAGCGGATCTGTTAAGTCGTCAAACTCAACAGATACACGAATGGGAACTTCATCCGCAAGTTCTTCAACCCTTCTTCCACATGTGGGGCCAACCAGACATAGATCTGTTCGCCACACATGCAAACGCAAAATGCCCAACCTTCGCCGCCAGGTTCCCACTCCCGTTGTCCAAGGGCAATGCGATATGGATGAACTGGTCAGGCAGATTTGCGTACGCTTTTCCGCCACTCCCGCTCATTCCACTAGTAGTACGCAAGCTCAAACAACAGTCTCTCAACATGATCCTAGTTGCGCCAACATGGGCACGGCAACCATGGTTCACAACACTACTCGAACTCTCAGTAGTTCCACACCAAAAATTACGTCTCTCCCCAAACCTGCTAACACAGAACCATGGAGAGATAAGGCACCCAGATCCAGCACAACTGAATCTAGTGATCTGGCTCCTGAAATCCTAGAGTTAGGTTACCTTAACCTCCCACCAGACTGTATGAACATTATTAAGGAAGCCAGACGCCCCACTACTAGAGCTTGCTATGCAGCTAAATGGAAAAGATTTGTCATTTACTGCAACAATAACAAAATTGACCCATTAGATGCTTCAATTCAGAACATTATCTGCTATTTACTACATCTACAAAGATGCAATCTGGCATACTCATCAATAAGATTACATCTGGCTGCCCTGGCCGCCTACCTACAAAACGGACAACATTTGTCATTGTTTAGGGTACCCGCTATCAAAGCCTTTATGGAAGGCCTTAAAAGGATAATTCCACCCAGACTGCCACCCTCTCCAGTGTGGAACCTAAACATTGTTCTTACTAGACTCATGGGTCCCCCATTTGAGCCTTTACACAAATGCGAATTACAATTCCTTACATGGAAAGTAGCCTTCCTTGTCGCAATCACCTCTCTCAGAAGAGTAAGTGAGATACAGGCTTTAACCATACAAGAACCATTCTTACAAATACATCATAACAAGGTGGTTCTTAGGACAAATCCAAAATTCCTTCCCAAAGTAATCTCTGCTTTCCACCTTAATCAGTAGAGTTACCAGTATTTTTCCAAAACCCTGATTCGGTAGCAGAAAGAGCTCTCCACACCCTCGACCTCAAAAGAGCTTTACTTTACTATATAGACAGGACTAAAGCCTTTAGGAAAACAAAGCAACTATTTGTAGCTTTCTCTCCACCTCATAAAGGCAATCCCATTTCCAAAGCTGGAATTGCCAGATGGAATAGTAAAATGTATTCAAATATGCTATTAGAAAGCAAAACGTACGTTAACAATTCCCCCTAGAGCGCATTCAACACGCAAACTAGGGGCTTCCATGGCATTCTTAGGGAACATTCCCCTAGAAGACATTTGTAAGGCAGCAACATTGTCTACCACACACACCTTTACCAAACACTATTGTGTAGATGTGCAGGCAAAGCAACAAGCTTCTGTAGGCCAAGCTGTTCTTAAGACACTTTTTCAAACCACTGCAACCGATACAGGTGACCACCGCTAGGGGAGACACTGCTGTACAGTCTATGCACAAAGTGTGAACTCTGCAGCTCATATGCCTCGAACGAAAAATGCTACTTACCAGTATGCATCTAGTCTTGGCATGTAGAGCTGCAGAGATTCACACGCCCACCCACCTCCCCGGAACCTGTATCTGTTCCAGTGTTATCTTACTTGGATACATTCTCATGGACATCTTTCTGTTTCTTACAAACTCCATCATTTCCCTTCATGGCGAAAAACAATCTGAGGATGGAGTCGATGCCCATGCGCACTATCGTCCAAGGGAGGAGTCGCCTATCTCGTGACTACAAAGACTTCTTCCAAGACAACAACAAGGTGCAAACATCCGAGCCCAACACTAGATGGCGATCTATGCACAAAGTGTGAATCTCTGCAGCTCTACATGCCAAGAACAGATGCATACTAGTAAGTAGCATTTTCCTTTCCCTCAATGGCAGTCAAGACTAATGTCTTTACGAAAGTGCTTCAATCTGGAGTGTCCCCTTCCGATCCGCCTTTCCCATTCCACAAAGCACTTACTGATGTCGTGCTTGGGACCTGGTCCAACCCCAACCTGGGTTCCTGTGAACAGGATAATTGCCCGACGACACCGCAGTGCTGCAGGGGACCCAAAATTCCTCATGAAACACCCTACCCCAGAGAGATTGGTGGTCCAATCCTCCACTTCACATGTATATCCTTTTCGCATTCCCAACCACTCCACCGGATCGGGAATCCAAGAGTCTGAACAATTTAGGCACAAAAGTGTTTTCTTCAGTCAGCCTGGCAATGCGATCAGTAAACACTGCATGCCTTTTGGGCCACTATTCCCACACTCTGTGAGATATGGTTGCGCATATGCTGCTAATGGTCACTGAGGAGGCTCGGGCTGTGCTCTCCCAGGTTGTTGCAGATGGGAGGGATGCAGCTAAGTTGACCTTAGATGTGGACCTAGACACTACCAACTCACTAAGCAGAGCGGTTTCGTCGACAGTGGCCCTGTGACTCTACGCCTGGTTGAGGACTAATGGCTTTTCTGGGGATGTCCAGACATCATTCATGGCCATGCCCTTTGATGGCTCCCATCTCTTCGGAGACTAGGCGGATTTGGCGCTGGAGCGCTTTAAAGACAGCAGGACTATGGTCAGGTTCTTGGGCCTTTCCTTGGCTCCTCGTCACACACAATGTTCCTTTCGCTCCTTTTGCGGCCACGAAAGGGGTATACAGCCACATCCTCTTCCACCCAGCCACCACGGTACGAACATTTTACAGTGTGTGTGGCCGTGAAAGTGGTACCTTCTGGCCCCATGGGTCGGGTGGCCAGAGATCGGGTCAGTTCACTACCTCAGCAGCCGCAGCCTCCAAACCCTCCTAGTCTGCCTGTGTACCATCATGGGCACCCAGTGGGCGGCAGGAATCTCCATCACCTGCCTCACTGGCAGTCCATAACATTGGGTAGGTGGCTTTTGCAGATTGTCTGAAGGTGCCACTCCTTCTCCTTCATGACCACCCGTCCCTTCATGCCACCTACTTACGACAGGCTGACAGAAGACCACCTATCCCTACTGCACCAGGAAGTGACTGCTCTTTTGGCCAACAGAGCTATAGAGAGTGGTTTGTGGTTGTTATTCTCGCTACTTTCTGGTCCCCAAGAAGGACGGAGGCCTTTGTCCTATCCTCAGCCTGCGCTCTCAACTTCTTCCTTAAATAGAAGTTCAATACTCACTCTTGCTCAGGTTATATCTGCCCTGGAGAGAGGATGGTAGCTTTGGACTTGCAGAGCGCTTATTTCCATATTCCCGTCCTGCCTACCCACAGGTATTACCTGCAGTTCATGGTGGGCCACGAGCACTTTCATTTCACGGTGCTCCCTTTTGGCCTTACCAGCGACCCTAGGGTGTTCACCAAGGTGATGGCGGTGGTCGCAGCTCCTCTGCAGAGACTAGGGGTACCAGGCTTCCCCTGTCTGGACTACTGGCTGTTAAAGGTGGGCTCACCTCACGCTGTCATCTCCCACCTCCAGACTACGGCGAACCTCCTGCATTCGCTGGGGTTCAGTGTCAACGTGCCGAAGTCACACCTGACTCCCTCGCAGACGCTCCCTTTCATCGGAGCTGTTCTGGACACAGTGCAGTTTCGGGAATATCCTCCCGAGCAGCGAGTCCAGGAAATTCAGGCTATGATACTGATGTTTCAGCCTCTATCTTTGATTTTGGTGAGACAGGCTGTGAGGCTGCTGGGCCTCATGGCCTCCTGTATCCTGCTAGTGACACATGCCAGATGGCATATGCGAGCTCCGCAGTTGGACCTGAAGTTCCAGTAGGCACCACATCAGGAGAATCTTTCCTACATGATCCAGATCTCAGAGGGAACTGCACGAGACCTGCAGTGGTGGCTGACGAACCGCGATAGGGTCAGAGGCAGACCCCTCTCTCTTCCCAACCAGATCTCACAGTAGTGACATATGCATCACTTCTGGGATGGGATGGCCATCTGGGAGAGGTGAGATCAGAAGACTCTGGTCTTCGGTGGAATTCGGTCTCCACATCAGCATGCTGGAGCTCTAAGCGATCCGATTTGCATTGAAAGCCTTTCTATCCTCCATCAAAGGAAGGCTAATTCAAGTGTTCACAGACAACAACACCGCCACGTTGTACTGCAACAAACAGGGCAGAGTGGGGTTGTGGTCTCTTTGACAAGAGGCCCTGCGTCTCTGGACATGGCTGGAACAGCAGGGCATAGTCCTGGTGTTTCAATGCCTGGCAGGGGTCCCTAAATGCCAGGGCAAACACACTCAGCCGTCGATGCCTAGCGGATCACGAGTGGTGTCTCCATTCGGAGGTGGCGCAGGATCTCTTTCAGCATTGAGGAGAGCCTTAGTTAGATCTGTTCGCCTCCGCCGGGAACACGCAATGTCAGCAGTTTTGCGCACTGGAGTTTCCGAGACGGGTCTCGCTCAGAGAAGCCTTTTCGTCTTGAGCGGAGCTCAGGCCTCCTGTACGCTTTCCTGCCCATACCAGTCCTGCCCAGAGTTCTCAAGAAAATCTGGAACGACCTGGCCCAAGTCATCCTTGTGGCTCCGGACTGAGCACGGAGAGTCTGGTTTCCTAAGCTTCTAAAAATGAGCATCGATCCTCCGATCAGGCTGCCACTTCGGGGGGATCTTCTGACGCAGCAGAGAGTTCTCAACCTGAACCTGTCAACTCTATGCCTTCTTGCGTGGAGATTGAGTGGTGGCAGTTGATAGTTTTCGACCTTCCTCCTGAAGTTTGTAATGTTATTCTGGGAGCCAGGTGTCCCTCCGCTAAAAAGGTATGCACCTGCCAGTGGAAGAAATTTGTGATGTATTGTTAGGAGAAGTCTATCGACCATCTTTCTGCTTCCCTTTCCTCTTTGTTTACTTTTTATTTTGACCCGTGCCCAGCGGGGCTCTGCTCTGGGCACCCAGAAAGGGTATTTGTCTGCTTTCCTGAGGATGCCAGACCAACCCTCTTTATTTAAGTCACCCATTGTAGATAGATTCCTAAAAGGCCTTGTACATATGTTTCCACCTTCCCCCTTCATTATGCCTCAGTGGGACCTTAATTTGGTTCTCACCTTTCTCATGTTTGCTACTTTTGAGCCCCTGCACAATTGCCCCCTCCGGCTGCTCGCTATGAAAGCAGCCTTTTTAGTGGCAATCACATCTGCCAGGAGGGTGAGCAAGCTGCAGGCTCTATCGCATAAGTCTCCTTTTTTGACACTGTTCCCTAACAAGTGGTGCTTCGCACTAGAGCCTCTTTCCTCCCTAAAGTGGTAACACCTTTCCATGTGATACAATCTGTCACCTTGCCCACTTTCCACGCTCCTCCACATCCTTCTAAGGAAGAGGAGCAACTCCACCGTCTGGACCCAAAAAGAGCATTGTCCTTCTACCTTGACCGTACAAAACAGTTCTGGGTGGATAACCAACGCTTCTTGTGGTATGTTGGTGCGAAGAAAGGTCAGGCGGTGCAGAAAGGGACCATCTCATGATGGGTCATTCTCTGCATCAAGATCTGCTACGCTTTGGCGAAGAAGCAGCCTCCTGAAGGCTTAAGTGCTCATTCCACCAGTGCTAAAGCTGCTACCACTGAGTTAGCACGTGGAGTCCCAGTCCTGAAAATCGGTCAGGCAGCAACGCGGTCCTCCCTGCACATATTTATCAAGCATAAATTCCTGGACAGTCAGGTCCGCAGGGACGGTCATTTTGCCTGTTCGATCCTGCAGGACTTTCTAGTCTGAAACATGTCCGCAGCCCCTCTTCTGGGGATGGTATTGCTTGTGTATCTGTTCAAAGGTAAGGAACCTGTGGCTAAATGTCTCTATCAGATGAACATATGTCTTACCTTCGGTAACGCCTTATCTAACAGAGACAGTATCTAGCCGCAGCTTCCTTATCCATCCTCCCCGCCCTGTGGACATGTTTCTAGGGTCAAGGTTGTTCCCTTTTAGGGCCCTAGTTTTTAAACACACCAATGTCAGTACTCTTCATGGCTCCGTGTTTCTGGCATGGAAAGTCGTGAAAAGTAACTGACTTCAGCGCTCCGAAGTTGCGCCTATATAGGAAACGCGGATGTCCATTCCACGCAGACATCACGCAGAGCCAACATATGCCACCTACCGGCGCACAGGGGTATTGCTCGGTGAAAAATCTTCCGTTTTCAGTCTGACACCTGGGAAATTCAAAGGTAAGGAATCTGCGGCTTCATAATGTCTCTACCAGATAAGGCATTACCGAAGGTAAGTAACTTGTCCATTCACGTAGGCCAATCCATCACTCTGCCTACTTTTTACACTTCGCCTCATCCCTCCAAAGAGAAGTGAATTCACCATCTGGACCCAAAAAGAGTTTTGTCGTTCTGCCTTGATCGCACACGAGAGTTCTGGATGAACAACCAACTCTTTGTACTGTATGTCCGAGTGAAGAAGGGATGGGTTGTACAGAAGAGGACTGTCTCACAATGGGTCAGGCTCTGTATCAAAATCTGCTACGCATCGTCTAAGAAGCAGCCTCTGGAGGGGTTGCGTGCTCATTGTACCAGAGCTAAAAAGCTGCAACCACTGTGTTAGCATGCGGTCTTCCGGTCGTAAACATCTGCCAGGCGGCAACGTGAGCTTCCTTGCACACGTTTACCAAACACTACTGCTTGGACAGTCCGGTCCGTAGGGATAGGTATCTTGCCTGTTCGGTCCTGCAGGACTTTCTCATTTGAAATTGGTCCGCAGACCCACCTCTAGGGAGGTATTGCTTGAGTATCTATTCTGAGGTAAGGAATCTGCAGCTAGAAGTCTCTATCAGATGAACAAGTTACTCTATCTAGCTGCAGATTCCTTACCGACCCACCCATCCACCCTGCTCTGCAAATGGATTTCTAGGGACAGGGCCCTAGTTTTCCACACCAGTGGTCAGTGTACTGTGTGGCTCTGCGCTTCTGGTGTGGAAAGCCGATATAAGCAACTGACGTCAGTGCGCCAAGGTGGTGCCTATATAGGCACCGCAGATTACACCATACGAAGCCAAACAGCGCCACCTAACGGCACACAGAGTGTACTGCTAACGAAAAAAATTCTGGATCCAGTCTGACTGGGGATAATTCTAAGCTAAGGAGTCTGAGGCTAGATAGTCTCAGAATGATGACGCGGTCCCGAAAGTAAGTGGCTTGTTCATCAATGTACACAGCCGACTGACGCTTACTGCAGGGCACAATGGGCAAGGGTCAATCACTTATTGGAGGCTAGGTCAACAAATCATCCCACATAGCCAAGCAGCATATTTGGCAGAAGCCTGACACTATACCCAAAGAGGTAAGCTTTGTACATGTCTCCTCTAAAGGCTCAAAAAACATTTATTTTCTCCGAAGCATTAGCTGGATCGAGGAAGAAAAGCACAATACAAGTGCCAGGTTTGCCTGAAGCTTCTGACATAACTATCAGTACGCTGATGGGCGAGCTAACCATGAACACAAGAAACACTACTGGGGAAGTAAGAGAACACCGCGCTAGCAGCTATAGAAATTAAACTTTTTCAAAATAACTGGTTGCAACAGACTGAAGGCATTTTAATAATGGACCTGAGTGGGCTTAAGGACTTCGGCACTTAAAGTGGTGAGGTTGGAAGGTAGAAATCGCTTTAACAATGTAGGCATTATGAGTGTTCATGAGGGCATTGAAAAACGGTTTGTGCTTACATTACCTATATTTTTGCTCGAACTCCTAAAGTGTGATTTCTATCCTCTGGTGGGTTTTCAGAAGGCACACAGGAACATGAACGTCTGGAACCGAACACCAGAATACACCTAGGCCTATCATTGCCCTTTTGGTTCACTATCAACAGGTACGACAGTTGACAGGTCTAGCTAAACAACAAGGTGTCTCTTTCAAGTTTCAGGGACAGGGTATCTCAATTCTATGTCGGGACCGGAGGCGAGGATTATGCTCAACTTTCTTTATTCCTTTTTCCAGCAGTATCTTCAACCTAAAAACAAAAACTAATGTTCCCATCAAGCACTCAGCAAGGGTCCTGTCCAATCCTCCAATGGGCAGTCCCCGAGGGATCCAAGGGCGTGTACTTCCTGCTTGGCCTCCTCTTTCTTTCCAGCAGATGAGTACATGTTTATTTACTCGAACTAATAATATCTCATAAAAGCTTAAATTTCGATTTTATTTGATGGTGATTGCTAAGATTTCGCTTAGTGCTGTGTTTGGTGTGTTGGTCACGCGTTTTGTACTGTTCGGGCCACGGGAGCGTTCGTTGCGCTCCGCTCGCGTCCCCTCATTACCCGGCAGCGGTGCGGTGCTCTTCGGAGTCACAGGGGGTGTGTGTCCGCGTCTCGCTCATCCCAAGCCGTACTACCCGGCGGGATCAACGAGCGCTCGCCATTTCACCGCGCCCAACTCCGGCTGCCTGGATCTTCGCCAGGAAGCTCTGACGCCCGCTTGCAAGCGGGTCCGTACCAAGGATTGCCTCACCTTGCCTGACGCCCGCGTAGCGGGTCGATATTGCGATCAAAGTATGCCCGCCTGACGGGTCAGTAGTTACACGCGTAGTACGCGTGAGCGCCAGTAGAGCGTGAGAGGCTTTAGGGGGCGGGCCCAGGCGCGAGACACCCGTTAAGATTATATGGGTGAGTCACCCCTCAAGGTTTTAAAAACCCATTAGCTCCTTGGGAGCACAAAAAGTGTCTTGGTCACGCCAGGACTGGCATTTGGCTGACTGGATCCCAGTGGTAACGCATAGATCGCTATTACTAAGGTTTTCCACTGGGTTGAGCCCCTTTTGGTTGCGCAGAGCACATAAACTGAGAGCGCAGTACAGGGCACCTGAGCGTCTAGTTTGATGGCCCTTGCCCAGAGGTAGTGCTCGCTTTTATCATCATGGAGGACGACTATACAGAAGAGGTGTCTCTGCAGGTGCTCCCCCTTGATGATGAATTTTGCGATGCGGTGGATGCTTCCATCCATCAGGCAGTGGCGGCTGCCATGGGCCCATTTGAACGCCGCATAATGCAATTTTCATACGCCTCAGGCTGACCAGTCCCAACGCGCTCAGAAGCGCAAAAGCGCCCCAGGTATGAATATGGGGGTTTTTGAACACCTAAAGGCTTTCTTGGCTAGAGCGGACTCAGGTCCGCAGGCTCCAGTCTAAGATGTCCCAGAGGCTCCCAGCCCACAGGAGGATGCAGAGGAGTCGGTAGGGGAATCCAAGGAAGAAGCCGGTCCCTCAAGACCTTGGCGGCCTTTAGAGTCTCCCTCCCTAGACACGACCAAAAGCTCTGAGGAGCTCGCGGACATGCTGGTCCCTGAAGCCCTAATACACCCCCAGTCTTCAGAATGGGCACCTTCCCCCAAGGTCTCGGCGTTTGTGGCTGGGCGTTTACGCAAACCCCTAGAGAAGGAAGTGAGAGCCTGCCTCAAAGCAGAATGCCCCCGTCCCGCCCTACCGGGCAAGGTGGCACTGACACCAGAGGTGGATCCTAAGATGGCCACATTTCTGCAGAAATATATCAGGGACCCAAAAAAAGGGATAGACAGATCATGGAGGGCCTGTCAAGATAAATTGTTAGACATATCAGGACCCATAGCAAAACATTTGGAGTTAGCAGAAGAGGCCAAACTGGCGAGAACGCCTCTCTCGGAGAGGATTTCCAACTGGGCGCAACGCGCGATAGTGTTATAGGGTAATGCTAATTGTGCCCTCTCTACAGAGAGACGCTGTTCATTCCTCCTTAAAGTTGACCCAAAGCTTGGAGATTTGGCTTCCTCGGAAGCAGGCACAGTGGCACAAGGGGGGCTATTCCGAGAGCCTTTTATCAAGGAACTTACTAAGTTTGTAGCCACCTTCACTTCATTAGACAAGGCGCAGTCCTCCATTTAGAGGGTGTTTCACCCTAGAATTTTTGTCGGGGCCGGACGTGGCAGGGGGCGCTTGGCCAGCCGCTTCTATACCCAAGGCCCTCAGAGGCGGCAAGAAAGCCCAAGATCCAGGCAGACAGGAATTCTTCCAGTCGCGAAGAGGCTTCAGAGGCCGTGGTGGCAGAGGAACAGCCAGAGGCCAACCCCTGGCCACAACAGGTGAGACTTTCCCCCTTTCCTCACTTAAAGGTGGGCGGCAGGTTGGAGGTTTTCGCTCACAATTGGAGATGTACCACCTCCGACGCATGGGTGTTGCAAACTATTCATGGTTTCCAAATAGTTTTACGGGTCCCCAGTTCAGGAGTCCCGTCCCCGCCCGCTGGTTTTTGCACAAGATCAGGCTACCCTCATAGATCAGGAGGTGGCGGATCTACTGCAGAAAGGAGCGATAGTTCCGGCATGTCTCCACCCGAGGGGCTTCCTCAGCAATGTTTTCCTGGTGGACAAAACAGACGGCGGGCAAAGACCGGTGATAAACCTAAAAGAGTTCAACCAGTGGTTGGTTTATCGCCATTTCAAGATGGAAGGCATCCATCTTTTGCGGGACCTCCTTCTGCCCAACGACTGGAAGGCCAGGTTGGATCTGAAGGATGCATACTTGGAGGTCACCATTTTCCCCCGCACCGCTGGTTCCTACTATTCCGGTGGAAGGAGCAGGTGTACGAGTTTGCGTCTCTCCCCTTCGGCCTTTCGTCAGCCCCGTGTTGCTTCACCAAGGTGCTCAAGCCGGTGGTGGAAACACTGAGGGAGAAAGGCAATCGTCTCATTATATACCTAGACGATATTCTGCTCTTGGAACAATGCCCGCTCCGCCTGCTGAGTCTGTTACAAGAGACAGTGGATCTTCTCCAAAACCTGGGTTTCGTGATCAATGCCAAGAAGTCGATGTTGAAGCCTTCCAGGCAGGTGACCTTCCTAGGGTTCGTCATAGATTCAGTAACCCGTACCCTGAGTCTTCCAGCGCGGAAAATGACCAAAATTCGCAGGGAGCTCAAGAGAATGCTAGCTCGTCCCTCCACCTCGTTGAGGCAAATAGCAAGGTTGGTAGGGCTTTTATCCTTGTCTATCCAGGCAATCTTTCCCGGGCCGCTCCACTACAGAGCGCTTCAACGCCTGAAAGCCACTCACCTGCGCAGAGGCCTACAGTATTCAGATCAAGTCCCGGTTACAGAAGAGGTGCGCACGGAGATGAGATGGTGGCTGGAGCACATGGAGGCCTGGAATGGCAGAGCCATCTTCGGCTGCGACCCGGACTTAGTAATAGAGTTCGACGCCAGCAAGACCGGATGGGGAGCGCGATACGGAGACTCCTTTACAGGAGGATAGTGATCTGCCACAGAAAGCAACCTTCACATCAACTGCCTGGAGTTGATGGCGGGTTCCTTCGCAATCCAATGTTGGACGAATGACAAAATAGCTTGCAATGTCCTCCTGAAGATGGACAACGTTTCGGCGGTCCGTTACGTCAACCATTTGGGGGGGGACCAAATCCAAGGCCTTGGCAGATCTAGCCAAGGACCTCTGGACCTTTTGCCTATCCCACAATATTTCGGTAACGGCGGTATATCTCCTAGGAGCTTCCAATGTGGTAGCGGACTGGTGCTCCAGGAGCTGGTCAGACATGAGCCTGTGGCAACTTCACCCACCAGTGTTTCAGAGACTCCACCTTTGGTGGGGCCCGTTCACAATAGACCTGTTCGCGTTGCGTCTGGATCATCAACTACCGAGGTTTTTCAGCTGGAAGCCAGACCCTCTGGCCACAGCGACGGACGCGTTCCTTCAGGATTGGTCCGGGGAGACGGGCTACGCCTTTCCCCCGTTTGCGATGATCATGCGACTCACGACCCTCATTCGCAGGCAACAGACGAAGGTGGTGTTGATCACTCCGTATTGGAGGTCTCAAGTATGGTTTCCAGTTCTTCTGGAACTTTCCTGGGATTCTCCAATCCTTCTACCCCAAGATCAGTTTATTCCGAGGGATCCCCAAGGCAATCCCCATCCCCTAGTCCAGCAGAGACGGATGCCGTTGGTGGCCTGGCAGATTTCAGGCATCGCTGGAGAGTCTCAGGCCTATCGGGCGAGGCTCAGAAGTTACTGGGAGCAGCGTGGGCTGACAGCACAACCAAGCGCTACAAATCCGCATGGGCCAGATGGGTCGGTTGTTGCGTTCGGAACGACCACATGGGGTGCGAAGTGGTAGCTATCATGAATTTCTTGGCCTCATTGGCGGCCCAAGGGTTAGCGTACCGTACTATTAACTCTTATAGGTCGGCGATTTCGGCGGGTCATTTGCCCATTCATGGAACCCCAGCAGGGGAGCCCCAGCTGATTTGCAGGTTAATGTGAGGGGTTCGGCTTACGCTGCCGCCGGAGCCTAAGTACTCCTCTCTATGGGATGTCAATAAAGTTCTATCCCTGTTCCAGTCTTGGCAGCCTAACAAATATTTGTCCCGTAAGGAGCTGTCAGCTAAGCTGGCCATGCTCCTGTCTCTAGTGTCATGTCGTAGAATGTCTGACGTTAGAGCCCTGGACATCTCGGGCAGAGTCTTTACCCCGCAGGGATTCACCTTCCATATTGTTCGCAGAACCAAAACAGACTCCAGGACTGTGTCATATCCAGCTTTCGACAGTTCCTCTAAACTGTGTGTGGTTAGATGCCTCAAGGAATACGAAAGTATGACGGAGGAAACCCGTCCCCCAGGGGAACGACGGTTGCTAATCTCCCTAAGGAAGCCTTTCAAAGCGGTTTCGCCACCAAGGATAGCCCGTTGGATCAGATGGGTTATGCATGAGGCCGGTATAAACGTCTCGCAGTTTGGCGCCCATTCTGTGAGGGGCGCAATGGCTTTGAAGGCCTTTTTTCTGGGGGCCAGACTCAAAGATATTATAAACGCCGCAGACTGGTCATCGGACTCATTGTTCAAGAGGTTTTATTTCAAACCAGTGGTGCACATGGCGTTTTGGTGGTGGATAAGCTTTGAACGAGCATAATCCTCGCCTCCGGTCCTGAAATAGAATGAAAAATTTCCTAGTAATCATGACGGAAAGTTTCAATTCTATTAAGGACGTGGAGGCGAGGATTATTCCCACTCGAGGCTCGGGGAGTCCTGTTTTCCCAACCCGGAATCATTCAGTCTTAGAGACATCAAGAGGGAGAGACTAGTAGGGTATGAGTATGGGCTTTTTCTTCTCCAGAATGTTTTTTTCTAATAATGTAACATGTGCATTGTAGAACTGTGCTGTGATTAGTCGCAATATGGCTTTGTGGTACTTACCTAAAGTTTCAAGGAATTGGAGTCGGTGGTCTTTCTGGTTTCTTTCAGGTTCTGAAAGTGCCAAAGCGGACTAACAAGACTTAAGGATGAAGAGGTCGCAGTCAAGAAAGAGGAGGCCAAGCAGGAAGTACACGCCCTTGGATCCCTCGGGGACTGCCCATTGGAGGATTGGACATGACCCTTGCTGAGTGCTTGATGGGAACATTAGTTTTTGTTTTAAAGTTGAAGATACTGCTGGAAAAAGGAATAAAGAAAGTTGAGCATAATCCTCGCCTCCGCGTCCTTAATAGAATTGAAACTTTCCGTCATGATTACTAGGAAATTTTTAATTGCGGCAGATTTCTCAGCTGACTAGACTGCAAAATGCAGGAAATGTCTGCCCATCAGCCCTAACCTAAAACAAAATATACAATATGGACTTCTAGAACCTTCTGTCATGTTAATCACGATTAATAGTCAAAACCGAGAATTTAAGAGACCTAAAGATCTAGAGAAATTTTATAGAATCTTTTGAAGATTGTAAGATCCAGAGGGTGGATGGGAAGGGATGCATTGAAAGCGAGTCAAGAGTAGATTGAAGTATTTATAAGGAAATGGTTGAAAAAGGACCATCCTTGAGAACCTAAAAGAGAATGGGATAAATTGAGATCACCTTTGAAGACTTAATTCATGAAACATTTGGAAAGTCCATAGTACTAGCATCCTGATGCTGGGAAAGAATCGGTGTACGTTTTTTTGTTTGTTGCTTTTATTACACGGTGTGCATATCCTTTAGGTTACAAGTTTTAACTACTCTTATCTGACATCAAGCACCTTTTGTAAAACTTCTTTATTATCACATTTGTTCATTACTCTGACCTCTCACCTATTAATCTTTTGTTTATGCTTTCTTAGTTTTATTATGCTCCATGCGGTCTCCCTGCTCTCCCCTTATTCATATCCTCTATTCATCCTTCTCCCTAACCTATGTAACCTACTATATGGATGTTAGAAATGGTGAGTGCCTGGTGTGGTAGTTTAATGTTTTTCGTTTGAGTGGATGCACTGCCCTGAAGGATGCAGCAGTATTAACAGTTTACCTGTTAAAAATAAGAATGTATAGATTAAGAAATAGTTGTTTCCTTAAAGCTCTGTGTTGTAAGGGTGACGTTAAACATAAAGCTTTTGTGATGGAACTGCACACACTTCACGGTAGTTACAGATTTAGCCCCACCTCAATCCTCTCCGATCCCCCCACAACTCAACATACCTTGCATAAAGCTTTTTGAGAGTAATCATCTCTTCCCCAGATCTTTCATTCATTAAGATAAGGGAGAAAAGAAAACCTAACTCTTATTTCTAGGTCATCTGTAGAGTACACCTTCACATAGCAGTGGCCAAAACTCTGGTCATCCTTTCAATAAATGTAAATGGCATGACACATTACATAAAAAGGCAGAAAAAAAACTTAAACATATCGAGCATACAAAGTACCCAGAAATAGTACTGCTACAAGAAACACATCTATCCCTGTTGGAAGCAGACAAACTTGGATAATATTGGGTTGGTGGAGTGATTGCTGCATGCAATATTGGAGGCGGGTCTCTAGGGAAGAATGGGGGGCGTCCTACAGAAAGAGTGGAGTAGCAGTATTTCTCCATAAAACTCTTCTTTATCGTATATTAAAAATGTGGGGAGATCAAGAAACAATATGTTCATTGGTCAAACTTAACATTGAGAAATACATTTAAGAGTGGGGTCGCTGTATGCCCCAAATGGAAACAAGACTATTTTCATCTTTAGGCTCTCTAGGCAGAATGTGGCCGATCCAAGCTTATTCTTGGTGGGAACTCGAACCTCATGGTAGATCTAGTGCGCAATAGATCTGATAACCCAGACTATGGTTCAGGAGGAGGCAGAGGACAATTGACTGATGTGTTGTCCGACCCCTCGTTAGTGGATGTGTGGCTACTTTTACATTCTCGAGACAGACTATAACTTCATACATTGCGTTCATGAGACAAGTACATGCATTGCATAGATTATTTCTTAGTATCCTATAGCCTACTGAAAAAGTCAATACAAATTATATACTGCAAGTGGGAGTTTGGACCATGTACCTGTGCAGTTATACTTCGATTTAGGATTCATGACCCCAAATTAAAAAATTGGTATATGGTTACGAGTAGATACAAACTAACTGTGGAAAAGAGACCACTGCAAAACCTCCAGTCTGAATACATAGCGAATAATAAGGATACAGTTGGTCCAGCCCAAGCGCTTTGGGCGGGGACGTAAGGCAGTTTTTGGGTGGAAATAATGTATGATGCAGCTATTGCCACAAAAAGTACTGTGATACACAGAAACAACCAGCTCTTCAGATCCAGACACTTGCACAACAATACAAAAATACACCAATGCCAACTTCTTTGAAGTCCTTAACAACAGACAAATTCGAATTAAATACAGTATTTACTTCCTAAGTGGAGAATGCGCTTACACTTACTAAACAAAGAATCAATGAATCAGTAGATAAGGCATAACCTTTATTGGTGCTAAAACAGCATCAGAGAGAGGCTGCATCTTCTATTCCAGCCATTGAAACGTACAAGCGATCTACTTGCACACCTACTAGGAATATCTTAAGAATTCGCTAGATACTATTACCACATATATCATTTACAGCACATTGACACCCACCAATTAGAACAAGCTTTCATGAATTTGGTAAAATTACCACGTCTCCCTGAGAATTTAAAGGCAGACCTGGAGAATGACATTACACTTGAGGAGTTTCTATAAGCCATCAAGGTTATGGTAAACAGGAAATCACCATGAGAGGATGTCTTTCCCACAGTTTTATAGAATTAACAACATCTGGATAGCCGATCTATTACATAACATTTTCAAAGAAGCAGACGAAAAAGAGGGCTTGTGGCATGAATTAAATAGAGCCTTGATCATGCTTGGTCACCCTTCGCAAGCCCGGCAAAGATCCCATGAGCTGCTCAAGCTTTAGGCAGTTATGTTTGCTTAAAGATTTTGCCTAAGATACTAGCAATAGGTTAAAAAAGGCAATAGCTCATTTAATCCATCATATACAAGTGAGATTTGTCCCTGGACGATCATCTAGTGAAAGATTGCGGACACTTTCACATATTCTATGGCAGGTCCATCGTGACCAGGACTAGAAGATAGCATGGACGCTGAGAAAGCGTTTGACCATGTCGAGAAACAATACTTATCTGAAAGAGACACGTTAGTGATAGATTCCTTACCTTAGAATATCCCCAGGCGTCAGACTGGATCCGGAAAGTTTTTCGTCAGCAGTACCCCTGCGCGTCGGTAGGCGTCATCGTACGGCTCCGCGTACGTCGCTGGCGTCGTAGCCGCCGAGATGACGTCGGAGCTACTTAGACGCGCCCACGCGCGCTGACGTCAGTTCTTTCTTTTTCCGCGCCAGCAAGCGAAGATCCGAGAGAGCGGTACTCCTAGTTAATATTTAACTTGGTTTCTGAGAACTTGTTTCTCTTGTTTTGTCGAGTACTCGACTCCTGGTGCAGTAGGGATGCCCGGGTTTAAGTCCTGTAGGACCTGCCGTCGGATGTCGGTGGCGGACCCGCACAACATGTCTCTTCTGCTTGGGGCACGCCCATGACCCCGAGGCGTGCCCCGATTGTCGGTCCATGGCGCCGAAAGCTTTGCGGGAGCGTTCCCGAAAGTTGTTGGAGGCCCGACAATCTGTTCCGCGCCGCTCAAGGTCCCGCTCCGGTGCGAGGTCGGAGGACCGGTTGCGGAACCGACACCATCGTTCGTCGGCATCGGGGACAGGTAAGTCACGGCGCCATAGGAAGTCGAAGAAGCGACGTCGCTCTTCGTCTACCCCTCACCGGTCACGGTGGAGGGGGTGGGTGGTCACTCCCCCGCGGCTCCAATGGAGCCTCCGTTGTTGCCTGCGGCCTACCCGCCTTTTCAGGGGCTGCACGCAACTCCGGAAAAAATACAGGTCTTCCTGTCGGCCATGGGCCGTTTGTTTGCCCCATCGGGTCCCTCCGGCGCGCCTTCGGGCCCCGTGAACCCGTTGGGTGGTTCTGCCCCCGTGTCGCCGCCTTTGGCCCCGGCTACGCCGGCAAGATACGCTGGAGCGCCGCTGGCTCTGGCCTCGGCGCCGCCGCTGGCTCTGGCCTTGGCGCCGCCACTGGCTTCCACCTCGGTGCCGCCACTGGCTCCAGCCATGCACAGTTGCCTCCACGGCCGGGCTACTTCGAGCCTGGATTGGCCTCTTCTCCACCGCTTCCTAGTCCGGGAGGGGCGATTTTATGCCTTTCCCCGGGCTCCTCGTCCCTGTCGGCCTCTCAAACAGCCCAAGGTCGGCGGCAAAGAGTGAGGATAACGACGGCAAAGACTGGGAGGGGTCTGAGGACCCTCACAGCTCAGTGTGAGGATGAATCAGGGGTATGACACTGGGGAGGATCCAGGCAATCTGGATTTTTCTCTCGTAAACTGTTCCCCTTCTTCCGTGGCTACGGAAGAGGTTGGAATATTTTATGTGGTGTTACATGGGGCGGCCGGGGCTCTTCACCTCGAGCTCCCGAAAGTGCCTATCAGCACCAATCTCCTCTGAAGTGTTGCACACAATGGCCTCCTCGGCGGAGCCGCTACTGCCCCTTTCACGACGCACTTCCAGACGTTTCTTTCCATGCCTGGTCCAAACCTAACACAGGGGCTCTTGTGGGCGACCCCAGTTTCCTCACTCAACACCCAACGCCGAGGAGTCTGGGTGTCCAGGCCTCTGCCTCTCCAAGCGCATTCCCTTCCGCACCTCCGGATCGCGATTCCAACCACTAGAGCAGTTGGACAAACAGATCTTGCACTTCCGCCAGTTAGACTGCGGTCGGTGACTGCTGCTTGCCTTTTGGGTCGCTGTTCCCACACTGTGTGGGACGCAATGGCGTCGGTGCTGCCTCACTGTCCGGCGGAGGCTCGGGCGGTGCTTTCCCAAGCCATTACCGAGGGGAGAGATGCGGCATAATTCACTATCGGTTGTGGCCTTCACACCGCTCAGTCCCTCGCCTGGGCAAATTCCACAAAAGTGGCACTCCGCTGTTAAGTCTGGCTCAGAAGGCTTCTCGGGAGATGTCAGGACCACCTTGTTAGGCATGCCAATTTGATGGCACGCACTTCCTTGGTGACAAAGCGCATTGCACGTTGGCACGCTTTAAGGACTGCCCGGCAACGGCCCAATCCTTGGGCCTTTCCGCCACGCCCAGTCTCAGCGCAGCCACGGATGGGGGTCCCCCTGCGGTGGGTCACGGGGCCAGCGGGGGGGGGGGTCAGTCCAGCACTGCCCCGGTCGCCACAGCCTCCAAACCTTCTTAGTCCGGTGTTTCAGGCCCACCTCACGCCAGTGGGCCGCAGGATTTACCATCGCCTCCTCCACTGGCGCACCGTCACTTCGGACAAGTGGGTTCTGCAGATAGTCCGAAAGGGCTCCTCCCTCCCCTTCGAGACTACCCCTCCAACCATGCCTACTCCGTTCCACCGCATGTCGGGGGCTCACTTCGAACTTCTCCAGCAGGCAGTTGCAGCCCTCTTGGCCACGGGGGCCATCGAGCGCGTTCCAACGCCCACAGTGGGTCGTGGTTGTCATTTCCCAATACTTCTTGCTTCCAAAGAAGGACACAGGTATGCGTCCTCTCTTAGCCCTCCGGAATGTCAATCGCTTCCTCGGGACGGAGAGGTCCAGGATGCTATTTCCCCTAAGACGCTCCGCTTCATCGGAGCGGTTCTAGACACGGCGCAATTTCGGGTTTCTCCTCCCAAAATGCGAGTCTGGGACATTCGGGCTATGATTCCGATCTTTCAGCCCTTGTCCTGAGTTTCGGTCAAAACCACACTGAGGCTGCTGGGCCTCATCGCATCCTGCATCTTGCTGATCCCTCAATCCAATTGACGTATCTCTGCGGTGGGACCTGAAGTTCCAGTGGACGCAGCATCAGGGACACCTGTCCCTCTACGTCCGGATCTCGGAGGGCACTGCACAACACTTGCAGTGGTGGCTCCCGAACCAGCGTTGGGTCAGCGGCAGATCCCTCTCCCTTCCCCAACCGGAGCACACAGTGGTGACTGACGCGTCCCTCCTGGGATGGGGCGGCCACATCAGAGAGGCGGAGATCAGAGGCCTCTGGTCTCCGGCGGAGTCCAAGCTCCATATCAACCTTTTGGAGCTCAGGGCGATCCTACTTGCACTGAAAGCATTCCTTCCCTCTGTCAAGGGGAGAGTAGTGCAGGTGTTCACGGACAACACCACCGCCATGTGGTACTGCAACAAGCAGGGCGGGGTGGGGTCGTGGACCCTATGTCAGGAGGCTCTACGTCTCTGGACGTGGCTGGAACGTCAAGGCATTTCCTTGGCGGTTCAACACCTGGCAGGTACCCTAAACGCCAGGGCGGACGAACTCAGCCGCAGGTGCATGTTGGATCACGAATAGAGTCTTCACTCAGAGGTGACACAAGGTCTCTTTCAACAGTGGGGAGAGCCTTGGTTAGATCTATTCGCTACCGAAGAGAACGCGCAATGTCCGCAGTTCTGCGCGTTGGAGTTTCCAAGGCGGCACTCGCTCGGCGACGCTTTTCGTCGCGAGTTAGGTTCCGGTCTGTTGTACGCCTTTCCGCCTATACCACTTCTACCCAGAGTGTTGAAGAAGGTCAGACGCAACCGGGCCCAAGTCATTCTGTGGCGCCGGACTGGGCTCGAAGAGTTTGGTATCCCGAGCTACTCCGTATGAGCGTGGATCCCCCGATCCGACTGCCTTTTCGGGAGGATCTCCTGTCGCAGCAACAGGGGACGGTCCTCCACCCGAACCTGTCCAGCCTCCACCTCCTTGCGTGGAGATTGAGCGGCGACAGCTGATTCCATTTGACTTGCCTCCTGAAGTCTGTAATGTGATTCTGGCAGCCAGGCGTCCCTCCACTAAAACGGTATACGCCTGTCGGTGGGGAAAAATTTGTGGCATGGTGCACAGCGAAAGCTGTACATCCTCTTGCTGCCCCTCTTTCTGAGGTCCTATTGTTCCTTCTCTCTTTGGCCCAGCAGGGCTCTGCTCTGGGCACTATCAAGGGCTACCTTTCTGCCCTTTCAGCCTTTCTTAGGCTGCCTGATCAGCCCTCTCTTTTCAAGTCCCCTGTTAACATATTTCTCAAAGGCATTTCACACCTTTTCCCTCCTGTTCCTTTTGTCATGCCTCAGTGGGACTTGAACCTGGTTCTCACATACTTAATGTGCGCTCCCTTTGAGCCTCTTCATAACTGTCCTTTGCAGTTATTGACTTTGAAAACTGTCTTCCTGGTGGCCATCACTTCCGCTCGGCGGGTGAATGAGCTCCGAGCTCTTTCCTGTAAACCTCCTTTCCTGGCGATTCATCCGGACAAGGTTGTGCTTCGACCGCGTCCCTCCTTTCTACCAAAAGTAGTCTCTGCCTTTCATCTTGGGCAAACTGTGACTCTGCCCACTTTCTTTCCGCCTCCGCACCCTTCAAGAGAAGAGGAGAGGCTCCACAGTCTGGACCCAAAACATGCGCTTTCGTTCTATCTCAACCGCACACAGCAGTTCCGGGTGGATGACCAGCTCTTTGTTGGCTACGTGGGCGCCAAGAAAGGCCGGGCTGTGCACAAGAGAACTATCTCACGATGGGTTGTCTTGTGCATTAAAGCATTGGGACGCGGTGTCCCCCTGCAAGACATCTGTCAGGCGGCCACTTGGGCCTCGTTGCATTCTTTCACTAAGCACTATTGCCTTGACAGTCAGGTCCGGAGAGACGGCTTCTTTGGCCGTTCAGTTCTCCGTGACTTTCTGGTGTAATCTCTCTTCGCAGACCCACCACCGGGGTTGGTATTGCTTGGGTATGTATTCTAAGGTAAGGAATCTATCACTAACGTGTCTCTTTCAGATGCACAAGTTACTTACTTTTGTAACGATATATCTGTAAGAGACATTAGTTAGTAATAGATTCCTTACCGCCCACCCATCCTTCTCTAGGGTTCAGGTAGTCCCTTTCAGGGCCCTAGTTCTATTGCACCAGTAGTCGGTCTCTGGCATGGCTCTGCGCTCCTGGCGCGGAAAAGTTGTGTACAGAACTGTCGTCAGCGTGCGTGGACGCGTCTAAGTAGCTCCGACGACATCATCTCGCCAGCGACGTACGCGGAGCCGTACTACGACGCCTACCGACGCGCAGGGGTACTGCTGACGAAAAACTTTCCGGATCCAGTCTGACGCCTGGGGATATTCTAAGGTAAGGAATTTATCACTAACTAATGTCTCTTACAGATATATCGTTACACAAGTAAGTAACTTGTGCGTTTAGAATTGTGTTGGCATTTAGAATAGGACCAACATTTATTTGTAGAATACAATCAATTGCCAACAGCCAAGACCAACCGTGGGGTTATGGGTCAGACGAGGTCCCCATTCAATGTGGCACTAGGCAGGGATGCCATCCCTGATTGTTGCTGTCCCTTTTGGCAATTGAGCCTCTAGCAGCAGCCATAAGGCAGGATAGTGTAATAAGTCATGAATGCTCCTTCTCCGATACAAAAGATATTTTTATCTGCTGTCTACGTTCTACTCACAATGCCATACACCCCTGTCTCAGCTCTACCTTCAGTTATTAATCGATTTTCCCAGTTTTCTGGATACAAAGTTAAGTGGTCAAAAGTGATGCACTTTACCTCTCACACTGTAGATCATTGCATTTCTGTGCACCCTTTTCATTGGATACCTAAAAATCTCAAGTACTTGGGCATAAGGTCTAGATAAAATGGTACTCCATAATACTCAACCCAGCAGGGGTATTTCCTTTCGAGGCCACCAACAAATTACTGCACAAACAAAACAGCAGCAGTCAGACCCCCTGTGCAAGAGTTACAGAGGGCGTGCCAGAGGAAGACAACAAGCCAAACAACTACCTCCCTCCTCTTCCTCCTCATCCAATGCAAAAAAAGCAGCCCTAGTTTCCCATTCTTGGGACACAATCTACTGGTGAGATGACGGGTATCCCACTTTCCACATAGTAGGAGGTGCATACCATCAGAACTCTGGGTAATACAAATTGTGAGAAAGGGGTATGCCCTACCCTTCCAACACTTTCCTCCCCCGTCCCCCAGTCACATCGACTACCTCAAGAACATCTACAGCTCTGCCTTCAGGAGGTCCAATACCTACTCCTAAAAGCCATGGTGGAGTTGGTTCCAGAGCAGGAAAGTGGTTAAGGATGCCATTCTCTGTATTTACTGATCCCCCAAAAAGGACAGAGGTTTACGTCAGATCGTAGACCTCAGGATTCTGAACTGTTTCCTCAAACAGGAAAAGTTCAAAATACTGTCCCTGACTCGGGTTCTCCTTACTGTAGAAGCAGAAGACTGGATTGTGTCTATCATCCTACAGGATGTCTAATTCCACATTCCCATCCTTCAGTCACAAAGGAAATATCTTCACTTCTTGGTAGGATCCCAGCACTCTCTGTTCACGGTCCTTTTGTTTGACCTCACTTCTGCTCCTCGAGTCTTCACAAAGGTGATGGCGGTGATAGTGGCCCATCTTAGAAGGATGGGAATTCCGGTTTTCCCTTACCTGGATGATTGACTCATCAAAGCCAGTTCTCCAGAGATGGTGTCCTGTCACTTGAAGGTAACAACCCAGTTCTTGTTTGACCTGGGCTTTTCAATCAAAAAGCTCAAATCTCATCTGATGCCCTTTCAGCACATTTGTTCATAAGGGCAGTACTGGACATCACATAGAGTTGAGCCTTCCCTCCTCCTCAGATGATTCGAGCTATTCAGGCTATGATTCAGATGTTTTAGAATGTAGCAACCATTCCAATACTGAAGGTCCTACGCCTGCTCGGTTTGCTAGCCTCGTGCATTCTATTAGTCACCCATGCATGTTGGCATATGAGGGACTTTAAGTGGTGCCTCCGAAGGCAGTGGTTCCAACACAACAGAGATCTGCAAGAACCCATCAAGATCTCCAGGAACACTGCAGCAGATCTACAATGGTGAACAGCAACCTCTCTAAAGGAAAGCCTTTTCAGTCTCCCCCGCCAGTGATGGCAGTAATTGCTTATGCTTCCACTTTAAGGTTAGGAGTTCATGTGGAGGAGATCTGAGGATTGTTGTCTCCGGAAGAACATATTTTACACATCGGTCTGTTAGAATTGCGAGCAATATGTCTGGCTGTCAAGACTTTTATCCATTACCTTCGCAGTCAATCTGTCCAGGTCTTGATGGACAACACAACAGTCTCAATTGGCGTCATCTAGCTGATCCCGAACGGCATCTCAGTCTAGAAGTACTCCTAAACATCTCCCATCTAAGGAGGACTACTCTGGTAGACCTCTTTGCCACTCATGAGAATGCACACTGCCCGAAATTCTTCTCCCTCCAGTATCCAATGGAGGGAGTATTGGGGGACGAGTTTCATTTGAGCTGGAACTCTCAGCTACTTTAAGTATTTCCTCCCATATCCTTGATATCTCATGTGTAGAGGAAGATTTGCTTTGACCGAGCACAAGTAATCTTAGTAGCCCCGGACTGGCCATGAAGGGTGTGGTACGCAGACCTCATTCACCTCTGTGCCCTCCGCTCCATCTCCCTTACCTGGCAGACCACCTCTCACAGATATAGATGCATGTTCTACACCTCCACCTACATGCCTGGAGATTGAACAGGGCCACCTGAGTTCCTTTTCTCGCCCCCCTCCCCCCAACCCCAACGGAAGTGGTGAGTGTTATTTTATCTTCCAGAAGTCACACCACCAAATCCATTTATGCTCTCAGATGGGCTTAATTTGCAATATGGTCTGCGGACAATTCCTTAGATCCTCTTAAAACTCATCCATCTGATATTGTTTTTTTTGCTCTTTTATTGGCCCGGCAAGGCTGTGCAGTTGCTATGGTTAAAGATTATATGTAAGCCTTTCGGCTTTAATGTTTGACCAATCAACCAACGGTATTCAAATCTCCCATTGTCTTGAGATTCATTAAAGGACTTACAAATATATTTCCTCCCAATCCATTTATTATGCCTCAGTGGGATCTTCGTTTAGTTCTTACATTTCTCGTGTTCACTGTTTGAACCCCTTCACAGTTTTCCCTCACAGCAGCTTACTTTTAAGACCATTTTCTTCGTAGCCATCACCTCAGCAAGACGAGTTAGGGAACTACAAGCCTTAGGTCTGAAACCTCCATTCACCTCCTTTTTTTCATGACAAGTCGGTGTTGAGAACCAGGGCTTCTTTCCTGCCAAAAGTGGTCACTCCATTCCACTTAGGCCAATCTGTCATTTTTTTCCACATTTAATACCCGTACACATCCTACTAAAGAGGAGTAAAAACTTCACTGTCTCGACCCCCTAAAGAGCTGTAAGCTACTATGTGGATAGAACATGTGAATTCAGACTGGATGATCAGCTCTTCATAAGACACGTAGGAAAGATGAAAGGCAAGGCAGTCCACAAGCGGACTATCTCCAGACGGATTATACTTTGCATCTAGATCTGCTATGCCATGGCTCACAAAGAACCTGCATAAGGTATTTGTGCACATTCTACTGCAGCAAAATCATCTTTCCCTGCACTGGTGAGATGTGTACCTGTAGCAAATATCTGTAAAGCAGCGACCTGGTCTTCCCTTCACTCTTTTACAAAACATTATTGCTTGGATTCCAAAGAGTTCAGAGCGATGCACTTTGCATGTTCTGTTTTTCGGATATTTTGTTATAGACAGACATGCACCCACCGCCGGGTGTAATATTGCTTGGGAATGCTATCTATAAGGTGAGGAATCTGCAGGTAGATGTATCCATCAGAAGAACAAGTTACTTCCCTTTGGTAATGCTTTTTCTGGTGGATACAGTATCTACTTGCAGATCCTGGTCTGTTCATATATTTTCTTCAATGAAACTGCACTTACACTTTTCATGTTAGTTTCCTTCGTTGGCCTTAAAAGCACTAAGTGGATGGAAACTGACGTCTTTGATGGGGGTACTTTATGGCTTCAGTGATGGCACGCTGGGCCTCGTGCAGAGCCGTGTCGTAGCCGGCACCCACGTATTGGCGTGGAAGGGATATCAAAAAGTTTCCGGTCCAAGCTGGCACATGGGGATATATTCAAAAGGTGAACAATCTGCAAGTAGATACTGAATTCACCAGAAAAAGCATCACCGAATGTAAGTAACGTGTTTTTGAATAGAAATCTATGCTCTCACCCTCTTCAGAGAAAAATTAGTTCTATAGATATCTACTGACTAGGGCAGAATACGAAAGAGAAGTATATAAACTAAATGATCAGTTATCTCTGTCTGAAAAAAATTGAGGCCACTATTTGACTGAACGAAAGTTATTAACTTTGAGTATAATTTAGCAATTGTTGATTGCAAAATATTACATAGTCTCCTTTTTATTTATGTCCTACTATTTTTGACTGATTAGGTTTCTGATATGAAAAATAGGATGCAAATTTGATCAGCCTTCTACTGTATTAAGACTTTTGTGAACTGGGATAGGTGCTTGAGGTATCACTTGATAGATTTATTCGGAAAGAATGTAACTAGAAAAGAAGAAAGGGAACGATAATATAAAAGACAGACTTACTTGGAAATGTAATATTTCACGGACATCATGTAGGACGAATTTGGAAATATAAAATGTATAATGCTTTGCACAGTCTGCTTTCTATTTTGTACTTTTTAAAGGGAAAAATGCCTAATGAAGAATAATATAAAACATTGAGCGTGCAAAGCTCTGAGAAAAATAATTTAAATCTTTGCCTCTGACGTTTGCAATGTACATTAAAAGATGAGCATCTTGTAACCATTAATAATATATACATCATAATAAAGAAACATGGAGGTTGGGCATGCAAACCATGCAGGGCTTTGATGACTTCTGCAAACATGGTGTTATAATGTTAAAGTGTATTTCTGTGAGAGGCTTAACCGGTATTTTTATAGCCACCAAATTTAATTCCACAGAGCTCAAATTAGAATTAACAGAGCCATTATAGCCTCATGTGGTATTATTTTTCAGTGTTTTTATACACCCATCTAAAAGTCCGAAAAAATTGTAAAATCTCTTTCAGAATCTCTGCATAGAAAATGTTAATGCAGGTGTTATTTTCACAGGGGATTTCACTGTGAATCTCACTGTTTACAGCAAGGCAGTAGATTTGTAGATCGAGCAAGATATGCACTGTGAAGCTCAATTCCTGTGCAAAGGAAAAAATTATTAGATTATGCAAGGCCATTGTGAGAAGCCGGCCTGGTATATGATGTACACCTATGTAAGTGGACACCTTGCACCAGTCCAGACAACCCTTATGGTGATTTAAGAGGTCTTAGACAACCTTAGAAAGCTCTGTGGAGAGCAGCTTTCAGGCTTAGTCCAGACGGAGTGTAAAGCAGCTTGTTTTACCAGAATGCAATCTTATAGTATAGATTAAGTGAAAAAGAACCACACAAAGTATTTATAAAAATATGTATTTATTATATAATACTCTCTAGCACATAAAAATATCTCTTACCCGGAGATATTCACAATGCACACAATACTTCAGCAAAGAAGCACAGTAAATAGCACGAAATACACAGTGGCCCCAGGGGGGGACCAAGCCATATACTAAGAAAGGGGCATAAGAACCACGACTTGGGTCAAGACAATGTCGAGAGGACGTAGGAGTGCTGGGGATCCAAGGAACCACCCAAGCTGATTAGATCGGGAGAGCGTTTGCAGTTTTGGAACACGACCGCGTGCGCCGTACAACTCTACGTGTAAGTCGCGGTTGGATTTTTAAAGATTAAGGACCCTTCCCAGTGGACCCTGAAGAAACCCCGTGGAAGACAAAAGGTTGGAGAGCCACCCCACCCGTGGATACCCTAGTACCCACGTTACCTACACCAGGGAAGCCAGGTGCATACGTGTGAAGTGGTGTCGGAAACCGCCGTCGAACCCAATGGAGGACTTCAGGAAAGTGCCGCTGTGGAGGAAGGAGAAAGTGTCCGGTGGAATCCGAGGATGGGTTCTTGATGAGAGGTACCTGCAAGCAGAAGGGACAGTGTCTGTCACTCAGGCGTGACCAGGAGACTTGGAAGACGAATGCCCTCCGATGGGTGTTGCAGGATGGATGACAAAGACCTTGACTCTGCAGCTGTGAGGACCAGGTGATGCTGAGGAGGACCAGGAGCCATGCACGAGCTGTCCCACGAAGGATGTTGAGTGCTGAGGGACCGGTGACCGGCGGGAGCACCAACAAGCCTTGGCAAAGGCAATCCATGCAGGAATCAAAGGAGCAACGTGGGGACCAGCAAGATCCAGGGGACTCACCAAATGCAGGGGAGTCAGGGCAGGCCCGAGCAATCTGGGAGCCCACACAAGTGTGACCCTCAAGTGGACCCACCGGCCGGAGGCACTGGAGTCGGGAGAGGACCTCAAGCAGCTCACCAATGGATGCAGGCCACGATGCACACGATGCGGTGTGGCTGAAGATTCTGGTCACAGGAGATGCTCAAAGTTGGGGCTACTCGGAGCCCGAAGATCTTCTTGGAAAGAAACCATCAAAACTTTGCTACTGCAAGTAGGACGCGGTGCACAGGGGTTCGGTTATTTCAACCCCCACGAGGGATACTGGCCTCAAACTTGGTGAGAGGGTAGAGCAGGCCTCGGGAGCTGTGGAAAACCACCACCTGTGTTGCAGAGCTCATGGAGTCCGAAGGAGCTCAGGATCTGCAGACCGGTCGACTTAGTTGTGGTGCCTGCAAATGCAGGGTAGTGACTCCTTCACTCCAAGGGAGATTTTCTTCAAGTGTCTTTGATGCTTCACAGGCCTTGGAAGGTTCCTGTATGATGCACAGGCGATGCAGCAGACTGGAAGGGAGACGAAGTCAGGCCCACACGAAGTCCAGAGTGCCCAGACTGTAGAAGAGCAGTGGTGTCTGATCTGAATCTTATCCCACGACGAGTCTAGGGATCTACACCCAGGTAAGCCCTTAAATACCCTAGAGAAAGGGTTGGGAAGATTCAGGGGACCCTGGACATGGGGAGGTTACTCCCATCTCCTTTGTCCAGTTTCGCGCCAGAGTGGGAGCCAACAGCTCCCAGGACTGGTTTGAACTGGACTATGCACAGGGACACCAAATGTGCCCCTCATGCAGACTTTCTGGCACTGGCAAGCACACCCACCCGGTCCCAATACATGAAATCCTGTCTGGGAGGTGGTCACACCTCCCTGTGACAGGATGCCTATTGTTCTGCCTTCCCCTGCTCGAGCTTGGCTCAGCAGCAGAAGGGCAGAAATGTGTCTCTGGTCGGCAGCAACCATTTTGTGCTGTCCGGGTCAAGTACCGGAAACACTGAGAGCCTAACGGAGGGCTCTTTCAGTGCTTGGAATCATACCTCTCACACCGTTTAGGGTGTGGGGGTATGATTCCAACATGTTTGATACCAAACATGATGGAATTTGTTGCAGCCGTTTTCGAAATGGTCATCGCGTAATTACGCGGTGCCCCTCTATCTACTATATGGCTGCTTCACTGACAACCCGGGAGAATGGACTCCGTAGGCTGCAGGGGTGTCCTGCTCATGCAGGGGCACCCTCTCACTTAGAACCAAGCACCCTGCCTTCAGGATTGCAAAGGCCTGTTAGAGGGGTGACTTATAGACTTAAGGGCAGTGACCCTAGATATAGGAAACCTATATCTTTAGTAAGTAGTGTAAGCACCCACTTAATCAGGCTGCAATGGCAGGCCTGTAGTTCCATTTTGAATGGGCTCTCATGGGTGGCATAATACATGCTTCAGCCCATGGGAGACCTCTGGGGTACATATGCCCTGGGTACCTTAGTACCATATACTAGGGACTGATGAGGGTACCCCACTATCCAATCTGGGATGTACCTAAGTAAAGAACACAACAGTTTAGGGAGAAAGCAGATAGACTGGGGTCCTGATTAGCAGGATCCCAGTCAGACCTGTCAACTACAGCTTAGCACCAGGCAAAAAGTGGGGGTAACCATAGAAGCAGATCCTACTTTTCTACAGCCATGTTAGACTCTTTACACAGTTTGGGTTTTTATGCGCTAAATCTACACTTTGCATCAGGTCAGCTGGTCAGATTTATTCAGGAATCAAAAACCAGATGGCTGTTTTAGACTTCAAATTAGTGTTTTTAGCTATATTTTCACTGGTAACTTTTGAAAAAACGTTTGAAGGCTTGAAAGTGATCACTTCTCCAGGAGTTTATTTTAAAGGGTCTTTAGTTCATCATGTAGTAAAAGAGTATGTTTTGACAAAAGGTATGTGTGCAGCAATCTGTTTTAAATGGGGCCCCTCTCTGGACATTAGGTTAACAAAAGGAAATTCTTGATGGCAGGTTGGAGTTGATAAGAAATCTCTCTTTTTGATACAAGTTTGGAGTTGATACAAAGATGTAGATTATGCAGTCTAAATAAAGTGAATGAGTCATTTCATTATAAGTGCATTATTAATTTTGCTGAAGAAGCAAAATATGATTCGGAATAGGAGCCCCACTAATGATTCTTGGAAGCAATCTGAGACCGCAGAAAAGATTATTAGCCAGAGGACTGCACAGAATTAAAGTTCACTTACACCAAAGAAGGATCTCAGAGTTATAATAGCTTACAGTTTTTGTATAAAAAGCCCATATAGTCAACAAGGCGAATAGCTCATGAAAAGCAGTGGATAGAGCTTGAATATATTTGTATATCAAGAGATTCCATGAAGGTTGAGGCCTATATTAACAACTTAGTTGGCAAAAGTGTACCAGCAGAACAAGTTTGTAGGCATCGCACAACAGTAATAAAAATTTCGAAAATAGCTTTTCCTCAAACCAGTTAGCAAAATCCATGAAATTATTAAGAAAGAAAAAAATGGGCGGTGACCAGGTTCAAATAGCCTACTCACTGATTCTTTTAGCCCCTTCCATGCGTAGGACGGCCATGAACGGTGCTCGCGCGCGTTGGACTGCTCACAGCCGTCTGCTCACATGGCACTGGAAATCCCTCTGGTGCGGGCACCAGTGGGATTTCTTTTTTTCCAAAACAGCCTCGACATCTCTGGAATAGCTTCCCCAGCTCCCAGGGCTGTTATGGTTTTTCAGTGAAATGAGCCGATCGGCCTATTTCGCTTTCACTGCCCACATGCTCATGGAGCTATCTCTCTCAGCCCCCGTCCCCCAAGAGCACATAAGCAGACGGGAGAGGTATCATTGGAAAGGGGAGAATCTCCCTCCCTAGTGGATCCCTGCTTGGAGATCGCCGCCAGAGGGCAATCCCCAAGCAGGGATCCCCACTAGTCAGCAGGGAGGGGGGAGCGGCCCCTTGGGTAAAGGCTTTTGCTCCTCTGTTATAGTTTGGGCAAATTTTGTCTTTCTGCATTGGCCCCAGACCTGCCTTTGCAAGGGGCAGAAAGCCCACTAGACACCAGGAATTGTTTTCTTTTTTATCCATAGGGGTGAGGGCTTCCCAAAAGAGGCAAGCCAACGCCCTCACCCCACCAAACACTAATTGGACAGTCTTTTTGGCCCTATGGGGGGCAGATGGAGTCAATAGCCCCTGATTCCAATTCCCGGAGGGGGCAAAAAGCCCACTAGGGAGCATGGATTATGGTTTTTTTCTATACGTAGGGGTTCGGGCAGCCCAAAATGGGCATGCATGCTAATGCCCCCCCCCCCTTCCCCCCAAATACAAATTGGACAGCCTTTCTGCCACTCTTGGGGGCCAAATGAGAGTTATTACCCCTGATCTGCCCCAACACCCGTGTCCAGGGAGGTGTGGCTTGAGTGGATCCCCCAACGTTTTCTTACCCAGAATTCCCTGCAAACTTCAAATTTAGCTTAAAATATATCTAATTTTCCTCACTTTTCTGGGTGGGATCATGGGGCTGACACAAATTCCCTACCATCCAGCGTACCCCCAGGTCTCCCGATAAGTGGTACCTCACTTGTGTGGGTAAGCCTCGTGCCCGCGACAGGAATATGGGTCAAAACGTACTATAGAGACTCCTAAATTATCGATCACAAAACTACCTGGTTTTGTGAGGGAGTCACCTGCGTTTTTGGTCCCGGGCTCGCCGGCCATCAAGGAAAACCTACCAAACCCAAACAGTACTGAAAACTAGACACCCGGGGGAGTCCAGGGAGGTGTGGCTTGTGTGGATCCCCCAATGTTTTCTTACCCAGAATCCTCTGCAAACCTCACATTTAGCTTAAAAAAAAATCTCACATTTCTGTGTGGGCTCACTGCGCAGGCACGACTTTCCTACCACCCAGCGTTCCTTTCGGTCTCGCGAGTAAAATGATACCTCACTTGTGTGGGTGGGCCAAGGGCCTGCTACTGGGAAGAGCCAAAAACATAGAGATTGAGGCGATAGCACAGCGAGCTCTAAGCGCTATATTTTTTATAGATATACTTTTTAGGCTGACTTTGCATTGGACATCCACACAAGTGAGGTATCATTTTTATCAGGAGACCAAGGGGAAAGCTGGGTAGTAGGAAATTTGTGCCGGCAAATGTTTACTACCCTGTTTATCAATCTGCACTAACAATGGAATCATTGAGGGGGGTGTGGCCAGCAGGCTAAGCTGGTGGACGCATTTGTTTGAAGCTCCGTATCCCTGGCCTTTCATCCGGCATGAATCCTGGCCTGCAGGGAAACTAAGGCACCATCCTGCTGACCGAGCAGCATCTCGACCCCCCAGAAACCCCTACTGACTGTCTGATGTGAGGGGTGGCGCGCAATCGCTCCCAACAGGGCCCGAAAGCATCTGACCGGGGCCCGCACTGCAAGGGGCGCCATGGTACGGCAGATTGACGGCGGGTAGTGCCCATTATTGTATATCGGCGGCAGTGACGGTCCACGGCCAGTGTATGCAGCGGCACCGTCAGGTCATGCGGGGGCAGATGCGGATCTAGGAGCTCGAGCACTACTCAACAAGAGTGCATACAGTGTTGCTGAGGGCGGTGCGAGGCCCCGGGGCCTGGAACCGGACATTGGGCCGCACATCAACCAGAGATAGTAACAAACAAGCACTGACCTGGTGGTGCTGCACTGGAGGAATCGGCTGTCTACGTGTCCTGTTGAGCTGGCGGAGACCAGACGTGAGGCCCCCTGTCTGAGTGACCCACCTGACCGATAGCTGGGAATCACCCCAGCGGACGCCTGCTACTGGCGTGCTGTATAATGCTGGCGCCATGTTGGACGATGGCACGGTTGGAGTTTTCCGTGATCTCGCAGCCTGAAGTAAGGAAACTGCACCTGTGCGAGCAACGAACACTAGGTGGGTGCTTTTAAATAAATCTCTCCCTCCAACTACCTGTGCCCCCCTCTCCCCGAGTGACTGCAGCAGAGTGGACCCAGGAGTCGGATCAGGCCTAGGTCACGAGGCACAGGGGCGGGGGAGGTAAGATAACCAGCCACCATCCTGAGGCTGCAAGTGGGGTAAAAGGCCCAAGACTCCTGCTTAGCCAGATTTGAATGTGCCCTTACACTCGCCATCTAAAAGACCAGCAGAGAGTCACAAAAGGTCTCGGCCTAGAACCATCTGTCGTTGCCAGCCTATTTGAACACTGGGGCCTTGGCCTGCCTTTGCGAGCAAACGCTCGCGTCCTGGGTGCTCCGCAGCCCGACACACAGGTGGAGCGGAACTGGCCCCGGCACTATGGTATTCCATCGCATCATCAAGAAACATACTATACTGGCGCGTGTGGGCTAAACTGAGCCTAAAGGAGGCCCAGTGAAGGGCCCACCCCGGGACCTCCCTATCCTGGAAGGACATACCCAGTAGAGACACGGCACCTTTTCTCCCCTTCCCATCGCTGCAAACCCAGCGCTAGGCCTGGCCTAGACCGCATTAGTAGACGTAGTGGTCCCCCTCCAATGCACACTCGTGGAAACTGGGGAGTGTGCATCATCAATCAACCTTGATAAAAACAGTGGACACAACAGGTGTCAAAGCGTGCAGAAATAGCAGCTGGAGGGCAGACGCTGATGAGTAGTGAAGTGGGGAATGTGGAGGGAAGGGGGAAAACGAAAGAGGCCATTTTGAACTGCTGCAACTGAAGCCGCCACATTGAACTCTGCTTGCAGCGTGCTGCCTCCACGAAAATAAGTGTTCTATAGATCGGTCTGTTGGCATTTGAGTGAACAGATCAGAAGCAGTATTTGCGGCGGGGCGGAGCGGGAAATTGAAAACTAACTGGGGTGTGACAAACAGAAGTAAGCTATGTGACTTTATGAATCGCCCTTTTGGTCTCCCTTTAGCCGCCCTGTCCAATACAGCCTTCCACCCCGCACCTTGTTGCCGGACACGAACACCGGGGAGACACAGATGGTCAACTTACCCCCCCTAGTTTGCGTTGGTGACGTAGTGGGTTGGGACTGGGGGCGGGCGCCTTTGTGTAACTAGTGAAGGCGCCTGCTGCCCGCCTCGGTCCAAGTGTGTCCTCCCGTCACGCCACACTGTCATACACAGGTACTGGGGAGACACATCGTGGATCAGCTTTCCCCCCGGGACACATTGGAGATGTAGTGGGGTGGGACTGGGAGTGGGCGTCCCCATGTAGCTGGGGGAAAATACTCGCTGCCCGAAAAGCCTAGTATATAACCCCACTAAGACAGCAGACAAAGCAGTGGACACAGGGTGCTGCATCGGAACCTCTAGCATCGGGACGCCGGACTCAGCCACCTCCTATTGCGTCACAGACACGACCACTGGGAGGTCCCTATAGCTCGACAGATGCCCACAGCCCAACAACTAGTTATGGGACGCCTTCGCTCTAATCTCCCACCCACTCCGACAAGGCCGGCCCTGTCGACGGGGAAGCATCCAGAGAGTGACACACAGACGGGGACAACGCACACTGACATGGCTCTAAATGACAAACTAGATAATGTTTTAATTGCAGTGGAGAAAATTGACGCAGCCCTAGAAAACACGAGGACTTCGCTTGAAAGCAAAATAGACAAAATAACCATAGACTTCAATCAACTGCGCGCTGACGAGCGTAAACTCGCGGATAAACGGCGACAACTGAACTACAATTGGAAGAATTGCAGCCAGTCACTCAAGAAAATACTACTATGTTGCAAAAGCTCCTGGGAAACGTGTCTGCTTTACAAGACAGAGTGGAAGACGCAACAATGTACGTGTGATTGGACTGCCAGAGAGAACGGAGGTACACGAATCTGTGACGTACACTGTGAACTGGCTGCGAGAGTGGATGCCTCAAACAGAGCTGTCCCCCCAATTTGTGGTTGAGCGTGCTCAAAGGGTGCCATCAGGGAGGCCGCCACCGGGGGCCAAACCCAGACCGTTTCTGTTCTGACTGCTTAATTATAGGGACCGCGACAGTGTACTCCAAGAAGCGCGTCGACCGCAGGAGATCAAAGTAAACAACGCAGTATTAATGTTGTTTCCAGACTACACAATGACGGTTCAGAAACACCAAAACTCCTTTCTGGCTGTTAAACATCACCTACGTGAGCAGAACATATGTTACTCGCTGCTCTTCCCTGCACGCCTTAGAGTAGAGTGGTGGACAATGGCAATACCTGTTTCTTTGATACCCCAGAAACCGCATGGGATTGGATGGAATCCGCAGGTCATGCGACCGTGGCAACGAGGGCCACCACAACCGAGAATTTGCGCCTCCTCTGACCACTGTTGTTCTCTCATTAGCAGGATGCTGTTGGTCCTCACTGATTAACTGTGTTGCTCTTCATCAAGTTAAAAACTGTCCCTGTTAATCAACATTGTAGCTATACAATCAACTAAAAACCATGCCTTCATCCGACATGTTACTGGGAAATATTGCTATACTTGTCTTACTTTTGTTTTTAAATAAACCGTTGAATATCCACTAATGGTTCTGAGTAATTGGGAACTTTGTCCCTTGTAGCTTTGATCTCTCTACAGGCCATGCTATCCCCCAATGGTCTTCTATTACATAGATTCTCTTCTTTCTCCGACCATCTTCTGATCCCCAAACACATTTTGTTCCTCTTTCCCACTGTGTCACCATAACCTATCTCTCCACTGTGCTCCTATTTCTCCCTACTTCTGAGCCCGTGTCCCTCCCTCAACTGAGTCTTGTTCCTTTAACCAGCCACTTTTCTTTCTCTGTGCCTCCTCTGCACCCCTCGCCCTCATGCATCGTCCCTCAACTGAGCCATTTTCCTCCCCTGCTTGTTCACATTTTACTAATCTGTCCTAATGCGAGTATAGTAGCGGCACGACGTCGTTATATAATTCCAATTCAATTAAAGTATAATGCACTCTTGGCCCAAGATTTAATTATGTTGTGTAACTCTCCAGTAAATGAATTTGTTTGCCATAACCTGTATAAGTTTTTAAAAAGTTTTCTAAAGCTGTTCTAAAGTTAAAACGCCTAATCAGAAGTTTTTATCTTATCTTTATAGAATGTTGTATGGGTAGGCGATAGAACATTGTTATGCCCCATTTTATAGTGTGTTTTAAAAGCAAAATGTTGTACAGGTAGGCTATAGAATATTGTTACTGCTCCATTTTATATTGTGTTTTAAAAGCAAAAGTTTTATCATCTAATCACTTTAAATGTAATAATAACAATTTTATCCTTGTATTTGTTGATCTCAGTTGTCTGAATCAAATAAAAAAATTACTGATTTGTCCACAAACCTCCTTCACTATAATTTCTATTTCTCAAATCCAGTACCGTAACCCATCCGTTAACCCCCATGACACTAGCCTTTGTCCTGTACTCCTCTCGATTGACATTCCTGTTTCCTGAACCCTCTATTTCTGGCCATTCACCTTTTGCTTGACCCCCCAGTCTCTTGTCCAGTACTCTGACCTCTGTATTCTAAACACTGACATCTCACTCATCCTCTCAGCCCCAAATCCCCTCATCCTCTAAACTCTACATTCCATGATTCCAAATAAATCTTGACCTCCACACACCCCTGCCCCCACATAAACTTCTTCATTCTCTCTTCCCCATCCATGTTCCCAGGAGCCACCGTCTCAGGGCTTTCAATCCCCCCTAACCCCTTGCCTGCCAAGATCACCTCCAATTCCTCAAAATGTCTCCCCATAGTCACTATGTTCCCTAATTCCCCGCATTTCTCTCAACTGTCCACCTCATACCCCGTAAACTTTTGACTAAATGCTCACGTCCTCTTGACCGCCAGTGGCTAATGACCCCTCCAACTTCCTCCTGCTCCCCTCGCCTAACCCTTAACCTGCACTCTCCCTGTCTGACCTCAGATCTGATGTTCCTCTACTCTGACCCCGGATCGTCCCTCTCCTTGGTCTAACTTCTGATAGATTGTCTCCCCTTGCAGGATTGCTGATCGGACAGCCTCTTCCAATCTGACCTCTCATCACCCCTGGGCCCAGAGTCTGACATCTTATCACCAACTGGTATGACCTTTAATCAAATCATTTGACATTTTCTCTGATCATCTCCAGACCCTACGACCCACTTTCGCCTACAGCCTTGTTTTTCCACAAGTGTAGAGGCCACCTTAGTGCCCATAATGCCCCCCTCCAAAAGATGTCCTTACATAAATCTTTCTCCTGTTTTGTGCCATATCCACTGACAATCACTTCTGCTCCCCTCTGAGGCTCTCTGCTCTGAATCCCCTCTGACCCCCAACTGACTCCCCTGCCTCCTAATCCTCTCTGGCCCCCTTCGATCCATTGATTCTGCACCGGATAACTAACTCTGGTTCTATACTGGATCCGGAAACGTTGAAGCAGCTCTCTTGTGCCAGTAGATTGTGTCACAGTGCCAACTAGACGTCTGTGCCTCACCAGATGCCAAGTCACAAAGCCATATATGGCACCATCCTCTATGCCCTCATGTCCAACTCAGATCTGTAGTTCCTCTCTACCTTTCGGGAATGTCTCCTACGGAAAAGATCAGGATCTCATAAACATCCTTCCTGTTTTTCTCACAGGTCCTTTGAGGACCACCCACCCCTACCCCATGACTTCCCTTAGAGCTTTGATCCTGCTCATGCACCAACAACTGCTTACAGTCATGGCATCATGCATGTGACAGCTGTCGAGGCGGAGACCTACGTTATGTCTGTCGCAACAAGCAACAACAGATTTCGCACTTGGTGAGATCCCGCTTTCGAAACAGGTATGGGAGGACCGCTTTGTTCCCAAGCAGGTCTTCCGCGTTCCTTATTTAAGAAGTTAGAACAGAAGGACTGATGTTCTTTAGGACATGCTCATCGTGGTCACAGGACAGGTCTTCTAGTCAGCTTAGCTGTTCCCCAGATGTCCTCATTGGAATATCCACGGTTCTGGAAAGCATGAGCCCAAGCCCTCTCTCCTTTCTGCTCCGTGTCTTGTGCTGTTGGAACTGTTGTCAGCTTTTCCAGCTTGTGATGTTGATCCTGCTGAAGTGGCAGCTATAACTCAGGCTTTTCTGGCTATGTTCCATTCTCCTCCAGCACGCTTTCGTGTCACACGGCACCTTCGGTTGTGCCATTGCCGGCAGCCTCTTCCCTGGCGCCATTCGTCTCTGTTGATGCTGCCGATGCTGCCCCAACCACAGCAGTCCCTATTTTGCTGTGGAGTTATCTTTGAATGGAGAGGTTTTGGCCATAGTAAAATGTATGAGCTTGACCTCCTTGAGCTTCCTAAGGGCCTTGTTCAGGCTTCGTTACAGGATTTCATGTTTGGAAAGTCAGCAGTTCTGCATACACTTTTCGCTCTCATGACGTCTCCTGCTTGGATCTCCAGAACTCCAGTGATTTCAGTGCTTTTTGTAGAGGTTGTCCCTGATAGGCCTTTGGCAGTCCCTTTGGATGATTTTCTTTTAAGGTGGGCCTAGGCAAAGGCACGCTGAGGTTCTTGAACTGCCTCTGCCTGTTGCAGAGCTCAAGACAAGCTGATGGAATTCCTGCAGCCCTGTGCTTAAATTGGAACATTTGCTGCCTTTTAATGAGGTCCTTGTATACCCTGTTAAGTCCACCTCGATTAAGACAGCCTTTGCACAGGTCTTCCACTGCCAAGTTGCTCATTGTCATCACCCAGCCCGAGACAACTCAGTTTGTCTTGTCATAAGTCACCTCATGGACTGCTACCACAGGCTCCTGATTTTTCTGTAAATGATGTTTCCATCCTCTCCACCGGACAGTTTTTTGGTGGATAGAGAGGATATGAAAGACATTGTTCTCATCAGGGAGCCTGACTCTTCATTCATGTGCCTGTTGACGCCACTCCAATGCTATTTAAGAGATGGCGCAGAGATTGTTTCCCTTCTACTAGACTACGTGATTCAACACTTTCACGATTACGATGAATTTAGAGCTTTGAAACAACACCTTAGATGCAGTCTTAACACCATGAATTTGTGGCCATGGGTTCTTCTGTGATCCTTTGGGAACATGCTTGGTTATGGTCCAGTGATCTTCATGGCGACATAAGGGGCATCCGGTGGATACAGCTTTCCAGGGTTCCCACCACTTAGGCGAAGAGGCTTCCTTGGCTTTTATTGGCACTATCTGTTCTTGGGGCTTAGATTCTTTAGTGCGAGTGTCTCCACCAGCAGCACAGGAGATTTAAAGAATTTCTGACACTGCGATCTTACAGGCAATACCAGTGGTCCCGACTTGATAGACATCTGTCTGTACTTTCTAGTGGCCATTATTTTGGACCTTTGAGGTGTATCAAGAAAAACAGCAGCAGTTTTCTTCTTTCACTACCAGGCTATAGGCATGTGTCCTTATGTCACATACCACTGTGGTATTTGGGTTATTGTTCTTTAGTCCTGCAGCCTCTTAGAAGATGTTTGTGTTCAGCTCTATGTTGATTGATTTTCAACTAATAATTCTATTTGGCATGGTATTAGCACTACATGTCCGGGTACGCAGTGGCTTACATGAGTCAAACACTGGATACCATCAGCGAGCTAGTCACTGCAACATTGCTTTGCCCTGAACATGTTCATTTCTATCATTTAGCTGTTTTTTTCTTTACCTGGATCTACCCACATTGTTTCTTGGTGAAAGGGATTTGGCGTGTTCTTACTATCATCTGGAGGGCTGACATTTTACATCATGCCTCTGTTTTACAGATGACACTTTCACACAGGATGACTAAGGTCATGGTTCCAGAGTCTGGTACCTTGAGCCTATGACGTCAGTTGTGATTTAATGTCCTTGTTGGTCGCCTTTCGTCTGCCCAGTGGATTGCTGTGGGGAGAGGCGTTCTTCCTTGTGTTGTTTCACTGTTGTGTTGTACTTTGATACTTCAGTTGGAGTTTCTTCTGGTGATTGTATTGTCTTATGTCGGTGTTATCTTTTGTGCTGCCCTTCTACTGTGTTAAAGGATTTTTCGGAGAATGCCCCTTTTGGGTAGAAACTTGATTCCTATTGTGTAACTTTTCCTAGTCTTATGCCTTTCAGATACCAAGCAGCCTCTTGAAAATAGAAGGCTTGTGACTTTATTTAAAGTGAGTCAGCCGCAAAAGGGGCAACATGCAGTTCTGTTGATCTTTTATTTGGTTTTTCCTTTCTGTTTTACACTTCTGTTCATAATGGTTTCCCTCTTGTTAGTAAGATTGGTTTCTTATTACAGACCTATGTGCTTGATTGTCCGGTGACCAGGGTTAGGTGGAGGAGATATGGGCTGATTTGATTTGCCCCCAAGGTATTGGATGGTTTTCTAGACTCCACGCTGTTGCTTATTTGTGACTGTATATAGTAATAATGGGACAATATTTGTTAAGGCGATGAGGATGAGATGTTTTCCTAGGGTGTAAATTATCAGTTGCAGTACCCCTCATGTCCTCTCTGCACCGACAAGGTTGATGAAGTTTTCATCTTTTGCCTGTGAAGTGGTGGTTGTTGTTTTTTTTTTGTATAGCCTGGCTCGCGTTTCCTGTTTGTTTCTCACATATCAATGGTATCTTACTTGCATAGTTGCCTTATGGCTGTTTCCCGTTTTCACGTCTTTTTGATGTGTTTCAGAGCTTTGAGTTTCATCAGTAGTCCACCTTTCTATGGTTCTGCCCGTCATATTGGTGCTGCTAATATGGGCTTTACTACTTCTTTCTGTACTCTTTGAGTATCCCTATCCTTCCATAGAAGAACGAGGGGGAATTCTCGACCAATTTCTTATTGGTTTTTGCATTTTACATAATTTTATTTTGCCATTGTCTGGACTGACGAGTCCTCGTTGGATACGCTGGCTGGAATGGAGGGTGGCCCAGGAATGGACTGTGGCCTAGCTGCATGGTTTTTCGAGGATGGAAGAAGATAATAAAATTAAAGGTAGGAAATAGTAAGCGCCTAAATAAGTTATTAATGGGTATATCACCGTTTGGTGCTTTTAAGAAGTTGGATCCACTTTGTTGAGACAAGGTCATTTATTTGGCCCTGCCCAAGAGTGCTCCTAGCCGAGACATTGGGTTACATTGTAGCAAGTGATTCAGTTATGTTCCTTACTAGACATTATTATGTATGTTGAGCTTGAAGGCATGGACACATTTTTGGGTTTTTGAATGAGTTGTCTACTTGACCCACTTTCCACGTAAGTACTGCATAGGTGTTACCATTAGGCCGCCAAAAGCAGCGAACTATGTGTTGGCCATCCGCGATAGGGAGGGCGAGTTACACCGAGATACCCCGGCTATAATGGCGGTTTTTACTGAGCACTACCAAACACTATACTCGACCTGCGCGACAAGGCAAGCTGAGACAACGCAATATCTGCAGCAGATAAAACTTGCCTGGCTTAGCAATAGGCAATGAGAATTCTTAGCGGCTGACATCGCGGAGGAAGAAATACGAGGAGCCATCATGCAGATAGGGAACGGGAAGGCGCCGGGGCCTGATGGCCTCACTATCGAATTTTATAAGACTTACATAGATACGCTCGCCCCCTTTCTGAAATTGGTACATGAAGATGCGGCCCAAACGGGGACGCTCCCGCCCACTATGCGGGAGGCAATGCTGGTCTCGCTGTTGAAGCCGGGGAAAACCCCGACTCAACTGACTCGTATAGGCCACTGTCCTTAATAAATTGCGACGTCAAGATATTAGCCAAAGTGCTGGCCAACAGACTCACGCTACTGATGGGCAACCTAATCAGGCCGGACCAAGCGGGTTTTATACCTGGTCGGTCCACCTCGCACAATTTGCGGACCCTATTTTCTATTATGCATGACATCGATCAGGACGAACAGGCTGTGGCGGTCTTTCTAGACGCCACCAAAGCGTTCAATTCCCTGGAATGGGGATACCTATTCACAGTCTTAACGCATATGGGGTTTCTGCCCGGGTTCCTCACGTGGATCAAGTTGCTGTACCACCGCCCCTGCGCCACTCTGCTCCTGAATGGAGAGCGCGCTCCGGCCTTAAGTAATTCCAGGGGCACGCAGCAGGGGTGTCCTCTCTCACCCCTGCTGTTTGCGATAGCAATGGAGCCGCTGGCTGCCATGCTTTGGCAGCACCACAAGCAGTAGGCGCTGGACTACCCCACGAGGCCAGTCTTAATTTCACTGTACGCGGATGATATTACGCTCTATGTGCGTAATCCTGAAGAAAGGTTGAATGCCATGATCCGCGAAATGATAAAATTTGGGGCTCTTCTCGGGAATCACCATAAACTGGGGCAAGTCTCGGGTAATGCCGCTCACTAGGTGCACAACCCCCTTCCCAATGGACTACCCGTTACAGTGGTGCGATGACGAGGTCCAGTACCTTGGCATCAACATAGTCAAAGATAAAGAGGAACTCATGAGGGCGAACTACAGGACGGTCCTTAATAACGTGGAAGACTTGATCACCAGGTGGATAGCCCTTCCGCTCTCCCTCGCAGGCCGAATAGCCTTAATGAAAATGGTCATCATGCCCACATTTTTATATCTGTTCACCAACATCCCATTCTCCCCAGGCCGCCCTTTCTTCACAAGGCTTAAGAGTCAGCTCATTCGCCTGGCATGGGGCGGGAAACCGCCTCGGATCAAGTGGAGTACTCTTACACTGCCGTTTACCCAGGGTGGGTTCGAAGTGCCCGATCCCAAACTTTACTATTTCAGCGCTCAGGCACACTATGCTGAGTACTGGTTTGAGCCTCCGCCCTTCATGACGCACTTAGCGGTGGAACAGGGGTTCATGGCGGCCGTCCCCCTCACAGGGTTCCTGGGAGCTGATGATAAGACAGCCGGAGGACGACGGTCAACAGTAGCCTGCACTAATAAGGCGTGGCGAGCTCTCGCTAAGCGGTCCCAAATTCCAATGCTATACTCCCCGTTGCTTCCCCTACGGGATCAGCAAGGTCTGCCAGTCACACAGGAAGGCATCTGCAAGCGTATGCTCCTCAACCTAGGCATTAGTACCTGGGGGGATATGTACGCCCTAGGGCAATTTAAAGGAACAGACGAGTTTTTTTGAGGACAGCCCCCCCACCACTATGGAGCGATTCCTATATATACACCTAAGACAGGACGTTAAGGCCGCAACTCCCGCGTTTCCTGCGGAACCCCCCACACTGCTTCCACTGCACCTATTGCTACAAACTGGGGCACCTCACACTGTGTCCCGCATATACAGGGCGACCATAGGGGCAGGGACGCACAACACACTGAAAGCAAAACAGGAGTGGGAAGCAGAATTAGGCCATCAGATAACGGATGAAGCCTGGACATATTGCTGTCAGCAAACGGAACGCATCACAGCGAACAGTAGATTTAGGATAATACATTTTAAATTTCTCCACAGAATGTACTATACCCCTGTAAAAATGTACAAATTCCAACTGCGCGATAACAACAAATGTGACCGCTGTAAGCAGGAGGGAGCGGGGTTTTTACACGTTGCATGGGAATGCAGGTCAATAGCGCGCTACTGGGCTGAGGTGGAAGTGGCCCTGAGGGACATGGTTGGAGGACAGCTGGACCTAACACCTGAGATGGGACTCCTAGGATACCTGCCTGGGTATAGAGGCCGTATTAAACGCTTGCTAGCTGTGGGCCTACTCATCGCAAAGCGAAAAATCGCATGTAGATGGGGGAGGGGCAGGGCGCCCAAATTCAAGGAATGGCTGGCAGACCTAACTTACTGTCAGGAGCAAAATAATATACACGCTGAGCTGCTCCCTCCACGTTCAAGACCATGTGATATTTGGGAACCTCTCACGAATTACTTGCTACGTGCGTCTGCTAGTGACACGGAAGATAACGCACCTCTTGCCTAGACCGGCTTGCTAGCTGCGGCCGCCGGGCTACAGCCAACTGGGGTAGATCGCTATCATACTTACTGTGGCATATTGTATACCTTTCCCGCTTAACCAATCTACTGTGTAATGTATCCAGCCTATCCAGACTCAGTTATTGCACTGTACCAACGTAACCATGCAATGTACCCGTAATGCCTACCATGTACTGTACTTGATATGTTTTTGAAATCAAAATGCCAATAAACAAAGTTTAAAAAAAAAAAAAAAAAAAAAAAGTACTGCATTGGTGTTGATTCTTTACGTGTGGATTCCGCTGCTAGAACTGTCCATCAGAAGAATAAGTTACTCGCCTTTGGTAACAACGTTTTCAGTGGATACTCTACCTGCAAATTCCTCACGACCTCACCCACCTCCCCATTTTCAGGAGCATTCTTATGTTTAATAAGGCCCTAAATTAGTTTTCTGAACTCCATTCCTGACAATTTCATCATTCTTATCTCTGTCTCTAAGGGTATGGAAGAAAGGATGGAAACTAATGTCAGAGCTCAGGGGGTTGAGCTATATATGGCTCCATGTTTTGACATCTGGTGCGCCACCACAGTCATGTTGAAGCTGTGGCGCCACTGACCAGCACAGTAAAGTTATTTCAAGTATGCCACATCCAGGTTGGTGCCTTAGGCAGGTTCATGAGGTGAAGAATCTGCAGGTAGAAAGAGTATCCACCAGAAATGTTGCTACTGAAGGTAAGTAACTTATTCTTCTCCCCCTAATGATTCACCCCCTGCCCCCTCCTGGCTCACCCTCTGCCCCCTCCTGGCTCACCCTACTGACTCCCCTCTTCCTCATTCTTCTCTTCCACCTTTCTTATTCCCTACTTTCACTTTCCTATTGCCTCCTGCCCTCTTATTTCCACTCATTCCCCTCCTGATCCTTCTGTGTCCTGATATGACCCTCCCTGTACTGCTGATCCACCTCTACTGTGCTGCTGATCCACCTCTACTGTGCTGCTGATCACACTCTGCCACCTTCCTGAATCCCTCCATGCCAATCTTGAAACCCTCTGCTGCCCCTTCTCCCTCCTCCGAGTCTCTTGACATTTTCGCCTGTTTCCCCACATTCCCCCTGATTATCTCCTGACCCTACACATCTTTTCCCCCCCCCCCCAGTCTTCTTTCCCCACATATGTCAAGGCCACCACAGTGCGCAAGATGTCCTTCCCCCAAAAGATCTCCTTCCATATACCTGTCTCCTACCTTGTATCACATTTCTTGATCTTCACTTATTTTCCTTCCTGATCACATCTGCCTTCACTGACCTCTTCTGGCCCAGTTCCTCGTCGTTTTTTGCCCTTCACTTTGGTCCAGACGGCTTAAGGGTGGGGGACACCAGAGGGGATCAAGAAGAAGGGATCAATCTTGTCCACACCCCTTCTGTTCCCTTCCCATGTCCATTGGACTCGCCATAGTTCCTTAAGCCCTCATTACTTAAATTCTGACCCAACTGTCACCTACATCCCACTGATGCATAATGGCCTCTGCTCCTTGATTTCAGACTGTACCTCCTCTGGATTCCCTACTGACCCATCTGTTAAACTGACCCCGCACATTTTCCAACCACCATGTACCCAGCCCCTATTTTGAATGTCTTTTATACCATTCACATGTCCTTTACCACTATATCTGCAGGCCTCACATTCCCTACTCAATTGCCCCATCCCACTTACTCTGCATCACTCTGAGTATTTACATGATACCTCATCTATTTCCCTTGCTTTCTTATCACATTTTCCGAAACTTATTTGCCCCTGAACCCATCCTGCTTGTCTACTGATTGCCCCTTCCCATGAATTCCTTCGTCTTGTTTCACTAATTGTGATTATTTTATTATTTTTCCTCATGCCGCCCAAGTGTTTTTATTGCCTTTTCCAACCATGTGCCTCCTGACTGTTCAAATTTGACAACCATGACATGTCTCTTGCACTCTTACTCTCCTAAATTTCCCCTGACCCCCTCACCTTCCCTTGACCGTATGTCCTCCGAACCTTTGACCTTTGCTAGGCATTCCACGTCTCTTTATCCGAGGTCCCTTAACAGTGCAACCTCATCCCATTTCACCTAACTTATGTCTCTTGTTCTCCTCACACTGCTACATCCATAAACCTGCTGAAAGTTGACCCCATCGCCATAGCAGATACCTGACGCTACATTACCTGACCGTACGTGTCCTGGCCAGGTATCGGGACCCGTTTCTCTTGGCCGCAGCTACCCTGATCACTCATTCCTTTATTGAAGCATGCCCTGATGTCCCCTCTCATTTTATTCCCCAAATCTCATAACCTGGCTCCATACCTTGACTGTGCTCCCTTGTGTTCCCATTTCATGTGCCGCTACTCATAGTATGTCTACATTCTCCTTCCCACATTACTTGGCGTGCCCATTTCCAAATATTTGTCTGTTAAAAACAGCTTACCAATTTACATTACTCTTCACAGACAGCTGGAAACCAGAGGCCTCTCTACTGTTGCTGCCAGTCAGGGCCCCTGGCACCGCTGAATTTCAGGTTGGTTGCTGTATCTGTCCGCACCCTCCATTCCCTGACCCTCCTCCTCTGTCCAGCCCCCAAACGTGTCTGGTGCATAGATCTTAGCACTCTACATCACTCCTCAGAGGTCACTGACCGATTTAGAGCTTACCCCGTGCAAAGTCCTGCTTCTGCATTTCTGCTAGGCAGACGCCCTAGCACAGCCGAGGTTCAGGCTGGATGGCCTGACAGCTAAGCAGATAGTGCTCCCTCACGACCTACCTACGGAGGTCAAACATTCCTATATACCTCACCGCCATTTGTAATTCGAATGAACACGTTGCTTGCTAAGGGCCAAGAAACAATCTGCAAGGTAAATCACGAATCCCTAAAAGCAACCTGTAGCTAGTCCGTTTTGACCAGTGTGAGGAAACCACTGAATGAAGCCCGAAGTCACGTTCCTAGCCATAGCTCTTTTTGCTCTGGCTGCCCGTGTGCAATAGTGCTTATGCCTTTTGTTCTTTCTCACTTCTCAACATGCCTTCCTATCACCTCTAGTTATGCTCCCCATCTGACCAGCTCAGAGTACTGAAACCTCCTCTGTACAAAGTTCTTTGCTGCCACACTAGTCTGTAACTTGTACCCTATTCTCCACACCTCCCCACAAATGGTGCTTACCCATTTCAAATCATTATATATACGAGATATAATGCCCAGTGTGGAGATTCTCTCGAGCCTGTCCCCACCCTAGGAATATCTTTTCCTCCACCCCTATGCCAACCCTGTCACTACACATCATCCCTCACAGCTCCCAGCATATCCGTGCTTCTCAGAGCCAGAAGCATCTATTGCCAGCAGATGAATTGCCAAATAAATCCTTATTGTTCTTTCAGAGGACACTGCTGTATTTTTCTCTCCAGCTCCTACACCTCTTCCCCAGCCATGACTCCAGCCTCTAGAATTCTGCTGCACGTTTCCCAGCAGTGTACCTCCGACATGCCTCTGCCCTTCTTTGTTAATGGTGCTATGTTTATTTTAATCGGTAATTGTGTTTAGAGTGCTCTGATGCAGAACAAAGTCAGAAGTGTGAATAATAAATATTTGGTGAGTGACTTGATATACTTAATCAGCAGCTCGATGCTGTTGTTGAGGGAAAGGTTAGGAATATTAAGCATGTATTTCACAAATCCTTTGAGGTAATGCGAAAACATTGAATTATGGAGTGGTGCGGGTAATAGCGGACTTTACAGCTGGTTGATCTGCCTATATGTTTCAAGAATGGAATCTTGCTTCATTACTACATTCTCAGAGCAGCATTTGCTGTTCTCGTTGGTATGGTGCTGGTGGAAAAATGTAGCTTTTGACAGTAACCATTCCAAGAAGTGACATTTGTTATCTACGGGTTTTAATGCCACTTCCCGGATGCTGATTTTGCAGGCTCTTCCAATTAGATACAGTATTGTGGATGGATAGCCGTTAAAGTCGGAGTTGTTTCCACCAAATGGGTTCTAATACACATCAAATAGGCTGTAGTTGTCTATGATGTCACCTAGACCTATAGGAGCGCTTTGTGCTAAGGCCGGTCAGCCTACTAAATGACGACTAAATAATGCAACTGGTAGACACATTGTTGCCCTGAAAAGTATGAACCAGTAGCAGCTCACATCAAAGGTTTTCCATGGCTCCTTTAAAAGGCATAAGCACATTTAAGATTCTCTGTCTCACAAACAAATGCATCGAGTGCAGAGTCTGCAAAAACCTCCCGAGCACCTCGCAATCAAACGCAAATACAGAGGCGTTGCTTATCTGTCACTGTCACCCCTCTCCTCTGGAGCTTCCTGCTCAGTACTCCCAATATTCCAATATCTCGTGCAGTTCAAGTCACAGCGCACCTGCTCCAACACCATGATTTAGTAGCACTTCAATGTTGGCTGCATCCTTAATCATGCCCCACTTGTATATTGTATAGTATGCCTGCTTATGCTTCTGAAACCCAGTTATTGTACCTCTTGCCTGCCCAGTCATGGAACCTATGTATACCCTGACCTATGTAACCACTATTTACCCTATTTTACTATCTAAGCCAAACCTATGTAACCCATGTTAATTATGCATACGTATTTTTGTAATAAAGCCCTAAACTGTGTAACCCCTTCTGACTCCCACTAAACATGTGGATGTTTTTATTTCTTTTTGTATTTATTGCAGTGTATTCAATTTCTGCCTCTGTGACTAGAGCAATTAAGTTCTGAGTTGTTTTTGTAAGCAAAGCCAAATAGACACAAGTATAACTTTGGTTTGCCACCAAGGGGCTGACCTCAAATGAACGAGAATGGTGCTGAAGTTGTCTGTGAGATCACCCGAAACACCAAGTTGAGGAACACCACTTTAGTAGAAGCTGCGGCTGCAGTTGTATGTTTGGCATCCCCAGTCCCTCCTCCAGCACAGCCGATACCATTAATCGGCAGCCCAGAGGTTGTGACGTCAGAGAAGTCATGGACCACATCTCTCTGGCTAGATGTACCTTGCCAATCTCCCGCCTTCAAAAAACTCTATAATACCTACTGTTCTGCCACCCTTCCTTTTACCCCTTTATGCCTTCTCTATCCAATACCCTAAGTGATAGTGCTACACTGTTAGTGCGAGAGCAGAGTGCCAGTCCAAGCCGAGACAGGTCTGAAAGCTGCTCCCGCCATGGACTCTTCTCCTGTCTGCCTTCGTGGTCTGTTCAGATCTGCGGACAACAGGAAAGATGGTGGTTGGTAACGCCCAGGCCTTCCTCAGGTCTGCATAGATCTGGGAGGGGTTGAAGAAGCCAAGTGAGCCGCAAAATCGTTATTCACATTTCACCGGTTCTCTTGGGTCTCTGGAGACGTAGGCAGATTGGGAGAAGACTGGATAAGCAAGTGCTTCCCCTAGTGACATCACGTGAGTGAAAAACCTCTTTTGTTTTTCATTGCTGTGACGCAAGAGCAGTGTTACACCGTATTTAGAATTCCTTATTCAAGCTGAAGTCTTCTAAAGCAGGCCATACTTGGCACAAATATATTGCAGGATACCAATTGTTTTGCAGGAAAAAGTAAGCAATTTGGTTTGTGAAGTGCGCCATTCAACCTTTACACACCAAACCGCATCTTATCATTCCTGTTGGGTGTGGGAAAATGATTTATAATAAATAATTCCTCTGTTGTAGCTGACTGCTGAAACTGCTCTTTAAGTCCCACAGTTTTCGTCTAAATGAGGGAGACCAAAAAATAAAGTCTTGAAGCATAAAAATCTTAGTTAAACAACATTATGAAGAGTATAATTTTTATTTTATTTTGAAGCCACCCACCTGTGCCTGCCTAGTGGCACACATTATGTGTGACACCTTCAGACGATTGTAGCGTTTTACTAAATATAAATTTGTATTTAGGGATTTAAAGATTTTCTTTTACGATTAAAAGTGAAAGCTTCAATTCGAGCATGCAAAATGCTGTTGGCCGCAAGTCCTGGGCTGGCTGAATTTGTAACGCAACACCTGGGCCACATTGAATCGCTCTTCATATGGTACATCACCTTGTGCCGTCTTAATGCATAAAAACACTGTACCCCTAAACTGAACATCGTTCACTGTTCCCATGACGCACAACACTTTGTGTTCACCACAGACACACAAGGCTGTGCTCCCCTGAGGTGCAGCACCCTGTGCCCCTTTTGACCTGGTGGTGCATACCACCTAGTGCCCTGGTAATGCCCTGCACCCTGTGCCACCCTGCTGCACAAGGTTTTAGATATTTGTTGATTTGCTATTTTTTTTTTTTGTGTGCATGGGTGCCTGCATGTATGTTTTGTGAAAATGAGTGTCTAAGTATAGCCAGAATGCATTCACTTGTGCATCCACTGTCTGTTAACGCATTATTGTTATTGCTAAATAAAGTGCATTGATACAAATATCTATTGCGAAATCTCAATCCTTATAAAGGAGCTCGGTAGAGAGTGGTCTGTTAGGCTGGGGAAAAAGTCTGCGATGGATTGGTTCTTATGTATGGTGATTAATCCAGGTCGTCCGTGCAGTACACATCGTTGTAACGTTTTTGTCTCCATCCATAAAACTATGAAATTAGTTTCGTACATTTGTGCGCTTGGGTGCTTGTTCGCACTGTTTGTTAGAATGTAAATATGTACGCTTATGCACGTTGTATACCTGTACGATTGTACACCGTGACGTAGAATTAATGCGGCCTTCGTTTTATTTCAGACCTCCTGAGCCATGAAGATGCAACAACATTAAATGACTTGAAGACTCTTGTGCAGCAGTTGTATAGCACCCTGCGCATCGAGGAGCACCAGCTGTGGAAGGAGAGGGAACTAATAGGGCGGTTAGAAGAGCTGAAGGGGCAGCTTGAACCCCTAGAAAAGGTATTACAAGTGATAACATGCTGTAAGGGCCTGAGAACCAAAGAGTTTCTTTATGAATTTACGATAAAGGCAATATGGACTGGAGGAAATCATTAGCCTTGTTAGTATTTCCTTGCAGCCAACTTACCCCTTAAGCAGTACATCAGATGAATAAAAACTCTAGTTATTGGATATAATAAAATACGAGCTTTTGCTGCGCAAGAATTGTAGATAATTTAGAACACTAAAAGACCGAGAACAACACAGGTACCTGCAAACAGAAATCATCCAACTAGCAACAGGAGGATGGTTTGTATTCCTGGCTTGGGTAAAGTCTGAAAAAAAATCTACAATCAGATGTTGCTGACAGGAATGCAGATTGTTTGGTCCTCCTGTCCACTGGTAGCAATTTACAAAAAAATAAAAGACTAGTGCTTCGTGTGTGACCAACTGAATGTCAAGCTTCTGAGCCCTCTTTGGCTGGCAGGGTAAAGAGGTTAGCGATATATATCATGGCATATTAAGGTGAATTGCTTTGTTGGTTAAACATTACTAGTTTGAACTTTATTTTAGCCTCTTTGGCAAGCATACATTGTTGAGAATGTGGCTAATATGTTGGAATTTCCTGGTGAATGACTATTAAGTTGGTAGAATGCAGAATATGGCAGCCCTACAAGAACAGCATTTCCAAAGTCCAAACTTTACAGTATTAGGGCATTGGCTGCCATATTAAGCCGAGTGGATGTCTAAAGCAGTTTTATTTATTTATTTATTTATTTATTTGGAGCGCCAGTATGTGAGTTTGAGCTGCATTAGTGATTTTATGAGTGGAACTATTGAGAGAGGGGTGTCGACCAAATGCACAGTAGTAGATAGGGAAGACGAAATATAGCAATTTTCAGTTCATTGAGCAGAGCTAGACCAAAATTCTTTTTAGGCATCGGGTTAAGAAGTAAAAACGAAGTCTTTTAGGGGTAGAGTTTCAGGAAGTTCCTAATAATCCAGAATTTCAGTTTGAAAAGAACTCATCATAGAATGGTCATGCCATAAAATGAGGAGGTAGCCATGTAGATTTGTGGGTCATCAGCTTACCGATGGATTGCAGCACTGGTCTCACAAACTGCTGTCAGTGGTTTGAGGTATAATTTGAGAAGCATGGGACACCGCGGGTAAAACCAGTGGGGTCTGAATTATCACAGCCAATCTACGCTATTTGGGAGTGGTTATATAGAGTGATACAATGGAGGAGAGCAGTTTAGTTATCGACTTTTGGATTAAATTAACATTACCCAATGGACCGTCAATATTGAAGATGTTTTAGGCTTCACCTTGCCATCAGTTCTAAACTAATTCCTTGAATAATAGATATCTTTATTTAAATCCAGTAAATACTCGGCAGCGTCTGTGCCTAATTCCTCATCACCGATTTCAAAATCCTCCATAATTGTATTGGTCTCCTCTCAAATTATATAAGGCTCGTCTGGTTCCTAATGCGACATGCTGGAGATATGAAGATGCTCCGTGTGATTTGTACCATGTACTCTGGTCATGTCCTGCACTGGATATTTATTGGCGTTGTATATAGATGACACTTCGCTCTACTAGTTTTTTTTCCTTTTGAGGTATCGGACAAGCTAGCTTTGTTGCATGATTTTGTTGCTTTGGATAGTACGACATCATTGGCATAGATGGATGTCGACAGCTCTTATAGTGGCTAAGATCTGCATATTACCGCGTTGGCGTACAGCACAGGCGCCCACACATCAAGAATGGCTTGCTGAACTTTATAGATTAGCCACATAGGAACGTAGGATTTACAAGGTTCAAGATCAAATCCAGGTATTCAATGATGTTTGGAGTCCATTTTTGAACCTATATAAATGCAAATTATCTTTCTTGTGTGTGGGGTATAATAGTCTTATCCGTGCGATGGCGATTGGAGCATTTCCATCTATGATTTAAATCTGGGACAAAATGAGGCTGGTGACTTAAATCATTTGTTTGTGGGGTGTGTCTTATGTAGGCAAAGGTTACCTTAAGCATTGCTTAAACTGTATTTGTTACACGAAAAGGCTCCTTTGTCCCTTATTCCATTTTATTTATCTATTTTTCATTCATACTTTCTAAAGTTCTTTTGTCCCGTCTAGGGACCTCATTTAGTATTATATTTATGTTAGATTGCTGTTGTTTGTGGAGTTCTCTGTATTACATTACAGTTCATGTATAATGAAAATTTAAAAAAAGAAATGTATAATAAAAAAGTCATCATGTAAGCTTCTGAAAAGCTTTCTAAATATAGAAATCATTGCAAATCTATATTTTCTTTCCACAAATACGTGTATAAGAATACATTCAAGGTGTTCTAAGGTTACTATGTGATCACAGCAGAGGATAAATGCTCCAACTGAGTCATCACTGAACACTGAGGAAATACAATTGAAAAGCAAAACTCAGAGCCAACAAACAGCCCAATTTCTCTCTCCTTTAAGAGAGCTGAGTTGGCTGTATCTGGAGGAAGACCACTGTACTGATAGGAATTTTGTATTGTACTTTGCACTACACAGTTGTATTATGTCAGACACCAACGGGTTGTCTAAATTAGCATGGGGATACATAAAAAGGCTTGGTTCCCATTTCTGGATGCAGCGATAGAAGAGGAAAGGCCACATGCCATGCTTCAGGGCATGAAAAGCAACCCACACCCATCACCTGTGAAGACTGATAAACGCCCTAGGGACATACTAGTTGAGTACTGTAGATGGTCTTAGCACATAAGGTTTCCCAATACAATCGAAGTGGACATAATCAACATCTCCTCTTCGGAAATTGTGATGCCAAAATTAGAGAGTGTACTTTGCATTTCCACGATCCTTCCACGTGTTAAAGATTAATAGAGGTTACCTTATTTCCTAAAGAGTGAATTAAAAACTTCTTGGAAATGGTTGGCGTTTAGCATAGCTGCTTCATTCACCCACTGGCCATAAGCAAACGATAATGTGTAATGCTTCTTATGAATTTTAAAGAAGGTCATTCAGATAGTCCAAAAGAAGGCTGTGAGGACTTAGTCCTTGAAATGAATTGGTTTTTCAATGATGTTTAAACCAGCTCTATTCTATCATCAACCTTTCAATAGGCAGTGTTCCTTATCACATTAACCCACCCCCAGTCGTATTTTGTAATGACATTCAGCCAAAACAAGACTAAATGAAAACATGTGTCTTGCACACTAGGGCATGACAAAATGTAAATTATGCAGGTGAAATTTGCAAAATTCCCTACTTTCACTTTACATGCAATTTGCAGAATTTCTAAACATTTTACATTCTGCGGTTTCATATAATTTTTGCCTGTGGGAGAGAAGTTTGTGAGAAAAAAAGTTTTTCAGAAAGACATTTTCTGCTCAAACCAATCTCATGTTGGTATCTTGTGCGACTATTTTTTAAGTTGGGTATTCTCTATCCTTAAAAGCTAAAAGAACAGAAGGATTACCCGGTATGACAATCGGGAACCAGGAGCAACCAAAAAAACTGTGGTTCACTCTGGGCTTACTCAAGTAGAATTGCCAAGTCTATGGATGTGTGATCCATCCAAAATCAGTTGATTACTGTATACTAACTTCCGACCAATACTTCTGTGTTAGACATGTATACTTAAATAAATTGAGACATTCATTCAGTTAATGAGAACAGAGTGCTCAAAAAGTAAAGGGTGGTTGTTAGAAATTGGGTTTCTGGTTGGCAGAGGTATGCACCCTGTCCAAGTAGGAACCACAATCCTAGTCAGGGTAAGTCACAACACACCCTAGATTATCCTGTGCTCACCGTCTGGTAGCTTGGCTCAGAGCAGTCTGGCTTAATTTAAGAGGCAATGTGTAAAGTATTTGTGCAACACTTCAAACAGCAACATACTGAAAACACCGCGAAAAAGACTCCACACCAGGTTAGGAAAATGAAGAATAATTTTATAAATAAAACGAGCAAAACTACAGAAAGTAGAAGTCGAGATATGAATTTCTAAAGAATAAATGTAAAATAGCGCTTCTAAGCAATAAGCGCTTAAATGGGATATCTGGTCGCGCTGGACCGGGGCAAGGTCAAAAGTTCAAGCCGACCGCAATTGAGCGCGGGCCGATACAGGGACCCCCTTGGACCAGCTGAACCAAAGTACCTTGATCTGGGTTGCCACAACGAAAATGCGGGGTGCAGCCAAGGCAATGTGTCTGTGTCGAGCCACGCAGTGGACAAGATGCATCGATTTTTCTCCATGCTACTGCAGCAATGCAACAGTTCGAAGTATGAGGCACTGGTTCCGAAAGCGATACACGGCTGCTGCTCCCGCAGTAGGTGAAGGGTCGATTCTGAAGGCAATGCGCCAGGTCTACTCCACGCAACAACAAGAATGCGCTGGTTCTGACTCGCGCAAAGGTGAAGATGCACTGGTTACAATAAGGAGGCATCCGTTCTGGTTGTAGCAGCACTTCCAAGGGCCCAGGACTGAATTGGCACCACTTGGCAGAGTAAGACTTGCAGCAAGCAAAGTTCAGGTGCTGTAGCAGAATGAGTTGAAGTCTTTGATGCCCTTGAGACTTGGAACAGGAGGCAAGCCCTTGGAGTCACTCTGGGTTCAAGTGATGCAGGTCCAGTTCTTCTCACCCAGGCAGCAGGGCAGCTCAGCAAGGCAAGCACACAGCAGGGCAAAAGTCCAGCAAAGCAGCAGTTCAGCAGAGTGGCATTCCTTTCAGCAGCACAGTAGTTCTTCTTCCTGGCAGAGACTTCACAGGTCCAGAAGTGTACTGAAGTCATAGTGTCAGAGATCCAGTACTTATACCCAGTTGTGCCTTTGAAGTGGGGGAGACTTCTAAGAAATCTTAGAGGTCCCCCCTTCCTGCCCTGGCTCCAGACTCCCCATGGAGGGGGGTATATAGCCCTTTTTGTGTGGACAGGACACAACTTCTGCAGGTGTGTGAGGCTGTGTCCAGCTCCTCCCTTCCATCTCTTTCTGTGTGTCTGTCTAGAGGGAATACACAAAGCCCAGCTGTCACCTAACCCAGACTGAACAGAGACAGACAGCAGGCACCAAATGGCTAAAGCAAGCAAATGACAACTTTCTAAGCGTGGCATTTGGTGAACTGTAATTTAAAATCCAACTTCGCTATATGTAGTGATTTTAAATTGTGAGTCTAGGGACACCAAACTTGAAAAGCCTATCTCTTCCCTATTGGGGAATTAAACTTAAAAGATGTAATAAGGTAATCCCAATGTTATCCTATGGGAGAGATAGGCCTTGCAGTAGTGAAAAATGAAATTGGGAGTTTTTCACTACCAAGACATGTAAAACGTAAGAGTTCATGCCCTGCCTTTTAAATACATTGCCCCTGCCCTGTGGGTCATAGAGGGCCTACCTTAGGGGTGACTTATGTTTATAAAAGGGGAAGGTTTAGGCCTGCCAAGAGGTATATCTTGCCAGGTCGAAGTGGCAGTGTAAACTGCACATACAGGCTCTGCAATGGCAGGCCTGAGCCATGGTTAGAGTTCTACTAAAGTGTACAGCCCTGTAATGTACAGGCTCTAGGTGCATGTAGTGCACTTTACTAGGGGCTTATAAGTAAATTAAACATTCCAATTGGGGTTAAGCCAATGTTACCTTGTTTAGGGGAGAGAGCACAGGCACTTTAGCACTGGTCAGCAGTGGTAAAGGGCGCAGAGTCCTAAAACCAGCAAAAACAAGGTCTGCAAACGGAGGGAGGCAGGCAAAAAGTTGGGGGAAGATCACCCTAAGGCTGTCGGGTCCAACACTGAACACCCAATGTAAGAATCATGAAGAAGTTGCATGTTTGGATATAGGTGAACAACTAACTCCTGACTCAACAAAGTGTGCAAGAAAACATAGTTGGTGAGTCTAGATGTATTGAAGTCAATGGTTTTCTGACCTCTCACTTAAGTTAAAGGTCATCATCTGGACTAAACTCTGTTTAGAACACTCAGATTTATGAGACAAAAAAAGATGGTCAAGGAAGTCGGAAGGCCGTGAGGTAATGAAATGAGTCAGAAAATAATGACTTATAACATGTCAGCTGGTTCCAAGGATGAAGAACTGTAAGTAGGCCGGATGTGTCATCAGAAAAGTATCTACAGGGGGAAGATGGAAAAAGGGAAGCTTATAGGGAAGGGGGACGGTATTGAGTAAATGCAATAGATAAGCTGTACTGTGTGCAGCCGAATATTGGAAACTATATACTCACCAAGATAGGTAGTAGAAAGTCTGTAAGCATTATGAATTGGTGAATTTAAAAAAATGTAATTATAATCAATATAGTGAAAATGGTAGGTACAAGCCCTGTGACACTCATGATTGCACACACACTCACTGGTGGAGCCGTGTTCTAAATAAAGTACAGTGAGATGGACATTCGTAAGAGGCGCACCCAGCCTGTGATGAGTGCTGAGCATATAAGCTGCATTAAAGCTTACTCAGGTATGCGTTACTTAGTTAACTAGTTGTAGTTGTCTTAAAGGGACTGTAAGGTTAGACCCTCCAATGTGCTGCATTTTCAGGTAGCAGACCATGGTGCCTGTATATTGGATAGGAACAAATCCATGAAAGAGTCATCTGTTACCATGCTGTGTGCCAGTTAACAGTCAAGGAAAATACATCCAGGCCTGCATTGAATTAAAAAATGTGTGAGAGAAATTGGGTTTTTCGTTGACTGTGTTGTGAGCCCTTCTCAAGAAACAGCCGCAATCCCTGTCAGGGTGAACCACAAAAATCAGTCAATTAACCTGTGCTTAACCCTCTGGTAGCTTGGCACAAAAGCAGCCAGCCTTAACTTAGAGGTAATGTGTAAAGTATTTATGCAGCACACAAACAGTAATACATTGAAAATCAAGAAATATTCCTTATCAATAAAAAAAATACAATTTAATAAATTATTTTAGTCCAAAACAATACAAATCCAGTCAGAAGCAGAGATATGCAATTTCAAAGATTTAAGGCAAGTATAACGCCTAAAAGCACAAAGCGCCACTCATGGTTATCTCTGTATGAAACCGGGTGAAAGTCACAAGTGCAGGCCGACTGCGATTGAGTGCGAGTCGGATACAGGGACCAGGTTAGTCCCACTGAAAAAGTTACCTTTTCAAAGTCCAGTGCGAAAAGTCCAATTTGCAATGGAGATGCCTTCGAAGAGCAGGGAGAGCATCGCGGATGGTAGTCACTGTAGTGTGAAGAACAGGCCGGGCATCGTGGACGGTTGTTGCTGTAGCATAAAGATCCTGGCTTTGTGCTGGCTGTCACCATGGGCTGTCTAAGCAGTAGCGCGAAATGCAGCTCTCGCGTTGCTGGTCGTTGGTAGCAGTCGCTGTAGTGCGAAGAGTTGGGTTCACCGGAGCATTGCGTTGGTGGTAGGTGTGTGCGGTAAGATCTTGGTGCCAACTGACCCATTCACAGTCGCAAAGAGCCAAAAACTTAAGGAGTTCGTCTTTTCTTCTAGAAGGAGCTCAACTGATGCCACAGCAATGGTCCAGGACCTGGGAGGCTTTGCCCCCCTCCCCCCCCCCCATCCTGCCTTGAATGGGCCATCCTGCCAACACCCATGCCCTCTTTTGTGTAGATGTCTGGAAGAAATTCACAAATGCCAATTGCCAGCTACACCTAGTCATGTAACCCAGGTAACAGGCTGCAGGCACCAAATAGGACAAGAAAATGCCAACTTTCTAAAAATGCCATTTTCAGAATTGTGACTTAAAATCCTACTTTACCATTAAACATGGTTGTAAATTACAATCCCTCAGACACGTATTAAATGTAATAAGGTACCACAATGTTGTCCTATGGGAGAGGTAGGGCTTGCAATAGTAAAAAAACGGATTTGAGAGTTGTTCACTACCAGAACATGTAAAACTTAAAAGTACATGTCCAACTTTTTAAGTACAACGCACTCCGGGCTGTTTAGGGCATACCCTAGGGTGGTGATCTATATGTGATAAAAAGGAAAGTTTAGGCCTGGCAAAATATTTATTTTGCCAGGTCTAACTGGCAGTTTTAAACTGCACACACAGGCTGCAATGGCAGGCCTGAGACATGTCTTTAAAGGGCTACCTAAGTGGGTGGCCCAAGAAGTGCTGTAGGTCCAATAGTCGCATTTAGTTTAGTAGCCCTGGGTACATGTAGTACCATTTTTCTGGGACTAACTAGTAAATTAAATGTGCCAATGTTACCACTTTTGGGCGAGAGCTAAAGTTTTTTGGGGCACTGGCTACCAGTGGTGAAGTGCTCTGTTGTAAAGCCAACAAAAATGTATTCAGCAAAACAGGAGGAGTGATGGCAAAAAGGTTTGGGGGTGACCCTGCAGAGGCCCAGGTCCAACATGACCTCCCTCCAGCCAAGCCAGGTTAGACTAATCAATACCTTGATGTGCTTCCCTGCTTAACCGATAGAACATGGACACTGGCAATCTACTGCAGAGTCCCTTGCCAGTTCAATGTCCCGCTGAACTTGGTTGGCCACCCCTGTAGAGTACTCACCTGTGGGTGATTTCTTATAGCAGAGACCCCCTGCTTGTGTCCTAACTGTTAACACTCAAAGTACCAGGGTTGGAAATGGAGAGCTCTGGGCCAACGCCCACCAAAGGCATGGAAAGCCTTTCTCCACACTTTACTCTCGGTCCTATCTGTGTCTCCTGGGACCTCCCCATCACTCTACTGTGGGGAGCCTGAACCACCCTTCTTTGGGTCAGTCACAGTTAGCTTGTTATGGACCCTGGTGCTGAGCCAGGGAGCCGCCTCCTTAGCAATCTCTCTGGGGCCAGTGAGCTTACTGTCCACTAGGTGTTGGCGCAGCTCTAGAAAACAATTGCTAAACTTGTGTTCCCTGGCAATTAAATTGTACAGCCCTTAGTAATCATTCACCCAACCATCCAGTGCCTTACAAAAGTAATCCACATAATTCAACCCGGACTATTGGGGCAAATTCTGGCTGTCCCTAAACTTCTGCCTATACATTTCAGTAGTGAGACCATATTTTCTGGTGTGTCCTATGAGTAGATACTTAATCCTGTCCCCTTTCCTTAGGGCTAACAGTGCATTCCTCCCTTCAGTGGGAATGTGCCTCCAGAGACTTGCCTCCCAATCCTCCTCAGGGACCCTGTGCATCTCTAGGGCAATCTCATGGGTCTCAAATCATTTATCTATATCATCCCCCACAATAAAGTTGTGGGCTCCCCGGGATAAAGCGTGTGACCCGGCCACAAGGGACGGCCTCAATTCTTTTAAATTAGTTTAGTGTCCCAAGGGAATGGGCCGCCCCTTAAAAAATAGTGAGTCTGGGGGATGGGGGTCCTGGGGAAGAATAATGCCTGGGGAGAGGGGCCTCGCACCCCTCCCCACAAAATTACTTTGGGCGCTGGGGCCAAAAGAGGCTCGAAATGGAAGGGGCCGCATGCCCCCCCCCCCCCCTTTAAATATAAATCAAGCCCTGGGAGGATGGGATTCCGGTGGCCCAAATCGCAATGCGCAAACTAGTCAAAAAGTAGCAGGTTTTGTAGAGATTCATCAAACAGGGCCAAAGATATTAGGAAAACAAAAAATGCATTTCCTATAAAAACACGATCCTAACTGTAACTACCCATTGGCGGTCGCCACCAGATAGGTCAGCATTTACATAAGAAATGTGTTTTTTGTGTTGCTAATAAGGTTGGCATTGTTTTCGGATCTCCACCAAATTTTCCAAAAAAGTGCTCTTTTTTTGCCTAGTTTGTGCATGGAAAGTTTTGGGGTGATCCATCAAGCAGGGGCCGGGAAAAAAGAGGGGGAGTCTCAAAACACAAAATCCCTATTCCTTTTTCCATAGACTTCTTTAGGCAGGGCTACAGCAAAAACTTCTGTACAGAATTTCACAAGTTTGGCAGTAAGCTAGACCTTGGTCCGCAGATTGTGCTTTTTAGGTCGAGCCTAGGCAGCGCGCATACACTGTCTGGAAGACCAGCTGTAGTCCAAAAGGACTTTGCTCCCACCGCTGCCTTCCCATTGGTTCAGTGCAGCTTCACTCTTCGTTGCTGCTTTGTAAATGGTTCATGCAGCCATATGTCACTTCCGTTTTGTGGCACAAGAGCACCGGCCAAGTGCAATCTTCTTCCGCTTCCATTGTTCGTGTTTGTTTGGGTGAACTCATTTTTCTGTTTCCGGCGCACGGCACCATCGACTTTGGGTGGAACCGCTTTTCTTTCCACCTGTCGCTGCTTTGCTGCCACCATCTACTTAATAAAACTTAATAAAATGTTTTCTTTCACTAACGCGTTATGAGCTGCGACTGCTGATGCATTTTTTTAAAGAATATAAACAGTTTTGCACTCTTGTTTTTATAAAGTCTCACTGCCTGTCCACGAAGTTCTGTTAGAAAAACAGTCTGCACTAACTACGCATGACAAGCGGGGTATTTGACCTTTTATATAGACAAGTAGTTTGCAGAAGTGCACAAGCACATGCGTTCTCTTCCTCCTGCGGGCACGTTTTTTCTCTCCCTGTAGCCTGCATAGACGCATGTCCAAGCGGTGCTCGAACCTCAGTGCCTGTCTGATGGGAAGCTCTCGCAGGAGCTGCACAAGCTGCAGACTTACCCTCGCACCGACATCGGCGCCGGAACTCCAGGCAAGAAGCCGAACGTGCACAGCGAGCCGAGCCCAAGTGCTAGGCACAGTACGGCGACCCCCCTAGGCGAGCAGTAGCTGCACCTGCCTGCCACCCCTGCAGTCCCGGCTCCATTCTTGGCGGTCTCACCTCCTGGCTCAGCTTTCGGCAGATATTGTTTGAAACGGTATGCAACACACTCACCCTAAGGTAGACGCGACACAGAGGATAACCCTCGTAGAGTTACATACCAAATGAAATCAAACATAAGCAGCCCGCTTTTGAGATTTTAGATGATTTGCTTAAAAGTTTGAAAAGAAATCCGAGCGGGGCTTCACATTTCTGGCTACTAGATGTGAAAAAACATGAGCACTTAACCTCTTTCATGCGTCGGACGGCCAGTGGGGGTGTGCGGAGGACGGCCGTCCGTTCCGCGCACGCGTGGAATTCTCCCGCACAGCGGGGGAATTCCAGCCGCGTCGAAGCGGCTAATTCTTTCATGCCTAATGTACTTCAATAAACCTATTTTCTACAAGAAGCATTATGTTGCAGGTTGAGCTGATCAATGAAGCTCAGACGTATGTTTGAAATAGAGGAATATGATTCACAAGCTCCATTTATTTACTTTTCTACACCTGTCCTTTTTGCAAAGCATCGTTTAGCCACATCAGGCTTTAATTCTAACACGACGTACTTCTAGCTAGCACAGGCAGCTCATACATACATGCTTTACGTCACATAGCCATCTTTTGCAGCACGTGCCACTTCGTACATCTCGGATAAGAACTATGGAAATGTTTCTTTTGTCCACAAATGTATGCCGTTGTTTCTCAGCTGGGAAGCAGGTTTATGTATGGAGGGAGATACGCCTGTGGGGTGGAGCATTCCATAAAGTTTTTGTTGCTAGCTGTTTTTGCCTATTATTTTCAATGCCACGTCTCCCCGGGTTTTTGGGGGAAATAATACCAATGTGTCTTTCCCCATTACTATGCTGACTCACTAATAATGATGTCAATAGCCTTTTGTGCGGCATAACGGCTAGGGCGCCCAACTTTGTCCCTGGGGAACCAGGTTCGAGTCTGACAGGAGGCTCAAACATCCCGTGATTCTGGGCAAATCACGTAATCTCCCCATGCCTAAAAATGAATGTGTCCGTCCGTAAAGCAACTGGTGCTCATGTAAAGCGGTCGAGTTCGCGCTTTATAAAACTGCAACAAAAAAAATGTATCAACCAAGGCTGACAAATGAACTATGACGACATCTCTGCGTCACCGCTCAGGCCATTGTTTTCGTTCGGTGCTTTGCATTTCTTGTTTATCCATTTAGCATCAAAATAACTCACGAAGCCCTGTCCCATGAACAAAAGTCATGTATAAAACCAAATGGGAAATGAAGCGCGGTCAGTGATTTAAGAATCATTCGCTGGCGTATTACCAACACTCCCCAGCAGATATTTTCGAATAAAGTACTCTTTTTATAGGCGCATAGTATTGAAATAAGTAGCATGACTAAATTCTCTTGAAGGACATTGAAAACTAAAAACAAAACCACATCGTGAGAGACGATACCCGTCACTAAGACTTCCTTAATGCTGATTGCAGCACGAGGGAAACTCATTTGTTTCCCGGGTGACCAGTGCCCCACCCTCTTGCCTGATCTTAGCACGAGGTGCTACACTAATTTGACAGGGTGACCAGTGCCCCTTATCTCTAGGCTAGGGTGACCAGTGCCCTAAACGAATTTACCTGTTTCTTGGCGCTCGATTCCACTAATGCTGATTGCGGCAAAAGGGTAATTTATGTGAATTCCCTGGGGATCAGTGCCCCTCCCTCTTGCCAGTTCTTAGCACGAGGTTGCTATACCAATATGACAGGGTGACCAGTGCCCTTATCAATATGTTAGGGTGACCAGTGCCCTACATTAACCTATCTGATTCGCAACGCTTGGTACTTTTGAGACCAGACAACAATTGCACGCTACACTTGACGAATTCCTTGCCGGAGTCCGCCTGACCCACGACAGGGTCACTAATCCTTGACCATCAAGACGTCTATTCTAAAACCTTCTGCCAATTTATTTGCCTGGGTCCCCAGAATCCCTTGTCCTGAAGAGACCCCGTAACGCGAGAGGGTCGAAACGTCGTCGACTATAAAAAGGTAGAGTCCTAGGACACCAGAAAAAATCCCTATTGAGTGGATTGATAAATTGATTCCATAAGGGACCTCCCCGTTTATTCCAATAACCAACTGCTTCTTTTTTATTAGTCACTGTATAATATGTCACTGTTGGTTTTGGTCACTACCCTGGGGCACAAAAGTCACTTGGATCACTTTTTATCCTGTATATAGTGTGAATGCACAGTAATTGCTTTAACTTTTTTTTCATATGATTGTTGTTTGCAAAATAAAAGTTACGCCCATGTTCGGCTGAAGTGGGCAGAGAGAAATGTATTTGTTTGTGGGCTTCAATTTTAAAACTTTGATTGATTCTATATTGATCTAATATAATAGTTAGAAGGACATAACTCCATATCTGTTGTTCAAATGAGTTCCTTGTGAACATTGTCTGTTGGCTGACTAGCTATACCCAGTTCACAGGGACATATGGGTTGCTCTTGTTCTTTGTTTAAATCATGAAGCTCAGACGTATGTTTGAAATAGAGGAATATGATTCACAAGCTCCATTTATTTACTTTTCTACACCTGTCCCTTTTGCAAAGCATCGTTTAGCCACATCAGGCTTTAATTCTAACACGACGTACTTCTAGCTAGCACAGGCAGCTCATACATACATGCTTTACATCACATAGCCATCTTTTGCAGCACGTGTCACTTCGTACATCTCGGATAAGAACTATGGAAATGTTTCTTTTGTCCACAAATGTATGCCGTTGTTTCTCAGCTGGGAAGCAGGTTTATGTATGGAGGGAGATACGCCTGTGGGGTGGAGCATTCCATAAAGTTTTTGTTGCTAGCTGTTTTTGCCTATTATTTTCAATGCCACGTCTCCCCGGGTTTTTGGGGGAAATAATACCAATGTGTCTTTCCCCATTACTATGCTGACTCACTAATAAGGATGTCAATAGCCTTTTGTGCGGCATAACGGCTAGGGCGCCCAACTTTGTCCCTGGGGAACCAGGTTCGAGTCTGACAGGAGGCTCAAACATCCCGTGATTCTGGGCAAATCACGTAATCTCCCCGTGCCTAAAAATGAATGTGTCCGTCCGTAAAGCAACTGGTGCTCATGTAAAGCGGTCGAGTTCGCGCTTTATAAAACTGCAACAAAAAAAATGTATCAACCAAGGCTGACAAATGAACTATGACGTCATCTCTGCGTCACCGCTCAGGCCATTGTTTTCGTTCGGTGCGTTGCATTTCTTGTTTATTCATTTGGCATCAAAATAACTCACGAAGCCCTGTCCCATGAACAAAAGTCATGTATAAAACCAAATGGGAAATGAAGCGCGGTCAGTGATTTAAGAATCATTCGCTGGCATATTACCAACACTCCCCAGCAGATATTTTCGAATAAAGTACTCTTTTTATAGGCGCATCGTATTTAAATAAGTAGGATGACTAAATTCTCTTGAAGGATACTGAAAACTAAAAACAAAACCACATCAGCTAGATTGGGTATGATTAAATTATTAAATAAAAATAGTTGCTTTTGAAATGACTTTCCTTTCACTCTATATTCCCGTCTCCATATCTCTCCCTCCCTTCCTCACATCTAGTCTCTGTCACTGCCCCCACTCCCCCTGTCCTTATTTCCATCCCTCCCATTCCGTCTACTTATTTACCTGGCCCCAGTGGCTCTATTAGCATCTCCCAAACAATGCGCCTAAAATGTATCTCTCAGTAGAACAAGGACAATGGGAACCTCTGCACTTGGTCATAGATAGCACACATCTTAAACACTGTGTGGAAGGCATCATGTGGACAAAAATGATTTACATAGTCTTCATAGCCAAGCACTATAATTAAAGATTTTCTTAAGTTGTATTAAGTCCATTTTTGATCTTGCCCAAATCACACGTCTGCAGCCTTAACTCGTTCCATGCGTCGGACGGTCCCCGGCCGTCTGACGTCACGGTGGGCGTGTGCGTCGGACGGCTGGGGGCCGTCCGATTTCCGCACGCGTAAAATCCGCCCGCACGGCGGGGAAATTTGCGCTGCAGCGAACGGGTTAATTAAAACAATAAAAAATAAAAGAACAACTTGAGGAACTCCCCAGTCCGCCTGCTGTTATGTTTTATTTTTGTGTAACTGTATTTGTTTTACCTTTGCCTACACTTCTTGATGCCAAAAGTAATTTTATCGGGTTGCAATAAAGCATTTCACAACTCCATTCATTCGGTTGCATAAGGTTCACCTCCAACTGAGCACGAATATCTAGAAAACTCAGCTGATTTACGGGCTCTTATTTATATTGCACTCCACTACAAAAAAAAAAATAAGTAACAAATGTCATTTACAATTCCAACAGCCCTAACTTTCACAAATGCGAGACCTATTGCATTACAAATGCTTGTTGTGATTTGGTGTAAATACATTCAGTAGTTTTTGAGAAATGAAGGTTAAAAAAATATTTGTATATGTGGATGGTTGGATTTGAGGGACAAATGTGAGTCCCTCAAACCCAATTTAAAAAAAATTGAGCATTCTGATTGGCCATGGGGTCTTATTTTTTTCCCTTGGGCCATCTCATTGCAGCGGGAGTAGGCGCTCAAATTGGCTGCCAGCAACATGAGAAAACTGTTGCTGGCAACCATTACAGGACTCTGGGACTTAGAATTCCCTGTCCTGAACTCTTAAAGAAAAAATTATATAAGGGCGCAGGGTAGGCATACCCTGCCCCTCCAGGCCCCATGCAGGGGGCCCTCCCCCCCCCCTTCTCCAAGGGGGCAAAATAAAAATAAAAAAATGGGCAAGTTTGCCGTGATCCAGTGGGGAAGAAACAAAATGGCGTCTCGGGCTGCATTATGTAATTAAGGGGGGGGGGGCGCGCGGCCTCCTTCCAGAGCCATATTGGACCCCAGGAACTCCATCCATGGAGCCCCATATATTAATATGGGGAGGGGATGCGTGGCCCCCCTCCCTGGGCCATATTTGGCCCCTGGGAGCCCATCCCCGGGGCCAAAGTATTGATTAAGGGAAGGGGACCACAAGCCTTTAAAATGCCTTGGGGACCCCATCCCCTAGGGCATCAGTTTCACAAAACAAAAAGGGAAGGTGGCTGCGCAGCCTTCCTCCATGAGCTTTTATTGGCCCCGGGCCCTCATCCCCCAGAGCCAGCTCAATTGCTGTGTCCAGGGGAGCCCAGCCCGGGACACAGTGGTTTCCCTGCCAGCCCACCGGGACAGAGTGGTTTCCCTACCCACACCGGTGCGGAGAGGGAAACCGATGTTTACTCCCGCTTGGTGGTAGCATTTTTTAATCTGCCACCATGCTGGAGCAAACAAAAAGGCTTTAAAAATGCTCCCGCCGGCTGGGAGCAGACTTGTATTGTGTTTCCCTCCTGCACTGATGCAGGCAAGGAAACAGCAAAAACAACAATTGATGGACAGAATGCAGAACAATGTCATACATTCACCCCAGTACAGAGATCTGGGCCTAAATCCAAGGAAACAGAACAAGATATTGCTTCTGCCCGAAGGGTGCAGCATAAATAGCTGCTCCCTCCAGCTATGAGCAATGCCGGCTCCCGCAGCATGCAGAGAGCCGGCTGGGATGTGTGGGCCCTGGGCTTCTCCCCACAGCGTGTTTGTGGGTGCCCCAGGTGGGCACCCACCAATATTAAAATATGGCCCCCTCCCCTTTAAAATATATACGGCCCTGGCGGATGCAGTCCAAAGGGCCTAATGAGGCTCGGAGAGGGGCCAGGCGGCCCCCCTCCCCTTTCAAATTCATACAGCCCTGGGGGATGGGGTCACTAGGGCCCAGGAAGCTCGAGGAGGGGGGGCAAACGGCCCCTCCCCTTTTAAAAATATATATATACGGCCCTGGGGGATGAGGTACCCAAGGCCTGATGAGGCTCGGGAGGGGGAAGCCCGCGGTCCCCTCACATCTAAAATTAAAACGGTCCTAGGGGATGGGGGCCACGCGGCCCCTTTCTTTTAAAATATATACAGCCCAGGGGATGGGCCCCTAGAGCCTAATGAGGCTGAGGAAGGTGGGGCCACGCGGCCCACATCCCCTTTAAAATAAAAACGGCTCTGGAGTCTCCAGGGCCTAATGAGGCCCCCTTCCCTTTTTATTTAAATTTTTGACCTGGGGAGGGGTCCCCTGGGCCTAATTAGGCTTGAGGGAGGGGGGGGGGGCGTGCGTCCCCCTCCTTTTATTAATTACTCAGCTATGGGGTCCCCGGGTCCTAATAAGGCTCAGGAAGGGTGGCTGCATGCCTCGTCACCTTAGATTTCGGCCCCGGGGGTGGGGTCTCAGTGGCCCAAGAAGGCTCGCGGAGGGGACCCCTTCCCCATTTTTATTGCATTTGGCCACAGGTAATGGGGTCCCTAGGGCCAATTAAGGTTCGGGGAGGAGGGCTGCAAACCCTTCTTCCCTGTTAATTTGTATTTGGCCCGGGATCTTTAAAGGCCCCATTTTGTATTTGAATAGGCCCTGGGGATGTGGTCCCCGGGGCTAATTAAGGGTTGGGGAGGGGGACTGCAAGCTCCCCTTAATATACATGTTTTTCCCAGTGGATGGGTCCCCCTGGGCCCAAAGGCCAACCCTGTGCTGCGCACGCCAAACTATGTGTGCAGTGTGGGGAGAAGCAAGCTGCGGGTTTGGCCCCAGGGCTGGCAACAGGCCAAGCCCTGTGGCCAGCATCCCGCTGTGCACAGTCAAAGGCTGTGTGCAGAGTGGGGTTGGCTGCCTGCGGGGAGTTTGGGCCTGGCTGTACGAGAAGACCTGCAGCTAACGCCACACTACTCACGACCAAAGGCTGTGCTCGGCATGAGGTTGGCTGCCTCCAGGTGACTGCCTGAGGGGAGTTGGACACAGGGCCTGGCTGCAAACCAGGCCCTGCGGTCAATCCAGCTCCATGTGCGATGAAAGGCTGTGTGCAGCGTGGTGTTGGCTACCTCCTGGTGTTGCCAACCCGCTGCTGCACACGGCCAAACGCCATGCGCAGCGTAGAGTTGGCTGCCTGAGATGGGGTTTGCCGCAGGGCGTGGCCATAGGCCAGGCCCTGTGGCCAACCCTCGCAGTGCGGGGTTGGCTTTACGTATGGTAATAAAATACTACTTTACGTTAAAAAAAACTAAAAAAAGAAATGGAAATTCACTGAAAAAACAAAGGTTAAAGTAACATTATATTTAGGTGTGATAAAAAGATCTGTTTTCGTAAAAAGAAAAAGACTTAGAAACTCTCTGACAAAACAAAGGTTAAAGTAATGTTATAGTTAGGTGAATATGTCAGTGACAACATTAACGTTTAGAACTAAAAAAAAATACAGAAATTCACTGGTTAAATTAGCAGAGCTAACTATAACGTGCGCCCCCTCCATGCACTGCTTATGACTTCACATTACATCACTCATGACATGTTCTGTGACATCATTTATAACATCACTAATGACGTCTCAAATGGCTTTCTGATTTTAGATGCATTGAAGGCAATGGAGCTGGAGTTTAATGAGACTAAGATGAACAGAATTACAGCAATCTACTCTTGATCCCATTATGGCGGTTTAGATCAAAGCCCAAATAAAAGTGTTTGGGTTGCCTCAGTCTTCTCTTCCTCTGAAAGGCAAAGACAGAGAGAGGAATGATAAATGATGGTGTTATGCTCCTGATCAAATGTGGAAAAATTTCTTTAAAAATGGTGGTTACCCTCACCAAGTGAGATGCTTCATCATCGGGTACCTCCTTGCTACCAATGATTTAGATGAGTAGCTGGCTCCCTATGGAACACTTTGTTAGGTAGATGCTTTTTTGTATTGTTTTCTGTGAAGGAAAAAAGGTGCAAGAGCACATCACAAGGTATTACTAGATACACCTAGAGTATGCTGTTGGTGGTAGCGGCAAAAACATTCTTTTTGTAGGTAGGGCCCAAAACACGAAGTCCCCCTGTAAGCAGGTACAATCTCTGCACCCACTTGCTGGTGGAAATCTGTCATCCTTTGTAAAGCAGGCAAAATTGGGGCCTGCACTGTGACAGACAGAGCAGCTGCTTCAAACCGCCAGCCTGCCTTCCACCGATGCGCAGCTGCCCTATGGGGGCTGCACACTAGCAGGGCACACTGGCCCTAGCCAAGGTGTGCCGAGCTCTAAATATAATACTTCCCTAGCAGTATATAGCAATATAAATAGAATAATAAAAAGTCTCCACTGCTTGCTAACAGGGAGCACGCCACTCACCTAAATCATTGGTAGTAGCGAGGAGGTACCCGATAATAAATCATGTCACTGGAAGTGGGTCAGCGTAACCGTCCTTTTTAAAGAAATACCTTTACATCAGGTTTGGACCATAACTATGACCATTTACCACCCTCTCCTGTCTTTTCTTTTCATAGGAAGAGAAGACTTGTGACCACCCACACACTTTTAGTTGGCTCCCTGTTGTGTTTGTTGTAATATATGAAAAATGGAGGGCAGTATTGGGTGATTCTCTCACGTTCCTCCCTTCCCCCTCTTTAAATACTATAAGGCCTGTGATCGCTGTGCGCCATGCCTCCATGGTAAGTAGGGGTGCCATCTTGTGTAGTTCACAAAGGTGGAAGCTGCAGGCATGTGCTGTCGCAGACACTTGGGCGGTCGTGTCTAGTAGATCTACAAGAAGATTGGCCAAAGTCGGTGTGCCTGAAGTTGCGTGGCCCACACTAGAGGACTTCTGCCTACTACCGCAACCTTTGCCTTGTTCGAGCTGAGCTTAAGGCATCTGTGGTCCAGTGCACTGGAGTCCTTCTCCTGCTGACGCCCTGAAGTTTTGAAAGTACAAGAAATCTAGACATTAGAGTAAGCAGCAGTTGTTGACCTAGATTGCCTCTGGTATTAGTCCAGTAGACTCGATGTTATTAATACTTCTCGTGTATTCTGACCGACTCTATTTTGACCACATTCAGTCAGTCGACTCAGCCGATTGAATCTGAACAGACTTGAGTAGAACGAGGGATGTTGGCGATGGAGGACTAAGTGTCACTGACGGATTCTTTGGTGCAACTAACTGGACACATTTTCCTTCTTTTCATATTGAATAGTCCGCAATATCAAGCCGTTTAAGGGATGGAGAGATTAGCAGCAGTTCTGGATCAGAAACAGGCTGGATGAATGAAGAGCGGGCAGAGCGAGAATGAAAACCTTCTTGGTAGAAGGCCTGGTGTATAGTCCTCAACATTATTGGTTTGAATAAAGCTATTGTTCATACTTTATGAAAGTATCTTGCTGCGAAGTGCTTTGTTACTGTGACTGACCATTGATTCTTTTGTAGGTAAAGGAAGACCTTGGCAGGAGAGCGGAGAAGCGCACTACATGGGTCCTTTGGGGCGGTCTGGCGTACATGGCGACCCAGTTCGGCATCCTGGCCCGTCTTACATGGTGGGAATACTCCTGGGATATTATGGAACCAGTTACCTACTTCATTACCTATGGCAGTGCCATGGCAATGTATGCCTACTTTGTACTAACACGCCAGGTAAGACGCACGAGCTGCCGTGGAAAGGCAACATTTAGGGCACTTTTTTCTAAGATGATGTTAAAGCCTATGCAAAGTGAACTATCTGCACAGGTTTAAAAATGTTCTTGTGTTCAGGACCCCAGACGGCGAGTGAATGACGCAGCTCCCTTTCCTTGGACTCTGTAATGGTGCAAACATGGTAGTTATCGCTTATCAAGTTTGTTGGTGTACTGCACTTGTCATACCGTGTAGCTCACGGTAATTTGTGGACCCGGCTGAATGTTCAAAGCTAAAATAAAGCTCTGATATTTGTTTCTGCCGCGGGCATTCTCTTTCCCCTGTGACATTCAAAGTCAAAGATTGTTTATTTCACATACACTTTATTCTTACGAACGCATCGTGGATGTATCATAATGAAAACTTATTTTTTCAAAAAAGGCTACTGCAGTAACCTCCATTCACGCCGTAATAGTACATACATCTTGCATTCCATATGCTTGTTCTGTATCAAATATAATTAGACCAGCCTTATTTCCTCCCGTAAAGCACGGAATATATGCGCCAATGTGGATTAATTCAAGGTTGCCTTGAAGGATAACTCGTGAGCGCACTGAACATTGTCCGAACTCTGTAGCATAATGAGAACTTAGTTAAACCTTTCGGAACAGTATAGATTTTCCTTTATTTTTTTTAAATACTCCAGGAATTTGGAGTGCCTGTTTAAGGTCGAATACATATAATATTCCCAAACGGAAAACCCTACCATAGACGATTCGGTAGAGTAGCACAACTAAACTGCTGCAAGGGAACTCCTGGTTTTTGCAACGCTGAAAATACTGGAAAAAGTCACCCTCTCCTGGCTTGCTTATTCAAAGGGCAAAACAAAAGAAAGAACATTTGTTTCCCTCATTACCGGGACAGATGCCAATGACCACATTCATGCGTTACCCTCCCTGATTTCTTCTGCTCTGTGAATGACTTCTAGACTCGATTGTGGGAAGTGTTATGCCATCTAGGTACAGTTCGCCTCCTCTCACCTGCTTACATTTTTGATGGACGCCATAGATGTTCCCTGATTTGAAAGTTAGCCACCTCATCCGAGTCCCAAAATTGTGTCCACAACTCTGCTTTCTGCTTTAGAAGCGCAGTCCAGTGCGTGCAAAAGGTGCACAACCTTCAAACAGTAGAAGAGGTCCTGGATGTGAATAAAACATGGAAGAATAGCTGCTCCAAATCTACTTCTGAACTCCTGGGCTGAGCCTCAATACAAGCAACAAAAGATGAGGTTTGACCCTATTCAAGAAAATGGGGGTAAGGGTACATTAAATGAGACCAAAGAAAAAGTAACCCTCATCCCCCATAAACTACTACGGTTACTTCACAATTAATGGCATGCGGACCTTTTTCATCGTGTCAAATCCTGTTTCTTTAATGAAAGTTCTTTAAGGCTTTTAAGTGTTTATGCCTATTCGTTTGTTCCCACAATACAGTTCTTTTAAACCAAATATCGACCAACATAAATACAAACATAAGCCACTTTACAAATTTGAACACTTTTACGCAACTTTACATAACACAGATGAACAAGGCACAAATTTCATTTAAATGGTTTCACATAGTTTTGACCATTGAAAACGTCAAAAATGTTTTCCAGTAAACCATCCCTGGTTTAAAACTATAGATCCCAACATCCCAAACAAATTACATGATGTCAAAGAATGTCCAATTTATTATTTTAATTTTAACACGTCTCCCTGCATGTGTTCTTATTGGTGTTGTAAGGTTCACTAGTATCATTTCAGAACTTTGTGTATGGCAACATAGTACTCGACTGCAATGCCTACACGTTTCGATCTCTGTGGGGGTTAAATTACGAGAAATAAATACAAGAGGGCCTCTGTAAACTGAATAATAGAAGACAACAGCAGGGGAAAATAGCAATCAAAGCACATAAAAATCAATCCTTCCCCACTTACTTTCAGATAGGTATAACTCATTGCGTTATCTGAAAGAAAGTGGAGCAGCATTGATTTTTATGTGCCTTGATTGCTGAATTAGGAGATCTTCCTTGGGGGTAGAACAGTCTCTTAAAAGATGGGCGGGGGCAATACGTTTCTCCATACTCTGGAAAATCTGCCGTAGGAAGAATGTCCTTGGTTTTTTTGTGAGAGTTTGTAAGTGTGGGTTCTTCAAAGGTTCCATGTCATTAATTGTGAAGTAACATTAGTAATATATGGTGAATGAGGGTTACTTTTTAGTGTCTCAATACAAGGCATTGTTGGGATTGGTCCATGTTAGAACCTATAATACCACGGTCTCAGATGCATGATGGTCTGTCCTCTGTATCCCAACTTGACCTGCACTGAAAGATTTCAGGTTGTGCACAGTAGACGCAGTGGTTTTCTACTGTTTGAAGTGTGCAAGATGGGTGGGCTCAATGCACTTTGTCTATATAGTAAAGCAAGTTAGGACCTGGCAGACAATTTTAAATCCCTGACAATCCCTCGTTCTTAGTTTAAGTGCTCCGCTTACAAAGTGCGTTGATCCCACCCACTCACACTAGGTGCAGTGGATGAGGGTCCGAAGATGAAGCATGCCACAGGTGGTACTTGTGGGAGAGGATTCTACAAAAATATCCGAGATGCCAGGATCACACTAATTTATCGGGGTGTGGATCCGACATTCTCTAGAGATATATTGTTAGAAATTGGATTTCTGGTTGACTAGGGCTTGTGCCAAAGCCAGACAGAAACCACCACTCTAGTCAGGGCAAGGGAGTTACACGCTGAAGATAACCCCTGCTCGCCCCCTTGGTAGCTTGGCACGAGCAGTCAGGCTTATCCCAGAGGCAATGTGTAAAGCGTTTGCGCACCACACACACAGCAGCAACACCCTAGGCACACCACAAAAGAAACTCCACACAAGGTTATATATAAAAATAGCCTTTGTATTATCCAAAACACATTAGAATAGTAATCACACAATATACACTGTGCCAACTGGCACTAGGCAATATTTACAGGGGATTATATACACATGACGGGGCCAATTGGGCCACTGTCAGAACCATCACAAAGCACAAATAGTAAATGTAGAACACAACCAGTAATTACTGGCAAAATACTGTACTCTGCATTATATCCTGCAATCATAAATCATATTATGCAATCAGCATCACATTAGGCGAAAAACACATTATGCGCCAACCTCATAAGCATAAACCACATTAGGCAATAAGCATCACCAGCATAAACACGGTATGCAATAACCTCATAAGCAAAAACACAGAGGTTTAAATCAGGGTGCATAAATCACATTTAGCATATCATCACATAAATCACATTAGGGCCTTGCGCCCTACCAACCTACAACTGACCCCCTGGCCGACTGGCCTTCTCAGAGGGCTCAAATGCCCTATGTCCAAAAATGTCAGGGCTGGCTGCCAATGCAGCAGAATCAAAGTGCGCAATTGCGGTGGCACCACTGTGCCTCCGGGGTCCCCACTGGGACTCCTAAAAATGCTCTGGCCTAAACGTTGCAGCTGGCGCTAATTGCGGTGCAGCTGTGAAAGTAACTGTAGGCACTGGCACTCACTGTGCCCTCTGGACCCCCACTGGGGCCCTAAAAACAAATATGGCCAAACGTTGCAGCTGCCGCTACGGCGGTACCGTTGTGAGGCCAAACAAAAGAGGCACTGGCACTTCTGTGCCCTCGGGACCCCCACTGGGGCCCTGAAAATAATGTGCCCCACGTTAGAGCGGCCCGCTCTCCTGCGGGACCGCTCAGGCACCGACAGTGTGCCTCGATCGGCACCAACAATGCTCCAGGCACCGGCAATGTGCCTCGGGGAGCATCCACCATGCGCAGTGTGAGCCCCACTCACCGGGCTCTCTAACAAATGCAGCCTCCCAATCGGCCCCACTCACCGGGACATTCTGGGGAGGCTCGCCTCTCTTCTGGTGCCACTTCTGGCATCTGCGGGGTTCTCCTTCTCTCGCCGGTCACCAGGAACATGTGGGGCTCTCTTCTCCGGTCACGAGGGCCCCCGTGCAACAACCGGCTGCACCTCCTCCAGCCCTCCACTCCGGGGATGGAAGGGGCGGAAATGGAGCCCGCGAGGCTCTCGTGCTCGTCAGCAGGCCCCGCCCACAGTCGGGCACGGGTGCCTGACTTCCGTTTTCGGCGCTCCCTTTCTTGGCAGCAATGCGGGGTGGGCACCCGCTCTAAAGGTACCGATGCGGGGTGGGCTCCCGCTCAGTTTTCAAGCAGATAGGCGGGGTGGGCACCCGCTCTAAAGCACCACAATGCGGGGTGGGCACCCGCCTTTAAATATGCATAAAGCGGGGTAGGCTCCCGCTCGGTTTGGCAAAATGCGGGGTGGGCTCCTGCTGAAGAAAACAGCGCAGGGGGAATCTCCAGGTCGCAGCCCAGTGCTGCCAAGCCAAACAGAAGCGCTCCACGAGGCGCTAGGTCCAAGGCAAAGTTCTAGGGGCACAGCTGGGCCCAGGGAGGCCAGCACACAGGGCCCTCCAGCAGGGAGGCAAGCCCTCATGGCGGTTCCTCCTGGGCCCCCAGCAGCAGCAAGCCCCAGCAAGCACAGGAACAACCACACTTTCATGGGGTCACAGCCCCAGTATTTATACACATATTCTCTTTGTCTGCCCTGCACAGGGCTTGGGGGAACCAGCCAAAACTGGTTCAGGGGGGAATTGGAGCACTTTGTTTACCAGGCTCCTCTTCCCCTTTGTCAGGTGGGGGCTCGTCATCAGACACACCACAGGGGGGCGGAGCCAGCATTCACTAGGGCAGGCACAATCCTATTCAGGGTCGGGGGACTACTCCTCCCACTACTCCAAATGCAGATGCCCTATTCAGCCAAGCGCTGACTCACCCAGCCCCTCCTGGAGGCACACACACCTCACCAGCCCCTGTCACTCAAAAGCCAGACATGCAATTCACATCAGGCAGGCAGACACATAGCGCACAGAAATGCCAACTTCTAAAAGTGGCATTTCTAAAATAGTTATAATAAATCTGCGCACACCATTGCGCAGCATTTATTATTACCATTCCAAATATACTAAACTTGACCACGCTGCTCCTCTCATAACAGGAATTACCACTGAAACACTTATCAGGGAATCCCCAATGCATTCCTATGGGAGGGCAGCCTCACAGTAGTGAGAAACCAAAATGGCTGTTTGTCACTACCAGGACATGTCACACACGTAAGGTACATGTCCTACCTTTTACATACAATGCACCCTGCCCATAGGGCTAGCTAGGGCCTACCTTAGGGGTGACTGACATGTAGTAAAAGGGGGGTCACAGCCATGGCACACACTTTAGGTGCCACGTCACAGCGGCAGTAACACTGCGCGCATAGGCCCTGCAATGGCCGAGGCCTGAGATAGGTTTGAAAGGCTACTTTGGTGGGTGGCGCAATCAGCGCTGCAAGCCCACCAGTAGCATTTAATTTACCAGCCCTGGGTATATGAGATACCACTTTACAAGGGACTGACAGGTAGATTAAATAGGCCAAACAGGTGTAGACCAATCTTACCATGTTTAACACAGAGAGCACACGCACTTTACACTGGACAGCAGTGCTAAAGTGCCCAGAGTCCTAAAACCACCAACACCATGTCAGAAAAAAGGCGAGGAGAAGGGCAAAAAGTTTAGGGATGATCCTGCAAAAGGGCCAAGTCATATATATATATATATATATATATATATATATATATATATATATATATATATATATATATATATATATATATATATATATATATATATATCCACACAACTGATCTCTCTATCTGACGAGATCAAAGAAAGATAGGTCAACCCTCCATATTGTAGTTGCTTATAATACTCTGGGAGGTTGAGGGTTTAACCTTGTCATAGCTTCTTACTTAATCTTCTGGTGATATACATTGACATTCCTGACCTTCAGGCACCAGACGGTGCACAGGCTGAAGCAGCGGAAGACTATCTTGTGGATGTCCTCTGCACTTTAGCCACGTCCACGTAGTTGACTCCTTTGCTCCACAAAAAGCACAAAGCAAAATATAACTGAAGTGGTGCTGGGAAGAGCTGACCCGCTTACCCATTGCCTGTGAGGCAGCTGCATGGATGAACACTGATAGGGCACACTGCGACAGCTCTGAGAACTGGGATGGTTCCCCTTTAGGTGCAGCAGGAGTATTTTATTTCTGCTGGACCCTTTTAAGTATATCCCAACGATCAGGCACAAAACTCTGATAGGAAGATGACTTAACCAGTATCTCCTCATAACCTTCCTTCCCTCTCCAGCTATTTTGTGTGTTATATGGTTTTGATCTGTTCTTCAACAGGACAGAGGGCCGCAGAGCTAACCTGATTCTCTAGTGAGGTACTCCACATTTGGCAAAACAGAACTAAATTCACAGAGGTTGGTCAGCTAGCACAGCCATCCCCTGTCATGGCAGGTAGCCAGGTGGCTGCAACACAGAGACCTATGGATGCCCTGTTGCCCCTTCTACATTAAATATGTAGACTATAGTAAAAAAAAGGTCAAAGAGTTTTTGATTTGAGTGAAGAATTGCAGTGCCCTATGCAGGGGAAACAAAAAAAAAATGAAAGAACCTTCATTACCAGCTGTTGGTGATTTGATTCATGTGGAAGAGGCGTGTGTGAGATGTTGGTATGGATGTTACTCCTTATGGTAAGCACCCACAAGCACTTCACCTGATAGTCACTGAGTAGTGCCCAGTGTTTAGTCAGGGTGCGGTGCAAGGACAAGGGAATATGTTAAAGCAAGATTAACAGATATCAATCAGTGACCTGCTGTGCATCTCTGGAGGGCAAGCATCTAGAGACCACAGTCCCTTTTGAAACATGTCATGGATAAGGGCGAAGGCCCCAATTTGTAAGGGAAACCTATGTGCATTTCTTGCCGAATACATTAAGGAGTAGAAGTAGAACTTTAAAACAAAGTTGAAGGTGCTGAGAAAAATCTGGGGCACCACTAACGTGAGGCAAGATCTCTACCTACTGGGAGATATAGTCCAGCCACATGAAATTTTTTATAAGGATTTGATGGGTTTGTTCTCTGAAAGTCTACAAAGAGCTGCAGCAGAATCAAAAAAAGGGACCTTCGTCTGAAGAATTTAAGAACACAGCCAGAAGGTACAATGTTAGAATGTAAGAAAGGTGACCGAAAGCAATTTTTATTTTGGAAGTTTTGCAGATAACGTTTGCACAAGTTCAAGGTGTTACAGAGGGAGATGAAGCAGGCATCAAGGAAGCCCATATAACAGGTCCAAGAATAACAGAAAGAACCAGAGGTGAAGAGATGATCTTCCCGATAAGAAAGGTCTTTAAAAACATTAGATACCTTGATTAAGAGGGAAAAGGATATAGATGGACCTTTATCTCTCCACTAAAAGGTTTCAATGTCTCAGATCACTCCATATAGACAGAGGGATGAGGATCCAAGACTCAACAGATCACTTAATCCACTGTACGGTTTACTACCAGAATATCAAGATATAAATACTGATCTGTTAAAATATGACCACCAAAATATCTGCCAGAAGATCGTCAAGATAAGTACATATTCGTAAATATAGATTTTCTGGACTTGACTCCATATATACCTTCATGGTACATTGGTGTGAAGGTAAAATGAGTAAATCTGTTTTTATGTATTCACGATAGTCTGGCAGTCATTATTTTGACAAGTCCGTATTTTTGTCTTCAATATTCTGACACACAACTCCACTGGACTGCAAATGTAGACAAGAACAAACACAATGATTAAAGAGTGGGCCAGCATGTGGGTACCAAGGAGACCGACTACCAAGAGCCTTGAATTAACAATAAAATGTGTAAATTAGATATGATAGAGATATGTTATAATAAGCCATAGAGCGTAAATGTTTTTTTTCCTACTGAGAAAGATGTAGTTTCACATTTGGAATGAAAATTCCCCAGCATAGGGAAGCCATGGGAATGCGAAATATTAATTCCTTTACATGGGTTTGATCTGCAGACTGAATTGGGACCTCTGTGAGGAAATGTATTGTCCACAAGATAGGAGGGGCGAGTAGGAAAGCTGTTACAGTACACAAGGAAAATCAGAGGAGGCATAAAAAGGAAATAATAGTGAGGGGAACCACAGTCTTTTAGATTTAAATCTTCGCTCAGTCACAAGATTAAAACCGGTAAAGCCTTTGCATATTCTTCATCTTCAAACATACAGTGATACAGGCAGATTTCAGCACCTAAAATCACTTGTGGAGAAAAAGAACTTGTAAATTTAGCATATTACTGGCATTTAAAGAAGTAAGACACACCACCCATCAAGAATATCTGCAGGAAGATTTGGGGGAGTTAAGAGAGTAAAAGAGAAGAGGTACTCAGTTTTTCAAACTGCACTGCAACCAGAACAATGATATAACTCATCTGTGTATCAAAACAAATTAAGCATTTGGCTTACACCCTCTTTGACTTACATAGGGAATATGACATCAGATAGGATCTTAAATTCCCTAGAAATTGAGTCTCAAAATGGGCAACCCCCAAAGTTGCCTCAATAACCAAGTGTGGCAGGTCCTGCCTATGCCCCAAAGTATCAAGGTGGAGCCCGGGTAGAGGACAAAATGTGAATTCTGGTGCCATCCATCTTAATCTTCCCTCCCTTGGCTGCCATTCCGGTGACCAATTCATGCTGATCAGAATTTGCTAGTTCAGCCAGCATTCTCCCCTCTTATGGTCCCTTGCCTCTGTTCTCCTGGTAGGTAAACATGAATCTTTAACCACCAAGACTTTGTGTTTTGTATCCCATCCAGGAGATCATGTCTCAGGAAAAGCTGTACACAATCATTTTTCATTCCACATAGTCTTTTAGCCATGGGAAGCCCAGAATTCAAAGTTATCCAGCATTAAATCTTTCATAGATTCACATGCATGAATCATTCCCTGTCTTCGAAGTGGGAGTCCCATGGTACCATAGTAAAGCAGTATGTATAACTATCTATAGGCTTTAATGGCAAAGTTAGGCTCTTTTTTAAAAAAGGACCAAACGTGAACTATGAGGTGCTAGTACCCTCTAGAACACTCCCAGAAGATGCTTAGTCCCTCAGAATTTGCACTGCACATCGTGTGTGAAGGGATTCTCCTGAGCTCTGCTCAGTTTTTTTCTTCAAGAAAGATATTGAAAGCTTTTTCTACTGTTACAATGTCTGACATTATTCGTCCCTGCAAGACCTCTGGAAAGAAAATTACATAGGGATGACCCACATAAGGATTGCCATTACTGCCTCTACACCCAACATAAGGTAAAAGAGTGCAAGATTTGTCGCACATTCTCCTCATAAAACATTGATGGACAGGGAGAGGAGGCTGCTCTTGTAACTTCAAAAAGCCAAAACTCAGAGAACATCTTCCGAGTAAGACGGTGATACCTCTTCTAGGTCTCACAAGAGAGCTAAGTCCCGTGAAGGGACTTCTGAGGCGAGCAGGAAATCCCATCAGACTTCCCACTTAACCCAACCTCCCCACAAGCCCCAGAGATGAAAAATAAAATGGTAAATTTTTACCATTTCATCTTTCATGCCCCTTCCCGAGCAGAGCATCAGGACGGGGGCGGTGCCACTGCTGAGTGACAGCAGCATGCCACTCAGCAAGGGAGAAGGGTGGGCTGGCAAAGCCCTATTTTTAAAGTGTGCATGTATTTTTGTCCGGCTGTCTTGCGACGACCAGCCACACATGCGCACTTTAAATAGGTCTAACCCAGCTGTCTTGAGACTCTAGAGGACATCAGAGGTTTTCATAATCTTATGGATAGAGCGGCAACCAGGTTCCACCTCCCTTTATCAGTTAAACAGTCCAACTGTTTCCTTTGATTTCAAGAAGCAGTCAAAGTAAATCCGGGCGATGACCATCATCCACGAAGGTTGGCAAAAGGGTGTCAATATAATATAGAACCCTGCTACAGTGGCGGCTGTCCTGCCACATACCGACAAGAAGTACAGGGCTCCAGAGGATTTCCCTGCATGCCTGACAGGACACCCCAAACCTGATTCAGTAATTTTGCAAATGGCACAATGTTGCTCCAAAAACCCGTCTGCTCCTATATCTGCGCCACCGGACAAGGAAGGACACCATTGAAACAACATTGGCAAGAGGTTTTCCACCTTGCCTGCCAACACAGTTCATGCGGCCAACTCCCTGGCTATTCTGGGCCGCTACGACTGCCAGATTTGGTCGGATATCAGTTCCCTCATTGACCTGATACCTAAAGATAGAAGACCTGAGGCCAGGAAGATTTTACAGGTAGGCGACCGCACCATCTCTTAGATTATAGATTGCGCCATGGACATCGCCTCCACTGGATTGTCAGCTGGCAGACACAGCTGCCTTGAGGCACCAGGGATGGCTTAAACCTCTTTTAGCCCTGAAGTTCAATCCAAAATACTTGATATAGCCTATGATGGGGACATGCTGTTCTTTCCACTAAGATGGACACGGACACTGACACTGCAAAGTCCTTCTGCACCCTCCAGTATAGGAAGTTGCCTTTTTGAGGGGCGTGTGGGTGAGGTTTCTCAACATACAGAGGTGGATACCAGCGTTCCCAGCAATACCAGCCCCAATACAGGCCTGCTTATCAACAGCAAGCATAACGTCATCCATCCACAGCGGGTTTCACGAAGCAAGGCCCCTGCATAAGGCCACCACCTCAGAGCAGGGACACAGGTCACAAACAAAGACCGCAACCAGGTAACAGCTACACCACCTGCTTCTCACCCCGTAGGTGCAAATATCTCCAATTACCTCCATCATTAGGAAAGCATCTATGGCCATACCCTGGAGTTTACTGAAAGACCACCAAACACTCCAGGGGAAGCACGCACCCCTCGTCTACACTTATTATGAAGGAAGCCCTCATAATGCTTGCCAGAGGAGCAATAGAGAAAGTTCTGGTTGCTCAAAAGGGAAGAAGATTCTGCTCCTGTTTTTTCCTCATATGCAGCAAATCAGGGGAATGGAGACCCATCCTAGACCTGGAAATTAAACAAATCCCTCCACAAGCAATCCTTTCAGATGATTATTCTCTCCAACATCCTTCACCTCCTGAACAGCAGAGACTACATGACGTCTCTAGACCTGGAAGATGCATATTTCCATTCATCCCAAACACCGCAAATATCTCCGCTTCACTGTAGCTGGTATCCATTACCAATTCAGAGTCCTCCCATTCAGCCTCAAGTCAGCCCCATCGCATTTTCACCAAGTTCTTGGCCCCAGTAGCAGCCGCTCTCAGGAAACAATGTCATCAGATATTCCCCTACCTAGACAACTGGCTGCTAAAAGCTTCAACTCCAAGGCAGGCTGGCAGAGCTATGAAAGCCTGCCTGCCACTCTTTCTCAAGCTGGGTGTCACTGTGAATCAGCGAAAATCCTCAACTACTCCCAGTCAAACTGATGTTTCTAGGAGCTGACCTAGATGCAACTCAACTAAGCCTTCCTCTCCCAAGAAAGACAAAGGAGGATAGTAGACTTGGCTCACAAAATATCAGGGGAAAAAGTATGTTTCAGTGAGGCTATTCAAGGCGCTACTGGGCATGATCTCTTTTGCAATCAACCTAGTCCTGTTGGCACGCATCAAGATGAGACCATTGTAGGAAGAACTGCAGCTCCAATGGGTTCAATCAGAAGGGTCCTTCGAGGACTTGATAGCCATAACCCCAAGGATGATAGACACAAAATGTGGTGGTCTCACAGATCCCATCTATCACAAGGCCTCGCGTTTCTGCCATTGATACCCGATTTTGCCATCACCACGGATGCTTTACTGGAAGGCTGAGGAGACCACTTGCAGGACCTACAGATCCAAGCAAAGTGATCTGCACGTCAAAAGACTATGCACATCACCAGCCTGGAACTGAAAGCCATCTTTCTCACCCTGCAGGCTTTTCTTTCAAGAATAGCAGGATCCTCGGTGCTGCTCTGTACGGTCAATATGACCAGCATGTATCATCAACAAGCAAGGAGGTACCAAATCTCGAACACTCTCTCACAAAGCCCAAGAGCTTTGGAGTTGGCTCATGGCCCACAAGATAGCCTTGCAGGCCAAACACGTGTACAAAATACCCTAGCGGACACTCTCAGCAGGGCCAAAGACAGTTGCCATGAGTGGGAACTGGACCAACTACAGCTGGACAAAATATTCTTACTGTGAGAGAAACCAGCACTGGATCTCTCTGCGACAAACAGCAACACCAAATGCCAGTTCTTTGCCAGTCGATACCCCCTTCCAGCGTCGTGGGGGAATGCCCTTTCGATGCGATGGTCCAGAATTTATGCATACGCTTTTCCCATCTTCCCCCTAAACCCTAAGGTTCTCAACAAGATGAAAGCGGAACACTGTCGCCTCTATTTGATCTATCCCAAGTGGCCCAGGCAGCACTGGTTTACGGAGCTCATCCTTCTGTCAGGGACTAGTCCCATATACCTTCCAACAACGCGAACGCTCCTGACAATGAGCCAGGGCCAAACACTACACCTGGAGCCAGCCTCTCTCCACTTGCACGTATGTCTCCTGAGGCCTATGAGTTTCGAGGCTTAAAGATCACTCAAGAATGCAGAGATATTATATACACAGCAAGAGCGGAAGGCGCAAATAAAACTTACAAGTTAAAATGGAAAAGATTCTGTTCCTGGTTTCAACAAAATGACCTGCACCCGTAGCCTCTCCTGAACAGATTTTGCCTTATCTCCTCTCGCTGGCCAAGTCCGGCCTTGTTCATGTATCTATCAAAGCTCACTTTGCTGCAATTTCAAGGTACAGATGCTCTACACATTCTCTATCTCTCTGCTCAACAAGAGTCATGAAGCAATTCATGATGGGGCTGTTCAGAGCCTTCCCACCAGTGCGAGCTCCTCCCCTAGAATGGAATCTCAATGTGATCCTGTTGCAACTGATGAAACAGCCTTTCGAACCCATTCACAAGGCTCAGCTAAAATTTCAAACATGGAAACATGCTCTGTTGTTCGCTCTCACGCCCATGAGGAGGGTCAGCGAGATGCAGGCCTTCATGACACAAGAGCCTTTTCTACGTTTCTCTCAAAAGTTCATACTTCTTATAAAACACCCAAAAGTCATTCCCAAGGTTCCTTCTCAATTTCATCACAATGAACTTGTCATACTTAAAAATGTTTTCCCAATCAAGCCACACCTGCTGAAAGGGCTCTCCATACATTGGACATTAAACGGTGTCTCAAGTTTTACCTCGACCGAACAAAGCATGTTTGCAAAACAGATCAACTACTAGTCTCTTATGCTCAATGTCGTCAAGGTACTGCAGTGACGAAAGCAGCGATAGCACAATGGATTTCGACTACCATTCAGTTTTGCCACTCCAAAGCGGGCAAACCTCTAACAAAGAAAGTTAAAGTGCACTCTTCTGGAGCAGTCTCCACTTGGGCTGCTCTATTTGCAGGCAATCTGTTGGAGAAGATATGATGTGCTGCGACGTGGAAGAGCACGTCCACCCAGCACTACTGCCTAGAATCGATACGGCGCAGTGATGCAGCCGTAGGCCAGGCGGTGTTACGCCATCTCTTCCAATAAAGTGAGCCTCTTTTAATGCAGGTGTTTGTTCATATTACATTCAAATGCATTTCAGACTACTGTTTATTGCTGCTTGGTTGTTCCATTTATGTTTAATTATCTATGGCTTATAGATATGAAGACTTACGATTTCAATATGTCTATGCAATAGATATATTTTATGTATAAACAGTTATATATATTTACTTCATTTATATTAAGGCACTTACTCTGGCTCACAGAGCCATCAGTGGTCGGGCCCGGCATACCTGAGACTTAGATTGCAAAGTTACCAACACAACCGGTTCCTGAGATCAAACCACATGAAATTGCTCACTACTCCCCGCTATCGTACGGCCAGGGTAGGTGGCAGAGCATTTGCGGCAGAACTGCGAAGCTCTGGAATGCCATGCCTTTTTATCTCCGAATGACGGAACCAGAATCAGCCTTCAGGAGAGCTCTAAAAACCTGGCTCTTCAACCGTACCTAGTCCTTCTCTGTGCCTTTGTGTGAATTAGCTGCCTTAGCGCCGGGACACCTCCGTGGGAGGTAGCCGTGCGCTCTATAAATTTCTAAATAAATAAAATAAATCAATATATATATATATATATATATATATATACACATACACCAACCACCAGGGAGACCTATTGTTGCTTCTATTAACAGTCTGTTTGAGAATTGCTGTACCTACATAGACTCTTTTTGACACCGTGGGTCAGAGATCTCAGTTCTTATATTAAGGACACAGGCGATTTTTTTGAGAATCATTGAGGGTGTAAGCTGGGAGGAAGACATGCTTCTCATTACATTAGACATCACCAGCCTCTACACCTGCATTAATCATGTGGATGGATCACATCGTATTATGGGCCCGCTACATTGATGACCTGTTCATCGTGTGGAAGGGCACCCGTCTTGCTGCTGAGGAGTATGTAGCTTTTCTTAATCGCAATAGCCTCAATTTAAAATTCAGTGGCCATATCAGCAACACCAGTGTCTATTACCTGGATGTAGATGTCTATATAGAGGACTCTAGAATTCTGACCCGCCTATATAGAAAACCCACAGCGGGAAATGCTGTGCTTCATGCTAGGAGTGCCCATCCGAGGAGTACGATTAACAATATCCCCTATGGGGAACTCCTCCGTTTAAAAAGAAACTGTACAACCTCTAAAGAGTATGAAAAGGCAAGAGAAGAGGCCTTCCAGAGGTTTAAGATCAGAGGATATTCCCCAAGCATTTTACATCAGGCATCACGTAAAACTGACAGTATAGACAGACTTCAACTTTTCATACCCAAGATCCTTCAACCTGAAATTGAACCAATGGTTACTCCAGCCAGAATGATCACGCGTTATAATGTTAAATCTTCAGAATTGGTCCAAATATTTAAAAAGAATTGGCATATTCTTCGAACGGATATTATCCTTAAAAAGTGATTCCAGTGTATCCGTTGATAACATATAGACGCAGTAAATCTATAGGCGACCACCCAGTGCAAAGCCATTTTAGGTCAACTGCACAGCAAACAACTAAGGTGAGAGGGTTCTATCCGCGCCTGAATTGCAAGGCGTGCAAACATAGCCAGAAAGTACTAGATTATAATACTCTGGAAAGTGGTACAACAATAAGGAAAACAAGAAACATCAATCGACTTTTGAATTGCAATTCTGAATTTACTATATATGTTTTGGAATGTCCCTGCCCCAAGAGATACGTGGGCAGCACTATCCATCCAGCCAAAAAACGTATACTGGAACATATGCGAGCCATCACCAAAAATGATCTGACTTGCTCGGTGGCCGTCATTTCGAGAAAATGCACAATAGTGACTGCAACTTATTACAGTTTTTCTGTATTGATCAGGTCCCTAAGAACAAAAGAGGGGGGGATAGGACTAGAGCATTGAGGACTCTAGAATCCAAACACATCATTGATTTGCAAACCAGAGCCCCTCTAGACCTCACCATCGAGGAACTATGGGCTCATTTGGAATGATGTTGTAGGATCACATTAATTCTTATTGCCCCTGGCTTCCTCTTACTGATCTTCTTTCAGCGATAGAACACCCTGTAAAGTAGTCCTTTTCCAAACAAATATGTTTATCATTCCTATCCAGGCCCCAATTTTCTTCACCTATTCTTCACCTATTCCGTTATACAGGTTTGCCCATTCAGGGCGCAATTGTGGGAACCTGTTAGTACTCCAAGTGGTTGAAAAAGCAGCAATCAATTTATGATAAAAAAATGAGAGGAAATTAACTTTTTTTCTTAAGCCGGCTTTTTAATAACTTTTCATAGGATACATTTCTGTATTAAAAGCTGAAATATTTATTTGAAATCTTTTTTGACTATGAAATGTGTTTTTAACCACTTATCAACTGTATATATGTATATATAATAATGGAGTACTTATTATGTATTGACTTGCTCGTGTCTGGAACTGGTTTAAAGATGGCCGCCATGTATTCTACATTGAGTAGTAACTTTATCAAGCCATCTTCTAGTTTCATGTTTTTAATTCACGTTTGCACTTTATAATGGTGTCTCACACTTGGTTTCACTGACATCGAGAAAGGCAGATTGCCAAAACGCGTCTGTCAGTGCGGGGGGGGGTTTGAGCACGATTAAAATGACATCTTAAGCAAGGACCTGCGAGTGCTCTCCTTTTTACGCCGACCGGACGGTTTGGATATGTGGAGAAATATTTCTAGACCGAAGCGAACAAAATCTACCTAACAATCCCTAAACCTCTTTCACTAACACGGCATCATAGTGGATATCACCAATCACAGACCATTGACAGTACCTCAATATAAACCGCTTGGCGACACCTTAATAAAAAAAATAAAAAAAAGAAAGCCTGTAAATAGGAGTAATTACTGATTACTGGTTTCTCCGCAGTACTTAACCAACAACACTATAAAGACCGTGCTCAGATGAGATAGCACGCCTGGATTTCTAGTGACACCGCAGCCGCAGGAACCTACGTAATAACGGATAAAGGGGGGGTACAGTTCTCTAACCTTTTCCAGATACCCCATGTAATCCACATTTTTATCCTATAAACAGCACACATCAAGAAACTGCTCAGAAACTGTGAAAAAGGATGGATGAAGAAGCAGAAAGGAGGACAGCAGCCCTCAGTCTATTTGCAAGAGCGCCAAACAAAAATATACAGAAAATTGAAACCAAAGCGAAAGACACGACACTACAAGAAAAACTAAGAAGATTAGAAAAATTTAAAAAGTCAGAAACTTCAAAATGGTGGGAGGCAATCTCACTACAAGACTATATTGACAAGGAAATGGTGCCAAGAGGACTACGAATATATACAACCCCTTCCTATGAATCCCCTAACCCCAAGATGCTGGAAGAATGGGCTGAAAATTCAGCTAGAAGCTCGAAACAAATGTTAACTATTCTCGTCAAGTATGCGTGGGAGGATAGAGACAGCCTACTACAGGAACTCAAAATGTTGGAGGAGGAATTAAGAAACCACAAAGAACAAGATATTATTAAAATTTTTTTTGAAAGAACTGAAATTAAGACTTAAAACCTATGAAGAAGACATAAAGGCCCGCAAACAACGCAAATTGCACCGTGACTGTGCGGATTATGAGAGTGGGAGAATATTCACATATTCCCACAAATATGATCATTTACATGACAAATGGTCATTAGGGGAACCATTGGAAAGCGAAACGGAAAATGCCAGCGGCACAGACTCAATCCTAAGCAGTGATATCGATGTAGAACAACCTCCAGTACGAGAGACAACAACTACAGAGAAAGGCTCAAAGAAGCTGCCAACTTTTTTAGACGAATTCCGAGTCCTAAGGACAAGACGAGAGATGCCACAAACAGTACAACCGGCCAAGACACGAGGAAGAGGTCGAGGACGGGGCAGAGGACGAGGAGGAAACCGGGAAGAAACTGGAGAAGAAGAAAGCGATGGCGACAGAGACAACATCAGAGGCAGGGGAAATCGGTTCATGGGAAACAGACAGGCGAGCCAGAGAAAACGCAGATAATGGATGACGACATGGTCAATAAAACTATTATTAACCTTTCATACAGACCATTATCTATGTGGGAGAAACGCACACTATGTCTGGGCCTCTCTTTCTGTCCCACCAATGCCTTTAATTACCCAGAAACCAGAATCAACATTTTCAAATTTGTCAGGAAAGTAAAATTTAAAAAATGGCATATCCTGAAAGGACCACAGGAACAATTCGACCAAGAGTTACCCATTGCTATGAATCAAGAAAGCTTCCTTAGTATCAAGGACAAAGATGCACTTATAACCATGCAAGAACTACATCAGGAAGCAGGTCTTGATTATGACATCTCAGACATTTCCTAGAACTGACCAACCTGCCAAAAGTGGTTTCAAACCTAAATCGATCTTTCTTCCAGTGATGCCCCATGACAACATCGATGCTTTTCATGAGACGGTCACTAAAGATCTCATTGACTTTCGGAGGCAAAAAACGAATAAAAAGAACAACTCTACTAACTTTTCCAAAGAACAGTGGAAAACTATAAAATCCCTGTCAGAAGACGAAAATATCATCATTCGCCCCGCGGACAAAGGGAGAAACATTGTGCTCTGGGACAGATCCATGTACATAAATGAGACACTAAGACAATTGAAAGACACTAATTACTATGTGGTTACCAATATACAGGAATACAACGAAAGTATAACCACTATATGGAACATGCTCACCGAGTACAAAGACATGGGCATTTTACATTGGGAAGAGTATTGCTACCTTAAATGCGATTACCCAAGAACCCCGATTTTTTTTATCTTTTACCCAAAGTACACAAAGACCCTGAGACTCCCCCCGGAAGACCTATAGTATCCTCTATAGGATGTGTCTCTGAACATATTTCCAAATACATAGACCATTTTCTCCGAGAATATGTAGAAACCCTGCCCTCATATATAAGAGACACAAAAGACTTTCTGGGTAAAATTAAAACCATTAAGTGGAGGAAGACTTCCTAATGATAACCATGGATGTGAACTCACTGTATTCCATCATTGATCATTCTTTAGGTATACAATGCAGTCAACAATTTCTTGAACAGAAATATTTGTTATTTGGAACATACGAAAATGTTGCTTAATCTCATGAAATTCTGTTTACTGAACAATATGTTTGTATTTGATGGTACCATGTATAAGCAAGTGCTCGGGACTGCGATGGGCACTTGCTTTGCCCCTAGTTTTGCTAACCTGTTCCTAGGGGTGTGGGAAAAGAAAATAGGATCCAATCCTGAGGGAATTAAGGTGATCAGATGGTACAGATACATCGACGATGTATTTGTGGTGTGGAAAGGAAGCAAGGAAAGTGCTATAAACACCATCACTGAACTCAACAACAACACATTTAACATCAATCTCACATACCACATGAGTAAGAAACAAATAGAGTTCTTGGATGTCACAGTAGAGATAGAAAAAAACTGCATCAACACCAGATTAAATAGAAAAGTGACCGCAGGAAACAGCCTTCTTCATGCCCATAGCAGCCACCCAGAAACCCTCAAATGGAGCATACCATTTGGTGAGCTGCTCAGGGCAAGAAGAAATTGTAGCACGGAAGAAAACTTCTCGGCCGAACAAGCTAATATGATGGCAAGGTTCAAGGAGAGAGGATACCCCAATTGGGTACTGGCAAGAGAAAGAGTCAAAAAAATCCCTAGAGAAGAAACCTTGAATGAGAACCCTATTCCTGAACCAGATAACCAAACCAGAGTCTTATTGATATACAACAAAGAATCAAAAAAGATATCCAAAATTCTTAACCAAAACTGGAATATCCTTGCTAGCGACCCTACCATAGGCAATATACTACAGAGAAGACCTCTCATAACATACAGGAAAGGCAGAAACCTTAGAGACTATCTGGTCAAAGGAGATATCACCAACACACTTCCGAGGTCCAACATCGGACTACAGGGATTTTATCCCTGTGGACACTGCAAAGCCTGTAGAAATAGCACCATGAGAAAAACATACACCACACCAACAGGGGAGATGATGATTAAACAATTCCTCACCTGTGGCACATGTTTTACCATCTATATCCTTGAGTGTCCGTGCAAAAAGAGATATGTAGGGAGCACCACCCTGGCCACGAAAAAAAGAATATTGGAACACATGAGGGCCATTAGCAATAAAGACCCACATTATCCAGTAGCCAGACATTTTTCTGAATACCATCTTTCCAATAACTCACTTCTAACCTTCTTTGCAATAGAACAAATAACTCAATCCCATAGAGGAGGAAATAGAACCCTCCAGTTACGTAAGAGAGAATCCTGGCACATAATCAATCTGCAAACAAAGAGCCCGGAGGGGCTCAATCAGGATGAGGAATTGAGTTATCACTTACAAGAATAGAATACTTTTCTAGAGCAGAATCAAGTTATAGATGCTGTATGTATGCTTAATTATAGGAATATTGAAGTATGTGTTATCTTAATCCTCACTCTGTAAATTCTCACATTTATGTTTCTTTTTAGGAGAAAAGGAAGGGGTCGACGTTGAGGATTAGCTTCATCCACCCCCCCCTACCCTTTTCTTTTCTTCAGCCATCATCAATTATACAGATAAGAGATTTGTTTAATGTTGAAACGCTTTTTCTTAAGATATAGACTACTCACGTTGCTACTCTAGAATCTAATTTTATATATACTACACAGGGATTTTTCTGGCTAACAGGCCTATGGGTGTTTGTGACAGAGGTTCTGACTAACAATACCAGAAGGGGACATGATTCATTAGAGTATAGATGTGAGACATTGGATATACTCACTCACTTTAAGTTGGCCGGACAGTTCAGGACAGACTGTCATAGTCATTTAGGCACTAGACCGAATGTAACCAAACATATTCCAAATATCCCGCCTCAATACTCCTGAAGGAGGGATGTTTGGATGAGCAGTAATACATAACATGTACCAGCTGTACCCGCAGCATACAACTCTGCCATCATAATAGAGTGAGTCTGTCCGCAATATAACACAGCTCAATACATAGCACTCTGCAGTAAGTAAACTACGGCTGTATTTCTGGTTACTAAGACCGCTACCTACTTCTCACACTTGTACACACATGAGTAGTGACAAAAGGCATGGTTTATGGTATGTACAATAGGAGCATATGGTTTCTGAATCCCAATGTATAATGTATGATTTTCACTCCTTTGATATTAATGGGCACAACGGCAAAAAAAAAAATTTGAAAATAAGGTGGTTTTATAGATGATGAAACATAAGAAACTAACTACTCTTAGGCCAATAGAATGTGCATAAAGTAGGAGGTATAATTCAATTTCTGTATATCACTTAGTATTTTACATGTTCCAAAATGGATGCCGGCTTCTCTCATGAATGACTCGTGTAAGTTTCATGTGTATGCACCCTCTTCTGTTTCTATTACCCCTATGTATTGTCTGTCAGTTTCCCAGGCTCACTGTGTGATCAAGCTTGCTGGTCAAGCGAAACGCGTTACCTATCTGGAATAAATACCAACTTTGAAAACTGAATACACCTCCGAGTGATCGCTTTATGGGAATTTCTGGAAATATATATATATATATATATATATATATATATAGAGAGAGAGATATTTACTCTACTTTAAAGATGTATTACTTGTTATCTACCATCCTCTAAGGGTACTTAAATTACCTACAATTCTGCTTGCTATTCTGATTCAAGCATGTGAATCTAAGAGCGAGCCAAAACTGGATGAGAAAATGTAACTGCAGTTATCCAGTATTGGTTTCTTTCATCGATTCACATGCAACCCACCCTCCTTCCCTGAGAGGCTCTCCTTATGGCTAGGGATATTATTCCCACTTGTGCTTGAAAATCCGAAGGATTCGGCCTCTCTTGGGAGTGTTCTAGAGGGTGCTAGCACCAGTTTGGTCCCTTTAAAAAGAATATAGATAGGCTATTAAACTGATGGCCTATGGCATTCTAGCCATACATACTACTTTACTATGGTACCCTGGGACTTCGAAGACGGGGAATGATTCAAGCATGTGAATCTATAAAACATACCAATACTGGATAACAGCAGTTAAAGGTAAGTAAATTATTTTTTTTTGTTTGCGTCATTCTGCAAAAATTCAATTTTTGTCTCAAAAGTCACAATGGAAACAAACATAGGCTCTTAAATTTGAGTTTACTTCATTCTATTTCCCTCTGTCTTTTCCACGCTGTTCATGCATTATTTCAAGGAATCACTTCTCTTTCCTCTAAACGAATGCATATCTTAATTTCCTCCATAGTGCACTATAGCGAGGCACTGGTCCTCCATCGATTCTTTGCTTAGTGCTCTGCAAGTTTTTCAGGGTGGCCCTTATTGAAGGTTTCGTCTGTGGAACGGTCACTCCCAAGAACTCGGCCAGTTCCATTTCATTATCCTGAAAGGCTCTGCCATGCTGAACCCTGAGCCAGATTTCCTTCTTTTTTTGATATCACTGTTGATTTTGTCATTGCTCGCAGAAAATTACTCAGCCCTATTCCCCCACACCCAGTAGGCAGCCAGGCATTCATGGACTCATGCACAAGAAATCTTTTACTCTTTCTCTCTATGAACTCTGTGGTGCCACATCACACCTCAGAGTCCCCACAGTATCTGTTTTGCCAGTAGGGTCTCAGTGCACTGCTGCAGTTTGTCTCAATCAGCTACACTTGTAAGCACTGATAGGCCCTGACTCTTGAAACTTCTCCATTCTTCTGATGAATTCTTCTAACTTGAGTCCTCACTTTTTGAACTCACCCAGACACCAGGATGAATCACATAACTTTTTCCAGCAATTGCTCCTGAGTGCTGATAGGTGGTGCAATCAGACTCCGAAGCAGCCTCATCCTGTTAAAGTTAGTTTGTGGATTTATATAGTGCAGCTTATCACCCGTGAGGGTATCCAGGCACTATCCATGGGCATGGGGAGATTAAGTGATTTGCCCAGAATCACAGGATGTTGCGCTGAAGCTGAGACTCTAACCCGGATCCCCAGCTCCTGAGTCGGCAGCTCTGGCTGCTGCGCCACAACCTCTCCTCCCTTCACCCCAGAAATGACAGCACAGATCTCTGTTAATGCACCACTCCCACACATTGTCAGTTCCTTTTTTCCCATGCCCTTCAACATGGATCTGGAGTTTCATTACCAAACTTTGTTGGTTTTTCACTAATTTCCAAATGTTTTATTCGGTGAAAGTGTGCTAGGGATGTCTCTCCCCAAAGATGTCAGACTTCAAGCCATGCCACGCCTGCAGACAGCAAATATCGCTCATGGACCCTTACGATGTCTGTTTTTGATGCCTTGGATACAATCATGATTTGAAGTCCCATGACATGCTCCCTGATGCACATGACTACCATCAAGGAGTGAGAGGAAAAGGTGTTCAACCTCAAGACCAAGAATTGAGGCCGGTTGCACTCCAATGTGTGGGTCTGGTTCCAGTCTCCGTCCTGGCCAGGTCTTTGTCCTTGGGTAAGTTCAAGTTGAAGTCTAAGGACACATTTCGGTGCAAATACAAGAAGTCCAGAAGGATGTCCTCTTCACTCCTGCTCCAGGGAGAGATTGTGCAACAGCAGCACTAGTTGTCTGACTTCGACCCCATTCCACAATTAGTCAAGCCAGCCTAAACTTCATATCAGGTCATTCAAGGAGGTAATGCTGCAGCTTTTCTGAATGATTCCAGGTCACCTTTGAGCCTCTTCGGGCCCTGTGGATCTACCGTCCTCAGTCGAATTTCTGCTGGTAGGGCTTCCCTGGTGCCAACTTACCCCGTTAGGCCTCCGCTCAACACCCTCAAGCCCTGGACTGAGCCTCTACTCCTTTGAGGATGGCCATAGCAGTTCAAGTTGATCCAGCACTGATCTCTGATCTGGGGCTGAGTTCAGCCAGATCTCAACCTATGTATTGTTACAAAATACGAAGGCAGTCAGTGGTGTTGGAAGACTCACCAGCAGGCCCTCTTCACCACTATTTTAACCACTTGAGGCCTTATTTTATTCACATGCCATACATGGTCTTCAGAATATTCCATATCACAAAGATGATGAGGAAGAGATGGACAGTTTATTGCTCCCTCACCACATTAGTGACTGACAGAATTTGGACGTCCAGAATGCTAGTACTCTTGATAGAGCACCAGAGCTGGAATTAGACTGTCCATTAGGAACCCATGCGCCAAGTTATGCGCCTCCTTTACTGTAGTGTTATGTAGGATAACCAAGGTGTTGGAACTGCAGTTGGCACCTATGGAGACTAAGGCTAATCCGCTTACAGAAATTTTGCAACATGGCCCTTCGACTTCAGAGCTTTGCAAACCTTTAACTTTAGCCATGAAAGACACGAACTGTGGTGTGGGTGAAGCCTTGCTCAGCACCACCTGTAAATGGCTAGGCAACATAGGCCTTTTCTGGGTGAGTCAGCACTCAACATCAGAAAGTTTTGTAGTGCAGGCTTTGGCCAGCAAAGTAAATCCAAATGCCTTCCCTTCATAGTAGACAATTAAAGCGCTTGGCAAGAGGGTGTTTTCCTCCATCAGTTTGGCATTTTGATCTGCATGCTGTCTGCCTGTTGGACAGAACCACTCTGAGATATGGCGAGTGAGATCTTGCCTGCCCTTCCTGAGGAGTTTTGAAATAACTTGACAGTCTACAATGGACAGGACATAGACAAATACAAATTGCAGACTGGGCTGGACACCACATACTGTGTATGCTGTGGTATGGACACTGGTATGGTTATTTGTCAACACACCTGGATGCTCGCCATGGGTTTCTCCAGGTATGTGTAGGAATCTGTCATGGAAATGCCTTTTGATGGCTGCAGGCAGTTTGGAGAAAGGCAGATTCAGCTTTATAGTGGTTTAAAGATAGCTGTTCAATGGCACCCTCCATTGGCTTCCTTTCCCAGCAGCCAGTTCCATCAACGATACCAGAAATTCATGGGTTACGTCTGAGGTTTGGTATACCAGCAGAGACAGCCATTGTAGCCTATCCAGAAGTTTCCAGGCTCCAGGGAGCATTTCAGTGGCCGAGGTAGTAGCAACCAACAACATGGCCAGTCCTCGTCTTCCTCTTCCCCTGCTGCCACCCGCAAGCTGCTTTGATTTCCCCTTTGAAAGTTCCCTGCGACTAGTGGGGTCAGAATACACTTTTACCTGCCCAGTGGCATGCAGTTACCTTGAACCAGTGGCTCCTGCATATTGTGCATCATGGTTGCGACTTTCCCTTTCTGTCACACACTCCCCACTCCACAGCTCCCCCAGTTTTTGCTCCGACCTCTGCAGCACATACCTCCATTCTTGCCAAAGAGGTTGTCATTCCTGACCAAAGGGGCAATAGAGAGTTCCAAAGAAGAAGCACAGTGGTGCTACTCCAATTTTTTTGGGGTGCCCAAAACAGACAGTGGGTTTGGACCAATTTTGACCCTTCGGTTCTTGAACACCTTCCTCAAATTTATGGTGCAGTCTCTGCCTAGCCCTTCTGTTCCCTAGATCCTGAGGATTGGATGGTGTCTTTGTACTAATGTGATTACATATTTTCATGTAACAGTCCAAAAAACATTTCCTATGCTTTCTTGTGGTGAAATAACACTTTTTACTCTCCTGCCCTTTGGCGCCATGGGTAATTAAGAATGTAATGGCAGTGGTGGCAGCCATCTTTGCAGTTCAGGAGTGCACAAATTTCTGTACCTCGACAACTGGCTGTTGAAGGGCAGCCTGTGCTCAGATTCTGGGTCTTCTTGGTGTGTTAACCTCGTGTACCCTGCTAGTGGCTCGGGCCTTTGGCACACACGGGCACAGCAGTGGAATCACCGCCTTCAGTGGCCCAGCACTTGGGATACCTCTCAGGCAACATACATATGTCAGGCAATGTGGCCCAGGACTTCCAATAGTAGATGAATGATTGCAGCCTGACCGGTAGTAGATCATTCCCACTACCGCATTCAGTGGTCACAGTGGTAACGGATGCCTCGGCCCTGAAATGAGGAGGCCACCAGGATGTGGTGGAGATTAAAGTCCTAGAATCTGTTAGAGGAGAGGCACCACATCAGTCTTCTGGAGTTGTGTTCATCTCACTGGCTCTCACATCCTTTCTTCCTTCCGTCAAGGGTAGTCCTGTGCAAGTCCTGATGCACAACATAACCTCCATGTGGTACTGCAGCAAGTAGGGCAATGTGGGGGTCACATGCTGAGCCAGAAAGCTCTGGTGCTATGTTCTGGCTGGACTTTCATTGGATTTTCTTGACTGCCAGCCAACTGGCAGGGTTCCTTTAGCCAGTCCCGTGTGGTGTCTGCACCCAGAAGTAGTCCAGGGTGTTTAATTCAGTGAGACATTCCTTTAGTACATCTTTTCGCTAACCTTCAAGAACACATGTTGAGCTTTTGCTTTTTTCAAGAGGGTCTGCCTCAATGTTCCCTTGGAGACCATTTCACCTTCAGTGAGGCTGTGGTTTCCGCTATACATTCCCATCTCTGCTGCTTCTTCCCTGAGTTCTGAATTAGCTCAGGAGGAGGGGGTCAAGCTCAATTAATCTTACTAGCCCTGTACTGGACTTAGAAGATCTCTTATTCTGCTGGTACCTGCTGAGTCTGAGGGTCTTTACCCCGATCTCTCCCTCCTCAGCCCTTCCACCCTATCCATGCCCCTTGGCTCTGTCTTCATCTTCGGGAGGACCTGCTGATTCAACAACATGGCAGGGTTGTACGCTACACCGGAACCTCCACAACCTACACCTCCAAGCGTGGAGATTGAGCAAAAAACAGCCAAGCGTCTGCTTAAGGAAGTGTTGGATGTCATCATGGTTACTCCCTTGCTGTCCATGAAGTCAGTCAATCTATTTTGGATGAAGTTTGTGGTGCGGTGCAAGGACCCTCGGTCAATCACCTGCAAACTAAGCTTTCTCATTGATTTCTGTTCCTCCTATTCTTGGTCCACCAAGGCTCTGCTGGGTTAAAGGTAAATTGTTGGACCTCTTGGCCTTTCTACTTCAGCCTGATCAGCTCCTGTTGTTTGAGTAACCACTTGTGAACTGCAGGTGCTGTCAGTGTAACTACTATATCCCACCTTCTTTCCTTACAAACTGGCACTTTGAATTTAGGCATCCTTTTGGCAAAAGGTGGTATTGGCCTTTCCAAGTGAGGCAGGCCGTCGCACTCACTGCTTTCTTCTCTCCACTACATCCCTCTGAGAAGGATAAGCTGCATCAGTTGGGCCCCTAGCTTTTACATATTGGGCTGCATTAGTAGTAGATGCCCAACCTTTTTATGATAAGAAGGTAAGAGCAGTCCAAAAATAGGCCTTACCAAGATGGCTCATTCTTTACATAAAAATATGCTATGTCTTGGCCAAAAAAGAGCCTCCTGAGGGCCTTGCTCATTCTACCAGAAGTAAGGCCACAACTTTGACCTTGGACAGGGGTGTACTAGTGCTAGACAGCTGCCAGGGTACATGGGTGTCAATCCACAAAGTGACCAGGCATAATTGCCTTAACACTCATGTCCATAGGGAGGACTATTTTGCCAGCTTGGCCCTGCAGCATTTCCTGTATTGAAGTCCCACTCCTCACACCCTCAACATTTTAGACCATCCTGCTTTGTAATCTACTCAAATGATGAAGAATCACAAATTTCTTAACCTTCGGTAACCCTTTTTCTGTTGGATTCTTTAACTGCAGATTCTTCCTTCCCGTTCTATGGAGTGGGAGTCTAGTTGTTAATAAGGTTCCATGTTATATTTCTGCACACTGTCTCAATTTAAATCTGTCCCCGACGCTCCACGTTTAAGCGCAAGGAATGCTTTGTTGTAAACCCATGTCATTGCACAGTGGTGGCACCTGTATATGGCTCCGTGCATCACTTCCGGATTCTTGATGGGGCTATCATCGAGTTTGATGGTGACATCTATGGGTACGTAGAAACAATTGCTGGAAAAAGTTTCTGGATCCAGTTTGGGGTCAGTGGTAAAAAGGTGAGGAATCTTTAGTTAGAGTATCTGCCAGAATTTAGATTGTTCAGCCTTCATGAGTGAATATCTATCTTTGGAATGAGAGCAGGAGCCTGGGGCTGGAAGTTAAATAACTGGTACTGCACCACATCCGTAAGTCATAGAGATCCCCTATGATTTTTTTAAACACCATTTCTATGAAAAAGGTAATAAGGTTGCATGTTAGTGGACCTGAGATGGAGAACTTACAGGAAACAAATCCCACTGGTACTTAAGCAGTCCTAGTTGTGGTAAACTTTATACATTTCTACCAATAGCTCTACTAAAGTTATCCAGGGGCACAATAGGGCCAGCCTATTTAATTGACATAGATTCAACTTCTAAACTTCAAGAAATGAAACACACCGAAGGATAACAGGCAATAAGAAGTCCTAAACATAAGGCTCCAGACCTGACAGATTCCCAAGAGACCGCCATAAAAACTATGGGGCTGTTTCAATAGGTGTCCTAATAGAATTTTTTTGTTCAGCCAGGAACACCAAGACAGTTAACCCCATTTATGAAAAAAACATTGTTATAACTCAATACTTTGTTAAGACTTATTGCACTCCTTAATGTAGATGCCAAGTTCTACATCAACATTTTGTCCATTCATCTAAAGGTTCTTCCTCCATCATTGATTCGTGAAGTCCGGCATTTATGGGGTAGGCCAATATTCTACAGTATATGAAGATTTGTTTGCCCTAAATTAACTTGCATTGAAAACTTAAGCACTCCTTATATCATTTTATACTGAGAATGCTTTGACATGTTGATCTGCTTTTTATGGGCAATGTCTTGGGTCATTTCTGAACATGCTACAGAATGCGAAGCATTGGTAGAAATGGTTCTTTCAGATTAATACTTTGAAAGAGCATTCAAGAGTGGGCCCGAGTGATATTTTAATTACACCTTCATAATTTCATATAACAAAATTTACGCAAAATTACTGAGATTGTGCCGTTACGCCATATTGTGTAATTTTGGGGAAAATTTTTAATGCAAGATGTACCAATTGGTTAATGCTTGAAAGTGAGTGGCATGTCAGATTATTTTTTTTTTTTACCCGAGTGGACCGTTGGGTGTAATTATTGAGCTTGAAACTACAAACCTGAATGTAAGCAGCAGTGTTTTGAATGTCAGCAACCGGAAATTACATGTTCGAGGCATATGAGCTGTAGATCATATGCGTTCGCATAGATCGCCATCTGTTGTTGGGCTCGGATGTTTGCACTTTGTTTTTCTTCGAAGAAGTCTTCCTAGTCACGAGGTAGGTGACTCCTCCTTATGATGATAGTGCGCATGGGCATCGACTCCATCCCCAGATTGTTTTTTTCCGCCATCGGGTTCGGATGTGTATTGCGCCGCTCCGGGATCGTCTTCGAACCTTTTCGACGCGCAATCCTTACCACTCGACAGTATTGTTTTCAATCGCGGTTTCCCTTTGGACGCGCATCGTAAAATCCAACTACTTCAATCGACGATTCGACGCAGGCCGTGAGGCCTACCCGTGCCGACCATGCCAGCAGTCCATGGAACGGACTCCATTTAAGAAATGCCCCGGGTGTGGTGCTAAGTTCCCACACACGGACCTGCACGAGGTCTGTAACCTCTGCCTCTCCCCGTAGCATGAAGAAACCAACTGCGAGGCCTGTCGATCATTCCGATCGAAGAAAACCATTCGTGACCGTCGGGCTCGACGTCACGAGATGAGACGCGGCACTAGTCCGGTGCCAGATATCTTCGGAGAAGAGTCGGAATTCCAACCCGGCGCCGAAGAAGAACACATTTCCGTGTCTGGAGCCGACGACTCCGGCATGGAAGAGCACTCCAACATCCCTCTGGCTCAACGAACTGTGAGTAACGAGCCCCAACTACCCACAAAAACACCAAAGACTCCGGTTACATCTTCACCTTTGGGCTCAGGTCGACACTGTGATACCATTTCAGACGCCCTGCCTTCGAGCCCGGCTATGAAACATAAGGACAAGTCTTCCGGCTCGGGATCGAGCCGACCCCATGCAGGTGCCGAACCCACATCTTCGGCACCGAAACACAAGGCTAAGCCTGACGCTCCGCTGTCGGCACCGAAGATATCTACGGCACCGAAAGATTCCCATAAACAGAAGGCTTCGGAGCCGATACCACCAAAAACAAAAGCTTCGGAACCGACACCGGCTAAACCGAAAGCATCGGAACCGAAACCAGTTAAAGGAAAACCTTCGGAACCGAAACCAGCTAAAGAAAAGCCTTCGGATCCGAAACAGGGAAAAGGCAAGCCTTCGGAGCCAAAACATCCCGCTCCGAAGAGCACCGAACCTAAAAGCACGGAAGCCCTCATAAACCTTCCGAACATAAACAGACTCCATCCAAAGATATTTCTCAACAAGAATCTTTGGATCCAAAACAAAAACAATTGCATATTGACCCAGAAACTGGAAAACTTTGAGCAACACTTCCTAAAAACGGAAGCTGGACCTCCCTGAAGACTACCGTATACCTCTTAAGAAAAAAGACATGGGTACTAACCCCTCTCCCCCTTACATACCTCCCTCTCCTCCACCTTTTAACCCAAATCTACTAATTTCACCAGCAAACTCACCACCACCACGTTTTTCACCTGTGCCACAGGATAATAATGATGGGGATGGGAATGGGGATGGAGACTGGGATGGGGATGATAATCAGGACAACATTCCACAGGACTCAGACCCCTGGGATGATTGATAAAGACCCGATCTATATCCATCCAGACCATCACCACCCGATGACAATATTGGTTTCGCACAGCTCAATACTAGAGCTGCTCAATACCATGGGGTGGAATTACATACTGATCCCTTGGACAAGGATTTTTTAGTGGAAACTTTCGCTCCCTCCCAAAAAACCAGAAATACTTTGCCCATGCTCAAAGGTATGCTAAAACACGCCAGCGAGGTATTCAAAGACCCTGTTAGAGGTAGAATACTTACACCAAGGGTAGACAAAAAATATAAAGCTGCTCCTACAGACCCAATTTACATCAGGGGTCAGGTACCTTTAGATTCTCTTGTTTCAAATGCACGGAAAAGGGCAAATTCTCAGACAACAGGTGACGCCCCTCCTCCTGACAAGGAGTCAAAACTTATAGATGCATCAGGCAAGAGAATCGCATCTCAAGCTGCCAATCATTGGCGTATTGCCAATGCACAAACTCTCCTGGCGCGTTATGATAGAGCTCACTATGACAAGCTAGAAAAACTGATGCTACCACTTACCAGACTAATACAAAGCTAAAGCTCACGACCTCATTCAAGAGGGTAAGCTCATTACAAACACTTCCATCAAATGTGCCCTCGATGCAGCTGATACAGCCTCGCGTGCCATTAAGACCAGCGTTTTGCTCCGCCGACACGCTTGGCTTCGAATCTCAGTATTCAAACAAGAAGTACAATCAGCACTACTTAATCAGCCATTTGATCAGGAACATCTTTTTGGTCCCACAATTGATTCTTCATTAGAGAAAATGAAAAAAGACACTGAGACTGCTAAATCCATGGGGGCATTACAACTACCTTCTAATAAAGGCTCTTTTCGTCGCTCCTTTTATAGGGGTGGCTGTTGGACTTGGCCCTTTTTGCATGGTCATCACTAAACTTTTTGCCTTTCTCCTAGCCTTTTTTCTGACATGGTGTTGGTGGTTTTAGGACTCTGGGCACTTTAGCACTGCTGTTCAGTGTAAAGTGTGTGTGCTCTCTGTGATAAATATGGTAAGATTGGTCTACCCCTGTTTGGCCAATTTAATTTACCTGTCAGTCCCTTGTAAAGTGGTATCCCATATACCCAGGGCTGGTAAATTAAATGCTACTGGTGGGCTTGCAGCGCTGATTGCGCCACCCACCAAAGTAGCCTTTCAAACCTATCTCAGGCCTCTGCCATTGCAGGGCCTGTGCGTGCAGTGTTACTGCCGCTGTGATGTGGCACCTAAAGTGTGTTTTTTACAAAAGGATGGGAACAATGGGCTTTTGGAAAGGTCCAACGTACATGCCCTAGATAATCAATAAAGAAGAAGTACGTGGTTCCTCGGTGAATACAGAGTATTTATAGCAGGTCGTGAAAGGAAGGGGATTCTTCCTTTCGGAACTGGTGCCCTCACACACCCAGCAAGCTAGGTGTCATGCTTCATCATCTGGGCCTGCTCCTCGTCGGGTCGGCGCTGCAATACCCGACGGGCACCCAAAAAGGGGCTCTTTATCGGAGATCTTTTGTTCCTTGCCGGTGGGTGCCGTGGGTGTAAGGGCCCTTTTGATTGTGTGGATGTAGTAGTATGTGAAGTGTGGTTGACCTACCCCTCTCCGCTGGATCCCCGATCCCCTAGGAATAGAGCGCCCTGATCTTGACCCATTATAGTCAGATAGACGCCTCTCCTTTTTCTATTTTAAATCAGGCAGGGGGCCTACCAAGAATAAAATATGTTCCATAAGGCACCCTGACTTGTTTTAACTCACTTCACATACTACTACATCCACTCAATCAAAAGGGCCCTTACACCCACGGCACCCACCGGCAAGGAACAAAAGATCCCCTTCCTTTCACGACCTGCTATAAATACTCTGTATTCACCGAGGAACCACGTACTTCTTCTTTATTGGCACCTAAAGTGTGTGCCATGTCTGTGACCCCCCTTTTACTACATGTCAGTCACCCCTAAGGTAGGCCCTAGCTAGCCCTATGGGCAGGGTGCATTGTAGGTGAAAGGTAGGACATGTACCTTAAGTGTGTGACATGTCCTGGTAGTGACAAACAGCCATTTTGGTTTCTCACTACTGTGAGGCTGCCCTCCCATAGGAATGCATTGGGGATTCCCTGATAAGTGTTTCAGTGGTAATTCCTGATATGAGAGGCGCAGCGTGGTCAAGTTTGGTATATTTGGAATAGTGATAATAAATGCTATGCAATGGGGTGCGCAGATTTATTATAACTATTTTAGAAATGCCACTTTTAGAAGTTGGCATTTCTGTGTGTCTGCCTGCCTGATGTGAATTGCATGTCTGGCTTTTGACTGACAGGAGCTGGTGAGGTGTGTGTGGCTCCAGGAGGGGCAGGGTGAGTCAGCGCTAGGCTGAATAGGGCACCTGCATTTGGAGTAGTGGGAGGAGTAGTCCCCTGACCCTGAATAGGATTGTGCCTGCCCTAGTGAATGCTGGCTCCGCCCCCCTGTGGTGTGTCTGATGACGAGCCACCACCTGACAAAGGGGAAGAGAAGCCTTGTAAACAAAGTGCTCCAATTCCCCCCTGAACCAGTTTAGGCTGGTTCCCCCAAGCCCTGTGCCAGGGCAGACAAAGCAAAGATGTAATATAAATATAGGGGCTGTGACCCCATGAAATGTGTGCTGTTCTTGTGACTGGGGGCTTGGTGCTGCTGCTGGGCTCCAGGAGGAACCGCCACGAGGGTCTGCCTCCCTGCTGGAGGGCCCTGTGTGCTGGCCTGCCTGGGCCCAGCCTTTGCCCCCCTGGAACTTTTGGACCAGAGCGCCCTGTGTGCGCTGAAATAACTCTCCCAGGACGGGGAGAGTGCTGGGGCTTCGCAGCGCGGAGCTGCAACCCCTTTAGAGGGAATCCCGACGTGGGGATTCCCCCGCATTTTTGCCAAACAAGAGCGGAAGCCTACCCCGCTTTGGGCATATTTTAATAGCGGGTGCCAATAGCGGGTGCCCACCCCGCTTTATGCATATTTTTACAGCGGGTGCCCACCCCGCATTGGCGTTCTCTTTGGCGGGTGCCCACCCCGCACTTGAGCTTTACTTTACAGCGGGTGCCCACCCCGCATTCCACCGCCGAGGAGAAAGTGAGCCCCCGACGCTGCGAGCGGCGAAACCGGAAGTCAGGCGCCTCCGCCTGACTGTGGGCGGAGACGCGAGCAGAGGCCAGCCGGAAGGGAGGAGAGGTGCTGCGGTGGGTCAGCGGGGCTCCCGTGGTGACAAGAAAGCCCCGCGTAGTCGGAGGGAAGCCGTGGTAACAGTCTGTTGGTGTGCGGGGCTCCCAGACACTGGAGAGAGCCCCGTGTGCTGCCGATTCTGCTGCCCGCCGCCGAGAGCCAAGGAGAGGAGCAGAGTCCCCGAGCAGCCCCGGTGAGTGGGGCTTTACTTTACCTATTGTGGGTACCTCCCCCCTGCCAAAGGGAGCACCAGAAGAGCCGTGTTAGGGCTCCCCGAGGCACATTGTCGGTGCCTGGAGCCGTGCTGATTTCCTTTGGGGGCATTGTTGTAAAAGTCCCGGAGTGGGACTGAGAGGCAGTTGTGGCCAGTGCCTGCATCTATTTTCACAGCTGTCCCGCCCTGACTACGGGCAGCTGCAACGTTGGGGCACTTTTCGTTTAGGAGCCCCAGTGGGGGCTCAGTAGGCACAGTGGTGCCAGGGCTAATTTCTCCTCAGCTGCGCCGCCATAGCGGGCAGTTGCAACACGGGGGCATTTTGTTTGTTGCTTCACTGTAAGGAAGGGGTGAGTTGCACCCCACGCCCCCAGCGCATTGCACACCTTGGCTTTGCTGCTTTGTGCAGCCCTAGGGCTAATTGAGAAGCCCTACCCTCATGCCCTGACATTCTGGACAGTGGGCATTTTGAGCCCAGTGAAAAGGCCAGTGGCCTGGGGGTCATTTTAGGGTATTCTGCCCCACGATTAGGGCATACTGTGTTTATGCTGGTGATGCTTATTACCTAATGTGATTTATACTTATGAGGTGGGCACATACTGTGTTTTATGCCTAATGTGATTCATGCGTAATGTGATTTATGCATCCTGTGTTTTATGTTGCAGGATATAATACTGAGTACGGTATCTTACCAGTAGTTACGGGTTGTGTTCTACATTTACTATTTGTGCTTTGTGATGGTTCTGACAGTGGCCCAATTGGCCCTGTCATGTGTATATAATCCCCTGTAAATATTGCCTAGTGCCAGTTGGCACAGTGTATATTGTGTGATTACTATTCTAATGTGTTTATGATAATACAAAGGCTATTTTTGATATAACCTTGTGTGGAGTTTCTTTTGTGGTGTGCCTAGTGTGTTGCTGCTGTGTGTGTGTTGCGCAAACGCTTTACACATTGCCTCTGGGATAAGCCTGACTGCTCGTGCCAAGCTACTAAGGGGGTGAGCAGGGGTTATCTTCAGTGTGTAACTCCCTTGCCCTGACTAGAGTGGTGGTTTCTGCCTGGCTTAGGCGCAAGCCCTAGCCAACCAGAAATCCCATTTCTAACAGTGGCTCAAAGACAACTGCATCAGAAAACACCTCCACGTCTTATGAAAACCCCAATCAATCCTCATCCAGAGGATATTTTCGGGGAGGATACATAGGGAATAACAATAGAGGCAGAGGTAACTCCACCCGCACTTCCCCCTACCACCAAACAGTGACTTCTCCCCACTACCCCCGATCATTCCAATCCTGTCGGGGGACGTCTCTCGCAGTTCCAACCTGTCTGGAATTCCATCACAACAGACAAGTGGGTAAGACAAATTATCCAATATGGTTATTGCCTGGAACTTACCTCCACTCCACCAAACATTCCTCCCAAACATCGTGCGATGTCCTCAAAACATCTCACCCTCCTAAAACAAGAAGTTCTCTCCCTGTTACAAAAACATGCAATAGAACCAGTCCCCTTAGCTCACCAGGGCACAGGGGTTTTCTCACTCTTATTTTCTAATCCCAAAAAGGACGGCTCTCTCAGACCAATACTGGATCTCAGACAGCTAAATCTCTACATTCAATCCAATCATTTCCACATGGTCACCCTCCAACAGGTGCTCCCATTGATTCAGCAAGGCGACTTTCTTTCCACTTTGGATCTAAAGGACGCCTACTTTCCCATTCACCCCGCTCACAGGAAATATCTCAGGTTTGTGGTGGACGGTCAACACTACCAGTTCAAAGTCCTCCCATTCGGGGTAACCACAGCACCCAGAGTTTTCACCAAGTGTCTAGCAGTAGTTGCAGTTCACTTAAGAAGACAACACGTTCGTGTTTCCTTATCTGGACGATTGGCTCATAAAAGCCAAATCACAACAAAGCTGTATTCAGCACACCCACAAAGCAATTCAGTTAATTCACCACTTGGGATTCACTGTAAACCTCACCAAATCCCACCTCCAACCGTCCAACACACAAGTATATCTAGGAGCTACAATAGACACTTGCAAAGCCCTAGCTTACCCCCAACCCAGTCAGGATACGCAACATACAGGCTCTAATATCACAATTTCAACCTAAACACTCATTACCAGCTCGAGTGTTCATGCAATTAATAGGAATGATGGACTCTTGCATTCTAATAGTCCCTTATGCAAGACTCCACATGCGTCCTCTGCAGGAATGCTTAGCACGTCAGTGGAACCAGACTCAAGGCCAGTTGACAGATCTGGTGTTGGTAGACAGCCGCACCCATCGCTCTCTGCACTGGTGGAACACACAAAACCTTTCCAAAGGGCGGCCGTTCCTTGACCCGGTTCCACAAATAGTGCTAACAGCAGACGCATCACTCACCGGCTGGGGAGCTCATCTACAAAACCATACCATTCAGGGCCTGTGGACTCCACAACAAAAGCAGTTCCACATAAACCACCTGGAACTTCTGGCAATTTTTCTAGCATTAAAAGCCTTTCAAATCCATCTACTACACAAAGCTGTCCTAGTCCGTACAGACAACATGACAGCAATGTACTATATACAAAAGCAAGGAGGTACACACTCCCTACAGCTCTCGCGTCTAGCTCAAAGCATATGGAGATGGGCCATTCCTCAAAACATATATCTCCTTGCAGAACACATTCCAGGAATAGACAATCCGATTGCAGATCTGCTCAGTCGTCAGCGACAACAGATCCACGAATGGGAGTTACATCCTCAAGTTCTCCTTCCATTCTTTCAAATGTGGGGCTACCCAGAAATAGATCTGTTCGCCACACACCAAAATGCCCAAACTTCGCGTCCAGGTATCCACACCCATTGTCCAAAGGCAATGCGCTATGGATGAACTGGTCCGGAACATTTGCTTACGCTTTTCTGCCTCTCCCGCTCATTCCATTAGTGGTTCGGAAGCTCCAACAGCATTCACTCAAAATGATCCTGATTGCTCCCACATGGGCTCGACAACCATGGTTCACGACCCTGTTGGAACTATCTGTAGTTCCTCATCAAAAACTACACCTCTCACCCAAGCTTCTCACTCAGAACCATGGAGAGATAAGACATCCAGATCCCAATCAACTCAACCTTGCCATCTGGCACCTGAGATCATAGAGTTTGGCTACCTTAATCTCCCTCCAGACTGTATGAACGTCATTAAAGAGGCTAGACGTCCTACCACAAGAGCATGCTACGCAGCAAAGTGGAAACGATTTGTAATTTACTGTACAAATAATCAAATCAATCCACTAGATGCTTCTATTCAAAACATCATTTGCTATCTCTTACACCTACAACGCTGTAACTTGGCATACACATCTATACGATTGCATCTCGCTGCAATAGCTGCTTATCTACAAAACAGACAACACTTGTCTTTATTTAGAGTGCCCGCTATCAAAGCATTCATGTAAGGACTCAAAAGAATCATTCCCCCTAGAGTTCCACCCTCTCCAGTTTGGAACCTTAATATTGTCCTTACAAGACTCATGGGCCCACCGTTTGAACCTATGCACAAATGTGAACTACAGTTCCTCACTTGGAAAGTAGCCTTTCTTATAGCCATCACATCTCTTAGAAGTTAGTGAGCTCCAGGCACTAACCATACAAGAACCATTTTTACAAATTCATCATAACAAAGTGGTTCTTGGGACTAATCCAAAATTTTTACCTAAAGTTGTTTCTGCCTTTCACCTCAATCAGTCTGTTGAACTACCAGTGTTTTTCCCTCAACCAGACTCAGTGGCAGAACGTGCTCTTCTCGCACTAGATGTCAAAAGAGCAATACTCTATTACATTGAACAAACTAAATCTTTTAGGAAAACCAAGCAACTCTTTGTTGCTTTTTCACCGCCGCATAAAGGCAATCCCATTTCAAAAACTGGTATTGCACGATGGATAGTTAAATGCATCCAAACATGCTACATTAAAGCCAAACGCACATTAATTATTCCCCCTAGAGCGCATTCCACACGCAAACTAGGGGCTTCTGTGGCATTCTTAGGGAACATACCCTTAGATGACATCTGTAAGGCTGCTACTTGGTCTACACCTCACACATTCACAAAACACTACTGTGTGGATGTGCCTGCAAAACAACAAGCTAGTGTGGTCCAGGCTGTCTTAAGAACACTTTTCCAAACTACTGCAACAGATACAGGTCAGCCACCGCTGGGAAAATAACTGCTGTATAGTCTATGCTAACGCATATGATCTACAGCTCATATGCCTCGAAAGGAAAATGCTACTTACCCAGTGTGCATCTGTTCTTGGCATGTAGAGCTGTAGATTAATATGCACCCACCCACCTCCCTGGGTACCTTTATCTGCTGCAGTATTATCTTACTTAGATACAACACATATGGACATCCTTTTCTATTCTTACTAACTCCATCATCACCCTTTATGGCGAAAACAATCTGGGGTTGGAGTCGATGCCCATGTGCACTATCATCATGAGGAGGAGTCACCTACCTCGTGACTAGGAAGACTTCTTCGAAGAAAAACAAAGTGCAAACATCCGAGCCCAACACCAGATGGCGATCTATGCTAACGCATATGAATCTGCAGCTCTACATGCCAAGAACAGATGCATACTGGGTAAGTAGCATTTTCCTTTTGAGTCTATATTTTTGAGTGTAAGATGCATATTACGTCATTTCGCATTAAATACGCTACCGTCAATTACACAAGTTTCACACACCCCTTACTCGAAGTCTGTCTGCTCACATCCATAATGGCCATGGAACCGGTTGCAACAAAGGAGAATAATGGGACATAGGGAACTGAATTTGGTGGTTTGGGACACAAGATCCTCATCTTTGCAGGCAATGCAATGGATTTTCTGACAACACTCAAAATGTTCACCAAAGCACTAATACTTTGGACCAAGACTTAAAGTAGAATAGCAGAGTTTAAAGATAACAGCATTCACAGATTAGTGCATTGACTGTAAAGCGGAATGATTTGCAAAACCTGAAACTATCCAACGTTTTAGTGGCTAATCTAATTCTTCAATGAATTACATAGAGGTATACACCAGAGCCCATATTGATAAACTAAAAGGCGCAAATATTCCGGCACTTCTAGAACTGAAGGTTGATTTTTGCAGCTTTTAAACGATATGCGTGTCAATAATAAGTAGAATAGTAGCAATAAAAATGAAGTTTGTGCCCTAGTTACTGTACTCCTTTTAGGCCAACCGATGAAAATTGCTAGCGAGGTACATGAAGCACTGTAGAGGTTTCCAGTTTTTTCTGGTGGAGCTAGAAACTGGGATAAACAACAGAAATGCGGAGTACCCAGGAGCACTATATTGAAATCCACACAACTTCACATCCTTGGAGAATGGACTCAAAGGCATGAGCTTGAACACTGGACATACATGGACCAAGCCCTAGTGGTTACAGCATAATGGATTGTCTTAAGGATGTCCAAAAAGTATAGAACACAAGATCTATATTGGTCTCAATACTAGCACATGCCTAGATGCATGGAATGGACTGGTTACTGGGAATTGGCTCACCAGTTTAAATTTCAGCCTAGAATTTTCCACCAGAAAAAGAACAACCTACATTCACTCAGTTTAGGAGAAGCCACTCACAAAGGCAACACTATATAACTATTATGTCTTCTAAGTACTTTGTAATATTGACTTGGGGTGCATAGGACCTAGTATGATGAAATATACATGATACCATTAGAATTACTTTGTAGAAATACATAGTGAAGAGGAACCTATGTACATATATAGAGATCTTTAATGGGCTAATTTTTGTAGAGCTACTTCTGGAGTTGACACATCTAAACAAAATCAAGAGGAACCTTACAAAATACTGACGGAATATAAACTATCACTGCATAAACTATGCAACGCCAAGGGTTTAAACAGTCAACAAATTGCCCTTAGTCCCAGAGGTCGACAAATGTAATAAAGGTACCAAACGCGCAACCTCTGATGTATACTTCTAACCACAGATTCCTCACCTTGTGAATACCCCATTTGGTCTCCCGCCGGCGGGTCCATCCCCGATGCAGGCTGTGCCTCTTGACACTCTTCTGGGGGCTGACGCTTACTCCAATGCCCATTATGGCCCATGACCAATGCCAGGGTTCTGTGCGTCGATTCTGGCAGCAGCGCCACCAACGGCGGAGGATAGGCCGATAATCATTTTGGACTCTGAAGGGAATTCACCACAACCTCCCCCAAAGTCGTAACTGTCACTTCCCTTAGCTTATTCTGATTCAGAGAATCTTCCTTTACATTACAGACTACCTAATCCTAAAGATGACAATTCTCAACTTTATGACAAGAACCTCTCTCTCAACCTGCAGGAGGCCAGTGGTCTTCGTACCTCTCCGGACACTGGCCTCCATTCTCCTACACCTCTCCTCCTTCGCCATGGTTATTCGCAGAGCAGCAGAGGTCCTCCGCCTATGACGGAGGGCGAGTAAAACGTTCCTAACAGAGGTCCTGCAGCCAGGGCAGAGCTTACAGGCACCCCTTTTAATGAGGCACTAGCAGTCACACTGCTGAATGTCTGGGCAAAGCCAGGATCTTGCCACCATTCAATAGTCAAATAGCCAGAAGGCAGAGGCCTGTTCCAGGAGACCCGACTTTTCTCCTGCTGCACCCAAACCCAGAGAGTCTGGTTGTCTAGGCCTCCGCCATCATGCTCGACCCCAGCGCTTCCGACCACACACATAATAGTCCGAATGCAGAGGAACTTTAGGCAAACACAGATTTTCCTCAGTCAGCCTCAACCTTGCTTCCCTTAATTCTAGTTTACTCCTCAGATGATTTTCTCATACGTAGTGAGACATCATGGCTGACATCCTACCAGCAGTCCCAGACGACCTTAGAACAAACCTGCAACACATATGTGATGGTCAGGATGCACCAAAATAAATCATATGCTCTGGCCTGGACACTACAGACTGCTTGGGTAGGGTAATCAGGACCAGTGTGGTACTTTGGCGCCATGTTGGAATCACTCCACAGGACTCTTGTACGATGTCCAACAATGCTTAAGAGATGCCATTTGATGGCACATGCCTCTCTGAAGACAAGGCGGACTCGGTATTAAGAGAGAAGGCAATAGCACAATTCGTGGAACTGGCACCACCGATCTGGCACCTATCTGGCAGTTCCCCAACAATTTCTCCCCTTTCAAGGCTTCAGTTGAAGGCTTCAGCAGAAACCACTCAAACCTTGCCTCAGCAGCAGCAAACCTCGCAAGCCTTTTGAGGCAGATGTTGGGTATCCAGGGACCAGGCCTCAGGGAGGTAACAACCTACCTAACCCCCTCTATGACCACCACAAAACCAGTTTAAAGTGCTGTCACCAGCACACAGTTTTAATCACAATAAGGAGCACCAGGGGGTAAGTAGTCAGGTCGCCCCCCACTCAACAACATGTAACCACAAAGAGACCTGACATACTCCGAACAGGCAGTAGTGGTTACATTGACCTGAGAGGGTAGTTGTATGATGAAAAGACTCCCTAGGTCCTAGAATTGGACTTTACTGTTCAGAGTATGTCAGGTCTCTTTGTGGTTACAACCAGCACACAGTTGCCTGGTGAGATGTTGGATCACCTTCCATGGGTGGTAGACAATCACATCTGACAGATAGATGATTCAAATTGTTCAGAACTATCCTGTCCTTCCCTTCCTTTCCACCCCTTCAAGCATACCTCCTACACCACAGCAACTTCTGAGGACCACTTGTCCATTTTGCAAGGGGAGAAGGGAGCCACAGAGCGGGTGCAGCATCAAAAGTCAGGACAGGTTGTTACTCTGGTTACTTTCTGGTGCTGAGAAAGGACGGAGACCTCCGTCCTGTCCTCGATCTTCACCCTCTGAACTTTTTTCTCAGGAAGGACAACTTCAGATTGTTCACCCTGGCCCATGTTCTCTCTGTCCTGTACCCAGGAGACTGGATAGTGGCATTGGATCTGTAGGATGCCTATTTTCACATCCCTGTCCTGCAGTCCACCAGGCTCTACCTGTGGCTTCAGGTAGGCCACAAGCACTTTCAGTTCTTCGTGCTGCGCTTCCACCTCACCATTGTGCCTCGGGTGTTCATGAAAGTGATAGTGGTGGTTGCTGCCTATCTTTGGAGGTTGGTAATACATGTCTTCACATAACTCAATGACTAGTTGCTGAAGGCAGAATCTCCTCAAAATCGTGGACCACCTCTAGACGGTGTCCACCCAGTTGACATCGTTGGGATTCTCCATCAGTGTGCTGAAGTCACACCAGATTCTTTCGCAGAGACTCCGCTTCATTTGAGTCATCCTGGAGACGGTGCTCTTCCGAGCTTTCACCCTGCCTCAACAAGTCCAGGACATTTGTGCTATGATCCCAATGTTTTAACCTCTGACCTGGTTCTCAGAGAGAGCGTCTCTGAGGCTTCTTGGCCTTGTGACTTCCTTCATCCTGCTAGTGGACCACCCCAGGTGGGGCACACAGGCCCTGCAGTGAGATCTGAAATCTCAGTGGGCTCAGCACCAAGGGCTACTTTCGGATTCCATGCAGATGTCTGAGGAGATTGCAAAAAAGATTGGCATTGGTGGCTAATGTACCAGTGGCAGACCCCTCTCCCTAATGCATTCAGAGCTAAGAGTCGTGGCGGACGCATAGTTGCTGGATTAGTGAGGACACCTGGGAAAGGTAGAGATCAGAGGACTATTGTGTCCTGCGGAAAGCCAACTTCACTTCAACCTGTGGAGTTGTGGCTGATTCCCATGGCACTTAAAACCTTTCACCTGTCTATCAGGACGAGAACACGCAGTGTACAAGATTTTGCGTGTTGAAGTTCCAAGGCATTTCTCGCTCAAAGATGTCTTTTGGTTCTATTGAAGTCAGAACTCCTGTATGCCTTCATGTAGCTACCTCTTTTACTGAAAGTTCTGAAAAAAATCATGAATGACTGGCTCATGTTACCCCTAGTGCCATCCGACTGTGCAAAGAGAGTGTGATACCCAGAACTTCTGGCCATGAACATCTGTCCTGCGATCTGACTGACCCTCTGTGAGGACCTCCTGTTGCAGCAGCAAGGCATGGTCACAAACCTGAGCCTGCACAACCTACACATCTATGTTTGGAGATTGAGCGACGACAGTTGACGACTCTTGGCCTCTGTTCCAAAACAGTAAGTGTCATTTTGGCAGCCAGGCGTCCGGCTACTAAGACCATCTATGTGGGATGCTTGGAGACGTTTGTTGTTTTGTGTTCTTCCCTACATATCCAACCTTTGCAAGCCCAGTTGGCTGATACTCTAATCTTTTGCTTATCTTTAGTCAGCAAGCCCTTAGTCTGCATCAGTTAAGGATTATTTGTCATCCTTATCTGCCTGTCTACAGTGACCTGATCAGCCAACTTTATTTCAATCACCTGTTGTGATGCACTTTTTAAAAGCTTTTAGAAGCTGCTTTGGTGTCTATTCATAAGGTGAGGAACCTGCGGTTGGAAGTATCTGTCAGAAGAACAAGTTACTTACCTTTCGTAACTTTATTTTTGGTGGATACTCTGTCTAACCTCCGATTCCTCACCAACCTACCCTACTCCCCATTCTGTGAAATAAACTCTATTCATCCATGTTGATAAGATTCCATCATAGGGATCTGCACGCTGACTCAACCTGATGTCTACATCTCCACATCCAATGCCGCTTATAGGTATCCGAAAGAAACTAACTTCATCGCACAGAGATGGCGATTATATAGGGCCCCCAGCATCACATCCTAGGCAGGACGGATCCCATGCCGAGCTGCACAATGCCATCTACTGACACTCGAGGGAATTGCTGGGAAAAATCTCAGAATCCAGTCTGGAACCTGGGGATATTCACAAGGTAAGAAGTTTGTGGAGCGTATCCACCAGAAAGAGCATTACTAAAGGTAAGTAACTTGTTCGTCTCAACTTAAGACATAGTTTCTGGAAATATTGTAGGTTTAGTGTTCATGATGTAATGCATTAGTTCTGTGTTGGAAACCAATGTATGAGGGTGCTTAAGCTGTTACTGAGTTTTTCCCAACTCAATCACCCTATTGGATGCAAGTCATACATCACTGATTCTGTCACAGTACAGCTGGCTCTTTAGAGGTAATCTTGGTATGTGACTGTTTCCAGCATTACTATACTTCCTGTCATTTCAACTTTTGATGACTACAGAATATGAACTAGCTTTTTAGACGAAACTGTACCATGTGACTGATCCTTATCCTGGCAAGTAGTTGACTATTCCTCAGTTCTGGTAGCTTTCTATGGTAGTGCTGACATTTGATTGACTCCTCTTTCGAGGATTCCATCTTTTAAAGAGGATTTAAACATGTGATTATACTGCTGCCAGTTTGCCTAGGGTAATGTTCCCTGCTTGGTATACAGCCATGTTCCCCTGCCCGAATACCCGACTAGTTGGGACACTGTTATCCTGACTTTCATTTTGGACCCGACATAATGCTAATCTAGCATGTGTGCAGAGGCATAGGCCTGTCACTGTTAATGCGAGGTCCAGGACTTGTCCTACGACCTGAAGGGACGCACCAAGCATGCCTTCTTGCACAAGAATGCACCACTGTCCCTCTTCAAAGTTCGTCACATAAAGCAGTGGTGGTGTCTTACTTTGTTTTGTGATTTATAGTTTTGCTATGCTTTTGTATCTGGCAGTGAGAGCATGGCCTAGTGACCCCTCTTGTTTAAACTTCCATTGTTGAATGAGACCCAATGTCACTAACATCACTTGTGTATGTCGGGTGCATGTGCAGTAAGCCGGTGATAGAGGTGTGGTATTAGGAATTTTTGTGTGTGTTTGTATACTGAAGCTTGTGGTATCCCTTTTGGAAGCCCTTGGTTTAACATGGCATTAGGTGGAGGGTGCAGGCAGCTTCCCCAGAGAGTAGAAGTGTGTTGCCTGCATTTCTTAGGTTGGAGGGCAGGGTTTAGACGCAGACACTGAAGTGAGGAGTCTGGAGGCAGGGTTGGGTACCTTTATATATATATATATATATATATATATATATTTTTTTTTTTAAATGAAGACTGTAGAAAGGGGCTGCTCATTTTTCTTCCTGAGCACTGCCATTTGGTAGATTGTAGTGATATGTTAATTTATTATGTGCACGAATCGCCCCCGGAGGGGTATCTCGGCACTAGACCAAGACAGCAGGTGAAAGGGTGCTACTTTTAAAATAGGTGAACGTCTTGAGTAATTTCCTGATATGGAAGTGGACCTAACTGATACGTATTTGCAGTGCCAACTTATTCCAATAGCAAGGGGCAAGGACGGAAAACGACCTGCCTCCTGACCGGGACTTTCTGAACCTGAGGACCATAAGCAGAGCTTTGTAGCGAGATCTTAAGAGTCTGGGGGGGATAGCAAGTAAGCTTTGGTAATAGATAGGTGGGCCCTTTACCAAGTAAAGCTTTGTGAGTTAAGCAGCAGATGAAGGATGGAACTGCAGTTTCTGTTATCCAAAGTGAGTACGTTTCTAGGCCACGCCTGCCCCTTTATCTGTCCCAGATTACTGCTTCAGAAATGTTGACAGCCAAGTGCAGAAAACGTGCACTCTGTTATTGTGCCCATGTTGTGGGTGTTCCTGCTGGGAGACAGCCCACTGCTGCCTACTGTTGGAAACACAGCAGCAGGCCACAGCAAGCTGTGTAGAGAGCAGCCTGAGAAGGACACTTGAAAAGAGGATCAACCCGAAGTAGGTCTGAAGTTGACAGTCAGAGCACCTCCACTGTCTGGAAAATGTGTATAAAAGTGTGATCCAAATCAACTTTGCTCCAGTCCCAAGTTCTTCTTGACCAAGGAAGGGAGTACTCCGGAGAGTACTGAAAGATGTGCCAGTCTCCCAGAGATGAGGAGACATCACCTGAGGTCACCATCTTTGCTGAGGATCTGCCTGAACAAACCTATAAATGCAAAAAGAACAATTCAGCCAGGATAGCTTGATTCCAGCTTGATTCCAGTGGCATGGAGAGCACGGGACCCACGTCTGGGCATACCCGTCCCACTCGGGGTGACAAATGCAAAAAGAACAATTGTTGGACAGAATGCAGAACAATGTCATACATTCACCCCAGTACAGAGATCTGGGCCTAAATCCATCGTTTTTTTGCTCACCATGCCATTCCAGTTTGGACCCAGCCATATGCAAATCTGGGGGAGAATGTTTGCATTGTCAGCATTCCGTTCATCATTTGTTTGCTGTAACACTTTTCGCCCTAAGTGGGATGGGTATGCCCAGACGTGGGTCCCTTGCTCACTGTGCCACTGGATTCAAGCTAGCCTGGCTGAAGAAGGGTGACATACCCTGAAACCGGTCCCAGGATGCTTGTTTCTGGTCCAGGGAGGACCTGGCCTGGCAGTTCGGTCTGGACTGTTCCCATGGGGCACAGGGTCAAGACTGATTTGCATATGGCTGGGTCTAAACTGGGGTGGCATAGTGTGCAAAAGAACAATGGATTTAACCCAGATCTTTTGACTGGGGGAGAATGTTTGCATTGTCAGCATTCCGTCCATCATTTGTTTGCTGGAACAAACCTATAAGCCTGTTTCCCTGCCGAGAGAGGGAAGGCGTAGGAAAGAGCTGTAGGAGAGAGAAGTGGTTTAAGGCTTTTTTAAATGCAGGCGCAACGAGTCACAGAACTAGAGAAAGTCAACTAATTAATGTATCACAGTTTACCTCCCCCTTATCTTCCTCGCACAGCCCTTATGCCATTAGCAATCCCTCTATCCAACAGACATTGTTTATGTAGTCCAACGAAAATAATCCCTCTAACATGGCAACCCTTTCTTCCATAATTCCACAGAAAGGGAAGCTGCCCTACCCACGTCGTGTATTATTCAAACTAAACACACCAGGGAAGGGCATGAATCAATTCCCTAAAGAATTGGAAAAAGAAAAGAGGGTAGGGAAGGAGTTCAGTACTTTGACGACTAATACCAGTAATTAAGATTAGTAGTGAGTAACCAGGTCATTTTTGCTCTTCATTCTGAGCGAACGGCATGACTACAATTCATTGATAGATTGGTGGAACCTGTTCAATAAGTCTTGATGTGTTATTGAGCTAACATTCTCTTTCTTTCATGAATATACCTGTGCATTGTTTTTGCCACAAAAGTATTCTTCTCTGTATGATAATTAACCTATATCAACAGTCTGCATAATCCAATTATTTGTTATGAAGCCACTGAGCAGTCAGCCTTCTCCCAATCAGAAGATTGGTAAATCTCAATTCCAAATGTTCCCAAGGGTAGCAGGGATAAGCTAAACATTTTATCTAGTGAGAAATGCAATGCAATAAGAAGTTCGCTCCTTGTATTGGGAGACTGCGTAATCTACTCCAGAGTCCCATAATTCAACTTCGAAGTTATCTAGTACTGGACATGTGCCGAGCATAGGCACATCCACTGCTTATCCATGTTTATATCTCTGAAGTGAGCTCCTGTTAGGGCTTTACATTTGGTCATCCGACCCTTCCTAGACTTTACAGTTACGTTCATAAATGATGCACCTTTTTCCACAATTGCATGAAGCCTAAATTACCTATTGTCAATCAAACAGTCATGTTTATTTCAGTTAATTAATATTATTATAAATAAAACAATTAAACTAAGTATCACATAGTCAAAACAAATATAACTGTTAATATTAGATACAAGACCGCAGAAACCACATATATATGTCTAGCCAAAGTGAATGAAAAGTGCAAAAAGCTGTAAAATGCTAGTTCATAAATTATTGTTATGTGCGTTATGCATTAATATCTGCTCTTGGTGTAAGTAACAAACTGCTCTTGGTGCGAATCTGGAATGTAATGGACAATATCATAGGGAGTTCATCATACTAAAAGCCTATCCTCACAATTAATTATTTTTTTAATCCTGATCACAACTTGAGAATGGTTGTCTTGCAAACAGAAGGTAATAACGTGGCAGCAAGTCTGAATGTTGAATCTATTGACTGATAGATGTAGCCCCATCCTGCGCTCAAGAAGTAAAGCAGGACCAGTAATAATATAGGAGCTAGTGTTTCCCATTGGCCCTTACAGAGCTTGCATTCCTGTATGCTCAATCCATTTTGGTAAAAATAAAAAAAATAAAACATTCAAAGAGAGGAAAAGTCCAAAACGTAGCTGCATTAGTCTTATTTTGTAGAGTGGTTGATAGGTGTTGACTAGGTATTTATGCAGGCAAAAGACTTGGTAGGTTTTAATGTCTGTCCATGCATGGCTTAATTTACTGAATGTTAATTTATCTGCCGAAAAAGATGTTTGTTTAAACATTTTCTTGTGCATGCTTTTGAATGAGACATATGGGAGGTTGAAGGCCCACAGACGTTTCACCCTTAGAGTTGTTAAGGCAGAGTTAAACAAAATCAACTACGAGTTTGTTAGGTCAGGCCCTGGCTTAATTTCTTCCCAGCTGTAATGTTTGAGGAAGCGCCTGAGAGTGTATCTCAGTTTATAAGTGTATTTTAGGAATGGTGCTTTCAGAGCAACCTGCTCGGGTATCAGACCTAATTCCATTCTGATCTGAGCTGGTGCAGAGCTCTGCAGTAACTTGAACAGAAGTCTATATATTTTGAAACATGAAATATTTAGAAATGTACCAAGCTTATCTGGAAAGACCTCGGCTCCATATACAAGTGCTGTGGAAGCTGAGCTTCATTTTGTCCCTCTGAGAATAGGAGTTAGTGACAGATTTCTAGGTAAACTCATCAGTGCATTAGAGGCAAAGCAAAGTGAGGGCAACTTTGGTTTGAGGGAATTCAAATGTTGATAGCCCTCACTGTCTTCAAACCAAACACTCTGATAATTATATTTTGAGGTTTTTTTCAACTAGTAGCTTGTCTAGATACCATGTGCCTAATTTGTGAACTTTTCTACTAAAAACAACAATTTTTGTTTCTTCAAGACTTACAAAGTTGAAGTTTGCTTGGCAAAAAGAGGCTAGCACATCTGATAGAGACGTCTAGCCGCAGATTCCTTAACTTAGAATATTCCCAGGCGTCAGACTGGATCCTGAAAACTTTTCCGCAGCAGCACCTCTGCGCGCCGAGGGGCTGCGCTGCCCGACTCCGCCCTGACGTCGGCCACGGACGTGACGTCAGCGGAGTCATATGTGCCCCTCCCGGTGCGCTGACCTCAGTTTTCTCCTTTTCCGCGTCCCAACGCGGACCCTGGAAAACCTGCAGTTCCTTGGCCTGGTTTTTAGGCCTTTTCGACACCTTCGGTGTCGCCGGAACAGTGTGCAATGCCTTCGGGTTTTAAGGCTTGTGAAGCCTGTGCGCGTCAGATGTCTGGCACTGACCCGCATCTCATCTGTATGTGGTGCCTCGGCGTGCACCACGACTCCACAGAGTGCGACGCCTGCCAGAGGATGAAGCCCAAGTCCCTCCGAGAGCGCCGTATGAAACTGCTGGCCGCACGGCTGTCCGGTCCAGTACCTTCGCGTGGCCGCTCTCCCCTTCCGGATCGGGCTCAGTCCAGAGGTCGTTCCCGCGAACGTCGTTCGAGGGCAGGTAAGCGCAAACACAAGCGGCAAGCACAGAGGTCTTCCTCCCATTCGCATACCGCTGGCGCCCGCTCCTCTCGCTCTATGCCAGGTACGGGCGCTCGGCAGTCGCTTCCTCCATACCCTCCCTTTCCGGGGGTTGGAGCATCGCGTGCCCAAATGGAGGCTTATTCTCTTGCACTCCAGTCGTACTTTGGGTCCCCACCTCTCCCTGGAGTGCCTTCGGGTCCCAAAGAGGTGGAGGGCACTCATGTCGGGTCCTCGCCGGCGGATTCTTCCTCGGCGCTGGCTGTGTGCATCGACTCCGGAGACGATACAATGCCTACGGGCCCCGGACCACTAGGTCCTCCCAGTCGCCCGTCCAGCCCACCCCGTCGGTCTTCGCATAGCCCTGAGCGGCTTCCTGCGTCGACGTCGGAGGCGACGCCGGGACCGGCGCCCGGCTCCACGCAACGGGCACATTTTGCAGTGGGATCGACGTCGGACGGCGTCTGGGTTGAGTCCCCTCTGGAGGTCGTCGGCGTCCAGACGGCTCCAACCCCGCGTCGATCGACGCGGGCGTCACCGTCCCAGCTTCCTGCTCACTCCTCGGACGTCGCTGCGTCCTCCACACGGCGTCGATCAATGCCGGGGCAGGCAACAACGCCTCCTGGTCAGGAGGTTGACGCTTCTTTGGATTCCCCGGATCGGGGGCCCATGGTGCAAGTGCCTTGTGTTACCTGGCCTTCGGGTCAGTCTCCGGCTCCTCCACTTTTGTTGTCCAGTGGACGGCTTAGTCTTCAGCCGTCTCCTACCGACGGCTTATCGCCTAGCCGAATAGCAACGGAAGCTGGTGCTGCTTACGCACGTGCCATTCACAGGGCAGCTGCTATTCTTGGTTTTCAGCCGCCTGTGGCCCCCCTGATGTCTGATCCCTTAATGGATCTGCTCCATATGGAGCCTCTTCACGTAGAGCCTTTGCTGCCATTTGGCAGCTCTTTATTTGACATTTTGCGTGGCTCATGGGCAAGGCCCTCTTCTGGTGACCCTGTTGATCGGGCTATTGCCCGTAGGCACCGTCCTGCTCCGGGTGATCCACTCTGCCTGTCCACTCGCCCTACAGCCCAGGGGCTCGTTGTTCAGGCGGCTTTTACCTTAGTCTTCATCCGCCTTGCCATTATTACCTCCCACTAGGGAGTCTAGGTGGATGGACGCGTGTGCTCGGCACCTTTTTGCCTCTGCCAGTGCAGCTATCCGCGCATTGAATACTGCGTGTGTGTTCGCATGTTCATCCTCGACCCTTTGGGACCTGGTTGAGACTCTTCTCCCTTCTATTCCTGAGGAACCGCGGTCACAGTTGCTTCGGCTTCTGCTTGATGGCAAGGGAATGGCGCAATTTTCGCTCCGTTCTTCCCTTGATGCCACTGACTCTGTGGGGCGAGCTCTTGCTCGGTCTGTGGCTTTGCGCCGCCATGCGTGGCTGCGCGACAGTCGCTTCCCAGATAATGTTAGGGATGCCCTCAGGGATTTACCGTTTAATGGCGTGGACCTTTTTGATCCCCACGCGGATTCGGCTGTCAACCGACTCTTGTCCGGATTGCCATAACTTCTGCTTTGTTTTCTACAGTTGTTTTCCTGAACCTCTATCACAAACGCGTATAGTAGTTTTCCAGTTGCTGTCCACAGCTGTTCGGCCTTCACTAATTGGTTACATTTCAACCGTATAGCTGGTTTAATCTTCCATTGCTGTCCATGGCTATCCAGCCTTCTCTGATTTGTTGGATTTCAGCCGTATGGCTGGTTTATTCTTCTGTTCAGTCCTCTGGCTGCGTGGTTTACCCAAGAGGATCCCCTTATCAGGGGTTGACGCTTACCCTATGTGGGGTATATGCTGGTGCTGGGCGACTGCCTTGCCTTAGTACGCTCCTATGGAGTATTCCTCGCGGACATCCTTCGGGGAGTTCCTCCCTGTCTTTTGTCCTACGATCCTATTATAAGCATCGTCCTGTCACGCTTAGGGTGCCTTTGGTCCCGCTTGTCACTCACATAATCTCCGTCGCTGTGCGGCAATGTTTATTGCTATTAGCACAAACTTGGACACGCAGCCCTTATTGGGCTCGTCCTCCAAGGTACTAACTCTTCTACAGCGGTTCTTTCCGCATTCCGTGCTGCCCTGCACAGATGTTTCTACACTTCTGCTTGGTTCATACTGTGCTTTTTCAGGGGGCGTATTTCTTCGAAATACTTGGTTCTTCTGGTCCGGGGCACTAATATTGATCCTGACTGTAGAAACCATCGTACCTCTAACTTGCAGGGCACCGTGGTTCCTCCCGAGCAAGGAAGGGATGTTGCTCTTCCTTCCTGCGGTGTCCGTGGTCGCTGACCCAGTCTGCTTGTGCCACCACCTCTATGTGGTGCTCGGTTGCTTGGGTTCCCTTTTTGGCCGTTACCCTCTTGATGTCGTGCGCATCTCAGCTGCTCACGTTGCCCTGCAGGATGCCTTTCCTTTCTTCGTGTGGTTCCAAAGTCCAATCGCTGTGTAGGTGCCTTCCGGTATGCTTCCATGTCTTACAGTATTGCTCCTACTTTACCACTAGGCTGTGTGCCATTGGCCCTTTCGCCAGAGGTACCAGACCTCCTATGTCTTGGCGTGTCTTCCATTTTACTACCGGCCTTTTGGCCCTGGATGGGTCGCCTGCCAATGTTGTCGCCTGTATCTAGCTGATGCAGCTTGAAAAATGATTCTTCTGCTAGTCTACATACTGGGCCAGTATGCGCCTTCTGTCATACCGGTTGCCATCTCTCTGGATTTTGCTTGCAGGCAACACATTACATCTGGTGGATCTTTCACGCTCTAGGTCCAGTTCCACTTCTGGCGGTGTCATCAAATTACTTTTAACTCCCGCATATTTAGTATGCGTTTTCTTTGTCCATACCGGCACTTGCTGGCCAGGAGTCAGCCTTTTGCCTTCGTTGCCCCCTGTATCTTGCAGGCGCAGGTTCAACAGTGTTTTTTCCACTGCTTTACCTGGTCGACCGGTGATCGCTTTTTCTTCTATCAGCACCTCGGATCCTGTGGATCCCTCGGGCCCTTGGCTTCGTTCTTCTTCCGTTCTCGGAGTTGTGAACTCCTGCTCCAGCATGCCGTTCTGGCTCTGGGTTTCCCTCTTACCCCGTTCTACACAAAAGGGGTTTTCGTGCTGTTCTTGGCGGCTTGTGGTACCTTTGCCTTCCATTGTTCTCCGCTCTTTTCTGAGCTTCATGGTCTAGGAGTTGGCTGCGTTCACATTACTGTCCCCGCTGTGCTTCGTCACATGATTGACGGCACTGTTTTAGTCACTTTCTTGACGGCCAAGTTCTCTCTAGGACTTGGAGGGGTTCAGTCGCAGACCCGCCTCCTCTATGGTATGGCTTTGGTATCTATTCTAAGTTAAGGAATCTGCGGCTAGACGTCTCTATCAGATGAACGAGTTACTTACCTTCGGTAACGATGTATCTGGTAGAGACATAGTCTAGCCGCAGATTCCTTAACGCCCGCCCGTCCTCCCCGTTCTGCGAGAACCTTTTCAGGTTGAACTTTCTACGCTCGCCTCCCTTCGGGTGGCTTGTTCTTTCTGCAAGTGATGCTTTCACTTTGTTCACAGACAGAATGCTTCGTTCTGCTTTCATGGCTCTCCTCCGCCCATTTTTCGTTATTGGTCGGTATGCTCATGTGTCAGGTATCCTTTACATCCCTACGCCCTGGGTTGTACAGTGTGGGTTCTCTTCGCGTTTTTCCCCACCCCCCGCTCTCCCTTTCTTTATCGCCTTGGGGTTTCTTTCCACCCCTATGCTCCATTGGTTTGAGCATAGGGGTGGGTCTCTTATTGGGGATACAACGTCTCTTTCTGGTGACGTTTTGTGGTCAATTGTCCTGGCTTCTATGTTCCGGACTTGTTGTCCTTCACTGTTGTATATTCCGGTTGCGGTCTTTCTGTCGTCTGCCATGATGTTTACATCTTCCTTTACCTCCCAGGGTAGTTGGCCTTCCCTTTTGCGGGGTTGTTTCTCAGAGCGGTGCTCTGCTCTTTCCCTTTATTAGTTTACAATATATGGTGCCTGGCACTTTCCTTTATGGTGCTGTTTTTCTTCATTCCATGTCTTTTCATCATTTTTGCACACTTCCCATTTTCTAACAGTTTTTTTGGTGGTGGCTCCGCGTTGTGGCGCGGAAAAGTTTCTCCTACGAAAACTGATGTCAGCGCGCCGGGAGGGGCATATATGACTCCGCTGACGTCACGTCCGTGGACGACGTCAGGGCGGAGTCGGGCAGTGCCGCCCCTCGGCGCGCAGAGGTGCTGTTGCGGAAAAGTTTTCCGGATCCAGTCTGACACCTGGGAATATTCTAAGTTAAGGAATCTGCGGCTAGACTATGTCTCTACCAGATACATCGTTACCGAAGGTAAGTAACTCGTTCATTTAGTAATTTCCGAAGCCCCACACTGGTAGAATTTAATAGCACTAAATCATTGACATATTCAACTGAGGTAATATGCTCTAGAAGAATGGAAATTGGCAGTGTTGCGTTGAGTGCTCAAGTTGGCTATATAGAAGTTGAAAAGTAGCAGAGCATGAACAGTCTTGTTTGAGGCGTGCGTGCGTGTGTGTGTGTGTGTGTGTGTGTGTGTGTGTGTGTGTGTACACATGTTGGCAGGGGTGGTCTAGTTTGTGCCCAATTTAACCTTGACCCAAGTGTCTGACTAAAACAGCTGAATTGCACGTAGGAGGTATGGCGAGATATGCCAAAGATCAATCGTCCATACTCCTTACCAGGGGCTTGCTTTACAACTGGCCAAAATGCACTTTCCATCTAGCTTTGGCTTCTAGTCAGGATGATTGTTCCAAAAACCTCCTGGATAAATCCAATAAGGATTTCGTCCTGTAGATTGCAGAGTTATCAGTGCTTCACTTTTCAACCAAAAGATTCCCATGGTGACTTCCATGATACAGGTATATTTCCAGGTTTCAAAAAGGCGTACATGTGTACCATTAAAGATGGCACCGATACCACATGCTTTTCCAAATAGGGGTCCCTCAGTATGAAGTTGGGTGGAGGGGATTTGGTTTTGCATTCCAAATGCTTCTTCAGCTTCTTTAAGGCTTCAATTCCACACCTTATTTTTCCATAACAGTTGCACCATCACATTCATTATATACTGTTGAAAAATGGCAAACTCATTTATGATGAGGAATACAATTATCTATGGATGAGGTCTAAACATCAGTTTTATCCACCACTGTCTCCCAAAAAATGGTTTCGATTATTTCCATTTGCAGTGTCAAACTGCTTATCTGTATAAACCATTAGAAATGCCCTTAACTCTTTCGTAATTTATTAGAGGTGTTTTTTTTTTTAAATTTAAATTTAGTAATTAGCAGCCCTTCGATTGCATCTTGGCTAACACCACTAATTCACCCACTCTTTTTAGTTGCTTTGCAGATTTACCAGAAACATTTTAAGCTGGATTTTAACCATAGCTCACAGAAATAGCTTCACGGTCCTCATACATGTATTCCTAAGCATATTATGCCTAATATCTAAACAGCAATAATAGGTAATCAGGCAAGTCCTCCACAAAAGGAGTGTATTTATATCCTGAGTTGTCAACAAGTTAGATTGATTGTAAATGACAATGAGTGAAATAGTAGTCATGGGAAACCTGACCCGTAAAGAACAAAAACTATGTAAAGTCTTGTTGTAGCACCATATAATTTCACCTAAAGATCCTCAGTTGGTATGACAAGGCCAACAAACATCAGATACTGCAAAGCTTAGTGTTCGAGGCATATGAGCTGTAGATTGTATACTTTAGCATAGATCGCCATCTGGTGTTGGGCTCGGATGTTTGCACTTTGTTTTTGTCGAAGAAGTCTTTGTAGTCACGGGATAGGTGACTCCTCCTTATGATGATAGAGCGCATGGGCATCGACTCCATCTTCAGATTGTTTTTTTCCGCCATTGGGTTCGGATGTAAATGGTTGCGCTCTGGGTCGGTGTCGTATTCGATTCCCCTTCGACGCGCAATCCTTCACCACTCGACGGTATTGTTTTCGATCGCGCTCCTCGACGCGGATCCAACAAAAATCTCAACACTTTCGATTCCGGTCGTCGACGCGGGCCTTTGGGCCTATTCGCGCCATTAGGCCCTACAGCTAATGGAAAGAACTCCATTCAAAAAATGCCCCCTGTGTGGTGCCAAATTCCCACACACTGATCTCCACGAGGTCTGTAACCTTTGCCTCTCTCCAGAACACGAGCACAAAGATTATCCGGCCTGCGCTTCATTCCGATAAAAAAAAACCATACGTGATCGCCGGGCTCGACGTCACGTAATGTCTCGATCCACTACCTCGGTGCCGGACGACATCTTCGATGCAGACCCCGATGCTCACAAGGAACAAGAACCGGACAATGAAGACAGCGTCTCCGAGGCCGACGAATCAGAGGCCGAAGATGACACGGTTACTCCAGGTCAACGAACCGTGAGTACCAACATCAACACCCCTATCACTTCTCAAAAACATAAGGCTTCGGTAACACCTTCGCCTTCCGGCTCAGGTCGACACCGTGACAAAACTTCTGATGCCCCACCTTCGGGTTCGGCTCCGAAGTCCAAAGACAAGCCTTCAGGCGACTCGGGACCGAGCCAGCCACGCATCGGTACCGAACTACCATCACCGGTACCGAAACCCAAACATTCGGCACCGAAACACCATCAAGATAAACCCTCGGAGCCGAAACCAGACAACAAATCTTCGGAACCGAAAAAGAGCAAATCTTCGGAACCGAAAAAAGACACTAAATCCTCGGAACCGAAAAAAGACCATAAATCCTCGGAGCCGAAAAAGTCCTCGGACTCCACAGCTCCTCCAAAAAGAAGAGACATGGGAACTTCTCCAGCCAGACCCTTCTCTCCTCCAAATATCCCCCCACACCACTTTCTCCAGCACACTCTCCAATGCTTCCATATTCACCTACACCACAAGATGATCATCACCTTGGGGGTGGGGGTGGGGATGAAAACCCACAAGAGGATAATGATGAAGACACTACTCTCCCACCACCTGATCCTTGGGAGGATTATGATAATCCACCAGATATCCCAGATCTCCCTGATCCAGACTCCTACCCATCTAGGCCATCCCCCCCAGACGACAACATAGCTTTTGCACAGCTCATAAATAGAGCTGCACAATATCATGGGGTAGAATTACACTCAGACCCACAGGAGGAAGATTTTGTGTTAGAGACTTTCACACAGTCACAAAAATCAACAAGCATTCTACCTATGTTAAAAGGTATCGTCAAACATGCACCTGACGTTTTTAAAGACTCCGTCAGGGCTAGAGTTCTCGATCCCAGAATTGAGAAAAAATATAAACCAGCTCCCAACGATCCAGCTTATATTAAAGCACAGCTCCCTCTAGATTCCTTGGTTGTGTCAAATGCACGTAAACGAGCAAATTCCCAAACATCAGGGGATGCCCCACCTCCAGATAAGGAGTCTAAATTACTAGACGCATCTGGCAAGCGCATTGCCTCACAAGCATCGAATCACTGGCGCATTGCCAATACCCAAGCTTTACTGGGCAGGTATGATAGGGCTCTTTACGATGAGCTTGAAAAGCTCATACAACATCTTCCCGATCAGTATAAGACTAAGGCTAATGACCTCATACAAGAGGGAAAATTAATTACAAACACTTCTATAAAGTGTGCTCTTGATGCAGCCGACAGTGTCCCGTGCAGTTAACACAAGCGTTTTACTACGCAGACACGCATGGCTACGTATATCTGGGTTTAAACAGGATGTGCAGTCCACAATTCTTAATCAACCCTTTGATCAAGAACACTTATTTGGACCCACTGTAGACACATCTTTGGAAAAAATGAAGGACTCAGAAACTGCTAAGTCCATGGGAGCCCTACAGGCAACAACCACTAGAGGTTCTTTTCGTCGCTCCTTTTATAGGGGCGCCTCTAAAACTATTGGGACGGACAACACCTCATCCTTCTGCAAAAACACTACTCAAACCTCCCCTAACAGAGGTTATTTCAGAGGAGGTTATAGAGGTAACAACACCAAAGGTAGAGGCCGTGGTAATAAGACCCGCACCTCTCCTACTACAAAACAGTGACTTCCCTCCACTTCCCCCCGACCATTCCACTCCAGTCGGGGGAAGACTATCACAGTTCCTACCTGTCTGGAACTCCATCACCACAGACAAGTGGGTAAGACAAATTATCCAGTATGGTTACTGCCTGGAACTCACTTCAACTCCCCCATTCATACCCCCCAAACAACGTCCAATGTCCACAGAACATCTGACACTGTTAAAACAGGAGGTTCTCTCCTTATTACAAAAACACGCAATAGAACCGGTTCCCTTACCTCATCAAGGAACAGGGGTTTACTCCCTTTACTTTCTAATCCCAAAGAAGGACGGTACTCCCAGACCAATACTAGACCTCCGACCGTTAAATCTCTCCATACAGTCGGACCACTTCCACATGATCACTCTCCAACAGGTTCTCCCACTGCTCCAACAGGGCGATTTCCTTGCCACTCTAGACCTCAAGGACGCCTACTTTCATATTCCCATTCACCACGCACACAAAAAATATCTACGGTTTGTAGTGGACGGACAGCACTATCAATTCAAAGTCCTCCCATTCGGAGTGACTACAGCACCCCGAGTCTTCACAAAATGTCTCGCAGTAGTCGCAGCTCATTTGCGCAGACAACACATTCACGTGTTTCCTTATCTTGACGACTGGCTCATAAAAGCCAAGTCTCACACACACTGTGTGCACAATACACACAAAACAATCCAGCTGCTCCACGACTTGGGATTCACAATAAACCTACCCAAGTCACACCTTCAACCGTCCCACCTACTTCAGTATCTAGGTGCCACAATAGATACCTCGAAAGCCCTTGCATACCCCAATCCAGTCAGGATAGCCGGCATGCAAGCTCTCATATCAAGATTTCAACCGCAACACTCCCTTCCAGCTCGAGTGTTCATGCAGCTAATAGGGATGATGGCCTCTTGCATCCTCATCGTTCCTTATGCAAGACTTCAGATGCGTCCCTTACAAGAATGTTTAGCACATCAGTGGAACCAAGCTCAAGGTCAGTTAACAGATCTGGTGTTGGTAGACAGCCGCACGCATCGCTCTCTGCAGTGGTGGAACACACAAAACCTTTCCAAAGGGCGGCCATTCCTCGACCCTGTTCCACAGATAGTGCTAACCACAGACGCATCGTTCACCGGCTGGGGAGCTCATCTCCAAAACCAAACCGTTCAAGGTATATGGACCCATCAACAAAAACAACTCCACATAAGTCACCTGGAGTTACTGGCAATCTTTCTAGCACTAAAGTCTTTTCAACTCTTGCTAGTAGGCAAAGCTGTCTTGATCCGTACGGACAACACGACAGCAATGTATTACATACAAAAACAGGGGGGGGACACACTCTTCAGCTTTCACAACTAGCGCAAAGCATATGGAGATGGGCCATTCCTCAAAACATTTACCTCCTCGCAGAACATCTACCAGGAGTACACAATCTGATCGCGGATCTGCTCAGTCGTCAAACACAGCAGATCCACGAATGGGAACTTCATCCTCAAGTTCTTCTTCCATTCTTTCGCATGTGGGGTCATCCAGACATAGATCTGTTCGCCACACACCAAAACGCAAAATGCCCAAGCTTCGCCTCCAGATATCCACACCCATTGTCCAAAGGCAATGCGCTATGGATGAACTGGTGAGGCAGATTTGCATACGCTTTTCCGCCTCTACCGCTCATTCCGTTACTGGTTTGAAAGCTCCAACAATACTCCCTCACAATGATCCTAGTTGCTCCAACATGGGCACGCCAACCATGGTTCACAACCCTGTTGGAACTTTCAGTAGTGCCTCATCAAAAGCTCCACCTCTCCCCCAAGTTCCTCACTCGGAACCATGGAGAGATAAGATCCCAATCAACTCAATCTTGCGATCTAGCTCCTGAAGTCCTAGAGTTTGGCTACCTTAATCTCCCGCCAGACTGCATGAATATCATTAAAGAGGCTAGACGTCCTCCTACTAGAGCATGCTATGCAGCAAAGTGGAAGCGATTTGTCATTTATTGTACAAATAACAAAATCGATCCACTAGATGCTTCCATCCAAAATATTATCTGTTATCTTTTGCATCTACAACAATGTAACCTAGCATATACATCTATATGGCTACCTCTTGCTGCAATTGCTGCTTACCTCCAAAACACAACATTTGTCGTTGTTTCGAGTACCCGCTATTAAAGCGTTTATGGAAGGACTTAAAAGAATAATTCCACCTAGAGTTCCACCTTCTCCGGTATGGAATCTCAATATAGTCCTCACGAGACTCATGGGTCCCCCATTTGAACCTCTGCACAAATGCGAATTACAGTTCCTTACTTGGAAAGTAGCCTTCCTGGTAGCTATCACATCACTTAGGAGAGTTAGTGAACTCCAGGCATTAACCATACAAGAACCATTTCTACAAATACACCATAGTAAAGTGGTTCTTAGGCCTAATCCAAAATTTCTGCCTAAAGTGGTATCTACTTTTCACCTTAATCAGTCGGTTGAACTTCCAGTATTTTTCCCTCAACCAGACTCAGTGGCAGAACGCGCTCTCCACACGCTGGACGTTAAAAGAGCGATACTCTACTACATCGAAAGAACTAAAAGTTTTAGAAAAACAAAACAACTTTTTGTAGCCTTCTCCCCACCTCACAAAGGCAATCCCATTTCAAAAACAGGAATTGCAAGGTGGATCGTTAAATGCATCCAAATATGCTATCTCAAAGCTAAACGCACATTAACTATTCCCCCTAAAACTCATTCCACACGCAAACTAGGGGCTTCTATGGCATTTTTGGGAAACATTCCCCTAGATGACATCTGCAAAGAAGCAACTTGGTCTACACCGCATACTTTCACTAAACACTATTGTGTAGATGTGCAAGCAAAGCAACAGGCTACTGTGGGCCAGGCTGTATTAAGAACACTTTTTCAAACTACTGCAACGGATACAGGTTGCCACCGCTAGGGAGGAAAAACTGCTTTATAGTCTATGCTAAAGTATACAATCTACAGCTCATATGCCTCGAACGGAAAATGCTACTTACCAGTATGCATCTGTTCTTGGCATGTAGAACTGTAGAGTTGTATACGCCCACCCACCTCCCCGGGTACCTTTAAGTGTTGCAGTATTATCTTATTTAGATACATCACATGGACATCCCTTTCTAACTCTTACTAACTCCATCATCCCCCTTCATGGCGAAAAACAATCTGAAGATGGAGTCGATGCCCATGCGCACTATCATCATAAGGAGGAGTCACCTATCCCGTGACTACAAAGACTTCTTCGACAAAAACAAAGTGCAAACATCCGAGCCCAACACCAGATGGTGATCTATGCTAAAGTATACAACTCTACAGCTCTACATGCCAAGAACAGATGCATACTGGTAAGTAGCATTTTCCTTTTGAACCAGTGTCCAATAAAATCAGAAGACTAGCTCTTGTTGGTTGATGCTAAAGTTAAGGTTAGTGTTATTATTAGCTTTACAAATCAAATGCAATTGAGAAAATGTTATAACTAGACCTAGATCTTCTGTCCAGACTCCAAAAAAAAAAAAAACCTTATTCAAGAACAGTTTGTTTTGGGATTGACTTCCATCATCAGAAAAAAAGTAGTATTATTATTCCAATCTTAAACTCTGTTTTTCATAAGACAGACAGAGGTAAGGTCAGGAAGCGAATCACTGGAAACCCATTACAGACCGTCACAGTGTGCACTCTTTTTAGTTTGTATTTTATAGTTCCATTTCAGAAACTTGAAGGAAACCACAGAGATATTCTGCCACACGATTGACAATACATGCTGCTATCAAGGTCTTCCCATTAAAATAAATTTAAGTTTCAAAGATTATGCCATAAAGAAGGTTAGCTTTAATACAATAAGTACAATTTTTCCATACCCCAAAAGCACATTACACAAACAGCAACAACTTTTGTTAATCCAACAATTGTATCACCCTGGATAAATAAATAACACACAGGTGAACAGATACATATTTAACCTATAACCAGTCATATGTCTTTTAAGTTAGCTGTCCACCAGAAGTGATATTATTTTATTTAAAAAGCCTTGTAATAATGAAGCAGGACCAGAAAACTAAAGTCACTATCAATTTACTTGCTACTCAGTAATACCCATGGCCATTTTTATTTTGCTTTGCCCCATGAACATTCCTGCACAATTTTATCAAGTCTTTTTACAAAATTGCTGTAGATAACTGAAGTCTAATGTTTTATTGAATGAATAGAACTTCAGGTAAAATATACATTTTAGGGCATTGTACTTAGCCTATAGGCAAATCTGTCATATCCTAATCCCTTTCAGTTGCTCAGCAGACCGTATCTAAACTTTTCTTGAGTATCTCTTTTAAGCTCTGGGGCCAAAAATAGCAAGATTGGTCATCTCTTCCCTAGACTTCTTCCCCCACATGTTATAAAAGTGGAGTTTACCTACAATTAGTAAGAGCGGAATGTGTCTGTTTTGCACTAGAACTATATTTTCATTGAATAATTAACCAAAATTATTCATGAAGTCAATATAAATGTTTTGGTGAATAAAGAAGTATTTTATGGTTTAAATCTTTGAAGCCTCTGCCAACGGCCTTATGCAGTGCAAAGGGTATGAAAGCAAACGAACGGGCTACGCAGAGCCCAGAAGTGTGCAATCGGCTTGTACAGTTACGATTGAGGCAACATTAAAGAACGATAACAATACCCCCCCCCCCCCAAGGAAAGAGAAACGAAAAGGAGGTGGGGAAAAGCAAAATCCCTCCTTCCCCCCCCACCCCCACCCATGTCTACTGTACTCGAGTTATCGTGATAGGGTATTGAGAAACCTCTCACTGAGGCTGTGCCTGCTGGGAGGAAGTATCTGGTGCGGTGAGTCGCAGGAGGCGGAGGTATCTGGGGCAAATCAACTCCCGAAAGTCCTGCGCTAAGAGAGTCAGGAATGGCTGCCAGAGCGCGCTAAATGTCGAACCTTTCTCAGCTACCGTAAGTGAGATCTTCTCCATACCTAGTATGTGCCACAGCCGCTGACGCCACCCTGTGTGTGTAGGGATCCGAGGGGACCTCCAGTGTAGTAGTATGTTTTGAGTGGCAGTGCCAAGTGCTATTGCTATCTGTCGCCCTCTCCTAGACTTCAAGGGGTATGTAAGCGGATTCGGAACACCCAAGAGGACATATGCTGGTAACCTAGGGAGTTCCGTGTCACGGTACTTATCGATTTCGTCCAGGATTTGGGTCCAGTAGGAGCGTAAGTGGTCACATTCCCATAAAAGGTGGACTGGCGTTCCCGTCCTCCCACCCCCTCTACAACAGTCCGGGCTCTGTGTAGGGTCGGCCCGATGGAGCCTCTCAGCAGTATAATACCAATAATACCTTAATTTGGTTAGGGTTTCAGTGAGGCCCATATGGCTCGCAGAGTGGCGCGCCCTATAACAGACCCCCTCCCACTCTTTGCTATAAAGAAGTATTTTAAACCCTATCCCAGTACTTGAACTAAAGATGAAAAAGATCCTCATCGATACAGATAGTCAAAGGCTTCATGGCTAGATTAAAACAGAAGCGAGATTGTTCTCTTTTGTAACTTAAATCTAGTCGTATATTAAGTTTGGAAATAAATAAGAAAATAATCGCACAAGTCAAATTTGCACAATGCAAATTCCAAGTTGAAACAGTTGACCCAATCAAAGCTTTTCCCAAATCCAGGAAAATACCAGTAGGACTGAACTATCCTTTTGCAGAGCAAGGAGATTTAGTAGGAGTCCTATATTATTACTACCCTGGCACCCTTTCATAAACCCCACTTGGTCAGGGTGAATAATGTGATGGGACATTTTCATCATATTGGTGCTAGCAATTTAGGGTCAGCTTTCAGTAGGAAGATGGGACAATGGTTTTCACACTTGAAGGCATTCTCGATGCCATTCTGGGATTAGTCATTAACATCACTTGCATAGAGAAAGGCATTTGAGTACAATGTTTGCATTTGTTAAACAGTGAACCTGGAACAGATGAATGTTCAGCAGAGAAAGTCTGATAAAACCCTGCAGTAAAGGCATGAAGACCAGGGGCTTTACTGTAGTTTAGTTTGTCTGTCACTTCTGATACTTTCAAAACTAAAATGTCTCTCTCCACCAATGCAGCTTCTTCTGTATTAAGCTGTGTTAAACTAATGATAGAAAAATCTTGCTCATGAAGATGGGTATAATGTTTTGCAAAAGCAAGAATATATTTTCTAGATGTGGCTCTGTTACCATACAGGTTCTTATTAGATGCAATGATCTTGTCCGATTACAATTTCTTCAGTTTGGGTGCCAAAATGCTACCACACTTTTCCAATGAAATTTAGTTTGTTCCTGTCAGAACGCCTCTCAGATTATCACAGGAAGGTGCAGTGTAATGTACTTCTCCAATTTCTATACACCTTTTTTTGTCTTTTTAACAAAGATATAGTAACCAATAAAGTCAACTTGTATACTGATCTTGAATCCATCCCACTGAGACTGGGGGCCTTTTGAGCTAATGTATGAATGTGGAGCAAACATATGAATTTTACTGGGTCAGGTTAACTTTGTGGTTTGAAGGCCCTTTTGAATGTGCTATTTTTCGATTTACCAGGAATATTTTGTATTGGCTACATGGTTAGACAGTACAACATTTACAGTGGCAATCTATTTCACTTTACTCGCTAGCAGGCCTGACAATTAAAAAAAATCTGTCTGGAGAAGGAATTATGCACTAGGAAACACATTTGTTCATAATTCTCTGACAGGGATATCTCCCGTACGCAAACCCTCCTGCACCCCCAAATAAGCACTAGCATATCTATCTTTGCACCAAACTACCTTTACAAGAAATGGGAGTGTGTAATCATTTTGAAAAATATCTAAAACTGATCAGTCTGAGGTAAATGAATGCCAACCTTGCAGGCAAAAATAAATCCTGCCCCCTGCCAGCCACAAATAACTGTTTTTGGTGGGAATCAGAGTGACTATGTGGCATCACCGCAGGTGACGAAGAGGAGGAAGACTGCTGCACGATGTTCACGGCAGGCAACGAAGAGGTGGAGGACTGCAGCCCTTGCTGATCACCAAGGATCATTGTAAAGGGTTGTGAGGGTTGTCTTTGACAATAGGAAAGTACCTGAGAGTAGCCTCTGAATTTCTGGCACTGCTTGTGAAACTGGCAGGTCAGAGACAATAAACCCAAGGAGTGAGCCTTAGCATAGCTATTTTTAAATGCTACAAGCTTAGTCTGCTTTTTCTGAAAAGAGCCTGGAGCCATTAAACGTTCTATCCATTAGGGACTCCTGCATGTTTCCAGAAAAACATTCAGCAGGCTTGGCCCAGACCAGCACACTAGTTCCCAGAGCTTGACCATCACAGTCCGCCGTGTGTATTCTGGCATGTCAAATATCCTTGACATCCTGTGCATCATGAACTGTCTGAGTAAGTTTGGAAACTGGTATATCAGTGAAAATCTTGCTTACCAAGTCCCAGAGGGCATGTGTATACTACCACAAAAGGCAAATAGTATAAATGGTCATTAGAGTCATACTGGCAGATGAGAAAGCTGTCATTTTCAGCATTGCAAGGTATTAATGGATGACGGAAAATTGGAGGAAACCAAATCATTTAAAGTCTATTTTAAGGAAAGATAATTTTAAGGAAACATCCAAACTCACACATTTGGATGAAGATTAGAGGTAGTGAGAGTTTTTTGGGTTCAGGGATGGGTGATGGGGGGGCAATGAGGGTTTTAAAGGGTCCGGAATGGACGAAATTTAGGGGTGGTAAGGGTTTTTTAGGGATCATGCATGGGTTGAGTTTAGGGTGGTGAGGGTTTTTAGGGATCCAGCATGGGTGTAGTTTAGGCTAGTAAAGAAATTTCAGGGTTCGCGGATGAGTGTGGTTCAGGTGGTGTGAGTGTTTTTAGGGTTCAGGGATGGATGGGGTAGAGGTGTTGGAGTTTTTTAAGTTTTACGGATGGGTGGAATTTAGGGCTGGCGAGTGTTTTTAAGTTACTGTGATGGGTAGAGTTCTGGGGTGGTGAAGGGTTTTTAGTGTTAAGGACTGGGTGGAGGTTATGGGTGGTGTGGGGTTTTAAGGGTTCAGAGATAGGTGGAGTTTATATGTAGCAAGGATTTTTAGGGTTCGGGGATGGGGAAGTTTAGGGGTGTGAGGTTTTAGAGGTCATGAATGGGTGTTTTTCAGGGGTGATGATTTTTTTACAGTTATGGGATGAGTTGATTTTTAGAGATGGTATGGGATTTTAAGGGATCAGTGATGGGTGGAGTTTAGGTGTAAAAAGGGTTGTTTAGGATTCAGAAATGGGTGGAGTTTGGGGTATTGAGAGGTTTTTAGTTTATAAGATGGCTATAGTTTAGGAGTACAAAGGGCTTGGGTGGAGTTTAGGTGTGGTGAGGGCCGACCGAGGTAAAAGCTGGATGGTGGAGTGGTGAGAGTTAAGTGAATTAAAAGCATTCAAAGTAATTGTTTGACAATGTAAAAGATAAAACTCTGAAATAGTGTCCCCTGACGTAAAGGATTGAAATAAATACCTCCAGAAAAAATGATTCTGAAAGTAAGACCTGCAACCATTTAATTTACACCTTAAAAAATAAGTATGCAGAAGCCAATTAAAAAAAAAAAAGACATTCTACTAATTGGTTTCAATGAAATGGTAAATGGTATTCGTCCTGAAAATTTCCATTAAACCATTTAAATTAAATGGTTCCTCAGAAATGATATTCCATTAAATCGTTTTTCTATAAAACCACATGCAACCTACTCTAGACACAAGACCGAAGTAAACGCGCATGAATACACAACACAGCTAAACAGTTGCCTGTAATTGTTTTTCTTTTTTGTGCGCGAGCTGAAGCACAATCTCCCTGATATGAAGATAAATTGATTGACGTGGGTTTAGTATTCAAAATCATAGTCAATGGCTTCCCAGTGAAAACCTCATTGCATCTTATTTGCAGCTTGTCTAGCATTGAGAACTACCCCTCACTTTTGGAAACTCAGTTCCCACTTATATTTAAAAAGGGAAGTCTGAAACCCCAAAGAAAATAGGTGAATTGCCTTGTTGGACATGGTCTAAAGTCAATGCCAAAAAAGAGCTCTAATATTGGATTGAAAAGAAATAATCCTATTCCTTATTACTAAAGAGGCTTCTGAAAGAGCTGTAAGACTTGAGAAAATCTTAGTGCTTAGAAGCCAGCTATCTGGTATTAAGAGACAACATTATGTACTTGTTTTATGTACTACTCGTTGGTTTCTGTGACTAAGTCCTTTGGTGAACTTATACCTGTTCTTTATACCTTTTAAAGGCTATAAATCAAGCTTTTGCAAAGAAGTAATACCAATATGTTTAAGTGGGAGCTTATATAATCGCAGTTAGATAGGAGGAAAGGGTAGCACATCTAAACACAAAGGATGCTGAGCCCTGTAAAAAATATTGTAGAATGATTTTTTCCGTATTTGGCAAACCTAGGCTATGAAACCAGATCTAGTTTTCCTGGATAAAGAAGCCTCACTTCCTTAGTGTGGCATACCTCATCATAGGCTTCCTATGCCACCCTGGGAAGATGGTACTACCAGGGCAGACTCGACCAATAATTTGTTAGGGAGTTCTTAAGTTATGATAGCTGGATGGCGTGGTATACAGATGTTAAAAATACTTTAGGATAAACTCATGGGAGTTCCCTTTATTCCTGGGTATCCTAGGTATATATAAAATTATTAAAAACACAAGGGGATATTTGTGGGTACAATAGCCACAACATCCAATTATCTGCAGACCTGTTTCTACCCATAACTGACGGCATATGAAAGGTCCAGGGCATTCATTAGGGCATTAAGATAACAGGATCCCTGTGGGGGCATGGCCAGGCGCCGAAGATGGCGGACACGTCTTACTAACGCTCCGCGCTGAATCCCTTCATTATCCTGGGCATCCTGGCTGGAAGGCAGATTTTTCTGCCTTGACATACACCCTCCATGCCTATGCACACCTGCCTTGCCCGGTGAGGGTCGTCCGGACCCTGAAGACGGCTCGTGGCGGCCCTGGATAGTATGGCCCGCTGTGCTGTGAAGTCCCGGCCGCGTGGTCGGCCGCTGTGAGGCGGCCCAGCTCCCTGAACTGCTGCTGTGGCGGTCCCCGTGATAGTTCCGGGACTGCCGCTCGCTGCTGCCCCCTGATTCGGCGGAGCTGCGGCAAATGCGGCGCCACTTCATAGATGTCCTGGAGAGCGGTAGAGGCGGCCCCGGACTGCCAGCGGGGAGTGCCTGCCGTGAGGAGCTGGGCCGCTGCTGCCGCCTACTGTCTGGGGACGCCTGGAGGGGGCTCGGCTGCCAAGGTAGGCCCTCTAGATTTCTTTGCGGTGTCTGCCCGGTGACGGGGGGCCACGGGGGTCGATCGGACCCAGGGACCCCGCCTGGATACGGCGCGGTAACAGCCGCACGACCACTGGGGGTGAGCTCCTGAGCAGCTGCGGCGATACCCGCTCCTGAGGTGGGCGGCCACGGGGGTCGGTCGGGCCTAGGGCCCCCACCGGAGCGCAGCGCATGGGGAGGCAAGGCCGTCGGGCCGGTGGGCCGGGTTATCTCGTCTGAGGTGGGGAGCCACAAGGGTCGGTCGGGCCTAGGGCCCCTACCGGAGTCCGTTGTGTGACCTGGCGGACCGGCGGGCCGGATCGTCTCCCCCTTAGTGAGGGCCTCGGGGGTCGGTCTGGCCCAGGGCCTCACATAAACTGCCTGAGAGGGTCGCAGAGGCTGCCATGGGGACGATGGCCATGTGGGTCGATCGGGCCTAGGGCCCCTCACCTGCAGCAGCTGCAGGGGCCGCGAGAGGGTCCGGCTCTCTCCACATCGGCGTTGAGGATCTGCTGGGGTCACATACTCCTTCCTTCTGAGAGGTGGTTCGCCCGATGCGCTGTCTGCTGTGGCCCTCTCCCGTGTTCTGGAGCCTTGGAGTGGGGTAGGGAGTGAGCCACGACACATCCCACATACGCGATATATACGCCTGATGGCGTGCTGAGAGGGAGTGGGGCCGAGCACATGTTATCCCTGTTGGACCCTCACATTCTCCTGCTCCCACCTCTGACGGAGTGACTACTGTGGCGAAGGGTCGTCTAGTGCCGGCGGCAGGGCCTGATCTGTAGGTGAGAGTCACAAGGGTTTGGCCGGGCCTAGGACATCTCACCTAACCACGCTTTGCGGACCATCGACCGGGACGTCGCCCGGCAGGCGTGTACGCTCTGCGCAGAGCTGCCTTAGAAATTCCTCCGCTGGGGCTACTGTGGACGGCCTCAGTGATTTTTCCTGAAGCCAGAGTCCGAGCTGTAACACCACCTATCGGCGAGGACAGGGTGCTCTCTTCATTTCCCCCGCCTGTTGCCTCCTCCGTGGCCCCTGTGGGGGGAGTCTTGACGCCCAGAGGGACCCCATAGTCACTGAACTCACGGTGGGACACATCGTTGGTTGGAGCGAGACCACCTTGCGGGAGGACCGATCCTAGTCAAAGACGCGATCACTATACTGGGGAGACCGCGGAGGCTTGACATCCTGGCCTCGCTCCCTATGAGAAGCGCTCAGCAAATCGTCATGGGCCGCCTACGTAACAACACCCCTCGCGATGTGCGCCTTGGGGGCCAGGCTGGGACATTACTCGCGGCCCCCGGATCAACAGCTGCGATGAATCAGCCTGACATTGCCACCAAACTGGACTCTGTACTGGCGGCTGTTGAGCGGATCGGCAGCGCCCTGGACTTGACCCGCACCTCCTTGGAAGGCCGGATGGACACTATCACCTCTGACTTCACGCTCCTCCGGGCCGACCAACACAAACTTTCAGACCGGGTTCGTGACGCAGAGGCCACGCTAGCAGACCTCCAACCCCGATCCCGGAATTGCTCCTCCGCGCTTCAAGATCTACTGGACCAGGTTTGCACCCTGGAGGAGAAGGTGGATAATGCGGAGGGTCGTTCACGCCGGAATAATGTGCGCGTGGTCAGTCTCCCTGAAGGGGCGGAGGGACAGGATCCGGAGACCTTCACGGAAGCCTGGATGAAAGAGCTCATGCCCCCCGATTCGCTCTCCCCACAATTCGTAGTGGAACGGGCCCACTGAATACCTGCTTGCAGGCCCCCTCCTGGGGCTCGCCCTCGCCCCTTCCTATTTCGAGTCATGAACTTCAGAGACAGATGCTAATCTACGGGAGCTGGGCAAACACCCCGGCCCTAAGGTACAAAATGTCACTGTCTCTCTCTTTCCTGATTACACGGCTCACGTGCAAAGGAGACGAGCCACCTTCACCGCAGTAAAGAAACAGCTCCATGATCTAGACCTCTGCTACTCCTCCCGGCCCGCCTGCGAGTTGTCAGAGATGGCAATACGAAGTACTTTGACTCCCCCGCGGAGACATGGGACTGGCTCGAGGAACAGGGGTTGGCGACGGCGCCCAAATCGTCTGATGAGTCCCGACCTCGTGAGCGTCCCCGCGGAGGTAGACGCAAGGGGAGAAAAGCCAAGAGTGTGGGACCTACAGTGGCCATCCCCAGTCCTGACCAAATCAGATTGGAACGTCAAGGGGCCCTGCAGGCGATGGCGGCCCTCCAGTCCTCCAGATCCCCGTCCCCGGTTGACTCTGCTGCCTCTCCGCCCAACTCCGGAGCCTCCGAATCCACGCCTGAATGGTCCTTGGATGCGGACTTTCCCCCACTCCGGGGTGTCACCCCACAAACTGCAGATGGCATTATTTGACATTTAATTTGTGTTCCTATTAGAATATCGCATTACTTCAGGGCATGTTTTCTTTTAGTACTTTTATGATGCTCTCTCTCCTGCTCTCTTGGGGTAATTGAAGGGGACAGTCTTTACATTGACTCCTCCCTCTTGCTGGTCCTTTTTCCCCCGAAGTCCTACAACGACACTAGTTCCGTAGCCATGATTTGGCGTAATTGTTTGGGCAGTTCCTCATGTTGGGGTTCCGCTCTTTCCCTGTTGCATGGTTTCCTACAATTCCACCTTATTATTTTTCTCCCCCTGTATGAGTCGCCACCCCTACAGACCTGCTGCCTCTACGTCCTTCTCATCCAAGGAGGTCCACCACAAGTGAGGCCACACAGCACACGGGCAGGGCACGCTAATCTCACTTGTCCCGATGACAGATCTTAACGTCATAACCTGGAATGTCCGGGGTATCCAAACACCTGCTAAGCGATACGCCATTTACGCCTATTTGCAGCGTCACAAGACGAGTATTGCGCTCTTACAGGAGACGCATCTGACAGCCGTTGAAGCTACCCGCTTACGCCGACTATGGCGTGGCCAAAGTATACAGTACCGACTACTCGTCCATGGCTAGAGGGGTGATGATATGGGTTAGGGCGGGGGTTCCATGGGAGGAAAAGAAAGTCCTGACAGACCCGATGGGGCGCTACGTCCTGATAAGCGGCAGACTGAACGGCCAACCGATTTTACTAGGTTCCTTATATGCCCCCAATATTGCACAGGGTACCTTTCTGAGTGATCTCTCGGGGATACTGCTCCGGTGGAGGGATGTCCCGTGGCTCCTGGGCGGTGATTTTAACGCAGTACTTGACGTCTCCCTTGACCGCTCCTTTCCCCCTCTCACTAGTACTACAGCTTCCTCTAATGCTCACCTTTTAAAAACCTGGCTTGGTAACTGGGCTCTTTCGGACATCTGGCGGGAACGTCATCCTCACTCCAGAGTATACTCATTTTATTCCCCGGTCCATAAGTTACATGTGCGCCTCGACCGTATACTTGCTTCCGCAGCCCTCCTTCCCTTGATACAGACGACTGATTATCTTGGTCGGACACACTCGGATCATAATCCCTTGGTGATGCGCCTGGCCTGGGAGGCGCAACCCCCTCTGATTCCGGCCTGGCGCCTGCAGACCACGGCTCTAGAGGACCCCCTCTTCCAAAGCTCACTGGAAGCAGCGATAGCTAGTTATTTTGCACTTAATACCGGTTCCACGGACTCGGTTCTCACTGAATGGGAGGCCTTTAAGGTGGTGGTTAGGGGTCACTGTCAAGGACAGACTTGGAGCATTCGCAGACAATTGGACAACTCCCTGGCCCACATTGAGGGACGGCTGCTCCTACTCGAGACGCAGGTTGCCGCCAACCCGGCACGACAACAGCGCCTTGATGCTGCCCATACCGAACGGGAGGCACTTCTGGACCGCCTGAGGTGCCATAATTATTAGGCTCATTCGATTCGTTCTCACTCTACTGCGGACAAAGCCGGGAGACTACTGGCTTATTTGATTAGACAAGAACATCCCCAATGCCCCATACATTTCTTACTTGATGATCTTGGTCGGGAGCGCAGCACCCAAAGAGACATTCATGCATTGATGACTGAACACTACACTCGCTTGTACGAGACCCTCCTGACGGGCAACGCCCAGGCCGTGGGATCCTTCCTGGACACGGTGGAGTTGCCCACCCGAACGATAGACCAATCCCTGGAGCTGGACTCTCCTCTAACTGAAGATGAAATACGAGAAGCATTGCGTTACTTGTCCTCTGGTAAAACCCCGGGGCCAGACGGCCTTCCAACGGAGTTTTTTGAAACCTACGCGGAATACTTGGTACCACACCTCCACTCGATGTACCTAGAGGCAATCTCGGAGGGAACTCTTCCCCCAACCATGCGTACCGCTATTGTGGTATCTTTGTTGAAGCCTGGTAAGGACCCCGCGTCTCCCGGCTCCTATCGACCGATCGCAATATTGAACTCGGATTATTAGATCCTGGCAAAGGTCTTGGCCAACCGGCTGGCTCCGCTAGTCCCTGATCTAGTACACTCAGACCAGAATGGCTTTGTTTCGCAGCGTAGTACGGCCCTGAACCTACGCTGCTACTTTCGGGTGGCGGAATATGCCCCGATCGACTGGCCACGCTTTGGTTGCATGGTATTGGACCTTGAGAAGGCCTTCGATTCACTGGCCTGGAACTTCCTTTTTGCTGTCCTGGCTCGCTTTGGGGTTGGCCCCTCCTTCCTTGGTTTGGTGCAACTACTATATCATAATCCATCGGTTCGAGTTCGGACAGGCCCATATATTTCGGACCCGATTCGGGTGCGACGAGGAACCCGACAGGGATGCCCGTTGTCCCCGCTTTTGTTTGCGTTGGCGGTGGAGCCGCTGGCGGCCCACATCCACGCACATGTCGATATGGGGATTGAGCTAGGAGATGGCATACATACCATTTCGCTCTACGCAGACGATCTGTTACTATATGCTCGGGACCTTCATGACATTCCCCCCTCCCTTGACCGAGCCCTTAGCCATTTTGCACGTGCCTCGGGGCTACGAGTTAACCCGACAAAATCCATACTTTCTCCGTTCTTAGGCGATACTCTTGATCCGGGCTACACACTTGGGGGGACGCCTGTGGCCTGGTGCATCGACCCTTTTCGCTATTTGAGGGTCCGGGTGTATCGCACCAAAGCTGACCTCATCGGGAATGTCACCCGGGCTGCCACGGCGATTCGGTCTCAGATGGGTTTCTGGAAGACTCTCCCATTGGCGATATCTGGTAGAATCGCCCTGGTCAAAATGGTGGTTCTTCCCCGCCTTCTCTATTACTTTACCACTTTACCCCTTATCTCTCCCCCCTTCTTTAAACAATGGGAAAAGGTGGTGCGAGATTTCATATGGGGGACATCACGTCACAGAGTGTCCATGGGAAAGCTTTATCTGCCTACTGATCTAGGGGGCCTTGCGGTACCCAATTTCGAGCATTACTACCTGGCCTCCCAACTGCAATGGATCGCCCGGTGGATGTCCTCCCGTTACTTATCGGACACAGCCTCTCTGCGGCCTCCGCTACTGCTGATAACCCTTTTACAAATTTTCCACCCTTGCTCCAAACTTAGTCCTCCCGATATTCTTCTTCTCACTGTAGCGTACAAATGCTTCCGTAGGTGTCTTTTTCTCACTAGAACCACCGTCCCATACGCACCCGCTATCCCACTGTTGGGAACTCCATGGGGGGACACCTAGACGACGACAGCTGAGTTACATCACTGGGATTCGGAAGGGATACAGGACGTGGGGGACCTTTTTCAGGAGGGCACTCTTATTCCGTTTCAGGAACTCATAGCAGAGGAGAACCTACACCCTGGGCAGTTTCTATTACACAGAACACTCATAGCTTCGCTAGCGTCCAAATGGGGTACACTCGCCCAGGAACCCCCCACACACCACACTTTGAGGTACCTTCACGTGATGGGGAAAGGGAGACACCTCACGCGCTGGTTCGCATCTTCACTTCGACAACACACGGAGATAGATCTCACCCGACTTCGACTTCACTGGGAGGGGACCCTGGGGAGGGTGTTTACAGATAGGGAGTGGTTGGCTGCCCGAGGCAGTCCGACCCGCAGCCCTCGTAACCAGCGATTCAAACAGATAAAAATGTTCATATTGCATCAGGCCTACCTTACCCCAGCCCAAATCAACAGGTACTTCCTCCGCATGGATGCAGCTTGTCCCCGTTGCCGGCAATTAGATGCCGACATGCTTCATATGCTTTGGGGTTGTTCGGTTCTGACTGACTATTGGAGCGCGGTGACTGCCACCCTCACAACTTGCACCTCACGCACCATTCCCCCGACTTGTGAGGCCCATGTACTGCACCTCTTCAGCAGAAACAAGAAATACAGAGCTGCCACACGGTTTATAGACCTAGGTCTAATAACAGCCAAGCACTTGATCACCAAACGGTGGAAATCTCCCATCGCCCCACCCGCTTGCTTGGCGCCTATCCCTGCTTAACTGGGCGAAAGCGGAGGGTGCGGCGTTACGCAGAGAGGACCTGCTTGGCATTCGAATGTTCCCCCTGGCACCTCAATGGGATGCAATGGTCTCCAAACTCTTGGGGGTGGACACTGACGCTGGGACCCCGACTACAACACAAAGAGTTATCACTCAGGATATATCCCCCAATGGCGTGAATGCGGACTAACGCCGACACCCGCACTGCTCCAGCCCCTCTGTCTCAGAGCCCTGCTGCCACTAAGTCTTGGCGGTTTTTGGCCCCCCAGCTACATTGGATGCGGCAGCAGGTCTTGAGCGACTCTCCCCTAACCTTCCTTCACTTTGGTTGTCCTCATTTAGTTGTGCCCTATGTCACCGGTTGAGTTTGAACTGCGCTGTACCTGCATTATCCACATGCTACCTGGTGTCGTGATTTGTCAGCACTGCTCTGTCCTTTCTGAGATATTGCCACACGATTTGATGTACTCACCATACCCTGAATCTGTTTTCCTGTTGCTATTAGTTCTTGTGTACCATGCCACTGGCAATCAATTTTCTTTCTTTTCCACCTGCGACATGAGCGCTGTTCTGACTGCTTTATTGATAATGTGTACTACAAACAAAAAAGGTTAATAAAAACGATTTAAACAAAAAAAAAAGATAACAGGATCCCTGTAACGTTGGTGAGCACATCTACATGCAGCTGGAAGAAAGATTTCTTACCTACACCATGCAAAGGCGGTTTCCTAGGTTATATCCGGTATTAATTATAGGAGTCGTTCTCTGTGAAATAAAAACATTAGCAGCACACATGCTTCTCGCTGGTGACGGTGCAAACGACTCATTTCACATGTGAAAAGGTGATTCTGTGGAAAAAATTAAAATCATGCGTACATTCAGGCAGCCTGACTTACCCCACTGTGGGCTGATGCTTACAACATGTTCAGGACCAAGGTAGGCAGTTCTTTTAGAACTTGATAAAGTTGCCATGTAAATAATAACACAATACATGACTCACAGAGTTACATAAATATTCATAACATGGTTAATTGTCATTGGCTTTCCTCTGAGGGACTAGGACAGTTGGTTGAATTATGAGATTGCATCTTAATTATTACGAACAGGAAAGACTAGGGCCGCTACCCTAAGGAACTGGGTTTCCTCATTTACGGGCAAGGAATGTTATCCCAAACACAGTGATGGTTTATTAAGAGAAAACGGTCCCCAAATAGAAGTAGTAAACATTGCAAATATAGAACCAATCAATGGCTATTCATGCTGGTTTGCTAATGTGTATAGGAGAAAGCGGCCATTCGGAACAAAAATGTTAAGTCTGAGAAGAGGGAGGCAGCTTGAGACATTAGACTCCTGCTTAAATGGCTTATTCACATCGTCCAGGAGGGTGACCGATAGAGAACCTATGCCATTCCCCTCAATCTGCTGTCAGGAATGCGTAGGCTGTGACGGAAGCAGCTTAAGAGGTGGAGGACGTCATATTGGGTTGTGGCGTGCTACCACCGTGCTGCCAATCTAAGGAGTTTAGCTGATTGGAGCACGCCCCAAGGGCACGTTGGGAAACACAGTTCCCGGTGTGTCTATTTTTTTTTACCACACTGCATATTATTGTAGAATGAGTGCATATGTGAAGAAACACAAAACCGATGCGTTCAGCGGGTAAAAAAAAAAACTTTCAAACTCTAATTTAGCTTTTTTGTTGACGTATATTTAAGGGAAGGGGATTACCTTAAAGTCATACAACCCAGTATTCTTAAGGGTGATATCGATAAGGATGTAGAAGAAGGAATGTTAGTGCCTGTGGTTAGGTGAATGCAGAACAGGAGGGAGTACAATTGATCAGGAGGGTTCCCTTGTCTGTGATGCCCGAGGACTCGTATGAGGAGGAGCACTAAAAAAATAATTACAATAATAATTGTTCCCATCTGATCACTCCTCCAAGCATTTATCCAAATCAAGAGCCCCTTACAGTGGTGATGGAAGGAGCGTTCCATCGCTTTGCGATACTCGACACTGGAAGAAAAACAGGAGGGTAATTAGAAAAATCTAATTCACATTTGACCCCTTTCTGTTAGTCCTCAGTCGGTGGATCCAACATTGCACATAGCATAAAAGCAGTTTAGTCATATCCAGGTGGTTTGCTTGACCGTGTTCAATGACGCACTATTCAAGTTCATCTGCAGAATGACTCTTTTCCAAGACGTTTTGTAAGCTTGATGTTCTCCTTTTTACACCTAATGGTACTGCAATGTTTATTAATCCCGATTTTATTCTTTTGTGTCCTCATTCCAATATATAGAATGTTTCAGGGACATTCTATCATGTAGATCAAATTTATTGAGTTAGAGTTGGTAAACTATTTTAGTTGCCAGGGGTTGCTTTGACTTTTTTTGTAAATTTGACAAACACTGCAGTGTCCTCAAGGGAAATGGGACCTGATAGGGGTCCCATTCCATAAAGTGTACTGTCTAGAAATTTAGTTTAGTTTCACATGGTGAGTGTGGACTGACATGTTGCATATGTTGTGGCCTTTCCGAAAGGCAAACTATGGTTTGTCAATTTTCCCTTGTCCCGAGTTTAGTATTCTCCAGAGTTTGTTCACTAGTTTCTTAAATTCAAGAGTGCTCAGACAGAATGTTGTGACACAGAACAGCTCATCAGTATCTCATCTTACTTTGGGAGTCAAGAACTGTTCTCTGTTGTTTTTTTCTGCCCTCTTCTTAGCTTTCTGATCATTTTATCAGGATAAGTCTTTTCCGTTAATTTCTTAGTGAGTTTTTCCGGGTGTTTCTCATATATGCACAGATCCATGCAGTTTTGTCTGAGGTGAAAAAATTGGCCTACTTGAAGGTTTTCCTTCAGAGAGCGAGGATGGAAACTATCAAATTGGAGAAGGCTATTTCTATCAGTGGCTTTATAAAATACCTCTGTCTTTAAAGTGCCACTCTCTGGGTAAATCTGTAGGTCTAAGAAGGCCAAATCCAGTTGCTCAATTGTAGTAGTGAAGTTAAGGTGAGGGTCGAGGTCATTCAGCCATTCTGAAACAGTTTTCACTTCATCTTTAGCTCTTTTTCAATTAAGGAGGATGTAGTCAATACAACTCTTCCATGTTCTTATGTACCATTGGGAGTATGTAAAAATATGGGTCCCTTGGCTGATTTCTGGCTAGGAACACTGCGTTTGTCATCCAGTGCTTGGCAAGGCCCTTGTTAATGTTTGAAATTGTCTTCATTAAGCAGTCGTAGACATTCTGTGTGATACATCTCCATGGGAAGGATAACCACAGCTCCGCCTTTGTCGGCTGGTTGAAAAACAATTGAGGGATCTCCCAACAGCTGTTGGAGGGCTTCTCTTTCCTCCCTATTAATATTTTAGAATGGTCTCTTTTTCTTCAGGTTGTCCAGTTCCTGATTCTTTGCCTGTTCAAATGCCAGCTCTTCTGGAGGCGTTTCATATGCAGCTGGAACAAATGTGAATCTGTTCCGTAAGCCAGTGTTCTTATCGGGTACATCTTAATCATCTGTTCTTGAGTTATCAAAGAAAACCCGGTCTAATTTTTCTGGGAAACTCGGCCATCTCCATCTTAAGTCTGAGGAAATCATTGTGATGGGTAGGGACAAAACTAAGACCTTTATTGAGGTGTTTTCTCTCTGCTTCATCAATGTTTCACTCAGTTTTAAGTATGATATCTGTGTTGGGTATCATGATTTGCTTGTTCCTGGTATTGGTTCCTTCTGCATCTGTCTGCTCATGTCCTGATCTCCTTCCTTCCAGCTCACTCCCCAATCCATTTTTTCCACCCCCTTGACGGCCTCTGCCTCGGTTTAAAAAGAAAGGTTCTGGAAGTGCCGTCCTTCTAAAGGAAGTCCCATTGCTTTTGGCCAAAGTGGCCGTAGAGAGGGTCCTAGACTCGGAGAAAAGCGAGGAGTATTACTCATGATAATTCATAGTGCTCAAGGAAGATGAAGGACTGTGGCTGCTTGTAAATCTTTCCCCCTTGAACACCTTCCTAGGGAAGGACAAAGTCAAGATTCTCAATCTGACGACCCAGTTTTTTTTCAGCCCAGACCATTGGACTGGATGGTAACCTTGGACTTACAGGATGTGTCCTTTCATGTGTCGTCATGCAGTCCCTTAGACTCTACTCTCAGTTCATAGTGGGGTCAGAGCTGTTTCAACTTGCCATTCTGCTCTTCGGCCTTATCGAGTGTTCATGAAAGTCATGGAGGTGGTGGTGGCAGCCCACCTTCGCAGGTCATTAACACATGTATGTAATCCCAAACCTCAATGACTGGCTGCTCAAGGTAGGCTAACTGCAGTCAGTCTCCGACCACCTTCAGATAATGGTCACTCTCTCATCTCCTAGGTTTTGCATCAGCAAACCAAGGTTACAGCTGAAGCCGGCTTACAGGGTCCCCTTCATCAAGGCCATCCTGGACACAGTGGTGTTCAGAGTGTTTCCATCCCTGCAACAAGTCCTGGATATTCAGGATATTAGCCCGATGTTTTGGACTCAATTCTGGGTCTCAGTGATGACAGTTCTGAAGCTTCTTTGACTCCTGATCTCATTCATTCTCCTGGTCCCTCCTGCCTGCTGGCATATGCGGGCCTTGCAATTGAACCTCCATTTACGATGGGCTCAGCTGTCAGACAAAATCTGTCTTAAGAGACAGCCCAGGACCTTCACTGGTGGCAGATGGACCTCAATTTGTCATGCAGCAGGCAGTTGGCCAAGCCCAGAGCTCACAAAAGTGATACATACATTGTCTTCAGTTTGGGGTGTCCTTAGATAGGTGGGGATTAGGGGTCACTTGTCCCATTGGAACCAAAGTTCCACATCGGTCTTCTGGAGTGTCATGTCTTCCGCTAGCTCTGGAAGCCTTTCTCCCATCCATTAAGGGGAGGCCAATTTGGGTCTTGAAGGACAACACGACTGCCATGTGGTAATGCATCGAGCACCTTTTGGAGATGGCTGGATTTTCACAGCATCTCCATGGTTGTCAGTCATCTGGCAGGGTCACTCCAAACCAGGGTGGACAATCTCAGCAGATGTCAAATGGCAGAACACAAGTGGCATTATGTGAACCATTCAGTCTGTAGTGGGCCCAGTGCTCCTGAACGCCTTTCCATTGCGGCCTCTGCTGCATTGAGTTCTAAGGAACATCAGCTCAGACAGGGTTTTTGTCCTTTTCATAGCTCCGGACTGGACCAAAAGAGTGTGGTACTCCGACTTTGTGAGCTAGAGTATTTGACCTCTGACCTGTCTGCCTCTTCAGGAGGACCTCCTGTCCCAGCAACAGGGCAAGGTTCTTTACCCGAAACTCCACAACCTACACCTCTATCCATGAAGATTGAGCTGCGACAACTGAGCAGTTTCAGCTTACCTGAGAAAGTATTGGATGTGATTCTTGCGGCTAGATGCCCTTCAAGTAAATGTATCTATTTGGGATGTTGGATGAAATTTGTGGCCTGATATGGGGGCTGTCACCTTGATCCCCTAGAGACCAAGCTATCTGAGATTTGGATTTGTTTTGTTTTATGTTTAGCCCTGGAAGGATTTATGTTGGGCGCTGTTAAAGGTTATATTTTGACTCTCTCATTAAACTTATAAGTCTTTGTTCAAGACACCCATTGTGATGAGATTCCTGAAAGCAGTGATACACTTTTCCACCGACACTTTTCATTATGCCTCAATAGGAACTTAACTTGAACCTTACATTTCTAATATGCATGCTGTTAAAACCCAAGCATAGCTGATCTCTATAGCTCCTCCCTATCAAGACTGTTTTCCTTATCGTATTTACCTCTGCGCTCCATTGCAGTGAGCTTCGGGTGCTGTCAGTGCAGCCTGCGTACAGCACTTTCTTTCTGGTCAGTGATTCTGAGGCCTCTTGCTTCCTTCCTGCCAAAGGTTGTAGTGCCCTTCCACGTAGGTCAATCCATCACCCTGTCCACATTTTTCTCGCCACCCCATCCCTCTAAAGAGGAGGAGAGCCTTCACCATTTAGACCATAGGAAGGTTTCAGATTCTACATGGAGCATGCAAGGGACTAAAAAGTAGATGGCAGCTTGTTGTGGGGTTCGCCAGTGCTAAAAAAAGAGTAAAGCAGTACAAAAATTAACACTGTCAAGGTGGATCATCCTGTGCATAAAGACTTGCTATGCCCTGGCCAAGAAGCATCCCACTGAGGGACTACAGGCTCCTTGGCCAGTGCCTAGACTGCTTCCACGGTTTGTTTTGGCGATGGGGTGTTTCTGTCCTAGACGTCTGTCAGGCTGCACCCTGTTCATTGGTGCATTTATTCACCAAGCACTTCTGCCTCGACAGGTACTTGGAAAGGGACATTTTGTCCTCTCGATCCAGAAAGATTTTTGGTTGTCTACTCTTCAAATTCCTCTGCTTATTGGGTAGCACTGCTTTGGTATCTATTCAAAAGGTTAGGCATCTGAGGTTAGAAGTTTTCATCAAGAGAGCAAGTTACTTACCTTCAGTAACGCTGTTTCTTGTGGATACTCTGGCTAACAGCAGATTCCTCCCCTTGTCTTACCTCCTCTCCATTCTCTGGAGTGGACCTGTGACTGTTAAAAAGTTCCCAAGTTATATTCAGCACACTACCGCCAACAGTCTCTCTTGGTGGATCCACTTCTGGAGGCGTGGAAAAGTGCAAGAAAAAGCTAATGTTAGCGTGCAGTAGTGGTGCCTATATGCGGCTCTGCTCTGTCACTTCTCGGCTGGTGCGAGCCGATCCCGGAGTTTGACGATGCCACCTATCAGCATGCAGGAGCAGTTACTGTTAGAAATCCACATCCAGTCTGGTGCCAAGGGAGAGAGTATCCCCTAGAGAGTGTTCTAAAGGTAAGTACTTTAGTCTGGGAGCGTAATCAATGTCACGCTTTACCAGATATGTCCATTATCATGTGTTAATATGGTTAAGGAAAAACAGTCTGAGTTATCATGATTCAAGAATGATAATCTCGAAGGTCAGTGCTGCTAAAGAAATCTTCGCCCATGTACTTTACATATATATTGATCTGCATTTGAGATGATACGGGGCGTAAGCCTCAGTTTTGTAGCTCTTCTATTTAAAAAATGCCAGACTGTTTCAGCTAGCTTATAAGGTGCTAAACTACAGCTTGTGGGCAGTTTGGAGAAATTTCTGATGGATACTTCTAACTGCAGATTCCTCACCTTGTGAATATTCCCCAGGTGTCAGACTGGATCTGAAAGCTTTAAAGCAGTACTCCTGTGTACCTGCAGGTGGCATCATGCAGCTGTGAGCAGACGTCATTCTCTTCCGGAAGTGCCGAGTGGACCATATGCATGCTGACGTCCGTTACTTTCTTTCCGTGCCTTCACAACTCTGATCCCGTGCTTCTCTTTGGTCTTGAGGCCTGTATTTTCTCCATAACTAACCAGTGTGCAGGGGAAAATGTCTCGATTTAAACCATGTACGAACTGCTGCAAACACATGTCTGTGAGAAACCCTCATGGAGTCTGCTTATGATGCCTGGGGTCAGGGCAAAACTTCAAGGCCTGCGACGATCTCAAGGATCTGCAGGGGCCTCCAGTAGGACTTCTACCAGCAGGTCCGCCCTTGACACGATCTATGCCCATTGCCTCCGTATCAGATCCAAAGCCAACTTTGGACCCAGCACCATTCACTGCACTGGTCCCCTTTCCACCGACACCAGAGGAGGATGTACAGCCCATTGTGCTATCTTACTCCGAATAGAATCCACCACGACCTTTACGAACATTGTGCCCGACTATAACTGGCTCGCAGCCACTTGACAATACTTCAGATTCTGATACCTGCCCTTAGCACGTGGTAGGGCCCACATTTTACACAATCTTTGACACTAGCTCAGACAATGACAACGACAATGAAGAGAATGACAGTGTTCCCCAATATGATGTGGAAAACTGATCTGAAGAATTTGAAGGTGCCAGTTGCCTGGATACTTCTCCAGGCACTGGCCTTGTGTCTTCCTCTGCCATGGAGGAAATTTCCTCGTTGTCAGTTGTTATACAAAGGGCGGCAGAAGTTCTGGACTTACAGCTCCCCACTGTGGAAGTGAAGACTAATGTGTTGACTGAAGTACTTCAACCAGGTCGGGCACCCACAGAGCCACTATTCGCATTTAATGATACTCTTGCGGATACCACTTGGTCAAAACCATGTTCAGGTCTGCCTGTTAATTGGCAGGTCTCTCATCGCCATTGTTTCTTACTCCACACCTGATGCCAGAGACCCTGGTGGTACAGGCATTCACAAGCAAAGTAAATCCCAACCCTTTTCACTCCACCTGATTTTGAATCTAAAAGAGTAGAAATGTTTGGGAAACGTATTTTCCCCTTTACCAGCCTGGCCCTGAGGATGTGAATGTCCGCTGCCTTCTAGGCTGCTACTCTCATGCTCTTTGGAATACCGTCTCACTCGTCCTACCAGCTGTTCCGGATCACCTTCGGGCGTCCCTTACCAGGCTAGGCAAGGCGGCCGCAATGCTGCAAAGTTTATGTTCTGGCTTGGACATGACTGCCAGTCTAGGTCAAGCAGTGGGCACTAGCGTGGCTCTCAGACGCCAGGACTGGATGAGGTCTACAGGCTTTTCTGTGGATATCAAAGCATCCTTAATGTACATGCCTTTTGATGACTTGTCGTTTTGTTGACAAAGCGGACTCAGCCTTGGAACGGTCAAATGAGAGCAGAACCACAGAACGTTCCTTGAGCCTTTCAGCTTCCACAAGACAATTCCACCAGCAATTTCTCCCTCTCCGTGGGTACAGTAGAGATTTCCCACTCCACCAGTGCCAGTCTCCTCCACCAGCCCAGCAGGTCTTTCAGCCCTTTTGTGGTCGAGGCCACAGTTCTCAGAGACTATGCTCAGGACAGCAAGAACAATGAGCAGCCCAGTCCCCTACTCCCAGCAGCTGCAAAACTGATTAGTGTGTCCTTGCCAACGCCCTGCCACCTTGTTGGAGGCAAGGATCTAATATTTCCTTCAAGTGTTGCAGGCTATCACTTCAGATAAGTGCGTTCTCAAAAGTGTCCATTTCTTTCTATCCAGCCTTACTATCCAACACCATGAAGGCAGCTGCCCGAGAATTGCTTTCTGATGTGCAGACCCTTTTGGTAAAAGGGACCACAAAGAAGGGTGTGTCCTAGGAAGTAGGGACTGGGTGTTACTCTCACTACGTCCTTGTGAACAAAGGAGCAGGGAAAGCCTTTTTGTTGTTTTAGATCTGTCCTCCCAACGCCTTCCTGCAGAAGAGCAAATTCAAGATGTTCACGATAGCCCAGGTCCTTAGTGCCCTAGAGCCCAGAGGCTGGATGGTGGTGTTGGACCTGCAGGATACTTAATTTTTATACCCCTGACCCGCAGGCCTACCAGCGCTACCTGCCGTTCACAGTGGGCAAGGAGCATTTTCAGTGCTCCATTTTGGCCTCAGTAGTACCCTTGGGTGTTCATGAAAGTGATGGTGTGGCGTACAGTTTAAAGAAACTGGCAACTCTACATTACATTTCCCAAATTATCAAAAGAAGCATAACTTGTATATATTACATCAATGCACAAATTAACGTGACCAGCCTGTAATTGAGGCACACGCATTGCAAACAAAACCAAGTGAGTTCCTTATAGCAGAAAGCTCTCTCCCAGGAAGGCAAAAGGGTTCAGAAAATATTGCTCAGAACCATTTGGAAGAAGAGAGGTGGTAGCCTACTAAGGGGGAATAATAGGTACTAGATTCAGGTCTGGCGCATTATTTCTACCTGGGATTACTGAAGAGGTTAACCAGCAGAGAGAATGTAAAAGAAGAACCACCCCCTGCATCAGCATTGAGCAAATATGAAAGAATGTCAGTCAGTTTTGTCCCTGACCAAAAGGAATTCCCTCAGTCAGCTCCCTGAACAATTTGGCTAGCAAGTAGCCATTGTCTTTGGCTCCAAGCACTCTGCCATCAAGAATGATGTGTGTTCCTTCTGCCTGCAGTCTCTAAAAATCACAGCTGAGGTTGCGAGATCAAGAAGGATCAGTAAGTATCCTCCCTGGAAACAATTGCGAAGGGGCTGGCGCTACGTGCAGAAGAAGCAGAGGGGTGCGCCCGCAGGAATAACCTCCGCTTCGTGGGGTTCCCTGAGGGCTGTGAGGACAATGACATGGAGGGCCTCCTGGGTAAATGGTTGACGGAGTGGATCCCACCTGGTGTCCTGTCCCCTTGCTTCATAATTGAGTGTGCACACCGGGCCTTGCAGCAGAAGCCGCTGCCTGGCTCTCGTCCAAGGCCCATCATTGCCAGATTTTTTAACTATAAAGACCGGGACACTATCCTGCAGCAGGCTAGACATCGGGGGACCCTTCACTATACATCACACTCCATTATGATATTCCCTGATTACACAAGGCTTGTCCAGCAGCGTCGACAATCTTTTACAGAGGCCAAAGCTAAACTCCGGTCCCTTAAAATTCAATATTCTCTTCGATTCCCGGCCAGACTGCGGATATCATATAAATCGCGCACACACTTCTTTGAATCACCTGATGAGGTCTTTAATTGGACTGATGAAGTTGTCAAGCTTAGGCCCCACACACCGCCCAGATTGGACTCAGATTCCTCGTCGGGGGCCCAGACCATAAGATCTCCCAACTTCAGGACAAGCAGCGCTGTAGATCGCGTTCAGAGAGGCGTTCCAAGACTCGCAGCAAATCCCGCATCCGTTCTACAGAGGCCACCACTGAATCGACAGCATCCTAGTTTCATCCTGCTATACCAACACCTATTGCTATGCCGATGGCACACCGCTTGGGGCTACTTTTATTAACGCTTCCCTTGACTTTGAAGACACTGGTATGTACAAGGGACGCTTCTGGGGGATCCATTGGCGGAAGGTAGTCCCTGGCCCCCGTTGGGGTCGGGACACTTCATGTCGCGACAGATACTTCAACGTTTTATGAGGTGTTGGGGGGAGGGGGTGGGGTTCAGGAAAGTTGATGTTTTTATTGCAATTAGTGTCTTGTTTCCACAGTGCATGTGTACGGTCTCCACTACAATTGCCACTCATGCAATACTCTTCATCCATTTGCACCACTGATTACCACATCACTGGATATGTCCAGGACACACGATAGGCGTCTTCGTATTATAAGTTGGAACGTCCGGGGCCTACTTGACAAGGTTAAAAGGGGGGCCGTGTTGCGCCAGGCAAAGCGCCACGAAGCTGATATCCTGTTCTTGCAGGAAACGCACTTATTGGGTAATAAGACAACATGTCTGTCACGTTTCGGGTATGTGCAGACATTCCACTCTGGTTTCACCCGGGGCTCTCGGGGGTGGCCATATTGATCCATCGCAGAATCCCCTTCCTTCACGGGAAAACATGGACAGATCCCCAAGGCAGATTTATCATCATTACAGGCACATTATATGGTGAGCCGCTCGCCTTAGGTAGTGTATATGCTCCCCCGCCATTAGCCTGGAACCTGACAGAACGCTTGATGAGACTATGGGCAGAAATTCCCCAATGCCTGACGATAGTTAGGGGTGACTGGAACGACATTATATGCCCCCAGATCGACCGGTGACGCAGTACGGACAGACTGGTAGCGCCCGAGAATCAAAACTGTTACTCCTGCTGCAGGGGATGGACTGGGTAGACACTTGGCGACGGCTTCACCCAACAGACACAGGCTACACATTTTTCCAGTACCCATGGGTCCTTTTCCCGCATCAACTATATTTTCTTATCCGCCACTCACGTACACAGACTAGATGCAACAGCGATACTGCCCAGAGGCCTCTCCGACCAGTCCCCTACGCTACTGGACTTGCGACTGGGGTCCGTGCGCCTCCCCCCATCCGCTGGCGACTATCTCCATGGCACCTCCATGATGAACAGTATAGGGAGCATTTACACACTGCCATCTCTGATTATTATTCACAGAACACCGGGTCGGTTGAGTCCTCTGAGACCCTCTGGGAAGCTATGAAGCCGACGCTGAGGGGGGTGGACATTGCATATTGTACGGCACAGCGTAGGCAGCGCCGCGAGAAGCTGACACAAATGGAGGCCCACCTCATTAACCTAGAGCGTAGGAGTAGGAGCGGGGATGGAAATATTGCACGTCGACAATTAGTCCAAACACAGCAATTATACGCCAGTGAATTGATGGATGAGGCTAGAATGGTGTGGCTTGCTACGCGTAGCAGAATCTACCAAAGGGGAGATAAATCTAGCGCGCTTTTACATCGCCTCTGTCAGAGGACGCTCTGCCCCATGACCATTCTGAGTATCCGTGGATCTGGTGAGGCGGTGCTCACCGATCCCGCACAAATTGCAGCAAGCTTTGCCAGATGATATGAGAATTTATATGCCCCTAGTGAGACTATCTCGCCACATCTAGTCCATAAATTTATTGATGACCTGCCTCCACGGGCTCTGGCGGACTCAGTGAGGGAGGAATTAGATGTCCCAATCACAGCGGAGGAGCTCCAAAAGGCATTATCCGAGATGCGACCGGGTAAACACCTGGTCCGAACGGCTTCCCGTGTGAATTTTATAAGAAATATCAAACCCTTCTAATATCCCCCTATTTGGCAGCACTAAATACGGCCTTTCAACACGGGCGCCTTCCAGCGGACTGGCGTCATGCAGAAATTGTTGTATTCTTAAAACCAGGTCGACCTCCCGAACAACATGCCTTGTATCGCCCAATATCACTTCTTAACGTCGAAGCCAAACTCCTGGCCAAAGTCATAGCTAACCGCATAGTACCACATATTACAAATTTAGTTCACCCTGACCAGGCGGGATTCATGCCGGGACGTGCTACACGACACAACATCCGGCGTGCACAAAACGCCATTGCATCCGTGGATCGCCTTGAAGAGACAGCTGCACTCTTGCTGGCCGACATTGATAGGGCATTCGATTCCCTTAGTTGGACTTATTTATTTGCACTCCTGAGTCGATCAAATTTCGGCCTTAGTCTCCTTAAATACATTCAACTCCTATATACTGACATCACCGCCTCAGTCCGGGTGGCAGACTCTACATCACCAGCCTTCTCTACTAAGCGGGGAACCCGTCAGGGCTGCCCCCGCTCTCCATACCTCTTTGCATTGGCCATGGAGCACCTCGCGGCCTGGGTGCGGATTGACGCACAGATCTGCGGCTTCAAGTGGTCCAGAGAGGTTTCCCACTGCATTGCACTCTACGCAGACGATGTCCTATTTTTCCTTACGCAACCAGACAGATCAGGACCCAGATTACTCCGGATCATGCAAATCTTTGGAGAGACATCCGGTCTTTATATGAATCCCCGCAAATCATATCTGTGGCATCTGCGGGGCGGAGGGCGAGTGGGCACGCGAGGTGACGACGGTGCGCAAGGGATTTAAATATCTTGGGGTCTTCCTGTCGTCCTCCCAACTTGTATCTTGGGAAAGGAACCTGGCCCCGTTGTGGACGCAGATCAAGGAGCAGACCCGTTCTTGGTCTCATCTGCCGCTCTCCCTATTTGGCAGATCCCCCATCTTCAAGATGGTCTCACTGCCCCACCTACTATACCAGCTTCAAAATCACCCATACCTGATCCCACCCGTCTGGTTTAGACAACTCAATTCAATTCTCCGACATTTCCTCTGGGGAGGTGGTGCAGTCCAGGTGGCACTGAAAACATGCTTCCAGTCCACATACTGTGGAAGCATAGCAACACCAGATGTCCAAGCATATTATGCGGCCACGCACCTTCTTATCCTGAACGACTGGTGGTATAGGGACAGAAGAGATCCCGCTTATGCAATTGAACGCCTGCAGATGGGTAATATATTCTCCCCACACGATTCTATATACGAGCTCGGCCCTGAAAGCGCTGCCTCCGGCTACTGCCACAATATTTAAGATTTGGAAGTGATCACTGCAACAAATGGGATGGTGGGGCAGATTAACAAAAGAGACGCCTCTTTGGCACAATGGCCTCCTCCCTCCCCTGGCTGGGCTATCTGGTTTCTCCGGCTGGGAGGCTATAGGTGTTTCCAGGGTGGGTGATGTTCTCCATGGCCAGACCCTAATGTCCTTTCAGGAAATGCAACAAGAATACACAATGCATAGATCGCAATTCTATAAATACCTTCAGTTCCGCCATGCCTTTTCCCCATGTCTCGCACACCAGGGAACTGTGCCGGACTTCAGTCCCATTGAAGCTAAACTATTTATGGGGGACCTTGGGGAACATAAAATTACCAAGATATACCGAACACTAGTAACGAACAGCCCCACTACACTTGATAAAACTCGAGCGGCGTGGCGGCAAGATCTTGGCCCTCTAGATGACGAAGACTGGACAGAGGCACTGGAATCCCCACGAGCTGCGGCTATTGCAGCACAACTACGATATATTAAATTTAAATATCTTCATAGAGTTTATTACACCAAATATAAACGCTGGCGGGCCGGGCTGATTGAATCTCCGCTCTGCCTGCGCTGACAAATGACCGATTGTACTCTTATACACACGGTGTGGCAGTGCACTACACTAAGTTCTGGCGGGGGGTCATCACATGCCTGTCAGGTTCTCGGGTGGGACATCCCATACTCACCTCGCCTGGCCCTACTCCACATCACCGATGACATCGGGGGTAACATCTACTAACTCCATTTATTACTCTTAGACCTTACATTGGCAAAGCACGACATTGCAAGGGCATGGAAAGATGCGTTCCCACCACTGGTTGGGGTGTGGAAGAGGGGTCTTGATTTTTGTATGGGGTTAGAATTGCCAATCTTTAAAGCGAGAGGATGCCCCCAAAAACACCCTAAGATTTGGAAGAGGTGGGCAGAATACCGTGGGCTGCTTCTGGAACCCATTTCAGCGGCCTCCATGGATTAATATCTGACAATAAGTGTGGAGAAACGAGATGGACATGGCTGTAAATGTATAAATAACAGAGCAACGTGGCTAGGCCTGACGTGATATGCAATGTAGTAGTAACATGACACTACAGCTCCATGTTGGAGCATTATGTTGTATCGTTGTTGTTTTTCAATTGTTTGATAGATATCAAAAAAGTCAACATCTTACTCATGTACATATATCTTGTATTGTTTGGTTACCTGGCCTTGCCAAGCCCAATGTGGCTGCTGACAATAAAATGTGTTGTGAAAAAAAAAAAAGAAGGATCAGTAAGATAGTGGTCATTCTTGGTTGTGATTAAGAGGGCGTTGTCAACTACCTGAGGGAAGGCAATGTCTGTGCCACAGCATTGTCTAAAGCTGGATGACTAATCCTGAAGGACGTTATTCTAGTTGATCTGATCATGTTGCTTGAAGACTGCTTTATCAACGATTATTTCATTTGTGTGTAATGATGAGGTAGTTGGTGAGACCATCTGCATCCCTAATACGATTTTTCTACAGTGAATGGATCTGTCCTGTTTTACGAAGTCTCAGAAGATTGCTTCACTGTTGGAGGCTTTGCTGTTCAAGAGGGGTGTTATAGCATCTCCTTGGATGGATTTCACAGTTGATGATGGTGAATTTCATTGTCTTGGAGGGTGGCCTGGACAGAGTTCAGAATGTTTGTGAATTGTCCCATAACTATTTCCAATGGTTTTGTGTCAGCCCTTTGACCATGATTGGGCAGATTTGTTGTCTGTCACAGATTTCACTCTTGAATCAGTGGCTTTCCTTCCTATTCTTGTGTTTGGTCCTCCCCGGGATATTTCAGTCTCACAGTGTTCTGATTGAATGAGTTGTATCCTTCCACTGTTGACTTGATGGAACTATTTTTCTTCATCCATCCATTCGGCACTCATAGGGTACTTGTCTTTACTTGGTGTCTCCCATGCGTGTTCCTCTAACATCCCAGGCCCACCCCAAGCACTTTCTTTTCACTCAGTCACCCTCCCCATTCCCCGTTTGTATTTCTTTTTTTTTCCATTTGTTTGTCAAACTTCCCCATCATCCTATCCATGGTCTCTGTATGTACTCCTGCGTGACCGATGCACTCTCTACCGCTCCCACAATTTTCAATTTTACTTTATTTATGTTGGGGGGCTCCCGTCAGATGCAAATTGCTTCCAAGCCATTCTCTACATTTTGTTTAACTCTGCCCTACCATCTTTTCAACTTTTAAATGACTGTTTTAAAATGGCAGTCAGCTAGGTTGAAGCAGTACAATAAAAGTGCCAAAATGGTCAGGGTCCATCACAATACATGTGCCCCCATCAGCAGCTCGTTTGGAATTGCTACATGCACACGCATGCATCGCTGCTTGGAATCGTTTTCTTTAATAGAAACCCATTCCAAGATGGTAAGCCATGCTTTCCCATGCATCAGCCACCAAATTGGAATGTTTTTTCTTTAATAGAAAACCCATACCAAGATGGCTGTCATGCCTCTGCTTGCATTTGTCAGCTTAAGTCATCATGCATCTGTATGCATGCAATGTGAATTTCATGACCATTTTAGCTTTGGTTAATGCCAATACTTACCTTTATTTCATTTCATTTAAAATTGCATTCTCCTTTTAAGATGCTCTGTTTCAGATATATAATTATTTTCAAACTTTGGGCAACCCAATCTACCCATGTGGGGTTGGGTAACGAAGGTTATCAGGTTAAGGTGCCAACAAGGGATTTTACTTAACAGGTAATTTCAAATCTGTAAATAGTTTAGGTGCTCTACTGTAGCACCATAAATGAATTATCATGAACATGTATTAAATCAGATCTAAAAAATGAATGATTCTCAACAAAGCCGGGTGTATTTCAGTTTTTATAACCATTCACATATGATTTCAGGGTACAAGCGTTTCTTCAAGTACATTGATGGCAGATGTCCAACAATTACATATAACACTGCATCCTAGTCGGCAATGTACCAAACCTATTTCATCAACATAGCAAAAACTGGCCTACACATAGGGCTTAGATTTCATCCAACAATTTTTAAACAGCTGGACAGAAAATGGGTCTCTTCAATGTACTTGAAGAAACGTTTGTACCCTGAAATCATATGTGAATGGTTATAAACACAGAAATAAGCAATACACCCGGCTTTGTTGAGATGCATTTATCTATATTAGATTTAATACATGTTCATGATAATTCATTTATGATGCTACAGTAGAGCATCCAACGTATTCACAGATTTGAAATTACCTGTTATGTATAAACTACCTTGTTGGCACCTTGACCTATTTCATATAGAGACATTTGAGGTAACTTGGGGTGATACTCGATATAATACATACTTTAATGGATTTACTTTAGTTTGACTTGTAAATTGTTGGATTCAAGCACACCTTTAACACCAGCAGTTATCTGTTCAAAACCTTAAATGTTTGTTCATGCTAATTTTACTGACGTTGCTTCATTGCAGGAGTACATCTATCCAGATGCAAGGGACAGACAGTACTTACTTTTCTTCCATAAAGGAGCCAAAAAGACCCGTTTGGACCTAGAAAAATACAATCAACTCAAGGATGCAATTGCTCAGGTAATAGAAAAGTGCAATATCATCATTTTGTTTTTCGTGTGCCTCAGGTCGCTTTATAATAATTTCATAGGTCCTCTAATAGATATTAAACTGTGATCAAATATCAGGAGCCTGAAGACTAGTAACACTTTGCAACTTGAATTCACATGACTAAGCGCTCTACGTATTAGACACAGTTGTGGTATGCACTTCATAAGCGGTTGACATTGAGAGTCTTTATTGTTGAATTGTGTGTTGGGAATTGGGTTGTAGATTCACTATGTCCACTTGGGTGTAAAACCACCTCAAGTACAGTTTCTGTTAAACCATGTGGCAGCAGTGTCACTTGGTGTCAACCTCTATCACCATCATGTTGGGAGTCAGTGGATATTTGGTTACTGTGCTCCTGTCTGAGTGAACCCCGATGACAAACACCCGTCGTTGACTGTTACGGGCCAATTTCTAACCGAGATTTGTTCTGCCCAAGTTTTGTTGTGATGCTCTGCACCGGTGAAGTTTGTTTGAAATGGAAATTCTCACGAATCTGTTAATATTTATATTTTTGGTTCTCCAGTATTGAATCTTTCATATATTCACATGCTTGAATCTTCCCTGTCGTCATGGTGGGAGTCCCACGGTAACATAAGAAATAGCAGTAATACAACATCACCATAGACCTCCATAGAACAGAAAACTCACTTAAGTAACTTTTAAGCCTCATTTCAAAACATCCAAACCTCAGCCAATCACAGCTGAGACCTCAGAGTTCCCTTCCCCACAGAGCCACCTTGCCTCAGATTTCTTACCGCACATTGTGTGATAGGGAGTCTCACTGAGCTCTGCTCGGTTACAGTATTTTCTTCTCAACTTTTGACCTCCAGTCTCAGCTTTAGCTAGTCTCAAGGTTTTTCTTGGACTTTATACTTTTGACCTTCCTGCTTTTGAGATGCCAGAGCCTAAAAAAGGGCTGTTTAGGCCCTGTAAGACCTGTGGGAAGTGTAGGCTATTTTCTGAACACCCCCACAAACAGTGCCTATATTGCCTCTACCCTGACCACAAACCCAGGGAATGCAATTACTGTCACACTTTTTCATCTAAAACCCTCAAAGATAGGGAGGGTAGGCTGTTACTCTGGCTACAGAAGAGAAAGGCTGCCTCAGATTCGAAGTCTGAACCTGAGGAAAAGGCCCATTCTTCCTCAAAGAAAAGAAAGGAGGACAGTCCCTCTTCACATCATGGGGACTCTAAGAGATCTAAGTCCCAGGATAAATCTGAGCCTAAACACCACAAGAAACCTCAGTCAGAGGTTTCAAAACCCTCTTCAGCTCCTGGGTCTGCTTTTCTGACTCCTCTCAGAGACCAATCTTCTTGACCGTCGATGTCGTCGAAGATTTCATTCTCCTCAATAAAACGAGAGGTTCCTGCACCATCGACCGCTTCGTCGGCGACGACTGTCAAGACGTAGACGGCAGCAACTGCGATGGGAACTTCGACGGTAACAACGTTGTCGTCGACAAGGCCTTCACCGTCGACCACCGGTTCGTCGGCAGTTCCAGCGATGACATCCCCGCAGACGAAGGCCGTCCACGCACCGTCGATGGTACCACAGGTACATTGGCGGTTGCACAGTCATCGAGCCAGTCGACGGAGGGAAAAATCAGTCTCCTTCAGCCCAGGCAAATGCAGGATTTCTCCAAAATATCACCTTTACCTCCTACTCGCCTTCTGGACTTCCAAGAGTCAGAGGATGAAGGTATGTTTGCCCCTGCATACAGTCCATCGCAGTTAAGGGTCAAGTGCCAAGATTCTGATGATGAGGACATTGAGGGCAATGATCCATCTTCTTATCTGCCAGGGGAATTTTCTTTTGCGGAAAGAGAGACATCCGCCATGCAGAGGCAGGATTCTTTCCAGGAACGTTATCCTTACGATGACAGAGAGGAGGAGCGTCATCAGTTCAGGGAACCATCAATGAACGTTCCAATGTCTCTGGTGTCTGATCTCCGTCACATGCTTAACGATTATTACAAGCGTTTTCCAGACGCAAATGCTCCTCAGAGGCCTTTACCTCCCCAAGAGGTACCCACTACTCTTCCGGGCCAAAGTACTCCCAAATCCACAAGGGAAAAGACCCTTCCTCCTCCTATAGTCATCGTGGAGGACACTTCGGATGCTCAGACAGAAGAAGGTGAGATACAAACAGACCCAGATGCCCATGATGAATGGGATGACCACATAGCCCCTATGACACCATCTCCTAACCCTCCTGCTGTGGATTCCCCTCCTGCAGATATCAGGGGAATTCATGATCTTCTACAGCTTGCTTCCAAACGTTTTCATTTGCCAATGCCAACCAAACAGACAGAGTGTTTTCTATATGATTTTAAACCAGGCACTCAACGTTCAGTGAGAGCAATTCCTATAATTGACTGTTCGAGGCATATGAGCTGAAGATCATATGCTATGCATATATCGCCATCTAGTGTTGGGTCCGGATGTTTGCACTTTGTTTTTCTTCAAAGAAGTCTTTCCAGTCACGAGGTAGGTGACTCCTCCTTTCGGTGATAGTGCGCATGGGCATCGACTCCATTGTTAGATTGTTTTTTTCCGCCATCGGGTTCGGATGTATATCATTGCGCTCTGGTTCCACACTGTTTCCTTCGGGTTTCCCTGGGCGCGCAAGATACTCACCCTCGACGGTATTGTTTCGATCGCGTTTCCCTTTCTATCGCGTATCGTAATTCCTTAAAATAATCTTTGAAACGGAAAGTTCGTGGAAGGCCTTCGGGCCAACCCGCGTCGGGTCGACCTGCAGTCGATGGAACGAACTCCCTTTAAATTCTGCCCTCGGCGAAATCTGGACACAGTGCTGAGAGAGTTTATCAAATTTGGCGGACTTTCAGGTGTCTCCATAAATTGGGCTAAATCGGTGGTATTTCCCCTAACAGATAACACCAGGGCAGTGGTTTCTGAGTTCCCGTTACAATGGGAAGATGAGAAAGTGAAGTATTTGGGAATTTGGATAAGCCGAGATCTCCAGGAAGTGTGGAACCTCAATTATGGTAGAGCCATTGATTGGCTGGAGGAGAAGGTGACTCTATGGGCTACACTCCCACTGTCATTAGCAGGGAAGATCGCGCTAACAAAAATGATTGTGCTGCCTAAATTTTTATATCTTTTTGTAAATTTGCCAATCCTACTCACCCAATCCTTTGCGATCATTGTTAATATCATTGGTATGGGCGGGAGGTCAGGCTCGGGTGTCATGGGAGCTGCTGACTTTGCCGCTTGGGCAGGGGGGCTTGGGTGCACCCGATATGAAGTTATATGCACTCTGCGCACAGGCACACTTCCTGCACTATTGGGTCCACCCGGCGCCCTTTCAGCCACACGTGGCTGTGGAGACAGACGTGGTGGCGCCGACACCTCTGCAAGTGGCGATATATCAGACATATAAATGACCCACAGATGGCATTGACACCTCTGAAGCTTTGAGATGGGCTTGGGATGGGTTACGCAGACGAGCGGGAGCCCAGATATTATATGCTCCTTCTATCCCCTAGCGCAGAATCCAATGTTGCCTAACATCAGGGATGAGATAAGCAACAAGATAGCACAGACGATGTCCCTTCATACATTCGCTGATCTCTACCCTGAGGGTACTTTTCGAGAAGCTCGGAGGGCGGAGGGGGGAAAAAGGGTATCTTTCGGGGAGACGTTTCTATACTACAAAATACGGGCTGCCTGTCGCAAACTGCACGCCGACTTCCCGTCCCAGCCACCCCCTTTGAACCCTCTGGAAACTGCTTCGTACACCATCGCGGCGCAGACTTATAACCAGACTTTACACACACACATGCAGGCGGATGCTCCCGTGACGACACCTAGTGCTTGGCATAAGTGGAATGCAGAGCTATTGCCCCCCCTAACTGAAGGCCAATGGGCATACTGTTGTGCCCAATTAACTGAATTGTCACCTAATTACAAGCTTCGCCTGATCCATTTCAAATTCTTACATAGATATTACCGAACGCCCACTAACCTATATCGAATGGGGGTCAGAGTTGATGACTGTTGCTGGCGCTGTGGGATGGCCTCTGCTTCCTTTCTACACATGGCATGGGAATGTCCGGCCATTGCTGAGTACTGGTCTCAAATTTTTGCGTCTATAAATCAGATTCTGGGTATGATGGTGTCCACATCCCCGTTAGTTGGACTACTAGGATATGTCAAAGACACGCATATTAAAAAACGCAAACTGCATGCACTGTTGCTACTATTTGCAAAACGCCAAATAGCAGTTCATTGGGGAGAAAGAGGAAACCAACTATCACAGAATGGATCAGGGAGGTTACGTATGGCCATGTTCAGCTGGCCATTTTTGGGAACTAATGCCACCCACTTCCAGACCCAGGGAGATATGGGAGCCATTTATTACCTGGGTTCGGGAGAGGGACGAGTGATCCTGGTAAGGATGTGGTAGCTGTGGATTGCACTGGGGATATGTAATTCCAATACTGTGGAGCTGTTTTATGTGTTCCGGTTGGGTACTACGGGAGGGTCATTGTGTACCACTGTCAGATCTGTGTACCATTGCATTTAAATGTTTACATGGAAGAGCCAGTTGGCCCTGAGCTTGCAGGGCACATCGCTGTGTTCGATACAGGATGAAATAGGCGGCAGTTGTATGATTTGTAATATCATATATTTGGCAACCATGCACAATGTTGGTTTGTTGTTGTATGAGATATGTATTGTATTGATTTCGAAATACCAATAAACAAATTTAAAAAAAAAAAAAAAAATCTGCCCTCGGTGTCACACAAAATACCCGCACACCGACTCACACAAAGTATGCAACCTGTGTTGGTCACCCGAACACAAAGAAGAAGACTGCGATGCGTGCCAGGCTTTCCGCTCCAAGAAAACACTTCGCGACCGCTGGGTTCGACGTGGCGACATGCAGAGCCAGCGCACAAGCTCCATTCCGGACATCTTCGGTCAACAGTCGGACGAAGACGCCGGCGAGGCCATGGGAACAGAGGAGGACCAAGAGTCGGTCGACATCGTAGATTTCAAATCCGACCAAGAGGAGGACATCCCACAGGGTCAACGTACCGTGAGTAAACCTCCCCCCTCATCCCAAGACATTATTTCAGTTAAAAAGAAGGCTCCGGTCCAACCCGCGCCCTCGGGCCCTGGTCGGCACCGACATCACACTTCTGATGCCCCGCCCTCCGGCTCGGCACCGAAGCCTTCCAAAAAGCCTTCCGGCTCCGAAAAGACTCCCTCCAAACCAAGTTCGGCGCCCAAGCCTTCGGGGTCGAAACACAGGTCCGGCACGACCCCCACCATTCGGACCCGAAAACATCAACGGTTTCGACTCCGGCACTGAAAATTTCGGCGCCGAAACAGACTAAAGTGCAGAAAACCACTACAAAGCCTAGTTTCGATGCCCCAATTGAAAAACCGGATCCAAAACAAAAGCTTTTGTATATCCATCCACAGACTGGCCATATCACCACTAAGAAGAAGAATATCACATCCCTTTAAAGAAGAGATCTGTTAGAACTAACCCTTCCCCTCCTCCTCTTCCTTCATCACCACCTTCCCCTCAGCTTCAACCAATTTCACCACCACATTCACCTGACAACCAGGATGATGATCAGGATAGGGATGATAATCAGTTATTACAAGACCAATGGGATGATTATAACACCAATTCGCCCATAGGCAATGATCCCGATCTGTACCCTACCAAACCCTCTCCACCAGATGATTGTGTAGGATACATTGAGTTATTGGGTAGAGCTGCCAACTATCATGGGGTGCAGCTTCATAAGGAGTCATTAGAAGAGGATTTCCTCTTTGAAACCCTCAGTACAACACAGAAGTCATCACATACACTACCCATGCTCAAGGGAATGGTCAGGCATGTAGATTACATTTTTAATGACCCAGTCAGGGCTCGTATTCTTACCCCTCGAGTGGACAAAAAGTACAAGCCAGCACCATCAGACCCAGTATATATAAGGGGACAATTGCCACTAGACTCCCTGGTGGTGTCCAATGCAAGAAAAAGAGCCAACTCACAAACAACAGGAGAGGCTCCACCTCCTGATAAGGAATCAAAACTTATTGACGCTTCGGGGAAAAGGAAAGCTTCTCAAGCAGCTAATTTCTGGCGCGTCTCCAACACCCAGGCACTGTTAGCGCGATATGACTGGGTGCACTGGGATGAAATGAAATAACTGATCCAATATTTACCCCCAGAACACAAATCAAAAGCACAAGATCTGGTTCATGAAGGGCAACTTATTGCTAACAATCAAATAAGATGCTCTCAGGATGCTGCAGACACTGCTGCTAGAGCCTTAAACACTAGTGTCCTCTTAAGGAGGCACGCCTGGCTCTGTGTATCTGGTTTTAAACCTGAGGTTCATACCTCCATTTTAAATACCCCATTCGATAAGGAACATCTATTTGGCCCAGCGGTAGATTCTTCACTTGAGAAAATGAAGAAAGATACTGAGGTAGCCAAGTCTATGGGAGCCCTTCAGTCCACACAGGGTTGTGCTTCCTTTCGCCGCTCCTTCTACCGAGGCGGTTCCAAAAATACCTCATCAGAAGCCACGTCCACCTACAAGGGTAATAACCAACCCTCTCCATCTAAGGGTTATTTCAGAGGAGGCGTACAGGGGTAACAATGGTCAGGGCAGGGGACGGGGTTCAAATACACGCAACTCCCCCGCCAACACAAAGCAGTGACTTGCCTTCACTTCCCCCCGACCACTCAACACCTGTCGGGGGAAGACTGTCAGATTTTCTACCAATCTGGCAATCAATAACAACAGACAATTATCCGTTCTGGTTACTGCCTGGAATTTATCAACACGCCTCCAAATATTCCACCAAAACCCCACAAACCATCACCAGACCATCCTCCTCAAACAGGAGGTTCAGTCTCTACTTCTAAAACGGGCCATAGAACCTGTGCCACCTCAACATCAAGGGTCGGGCGTATACTCTTTTTATTTCCTGATTCCCAAAAAAGACGGTTCTCTCAGACCAATCTTAGATCTCAGAGAACTCAACAGGTACATTCATTCAGACCATTTCCACATGGTGACACTTCAACAGGTACTTCCTCTCCTACAAAAAGGTGACTTTCTATTTACTCTAGATCTAAAAGACTCCTATTTTCATATACCAGTTCACCCTGCTCATCGCAAATTCCTCAGGTTTGTGGTAGCGGGCCAACACTATCAGTTCAGGGTACTCCCATTCGGGGTCACCACCTCCCCCAGAGTCTTCACAAAGTGACTGGCGGTAGTAGCTGCTCACCTAAGGAGACAAAGCATCCACGTCTTCCCATACTTAGACGATTGGCTCATAAAAGCCAGCACGTACCAACAATGTTGGCAGCACGCTTTCAAAACAATTCGGCTACTGCATCAACTAGGGTTCACAATCAATGTGCCAAAGTCACATCTCCAACCAACCAATACAAAGGACTACCTAGGAGCCACAATAGATACTCGAAAAACTCTCGCTTTTCCCAGCTCAGGCAGAATTCGAAATATTCAGGCTTTAGTTCTCCGCTTTCAACCCAACAGTTGTATTCCAGCTCGTACTTTGTTTTTGTTTTTTTTAACCTTTATTTGTGAATTTTAGCAATTACAGACAGCAACACATCGCCAGAAGAAAGAGCAAGTGCATAAGTGTAAAACAGAATGTGCATTTGCGCACCAATGCTACAAAGCTTATCACCCTGCTATGGCATACAAGAGTGTCCGTTCGGGCTTCCAGCTCTTACTTACATGCAGCTACTGGGAATGATGTCATCCTGCATCATGATAGTTCCCCATGCCATACTACACACGCGTCCACTTCAAGAATGCTTAGCCAGTCAGTGGAAACAGTCTCAAGGTCTATTAACCGATCTAGTGTTGGTAAGCGGCCGTACTCATCGCTCTCTGCAGTGGTGGAACACACAAAATTTAGCAAAAGGACGGCCGTTCATAGACCCGGTTCCACAGATAGTACTGACAGCGGACGCGTCCCTCACTGGCTGGGGGGGCTCATCTACAACAACACACAGTGCAAGGCTTGTGGAGCCATCAACAGAAGTTACTCCACATCAATCACCTAGAGCTGCTTGCAATATTTCTAGCACTCCAGGCGTTTCAAACTCACCTACAGGGCAAAGCTGTCCTAATTCGCACAGACATCATGACAGCCATGTATTTCATACAAAAACAGGGGGGGACACACTCTCTCCAACTGTCCCACTTAGCCCAAGACATCTGGAAGTGGGCCATTCAGCACAAACTTTACCTCCTAGCAGAACATCTCCCAGGAGTCAACAACCAGATTGCAGATCTCCTCAGCAGGCAGAAACAGCAAATACACGAATGGGAACTCCACCTTCAGGTGCTCCTTCCATACTTTCAATGTTGGGGAGTCCCTCACATAGACCTGTTCGCCACATACCAAAATGCCCAAACTTCGCGTCCAGGTATCCACACCCATTCTCCAAAGGCAATGCACTATGGATGAATTGGTCAGGGATATTTGCTTACGCTTTTCCGCCTCTCCCACTCATTCCATTAGCAATTCAGAAACTCAAACAAGCGTCCCTGACACTAATTCTAGTTGCTCCCACATGGGCACGGCAACCTTGGTTCACAACCCTATTGGAGCTATCAGTAGTTCCTCACCAAAAACTACGTCTTACACCCAATCTTCTCACACAGAGCCATGGAGACATAAGACATCCGAACCCCAGTCAACTCAATCTTGCGATCTGGCTCCTGAAGTCTTAGAGTTTGGCTATCTTAATCTACCGCCAGACTGCATGAATATTATCAAAGAAGCTAGACGTCCTACTACAAGAGACTGCTATGCAGCAAAGTGGAAGCGGTTTGTAATATACTGTAATAAAAACCACATCAACCCGCTTGATGCTTCTGTACAGAATATTATATGTTGTTTGTTACATCTGCAACGGTCCAATTTAGCGTACACTTCCATACGCTTACATCTGGCTGCAATAGCTGCATATCTCCAAAATAGACGACATCTATCTCTTTTTAGAGTGCCTGTTATCAAAGCCTTTATGGAGGGACTCGAGAGTCATTCCCCCGAGACGTCCACCTGCTCCAGTATGGAATCTCAACATTGTTCTCACTAGACTAATGGGTCCACCCTTTGAGCCATTGCACAAATGTGAACTTCAATTTATCACATGGAAAACTGCTTTCCTTGTGGCTATCACATCACTCAGAAGAGTGGGTGAGCTTCAGGCATTAACTATAGAAGAACCCTTTTTACAAATGCACCAAAATAAAGTGGTTCTTAGGACTAATCCTAAATTCCTTCCTAAAGTCATTTCTGCTTTTCATATCAATCGGTTGAGTTACCCGTGTTCTTCCCTCAACCAGATTCAGTGGCAGAACGTGCCCTACACACAGATGTGAAGAGAGCATTGCTTTATTACATAGAAAGGACAACACTTTTCCGTAACACAAATCAACTTTTTGTTGCTTTTGCTCCACGACACAAAGGCAATCCCATATCAAAATCAGGTATTGCAAGGTGGATAGTCAAGTGTATTCAAAAATGCTATGCTAAAGCAAAACTAACGTTAACAGTTCCCCCCCAGAGCACACTCTACATGCAAACTGGGGGCTTCTATGGCATTCTTAGTAAATATACCCATAGATGACATATGCAAAGCTGCAACATGGTCTAACACTATTGTGTAGATGTGTTAGCAAGACAACAAGCTAGAGTGGGCCAGGCAGTTTTACGTACACTATTTCAAACCACTGCAACAGATACAGGTTAGCCACCGCTTTGGGAGATAACTGCTACATAGTCTATGCATAGCATATGATCTACAGCTCATATGCCTCGAACGGAAAATGCTACTTACCCAGTAAGCATCTGTTCTTGGCATATAGAGCTGTAGAGTCATATGCGCCCACCCGCCTCCCTGGGTACCTATACCTGTTGCAGTAATATCTTACTTAGATACATGCATTCATGGACATCTCCTTTTACTTCTCTTACTAACTCCATTATCACCCTCTGCGGGAAAACAATCTAACAATGGAGTCGATGCCCATGCGCACTATCACCGAAAGGAGGAGTCACCTACCTCGTGACTGGAAAGACTTCAAGTGCAAACATCCGGACCCAACACTAGATGGCGATATATGCATAGCATATGACTCTACAGTTCTATATGCCAAGAACAGATGCATACCGGGTAAGTAGTATTTTCCTTCTATGGCAAGAAGGGCTAAAGTTAATGAAAACACCTGCCTCCGTTCCAGCTCTTTTTCCAAAACTGGACAAAAAATACAAGGCTCCTGATGACTCGCCTGCATGCCTCATTGGTCACCCGAGGCCGGACTCTGTGGTCATGCAAGCAGCACAGAGAAGAGCCAAGAACCCAGCATCTCCCTGCACTGCCCCACCGGACAAGGAGGGTTGTCGCCTGGACAATATTGGGAAGAGAGTTTCGGCTTTGGTGACTACCTCCATTAGAGCCTCTAATGCCACGGCCATTTTGGGGAGATATGACCGGCAGATGTGGTCGGACATCTCTACTCTGTTGGAGTGTCTCCCAGAGGATAAAAAGAAAGAGGCAAAAGATATTCTTTTGAAGGGAGAAAGAGCGTCTTTGGAGCTCATTGAGATAGCTATGGACGTTTCATCCACTGCATTTCAACAGAACGCAGGAGCAGCGGTCCTGCATCGCCAGGGATGGCTAAAAGCAACCACCTTTTGTCCAGAGGTCCAAGCCAAGGTTTTAGATATGCCTTTTGATGGGGAGTGCTTGTTTGGAAAGCACATAGACGAGGAGTTACAATCTATCAATAAGGATTCACATACAGTCAAAGCCTTAGGCAATCTCCAGCAGCGCCGCTTTCAGTCCTTTCGGGCTAGAGGTCGGGGGCAATTCTTATCCCGTCCACAATTTCAGCAGCGGTACCAACCATGTCCGAAGACTACCTCCAAGTCATAAAACCGGTCTTTCCAGTCCAACATCGCTCAGACTTATTCAAGACCGGCAGGGCGCAAGAGGCAGCAATCTGCTAGAAAAATCCAAGACTCCAATAGGAGACAATGAAGCTCATCCGGCCCCTGCTACCATAGTCCCACACCACATTCGCGTCTTCCCCACATCCTTTCAGAAATGGAATTCCATTTCTTCAGAGAGATGGGTTCTAGACATCTTCCAACATGGCCACACGCTAGAATTCCTTCAGCATCCTCCCAATGTTCCACCGCGCAAAGTTCTGCTCCGTCACCTTCCAGATCTCAAGAAGGAAATAAATTCGCTTCTTCTCAAGCCTGCCATAGAGGAAGTAACCCTCAACCAGCAAAACCGGGGGTTTTATTCCCACTTCTTCCTCATCAAAAAGAAAAATAGGAAATGGAGGCAGGTCATGGACCTCAGAATGCTGAACAAGTTCATCAAGAGTCAATCTTTCAGGATGCTCTCTCTTCATGAGATTCTTCTAATGGAAAAAGGAGATTTTCTGGCTTCTCTCGATCTCCTCGACGCGTATTTTCATATTCCAATTCACCCTCCACATCGAAAATTTCTCAGGTTCAATGTGGCAGGGCTCCATTACCAATTCAAAGTGCTCTCTTTTGGTTTAAAGTCCGCTCCCAAGGTGTTCACAAGGTGCATGGCACCGATAGCAGCCGCCTTAAGACGTTCAGGTCACCAGGTGTTCCCATACCTGGCTGGACGATTGGCTCATAAAGGCTCCGTCTTTTCAAGCAGCAGAAATTTCAACGAGAGCCTGTCGGACTCTCTTCCAGACTCTAGGTCTTCGCATCAATCTGGAAAAATCGTCCATTGTCCCGGCCAAAACGTTGGTCTTTCTGGGTGCTCGTCTCAACAGAGCTGTACAAAGCCTTTCCCACTCGGGAAAGAATAATGCGGATTATGGATACGACAAAGCTTCTTTCAACAAGAAGGCTCGTTTCTGTGAGGCAGTACAAGTCCATGCTGGGGATGATGTCCTCTTGCATCCCGCTCATTCCCAATTGCCGACTTCGCATGCGACTGCTGCAGGAACAGCTCGATGCGAAGTGGGTTCAGTCTCAAGGCTCATTCAACGATAAGGTTCACATTTCAGCATCAATGACGGCCGCTATGGCCTGGTGCATGGTCAAGGACAACCTGTCGCAAGGTCTCTCTTTCATTCACTCTGTACCACAACTGTGATGACCTTGGATGTATCGATGGATAGATGGGGGGCTCACCTTCAAGAATTAAAGGTTCACTGCAAGTGGTCGAAACAGGAATCGGAGTGTCATAAACATTCTGGAGCTCAAAGCAGTGTTTTTAGGTCTGAAGGCCTTCCTGCCTCGGATCAAAGGTGCGTCAGTGCTCGTCAGGATGGACAACACTACGACAAAGTTCTACCTCTGAAAGCAAGGCGGAACGAGATCTCAAGCGCTTTCCCTTCTTGCTGAACAGATATGGGAATGGCTCCTTGTCAACCTCATCTCCTTGCGAGTGGAGCACATGCCACTGATTCACAACGAGAAGGCCGACTCTCTCAGTAGGGCCTCCAAACAGTGCCACGAATGGGAACTCAACAAAAAAAATTTTGAAGGAGGTTTTTTAATCCTGGGGTTACCCAACATTAGATCTGTTCGGTTCATCAACAAAAAGTGTCCTCTTTTTGCAAGCAGAGATCCTCATCAAAATTCATGGGGAGACGCCTTCCAGTTTCCTTGGACGGGAATGTTCGCTTATGCATTTCCCCGTTTCCACTCATTCCTTGAGTACTACAAAAAATTAAGCTAGAGCCTTATTGGATCATTCTCATTGCTCCAAGTTGGGCAAGACAGTTCTGGTACACCGAGCTGCATCGCCTATCCGAGTGAGCTACGAATCTCTTCCCTCCAAAGGAGGATCTTCTCTACATGAACTAGGGCCAAGTGGTTCATTCACAAATTCCCTCTCTTCATTTGTCGATTTGGCTCCTCACCACGCTGAATTTGGGGATTTGAGGCTTTCCAAGGAGTGTACAAAGATACAGAAGTCTCGAGCTCTGTCTACGTTGAAATTTACACAGCTAAATGGAAGAGATTCTGTGCTTGGTGTATCTCGCAAGCTTTGCATCCATTCTCTTCATCTCCGGAGCAGGTGCTTCCTTATCTCTTGCACTTAGCAAAATCAGGACTTTCTCACTCTTCCATAAGAGTTCATCTTGCTTCAATTTCTAGGTATAGAAAATGTTCAAATCAAACTTCTCTGTGGTCTAACCGACTCGTCAAAGAATTTATAAAGGGACTTCTTAGAGCTTTTCCACCTGTTAAGCCTCCTACAGTTTTGTGGCAATTAAACACCGTTCTGTCACCATTGATGCATCCTCCCTTTAAGCCAATACACAAATGCGAATTAAAGTTCCTGTCCTGGAGAGTGGCTTTTCTCTTGGCCATTACGTCAGCCAGACTTATCCGTGAAGTCCAAGCTCTCACTATAAAAGAACCGTATCTGCAGTTTTTGCCGGACAGGGTTATCCTACGAACTAACCTTTCTTTTATACCTAAGGTGCCTTCAACTTACCACCTTAATGAGCCAATTGTGTTACCAACGTTCTTTCCTAATCCATCCTCAGCAGCGGAAAGGGCATTGCATTTTCTGGACATTAAAAAATGCTTAAAGTTTTATCTGCAAAGAACGGAGACCTTCCGTAAATCCTCTCAGCTACTGATCTCTTTCTCTGCACCCAGGAAAGGGCAGGCCTTGACACGGGCCAGCATTGCTCGTTGGGTCACCTCCACGATTTCCTTCTGTCATGAAAAAGCTGGCCGTCCGCTTCTTGCGAAAGCACAAGCTCAGTCTACTAGGAAAGTGGCGACTACCTCGGCCCTTTTTGCGGGAGCATCTCTCCCGTACATTTGCAGTGCGGCAACGTGGGCAAACGCTCACACATTCACGAAGCATTACTGCCTTCATGGTTGGAAAAGGGCAGATATCTCTGTTGGACAAGCTACACTCTGGCGTCTCTTTGCTTAAGGTAGGCGGCTTTTAGCCTTCTATGTTCTTTATAAGCTGTTTGTAAATTTGTATGCTTATTATTCTCTTCTTGGTTTCTAATGCTATAAGCTTACATCATGGTGGGATGGTTCGCCTGCCCACTACCTTTCTTTTCTCTTATTGTGTTTTTTACTGCTTACTAGTCAGATTCAAGCATGTGACTCTATAAAAGATTCAATACTGGAGAAAAAACAAGTTACTTACCTGTACACGGGTTCTCCAGTATGGATATCTTTTATAGATTCACATGCGACCCTCCCTCCTCCCCGATTAGGCTTACCAATTACCTCAGAGTTTTTGTATACCTTATACACTTGTGCTCGAAATCTGAGGTATGGTGGCTCTGTGGGGAAGGGAACTCTGAGGTCTCAGCGGTGATTGGCTGAAGTTTGGATGTTTTAAAATGAGGCTGAAAAGTTACTTAAGTGAGTTTTCTGTTGGGGGGCGTGGCTTGGCAGCCGACAATGGCGGACGCGTGAGCGAATAGCTCCGCACCGACTGTCCATTTATTAGGGGGGAAACGTTGCTTCCTGGTACCGGCCGCGCTCGCTAGCGTGACCGGAGTGCTCCTGGTGTCCCGCTGCCCCCGCTAATGATATTTTGAAGACAGCGGGACCGGGCCTTCGCACTACTACGGAGGTCTGCGTGGCTGCCGGACGGGGCCCACGGAGATGGCAGGCGGCTGATCCCGGGAGGGCCAATGCTGGGTCGCAGCGCCCGGGAACACAGCAATCTGGAGGAGGCGCGTTACACCAGGTCAGAGTGGTGTGACGCGGAAGCAGACCCTGAGGCATAATTCCTGCACCGACAGGGATCGAGTGCGGCCTGAGACGGCGCGGACGGCCAGCGGAGCGGTGCCCGGAGCTGCGTGCAATCCAAGAACCCCCCCTGGGGGCACTTTGCTGACTCGTGGCTGAGCGGACCCATGAGCGGCCCGCTTGGTGGCCGGTGCAGGACTTCCCCGGCGCCATACCGGCAGTGAGGGACTGCTTATGGTGCAGGCGCTCCCACCCCTCTGACTCTCGGGGCCCCTTTGCCAACAGGGCTGGAATTGGTACATGGTGAGAGCTTGTGGGGGGTGCGCTGAGCCCGGTCCTACCGCTCCCTCCCCCCCCCTTCTTGTGACATTGAATGGCTGACCATATTGGGAGAGGCTTGTGGGCCATTGGGAGACCGGTGGGCCTTGATGCCTGGGGGCGTATATTAATGTGTAGCTGGACACGCTCGAGCTACGTGGGCCTCAGGATATTGGAGACCCCTGGCCCGGTCCCCTACTGAGACATTGCCCAGCTGTGAGAAGTTGGATCTTGGGCCGGTCCTGGAGAAATATAGCGCAGATGTCTGGGGCCTGCGGTGTGGCCCCCCCCCCCCTAGACTTGTGGACCTAGTGTTGCCAGAGAACACCTACATGACCCCAGATGATGAAGAGGAACGGTGGGCGCATGGTGCATGGTGTTAAGGTGATCCATGGACGCGCCGCCGACTCCCACCGGAGAATAGTGGCTTGGGCTGCGACCGGCCCCAAGGAGTGCGTTCCGCACGAGGTGACACAACTGCGCCCCACAGAGGTTTGGGGTTATATGCCCGGGGACCTTGCCAGCTGTTCCCACAGTGCCTGGCTTTGTGGTGTTTGGGCCGAAGAACGTTTGGGACTGTGCTAGGGCGCTGACGGTCTTGTGGCGCAGCCATGGGCAAACCCAGAGGGAAGGTACAGGAGTCTGCCCCGGAGCTGGGAGAGGGCCAGAGGGGGCCAACTCGAACCGCCCCGGAGACGCAAGGGATGGAAGATCCTGTGCAGCAGCAGTTAGCGAAGATCCTGGAGGCAATTTCAGACACTAAGGAGACACTGCACAGTGTCTGTGGGACTAGGCCTCCTGCGTGCTGAACATCAGAAACTTAGTGACCGGGTGAAGGTGGTGGAATCCTCTCTCGGGGAACTGTCCCCGGCCCACCAGGCGACGATTAAGCAAATGGCGGATCTCACCGACAGGGTCAAACTACATGAGCGTAGAGCAGAGGACAGTGAAGGGTGCAACCGGAGGAACAAAATTTGCGTCCTGGGTCTCCCGGAGGGAATTGAAAATGGAGACATGATGTCCTACCTTGAGCCCTGGCTGCGCACAGTTGTAGTTCCGGAGGGACTAACGCAATTTTATACTCTGGAGACAGCGCACCGGGTCCCGGCGAGGCTGCCGGCGCCGGGCCGTCCCCCAAGACCAGTGGTGGCCAAATTGCTGCATTACAGGGACAGGGACATCCTACTCCAGAGAGCTCGTTCCACTGGTCCGTTTGAGGTAAACAGCAAGGTCTCAATATTCCCAGATTATACCCTTGAAGTACAACGGAATCGAGCCTCCTTTCTGGAGGTCAAGAGGGCGCTGAGAGCGGAAGGTCTCCAATACTCCCTTATCTTCCCTGCCCAGCTTCGCATCATCGAGGATGGCAAGACACACTTTTGTGATACTGCCTCTGCGGCCTAGTATTGGCTGGAAGGGTACAAGACTGGGGTACCTCGGACGGCGCAAGAGCAGGTGCCACCTCATCAGACCCGCCGATCTGGAAAACTATCTCAGAGAAGACTGCAGCGGAACGCCTCAAAAAAGCCGAGCCCTTCGCAAACGGAGCGCGAACGGGCGCCGGCACTACAGGCGGTGGCAGAGATGATGCAGGACGACAAGCAACAGTCTGAGGTGGGCTCGTGTTCGCCGAGGGGCACGGGGGGATCGGACACGGACTCTTCTAATGTGGACAGTTTAATTTTGCCAGAGGTCACCCCACGATCAGCAGATGAGATCATTTAGAGGGGAATACCAGGTGGAGTGGATCTGCTTGTGGAGCTTGGGCTTCGGGAGGTGGCGGGGCCGCCTGAGAACAATAAGGTAACCTGGTCCAGGTTTGATTACAGAGACGGTCGGTGCTCGGCACGTCCCTTTGGTATACTATCCAAGCACTTGAGACTTTTGCCTGGGTCACGACCCCCCCCTTGCAGGACCATACCATAGGTGGTTTGGGCCTCGACTGACTGTACATGATGGGGAGGGTTTGGGTGGTTGGCCGTTGCCATGCTGCTCTGGGGATGGGGAGTTGGTCCATTTTGAGATCTGTTACTTCCTTTCTGCCCTTAATCTGTTTTGCCTTGGTTTCTTTTTGGCATAAGATCTGTCTTTTCTATGATGTCGGTGCTGTGTTAAATCCTCGGCCGGGGTGGTTGGGGGGGGCCGGGAGGGGGGGATACTTAATTGGTAAATGGCTGCGCAACCACAGGCGCTGAAATTTCTTATGTGGAATATTAGGGGGTTGGGATCCATGTCTAAACGCCATAGTATTCATAATTATCTTAAGAGGCGGGGGTCCAGGTAGCCTTCCTGCAGGAAACCCATTTGCTCCAAAAGGAGGTGGAGAGGCTACGTAGACGATGGAGGGGGCAAGTGTATGCCACGTCTTTCTCGGCTTATGCCCGGGGGGCTTTAATTTGGATTCGAGCGGGAGTGTCTTTTGAACTTAAACGATCTGTTATAGATAAAGAGGGCAGGTTTATCTTTCTATTGGGGAGGCTGTATGGCATGGAGGTTACTCTGGGCTGTGTGTATGCCCCCAATCAGGACCAGCTAGCCTATATGGCTGACATATCGACTTGTATGGCAAACATGATGGTAGGCCCAGTACTTATAGATGGGGATTTCAATGGGGTAATCGATGTGAACCTGGATCGCTCCCATCCCCCACTGCCCGGGGCCCAGACACGCAGAGTGGCGACTGGTCTGTGTGATTGGATGTCCCATTGGGGGCTGAATAATGTCTGGAGGATACAACACAGAGACACGCGAGAATACTCCTTTTACTCCCCCATGCACCAACTTCACACCCGCTTAGATGCCTTTTGGTGTTCCCCCAACCTTAGTGACTCTATCACACATACAGAATATCTGTGGCGCACCTCGTCTGATCATAGCCCATTGTTGTTGACGTTCCGCCTTCATGGGGACAGACCCCCAATACCAACATGGTGCCTCAGTCCAGGGTCCCTTGAGGATGTTCCCTTTGCTGACACCCTGCAATCCTTAATTTGTGACTACTTTGTTGATAATGAGCCGTCGGCCTCTAGTGCTTTGATTGAGTGGGAAGCGTTTAAAGTGGTGGAGCGGGGACATTGCATGGGGCAAACTGTGGGGATACGTAGGGAGCTACACCGCGAACTGCTAGAACAGGAGAGGGAAATACGGGAGTTAAATAATCTCCAGGGACGCGGCGCCCGGGCTCGTGCGCGCCTCCTGGATAAACGCGAGCAACACACCTCTACAATGGAACGGCTTAAGTCACATGATTACAAGTCTTGTATGGATGGGGTACTGGGAGAGGAGAGACGGGCTGGTCGCATGTTGTCCTGGCCGGTCCGGCCCGAGACACAGGGACAGGGGTCCCCGATTATGCGCATACGGAGGTTAGATGGTGTGACCCTGCACGACCCAAGCGATATCAATGCACTGTTTAGGGATTACTATAAATTCCTGTATGCTGCATCCCCCGGGCCCTTCCAGTATGGCTGTTGATGCTTTTTTGGAGCCGCTTGGTCTTCATACACTAGACGAAGAGGCGAGCGTGGACCTAGGTGGGCCGGTTACCTTGGAAGAGGTGCAGGGCGCTATAGCCGCTATGGCTAATGGGAAGACTCCCGGCCCAGATGGCTTGCCGGGGGAATTCTATAAGAAATATGGGAGTGAGTTAGCACCAAGGTTGGTGACGCTGTATGCGGAATCCCTTCAGGCGGGTTGCCTGCCGGATATTACGCGCGATGCGCTGGTGGTCCCGCTTCCTAAGACGACGTCCCTGGACGCTGAAGTGACAGATTTTAGGCCCCTCTCCATGCTTAACACTGATTTTAAGATCCTTAGCAAAGTGTTGGCGTTTCGGCTGCTTTCGCACATGCGGGACCTGGTCCACCCGTACCAAAACGGATTTATTCCCTCCCGCAACACTTCATATAACCTCCGCCGATTGTATTCGGTACTTTACCACCCTGAGGCACCCACTCTTCAACAGGCTGCTATTTTATCAATTGACCTAGAAAAGGCCTTTGATACCATAGGATGGGACTATCTGTTGGCGGTTATGAAGCGTTTTGGTATGGGGGATGATTGGGTGGCTTGGGTACGGTTGTTGTATACTTTCCCCACGGCCAGAGTCAGAACTGGTAGGTCCATCTCCTCTCAGTACCGGGTGACACATGGCACCCGTCAGGGATGCCCCTTGTCGCCACTTTTATTCGCATTGGCGATAGAGCCTCTGGCTGAGCTGTTTTGGCGGAGAGGTGAGGGCATGGGGTTGACCCTAGGGGGAAGGACACATATCTCCTTATACGCCGATGATTTACTAGTGTACCTCAGTGATGCGGCTGGGGGGGGACAGACACAGCTCTGCGACATTTGGAGATGTTTGGGGACCTGTCAGGATTACGAGTCAACAAACGTAAGACATATCTTTTCCCCGTGGCTGGACCTGTAGCGCGCCCACTGGGGGTACCTGCGGACATAAACTGGGCGTCTGAAACCTTCTGATATTTGGGCATTCAGATCTTCCATTCTTTGGAGGACCTGAGAGAAGGGAATTTGGGGAAAGCGCTGAGATCCCTTAAATCTAATGTCCAGTTTTGGGGCACATTGTGTCTCCCCATCATGGCCAGGATATCCTTGATCAAAATGATTATGCTCCCCCGGGTGTTGTATTATTTTGTCAATATGCCAGTGCTATTGCCCACGGCATGGTTTCGTACCTTGGACTCCCTGGCGAGGGACCTGGTATGGGGGATGGCAGGCGCAGAGTGTCACTTTTGATATTGTAACGCCCTATCGATGCGGGAGGTCTGGGAGTTCGAGCTGTACTTGCTCGCGGCCAATATGCAATGGTTGGCCCAATGGCTGGAGGGTGTGAATGTAGACGGGACCTTTTTAACAGAGCCGGGCCAGACACCCAGTCTGTTGTTGGCAAAACTCCTAATGCACGCGACAAGAGTTCCCTACACAACTGTATTGCAGACTACGGCGTTGCAAAGCTGGAGGCGTTGCCTCCGGAGAATACCTGACGCTCCGAAATACTCCCCAGAGCTGCCCCTGGTGGGATTGCCTCATGGCGAACCACAGCAGGTTATTACTGCAGAGCAATTGGCCCCTTGGGCGGCGGTGGGACCTGAAACCGCGGGGGACTGTTACCAAGAGAAGATCTTGCTTCCATTTGCAGAGTTGGTGGACGGGTGTGGATTATCCGCGGGCCAATTTTTAGTATATGAGACGCTACAGAGGACATTTGCTCAGCTGTGGGGCCGGAATAGGGAGGAACCAGAAACGCATGCTGTGCTGCATTGTTTGATTACCTTGGGCACAGCGAGACACCAAATTAAATGGTTCTATGCGTCCTTGCGCGAGGCCTCATTGACCCCTTTGACCCGGCTGCGTGAGAAATGGAAACTCATTTGGAGAGGGACCTCACAGACGCAGAATGGGGCAGGATCATGGCATCCCCCAAGAAAGTAGCACGGAGCACACAGTTGAAGTATATACAATTCAACTATGTGCACGTGACGTATTTAACTCCGCATCAGATTTTTGTAATTTTTGGGGGAGAACTAAGGCGTTGCCCAAGATGTAACTGGGAGGACGCAGATTTCCTTCATATGACCTGGGCATGTGGGGTCGCGCAGGCATTTTGGCACGTAGTACTCCCGGCGCTCAATGCTACACTAGACCGTGTGCTTCCTTGCACTGTGGCTGCCTGTCTACTGGGACTCTTCCCTAGGCCACCCAAACGTAAAGCTGGAAATAGATTCATAGACTTGGCCCTGGCATTGGCAAGACGGCGCATAGCAATCACATGTAAAGCGCCTGCGGGACCGCAAGCCGCTGTGTGGCGAAGGGAGGTAACGACGTGGGCTGGGGCGGAGGAGAGAGCGCTACGAAGGGAAGAGTTGAGAGGGCTGCGACTGCGTCCGATAGATCAATGGAGAGACATATTACATGTCTTGGACCACCCCGAAAACCCAGGCGCCACGAGCGGAGACAGCGACACCCCCCGGGAGACCGGAGGGAATGACTGAATGGAGTGGATACTTCCACCTCCTCTCCCTCCTCCCCCTTTCCTTCTCTCTTCCCCCCCTCATCAGGGGGGCTGGGTTCGTTACGTGAGAATGACTGGTGGGGCGGGCGGTTTTTTCCCCTGCCTGCCCCCCCTTCTTTTCCCCTCCCTTCCCCTTTCCCCCCCCTTCCCCGGACTCTAACTGAGAATTACGACACACTGCACACGTATAATGCCCTACTAGACACTGCCAGGCAGTTATCTTCCCAGTTTTTAAACCCCCGTTTGACGTGTTTCTCTATTTCTTCTTATGGCCATAGGGTCACTAAATGGTGGAGACTCTGCATGCCCAGACATAAACGCGTTGCATGCTTCTGAGAATGTACGCTTATATGGGACCAGGGAGGCAGAAGAACAGGCACATAAAGTGAGGGTCCTGGAATGCCTGAATGGGGCACCTCTAATTGTTGGTATACATACCTGCTGGCCCAGTCAACTGTTGAAATGACTGTTTCGGAGCATTTGGCTACTGTACTGACCTTTGTAATACCTCTTCTCCAAGAATGATTGTATCATTCATGTTATGGATACTGTATTATGGAGATAATACTAATAATGTATGTAGACTACTATATGACAAAATGTTAATAAATTTATTTTATTTTATTTTATTTATTTATAAAGCGCCCGAATCACCCCATCAGGGTATCTCCGTGCTCGAACTGCTATAGGACTCCAAGGGGATGCTAGATTAGAATAAAGTCGCTTTTAACATCTTTCTAAACTTTAGATAGTCCGTACATAGTCGTAAGTGGATGGGGAGTTGGTTCCAGTATCGTGGGGCCAGGTGGTAGAAGGCTTTGCCGCCCAATCGCGCTTTATGGAAGCGGGGGACTTGGAGCAGAGCTTTGGATTCGGAGCGGAGGGATCTGGAGGGCAGGTACCTGACAAATTTGTCTTTTAGATAACTGGGGCCTAAGTTGTTTAAGGATTTATAGGCCATACAACAGATCTTAAATTTGATCCTCTTTCGCACTGGGAGCCAGTGCAATTTTTGGAGGAGGGGAGAGACTCAGTTCTGGGGGGCATTAGCCACCAAACGGGCCGCCGTGTTCTGGACTACCTGCAATTTGTTCAGAGAGTTTTCATTAGCTGCAATCAGCAGTGCATTGCAGTAGTCCAGACGGCTCAATACCAGTGCCTGTACCAAGGTCTTCTGGGTAGACAGTGGCAGAAAGGGGAAAACTCTCCTAAGAAGACTGAGATTATGAAAGCAAACTCCCACTGTTGTGGAAATATGTTCCCCCAATGTAAGTTTCTGGTCTATTTTAACCCCCAGGTTTTTTACTACCAGTTTTGGATTGGGGGCAGGACCCAGAACCTCCGGCCACCAGCTTGGGGACCATCTGACTGTTGCTTCTCCAAATAACATTATTTCTGACTTTCCTGCATTTAATTGGAGGAAGTTATCCTTCATCCAGTCCGCGATAGATTTCATGCCCTCCGCAAAGGTAGTTTGAATGTCTGAGCTTTTTTTGTCGAAGGAAAGGAGAAGTTGGGTGTCGTCAGCATAGGATATGGGACAGAATCCCAACTTTCTCAATAGTCTTGCCAAAGGGGAGATGTAAATATTAAAGAGAGTAGGGCTCAAACAGGAGCCCTGTTGTACTCCCTTGGTCACCTTGGTGGTCTGTGAGCGGAAGGGGCCAAGATGAACGGTCTGGGTTCTTTCGGACAGAAAGTTCTCCATCCATTTCAGGGCATTCCCTTTAAGGCCTATGTCCTCTAGTCTCCCCAATAGGATCTGGTGGGAGATGGTATCGAACGCTGCGGACAGCTCAAGCAGCACCAAGAGCACTGCCTGACCGCTGTCTAGCAGCGCTCTGATGTTGTCTGTAACTTCCACTAACGCAGTCTCCGTACTGTGCCTGGGTCGGAATCCAGATTGAGAGGCATCCAGACAGTTTGAAGATTCTATGAATTTAGACAAATGCTTGTTGATGTGTTTTTTTAGGAGCTTACTCTGTAAAGGGAGCAGAGAGATGGGGCGATAGTTGAAAACATCCTCCGTGGAGATATTGGGATTTTTCCTGATGGGAAGAATTTGTGCAGCTTTCCATTCTGGTGGGAGAGTGCCTTCCTTCATGGAGCTATTTAAGATCGAACAGATGGGTTCGGCTAATTCCTTGGATAGAATCGTGGCAATTCTGGCAGGGATAAGGTCTAATGGGGACCCTGATTTTACAGATTTAAGGAGGGCCTCTGTCTCCTCCGGAGTCAGTGTCGGGTAATTCTCCAGAATAGCATCATTAGAGATAATTGGTGGGGGGTCAATCTTAGGGCCTATCTGTGAGCCCTTAGCTACCATGATTTTGTCGTAAATTATATCAATTTTCTGGGTAAGGTGGATAGCTATATTGTCACACAGAACTTGGGAAGGGGCAGCCTCAACATCGCAGGCCCTGGGATTAGTAAAAGTTTTTAAGATCTGATAGAGCTTTCTCGAAGTGTTACCTTCTCGTTCAAGTTGGGATGCGATGTGAGTTTTGCGGGCGTTTTTTAGGTTTTTGTGATACAGGGTCTGAGCTTGTTTGAATCTGTCTTTATCCTGTGGGTCGTGTGAATGGCGCCATCTTCGTTCGAGTTTTTTACATTGAATTTTTTCAGTCCGTAAAGAGACTTAATAACATGCTGCCTGCTGGCACTTATTAATAGTAGGGCATTGTTTCAAAGGGGCTAGGTGGTCTATGGTGAATATCAAGCTAGTATTGAAGGAGGCTAACCGCTGCACTACACTGTCAGATTCCGGGTTTCGTGGTGGTATGAAAGTATCTTGAAACTGTGTGGGCGTTATTTTATGCCACTGTCTGTAGCTTCTTTTGATGAGTGATTTAGGAGCGGAGAATTCCTTGGGGCCACTAATGCTGAACTCAATCATTGAGTGATCTGTCCAGGTCAAGGGGCAGGTTGCCCCGCAAGTGATGGGGGAGTTTGTTAGGATTAGATCTAGCGTATGTCCTGCTAGGTGTGTAGGTTCATTATTTATTCTGTTAAGATTGAGTGAGGACAAATCTGCCAGAAGTGAGGCCGCCTCTTGATTGGTGGAGTTTTCACTGAGTACGTTAAAATCACCGAGTAGTACAAAATTCCTGGCTGAGATAACGTGTGGGGATATGAGTTCCATTAGTTGTGGAACACATGTTTAAAAAAAAAAGTGAGTTTTCTGTTCTATGGAGGTCTATGGTGATGTTGTATTACTGCTATTTCTTATGTTACCGTGGGACTCCCACCATGACGACGTGGAAGATTCAAGCATGAGAATCTATGAAATATATCAATACTGGAGAACCACAGTGTACAGGTAAGTAACTTGTTTTTTCCCTATTGCATAAAAACGGATATAAAATCATTTTTGCCTGTAGGCCGACAATTTAGTTGAGTCGCTGAAAACAAATATTTGCAGAAGATGGGGAAAAGGTAATGAAAGAATAATTGTGAATTCCCAACAATGAGGTTTGTTTCCGTAAAACCGTGCCCTCGGCTCTTTGCCTCGATCTAGAAATGTTCGCCATTTTATTCTGGGCGAAAGACACTAAAGTATGTTCTTGTGTGTACCATGTGAGCAGAACACGAATAGTAATGTCATAGCTTTTGTTAGGAACAAACCTTGGTTGCCATCACTGTGTGAAATTCAGAATGGGATCACAGATGTTTGAGAGAAACGTTTTATAGGAATATGATTGGGTTGGGATTGCACAGCAGGCAATAGTCATAATAAGTCACCAGGGCAGCACAATTTACAAGTAGAAATTTGCCACAGGCCTCGAAACTGTTATGCAAGACTCAGTGTTTCCACAACTATATATTAATTAAGTCTTAGTAAAAATGTTTAAATGTATAACAGTTTTGTGCGCTACTGATGTAGGCCGCTACTTACAAACATATCACTTTCTTTTTCCATGCAGACGGAGTTAGATCTTAAAAGACTGCGTGACCCTCTGCAGGTGAACCTTCCTATCCAACAGATCAGCGATAAAGATTGATAAAAAGAGACCTACTGTATGACCCGGCAAAACCTGTGGAATACTCTTGCCTTTGAATGAAATGTTGCAGGTGGTGGCTGGGAGGTGGTTTGGGGTGGAATGTTTATTTTTAGCATTAATAAAATAAAAGAGAGGATTATAAAATGAAATCAAATCTGAAAGAATGGGTGTACGAATTGAACGTCTCCCAGTAAAGGGCTTGGGGAAAATTGTCTTAATACATGTTTTTGTTTTCCCTCTCCGATGAAAATTCAGTGGGTTTAAAAATGTAAGTTAGAGGGTTCAATACGGAGTTAACTGTGCTATGTTGTTGTTTTTTTGGTTGAGGGTTGACTTGGCCTGCATAACTGTAACATGCCTGCCTTTTGGTCAGGCTTGGTAGTTCAGGCGTGGCAGTTGCATGCACAATAAAAGCCATTGGAGTGGAACCTCGGACTGGGCCACATCCCTTACTATAGGTAGGATTAATGCCTGGCTGTGGCAGGAGATTGTTCTAAGAGAACCTTTTGACTGTGGGCCGTGGAAAGATCCTAAGATTTATTTTGTCTAGAATCATCTAACCATGCACAAACCCAGATGTCTTTACACTTTCCTCCACCCCTCACTTATTCGCCTATCCTATTTGCATCAAAGATCAAATTTTTCCAGACACCTAACAGAAGCTTTGTGGAGAACGTCAGGTAAATGGCACGTTGTAATCTCCTAACACTTAAAGTTCCTCTCTCTCTTAGCACCTTTGACTTTCAGTCTGTGGGCTTAATGCATGATAGATTTTATATGTATTCTTTATCGCGTTGGAGGGAGGGCTTTCCCCCACCGCCCTTGACTTGAGCACAGCTTGTTTGGGCTAGTGAGTGAATAGTCATTTCTGAGGTTTTTCGCAGAACCAGGACTGAGACCTGCATGGAAGTGCAGTGTGTGCTCCAAAGTCTAAAGCAATGATCATTTGCATTTTTGTAATGAATATGCACATCATTGCACCAATCATGTGATCTTCCTGCATATTTTTTTTGTTAACTAGCAAAGGCTGTCTGTAGAGGATAGATACTGAAATCCATCTGGGATTTATTGGAACTGTCCTCCTAAAATGAAGTTGCCATACATCCAGCGGGTCTAGTTTTTGATGCTCTGTTCCTCCTTTTCTTGGATGTGAAAAGTACACTAGATGTACATTTGGATACATTATTTTCTTATCTACTCACCTCCAGGATGTCAAGAATGCAGTCTCTTCCCTCTAGCTGAAAACATTGTTGGACTTTGGGGCATGGCATGATTGGGGTAGGGCAGGGGGTTATATGTTTAACATTGGGGAGGGCGTTTTTTAGTTCTCCCCACAGAAAGATTCAAGATATCAAAACTCTTACAGAGAAAAGGTAAAAACAGATGTCAGGTGCCTTGTGAAGTTGAAACAGATGTCAGATTGCCATCTCTTAGAAGGTATGGCAGATCTCATGTGCAATCTGTTCCCAACACTACTTATTGATGTTTCAGCAGGCAGACCAAACAGTCGCTGCCACACCAGCCAGTGGCAAGGACAAATGAATGTGTGGTCGCCACCTCATCCTGCTAAGTATGATGGATGGAGTGGATGTTTACTTCCCTTCCAGCCCTTCTTTTTTCCCTCCTTTACATTTTCTTTTTTTTATATATATATATATATATAAATATATTATTGAATGGTCTGAGTTATTTTTAATAGTTTTATCCTATGTGTGTGCAAAGTTTTAAAGAGAAGAAACACTTAACACAAGGTCTGTCACCCAACTGTTGCTGGGCGTTTGTGTATGTGGGGTGGGCGGGGCATGAAGAAATGTCCTTTAAAAACTAGGCAAATTATTGAAGGTGTGTAAAATCATGTATCATTTATGAAATATGTATAAAAGAGAAATGTAATTCTGAAACAATAAATACTTATTCAATTTTTGAAAGGAAGTGTCAAGCTCTTTCTTTTTCTGCACTACTGTTAACATTTGCGAAATGTTCTTCAAAGATGGTGGGCTTTACATTTCAAAGTAAGTTTTGACTGTTTGTGTCTAAGTTAAACTATGTTACAATTCATTCATTGTTTATGTGACTTTTATCTTGGAAGCAAATCACAGTATAATCGAAAGATCATCTAAAACGAAATTGCATCTCAGCTAAATTCTGCCCTATTAAGAAGTCTTCAAATAATGTTAGCTAAAAACGCCTATTTAAGTTCACCACAGTTTAGAGTCTTGCCACTAAGCTTCTGTGTTTATTTTCCTAAACCGTATTTTATTCTTTTCATAAACTTTTAATAATAAAGTGGAATAAAAGGATAGTTGTGATACACAGTTCTTTAAATTTAGCATATTGTCAAGGGATACATCTGAAAAAGACAATTAGTAATAGATTCCTTACCTTAGAATTACCCCCAGGCGTCAGACTGGATCCGGAGAATTTTTCGTCAGCAGTACCCCTGCGCGTCGAAAGGTGGCGTCGGTCGGCTCCGCGTTCGTCTTTGGCGACGTGGTTGCCGGTATGACGTCGCAGTAGCTACTTAGACGCCACCCTCGCGCACTGACGTCAGTTCTTTCTTTTTCCGCGCCAGCCCGCGCAGATCCGGAGAGAGCGGTACCTCCAGTCACTTTTTGACTGGCTTTTTTTGCCGACTTTTGACGACGTCGTTTTTGAGACTTTGACTCCTGGTGCATGTCAGGGATGCCCGGTTTCAAGGCTTGCGGTTCCTGCCGACGGTTGATGTCGGTGACGGATCTGCACCGCGTGTGCCTGTTCTGTCTGGAACCCGACCACGACTCCAAGTCGTGTTCCGACTGCCGGACCATGAATCCGAAGTCTTTGCGGGAGCAGTCCCGAAAGCTTCTCGAGACCTGGCAGTCCGCTCCACGCCGCTCGAGGTCCCGGTCGCGTGGGAGGTCGAGGGACCGGTCACGGAGTCACCACCACTCTTCTAAGTCTTCGCATTTTTCAGGTAAGTCGAAGCACAAGAAGAAGCATCGTCGCTCTTCAACTTCTCCCCGTCCGTCGGCCGACGCAACGAGGGATGCGGGTGGTGCACCTTCCGCGGCTCCGCGTGCGGAGCCCGCTGGGTCAACTCAGGGTTTCCCTCCCTTTCCGGGGCCCGGTGCGACCCCTGCCCAGCTTGGGAGTTTCTACGAAGCGATGCATGCCATCTTTGGGCAGTCCGACTCCGCCATTGGGCCCCGCGGACTCGGCTGAGGACCCTGGGCCTTCGATGCCGGCGGCTTCGGCCCTGGCACCCCGCAGGGTTCCCTTGGATCCAGGCCTGGATCCGGATGGGCGCCAGTCGACCTGTCCACGCCTCCCCGGCGCCGATTCCACCGGCACCACGTCCGCAGCCGACGCCGGCTGTGTCCCCAGCCGGCGTCGACCCCGGCCTCCACCCCGATGTGGACACGGAGCCGGACCGATGTCGACCGATGCCGGTTCAGGCGCCGACGGATACTTTTGTGCCCCCTGTTCCACCCTGGTTCTTTTAGGGCCAATTGGCATCCAGAGGAGGGTGAAGAGGACTGGGAGGGGTCTGGGGACCCTTTAATTGACCAGTTTAGAGTATGTCCCGGATTGGCGAGAGGAGTTGGGGGATGCCAGTGGGCTGGACACTTCTCTAGACCTTGGCATGTTGTCTCCTCCTACCGTGGCTACGGAGGAGGGAGCTTCTTACGCAGTGGTGTTGCGTAGGGCGGCCGAGGCCCTCAACCTACCTACGGTGGCGGTCAGGACTAACCTCCTGACAGGTGCTTCAACCGGCAGCGAGCTCTTCGGAGCCTATGCTGCCGTTCAATGAAGCCCTCACTGACATCCTTTTGGGCACCTGGTCCAGGCCCAACACAGGGGCTCCTGTGGATATGATGATCGCCCGACGCCACCACCCGGCTCCAGGCAACCCCACTTTCCTCTCCCAACACCCCACCCGGAGAGCTTGGTGGTCCAAGCCTCTACGTCCAAAGGCGCATTCCCTAACGCTCCACCTGATAGGGAATCCAAAAAGCTGGACCACCTTGGGAAGAAGATGTTTTCTTCCTCCAGCTTGGAACTGCGGTCGGTAAACACTGCATGTCTGTTGGGCGGTTACACCCACTCTGTGTGGGATACGGTGGCGCAGGTGCTGCCCCAGTGCCCGGAGGAAGCCCGGGCCGTCCTCTCCTGTGCAGTTGCCGAGGGGAGAGACGCAGCCAAGTTTACCATTCGCTGTGGACTGGACACCGCCGACTCGCTAGGCAGGACGATTTCAACGTCGGTAGCCCTTCGACGCTACGCCTTGCTGAGGTCGACTGGTTTCTCCAGGGATGTCCAAGCTACCCTTATGGACATGCCCTTTGATGGCCGTCGCCTGTTCGGCGACAAGGCAGGCAACGCGCTAGAGCGCTTCAAGGACTCTTGGGCTACGGCCAAGTCCTTGGGCCTCTCCACCACCCGCCCTGCGCAGTCTGCCTTTCGCCCCTTTCGTGGCTACGGAAGAGGTGCCCCGCCACGTTCCGCCCAGAGCCACAGGCCGGCGCAAGCTGTTCAGCCACTGCGTGGCCGGGGACGTGGGAACCACCACCGTGGTTCTGGGGGCCAGCGAGCGGGCCAGTCCACCATAGACCCCTCTGCAGCAGCCTCCAAACCCTCCTAGTCCGACCTTTCAGGGCCACCGATCGCCAGTGGGCGGCAGGATTCGCCGTCACCTCCCCCACTGGCGCACCATCACGTCGGACAGGTGGGTTTTGCAGATAGTCCGAAGGGGCTACTCCCTCCCCTTCGAGACTACCCCTCCATCCATGCCACCTCAGCACCATCGCATGTCGGAGGATCATCTGGCCCTTCTCCAACAGGAAGTTTCGGCACTCTTGGCCAAGGGAGCCATCGAGCGAGTTCCTGCCCTAGAAGTAGGTCGTGGTTGTTATTCCCACTACTTTCTGGTGCCCAAGAAGGACAAAGTCCTGCGTCCAATCTTGGATCTCAGGGACGTCAACCGCTTCCTCCGGAAGGAGAAGTTCAAAATGTTGACGCTAGCTCTGGTTCTGTCTGCCCTCGACCCTGGAGACTGGATGGTAGCGTTGGACTTGCAGGACGCATACTTTCACATTCCCGTCCTGCCAGCCCACCGGCGTTACCTTCGGTTCGCGGTAGGCCACGAGCATTTTCAGTTTACCGTGCTCCCCTTTGGCCTTACCAGCGCCCCTCGGGTGTTCACGAAAGTGATGGCAGTGGTCGCAGCTCATCTGCGCAGATCAGGGGTTCCAGTCTTCCCCTATCTCGACGACTGGCTGTTGAAGGCGGGCTCGCCCCAGGCAGTCGTCTCCCACCTCCAGACTACGGCGGACCTCCTGCATTCGCTGGGGTTCGTTATCAACGTGCCGAAGTCACACCTGACTCCCTCTCAGAAGCTCCTTTTCATCGAAGCGGTTCTGGACACGACGCAGTTTCGGGCTTATCCTCCCGAGCAGCTAGTCCGGGATATTCGGCTATGATTCCGATCTTTCAGCCTCTATCCCGGGTTTCGGTCAGAATGACCCTGGGGCTGCTGGGCCTCATGGCCTCCTGCATCCTGCTGGTGGATCATGCCAGGTGGCATATGCGGGCTCTGCAGTGGGAACTGAAGTTCCAGTGGGCACAGCATCAGGGGAATCTGTCCGATTGCGTCCAGATCTCGGAGGACACTGCTCAACAATTGCAGTGGTGGCTCACGAACCAGGATTGGGTCAGTGGCAGATCCCTCTCCCTTCCCCAACCAGAGTTTACAGTGGTGACCGATGCATCACTTCTGGGGTGGGGCGGCCACATAGGAGAGGCGGATATCAGAGGCCTCTGGTCTCCGGCGGAGTCCGGGCTCCACATCAACCTTCTGGAGCTTCGGGCGATTCGTCTTGCACTAAAGGCATTCCTTCCCTCTGTCCGGGGAAGAGTAGTGCAGGTGTTCACGGACAACACCACCGCCAAAAATCACGTTTATTTTTAGGAAAAAAAGGAGAAGACCGGTTAAACACAGGGGGGACTCAATTTGCAGAAAAGGTGGAAGGAGTAGGAGTAGGGGTAGAGAAGGTCCAGCAAAATAGATACCAATTGAGAAGTGGAAAAGGAAAAAGCTGCATGAGGGGGGCACAAAGTAAGTCGCAAATAAATAGTGAAACTAAAGTATCTCCCCCTTTGAAGCAAGCAGAGACGGATACAGGAGAGTGGGTAACCCCTAAAAGGAGAAGATCCAAGGTGAAGAGAGGAGTCGCAAGCAGTAAATCCGAAGATCACCCCCTCGTTGAGGACCTTTTTTAAGGTAGTCCCCAAAACGCTGTTGTTAAAAAACCCTGCCTTAGTAAATCCCGTGAGTGACACACTAGAGGGGCAGGAAAGTGTAAATTTTAACAAATTACAGGTTCTGGCAAAAATCTCTGAAATTCAGGAAGGAGTACTTTCTGAGAGAGAGGGGGATCAAGCTAGGACGGAGGT